>CM066035.1:294753820-296035013 GCA_033557465.1 Ichthyophis bannanicus
AGGCCTCTTACATCCCCTACCAGCAGATTGGCGGAGGCAAAAGAAAAGAACAAATGAAAAAGCCCAGGTTTCAATGACATCACTCCCATTCGCTTCAGCCACCACCATATGGGAAAAAATATGGCAAGACTCCCGACAAACTCAATCATGGGCAACAAGGAGTAAGCAACAGTAAGAGAACCTATGTACAGAAAGGAGAACAGAAACTATCCGTAGAAGATGAACCTGCAGAGCCAAGTATAAAACTCCTAGTGGACCCAAGGTAACCGAAACAGAAGAACAAAGCAAAATACATTCAAGGGCGGGCCCTAGACTGTTCTAGTAGGACTCAAAGGAAAAGAAATTAACTGGCAAGTTAAAACGTCACCGTCCATATAATACTGCAAGACCAGTTCAGACAAGATGGAATGTACCAAAGCTTACAGTTCTACTGGCGGAAAGATGACAACACAGATCACAAACCCCAGAGTCAAAGGCTCTATCCGCCTTCAAAACCCCCCCCCCCCCCCCCACGAGGATATCTAAATAGTAGTGATTGACAAACGTGGAAAGTCGATGCCCATGATGCTGATCAACAAAACTATCTGAAGGGTCTTGACGAGCTCTACTCTGCCCAGGGCAACACTTGTGCTTGGGTTCGAATGGGTTAGGCAACCTTCCGGAATCAGCCAGTTTCCACAACAGATACGTCAAGGGCAATGGCCTCCTTAATCTAGTACCCTAAAAGCTGACTTGGCTACTACGTCCATTGTCTGCTGCGTGGGCCAGAAACACAAACAGCAAAAATAATATGGGGAACTTACAAAGGGAATTCCATGTAACCAGAGAAGCACCCTCCAGACATCCACTAAAGCGAGATCCTTATCCTTCCCCCCAACACTTCGCCTTAGAGAAAGAAGGGCCAGACAGACCATCTGGGTACATGATGGGAGAAGAGAAATCACCAATCAGGCAAGCAGGAAAGGTACAGGCTGAATGGGGAAACAGCCTTCTTAGAAAAAGACAGATAAGGTTCTTGGCAAAGAACGAGCATGCAGCTCAGAAATCGGCCTTGCAGCCACCAAATCACAACCAAGAAGATAGTCTTTAAGCGTTCCCACCCACAAAACCTTGAAGACAGCACACTTCAATGGCTCAAAAAGGCTCCATCAGGGCCGCTGAGCACCAGAGATCCCCAGGACGGGATCCACGGACAGGAGGGAAGATGAAGACGCCAAACCCCAGGGACGGAAAGCACAAGATGTCCATAAACAGGTGCAAGGCTAAGAGACACTTACCAGCCACTGGACCTTGGAAACAAGGCCAAATCTTGCACCTGAATTTTCAGAGAGTTAAAAAGGACAGGGCCCTTCCTCCAGGCCATCTAGTAAAAAGGCCAACAGAGGGCACCTTGGCCTCCTCAGGAGCCAAACTGTTGAGCACTGCACAGTCGCTCAAAGAGGCACCCAATCTGCACATATGCTAGGCTTGGTAGATCTCCTCCGGGCTCCAAGCAGAGTAGTAGAGCCCACAATGTGTAGAGTAGCCCTTATGCACTAGCCGTCTCCTTCCAAGAAGCCAAGCCGTAAGAAAGAAGTGAATAGGATCTCATACAGGGACAATGGGGTCTCTGCCACAATAGGCCCTGAGATAGAGGCAACTGAAAAAGAGGCGCCTGCAGGAGCTGCATCAGGTCTCCAAACCACGCTCATCTCAGCCATCCTGCCCAGGTGGCATTATGTCATACGCCAAAACACGTTCACCAGGGGCCACGGAGGAAAAACATACAGCAGGTGGCGACGATAGGGAAATATGCATATGGACAAGTGACATTTTACTTACAGTTAAGATCCTTTTCCTTGAGTCATGCTAGATCTTTGCAAAAAATCCGGACGTTTAACTGGTAAATAAAATGACACATTTATCCATATGCATATTTGAAATGTTTGCTTAGACGTAGTCAAGACAAGTGGATTGTGTTCCCCTAGCCAAGCAGATTGGTGAAAAAAAACCACACCATGAAAAGCCCCAGGGTTCAATGTCAATCACTCCCATGCCTATATTTCGCCTCAAGCCACCAGAGGTCTCTTAGTATTTATTTATTATTTATTTAACAACTTTTATATACCGTGCTATTTGGTTTACAAGTGCGGTTTACATATAACAACGGTGCACAGTCAGAAGCCTGTACTGTGCTTACATTGTAACAGGAGTTCCAAACGTGGAGCTTAAATTGTGTAACAGGATGTTTAAACTTGTAGCAACAGGGAAACTAGAAACTATAAACATATGTAACAAAAAACCAATTCAGATTTGGTTTGTATATACAGGAGGGGCTAAGGCAAAGTTAAACAGACTTGTGACAGGGTAAGGTTTGTGGACATTGGTGAATGGTGTGAGCAGGAGGGGGGATGGATGCGTTGAGCAAAGTGAAGTAGGAAACATAGGTGTTTGAGTGCCCGTACGGGAACTGGAATAAGGTCTTTGATGGATCGAATTTTCTGGGTGGGAGTTGAGTCGTTCAAGCATTCCTTGGGGCATAGAAGGCGAATGTTCTTTTCTTGGTCGCCTGGGTGCAATTGATAAGACTTCTTTTGGGGCTGAGCAAGGTTGGTTGTCGGTTACTGATCTGCTGATTCCTGTTTTTTTTTTCCGGGGTGAGGGTGGAACAAGGTCACTGAGTGTTGTGGGGGCTAGGTTATTGATGATCTGGAGATGATGAGAAGGGACGGATTTTTGGTATGTTAGCCTGCAATGAATTGGAAGACAGTGGAGTTCCTTGAGTATCGGGGTAATATGGGTCTGATCTTGCTAAACCACAGAGAACACGTGCATGCATCCGCATTCATGGCGAGTTGCAGTGGATGTAAGGGTGTGCTTGGGGCGTCTCATACAGGGCCACATTGGCGTAATTCAAAATGTGGAAGAATGGAGGGCCTGGGAAAATCCTGGTCCTGATGTGAAAGTCATTATGAGGTAACATGGGCCTGAGGTGCCTTAGGCGTTCTATTTTTATTGGAAACAGCTCTGGTGGCGGTTTCGTATGTGCTCCTTGAAGTCGAACTGCTGGGTTGACAGAGTAATCCCGAGGTAGCGAATGGAATGGGTACTAAGGAGTTCCGCATCTCCTTACTTTTCGGGAGGAGGGAGGGGCGAAATATTTGTTCCCTTGATATGAAGAGAACTTCCAGTCTTCTTGAAGTTTATGCGGAGAGTTTGAGATAATAACCAGTCGGTGATGGCGTTGAAACAATTGTATAAGGCTGGAGAAGTCCTGGTTGTTTTGATTTTGAATGGCGTAAAAAGCAGGACGTCCCCATCTGCATAGATTTAGAGTGGAGATATTGGAAGGAGTGCGAATGAAATGTCACATATCGCTGAATGTAGGACATTGAACAGCAGCGCGGATAGGGAGGAGCCCTGCCGGAACACCTTGGTGTGGTGGGTGGAAAGGGCTCGCGGATGTGGTGGAGACCAACTCGTGACATGCTGACCAACGATCTGATAGATAGGACCTATACACCATTCCAAAGGCGAGGCCACAGATCGCCATTATCAATGGAGACGAGTGAGAGTTGATCGTGATTAAACGAAAGTCAAAGGGCATCGGAGATATCTAGGGAAGATGAGAGCGAAAGCCAATTTTCAACCTTGTCCAATCCCTCTATATTCAAAGCGTGTGGTTAGGGTGGTGAGAGAGTTTCTACGCAGTGGAGACTCCCTGAATCCGTGTTGACAGGGGTCGAGAGGTGCCACCTCATCAACGTGGTGTTTGAATCTGCTGCCCGCTGGACAAAAATCCTTCTCTATCTCTATTATCTTGGAAAGTAGAGGTATACTTGAGATTGGGCGAGGGTAGTGGGATAGGAGTCGTTTTTTTAGTGGGGTCAAGTCTGTTATTCTTCAGAAGTGGTCTTATGGATGTCCTGTTTGGAGAAATGCGGGGAAAGAGCCTGTTGAACAGGAGAGACCAATGAGTGTTGATTATGAGTGGGCTAAGGTCAGACTCGCAGAGTTCTTGATCACAGTATGCTGGGCAGGGAGGGATCAAGGGGAGCTGTAGAAGTATGATGAGATATGATGGCGATGAGGTCTTGGATGTTTTTTTCTTTTCTTCTGTTGGAGTTATGAAGCATTGTGACGATAGATGGAAGTGAGGGGAGTGCGTAGCAGGGAAGGGGTACTGAAACTGTGTCAGTTATGGAAGTTTTAGGATTGGAGGTAGTCAGTATATATGACTGGGGGGAAATAGGATCTAGTTTGGGTAGGTGAAGGTGCCTTAGTTAGGGGGATTTATGCTAAGCTGAAAAGGTCTCCTAGGTGTGTTTCAGAGAGCGGATAATAGTTTTGGCATGGTATTCGCTCATTCTGAGGGTATAGGGTTTTTTTTTTTTTTTTTTTTTTTTTTGCACGGTGGAGTTTAAGGCTGGTTTAGGGTATGTTTCCTTGTCAATTTTCAAATATTTATCACAAAGCATATGGGCGAAAACAAGCGAATTCTCCACACAACCTCAAATTGTGAGCCAACAAGTAGTAATAAACAGTCGAGAACGTGTACAAGAAAGCATGAACCGAAGGCTTTTCGTAGAAAATGAACCTAGCCAAGTTCAAGTATAAAAATAATCATTTAGTGATCCAAGGGTTATACCGCAGCAGAGAAAGAGCAGAGCAAATACAGTTGCAGGGCAGGGGGTGGACTTGTCATAGCAGGACTCAGAAAAAAGACATTAACTGGTAAGTAAAATGTTACCTTACATATTGCCCAGATAGACCAGTCCAGACAAGTAGGATTTACAAAAAGCTACACCACCACGGGGCAGAAGAAGCGACACCACCACTGGGCAGGACTCAGGCAGACGCACACAGTAGCTCACAAACTCTTTGCAGCCAAAGGCTGTGTACGCGTACACATGGGACAGTTCAAGCAGTAAATGGTTGACAAAAGGGGAAAAGTGACGCCCAACTTTGTTGCCCGCCCAACAAATGACTGCAGGGCTACAGCGATCCACCCAAGAGGACACCTGTCCTTGGGTAGAATAGGCATGCAAACACTCTGGAACCATTCGTGGCTCCGCAAACAGATATGCCAGCGTCCCCGCAATATGCATCCTTAATCCAGCACTCCAAAGTAAACCTGGCGTAGCCGTTTCACCCTTGAGCAGGCCAGCAAACAACCATGAAGATGGTCTAACTTATTAAAGGAAGTTTGGTAACCAAGTACTGGAGAGGAAACCCTCCAGACATCCACGAGGCCAAAGATACTTTTCCTTCCCGACAAGTCTCCCTTAAAGGAGGAGGGCCAGGCTAAACCACCTAGTTCATGTGAAAGGGAAGACCAGCCAACCTTATGCAAGAACGGTGGCGCAGGCCGAAGGAAAACGCCTCCGTTCAAAAAGGCAGAATCTTCTTTGGCAAAACAGCTTGCAGCTTCGGAGAGATCTGCCTTGCAGAACAAATCCGCAAACCAAGACGACAGTCGTGGAGCGTCAAAGCTTGTAATGCAGCGCACTTCAACGGCTCAAGGAGGGCCACCATCAGGGTCCCGAGCACCAGACATACATCCCATGAAGCAGATCACAGATCGCAAGGGTGAGGACATAGGACACCCACACCCCCCTGGAGAAAACAGGAGATGGTCCAGGTGCAAGGCCCAAAAAGACTTACCTGTCATTGGACCATGGAAACAGGGCAGAGCTGTCATCCGAACCTTCAGGGCGCTAAGTGAGAAGACCCTGTTCTCATGGCCATCCTGCAAAAAGGCAGTCCTCCATTCAAGAGCCATGCCATAAATGAGAGAAAGAGATGGGTCCTCAAGGACCGATCAGTCCTTGCTGTAATAGCCCCCACGATGGAGACCAGTCAAATCGAAGGATTCTGCAGGAGCCACACCAGGTCTCCAAATTACACTCTCCATGGCCAATATGGTGGCTACCAGAACAATCCTGCCTGGGTGGCGCGATGTACCATGAATCACATGCCCCACCAGGAGACACAGAGGAAACACATACAGCAGCTGCTGACTTGACCAAGGCTGGGTCAGGACATTGATTGCCCTCGGACCGTGTCTCCATGTGGAGACTGAAGCAGCTGTAAAACCTGTGCCAGTAGAGTGTGTCACCATCAGCTCACTTTTGAGGTGACCCCAATGGTGCAGGAATCAACCTGAAATATAGACTGACTCAACTCCCACTCTCCAGGATTCAGAGGTGCCAGCTGAGGAAGTCTGCTTCCAGTGGTCTATTCTGGCAATGTGCCGGGCTGATAAGGCTAGGAGATTCTTCTCCACCCAGGGCAAAAGGAAATGCATCTATAGCATCACCCTGGAGCACCTTGTGCCACTTGGCCAACTGACATAAGCCACTGTCAGGACATTGTCTGAAAACATTCTGACCACCCGGCCATGACCAGGGGCAGGAAATGCAGAACAGTCAACCTGATGACTCTGGCCTCAAGGGTGGTTGATGGACTACACCGCTTCTATGCAGTTACACCAGGCCTTGGGCCATAAGGTCTTGGCAATGGGCTCCCCCCCAAGGCCAGACTAGAAAACTGTCCATACGTTGTCAGCAGGATCTAGAAGCAATCGTTATTAGCAGTAAACCCGTCCTAAGATGACAGGGCTGCTGTCACCATCATAAGGCTGGCCTTCACCAAACAGTAGCAGAAGCCTGCTTGCGCCTAGCCAACTCCTGAGAGCTCAGGAACCATTGGGTTCAACAAGGACCATTGGAGGGGTCACGTGTGGAAAACAAGTCCACGGCATCATCACTATGGTTGCAAATATTCAATCCGAGGAGTGAAGATTGAGTTGAAGATAAGTCTCAGATTCTGGGGCCTGCTGCAACAGAACTAGATGCAAGGGCAATCACAGTCTGACTTTCTTCCCTAGCAGGAACCTCTGTACACTCAGGTGTCAAAACATGCTCCCAAAACTCAAAGGACTGGGAAAGCAATAGCGGGCTCTTTTCATGATTGATCTACCGCCGAGGTGTCCAAAAAAGGACATCACTCGAGACGTCGCCTGAGATCCTTCTGAGAAGGAATGGGCTCAAATGAACCCGCATCCAGCTAAGGATGGCCACAGATCTCTTGGTGCTGTAGCAATCCTCACTATGACTATCGAGAAGTCGTTGGGGCGGTGGAGCCGAAAGGGGAGGTCAGTGAATGATAGTGAAGCCAGGGCATAGCAAAATGTCTCCTGATTTGCCCGAATCAGATATGAAAAATCTGCTTACAGCGATCAGAGATGCAAGAACTCCCTTCAGTGCACTGCTTGAATTATGGAGAACAAAGGGTGCCATCATGAAAATGCAGGGACATGCAATGTGCGCATTAACCCCTTGAGGCCCAGAATGGGCCAGAAGGAATCGTCTTCCTCTGGCACCACAACATCGAGGCGTAGTAGTATCCTGCCCTTGCCCACTTATCCTGGGGGACAGTGATCCTTGGCGATCTGGGTACATTCTGACAAGAAGGAGCGAAGTCCGCCGCCAACTGGAGGAACCAGGGAATGGACCCCCAACTTAAGTGTGAGCCCAGTAGGGTCCACCTCTGGAAGGGACGAATTCGGGCTCACGTGCTCCACGAAAGAAAGGAACGAGCATGAGGATGAAAGCGGCAACAGAAGAAAGATTTTCCAGGTTGGTTAAGGGCAATAGTCCAAGATTCCCAGGAATCGGCCAGCACGACCTTAAGGATGGGGCAGAGATTGATAAAGAGAAGGGGCACCAGCTGTTCTTCACAGACCCCTTCCAGGAGGTAATAAGCTTCATCTCGGACTAGTCCTGCACCATCTGCTCCAAACTAGTTCCAAACTGGAGCTTAACTTACAGCGTGAGCCAACCTGCCTTTGGAGGGATGAGTCCGCTGCCCAGTGCCAGAGCCAAATCCAATGCTGTAAACACTGTCGTCAGGGCACAATTCCCTAGACCAAGGGGAGGTTTGGTATAGGTGTAAGGGTCATAACTTTATCCCACCATGAGGGCCTTCACATCGGAACCTTTTGCATGTACCACCTGCAGATAATCTCTAGCTTTTTGTTGTGTTAGCTAGCACCAGTGGTCTGAATTTATTTTAGATGTTCTTGCAGGGATTAATCCACTCATTGGTAAAGAATTACGGTATGGTCTTCTGGAAAAGAAAAGGATGCAGCAGATTTTCCCAACCCGTTGCATTGGCATTACCATTAATGCTTCGTAGGGTATGCAAAGCCTGGGGATTTGCAGACATTAGCTCTGCAGTGGTTAAAGAGTTTGATCCTGGGACAGGGAATGCTTTTACCCAATGAGAAAAAGGAATCAACAGTGAGTAAAAATCTAGTTTCCTAGCTGTTAACGGAAGAGGGCCCACATGATCTATTTGCAATCTCTCAAATGGGACCACGAGTAGGTGCTCTCATTAACGGTCCCTTCTCTTTTTAGGTTTTGCTCCCAAATGAAGACACCAGATTACACAGGATGGAAAAGAGGAAAAGATAGTAGTTACACAACTGCAACAAGGTGTTCCTCCAGGAGCCCAAGCAAGCAGCCAGGAATCGAGTCCTCCACTTATGGGTCGACGTCCGGCGCCGACGGAGCCCTCGCGGAGCAATTTTCCCAGACAGCTTTCACAGAAAGAAAGCCTTTGCGAAATTGACAGCGCCGCATGCACAGCTCCCCTTCCCGACCCAAGGTGAGGATTGCCCATCTGGCTCAGTCTGATGACATAGCGGAAAGACAGCAAAAAGTTAGCCAAAATATGCAATAAAGAATGACTGCAACTCTCAAGAGGGAGGAGGGAGAAGTAGTGAGGGCATCTGATTCCTGCCTGCTCCGGGAGGAACAACCTGTTTACAGCGTGAGCTAAACTACTCTTTCTACAAGGACCAAAGCAGGAAGTCAGTCCTCACCTTATGCGGGACTCCAACAAGCTTAAGGCTACACAGAGACCTCAAGCCGAAAAAGAGATCCCTCCAAGCTTCAACAGTAGCAACGAGGGCAAGGAATCTTCTCTGAATATGAATCCGGCCGCGTTTTTAAGCACAACACCAGGGCCGGCAGGGTAGGAGTTGCCTAAACCTCAAAGAGATTGTGGAGGGAACTGCCTCGTTCCGAAAGCACTGTCTGCTCTATGCAAGACGACTCCCTCTCCAGGCAAGTAATGAGCCGCCAAAAGTCTGGATCTTGAAGGAACAAGTCAGCCAGCCCGGCAGATGTCTGCCAACGCGAAACAGAGCGGAGGATGAGCCAACTGACGCAGCCCTTCGCATCCTGACCACGGTGGAGCCGTGTGACTCGACTCCTAAAGGAATGTTGAGGCCGGCCTGCCCCAATCAAGACCCAGGCGATACAGTAAGCCCTACCCAGATGGACAAAGTACGCTTAGAGACAGGTTATACCCCCAACCGATCTGGGGTCAAAGATACGAAAAGCTGGAAAGCCACATTGGTTCTATGCCTCCCGCGTTACCGGGTCAAGGCTAGAAGGACAAAGGTATCTTCTACAGTCCAGGGTATGCCCCCAGAACAGTCTCAGCCGGACGCTGGTATTGCGGCTCCTGGGCCTGGGAAGAGAACAGGTCGGAAGAACCACCTCCCTTGGCTATGACTGCTGAAAGTGAGGAATGACCACCTTTGGAAGAAACTTAGGGTGACAGTACCGCTAGGGACACACCCTATTCTCTTAGATAGAACCTAGTGTATGGGAGGCTCCGACCACTAGGCGCCTGATAGTTACACTTATAGACCGCGCTTTACCCTTCTATTTATAATCTAAATGCGGAGGAATTGTAAGGGCTAACCAAGAAGAGCGTTTTCCAGCGAGAGGAAACGAAGAGAGGCAGGTAGCCATGGGCTTCAAAAGGCGGACAGGTAAGCCTTCTGACAGAAACCACATTGCTTGAGGGGTCCCTCAGTCAGAGAGCTGGAGGACGGCCAACGGGAGGCCTTAAAGCAGAAGCGAGGCACGCCTGCTGAGAATAACGCTGACACCAAGGCGCAAGGTAGCGTAGGAAAGAGAGCCTGGACCCTCCACCGACCTGTGAAGTGCATGTGCCCTGACTGAGAGGGAGCACTGAGGTGGACTCTGACATGAGTTGGATTGAGGCCTAGATCGGAAGAGCGTGAAGAAAAAAATATTGCCCAGTACCACCGCATACTAGACAGGCCGAAGGGCGTCCTCAGAGCCGCCTGAGCAACACCAGACTGAGAAGCGAACGCCATTTAAGGGCGTAAAGATTTCCCGGAGTGGAAGGTCGCCGAGAAGCCGATGTAAGCGACGACGGCTTCCACCTCCCGAGGCCAAGGACAAGAAGCGAGAGCTAGGACTACCCTTTCAGCCAAGCCAGGCCATCAGAGTGCAGGGCCCGGAGCGCTTGGGGTGCAGAAAGAGTACCCTCTGATCCTCGATGTCAGGAGATGGCAGCGGGCTGAAACCCCAGAGGCAAGAGCGAGCGTGTCCACCGCTAGCTGTAGAAGTAGAGCGGATCTAGAGCGGAACCACGCGTTGCACTCGCAGCCCACCTGGGCCCGCTACCATGCTGACGATCACGGTATGCCCTTGTACCTGGACGGAATTTTGAACAATGTCCGGGGGAAAGACACAAGTGGTGTGCCAGGAGGGAAGGGCATACAGAATAGACCCGTGAGACCACGAGATGAGGGGAAAGCATTCGGCGCTACTCTTTGAGAGGCATGCGGGGGGGGGTTGCCTGGGAAGCAAGAACCTGGGAAGCTGTCGAGCTTCAGCGGGACTGGACTAAAAGCCAGATCCACGGTGGGAGAGCCTCCACAGAGCAGAAAGATCTGCCCGGACCCCGACTCGGGGTTCAACCGCCATTCATGCCGGCTGCAGAATCCGGCTTCATGTTTGAGTCCGGCAGGCAAATTGGTCCCTGCCCTGGCAACCGGGGATATGACAGCCTTTGAAGGAGGAATGTCGTGAACCCGACCTGACCACAAGAAGCACAGTCTCCGAGCCTCCTGACATAGAGAGGCTGAAGGAGCGCCGACTGCCCCCCTGTTTGTTCACGGTAGAAAAAAAACATGGCAACCTGATGTCAGTCCTTGCACCAGTACCATGACTTGACCAAAAACAGTGATGAGTGAGAGAAGGCCGGCAGGGGCTAGGCGGATCGCCCGTTTAGCCTCCAGGAAGTTTATCTGCCTGGGCGGCCCTCCCAGAAGGTGGGTGAACCAAACCAGGCCCTTGAGTGCATTGTCCCTTGACAATGCGACTCCCCATACCAGGGTGGAGAAGAGCAGTCTGTCCGTAGCAGCACCCGCGGGACGGTCGGGGGTAGACTGAACAAGAGTCATGCGAGCCACCAGGTTGGGCAGGTGAAGCCACCATTGCAGAGAGGAGACCCAGGGCGCGGTTCGCACGACAACTCTGTTCATTAGGATCCGACAGACTTCCCTGTGGGCCTGATGCCATTGACCCGTGCGAGAGGCTCCACTGAGCAGGTCTCCATATGTTAGTACGGGCCATTTCGGTGAGTTAGTTGACAGGACCCCACCCCCCCCCCCCCCCCCCCCCCTCCCCCTCCCAGTGTGAGTGGAGGCCATGCCGAACTTTGGTGTCCGCCGAGCCTAGCGACTGCAGCGAACCGGTCTGGCGAGGCCCCCCGAGAGCACCGGGGTGACGCGTGTTTGTTTGAACCCTGCCGGACAGAGACTATGAGGACTGTATGCGCCTCCGCTCTCCAGGCGGCCAAGACGAGCCACGCGCGGCAGGAGTGGCAGGAGTGTCCAGCCGTTTGCCCCTTTTATGAACTCGAGATCCTGCAGAGGGGAGCAGCAACGCGCAGACTTTTTCGGTAGCTTTCATGGCACGAAGCCCAAATGCTGCAAGCAGCCAGCCACCTGCACTGCGTTGAGTGGCGCATGAATGGTGACCTCTGGAGCAGACGGTTTGCTCCGGATGACGCCAGAGTCGTCCAGGTATGGGAATGACGAAAGAGCCGCTTGACCCTTGAAAAGCCTGAGGAAGGCTGCCACCACTAGCCAGGCCATTTCCAGTGAATACCCTGGGAAAAAAAGCGCGAGGACGAGAAGAAAGGACCAGGCCAAAGGGCAGTACTCGGGTACTTGATAATGACTTCCTCTGCACACCAACCAAATCCGTAGAGATTGCCGGTGGTCTGGAGATGAATAAGTAGTGCTGGGTATAAGCACTCCTTCAGATCCAAAGCGAGCATAGCCAATCTCCCTGCTGGAGGTAGGGCAGTAGGATTCCAAGGGTAAGCATCTTGAACTTAACCCGCTGCAGGAACTTGTTGAGCTAGCGTCAGTACAGAATTGGTCACAGGCCTCATGTTATCTTTGGAACAAGGAAGTACATTGAGTAAAACCCTTGACCCAACATTAGTTGTGTCACTGGCTCCACAGCCTGTTCGAGGAAGCAGACTTTGCAGCTCCTGAAGCAAGTAAGTCCCTGTGCAGGGGGGGTCTTGGAGGCCTCCCCTGGAAAAGTAGGAGGGAGGCACTGGTGAAAATGCAAGAGGTAGCCCTTTTGAACCACCTGCAGCACCCAGGAATCGGATGTGATGGCGGACACGGTGGGCAAAGGGGTCAGCAGCACAGTAAGCCCGGCCCCCCGTGCTGGGCGGAGGACCCTGGGGAGGAGAGGCTATGCTGGCATAGTCAAAAAACCCCACCCTGGTGGGCCGGGGAACATGCGTAGTGGGCTTGGGGGCTTTCTGCCTCCGGGATCCGTTAACCCTGCCTCTTAGGGTGCTGCCCCTGATGGGGAGTTGCTGAGGACTGATATTGTGGATGGTGCTGTTTAAAAGCCAAACACCTTCCTCGGGTACAAAGGCTTTTTCCCCGAGCCCTTCTTCTTCTGTGAAGGGGCAGAGGTCTTTCTGGATAGGCGAGTCCTGGTGAGAGTCTCGGACTCGAGCTCCGGCCGCTTTTTCGGCCATGGGTTTGCCGAAGAGGTGTTCGCCTCTGCAAGGGACATCAACCAACTTGTCCTGCACCCATGGCTCGAGGTCGGATGACTGAAGCCAAGCCTGACGGCAAGCCACGATGCCGGCTCCGGCTACTCGAGCGGATGCTTCGAAGCCATCGTAGGCCGCTCGAGAGATGAACTCTCGAACACTCTCGAATTCCCTGTGGACAAGACCGGGAACCGCTGCAAGGGTTCCTCGGAGAGACCCGCCAGAGACCCCCGCAATTTCTTTGCCAGGTCTCGAAGATACATGCCCATATACAGCTGATACGTATGGACTCGACAAGCAAAGCATAGAGCCCTGGAAGCACTTCCTACCAAGGGCATCCAGGTTCCGGGCCTCCTTACCCGGAGGCACCGAGGAGTGCATCTTTTGACTCTTAAGTCGATGCATGGCCGATTCCACCACCATGGAATGGTGCGGTAGTTGTGCCTTCTGAACCCCGGGGCTCTTGCGGACTCGATACATGGAGTCGTCCCGCTTGCTCAACACCGGCGTCGAGGCCGGGCTCTCCCACATGTGGAAGAGAAGCCGCGCCAGAATCGGGGGAACCGGTACAGTAAAGGCCTCCTTCGGGAGAGGAGTCATATTGAAGGGCCTCGAGGCTCTTCGGCTCGAGGCTCCTCCTCCGGATCCGCGGGGAAGGCCAAAGCCTTGGCCATATCCCTCACGAAATCGAAGAACCGGGTATCTTCCGGGGGGGACCGCCTCGAGGCTCTGACTCGGGCGAGATCGGAGGGGACACACCGAGTCTGAAAAGACACGGATGGACTCGTCCTCCTCTGTGTCCCAGCCCGACTCCTCCGAGGAGGAATCGAGCGGCTCCGTGCGGGCGGGAGCCAGGGACCTCCGCCCCGACGCCGAGGCCGCGCTCGAGGACCTCGAGTCCCAAACGGGCGAGGCCGAGGGAGACCTAGGTCGAGGATCGAATCGAGCTCGTATGGACGCGACGGATCGACTCGGCCTCCGGGGTCGACTCGGGTGTCGAAGTCACGGTGGTCGGGGCAGATGCACTGGCCGAGGCCGGTGATCAATGCCCGCTGCTGGTCCATGAGGCAGTGATACTGCGATCCAAGGTTGTCAATCTGAGACCAAACTCAGAAGACCAGCAGCGCCCCGACGGCGTCAGGCCCGACGTCGGCTCTACCGGAGGAGAGTCCAGGAGGACTATGGCACTCACGTGTCCAGGCGACGCCACCTTGACGACGAGGAAGCTTCGAAGGCCTCTCCCCCTCCGAGGACCCGGGGCGTCCGACAGGGCTATGCGACCTGGCCCTCGAGGGACCAGGAGCGTCCTCCGACACCACCCTCCGCGGGTCTCTTCTTCCGACAGGTGTTCCCGTCCGGGGGACCCCCGTTCAGAGAAGCTCCGACAATGCTCGGAGCCGGAGCCACGAGACGTCGAGGCCTTATGACGAGGTCCGGGCCCGACCCGCGCCGACGGCGGGGTCAGAGAAGATTCATTCTTTTGCGACTGCCGACTCCTCAGCGCCTTCGAGGACATCTTGCTGCACGGACCGCAACTCATTGAGTCATGTTCGGGCCCGAGGCAGCGGAGGCAGCAGTCATGCGTTTCGGTAAGAGACATAAGTTTGACACAACGATCACACATTTTAAACCCACTGGCAGCCATCGGGGGAAAAAGGGCCCCTGCAAGGTCGAAAGACCGCGCTGCCAGGGAAGAAGGAAAAAGTGGTGGGAACGCCAGTTGGAGAGAAAATATGTGAACGGGCCCGATAGGAGATATCGAGGGCCGGCGGGAAGAGGACACACGAATCCGAGAAAAATAACAAGAAAACAAAATAAAAGAAAATCAACTTTTTCAGCGGCGACAACAAACTACGTCTGTAGGGCTCCGCGGAAAAAAGGAGACTGAGCAAGATGGCATCCTTGGGCGGGAAAGGGGACCGCGCATGCGCGCTGCAATTCCCAAAGGCTTTCTGCGGAAAGCTGGGGAAAATTGCTCTGCGAGGGCTCCGTCGGCGCCAACGTCACCCATAAGTGAGGACTGACTTCCTGCTTGGTCCTGGAGAACATGATCCTGTATATCATGTTTCATTTTTCTGGCCACCATACCAAAACCTATTAAGGATAGTATGCATTTCTTCTGCTTTAGGGTGTCCCATAGGACCTGCAACATGAACCCAATGCATCCATTCTTCTACCTCGAGCTCTGGAGATAGCTATAACCAAGCCTTCCTCTCTTTTTGCACATAGAATTGTCTTTCTCTATAGTGCAGTGTGAGAAAGGGTGTGTGCTGATATAGGTTATCTGGGGCGTTCCTGCACAAGCTTCCTCAAATTGGAAAGTTCAGGGACCCTTTGTCTGCAGTGCTATGAAGTAATCTGGTGGTGTTATCTGCTCATTACTCTGTGGAACGGTTTGTAGCAATACGACCATGCGTGTTATGCTTTCCTTGGCTAGTGAGTCTGCTAATGTGTTTCCTTTTACTAAAGGGCCTTTCTTCCTATGTGCCTTCACTTTAATTAAATGGACTCTCTGAAACTTCTCACTCAGTTCTTGTGCCATAGTCCACAGTGATGAATTTTTCACCGTGGACCCATCTGTGGATTTAAATTTATTTGCCAGCCACCAGGGTAACAGGGCAATGGCACTTTTAAAGACAATCAGAATCTAAAATGATTTGTATCTCTGGGTGTGAATTCTGATATTGTTGCATACAAGCCACAAAAGTAGCCCAGCTCACAGTACTGTGCTGACGCTGACCACAGGGAAATACTGGTCTCTGCAGTACCACGTGGTTATTTGGGTCCAATTGTACGATTGCAAAAGGAACCCCCCGGTTTAACTATCGGCCAGGATGGGTGAATTACATGTGGAAGAAATAGGTCTGATCAGACCCTCTCCCTCCAGTATCGTCAAAATTTTAGTCACTGGCTCTAATAGCTTGATGAGGTACTGGGTATTGTTTCTGTGGTGGAGGATCCTTACCTTCCAACAGTATTTCGGTGGTCATTTTCCCACAATCTAACTTGTCTTGTGCCCAGACTGGAATATCAACCACCTCTGAGGGTATTACACAGATCATACTGCTGAGCTGCCTTGGTGCACTGCGTTGCTAACTGCATGGGAATGACTTCATACACTAAAGTTTTAGAAGCACTTGAAGTTCCTGTATACTGCCACAATTTAAGATTAGCCATATCCACCACAGATTTAACTGGTTGAGAACGTCAATTCCAATTATTTCTTTTGGTTTTGTTCACTATAGTGGAGGCAGTGGTTTCCAACATTTCATTGTTTTGTTCCCTGTGCACCGGGATACCCCATTTAACTGGGATAGCCACACACTGGGAAGCTGTGTCATTAATTCCTTGAATTTTATAAATTTCCATATTTTCCTGATTTGCAGTGGGAGCAGCTCTGTTTGTAAAACTAATTCCAGCCCCGGTGTCAATCAAAGCTAGTTTATCCTGACCCCCTATTCTGCTGATAACATTGGGGCGTCCACAAGAGTCCAGTATCAAGGATGTTACAAGCCTTAAACTTTATTCTGGGCCTTTATTCCGTTTCATCATCCAGAGGCTCTGGAATCGAGTCCTCTGCTGAGGGAAACGGAGGCAGGCTGGGGCTTATGAAGGCTTGAGACATTTTGATATCTGAACCCAGAAGGTCAGGGACACCACTATGCACTAGCCTTGTGTTTGTCCTGAGCTGCTCGTAAGTCCTGTTTTAATTTATCTAGTTCTACCTGCAGTATGTGTTTGTACTGTTCACATTTAAAATTTTCTCCTTTTCTAATCCATCTCTCGGTGCTTTGAGCTCTTGAAAGGGAATGTAACCTGAGGAATTTCTAAAAGTGCCTCTGCCTTGTCCTCTCCAAGGTGTGTGTCCTCTGTATCCTCTGTCTGTGTTTCTTGTGTATTGAGAGGATCCCTTAGCTTGCCACTTCCGTGCTTCTGATACTGTTATGACCTGCGAGGGCTGGGTCTTCCAAACAGACCCAATTCTGAGCATTAAAGTATCGAAAAGGGTTTTGCTTTAGAGTCTTCCGAAAATAACCAAAGGTGTTTTGTAATCTCAGGGGACAGTAATTCTAATAAAAATGCCTTATGCGTGCTTGCTCCCCATAATCTTCTGCATTGGGCCAGGACCTCCTGCTCATTAAGAACTGAATTTAAAATCCAGGCTCTATATGCAAAACTGTTCCAGTGTATTGGTTGGTAGAGGTGAAATAATTTTAAATACTTGCATTGGGGAACAGTGAAATAGTTTTTCAATACCCCTTTTAACCAACTGGTATGGGTGAGTGAGAGAGCCAAATTTATAATAGTGTGGCCCCCAGAGCCAGATGCATTAAGTCTATCAAAGTCTGATTGTTTCCTTCTATATTTCCCTAGACCCCAGTGAAGCAGAATATCAGTGGCCCATTTGCACCATTCATTTACATTAAAAGGCATAGGGCCAACTTTCTCAACTATCCTTTTCAATGTCCCTATCTTTTAATGAGTCCTGCAGCATCACTTTAACTGGTGCTCTGACTTCGGTACTAGGTGCCGAGTCTGAGTTGTCGGAATTATCCTCCTGACACAGGTCCTGGTTATTGCTTGTTCTGGCTGACATAAAACTATTAGGATTTTCTTCCTCTGTACTGTCTGATTCATCTTTATTTTCCCATTTCTAAGCCCTGCTATTACATACTTCTGTGTTCTTTTGTTTCTCAATAGCTTGGATGCATGGCTTATAGGGGTGTCCATAGGCAGGGGGGGCGGGGCTGATGGAGAAATGGTTGTTGGCCAGGGCTTATATTTCTTTTGTCTTTCAGAGGCCAATTCATCCTTAACGTGCCTCAGTTCAAGTTTAAGTGCTTCTAATTGCTCACTAACAGTTATAAAGGAATTTGTGGCTTGTATCACCTGAGCATGTTGCATGGAAATGCAAATATGTGCCTCCTCCAGGTCTTTGGTTAACTGTGTACACTGAGTAGTCAGTTCAGTATTGTCCTGTTTCATGCTAATGAGCCCCCTACACATGCATTGGATAAAAAGGCATTTTCTTTTTTTTAAAATTCTTGATAATGGTTTAACATTTATCTTTGAATATTATACCATGATGCCTCAGGGAATTCCCCTTCAAAGGGACCACCTTTTCTCTTACAGTATGTCAGTACCATTTCTTTCAGTTCCTTAAAATCAAAGGCATCCATATTTGAGACTGCAGGACTGTAATTGGTACCGGGGTCTACGCTTATTATGTGTTTATTGTGTTTATTTTGTTTTATGCGACTATCTCAATGTGCAACCTTGGAAAGAGGAATGCTCACTTTTATGAAGACGTGGGACTTAGAATTATAGTTGGAATGACATATATTTTATGGGTGTTCAGTACAGAGTATTGGCATAAAGACCATGCCTTAAAATTATACCTGAATAAAAAGTGCTTACCAACCTTTAACAGGGTGGAAGTTTATGGTGAACTTATATTCAATGAGGGACTGTTTAATTGTGTATCACTTCCCAAACAAAGCTGGACTATCGCTCTGTCTTTTCTTAGCCGCTCAAATACTCTAGAAGATTTGTGCCTTGTACTGAACCTTTGCAAGCTTATATATAATATTAAAATCCAGGATTATTACAGAGCCTTTGACAATGAAAATCTCACCTTGTCTAAACCCACAAAACAAAGGTTATCACTGGAATATTTCACTAAATAGTGGCACTCTGCCTGTAACCCAAAATTGTAAATGGTCACAAGGGCTTTTGATTTTCCTGTCGCACCCTGTCTGAAATCTACTTTAATGTATCAAACAAAATTATTACTTACCCAACTGGAGATCCACTGCGAAACCTGAGACGAGCCCCCATAAATGTAACCTTTTGCCGCTTCCTACATTCGGTTACTCTCCTGTTGGTCCTGGGTCCACTTCGCAGAGGCAGTAGGGTTTGTAGCACAACAAGACAACCAAACTAGTGTGGTTTAAAAAAAAGGTTTTTTATATAGAAATAGGCCTCTTACATGGGTACAGAACAGAGGTATATAGTGGTTACCAACTGCTTCCGTGTATATCAATGACTCGATGTGTGTGCCTGGGTGTGGGAGAGAGAGAGAAAAAAAGGGGGGGGGGGGGGTAAAGAGAAGTGTGTGTCAGAGTCTCATAGTAAGAAGTGTCCGATGAATAGGAAGAGAGAGTATTTTTGTCCTTCTCTGTATTTATTCAGAGTATTTTTGTCCTTCTCTGTATTTTCCAGCACCTCCCTTTGTCATAGTTTGGTCTGTTTGAGGTCTGTTATCACCTGATTAGCAAGGAGGGGCTGTTGTCCTGCAGACTAATCTCATCAGGCATGCTAAGCCCATCAAGTCTGGAGACGTCCTATCTGACATCACCAGGGTGTCAGAGCTGCCTGCAGGCCAAGGTCTGGGAAAAGCCATGAAACCTATGCTAGGCATAATGTCATGCTGTATGCTGACAATACATGGCATCAAAAAGGAAGGCCACAGCCGATTCCAAAAGAGGTTAGTATCATCAGGTGGAAGAGACTGAATCCATTGCAGCAGGGCCCGAGACAGCAGGCTGTGCATAGAACCAGCTGTAGAATAGCCACGGTCACAGCAAACTGGCTTCTGAGCCAGGAATCCACCTTGCGATCCAGAAAAACCATTAAAGCTGATCAGTCTTCCACAGGAATGGAGATCCATCTGGTAACTGCAGTGACCAGCGCATCCACTCTGGGAATGTCAAACCTCTCCGGGAGAGCGGAGATCTTATATACCCTTAACCTTTTAAGGTAGGGAGGTCCCACTCCAAACAGATCATATCCTTTGATCACCTCCAGGAACGGGAAGACAGTAGTTGATTTCCACAGCCCTTGAAGGAGTGAGCGTACCTTTGGCTCCTGCTCCATGCCGAAAACATCCATCCATCAAGTTCAAAGATGGAGGAGACCCTAGTAATCAATGACGCCAGCTCCTCCTTCCAGAATAAGCAGATCATGCTGGCCTCTGCATAATCTTCTGAAAGTGAGTACTTCTTCATCCACATCAGAGCCCATCAGCATCCGAGGCATATTCAATATCTCAGACAGTTTCCAGCTATTTTCCATCTGCAGGGAGCACCCCTCATCAGGGACATTTAGTCAAAAGTAAGCGTGCAGGTTTTCTACTTTCAGCCTGCCCAGCACAAGAGCACCCAGAGGCCGCAGGGTCAGAATTTCAACACCAGAAGGACCAGGTCTGTTGCAAGAAGGAAAGTATTCCAGGGAGGACAATCCTGGGCCTTTAAGCTCTCCTCTCAGATAAGGCACCCCAACATAAGGGGGCACAGTCACCACAGACCCCCTTGAGGACAAAGAGCGGCTCACAGCACAGTCACCAGAGCCTCCGGCCGGTTAAGTATCCTTACTCAGAGTGCCATCCTACACCTCCTATCCTGAGGTAGGTATGGTCGGACTAACTGCATCCCCCAGCTGAAGGGGAGTGGGCCCTCCAGGGGCGACTCAGAAGCTGCCATTCAGGAAAAACAAACAGTCCAGAGTTCAGGTACGAGGCTCCTCGCTTGCCACAGGTCAAACGACGTTTCCTGGAAGAAGGTAGGGTTAGGGTATCACAAGAGTGCACGCTACAGCTGCCTTGGCCTCCAAGCATGCGTTAACTGTGCTTTTACATAACATGTGTTAAAGGCAGTAGGGAAGGAGCATGCATTGGAGATACCTGGGCAAAACGCACATTAGGACTGTGCAACCCCAGGTGCACAATAGACAAAAAAACATTACTAATGCATGCAGAAAACAGCGAGAAACCCCCACACAGTGCCAATGGTCGCTAGCAGTCCACCCCAAATTGTGTCCCTCAGAGATGGAACCTGGAGCCCTCAACAATGACAAGGTTAAGCCTTGGTACTCACCCCCTGAGAACCCCAGGCATAGGATCCATGCTGGGTTCAGTTCTATTCCCCTAAAACTGCTTCACTGGCTGGGTTTATTTTTAACAGCACTGTATGAAAGGTGGTTTGCAGAAGGCTCTCGGAGGGATCTGTCTGCCTTCTTCGGGGGAATGGAGGAGGGAGGAGGTGCTGAGGTTGTGTGAGGCTGCTGTATTCTTCCAGATTCTTCCAAATCCTTCCAATTTGTGACTGCTCAAAAGGCCCTTATCATAAGGGCATGGAGCTGAGCCAATTTTCCCTTCTCCTAGGCTACTGAAAAGACTGCAGTTGTGGAGCCTCCCACATTGCGCTTGTAAGATAGTCACCTTTTTAGGACTTAAAGTGATCTTTCATGAGCATTTAATCTATCTCTTTTCCTCTCAATCTTTAGATGTTCTAGAGAGAGGAGAAAATCTATCCACCATCTGCTGGGACAAAGAAATACTGAGGGACCTCTGGTGGTTGAGGTAAACAGACATGGAAATGACGTCATTGAAACCTGGACTTTTCATTGATTCTGAGTCTCTACCAATCTGATGGTAGAGGAACACAACCCACTTGTCTGGACTGGTCTAGCTGGATAATATGGAAGAAAGGTCTTTCCAGTTGGTTGGAACCTTTGATGATACACACTTAATAAAACCAAACATGCATTGTGAGCACCATCACTAATAGGGGGGTAGGTGGAGGAAGAGAGGAAAAGGTGAAATTAGGCCTTACCTGCTAATTGAGGTTCCTTGAGTGAGCCCAGTCCAGTCCTGCACCTGTAGATAGTGTCACCTCACCAGCAGCTTGGAGACTGAGCATGTCATGTTTGATGATATCAGGGTGGCACCTCCCACCACAACCAGTATCCTATTGACAAAGCAGACTCACAAAAGCAACTATACAATAACCAAAATGAAATTATATACACTAAACCCCTCCCCTTAGACAGTAGAAATCCATCCAGTTCCTGAGAGAGAAATCACTTACCATCTTAGAGACCACAGCCCCTGGCTTCACCTGGACACTCCCGACTACGTCGAGTCACACCAGGAACATTAATCTCAAGCATAATTTATTTATTTAACCAGTTTTGTATACCACCTTATCCTTCAATCAAAGTGGTTGACAAGACAACAAAGGACTTACATGTTGAGGGCATGGGAAGATCAAATACAATACATTACAATATAAATACAGTACAAACAGTAAATTATAATATCTCATAGCGAAATTGTATATACAAGTTGATCAATTTAAGTTATTTGACCAAATGATTCTATGAATAATCTTTAAAGATATGCGAAAAACTGAGGTCTTCCTGAGCTCTTAATTCTTCAGGAATAGAATTCCATACCTCTGGTGCCATGAAGGAAAATGCTCTTTTAGAGGTCATCTGTTTTGATCTATTGAAGTTTAAAGGTGTATTAAGCTTATTGGAGTTATGAGATCGTCTAGGTCTTAGGCTCTTGTCTTTGGATATTATATGCTGTAGAATATCTGCTGAAGATTGGTGAAAGATTTTGAAAATAATCATTAGGTTTTTGTATTTTTGCTCTTGCAATAATTGGAAGGAAATATAACTGTTTAAGGACAGGAGTTATGTGATCAAATTTTGCAGAGCCAGTAATTATACGTGCAGTAGTGTTTTTGAACTAATTGGAGAGGATGGATAGCGTTTTTAGGAAGACCTTGATACAAGACGTTTCCAAAATCAAGTAGGGGTGTTATGACAGCTTGACATACCGTGCGAAAGTGATTTGTATTTAATATTGATTTTAGTCTTCTTATAATCTTTAAGTGACAGAATGCTTTAGCTGCAATTTTGTTTATATGAGATTTTAAGTTTAAATATCTTACTTCATCTTTAATTTTCATTTTTTTATTTAATAGGTTAATTTCACTTGGTAGTTTTAAGGACTGACAATTCGATATGAACAATGCTTCCTTTTTGTCAGAATTTATTTTTAAATTGTTGTTATTGAGCCAATTATTCATATCTTTCAAACAGCTATTAATTATATAATCTATATAATCTCCACACTTCTGCTCCACAACTATGCCCGACTCCAATATGTGCTGAACTTCTTCAAAGCCAGAGGACAGCTGTGGAGCCAAAAGGGACCCCCCCCCCAAAAAAAAAAAAAAATATACCCTGGGTGGGATCGGGACTGGACTGGACCTGCTGATTGACACTCCTTGAGTAAGGCCTAATTTCACCTTCCTTATCATTCCTCCAGTCCAATCCCGCACCAGTGGGATGCACCATAGCAGTACTAAACATGGAAGGGATCTGTAAGATCGACCTGAAGAACCGCCACTCCAAAACACGTGTCCCCTTCCGCTTGAACATTCAACCTGTAATGTTTGATGAAGGTATGCAGCGACAATCAGGTTGCCGCCCTGCAAATATCCCCCAGCAGCACCAGTCACGACTCCGCCCATGACGCAGCCTTTGCCCGAGTAGAATGTGCTCTCAATCCAAACGGTAACTGCTTGTGACGCAGCAAATACACCGAGATGGCGGCTCCCCACACCCCTCGGGAAATGGAGGACTTTGGTGCATGAAAAAGTGAAGCGGCATCGAACTCAAACAGCCAGTCTGACCTCCTAAATGACACTGTTGCCTTCAAATACCTCCGAAACACTCAATGGACATCCAAACAATGAAGCAGCGGATCCTGTGGTGTTCCTCCTGTCCCGAAAACACCAGGATCATTACCAACTGATTCATCTGAAAAGCTGAAACGACTTTAGGAGAGGAGGAGGAAGAAACCGGCCTCACAACCACCTTCTTTCACCAAAACCAGGAAGAGCTCCTTACACAACAATGCCTGCAGCTCTGAAATCCATCACGCAGAACAGATTGCTATCAGAAACACCACCTTTAGCCTACGATCCTTTAATGTACACAAAACCAACAGTTCAAAGGGAGGCTCAGTTAACAATGACACCACCAGATTGAGGTCCCAAGAAGGAATGACCGCCCTCAACGGTGGGGCGCTCGTTTCACCACTCGGAGAAACCTGCCCCCATCTAGATAAGCCGCTAGGGAACTGCCTTGCACTCTCCCCCGGTAGCAGGAGATGGCCACAAGTTACATCCGGAGAGTGCTACAGGACAGCCCCTTTTAAAACCCTGCTTGCAGAAACGCCTGCACCTCTGGCACAGATGCGGCCAGTGGTCAACATTGAGAAATGGTGTGCCGGTTACCAAACAAACACGCTCCACACTCTCACATACGCTGACGATGCCGAATGCCACATAGCCCTCAGCAACATAGTGACTACCTGTGATGAGTAGCCATGATGAAGCAACCGCAACCGCTCAATAGCTAAGCTGTAAGCGAGAATCGAACCACCTATGGCATCAGATTGGGACCCTGAGGGAAAAGCTCTGGCTGAGGCGGTAGCCTCCAGAGACGGTCCATCGCCATCCGCACCAAATCGACATACCATGGGTGACGAGGCCAGTAGGATGCTATTAACAGCATGAGCCCTTGCTGCCCCTCTATCCGCTGTATGACCTAGCCTATGAGCACCCATGGCAGAAACACAGAGGAGGACCTCCATCGGCTATCTCTATACCAGGGCATTGAGTCCTTCAGACATCCGCTCTCAGTGTGTGCTGAAAAATCATGTCGCCTTGGCAGACACAAATGTCTCCATCGGGTCCATAATCGGTTGACTCCACCACCGGACAAGGAGAGCAAACACCTCATCATGAAGGGTCCATAAAAAACGGCTGAGATAATTGGCCGTGACACTTCCTTGCTTGCCACATGAACTGCCAACAAGAGCTGCAGATTCACTTCCGCCCAGGCCAATAACGGCCCCACTTCGTTTTCCAGATTCACACTGCTTATTCCACCCTGGCAACTTGACTTAAGCTACCACCATGGCATTATCAGAGAACACTCGTACTGCTCTGCGACAAAGAAGAGGACCGAACTGTTGCAACACCAAGAATATCGCTCTCAACTCAAGAAGGTTGACTGACCAAGTCGCCTCCTGTGCCGACCAACAATCCTGTGCTATTTGTCCATCATAATCAACTTCCCAGCTGATCAGGCTGGCATCTATGGTTAGGGGAACCCAGCAGGGACTTTCCAGTGGCATGTCCCCTCGCAAGCTGTCACCCTGTAGCCACCACTGGAGCAATCTGTGGGTGTCCGCCGCACACAGCAGCGGAAGTGACAGGGGATTACACTGTGCGGACTACCTTCGCAATAGGCTCTTCTGCAGTGGCCAAATGTATGCCCGTGCCCAGGGGAAGAGCTCGACGGTCACCACCATGGAAGCCCAACACCTGCAGATAATGCCAGGCCGTTGGCATCTGCATGCTGCAAAACATTCTAATCTGCGCTTGCAATGCCAGCACCTGACCGCCCTGTTGCTGTCTGAAATTGGGCCCCTGGATACATCAAATCCAGTGTGGGCCCAAGTTGACTCTCTGCAAAATTTATCACCCACCCGAAACTCTGTAGATATGCAATCACTCTTGCTGTAACTTATTTGCACTCGCTCTTCAGCTGTGCCCGGATGAGCAAATCATCCAGGTATGGATGCACGAGGATCCCTTCTTGCTACAGTCCTGCCGCGACCACCACCATCATCTTTGTAAACGTGTGTGGAGTGGTGGCTAATCCAAACAGGCATCATCTGAAACTGGAAGACGCCCATCAGCACTGCAAACTGCAGAAACTGATGGTGCTCTTCCCAAACCGGGATGTTGTAAGCAGGCTTCTGTGAGATCCAGGAAAGTCAAAAATTCTCCTTCCCTGATTGCCACAATTACTGACCTCAAAGTTTCCATGTTTAATCGTGGCACCCATAAGCACTGACTGACCCATTTGAGATAGGGTACTTCCGGCTCATCCTCTATTTCTTGGGGACTACAAAACAGATCGAGTATTGAACATACCCACAATAGTCGTTCAGCACCCTGCATACGGCTTGAAGGTCTAAGAGTCTGCAATGCCTCCTGCATGCCCTCTCGCTTCCGAGCTGCTTTGCATGGTGAGAGGACGAAGGCATTCACGAGAGCGCTCTTCAACTGCAAGGCATAGCCCTTTCGGATGACCTCTAAAACCCACTGATCGGACGTAATTTGCGCCCACATAGGATAAAAGTCCTGCAGCCGATGCCCCCACAGGCAACCCTTCTGTGGGAGCGACTCTTGTTTCATTGTGACTTTTTAAGGGCTGTGGGGATGGAAGAGAAAAAACCTCTATCAGACCCTCAAAACCCGCAAAAGGACTGCCCCCTGAACAGGAATCGGCTTCTCTGATAAGGCGCAAAGCAGACCGCTCTAAATCAGCGGAAGGTCGACGTTTGCCCTCTCTGAGGCCCGGCTGCCCTAGCAGTTTTCTGTTTGTCTTCGGGAAGGCAACCACCTTTGGACTCTCCCAATTCATTTACCAGTTTCTCCAGATATCCTCTGACAAAAGCTTCCCCCAAAAGGGTAATTTGCTGAGACGGGATTTGGAAGAGACATCAGCCGACCAATTTCGCAGCCAGAGATAGTGATAAGCCGCTACCGCTACCGCTGCCACCATTCCCTTGGCCATCCCTCTGATCAGGTCATAAAAGGAATTGGCCAAATAAGCCGCTCTGGACTCCAACTTGGCTGCCTCCGCGGGAGTGGCTGGGATGCCCCCAGAGACGCAATGATCCCTTGCGTCCAACGCAAAGAAGCATGTGCCACGTTGGCCCCGCACACTGTAATGAGATGGAGTTGATATCAAAGGCATGCTTTAGGAGCATCTCCACTTTTCTACCCTGGAAATCCTTAAGTACTGAACTCCCTTCAACAGGTATAGTAGTATTCTTTGTTACCGAATACACCGCTGCATTGACTCAGGGCAAACCCAGCAGGTCCTTATCCTTCTCCAGGAGCGGGTATAGCCGAGACATCGTGCACGTACCCTTCAATGCGGCCTCTAGTAGATCCCATTCATCCTGGATCATCCGTCTGATCACCCGGAGCATAGGGAACTCCTTTTGTGTTTTCTGGAACACCTGGAAGAGCGGTTCCTCCTCCAATGGGGCCTCGTACCCATCTTGAGGGCCTTCAATGATCAATGCTGAAAGCTCTTCCCTTCAAAAGATGCACACTATGTGCGACTTCCTCCTGAGAAATCTCTCCTTCCTCCAAGTCCATTTCCTTGGCCTGCTCCTTGCAGTCCTCTTCTTTGTCATCGTCTTCCAAATACTGGAAGGACCCCATCTCCCCCCAGGGGTCATCCTCCAGTCTCAGACTACTAGGGCCCGGCTCATCCTGCGCTCTATCTGCTGAAAGCGCTTCCAGCTCGATTCATTTGCGCTCCTCCCGTCTGTTGCTTCAGGCAGAAGGCTCTGTGCAGGATGACGACAAACTCCAGGGAAAACACCCCTTGTAATCCGCCTTGCTGGTCCTTTTCCAGCCAGCTCTTCGGGACTTTAGAGGATTTTTCCTGCTTCTTCTTGGCCCCCTGCGTCTGTGATGGTGAGGTTTGCGAACCTCCCTCACCAGTTTCAGTCTACGCTGCAGGGATGGGTATCATGTGGGCACTCATAGTATGCGAAGAACTGGCACTCCCTGAGAGCCTTGGTCTACTGTTGTCGCAGCCCTCCATAAGACCCTCTTCCACAGACCTGGACTGGGTCTCACAAATGCGACAGAACCCAGCAATGGACATAGACAACCCCCCCCCCCTCACATGCTAGGCAGGTGGCCTTTGGGACCATTTCTTTTTCATTCCATCAGGCATAAAGGAGAATTCCTGCAGCAGTCAGTCCTACTGTCCTGACTAATAGTGGAGTGGAGTGGAGGAGTGGCCTAGTGGTTGTGGCAAGGTACTTCAGGCCGGGGGTTCAAATCCCACTAGAGGACAGCAACCTTGGGCCGGAAGGACTGGGGTTTCTAGTCCCACAGGTGCTCCTTGTGGTCTTGGGCAAGCCACTTAAACCTCCATTGCCCATGTTCCCTATAAAATAGTTATCTCCAAGTTATAATGCCCTGTTCAATGTAATTTCAGTTTGTTCAATGTAAACCGCACTGATGCCAAATAGCGCGGTATATAAGAGAATGTAAATAAATAAATAAATAATACTGCTGCTAATTTAAATTGACAGGTTATCTTTCCCCCTGCAGCCCAGAAGCACTGAAGAAAAACAAAAACAAAAAAAACCATGATTGCTTTCCCCATATCCATTTAACACCTCCCTGGACTTCTGTTCCAAAAGAAAATGAAACTAAAATGAAAAGCAAAGGAAAACCAAAAGAAAACAAAGAAAAAACCCCACGGGTTCAACAAGATGGCCTCCGCCCCCTCATGGCGCAGGAAAAACCCCGGCGCCAACAACGAGTGCTGCCTATCTAGCCCCCCCAGCGCTGCCGACAGGCACTCACCACACTTAGTCTTTCTGCCACCAGCACTCCCGACCAGACACTCAGTTTCCCAGAGAGCTTCGGCGTTGTCTGAAGTGCCTCAACTGAGGCTTACCATCCATTCTCCCTGCTCACTGCGGGCTCAGCGGCAAGGGGCCTTAGGCGCGATCCTCTCTCTCAGCACAGGAATTCCTGCTATCAGGCTACACTTACCAGCCCCTGTTAGGCTTCCAGTTTCATACACTGCAGTCCCGCCGTCCCGAATAGGAGCATGCACTCTGTTTTTTTATTTTTTTTTCCTTTATTGAGCCTGTCCCAAACCAAGGAACCAACAAGTTAAGTCAGCCTGCTGTTCCCGTGCCTCAAATTCAATTAAGGGGCAACTCGGCAATATTTTTCCTAGAACCCTAAGTTCCGAATCTGTTCCTTCAGCGAGTCCCTCTGTGTAAATCACTTTACTCCAGCTACTTGGAGACTGAGATACTGGCTGTGGTGGGAGGTGCCACCGGTATGCATACCCTGTCATCATACATGACATGCTCAGTCTCCAAGCTGCTGGTGAGGTGACACTACCCGCAGTGGCACAGGTGCGGGACTGGACTGGAGGAATGATAAGGAAAAAGTTCTTAAAGAAAAGTGGATAACTTCATTACCATCCTGATGGCACCTCCCTTCCCACGATTCTTCACCAGGGTCAGCACTCGCAGTTTCTCGCTTCCGTGTTTCTGGGTGTATTTCAGTGCCACCTAATTAGAAATAAGAACCAAGAGACCCAAGTCTACAAATATCATGTCTTAAGGTCTTTTTCTCCAGCTGCATAAGGAACAACCTCATTCTTAAGTTTTTGTATGTTTGCCTTTTAGTGTTATTTACACAAGTGCGCTGGAAAGGGACTGGTGCTTAGGAAGTGGTCAAAGCTCTGGGATATTTGTCCCATCTCAGCATTTTGATAACGCATCATGTGCTTATGGTATCACAGCCATATACAGACAAAGCAGGACAAGAGAATTCACCGTGGAAGACACAATTTATTCCAAACAAAGAGGTCAGCCCGACACGTGTTTTGGCCGAGGACCTTCTTCAGGGGTCAAAGACCTCTAGAAAAATAAAATCAAAAGGACAAATCACATATACAATTCATAAAACAATATTAAATATACAAATGTGTGGGGTAGACATATACAAACACATGTAGGTTAAAAATCGGAAATAAACCAGAAACATACAGTGATAAATCCAAACACAATAAAATTATTAAACAAGATAAAAACATTAAACAATGAAAACAACCAGAATCATAAATTATATGTAAACTGACAGTGCACTGAGCTTAGGTGCGCACAATAATAGAAACATAGAAACATGACGACAGAAAAAGACCACATGGCCTATCTAGTCTGTCCTTCCACATCAACCACTACAACAATCCCCTTTTTTCCTTGAGATATTCTCTGTTTGTCCCATGCTTCTTTGAATTCAGATACTGTCCTCATCTCTACCACCTTCACTGGGAGACTATTCCACAGATCCACCACTCTTTCCATAACAAAATATTTCGGCATATCACGCCTGAATCTATCCCCTTACACCCTCATCCCATGTCCCCTCTTAGCAGAGCTTGCTTTTAATCAAAAGAGGCTCTCCTCCTGTGCAATTATGCCTTGGAGGTATTTAAATGTCTCAATCATATCACCTCTATCCCGCCTTTCCTCTAAGGTGTACATATTAAATTCCTTAAGTCTGTCCTCATATGCTTTATAATGAAGTCCACTAACCATTTTAGTAGCCACCCTCTGTACCGACTCCAGCCTGTTTATATCCTTTTGAAGGTGTGGTCTCCAGAATTGCACACACTACTCCACATGAGGTCGCACCAAAGACTTACACAGAAGCACTCTCATCTCCTTTCTTCTGCTGGCCATTCCTCTCCCTAGGCACCCAAGCATCCTTCTAGCTTTTGCCATTGCCTTTTCTACCTGTTTAGCTACTTTAAGATCATCAGACACAATCACGCCTAGGTCCCGCTCTTCTTTAGTGGACAAAAGTACTTCAAGCCCTATACTATATTGATCCCTTGGGTTGCTGCAGCCCAAATGAATGACCTTGCATTTTTTAGCATTAAATCTTAGCTGCCAAATTCTAGACCATTCTTCAAGCTTAGCAAGATCCCTCATGTTATCTACACCTTCCTGGGTGTCTACTCTATTGCAGATTTTGGTATCATTCACAAAGAGGCAAACCTTACCCGACAGCTCTTCCGCTATATCACTAACAAAGATATTAAAAAGAATCGGACCAAGGACAGATTCCTGGGGCACACCACTGGTAACCTCCTTCTTCTCAGAGTGAGCTCCATTTACCAGTACCCTTTTTATTGCTTCCCACTCAACCAATTTCTAACCCAAGCAGTAACTTTAGGGTCCTTCCCTAGGGTGCTCAGTTTGTTTATAAGTTGCCTGTGGGGAATGGTGTCAAAGGCTTTACTGAAATAAAAATATACCACATCTAGGGCTGCCCCTCGGTCCAATTCCCTGATCACCCAGTCAAAGAAATCAGATTTGTTTGACAAGACCTGCCTCTGGTGAATCCATGCTGCTTCGGATCCTGTAATCTGCTGGATTCCAGAAACCTCACTATTTTCTCTTTCAGCAGCGCTTCCAATAATTTACTCACCACCGAAGTTAAACTAACCGGCCTGTAGTTTTCAACCATATCCTTACTTCCGCTTTTGTGTAAAGGGACCACATGTACCTCTCTCCAGTCCTTTGGCACCACTCCCGACTCCAATGAGGCATTGGAAAGGTCAGTCAGTGGAGCTACTAGAATATCCCCAAGTTCCCTCAGTATTCTAGAGTGTATCACATCCGATCCCATCGCTTTGTCTACTTTAACTTTATCTACTTTCTCACGAACACAGTTTTCTGAAAATTGTTCAAGATGCCCCTCGCTTCTGATCCTGTTTGTGGGTGATTTCTGAGATCCTGCTCCTGGTTCTTCAACTGTGAACACAGAACAGAAATATTTATTAATCAAATCCGCTTTATCCTCATCAGCTTCTACATATTCCTCCCCTTCACCGTTGAGTCTGACAAATCCACTTCTGCCCTTCCTCTTTTCCCTAACATATCTGAAAAATGTCTTATCCCTCCATTTTATTGCATTAGCTATTTCCTCCTTTTTTTGAGTCTTTACTTTCCTGACTACTTTGCTAGCTTCTCTAAGAACTTATAGATAAGACATATAGATAAAACATATAAATACAAAGAAAACTACTACCCAGCTGATGCATTGAGCAATTAGTGATATGGAACCTGAAGCAAAATGTAATAAAAAGTACAGTACTGGAATCTGAAACCATAGAAATGCAGTGGTATGGAGGAGGTAACCACTACATAACAGAAGCCACATTGAAAACCCCATGTGAAAAGCTACAAAAAATGTTTCTTAAAACGGACTCGGTTCACATAGGACACCAGTGCTTTGTATACGAAAACTGAATCATGAAACAATGGGCAAATGTAAAGCCATCCCATTGAAGAAAGTGCGTTTAAGGTACCTGAATCATAACAAAACCTCTTAACACCAGACTTCCACCGTGTACTTAGCGAGATAACCCCTATGTAGCTGTGCTTTCGCAGTAAAGAGGACTACTATCCTCGCTGAAACTTATGCAATCTGCTTTCCGTGTAATTACCAAACAAACCAGACATGATCTAAAAGTTAATGGTGGTAAACGCCATGCCCTGTAAATCTAGTCAGAAAATAGCAAAGTAACCAAGGCGATATGTATTTGAAATATAATTGCCCCTGGAAATAAACGACAGACTAAAAAGAGCAAATACCATACAACATTTAGCATTTAAGAGTATGTGTGTACGATCTAGGTGAACCAGCAGAGAACGGGTTATGTGGCCAGACTGCTTTCTTGATTATAGTACGAGGTCAATGACACCTACACCTTTCATTAGCATATGATATGAACAGCCATAATCAAATCATGATTTAATTGTATGTTCCTTGGAACTCTAATAGGCATGGTGAAAGAAACATTACTAATTGATGCAAGCTAACTACTATGTATCTTATCTGCTACCTGATGAAACTACCATAAAAAAAGGGGGGGGGGGGGAGGTGTTAAAACTGCAAACTTGCCACTCTGATAGGCACACAAACCAAATGGATTTTTCCATGGACAAACTCTGAAGGGTAGAGGGAAGACCTTCCCCCCCCACACCAATCACCCAAGAAGGTGGACCAAGAGCAGAAAACAGATTACCACAGGTTCCAATACAAAGGGATGGCAGAGGAGGGAGATGGCAATTAGACACCCGGAAGGTGTCCTATCGGGAGTAAATAGTTGTACGATTAATTTATCAGATGTTACATTGACAGAAGCACAATTAGAGACATTAGGTAAAGGTCTGTCTTACGTTCCCTCGGTGTGATATGACCTCTTCAACACTAGGATTGACCTCTAGTATTAAAAAAGGTCTCTAATCTTAAGTTTCCTAAAAAATGTAAACGGGAACCTTCTAGTGACCAATCCATTATATATAGACATTCCACTTGGATCCCACCAACTGGGGGCTCTCCGGCTAATGATGTCTTTGAGAAAACTGTTCTTAAGCGGGTCATTGCTTTTGAAGCAAATCACCACCATACATATCATACTACACATGAACAAAGGTTAGCCTTGGATTTCCTCAGGACTAACTATAAAATAGTAATTAAACCGTCAGAGCCATTGTGGTGATGAACCGCACTGATTATATTACTGAAGTCAAAAGGCAATTGAGAGATGGCCAATTTTATATCTGGTTGGATCAGGATCCGACATTATCACTAAAAAGGAAAGTTGACTCCTTGGTTGTACTGGGATGCGAAGCTGTCTACCTTACCAATAAAGAAGCGGAATTTCTCACAGTTTCATATTAATTCTACCCAAAATACATAAATCCATGGTGAACCCACCTGGGCAGCCGATAATATCTGCTATAGGATCGCTAGATGATCTCTCAATTTTTAAACATTTTATTGCGTCCATTTGTTATGGAGATCCCTTTGTTCACCCGAGACTCAGCACACGTGATTCAGGTTTTACAGAATTTCTAAGGGTATCATGATAGGTTGATTTTGGTGAATCTTGATATTGAGTCACTATATACTAATATACCCCTTCCCTTCCTCACCAACATATCATTTTTTTTTATAAAACTTTATTTAAGTCCACCATATCATACAACAACATTGCAACATATGTCACCACGGGGGGGGGTGTACTCTTCTCCCCCCCGTGGTCAGCAGTAAGAAGACACAATAGGTGGACATTTTACAATATATCCCCTCCCCTGCCCTCCCACCCCCCCCTACCCACCCACTCACCCCCCCCTACCCACCCACTCACCCCCCCCCCACTCCACTTCTCGTTAATAAAATCAAATAATCGGCAAGAACAGCATGGCAGCAATCAATCCGTCACTGGACCGGTCTCGTTTAACTCCCCCCCTGAAGGACTGCATTGCGGCTGTGGGCCCCGAGTTGTTGAATATATGGCTCCCAGACTGACAGAAACACTGTCCAACGCTTGGCACTGCCCCGCGCCATCCAACGCTCTGTCAGCATGAGTTGGTGGAAACTATTCCGCCATTCACTAAAAGTAGGCAGCTGGCGTTCTCTCCACAAACGAAGGATCGGTCCCTTACCCACCAGACAGGCCTTCCGCACAAGCAAACACTCACCAGTTGTTGCGGGACAGGGGGTCGGCAGCTGGTCAAGCACTACCAATAAGGCTGTCCAGCGAAGCTGACATTGAAGCACTGTGCGTAGAAAATTGCATATCCTTACCCAATAGGCCCGCACTCCTCGGCAACCCCACCACATATGCAATAAAGTGGCCAGGGGCTCCGCGCAGCGCGGGCAGGATCCGTCCGTCTCCAGACGGCTGCGGAGCGCCCGCCTCGGCGAGAAATGAGCCCTGGTCACACATTTAAATTGAATCTCACGCCAGCGCACCCCCTGCACCAGCCTTCCAATCCGCTTCAAGGCCGTCAGCACCAACCCTGGCGGCACATCTCCTCCCAGTTCGGCTGCCCAAGCTTTTTCAACACTACTATAATCAGGGAAAGGGCGGTAGGGTTCCAGACAATTTCGGAGATTAGAAATCGAGGGTGGGCGCTCCTCCCCTATCTGAAAAAATTCCAAAATGCGGGCAGAGCGCGACGCCTGTAGCGAGTCTCGTGGCAGGGATGCCACATAGTGAGAGGCTTGCATGTATGCGAAGCAATGCGAGTCAGGGAGACCATATTCCCGACTGAGCGTCCGGAATGATTTAGAAGTTCCCTCGTGATCGACCAAATGCCCCACTGTCCGGATGCCCCGCAGCCACCAATCCCGAAACACCGCAGTCTCAGAGCCGGGAGTGAACTGAGCCATTCCCCTGCAAACGGCAACCAGCTGACACCTTCCATTCAGCATTCCAATAATTATTAAGTTGTTGCCAGGTACGTCGGGTCGATACCACTAAGGGACTCTGCCGAGGAGAAGCTAGGAAATCCTTGTGCGAGCCGTGGAGAATCCCTAGAAGGGACGCAGGAGCTACTAAACACTCCTCCAAAGAACTAGGGGTATATATTTCCGTCTCCCCTAACCAATCCCCCAGGTGTCTGGCTTGACAGGCCAGTGTGTAAGTTTTCAAATCCGGTAGGCCCATACCCCCCTCCCTCCATCTACCAAGTAGTCGAATCCACGGGACGCGCGCCCGCTTTCCCCGCCAAAGAAACCTCTTTAGCAAAACTTCCACTTTACGCAGGTCACGACTTATAGCAGCCAGACTGGCAGGGTTTGCAGCCAATACAAGATTCGAGGTAAAATGATCATCTGTATCGCCGCTATCCTCCCCGCTAGCGATAGCGGGAGGGGTTCCCACGCTTTTAATTGTACTGTCAGATTCCGCAGAATCCGATCAAGGTTACGCCGATATAGATCATGGGGGTTTCCGGTCAGTGTGATTCCCAAATAGGTAAATTCCTTCTCCGCCCACCGTAGTGGGAATGGGCCTCTCCAAGAACCGCCGAGGTGTCCTAGGACATCCACTGCTACCGATTTGTCTTTGTTAATGCGCAAGCCAGCAAAGGCTCCAAACCTCTGAAACTCATCCAAGAGCTGTTGCAGGGAGGTGGCCGGAGAAGTCAAATGAACTAACAGATCGTCGGCAAATGCCGAGATGATGAAAGTCTGCGACCGTAGCCGCACCCCCTGTATCCCTCCCGACGTTGCAATGGTGCGAATCAGCGGATCTAAGGAGAGGACAAATAGTAGGGGGCGATAAAGGGCAGCCCTGTCTCGTACCTCTTTCCAACATAATATCGTGCGACAAGAGGCCGTTGCACAGTATACCTGCAGTCGGTGTAATGTATAAGCTTTTCACCATTTTGCAAAACTCTGCCCCAATGCCATATTTTGGTAACAATCCCCAGAGATAACCCCAGTCCACCCTGTCAAATGCTTTTTCCGCGTCAAAGCTAATCAATAACGATGGGATATTATGTGCCTGTACCCACTCCAAGGAGGCCAGAATCTTTCGAAGGTTCCGGACAGCGTGGCGGCCCCTTACAAAGCCCACTTGTGCTTCGTGAATTAGATGGCCTAATACCCCCGCCAGTCGATCTGCCAGAATTTTCGCAAAGAGTTTGAGATCAAAGTTTAGTAGGGATATAGGCCGGTATGCAGCCGCCTGTGTCGGGTCTTTACCCAGTTTCGGGATCAGGGTGATATAGGCATGATTGCGCCCCCACCGAAACGCCCCCTTCTCCGTTCTGGTGGTAAAATCCTCACGCAGCACTGGGCCCACGCCATCTCCTAGGATTTTATAGAATTCAGCACCTAGTCCGTCAGGTCCCGGCGTTTTGTAGCACTGGGCTGCGGCTATGGCGGATTGTATCTCCAGTGTGGTAGGGGGTAGATCAAGAGCCTCTCTTTGATCTGCCGTGAGTTGGGGCAGCTGCATAGCTGCGAGGTAATCCTGCAGCTCCTCTGGGGGGCCAGCTGCCGCTTTATATAAATTTTGAAAGAAGTTCCGAAAAATCTCTGCAATTTCTACAGTCTCCCTATGGATACGTCCCTGACCGCCTTTTAATGCCGCTACGTGGGCAGAACCCCGTCGGGCCCGCAAACATCACGCTAATAGCTTGCCGGGTTTATCCCCGTAGCAGTGTAGGCGAAAACGATAAAACAGAACCGATTTCTTTGCACGCTGGTGCAAGAGCTCGTTTAATTCAGTTTGGGTTTCCCACAACAACTTCTTGTTTGGTGTCGTAGGCGTATGGGCGCACCTCCGGCGTAATTTTGTGGTTTGGCGTTCAAGTATTAGAATGCGTTCGGCCATCAAACGGCGTCGTCTGGCGGCATATCCTATGATTTCCCCTCGGAGTACCACTTTCGCCGTTTCCCATACTAATTCGGGATCGTCAGCGTGAGCATGGTGATCAGTGAGAAAGTCCGCCCATCTCTGACGTAGAAACTGGCGAAATTGCCCATCTGAGTAGAGCTCCAGAGGAAACTTCCATAAACGTTGAGCGAGCCGTGTCTCGCCCCCAATGCAGGTCAATCCATACCATCGCGTGGTCCGAAATCTCCGAGGGGCCAATTTGAGCATCCTCCGTATGCGTAAACAACGTCCCCGAGATCATTATGTAGTCTATACGGGCACTGGTGCCATGGGCCCGAGAGACTGATGTGTGTGTAGTCCCTATCTGAGGGGTGTATTACCCGCCAGGGGTCGATTATACCCAATCTTCGACAGAAACCGCGCCAACAATTGAGAAGATGCTACCCCTCTCGTCCACCTCCTCTCTTAGAGGTGTCCAGGTCAACATCCAGGACTCCATTGAAGTCCCCTCCTAGGATCACAGGGCACTCCGGGAGTTGCTCCACCCTAGATGCCAGGCCATTGTAAAAACCTGGATCGGTCACGTTGGGACCGTAAAGGCCTCCCAAAATTACCGGTTTACCGTCTAAATGACCATATAACAACAGAGATCTACCAATATTATCTGCAAGGACGGTCTCCTCTACGAATCGGAGGTTTTTATGAATTAGGATCACTACGCCCCCCTTGTGCCCTTGGGCGGGGGATCCCCAAACCTGGCCCACCCAACTCCGACAGAGCTTGTCATGCTCAACCGTCGTCTGGTGGGTTTCCTGGAGAAATGCTATGTCACATTTGTGGCGAGCCAGTGCCTGCAGTACCTTATATCTTTTAATGGGATTTCCCAAACCGCAGACGTTCCAAGAAATTATCTTCAACGCGCCGGGGCAGTGCCAAGTTGCCACCACAGTGTCATGCCCAATCTTTCCAGAGGGACACCCCCAGCCTTGCGCCCCCCCCAAATCAGTAGTGGACAGTACTGCCATCTGTTACCAATCAGTGGAGTGTTCCCTACCCCAACCCCCCCTCCCCCTCCCCCTCGCCCTCCCCCCCCTCTCTTCCCCCCCTCTTCCCCCCTCTCCCCCCCTCTACCCCTTCCCCCTCCCCCCCTCCCTCTTCCTCCTCCTCCCCCCTCCCCACCCTCTCAAGTCCAGCCATGTCCTGGACCACTTCCTAAGGCAAACGGGTTGCCCCCGAACCCCAAATTCTACCTATGAGCCAAAAGGAACGCAAAGGAAGAAGAACTTACAGTTATAAACGCTATGGAAAAACTTGCAGAGACAGATTTATTGCCTCTTTTTATCTCATTCTCCAGCCGTCTCCACTCGGGCTGCCTCTTAATTCACCCCACCTATCCCCCCCCCCCCGACCAGAGCAGAGTGACGTTGTCGAGATTAATCCTCTCCACCCTTGGAAAAACTCCGTCCACCTCCACCCCCCCTCTTCGCCCAGGGGATCGCCGCCTTAAGGCATTGTCCCAACGCGGTTACCAGCTAGACACGCTGCACGATGCAACGGCTCTTGCCGCGCTTACCTTTAGCCCTCTGCGGAGCCAGCCCCGGTAAAGAGGCCCTCCGTCAAACGGAGGACGTTCCGGGGACACCATAACCCCAGGCTTTCTTCGTTTAGGGTCTAGGTGTGAGGGCGTGGTTGTAGTTAGGTCCTAGCAGGCCCCGCCTGTGTTGTCAAGGGGCGTGGTAGCCTTAGCTTGCTTCCGGCTCCCCCCCCCTCCCCCAAGGACCGCCATCCCCCCCCACCACCCTGTCCCGGACACACCGCCCTGGAGATCAGCCTCCCCCCCCCCAGAAAGACAGCGTTCGCTATCTAATAATGTTGAGTGGAGGACGCTGATCTCCAAAAAGGGGAGGAGGGGACTGCGTCGCGCTCAGAAGGGCCAGTCTGGTAGCCCTGGCCGATAATGCTTCCATGCTCCCCTAGACTCATGCCCCTCCACCCCGCCCCCCGCCCCACATATCTGGGAGGCATCAGGAGGGTGCTGAGGGAGAGGGGGCCGAGCCCGGGGAGAAAAACAGGGTCCGGGAAACAAGCAAGGGGTGGGAGCAACAGCAGGCCCGCAAGACAGAGGCAACTATCACAAACAAAGTAACTTAAATACAATGTCTCCAGTTAAGGATAACAGTTATCAGGATTTTGAGACAGTGTAACTCAGCCCCTCTGATCACCGGTAGTGCGGGGCCATTAGTTCTCACACAGTAGAGGAATCTATAGGGGGGTCAACCAAACCAAAAAGAAACAAAACTAGCAGAAAAAAAAGAAAATTCAGCCCCCCTGTGTTGAGGGCTTTCTCCCAGCGCCTCCGGGGATGTATCCCTTGCCGAGACAGTTCGTCGGGAGTCCCGCGGTCTAGCGAGGAGGCAAGGAATCCAAGAAGGCAGCAGCCTCATCTGGGGTCGCCAGCACACGAGATTGTCCTTGGTAGTCGATCCGCAGCCGGGCCGGGTATAGGAGGGAGAAGCGGATGTCTCGGTTGAATAGTTGGGTGCAGATCCCGGAGAAAGCCTTGCGTTGCTGGCTAACAATCACCGAGTAGTCTTAAAAGACGAGTATCGGTTCGGTGTCTTGTTGGTGTCGTCGCCTTCCCCATGCCGCCTTCAGTACCTCCTCCTTCTGCCGATAATCAAGAAAGCGGGCAATGACTGCACGTGGCCTCCTGGCTTGTTCCCGTCTCTGGCCCAGGCGATGCACCCGCTCTATTCTTAAAGAGTCTCCGCTCAAATTCGGCATGAAGCTCCCAAGCCACGATTGTAGATAGCCAAGCAGGGCATTTTCGGCGACGCTCTCAGGGATGCCGATAAAACGCAAATTTTTTCGCCGGCCCCGGTTTTCCAACTCATCAATTTTGTCTCCTTGCTGTTTTACTAGAACCTCCAATGAGGCCACCTTAGCCACCATCGACTGTTGCGTGTCCTCTATCTCAGACACCCTGGTCTCAGCTTGTTCCAAACGCTCCTCCACCGCTGTAAAGCGTTGTCCGACCGATTGGATTTGTTCCGTTAGGTCTTGAAAGCGTGCACTGAGCGCCTGCACCACAGCAGTGCTCACCTCGGCCACCAGATCTGGTTGGGTGCCCGGTTTTGGGCTAGAAGGGGAGCCATCCACCATCTTGCTTTCCAGGGCACGAGGCTTTTCCTTCCTTACAGCTTTGGAGGCCATCAGGCTCGGATTGAGAAAGATCTCGCGTCTCACTCTGGATATTGTTTGTGTAGTATAACAGAGGTAGAACCGGGTAGTTAAGAATCACAAATGCAAGAATTTAAAGCCGCTGCATGGGGCAGAGTCCCGGAGCTGAACTGAAGACGTCTGTTCAGCTCATTGCCCAACCGGAAGTCCTAACATATCATTTTATTACATTGGCTACATACACAACAGACTGATTTCTACTTTTTTTTTCTTATACAATTAGCCAGTTTAGTACTTGAAAAAAAAATTACTTTTGGTTTTGTTTTACAAACAAAGGGCGTCACAATGGGGTCGTCAATGGCACCTGCTATAACCAACTTACGGCTACGCTATATAGACTATATTCTTGTGATTTGGGATGGAGAACAAGTACTAGAAGAATTTTTGCCATGGGTGAATACTTTGGATACTGATTTTAAGTTTATAGCACAGTTTGACAGAAGAGAAATTGCATTTTTGGATATCAAAATCAAGTCTGAGGATGGGTTTCGTACTGATCTCTTTAGGAAATAGACGGACCGTAATCATTTTTTAGAATACTGTACCGTAGCTTTCTCAAAAATAATCTCCCTGTCAGTCAGTTTTTGCGAATCAGATGGATCTGTTCTGATAAGGTGCACTTTTGAAAAGAATGCTTGTGTACTTGAATCTAGGTTCAGGCAGAAGGGTTACCCTAAGAGGTTTATCCAGGAAGCATACCAGAGAGTGAAGGACACAGATCAGAATACATTCCTTCAGAAGTCAAAGAAGCCATCCCATGTTAAGATGGTTTGCCCTCTTCTTTTCTCAGACATTCTGAAACAGGAATAGCATATTATTCAAACCATCCCTGGTTTCGAGTCTCAAGAACCAAAGAATGCTTATAAGAGGAACCCTAATCTGTAAAATATTCTAGTACCCTCTGCGTTACCTATTCCTTAGAGAAAACTAGCAACTGTTGGCCATTACAAGTGTGGTTCATGTTCCGTTTGTCAGCTAGTCATCAGTACCAGGGGCTCATATATACATCTTGGTACACAGAAACATTTTCCTCTAATGAGTTTTACCAGTTCTAATACTGAAAATGTAATTTATCTGATTAAATGCTCATGTAACCTCTTGTACATTGGCAAGATGAAACACAGCATTAAGACTAGGATTATTGAGCACAGCAGTGCTATCCGTTGCTCTTCATTCCAGAAACCCCTGGTGAGTTACTAGGCGGAAGCCTCTCATGCCCTTAGGGATCTCAAGTTTGTAATGCTGAAACATATACGCCCACATTGGTGGGGTGGGGATGTCAATAAGATGCTCCTAAGACTCGAACAGAGAACGATTTTTGAGATGGGTACACTTCACCCCAATGGCCTTAATCAGGAAGCTGATGTTGCCGTCTCTTTCTATGATGTCTGTTTCTCACATGTTTTTTTTTTAACCTGGTATGGGTTTTATTTGATTTTTACTCATTTTTTCCTTGCTTTTTATTGATACTCTTATCCTTGGTTTGGTTACTTTTGTTTGCTTTTTATTATTGCCTTTGATTATTTATTTAGACAATTTTGTATACCACCTTATCCTTCAATCAAAGTGGTCACAACACAATTAGGGGATACATTTTAACACAAGGGGATATGAGACACATACACTAATACTTACAGGGATTTACTTTTTACTCCCTTAGGCATTTATCTATCCATCCAGGGTGGTTTTATGCCATACGTGAGTCTACAGTGTCTCTCTTTTTTGGCCTAAAGAAAATTTTGGGATGAGCTAGTTTTTATGGCCCCCTTAGTTTCAATATAATTTACCTTTATGTCTCACTCCTGGTTTATACCTATGGATACATTTAATTACTATTTTTTTTTTACTTTTTAGCATTCTTAACAATTGTGATCCTATTTTATTAGCGCTTTTTGTATAGGTTTTTTTTTTTAACCACCAAACCCTTGGTTTCCCTAGAAGACTATCCACAATGTTATGACGCTTAATACTATTTTAATGACTTGTTTATATGTAGCCACCCTTAAGTCTTAAGGCACGTGGGTTTCCATGACTTATCACTAACGAACCTATTGATGCCCTATGCAATTTGGCAAATTTTATGTGGATACCACTGGGCTGATTACCTGCATCTTTATTTGTGCTTTAGCTAAGCTGGTGAAAATAGTGGTGGGGGCATATGCCCTTGTGTTTCTCTCCCAATGACATAATTGGAGACTTAAACCCCTCTGTGGCAAGTTCACATTTTTAGCATCATCCCTTTTTATGGTAGTTTCATCAGGTAGCAGACAAGATACATAGTAGTGCCTTTGCATCAATTAGTAAAGTTTCTTTCACCGTTCCTATTAAAGTTCAAAGGAACATACAATTAAGTCTAGCCATTTGATTATGGCTGTTCATATCATATATGAATGAAAGATGTAGGTGTCATTGACCTCGTACTATAATCAAGAAAGCAGTCTGGCCACATTACCTGTTCTCTTCTCTGATGGTTTGCCTAAATCTTACACACATACTCTTAAAAGCTAAAAGTTGTTTGGTATTAGCTCTTTTTAGTCAGTCATTATTTCCAGGGGCAATTATATTTCAAATACATATCGCCTTGGTTACTATGCTATTTTCCGACTAGATTTATAGGGCACGGCGTTCACCATTAACCTCTGGAGCATGTCTGGTTTGTTTGGTAATTACACTGAGAGCAGATTGCATATGTGTCAGCAAGAATAGTAGTCCTCTTTACTGCGAACAGCACAGCTACATTAGGGTTATCTATAAAAGGCTTACGTCATCTTTGCCTAGTTTTAGTTTGGTGCCTTAGTCAGCATCTTTTTCTCACTAAGCACACGATGGAAGTCTGGTTTTTTTGTTATGATTCAGGTACCTTAAAAACATTTTCTTCAATGGGATGGCTTTACAATTGCCTGTTTCACAACTCAATTTTCTTATACGAGACACCGGTGTCCTACGTGAACCAGTGAGTCCGTTTTAAGAAACACTTTGTAGCTTTTTACATGGGGTTTTCAATGTGGCTTCTGTTACATGGTGGTTACCTTGCCCATACAGCACAGTTACTTACCTGTAACAGGTGATCTCCGGAACAGCAGGAATTAGTCTTCACATGTGGGAGACGTCGCCGACGGAGCCCGCACGGGAATGCTCCCCAGCATCCAATCAGAAGCCTTTGGGAGCATCCCCCGCGCCTGCGCGGTGGTTCCCGCCCTTCCTACTGCCTCTCCCCAGTTGAGTTTTATAGCTGAGCCGGAAGGAGAGGAGAGGAAGGAATAGAGAGATAGAGATACAACTCGCAGGGGAGGTGGGCGGGTTGTGAAGATTAATTCCTGCTGTTCCGGAGATCACCTGTTACAGGTAAGTAACTGTGCTATCTCCAGGAACAAGCAGGAATGAGTCTTCACATGTGGGGACTCCCTAGCTGAGGATGCCCGGGGAGATCCCATCAGCGCAACCCAGGCCAGGATGGCATGTCCCCAACCTGGATCCCCGGCATCCCCCGAGGAATGGAGGGAAGGAGTTGAGAAGAGAGGAACAGCAAAAACCCAAAGGCTACAGGGAGAGTAGCCTTTAGAATGCATGAGAAGTATCAGTAAGCATTTAATGAATTAATGACCTAGTACCATGTGGAGCTTACCTACTGGGTTGTAGGAAGTGGAGCTATGATGAAGGTACTGTAGACGCAGTAGCGCGGTCTTCAAGGGAACTTCACAGCAGCGAGGAGGAAGTTCCAAATCCGGAAGGCCAGGAGATCCAGGTGTCAACTGGGTCAGGAGAAGGACGGCAGGTCTTCAAGGAAGCTTTATGCAAAAAGCTGAGCACTCCCTTAGGAGCAGAGTCCATAACTCAGAGGACTAACAGCAGAAGACTGGCCGATCTGGATAGCCTAGTCCGGAGAAGAGTAGGGGTGCACCCCGGAGCAGAAGGAGTACACAGCCTTCCCTAGCGAGGGATAGGGAGACAAAGGCCTGAACTTCCGGAAGGAGGGCATAACTAAAAGTAGAAGCTGTTGACTTCACAGCAGTACGCAGAGTACAACCAGTCCGAGGGCCGATCCAGGGAAAATAGGCAGGCGGACAGGCCGGACCTCGGGGGGGGGGGGCGTGAGTACCAGCCATAGGGGAAATAGGCGGTAGAACACAGGCACTGTGGACATCTCCCAATATGCGCCTACCGAACAGGTAATATCTGATACATCTAGGTGGTTGGGCATAGGGAAAGTCCACCCAGGCACTAACGCAGGTATGCCGAGGAACCTACCTCCCTGAGCATGACACTGATAAGGCGGACCTGCCATTGATCCACAGAAACGTCCCCCTGGGGGCGGGCGTCAAGATCCGTCCGGGAGGAGGGATCTATTCCAGTGGAGCAGTGGCAGATCGGTGAACTAACAGCACGGCAGCGTGAAGGACAGAGGGTATAGTCCTTGGCAAGCATTGGGGGACTATAGCTGGGTGGGTTCTCCTGCCTGGACAGAGAAAACCAGACAAGGGGAACAGGGCTGATCCGGCCTTAGCGAGGAATTGTTCCGAACATGCTGCGAGGGACAGTAGACAAACCAGTACGGTGTCAATCAGCAGGGGAACCCTGGCAGAGAAGGGTTCGGGGACGTACCTAAGGGTAAGTAAGTTGAGGGGTAGGAAGTCCATGGGCCAGAGCTAACATGGAATAGAGGTGATCTCCCTCTTCCAACGGAAGGAGAATACCTGAACCCCCGGATAAACATTCGAACCATTTGCCCCAGAGTAGAGCCCAATTTTTAGCTTCTGGTGAGAGAAGGTTAATTGCAGGCAGCCGCCTACAGGAGCCTAAAACGGCTTGGTATGAGTATCCTGGCACGGGCCCGGGAACTTCAAACCAGAGTGAGAGGCCCCTTGCTTGGGCGCCCCTGGCGGGTGGGCGGAGGGATGACCTTTCCTCTTCCTAGGGAAGGAAGGTGTAGAGAGGCATTTCCCACCCCCGGGGGGAGGAAGGGACCTAGGACGGCTTCTAACGCTGGGAGGGTTAGCGAAGCACTGAGCAACCTGACATAAGGCTTCACTATTGAAGAGGTGGTCTCCAGCACAAGGAGAATTACCCAAGTTATGTTGTGCCCATCTGCACAAATCTGACGCCTGTAACCATGCTTTACGATGTGCTCTGATGGCAATAGCAGAGGATCTGCTGACCGCCAGGAAGGAGTCTAGAGAAGCACGAGAAAGGAACCCAGAGATATTCCTGCAGTGATAAAGAAGCAAGGAATATTCAGAGGCCTTGGTTGCAGACAAAAAGGGAGACAACCGAGATAATCTCTCGGTGATCTCCCGGAGTGTCAGGCTCATATAAAAAATATATGAAAGAATTCTGGAAGCCAACATGGACGTTTGGAAGGTTTGACGCCCCAGGGTATCCAGCGTTTTTGAGGCGCGACCTGGAGGGCGAGAAGAATGCTTCTTCTTGCTTCCCACCTTCCTCAGCGCCGATTCCACCACGATGGAATGATGTGGAAGCTGGTGCTGCTGAAACCCCGGGGAGGGGGGCACCCGATACAGAGCATGCATCGCTGTCGACGGTGCAGGAACCCTCAAAGGCAACCGCCATGCCTCCAGTAGAAGACCCTGCAGGGAAGGATGTAGAGGAAGCATTACAGCCTCCTGTTCCGCAGGACCTGGACTTAGGGAAGGACCCTGGATGGGAATAGCAAGCAGGTCCGCCATGTCAAGAAGAAAATCCTGAAAAGACAGCTCTCCCAGAGGGGCTATGCCGTGGGAGGCGATGGCGGGAGGGGCCGCCAGGGCACCAAAAGGCCTATCGGACTGATGTCTGCTGGGCCGAGGAGGGTACCAACAGTTCCGGATTGGGGCAGTCAGCATGGCGTTGTCGGTACCCAGGATTGATTCCAAGCTAGGCATCGAAGGGGTCGATGGCACCGATGGGACCGCAGGAAGAGGCCTCGGCCCCGACCCCGGGTGCGGCACTGCCCCGGCGATTGAAGCGGTTCCGCGGCATCCGGAGGGCAGTGGCTAGTAATCTCTGCTCTGCGTTGTGGGAAGGGACAGCGCCCGGTCCCGGTGCGTGTCATAGCCAAGCCTTCGAGGCTGGATACCGATTCTAGGCTGGGCATCGAACCGAGCAAGGAGATCGACTCCCTCCTAGGGGGCTCCTGCGGTGGCGGCCGTGCCGGCGAGGCCGACCCCGGGGAGCGAATCGGAACCGCGTCGATCGGCGTCGCGGGCATAGAGGGCCCCCGAGAATGACGCTCGGTGAAGAGGGGGTCATCCGACACCTGCGCCGAAGTCGGGCGGCAGGCCGTGCCAGACGCCGGGCCCCTTCCCGAACCCGGCTTGCCCGGAGGGAAAAACCTCCGGGGCAGACGACCCGTCCCCGATGGGTACCCAGGCAACCTGGCAACGAGCTCCCGCAGGGAGGGAGGCGCCGACGCCGGGGCACCGGCGCCTCTTGACGCTGGAACTACCCCCCTGGTAGGCCGGGACGACGAGAACACAGGCTGGATCGAAGCGATCGAAGACACCGGGGTCCCCCTTCGAGCAATGGGCAGGGCCCTCGCCGTCCGCGTCGATGCCGGGGGATCGCCCGTCTGGGATTGATCGACATACCCCGAGGACACCGGGGAAGGCCGACGGCGGTCCCTGGAGACGAGTGGGGCGCCCGACACCCCCGGGGTAGCGGCGCCGCCCAAATCCGGCACCACCCCCGCGCAGGGCGAGGATACCAGCAAAACAGCGCGGGTCGAATCGATCGGCCCTGAAGGAAGCGAGGGCACCAGATGCCAATCCCCGGCGAAGAGTGGAATCCTCGACGCCGACGCCGATGTGCTGCCCGAAGCGGGTACCACCTCCGCGCATGGCATGAATGTGGGACCACCAGACTGGGTCGAGTCGATCGGCCCCGGAGGTGTCGAGGACAGCCGCTGACGATCCCCGGTGAGGAGCGGGACGCTCGACCCTGACGCCGAGGGGTCGGTACCGCCTGAAGCGGATACCACCCTTGCGCATGGCCGGGACGTTGGAACGCCATACTGGATCGAGTCGATCGGCCCCGGAGGCGCCGAGGACCACAGCCGACGATCCCCGGTGAGGAGCGGAACGCCCGACACCGATGGGTCGGTACCGCCCGAAGCGGATACCACCCCCACGCATGGCAGGGACGTAGGAACGCCAGACTGGGTTGAGGCGAACAGCCCCAGAGGTGCCGAGGATAGCAGCTGACGATCCCCGGTGAGGAGCAGGACGCTCGACACCGACGCCGATGCTGGGGGGTCGGTACCGCCCGAAGCGGATACCACCTCCGCGCACGGCTGGGATGTAGGGAAGCCAGACTGGGTAGAGTCGATCGGCCCCGAAGGTGCCGAGGACACCAGCTGATGATCCCTGGCGAAGATTGGGACACTCGACGCTGGCACCGATGCCGGGGAACCGGCACCGCTCGAAGCGGATACCGCCCTCGAGCATGGCTCGGGAATGTTCTGTGAGGAGCGAACCCCAGGAACAACCTGAAACCCAGTGGATGCTTTGGAGCCCGAAGACTCCCGCCGGGGTATATTGGCCAAGGGGGGCTTGAGGGGTTGGCCGGAGCCGTCGCCATGCTGCGCATGAGACTTGCCCCTCAAGACTTGGCTAGTCTTAACAGACTGTTATGTGGTTACCTGATCCTGTAGAGAAGAAAAACCCGATGACCGCGCCTTGGGCGGGAAGACGTCATCGAGGGATACCTGGAAAAGGGAAAGTCTTCTCCCTATACTGAAGCCCGGAGGACCCGGGAGGAAAGGGTCAGGACCCAAACAGGAGAGGCACCAGGCGTTGGAGTCTAAGTGGAAAACTAAGTCTCCGCAGTGAGGGCACTTCTGGGGAGAAGGCGGCTCCATGCTGTAAGCCCGGCAGGCCTCAACGATCCGAGGGAAGAAAGGGTTCCCTCTAGGTGACGAAATTTAAGAAAGGAAAAAAAAAAGAAAGGGCACGGAAAGTGCCGTTGTCGGCGGGAAGAAAGGCCGCAACCACAGGAAACAAAAAGAAAAGAAATTTCTGCGGTGGCAGGAGGGACGTCCTGCCTGCTCCGCGGAAAACGAAAAACTGGGGAGAGGCAGTAGGAAGGGCGGGAAGCCGCCGCGCAAGCGCGGGGGATGCTCCCAAAGGCTTCTGATTGGATGCTGGGGAGCATTCCCGTGCGGGCTCCGTCGGCGACGTCTCCCACATGTGAAGACTCATTCCTGCTTGTTCCTGGAGATCACTGCATTTCCATGTACTTTAGTCACCATTTACGATGGTTTCAGTTTCTGGTACAGTACTTTTACTAATTACATTTCGCTTCAGGTTCCATACCACTAATTGCTCAACACATCAACTTACCCCATGGGTAGTAGTTTTCATTGTATTTATATGTTATCTATATGTCTTATCTATAAGGTCCCAATATTGTGTGCACCTAAGCTCAGAGCAATGTCAGTTTACATATAATTTATGATTCTGGTTGTTTTTCATAGTTTAATGTTTTTATCTTGTTTTAATAATTTTATTGTGTTTGGACGTATCACTATGTTTTTACTGGTTTATTTCCAGCTTTTAACCTACACGTGTTTGATATATGTCTATACCCTACACATTTACATGTTTAATATTGTCTTATGACTTTTATATGTATGATTTAGTCCTTTTGATTTTATTTTTCTAGAGGTCTTTGCCCCCTGAAGAAGTCTCCCGGCCAAAACACGTGTCAGGCTGACCTCTTTGGAATAAATTGTGCCTTCCACGGTGAACTCTTGTCCTGCTTTGTCTGTACCTTGTGTCACTGCAGGAGGGGTGTCCTCCTTTGCTTACCGCAGTCATATACACCAGTTCCATTTATATATACAAACAACAAAGTATTTTCTTACCTTTGAGGTTTGATCTTTGCTGCCATCATCAACTACAATAACTTCATATGTGAACAAAGGATCGACTCTCTGTGTGTAGTAAATTAAAAGGAAAAAAGTTCACTTTGGTCTGGCTAAAAAAAAGCAGCAAGACCCTATAAACTAACTTTAAAAGAATGACCTAGACAGGCCAGAAGTAACTTAGAACTTCCATACTTGGTCAGTCCAAAGGTCCATCAAGCCTAGTATCCTTTTTCTTATAGTGGCCAATCCAGGTAACAAATGCCTGACAGCCCCCCAAAAAGCATAGTTACTCACATGTAACAGGTGTTCTCTGGGGACAGCAGGAATCCATATGGGTGATGTCGGTGCTGACGGAGCCCACGCAGATCCAATCCCCAGCTTTCAAAGAAATTCTTTGGGACCCATACCGCGCATGCGCGGTCACCTTCCTACCCAAAAGTATCTCAGTATGTTGACATAGCTCAAAAGCAGAAAAAAGAAAAACTACTTCATGGGGAGGAGGAGGGTTTTGAGGACCGATTCCTGCTGTCCCTGAACATCTGCTACAGGTGAGTAACTACGTTTTCTCCAGGAACAAGCAGGAAGTCAGTTCTTACATCTGGGACTCCCAAGCTCCAGGCTACCGAAAACATCTGTAAAAGCCATGGGCAACCCAAAAATCAGACAGTAAAGAGCAGCAGCAGCATTGAAGATGCAATTCCCACTCCAGTAGCCTGGACTTCATGGGTTGGAGGGAATGAGTTGCATTATTACCTGAAGAGGTGATGGAGTACGGCCTGGTCGAAGGCACTATCTCTCCAGGAGGTCTCTTCCAAACAGTAGTGTGCAGCGAAGGTGTACACAGAGGACCAAGTGGCGGCCCAACAGATGTCCAGTAAGGGCATCGAGTACAGGCTGGTTACTGAGGCTGCCATGGCATGCACATTGTGAACCATCACAGGATGCTCCAGAGAGCCCCACCTGTTGGTAGATGAAGGAAATGCAGTCAGCCACCCAGCAAGAGAGTGCACTTGAAGACTGCGAGCCCCAGTCGACTGGGGTCAAAAGAGACAAAGAGCTACGTTGAGCGGCAATGGGGCTGTATCCTCTGGTTATAAAAGGACAATGCACGCTTGCAGTCCAACATATGTAGGGAGGCCTCCGCCCAGGAAGAGTGAGGCCTAGGAAAGAAGATGGGTAATATCACCTCTTGATTCAAGTGGAAGGCAGAGACAACTTTTGACAAGAACTTAGGGTGCGTCCTAAGGATAACCCTATTCCTGTGGAACTTAGTATAGGGCACGTGTGCCATCAGTGCATGGAGCTCGCTCACCCGCCTGGCCAAGGTGAGCACCACCAAGAACATGACCTTCCAAGAAAGGTACTTGAGATGGCAAGTAGCCAGAGGTTCAAAGGGTGGAGCCATGAGCTTCCCCAATACTACGTTGAGGTCTCACGCCACTGGTGGTGGACATAACGGGGGTTGGGAAGAGACGACTCACATAAACTGGCTCACCAGAGTGCACTGCCACTGCCTGGTTGTCAACTGCATGGTGGTGAGCTCAGATGACACAGAGGTGTACTCTGATTGTGTTTGACTTAAGGCCAGCCATGGACAGATGCAGAAGGTACCATAAGATGTTCGGCACCGCGCAGGAGAAGGGGTTAATACCTTCACTGCATACCAGTACGAAAACCTGCACCACTTAAAAGCATACACCCATTGCGTGGAGTCCTTACGCAAGGCAAGGAGGTCGTCTTCAACTGACCTGGAGAGGCAGTGATGCGCTATTATAGCTAGCCTCTCAGCATCCAGGCTGTCAGGGCCAGGGACCGGAGGCTGGGGTACAGCAGCGTCCTGTCCTCCTGGGACAGGTCTGGGGCACTCCCCAGCGGCAATGGGTCCGTCTTGGACAGCTGCAGAAGCAGGGGGAACCAGAGCTGCCTGGGCCACCTGGGTGCAATGAAGATGACTGAAGCAGTTTCCTTCTGGATCTAGAGGGCAGCCCGCGGCACTAGGGGCATGGGCGGGCATGCATACAGGAAACCCCTGGACCAGGGGAGGAGAAAGGCATCCCTATCTTGGGCTGGCCTCCAAGAAGCAGCTGTGTTCTCTGGACTGGCAAAGAGGTCAATCTCCAGGGTCCCCCAGTGCCGAAAAACCTCTTCCAGCATGGTCAGGTTCAGCCTCCACTCATGGGGCTGGAGGATGCAGCTCAGGTGGTTGGCCAGCATATTGTCCTGGTCTGGCAAGTACACCGCTCTGAGGGAGATGTTCTTCCCCATCGCGAAGTTCCAGAGGCACACTGCCTCCCAGCAGAGGTGGTATGAACCTGTGCCCCCCTGCTTATTTATGTAGTACATCGCCACCTGGTTGTCCGTCTGGATCTGAACCACCTGCTCCTCCAGATGGATCCTGGAAGACCTGCAGGGCATGACAGACTGCTTAGAGTTCCAGTAGGTTGATCTGTGAGGCACTCTCCTCCGGTGACCATGAGCCCTGCGAATGCAGGTGATCACAATGGGCCCCCCAGCCCAACTTGGATGTGTCTGTTGTGAGGATGCAGTGCACCGAGGGAGCCCTGAAGTGTAGACCAGCTCTGAGGTTGAGTAAGTCCTGCCCCCAGGTGAGGAATGTCAATAGAGCCGGCGTGACTGGGATACAGTCCTCTAGGCAGCCAGAAGCCTAGTCCACTGGGTGCTGAGCATCCACTGTACCTGCCTCAGAGGCAGGCAAACGGGGTGACATGGATGGTGGATGCCATGCACCCCAAGAGGTGGAGCATCTGTCTGGCCATCACTGCTGAGCCTCCTTGTACAGCTTATGGCAGGGCGGATAGGCACTGTGCCCAATCGAGAGGCAGGAAGGCCCTCACTTGAATCTAATAGAGTGCCAATGAACTCCAGCTACTGTGTGGGCCACAGGTGAGACTTTGGGAAGTTCACCACAAAGCCCAGGCGCTGGAGAAGCCCTATGGTGCACTGTGCTGTGCTGCACACCTTCCCTGGCGAGCTGGCTCGTATGAGCTAGTCGTCCATGTAGGGGAAGATGAACACCCCCAGGAGTCTGAGACGAGCGGCCACGATTGCCAGGCATTTGGTGAACACTGTGGGAGCCAAGGCGAGGCCAAATGATAGTACCCTGTACTAATAATGCTGTCTGCCAACGACAAAACAGGAGGTACTGATGATGGTGCCTTGGATGGATCAGGATGTGGGTGTAGACATCTTTTAGATCCAAGGAGCATAGCCAATCTCACTGCAGGAGGTAGGGCAACAAGGTTACAAGAGATACCATTTTGTCCTTGACCAGGAAGCAGTTGAGGTCCTGTAGATTCAGGATGGGCCAGAAATCCCGTCTTCTTTGGGAGAAGGAAGTAGTGGGAGTAGAATCCTCTGTCCTGAAGAGGTTGGAGGATGGGCTCCACCACTTGATTCTCAAGCAAAAACTTGAGCTCCTTTAGCAGAAGCTCCCTGCAAGGGGTCCATTGGTAGTTCCCCAGAGAAGAAAGAAGGCGGCAGCTGGGCAAAATGGAGGAGATAACCTTCCTCAACCACCTACAACACCCAAGCGTCTGGGTTGATGCTTGACCACTGTGTGCAAAGTGGACCAGCCACTCTCCCATGAACCTTGGGCCTTGTACCTCCTGGGGGAGGGAGACTATGCCCAAGGAGTCAAAGGCTCTCCCCAGGCTGCGGCTGAGGTGCCGTTTGAGGGCTTTCGGCTTACAGAGACCATACCCCTAGCCCTTGGCCTGCTGCCCATGTGGGGGAGCGTGATAGGCCTGAAAACTGGGGAAGTTCCCGTAAGCCTTTTTGGTCTTCAGGTGGAAGGGCCCCCCCCCCCCCAAAGTCCTCTTATGGAAAGGTTCAGACACTTTCTTGGACAGCCTGGTTCAGGTCATGAATTCCTTCTCCAGCTCATCCGCTTTCTGAGTCATGGGCTTGCCAAAGAGATTCTCCCCCCTGCAAGGGACATTGGCCAGCTTGTTCTGAACCCACTGCTCCAAGTCAGAGGACTGTAGCCAGGGCAAGGCGATGGGCACTAATGCCCACCGCAGCTACCCGAGCCATCAACTTGAAGCCGTCGAAGGCTGCCCGAGATTGAAACTTGGAGCACTCCTTAATCAATGACACCAGGGTCCTAAAGCGCTCAAGAGATTTGCCTGCTAACCCAGCCGAGAACCCGGTGAGCTCCTTCGCCAGGTCTCTGGAAGTACATGCCCACGTACAGCTGGTATGCCTGGATCTGGGCTGTGAGCATAGAGTCCTGGAAACACTTCCAGCCAAAAGCATCCATGGTGTGTACTTCCCTGCTGGAAGGCACCAAGAAGTGAGTCTTTTGGCTCTTAATGCGAAGCATAGCAGATTCCACAACCATGGAATTATGTAGTAGTTGTGTTTTCTGGAAGCCGGGGCTCCAGCTGACTTGATACTGCGAATTGCGTCGACTGTTCACAATTGGCACAGTCATTGGGGGTCTCCCAAATTCTGAACAGCAGCTGTTCAAGGATGGGGGGCATGGGCACGGTCAGTACCTCCTGAGGAGCCGCCTCATACTGGAGGACCTCGAGATCCTCAGTACGCAGCTTGACCTCCAGCATTACCATGAAGGTAAGTGTCTGGGACATCTTCCAGATAAACTCCAGAAAAGCAAGGTCCTCTGGAGATTGCTGCCGCCAATGGTGTGGTGGAGATGGGTCGGAGGGGATGTCCTGATGGAGGATGGTGTCTGGAGGCTCCTCATCCATCTCCCAAGCCAACTCTGATCCGGACGAGTCAGCCAGCGCTCCGTGGTCATCAGACCGACTCTGCGTCGATGCCACCCGGCATTGGGGCTCTGGCGCAGCTGTGCCCTATGCCATACCAATCCTCAACTGGGACACTGATGGAGTAGACACTGAGCAGCCCAGCCTCTCAAGGATGGGAGGGGCATCCTCCAGGGAGGTCCTGGACAAGGACAGTCCTGTCACAGGCGCAGATGACCAAGAGTGACCGGGAGTCGGGCCCCACTGAGCCTCAATGAATGCTGTGAAGATGCGTTCCAGGGCTAGCATCCTGGCCTCGATGCCCGACAGTTCTGCTGGAGCAGGTGCCATCTTTGAGGACATCGAGGCCGGTGTCTGGTCCTTGGTAGGGGAGTCTCGGATAGTAATGGCGTCGGGGGAACTAACTCAACCCCCTGACTCTGCTGATGGCTCCTCCTTCTGGGGTTGCTTGGGAGGGGCACTCCCAGTCATCATCAGTGTCAAGGGCTCTGCACCCGGGTCCCAGATTTCTACCCCCCAGGCTGAGGTCCGACCTCTACTTCAGCTTCAATGAAGTAGTCCAGGGAAGGTCCTCTGAGAACAACTCTGACCGAGCCTGGGAGCGGGTGCTGAGTTGCCCGACACCAAAGGCAAGGATTGCGCCCCCAATGCAGATCCTGAGGCAGACTTGCTAAACAGTTCCCCCTGACACTTTTCATGCTCCTTCCAGGTCTTAGCCGACATCAAAGGGCAAAGCAGGCAGGAAGACATGTCCTGGTCCACCCCGAGGCATTTTAAGCAGGTACTGTGGCGGTCCGTGTGGGATATAGTGCGGTTGCACTTGCCACACTGCTTAAATCTGCTGGTTGAAGACATAGCAGGAAAACAACTCCCGTGAGGTTAATCTCCGATGTCTCGACCACATGACCGTGAGCAAAACCACCCATGGGCCAAAAAAGAAAAGAAAATACCCGAACAAAAAGCATGATGCTGAGGTGTTTGACTTGGGCGGTGGAAGGTGATCGATACCGAAGAAAGAAGAAAAGTTACCAAGAAACAGTGAAGGAAAAAAACAACAAAACCCCCACAGACTTTAAACCGGGGTACACAGACAACACGTCTGCAGGGCTCTGCAGAAAAAAAAGAAGACTGAGGTAAGATGGCACCTTTGGGAGGGAAGGTGACCACACATGTGTGGTGTAGGTCCCCAAAGGCTCTCTTTAAAAGCTGGGAATTGAATCTGTGCGGGCTCTGTCGGCACCAACGTCACCCATTTGTGAGGACAGATTCCTGCTTGTTCCAGGAGAAAGTAGAGATTCTATACTCCCTGGGATAAGGAGTGCTGAAATATGAAACTGCACAAGGCAGCGACTAACTTGGACTTGGCAGATAGTGGGGGAAGCACTGAAAGAAGGCAAGTTTAAGAGGATGTGTTCAAATACTGCCACAGCCTCACCTCATTACCAGAAAACTTGAGTGGTTGCCAGGCAAATAGTACAATCTACAGTATATGGACCTGCAAAATGACTTAACAGTACTGTACTGCACAGAAACCAGTGGGGAAGACAGGATGGTACATTGACTTGTCCTAATGTAGGGGGAATAGGGTCAGCGAGTTGGGAATTAAAACTTAAGGTTCATAATTTCCAGGTCCAGGCTCTAACTGGCAGAACACACCTCCCCTTCCTTCCTAAGTACTGCGTGCACAGCCTGAAGAAAAGTCCAAACATTTGCTGGGGGGACCTGAACTACAGTGAGAAAACACAATGTTTAGTTCTGTCATCAGTCTTAAGCAAGTGCTCGACAAATCCCAGGGAGGTCTCCATGAAGACTAAAACTTTGTCTGGCACTTGAGATTTTTCTGCTCCCCACCCCTGACTTTTTCTTTTTGGCCACAACTGCTATGGGAGCAGGAATTACCTCTTCCCTGCACAGCATGGTTCTGTGCGAGTCCGAGCTACATTATGCAAGAACTCATGCAGGTCTCGGGAGGCTTGAGAAAGCGATGTTACTTACCTGTAACAGGAGTTCTCCGTGGACAGCAGGATAAGTCAGCCACACTTGGTGACGTCATCCGACGGCGCCGAGACGGAAGTACTCTCCATAGCTCAGAAGGGCTTTGCCCTTCTGAGCATGAGCCAACTGGCCCCAACCTCCAGCCCGCCCCTAGCTAGCCAGTTCGTCAATAGCTGAGCCTTTGCCGCTAGGAGGCGGGCACTGGTCAGAGGCCGACCCCTTCCAAGGGGAGGAGGGTGGGTATGTGTGGCTGACTTATCCTGCTGTCCACGGAGAACTCCTGTTACAGGTAAGTAACATCGCTTTCTCCAAGGACAAGCAGGATGAGTCAGCCACACTTGGTGCCTCCCAAGCTACCCAGTGATGCGGTGGAAGGGGTAGCCGAAGACCTTTTCCGGTACAGGATTCTGTAATGGTGTATCCTTGAACACCTTGTAACATTTACCAGATTGCTACACCACCATTAGGTGTGGCTAACCACAGTCTGCCTGGTGGCGGCATCAACGCGCAATGTACAAACGTGCAGTGTGTATATGCCCATGGGATGCAGCATGCAGTAACAGTGAACATGTAACCTGCAGTCCCCATGCGTGAATGTGCCATAGGCGTGATTAAGAGACTATACAGTCCCGACGGGTGGTGGCAGCTGCAGGGTAGACTACTTAAGTCTAATCAAGATACCTTTTTTTTTTTTTTTTTAATGAAACTCTGGAATTTGTTGCCGGAGGATATAGTAAAGGCTGTTAGTGTAGCCGGGATTAAAGGTTTGGACAAGTTCCAGGAGGAAAGGTCCATAAACCATTATTAAGAAGGTACCCAGGATATCACTGCTTGACCCAGTACAGGCATTGTGGAACCTGTGTCTTTTGGGGGACTGGAAGGTACGTAAGACCTAGTTGGCCACTGTTGGAAACCGGACACTGGGCTTGATGGATCTTGGTCCGACCCAGTATGGCATATCTTATTCTCTTATGGAGTCCTATTGAGCAGTAGCAGTGAGGAAGTGACTACGAAGGATAGCCACAACGTTGGGTGCGCTACAAGAGCGGTGCAAATTAGAGCAGTAATACCGCCACAGTAAGAGGAGGACACTGTGAGCAAGGATATGAAATAGCATCAATATTGACTGTGCTACAAGAGCGATGCAAAAGGAGCACCAAGACCGCAATGGACATGGGTCAGTCCGTGTCATGGTCAGGTGTGCCTAGGCCGGAGGTAGCGGTCTAGACGTCGAGACTGCCAGGTGGTATGTTTGTTCATGCCGCAAGTTCTTGGGCAGTGTGCAGTGTTGGCTAGGTGGCCCCGGCACACCTACGGGCCGTCGGTTGGCAATGGACCTTAGAGTTCCGTGTTTGCCATTGGCGTGGATAGAGCCCTTGTTTGTGCTCCTGGCCGAGGTGGAGGAGCATGTGGAATCTCTGGAGGTGGGTACGCTGGGAGGCCAGGTTTATTGGGAGGTCACACGTGGCAAAGAGTGTGTCCCTTGTTACAGGTGCACTGTTTTGTGTATGCCCTGGGCATATATTTGCATAGGACTGTGATGTTATTCGGAACATGGAGATTCCACTCGGATCCCGCCATCCGGTGGCCCGGCCGATATGCCGCCAGGGACCCAAGAATAGTTTGGTCGTGGTGGCATAGCATGTGAGGTGTATCATCAGGATTAGCGGAGGACCGCTATCCAAAACCTTCGGGACTAGCATGTTGGATAGTAATCCAAATGATCTTACGGAAGGTCTAGGCTGTCGTAAGGGTAGAATTTGAGGTGCCCACCATAATAGCGTGAGGGTAGTCCTCGAGGTGCCCACCATAATAGCATGTGGGTAGTCCTCAAGGTGTTCACTATGTTAGCTGGCTGAGGGCCAGCAGTAGTGCGGCCATGAGGCTGCTGTACACAGTCACCGGAGGCGGCGATCCCAGGGATTGGGGGATCTGTCTGGTTGCTGGTACTTGCGCCCGGCGCTGTAGGGCTTGCATGACGATGATGCCAAGGCGCGAATTTCATACATAGAAGGCTGCGGTCAGCTCTGAGATATCGCCTGTCAATCGGGTCAGGCTATCAGATTTTTCTTGTCCACTAGCCTTGATGAGGGGGGAAGGGGAGGGGTTGTCCAAGGGCCCTGGTCAGAAGCTTAGGGAGCCGCACTGGTACTGGCCTGGGTATAATGAAGATGAACTGGGATCTGTCCATTCTAAGCCACTAAGCTGTTGTCTTTCATAATGTCCACATGGCGGGCCGATCGATTAGTGGTCCGCCCGCTGAGGTAAGAAGGAAGCCGATAGCCAAGGGTCCAGTTCCCACCTGCGGTTCATCTGAGAGCTGAGTCTGGTTGGCAGCTCTTCCTGGGAGCATGAGGGCACAAGCCGAAGTATAGGGTATTCCTGCAGAGTAGTGGGAACATGTCCCCTTGTGCGCAAGTTCGGGTCTGTGACCCCTTGTTGACTATCGGAGCAGGCCCTAGAGTGCAGAGTTGTGCGGCAATCAGCTGATGTGCTTCATCCCTACCCCGACCTGCAGGCAGGTCTCCTTTGAATGCTCATAAGGGGGAGGATCCCCGGACTCGGCATCCCCAGGCTGGAGCCGAGGCTGCCACCCTGTGTCATTGACCTAGGTTTAGTGCCATGGATCTTGTTGGGCCTGCTTGCGCCTTTAAATGTGGAGCCTGGAATGCCAGAGCCACAGCTGGGATTTGAACCTGTGGCCTTCTGCTCTTGAGTGCACTGTCCGTGTGTACTGCACCGCACTGTGGCCACTGTGTAGGAGTCTCCCGTTTTCGGGAGTAGCCAGAGGTTTTGGTACTGTCACAGCCCTCTGCAGAGTGCAGTTGCGCCGGGGATGTAGGCCTCGCACAGTAGGCCATGGTGCCTCGCACAGTAGGCCATGGTGTTCAGGTAGTGCAGAGACGAGTACTGCAAGATCCACAGTTAGGACCTGAACCTGTGACTCTACTCCAAGACACAGTGGCTGTGAATAGTGTACCATACTATGGAAGCAGCAGGGCTGAGAAGATGACAATTTCCCTCCAGTGTTGCGGGAGGATTGCCTCAGGAACTGTGGTGTTGATGAGCGACAGGATCAGTTAGTGAGCGGCTTCCCCAGGGAGCCAAGTTAGATAGGTATGGTTGTAGGCTTCTCATGATGGCCACTACCTTCCCAGGGAGTCCACTGCTGCCACTATTGTTGGGAGCGCACCGGTGTATGGACCTTCTGACTGTCCATGAACTCCCCCTTTTTACACTGTGGAGTGCTCACTTTCTCCTTGGGCAACCCTATGTTGCCCTACCCTGGGGAAAGAGGCTGGATGCCAGCTGCCCTTTGCTTACCACTTGTTGTCACTAAACTGGTCTGGGGTCGGTTGTGTATGGGTGAAACCATAGACTGTGGTTATCTTGATTGATGTAGGGTAAGAGGCTTGCCCAAACCCTTGCTAAGTTGTATAAGCTACTTTGTGGTTAGACAGTAGAGCGTTATTTTATTTTATTCTGACTATGCAAGACCACAAGGAGCACTTGTGTGACTAGAAACTCCAGTCCTTCTGGCCCAAGGTTGCTGTCCTCTAGTGGGATTTGAACCCTTGACTTCCTGGCAATTTGACCAAGGCTGCAAGGAGTGCTAGGGAATCAACCCTGGTCTCGGGATTCCCAGGTCAGTGCTGTAACCATTAGGCTACTCCTCCATTCATACCATGGGACAACTTGTGAGGTTAGGAGGCATAACTGATGGGGAAGTATTGTTCCATATGGAAGCGGTAAGTAACCTTTCTTCCAGCACTCACCGCTGCGATGCCAAGCCTTTCGGGTGCAGCAGCGATGGAGTACTACAGTAAGAAGCGGGAGTGCAATGCGAGGGGAGGATGGAGAATCCATGCACCTTATTTGGGAACCTATTCCCAGTGCCTAGGCGCATGCTGGTTGAGGCTCAAAGCCGTGGATGAGGCTCAAGGCCATAGGGTAATGAGCTCACTATCACGGTGCGATGGTCAAAGAGCAGCGACTGGAGGAGTTCTGGAGGCCATGTGGTCTGTTTCTGTCGTCATATTTCTATGTTTCTACTTATTTAGGGATTAAGGAGACTTTTCAAAGGTTCCCAGGGTTGATGATGGGACCCAGGACTCCTGGATCTCCACCTTGGGCTTCTCTGCACCCAAGAGAGTCTGCAGGTGGCAGGTGCCTGGAGTTGTTTCTGGAGCTGTGGATGGCACTGCGGGTATGGCCATCCCGGTGCTGAGTGAGATGTAGGGCCAACAATATAAGGGTGAACCTTATGTCATGCTGGTGCGTTGGACATGATAGTATACCGAACTTCCTCTTCTCTTTTCATGCCTGAGAGGGAATCCCAGAAGGAACTATGGTGCAGGTTAACCTTGCACAAGACATACATTTGTCATGAAGCCTGGAGTTGGGCTGCTGGGTTTGTGCTCTCTACAGCAAGGGAAGCCGCCTAACTAAGCTGCTTCTGATGCGTGCACCTGGGCCCATGCAGGTGACCCCAAATTATCAGGTTCATAACACAGAGCCTGTGCAGGAAGGAACAGGGGTGGCCATCTCCAGCTCCAGCATAAAGCAGCGGCAGGATCCAATTTCTGCGCCCCGGAGCAGGAGAGCTGACACTCACAGCCGCCGCCAGCCACAGCCTGACGAGGGCAACACTGCAGAGCAGCGAACTCGCCTGGCATCGGTGCGACCCCGTTTCTGGGACCATCGGCAATGGGAGTCTGCGAGTGGCTCCTCCTCCCCTGATGCTGGATCGGCGCCGACCAATGGCGCCGTAGGAGGGAGGAGCCGGGCTTGTGGAAACAATCCTCTGATCTGCAAGCCTTGTTTAGAGTGCCCAGAGCGTCAGCGCTGTCCGCGCCGACGCCTCCACGCTGTCCGCGCCAGACGGGACCATCAGCAGTGGGAGTCTGCGAGCGGCTCCTCCTCCCTTGATGCTGGATCGGCGCCGACCAATGGCGCCGTAGGAGGGAGGAGCCGGGCTTGTGAAAAAACATCCTCTGTCGGCAGTGGGAGTCTGCGAGCGGCTCCTGAAAAACAATCCTCTGTGATCGGGCAATGGCTGCCGCCATGAGAGACACGTGGCAGGCCGGATCGGGGGTGCAGGAAGCTTACCGGAGGCCTGCGGCTGGTGATGCAGTCGATACAAGGAAGGTAGTCGCCGGGGTCTCCTGAACGAAGCCCCTGAAGGGGAGGAGCCGGGCTGTGACGACAGCAGCAAAATGGCCGCCGCCATAGGAGCCATGTGGTCGGCAAGATGGCCGCCCCCGTAGTCCCCACGTGTGAGGGAAATGCAGAGCGGCGGCGGATCAAGAAGGTTTTTCCCGGGGACGGAGGCCTTACTCGGCACGTCCCAGGCGCCGAGGGGGCATCCGCTTGAGCCAACCAGCTCATCCTCTGGATTCCTTTTAAGTTCATACCATCTCGATCGGGACACTTCTGGCGAGGGCAGAGAGAGAAGTAAGGCTGGCTAGCCGGGGATGGAGGCCTAATAGGCACATCCTGGACTGCCGCCCAAGCGATTTCCAGTTGGAGCTTCGTCATCCAGGCCGTTTCCCTGAAGCTTGCCGCTCAGGAGCAGCGTCGGCAGCTAGTGTCCCCCGCTCTTCAGCACTCAGCCGCAGATTTTGAAACGGAGGCCTGTTAGAGGGCTAGCCGAGGACGGAGGCCTATAGACACGTCCTGGGCTGCCGTGCTGGCTGGGCTTCCTAGCCCTGGAGACCTTTCACTGCTGACTGCTCCCCGAAGGCATGAGCATGAAGATTTTGAAAAGAAGGTAATTTAACTGAATACATACGTTAAGGAAGAGAAATTCAGATTATTTTCAGTTTGATTAAAGATTGACTTCTGGAGAGTAGCAAAGTCCGTCTTGCTGGCAAGGCGGAAGAACTGAAACTGGCTAGCTAGGGGCGGGCTGGAGGTTGGGGCCAGTTGGCTCATGCTCAGAAGGGCAAAGCCCTTCTGAGCTATGGAGAGTACTTCCGTCTCGGCGCCGTCGGATGACGTCACCAAGTGTGGCTGACTCATCCTGCTTGTCCTTGGAGAATTGGAGACTGTGATGGGGTATACAGTATAGGAAATTACCTATCCCTCTCCAAAGGGAATGTCAGCAACCCATCTTAAAAAGGTATACAGCTCTGAACTCAAGGTTGGGAGGGCGTGATCCAGACAAAAGGATTATGAATCCAGCTGGGTGCAAGAGAGGAGGGGCCTGTGGAGAGAGAAAATCCTTCCAAGCCAGGCTGGGAAGAGGAGTCCTACTGTGAAGTAGGAGAGTTAAAAAGAGGGAATTATATCACTGTGGCTGGTTAGGATTAGACAGGAGTCAGATCCAGGGGCAGCACTTGTGCAAGGGAAGGTGGCCAGCTGCCTGAGACGACTGCTTTAACCTTGCCATTGTTTGGGTGTAGCTGAGGACTATATCCACAGACACTGAAGCCCAAGTGGGTGACTGAACTTTATTCTGAACTTTGACTGAATAAAATTGTGGGCCGAATGGAGAGGCACTGAGAACCAGCCTTGTGAAGTCAACAAGCTGGGGGAACAAAATGCTGGACAGCTGGAGCATAATAAAAGGGGTTTTGGTTTGCCTCAACTGTTTGCCTGGTGATTTTTTAGAATCTCTTGCCATTGCCTGCCAAGCTATACCACATGTGGTGAAAGTGGTGGAATTTCCTTTAACCACATGACAGAAGGAAAATCTATGGACCTCCAGGGTGTTGTGTCTCTACAGTAGGTTAGGATTTTAAATCTATGTACCTCCAGGGTGTCATGTCTCTACAGTAGGTTAGGATTTTTTTTTTTGTTGATTGTATGGGCCAAGAGGGATAACCTCGCCCTAGCTAGGGAGTATACACACATCCCAAACCCGAACCTGGGAAATGGCCTCGATCTATTTGTCAAGCTGTTGCGATATTAGGAGAAAGAACATATTATCCTGGAGGACAGCAAATCGAGGGCAGTGACCAACAACAATTGGAAGATATCGGTTTTCCCTGACCTTAGTGCAAAGACTGTGTGTAAAAGGAAGGCATGCCATCATGCTAATATTTGCTAACAGGAGCGCAAATTTCTCCATTCGCCAGAGGACATTGAGCGTCTGCTGCCGCATGCTGGGAAGCAGCATGATTGCTCCCAGAGCCCATGAGAATACACCACTGGACAGTCGCCAAGGTCTATTTGCACAGATGATTAATTGGAGGTTCTGGTTGTGGAGGGGGCCCCCTCGTGGTTCCCCAAAAGGTGACAAGCGTAGGAAATGGCATGAATGCTTTAGCTCTGCTTGGGGATGGCTCATTTTAAAGTTAATACAAAAACGCCAGCTGTCCAAGGGCAAATCACTAATCAAATTAACAACGTGATAATCCAATGCTCCCTTCCCACTATTTGGAAGCGGGGAGATTGAAGGGAGCATTGGATTATCAAGTTGTGACTTTTTCCCCTGATGAAGCCTGCTTATGGCGAAACAAGAGCTTTCGTAGGGAATTGATTGAAAAACCTTTTGATCCTGGATACTTTGAACGCTTCTCTGCTTCATTTAATCGGATACTTTCCGGTGTTGAAACTTTATGGCGTGGTGACTGAACACCAGGGAATGAACAGCTTAAAAGGATCCTGGAGATAAGTACTTTATAGACCTGTTACGGTTTGTTTTACTTATAGAGGCTTATTTTTCTTTTCCCTTTTTCTTTAGGGGATTATAATTTGTTCCAGTGATGCTCAATTGCAGCCTTCTTAACATGACGCTCTGGATATGGTTTTGTATGTCGTGATTGAAGTGTGCATGTGATTTTAGGATGTGATATGTATTGTTCTAGTGTGTTCCCATAGGTAATTTTGTGGTTTAAGATTAATAAAAATTGAAAGGTTTGGCTGAGCATAGTGGCTATTTGACCTGTGATGCCTGCGTCAGCTACTCCCTATAGTGATTAATTCACTACATGCAGGGCTCTAGCCATTCTGAGGTCAATATTGCCTTGTTTGAATTGTGTTAAGCTAATTGTTGAAAAATAGTGATAATTGTTAGTTGGAGTAAATCTAGTATTGAGGGCAGTTTTTTTGTTAATTTCATTTTAAGGTTACACATTGGATGGCTGGCCCTTTGGACCAGAAGTCTAGGATTCTCCTATTCAATACAGGACTATAGGTTTTCCAATAGTTATACCTGCATTCTGTTGGCATCTTTAAGGTTCACATAATATTCATATATCATGTGATATTCATGACACTAAGGGTATTTACATTTTAATATGTTTTTTAACATGTTTCTTATAAGACATACATTAGAACACAGCATTAAATTTTAAAGGGTGGTATTTGGTGATACGACGATTGTTTAGTAGCATGAGCACTGTATAAAATGTGTTTACTTTTTTGATATTACAATTCTGTTTTATTAATTATTTGATCTTATAGTAAGAGTATAACTCTGTATACTACTTCACACGTGAAACACACAAGGTGTTCTTGTGAGTATTTGCCTATACATTTTAAAGATCCTAGTCAACTGTTTTTTCACAGCAGTGTATATAATTTTATTTTTAATATATTTGCTGTCCTGCATTTTGTTTCTTACTTTTTAATTATTATTATTTTTTAACTATTATTCTTTAACTATTATGTCTTAACCAATTATTGATGTTTTCTGTTTTGAAAGTATAAATATCGTTTTATTGTATAAATGGTAATATCTTTTATTTTATTTTACTTTATTTTATTTTTATATCACAAGCTGCATGCCCCCTGAGGAAGGCGTTGCCGAAACGCGTTGGGGTTCACCTAATAAAGATTCCTGTGACCATCATACGTCTCTTGCTTCTTGTGTTCCACTGGCATCTACTGCAAGAGCGGGCGCTCTCCTTTGTGTTGACTCTGCTGTTCTGGAGGAGCATGAAATGGCAGAAGGCTGAGCGAATGGTGCCGGTCACTGGATATGTTGCATCTATGTAATTTCAGGCTATTCTGGGTAGTTGAAGTCTCCCTTTGTGTTGCTGGTAGTCCTTCTGTAGTCCTTCTGGGATGGTCTATGGCCTTTGTAGACTGGGGTTCAGGCCACCTCTTTCGGTCTGGCCACTTCTGTTGGGGTGCAAGAGATTGCCCAGGTATGTTTGTTGCCTGTGGGGGGCCTTTTCTTTCATTATTCTTTACTTTCTATGGGGATTAATGCTTGTTGTAGGATGTTTGTTTTGTGGGGCTTTGGTGAGTGACTGTCTGACTGGTGAAAGCGCCATGAGGGTTGAATGCATGGGTATTGGGTATGTTTGGACTTCTGGGTGGAGGAGGGGGTGAGCTGAGTACACTTCTCTGTGTCTACTGTCTGAGTCTGGCCTTTATACTACATGTTGGGCATTCCTCGCTTCTTCTGTTGATTACAGTAAGTTATAGCTGGTTGGGTGGCCCGGGGGTCTCTTTTGTCTGTATGGAAGCCTCAGGTGAGATATATGCAACATAAAAAGGGGATCGTTTGGTTTCTGTAAATGTGTTAGTTTGGTTGAGTTGTGGACTGTTTGTTGTAGTGAACTGGCCCAGAACACATGAATGTATGTGGGTGAGAGGGGGAGGTGGGGGGGGGGGAATGGGAGGATGAGGGGAGGGCTTTTCCTGCCTATTTCTTTCTCAGTTGTATGGACCCTTACAGTCGGTATGGCTCTTAAGATCACAACGCTGAATGTAGGTGGACTCAACAACCCAGTTAAACGCAAAAGGGTGCTTTCCTACTTGCACCACGAGAGAATTGATATAGCCCTGCTACAAGAGGTAAAAATCGTACTCCCTTGGAGATGGAGAAGCTGTGGGCTGGGAAATGGGGGCATGTTTTTTACTCAGCCTATACTTCTAAAAAGCAGGGCGTGGCTATTTCGGTCAGTTCTCGGATCCCCTTCACATTATATGACTCTGGAGGGGATGATCAGGGACGAGTGGTGTGGATAGTGGGGCCAATAGATCAAAAGGAACTTTCCCTCTTAAATATTTATGCCCCTAATGGACCTAAAAGGATTTTTTTTCAGATGACCTTTTCAATGTTTGAAGCTATGGGTAGGGGGAGATATGAAATGTGCCCTTAGCTCCTTAGACCGTTCTGGGCCTATACAGGTGGTCAGATTCCTTCCAGAGAGAGCAGAGTTGAACAGAGCGATGGAGAGGGTTAGTTGGCTAGATATTTGGAGGTCCTTCCATCCAGATGTATGTGACTACACCCATTGCCTGGCAAAGATGTGGGCTTATTCCTGGCTGGACCTTGTGTTTGGATGAGAAACAGATTTGCAGAAGGTTGAGGGGGTTTCTATCTTACCAGCCTTAGTGAGTGATCATGCCATGGTGTACCTCCAAGCTGGACTTGGGCAAGGGGCAAGATGGGGGATACTGGAGGTGGAGAGCCAATGTCCGCCTGCTTCAGGAGGTGGTGATTCTGAGGTCCATGCAAGAATGGTGGGCGGAATACCTCACACTTAACGACAACGGTGAGACATCCAGTACTGTGCTGTAGGAGGCAGGGAAAGTCTATATAACAGGGAAGTTAATACAGTTGGTCTTGTGGAGAAATCAGGAGCGAGAGGCAGCTTTGAGTAGCCTTCAGGCAGAGCTGGCTCGGCTTCAAGCAGAGCATAAGTGGACCCGTTCTAGAAACATTTATCTCCCCCTTACTAGAGACCAGTCATAAAATTGAAGCCATTGAGGTAGAGCATATTGAGCTTTTGCTCTGACTAACTAAATGCAACTCTGTGAAGTTGAGGTCAAGCCAGGAAGTTGTTAGCATGGCAACTGCGCAAGCAATGGGCCAGCCGACTCATTAGTGAAGTCTATAAGAAGCATAGGGTTTTGCAGAAGGACAGTGCTGGGATTGCTTGTGTGTTTTGTGACTTTTATTCCAGGTTATATTCTTCCAAGGTGACTATTTTGTCAGAGATGCTCTCTGCATTACCGAGAAACAGAGAGCATTGCTTAACAGGGAAATTTCCCAAGTGGAGATTAAGACCACCATTGGTTCCCTGGCATCCGGAAATGCCATGGGTATGGATGAGTTTCCCATGGAATGATATAAGAGAGTGAGAGAAGCGGTGATGCGCTCCTTCGGACAGTGTTTAATGATGCATAGAGTAATGGCACCTTACCTCTTGTTATACATAACTTTTGGGGAGATCTTCAAACCCAAATATTTAATATTCGCGTCCACCAGCCGGAAAGGACAACCCTCCAGCAGATGTACCCTCTGATATCCCAAAGGGAGAATCTCTAACTTATCAAGGTTCCCCTTAAAACCCAAGACTTTGGCAAAGCCCTGTAGCACCTGAAGAACTCCTGGGATAGAGTGTAATCGGATCATCGACAAAAATCAGGGTGTCATCAGCATATAGAGACACCTGGTGAGGAGTCCCTCCAACCACAACAGGCTTAACATCCAGACTAGAGTGCCAGAGGTTCAGTCATCAAGGCAAAGAGTACTGGGGGATAGAGGACAACCCTGATGGGTGCCCCTAAACAGCTGAAACTTCTCAAGACTGCAAGCCATTCACCAAAACATGGGCTGTCAGCACTGCGTACAGTGCCTACACCCATCCAATAAAATGCACCCCCAGACCAAACCATAATCGCAAACAGATACTCCCCACTCGATGTGGTCAAATGCCTTTTTGATGCTCAGCGAGATGCAACAGGCCGACCTCTCCATCTGACGTGCATTCAAAATTATATTCAGGAAACGTCGAACATTATCATAGATCTGTCCCCCTCGGATAAATCCAGTCTGATCCAGGTGTATTAGCACAGACATTACACTATCCAGCCGGTTGGCTATGACTCTGGCAAAAATCTTAATCATAGTGATTTCAGTCTCATACATATCACTATAAAAAAAAAAACATTGCAGAAAACTCTGCCTGAAACAAAAGAAAACCACCAGGAGGAAAAGGTGCAACGGTGACGGTGAGCAGACCCCGGGAAGGGGGTCGGGGGGGGGGGGAATGCCAGCAAAAACACCAGGAGCAATAAAGGAGAAGGCCCCTGGACCTAAAATGGCAGCAGAACAGGAAATGTCAGTCGTAGCCCTGCATGAGGTGGCGATGTGGGATCTTACAAGTAATATCACAGCAGTGCTGGCAGATAAACTCACCCGCCTGAAGAGCTCCACTGATGATCTAAAGGGGAGCGTGGAAGCCCAAACACCACAAATCCAGCAACTAGAGGAGCACAGGGAGTGGAGGTACTGGCAACAGTGTGGCTCTACTGGAGTGCACCAACAAAGAGCTATTGGACGAGGCTGACGACCTTGAGAATAGGAGGCAGCGAAATAATAGCAGGCTGGTGGGCATACCCGAGATGGTGAAGGAAGACAAGCTATGGAGTATTGTGGAGCGCTGGCTGCCAACACAGGTAGGCCTTCAGACTATGGGAGAGCACATGATCACAGAACAAGTGCACAGGGTGGGCTAACGGCAGGAGGCGGCAGGCTGGCCATGCCCGGTGATAGCAAGAATATTCAATTTCGCCGCAAAGTACCAGTTAATGATTCTTTACAGAACCAAGAGCAATCTGAAATATCAAGGGCGCTCAGTACGGGTCTTCAATGACTGAAAGTAGAAGGGCAACGACCCTGTACTGCTCCATCCTGGCGCTGAAGGGGATAAGATTCACCGCGTGGGTTCGGGTCCCTCACGCAAACCAAACTCAACAATAGGATACAGTGGCTGCGCTGACAGCTTTTGTAGACAACTTGTCAGCAGACTAAGAGCACATTCACACAGAAACAGACAGAAAAGAAATGGACTATATTAACAGTTTTGGTGTTTGGTTCTGTTTTTAGAGCTTCCCTTCTCTGAGCTGCATCAGAGGAGTACTGTTTTGCAGGAACATGAACAGCCAATGATCGTGAGCTTTCCTACAATGCCGAAAAGGGGAAAAAGATATAGGGACAGCGAGGATATGAAATGTCCATCCTGAGCGAGTAGGGGAACGGTGGGGGAATCCGTGATGGAACCCCGTGGCGAGACTGGGTCAAACCAGACAGCAGAATGGGCAATTGTCTGGGCATGCGATTGATACCCCTGCGGCTCTTGTCGGAAGGATGGGGGCAAGCAGAGGGAAAAACTTTACATATAGGCTATAAATTAATGAACGGAGTGGAACGGGTAAACGTAGATTGTTTATGTTATCAGAATATAGAAAGACTAGGGGACATGCAATGAAGCTACAGGGTAAACTATTTAAGACTAATAAGAGAAAATATTTTTTTCACTCAATGTGTAATCAAACTCTAGAATTTGTTACCGGAGGATGTAGTAAAGGCTGTTAGTGTAGATGGGTTTAAAAAAGGTTTGAACAAGTTCCTGGAGGAAAGGTCCATAAATTATTATTAAAAAGGGACACAGGATATCAATGCTTGACCCAATACAAGCATTGTGGAACCTGCTAGGTACGTATGACCTAGATTGGCCACTGTTGGAAACAGGATACTGGGCTTAATGGGCCTTGGTCTGACCCAGTATGGCATATCTTATGTTCTTATAGGCATCAAAATTTATTTTATTTTATTTTATTACAGGCTCTTATATACCGCTCTATTTAGTATCAGCGCGGTTCACAATATAAACAATAGACCAGAACAACAAATTGTTTGGTTTTACATAGAACAGGTACGAGAACTTGGATAAAACATAGGGAAAATTGTTAACTGAAACTATTTACATGAGTATTTACATGTATATACAACAGGATTTATTCTTAGTTTGAGTAGTGTTCAAAATGGCTGGCTGGTCTAGTAATATTGGGGGAAAAGGTGAGATTTGAGTGCCTTTCTGAAAAGAGTTAGGTCGGTGACAGCTCGAATCTCTGGTGGTAAGGTGTTCCAGCACTTAGGGGCATAGAAGCTGAAGGCCCTGTTAGATGTCGCTAGTAAGCATTTTGTTGCTGCTTTAGGGATTACTAGCATGTTAGTCGATATCGTTCTCCTGGATCTATTAGGTGGAACGGTTTGAATGAGGTCTGTTAGGGAGGGGGAAGTGATGCTTTCGATGGCCTTGAAGGTGAGTAATAAGGTCTTGAACAATAGTCTGCCATGTATGGGGAGCCAGTGAAGCTGTTTTAGAATGGGTGTTACATGGTCCCTTCTTGATGCTCCGTAGAGGACTCTAGCAGCGGTATTCATGGCAAGTTGTAAAGGGTTTAAGGTGGAGTGTGGGAGGCCTTGAAGAATGGCATTAGCATAGTCGAGGTGCGGTAAGGTTAAAGTTTGGAATATAGTCCGGAAGTCATCAGGATCAAGCAAAGAGCGAAGATGGCGGAGTGTCTGGATCTTGAGGTAGATTGCTCTGACTACGTTGGTTATATGTAATTTCATATCCATGCGTTGGTCCAAAGTGACCCCAAGGTATCGAATGGAAGGTTTTGTTTGGAGCTTGGCTTCTTTCACCTTTATCTGGGGTGGGGGGGAAGGGGGGGGTGAAAAGTGGGTCCCTAGTGATGAAGAGAACCTCAGTCTTCTTGTGTTGAATACGGAGGTTCTGGGATTGAAGCCATTCAGACACTGCATCAAAACATTTGGTTAGCGGGGAAAGATCCATATGGACTGTGGAGAAAGGCATGTAGAGAAGGATGTCGTCTGCGTATATCAAGCATTCGACCTTGAAGGACCTGCTTAGGGAAATGCTTAGGGATGGACATTAAAACCCCTGAAAACCCCTCACATTCGCAATGGCAGGGTGGGAAGGGGGACTAGGAATGTGCACAAATGCTATTAATTGGGGGTGGGGGCCTATAGGATGGTAAAGAAAGCCCGGAACACAGGAGGAGATTGCATGCATGTATGACTGGAGGGGAAAGTATGCAGATATCTAATGGAGTGAATGGAGGTGTGATGATGGGCCAAAGGGGGGGATGGGAGAGGGGCAGAGTGCGAGTCAAAACGAGAAGGGAGGGATCATGTTGTGGGTGAAGAGAGGGGTACACTGCAGGGGAAGGAGGGAGGGAAGGAAGGGCAGGGCAGGGAGGAGGAGACAGCTCCGAAGTTCAGGAAATGCTCAGGAGGGCAAACAGCAGTCAACAGCACTCGGTAGGGAAGTGCATGGGGCCTGGGACCAGGTAAATGAAACAGGGAGACAGAAACAGGGCACGCGAATGGGAATTGGCTAATCACAAGTTAAAATGAATGATCCTTAATGTAGTGGGCATACACTTACCGGTTAAGAGAGCTAAACTTTTAAATTACTTTCGCAGAGAACAAACGGACATAATATTTATGCAAGAAACACATTTGACTGAGAGGGAGCACCATAAGCTCCAAAGAAAATGGGTAGGAGAATAGGGGACAGTGTCATATAACGAGTGTCAACGTGGAGTAGCCACTTTGATACACAAGCTGGTAGCCTTTGATTTGCACAAAAGCGTGGCAGACCCAGAAGGACGATATCATAGTATCATAGTAACATAATAAATGATGGCAGATAAAGACCAGTATGGTCTATCTAGTCTGTCCAGTAAAATGGCAAGAGTAGTGCACCTGCTGCTCCGTGCAGGCCACCCCTCCCCATGTCTTTGTTTTAGGGGTGAACCAACTGCTCCGTGTAGGACACCCCCTGTATATTGAGAAATTAGATAGTTAAGTTTATTTTGATTTTATCCTGTTGCTTTAAAGGGATCCACTGTGTCTGTTCCATGCCATTTTGAATTCTGTCACTATATTTGCCCCCACCACTTCCATCGGGAAGGCATTCCAAGCATCCACCATCCTTACAGTGAAAAGGTATTTCCTGACATTGCCTGTCGATTTACCCCCTTGCAGCTTCATGTTATGCCCTCTAGTTTTACAGCTTCCCCGTCTTTGGAAGAGGTTTGTTTGTTCATTCATTATTTCTCTTTAAGTATTTAAAGGGGAGGAGTGGCCTAGTGGTTAGGACAAGGTACTTCGGGCCGGAGGGCAGGGGGTTCAAGTCCCACCTGGGGACAGCAATCTCAGGCCAGAGGGACTGGGATTTCTAGTCCTATAGGCACTCCTTGTGGTCTTGGGCAAGCCACTTAACCCTCCAGTGCCCATGTTCCATGTAAGTATTAGCGTATGTGTGTCATATCCCCTCGTGTTAAATGTATCTCCCAATTGACCGATTTGACCCGGTGAAAAGCGGGATATAAATACAGCTAAATAAATAAATAAAGGTCTGAATCATATCTTCCCTATCCCTCCTCTCCTCCAGAGTGTACATATTTAGGTCTTCAAGTCTTTTCTCATAAGGCTTCTGATGCAGGCTCCAAATCATTTTGATCACCTTCCTCTGAACAGTTTCCAGTCTTTTTATTTCCTTTGCAAGATATGGCCTCCAAAACTGAACACATTATTCCAAGTGAGGCCTCACCAGTGATTTAGTACTTCTTCCTTTCTGCTGGTAAATCCACTTTGTATGCAACCCAACATCCTCCTGGCTTTTGCCACTGCCTTGTCGCATTGTTTTGCCACCTTGAGATCCTCAGAAATAATCACTCCAAGGTCCTTCTCCTGGTCCGTGCACACCAACCTCTCACCCCCTACCACGTACATTTCCCCTGGATTTCTGCTTCCCAACTGCATGACACTGCACTTCTTTGCATTAAATCTTAACTTTCAAGCATTAGACCATTCTTCCAGCTTTTGTAGATCTTTCCTCATGTTATCCACTCCCTCAGGGGAGTCCACTCTGTTGCAAATTTTCATGTCATCTGCAAAGACAGACTTTTCCATGCAGTCCTTCAGCAATATCACTCACAAATATATTGAACAGTGCCGGGCCAAGGACCGAACCCTGGGGCACCCCACTAATCACTCTCCTTTCATCCTTGTGAGCTCCATTTACCATCACCTTCTATTGCCTGTCTGTCAACCAATTTCTGATCCATTTCACCACCTTGGGACCCATCCCTAAACTACTGAGAGTTTATTGATAAGCCTCCTATGAGGAAAAGTATCAAAGGCTTTGCTGAAATCCAGGTAGATGACATCCACTGCATGCCCCTGATCTAGTTCTCTGGTCACCCAGTCAAAGAACTCAAATCAGATTTGTTTGGCAAGATCGTCCTTTGGTAAAACCATGTTGCCTCGGATCACACAACCTGTTGGTTTTGAGAAAGTCCACTATTCGCTCTTTCAGAAGCGCCTCCATTACTTTTCCCGCCACCGCAGTAAGGATCACAGGCCTGAAGTTTGTCACTTCTTCCCTGTCACCACTTTTGTGAAGAGGTACCACATCCGCCCTTCTCCAGTCCTGAGGAATTTCTCCTGTCTCCAAGGATCTGTCGAAAACATCCTTTAACGGCCCTGCAAGAACCTCTCTGAGCTCCTTCGTATCCTGGGATGTATCCCATCAGGTCCCATGGCCTTGTCCACTTTCATTTTTGCAAGTTGTTCTAACACATCATCTTCTGTGAATGGTGTGGTATCTACTTCATTCCCATTTTTATATTTGGGAATCACAGATGGTCCTTCTCCAGGATTTTCTTTAGTAAAAACAGAGCTGAAGTATTTGTTTAGCAATTTCACTTTTTCAATGTCACTTTCCACGAATCCGTTCCCAGCACTTCCGAGTCCTGCAATTCCATCTCTGATTTTCCTCCTTTCCCGAATATACCCGAAGAAAGTTTTGTCGCCACACTTCACATCTTTAGCCATCTTTTCCTCTGCCTTTGATTTTGCTTTCCGTATTTCTCTTTTTGTTTCTTTTAATTTGATCCTGTATTCCTTTCTGTGTTCCTCTGTTTGCAAGCTTTTGAATTTTGTGAAAGTTGTGTTTTTTGCCTTTATTTGAGCAGACACTTCTTTGGAGAACCAAATAGGTTGCCTTCTCCTCTTGTTTTTATTTACTTTCCTTACATATTTATCTGTTGCCCCTTCTATTGCCACCTTTAGTTTAGTCCATTGCAATTCCACCTCCCTTATCCCCTCCCACCCCTGCCAACTCCTCCTTCAGGTACTCGGCCATTTTACTGAAGTCAGTGTTTTTGAAGTCTAGGACTTTGTGCTTGCTATGATTGGACTGCAACTTGGCTTTTATCTCAAACCACACCGTGTGATGATCGCTGCTGCTCACAGGGGCACCCACCCAGACATTCGACACGCTATCACCGTTGATGAGCACTAAATCCAGCATTGAGCTTTCCCTAGTTGGTTCCATCACCATTTGTCTAAGTGACGCATCTTGGAAAGCACCCATAATTTTTTTGCTTCTTGCCAGATTTGCAGAAGGAGTACTCCAATCCACATCGGGTAGATTAAGGTCACCCAATATGGTCATTTCCCCCTTTGTGGCTATCTTGGCAATATTTATAATCAATTCGTTATCTATTTCTTTGATTTGAGTCGGAGGTCTGTAGACTACAGCAGTATGGATGACAGTGCCATCTCCTCTTTCCAACACAATCCAGAGCGTTTCTTCTTTTCCCCATGCCCCCTGCATTGCAGTAGCTTTAATACTGCTTTTTACATACAAGGCTACTCCTCCTCCTTTTCCATTTTCTCTGTCTCTTCTGAATAGATTATAGCCAGCTATGGCTATATCCCATTCATGCGATTCATTAAACCATGTTCCTGTAATGGCCACAATGTCCAAGTCCATTTCCACCATTAGGGCTTCCAGGTCTGGAACTTTGTTGGCTAAGCTTCTAGTATTTAACTGGCTTGCATGTATTTTGCATTGATTTTGTTCTGCCCACTTCTTCCCACTTGTCGTTGATATGTGGTTTAAAAGTGTGGCTGTTTCTGATGTTGTTCTGCTTTTGCCGGGAGTGACGTCCTGAACTTGTCCTTCCCCATCCGTCACCCCCTTTTTCTAGTTTAAATGCATATCCACATACTGCCTGAATTTTTCACTTAGGATTCTTTTCCCTGTGACAGAGAGATGTAGTCAATCAGCACAGTATAGTCTCTTGTTGGTCTATCTGTTTCCCCAGTCACCTATAAATCTGAATCCTTCTCGTTTGCACCAGGTCTGGAGCCATGTATTAAAGCTGTTTAGGTGATGCAGCCTTCCTGCCCCCTTACCATGAACAGGTAGAACTTCTGAGAATGCTACAGTGTTAACAATGGGCTTGAGTTTCTCTCCCAGAGATATATCATGGGGGTGGAGTTGGGGGGGGGGGGACAAAGGGTAGTCCTATGTAATCTATATGCACCCAACATATGCCAGCATGGGTTTTTCTCCTCACTGTTGGCAAGAATCGTGGGCTTTGAAGGATAGCAACCTATCATAGGAGATTTTAACCTGCCTAGAAACCCAAGAATAGACTGCAAACCTCCCCGGCAAAACATAGAACGTGGAGCAGAAGGAGGCAAACTTTCTTATGACAGAGCTGAAATTGGATAACTGGCGCATTTTGCACCCAGAGGCAGTAGACTTTATACACTACTCAGCACCTCACCATAGCTATGCCAGAATAGACTAGACTACTTACTCATAGGGGATAAGCTGTTCTGGAGGCTAGACAGAGCGGAAATTGGGGACAAAGGACTGTCCGACCACACTACAGTGTGGATGGAGCTCCGACTTAAATAAACAAGGGAGGAGAGGGGAAGCAGGTTATGGAAGATGAACCTCACAATGTACCGAGTCCAGAGCTTCCACAAGTTCTTAAAAACAGCTTGGAAATGGTACTGAGTGGAGAATGAGAGGGAAGACATGGATAAGTACACCCTATGGGAAGCAGCCAAAGTGATGATGAGGGGGGAAATTATAGCCTACGTGACCCAAAAGAGGAGACAGAGAGATGCAAAACTGTTAGACTTCTCCAAACAGCTATAGACGCTTAAGAAACATAGAAGGAGCCTTAGGGAAGCAGAATGGGAAAAATATCTGGAGATTCGTAGATCCTTAAATGAATTATTGAACCAAAGTGCAGAAGGGGACATATGAATGTATAAATACAAGCTCCATAAGTGTGGCAATAAATGTGGGAAACTAATGGCCAAATTGGCAAATTCAGCGAAAAAGAAGTGCTTGATTACAGGGATGCTATATGGGACAGAAAATGCTATCCTACAACAGTTTTACGCATACTATAGTGAACTGTATGTGGAGGGACTGCAAGACCCCAGAGGAAGAGACGCTTTCTTTGGGGACATGCTAATGCCAGAGCTAGGAGAGATGGATAGAGAAACGTTCAATGCCCCATTTACAAAAGAGGAGGTTCTGCACACAATGCAGTCATGCAAGCTGGCGAAGGCCCCAGGACTGGATGGGCTTAGGAGGAACGATGGCGGCGCTGCCTTTCCTGGCACAATGTGAAGAAGCCTTGGGAAAAGGCTCCCTGGAGGGGGAGGCAGAATCAAGCTAAAGTGGCGGTACTACCCATACCGGGGAGGGACCCAGCCTTGGTCAGCTTGTACCAGTCAATCTCCTTAATCAACCAGGATGTGAAGTTGGAGGCAACCATCTTGGCAAAACGATTGCACTGATACTTAGCCTGCACTGGTCCATCCAGACCAGGTGGGGTTTGTGCCGGGGAGGTTTGCCTCTAATATTCTAAAGGCCCTGGATGTGCTGTATACTACCCAGGACAGGGATGGAGATGCAATTATTATGCCGAAAAGGCATTTGATAAATGTGTCATGGGACTTCATGTTCTGGGTGGTGAGCAGATTTGGGATCAGGGGAAACTTTCTAGAGTGGGTCAAAGTACTCTATCATGAGCCCCAAGCATGCATTATGGCAAATGACTGTATATCAGACCCCTTTTATTTGCACAGGGTTACGCAACAGAGCTGCCTGTTGTCCCCACTACTCTTCTTGCTAACACTGGAGCCCCTGGCCCTCCGAGTACAGTAAACCACAGAATGGGAAGGGATTAGTATGGGGGAGACCACTATAAGATTAATCTATATGCCAATGAAATGCTGCTCTTCCTCAATCAAGAGAGCAGGGACATAGCAAAAACGATGGTCACCATTACTAATTTTGGGAATTTTTCAAACCTATGTATTGGAGGAGTGGCCTAGTGGTTGGGGCAAGGTACTTCAGGCCGGAAGGTCGGGGGTTCAAATCCCACTAGAGGACAGCAACCTTGGGCCGGAAGGACTGGGGTTTCTAGTCCCACAGGTGCTCCTTGTGGTCTTGGGCAAGCCACTTAACCCTCCATAGCCCATGTTCCCTGTAAAATAGTTATCTCCAAGTTATAATGCCCTGTTCAATGTAATTTCAGTTTGTTCAATGTAAACCGCACTGATGCAGAATAGCGCGGTATATAAGAGAATGTAAATAAATAAATAAATAAATTAACTTGGGAAAAACAGAGGCCATACTGGTGTTGAAGCATTGCACCTGTAGGATGAAGAGGGACTTCCCTTTACTGTGGGCAGGAAAGTATGTGAAATAACTGGGTATAAATTTGAATGCGGACCCACGGAAAATATATAAAAAATAAGGAGAAACATAGGAGACAATCTTAAGAGTTGATGCAGTTGCTGGAGGGATTTGCTCAGATCACTGACAGGGAGGGTGGCACTGGTGAAGATGGTGATGCTGCCCTGCTTACTTTACACCCCTTTCAGCTGCTCCCTATCTGGATTAAAGGACAGGAAGAGAAACTCTACAGAAGTTTGATCACATCCTTTTTGTGGAAAGGGAAGGGCGTGCTACTTAGCTATGCTAAACTTGTTAAAACAAGGGATTGGGGGGGGGGGGGGTTTGGGACTCCCAGACCTACGATTAAATAATATTGCCCCTCTTCTGAGATGGAGGTATAGTTAGACACAGGAGGAGGAGAGCGCTATGCACTCCAACAGTTCTTTAACAACAAATCTGCATCGTACAGGTGTTGGGAACTTTCTACAGGGACCATTAGGGGGAAGCCCCAAGATACCAGGGAGTGCTTGGTTTGTAGGCTCACTGCGGAAAGCGTGGACCTCGTAAAGGATACATGTTGGTGGGGCAGCGAGGAGATCACTGTTCCAGCAGCTGGTGGGGAACCCAGCATTTCCCCCAGGGACGGAGGGAAACACATTTTGAGTATGGGAACACCTGGGCTGCAAATCTGTGGGACAGCTGCTAGATGACGTGGTCCGGGAAGGCTTCCCAACCTTTGCAGAACTTAGAACGAAATGGCAAATCCCCAACGCACATTTTTTCACATACTTGCAATGCAGACACTTTCATGGGGGGGGGGGGGGACCAGTGGGAGGAGGAGCAGCTCTTTGCACAGATGGCTAGAGACACTGATTCTACTCAACAGGAGATGCAATGTAAACTCTTACATCGGGTGTATATCACAAGAGCGGGAAGTATGAATGCGGCTGTGGGAGTCCCCAGAGTACTTGAGATATGGAGGGGGAAGGGGAATCCTGACACATATGTTTTTGGAGTGTCCCACACTACAACGCTATTGGGAGGGAGTTTGGGGCATATCCATAGGGTCTTGGGTGGCCCGGTGGAGTGGACATACACAGGGCTACTGCTGGGCATGGACCAACCCCTATTAGAAAAGGGAGTGGAACCAATGGGACGAAAATTTGGGAGGGTGGCACTCATGCTGGTGAAAAAGGTGATCTTGACTAAATGGATAGACAGAGACCTGAATGTATGGCATGGATAGACAGAATGAAAACAATGGCTGAATGGGTAACAAAAGCAACAGGAGACTGCCAAAAATAGAAAGTATGCTTTGCTATGGATACGCTTTCTGGAGGGATTACTAAGCTAAGGCCAAGAGCTTTGGAGAGGGAGAGGGGGGAAAGGGAAGGTGAAAAAAAAATAAAAAGGAAAATAAGACTTAACACACCTCCTGTTATGGAAGTGTGAATCCTATGTTTATGTATCTTCAATATGCTCCAAGTAAGTGAATAACGGTTGTATATCAGTTGATGTGTGATGCTTTCATAAATAAAGATATTTCTAAAAATAAAAAAAAAAAGATGGAGGTGAAGTTCAGTAGGTTTATTAGGGGACGTGTTGGGTCTGGATTGGCTGGGGGCATCTAGTTCACATGGTTGAATATGGTAGGCTGAATTGTCCTATACCTGAGCTGTACTATAAAGGTGGCTGCCCTCTAGTGCCTAAGGTTCCACTATGTTTGACCTCCAGATGTGCACTGGGTCCACATGGAACGAAATTGGGTAGCTCCCTTGTCCATTTTTGAGGCAGAGGGGGAGAAGTGAGGGAGATGGTAGCGCATCTGCTCTTGATGCCCCTTTGGCAGGTTAATCTGCAGGTATAGTGTCTCAGGATGCTCTTCCCGGCTGCACAGATTATAGATTTTCATCCATTTGGAGGAGCTTCCTTTGCTGCTCTCCATTTAAGGTCTGAGGAGTGAAATATGTCAGTCATTCTCCTGAAAGATTTCCTTGAAGTGGGTACCTGTTTGAGTGCCACTTAGCTAGAGCATGAGGGGGGGGGTGGTACGATTACCTTTCTTCCAATATTTCCAGCTGCGATATTTTCTTCTAAGGGAGGACTACCTGCCACAACTCATTAGGGAACCATCGGGGGTGGAAGGATGTCTCTTTGGCCCGAAGGCCAGAGGGAAAGGGTTCTTTCTAAACTATACAAGGCTCTGGTGGACTTATACCATGCGGGTTCTGACCCGCATACGAGACAGTGGCATCAGTCCCTGGGTTGGACCTTTACATCTCAGGAATGGAAGCTTATCCACCAGGAGGGTTATCGCTGTGGGCAGGGCAATGGTTGTAAGCAAACACAATATAAATTTTTATGCAAGCCTTTTTGACACCAGTGTGCTTGAGACACTTGGGTTTTCTGGAATAAGATGAATGCTGGACGGCCTGTGGGCAAGAAGTAATTAGACCTTACCTGCTAATTAGTGTTCCTGAAGGATCTGCAGTCCAGTCCCTTTCTTCTGGGTTGTGCTCCTCTTCTAGCAGTTTGGTCATTCTTTGATCACCTCAGGATATATATCACTGGCACCACCCACCAGCTTCAGTATCCTGTTAACAAAAGCAGACCTAACGGAGAGACAACTAAGCAACCATAACTAACTACTGTAAAACTTTTTAAACCAAAAACTCCTCTCCCCCTCCCAGAAAGAGATATCCCAACCCTCCCTTCGAGGAGGAGGCTTACCTGAAAAAGGCCCTTGCCCATACTGAGAGTCAAGTTAATAGCCAATTGTGACGTCAGTGCCCTGCAACTGCCTCATCCACTCCGGCACCGAAACCTGAATGAAAAAACTCCTGCCAAGCAAAACATCCTTTCTGCATTTCTTTGGACTGGAAATCCCCAATTCTCTTTAGCATTCCGGGCGGGATCAAGGACTGGACTGGAGATCCTTCAGGAACACTAATTAGCAGGTAAGGTCTAATTACTTCTTCCTAAGCATCTCTCCAATCCAGTCCCTTTCTTCTGGGATGTAACAGAGCAGTTTAAGCATGGGAGGGGCCTGCCAAACCGGACCGAAGCACCGCTCTCCCAAAACCGGCATCCGCTGCCGCCTGGACATCCAACCAATATCTGCATACCTTGGCAAAGGTATGCAGGGAAGACCAAGTTGCCACCCTACAGATTTCCAAAGGCAGAACCAAACTATATTCCGCCCACAAGGTAGCTTGAACTCGTGTGGAATGAGCATGGAACCCCAATGGAACTTGCCGTCCTCTCAGGAGATATGCTGAAGCAATGGCCTCCCTAATCTACAGTGAAATTGAAGCTTTGCCCGCCGCCTGCCCCCTGTGCGGCCCTCCAAACAGAACAAATAACCGTTCCGATTTGCGGAACACCTCAGTACGCTTTAGGTAACGCCTTAAGATTCTACGCACATCTAACTGACGCAAACGTGCGTCGCTCTCTTCTTGTCCCCGACTGGCAAAGGACGGAAGATAAATCGACTGATTCACATGGAACGAGGAAACCACCTTGGGCAAGAACGACGGAACCATCCTCAATACCACCTTATCCTTGAAGAAAACGAGAAAAGGCAGGGAACAGGACAACGCTTGCAACTCCGACATCCGTCTGGCTGAACAGATGGCCACCAGGAAAAACAAACAGTCTTAAGTGTCAAATCCTTCAACGAAGCAAGATGTACAGGTTCATAAGGCTCGCCCGCCAGGGTATCTAAGACCAGATTAAGATCCCAGAGAGGCACAGTCGCCCCTAGCTGTGGCCTCAAATGCCGTACTGCCTTAAGGAAACGGATCACATCCGGATGCTCGCCTAACGACTTACCCAAAACCTTGCCTCTGTAACAGGAAATAGCTGTGAGCTGAACTCGCAAGGAACTGGTTACCAGGCCTTTCTGAAAACCATCCTGCAAAAATTCTAATACCTCAGGGACGGAAATTCTTAAGGGTCTCTTCTGCCGCCTCTCACACCAATTATTAAAAATGCGCCAAACTCTCACATACGCTAGACAGGTTGACTGCTTCCGCACCTTCAGCAAGGTTGAGATCACTGCCTCGGAATATCCTCTCTTGCGCAGCCTTGCCCTTTCAATAGCCAGGCCGTAAGCGAGAACCGATCCACCTGCAGCATCCTTATGGGACCCTGACTGAGGCGATCCTCCCTTATCGGAAGGCACCAAGGCCTGTCCGCCAATAGCCGCATTAAATTGGCATACCACGGTCTCCTTGGCCAGTCCGGAGCTATCAGTACCACTGAGCCCTGATGCGCCTCTATCCTTTGCAGAACTCTGCCTATGAGCACCCACGGAGAAAACACATACAGTAATCCCTCCGCGGGCCATCTTTGAACTAGGGCGTCCAGACCCTCTGACATTCTCTCTTTCCGCCTGCTGAAGAACCAGCTTGCTTTGACAGACTCCCAGCGCGCCATCAGGTCCATGACAGGCTGACTCCACCTGCATGCCACCTGTTGGAAGACTTCCTGGCAAAGTACCCACTCGCCGTGATCCACCTTGTGCCGGCTGAGGTAGTCGGCTGTAACATTTTCCACTCAAGCTACGGGTTGAGCCGAAAGAGCCACCAGATGAATCTCTGCCCATTCTAAGAGGTTTTCTGCCTCCTCTTCCAACAGAGGACTGCTCGTGCCTCCCTGTCTGTTGATGTAGGCCACATTGTCCGAGAGAACTCTGACTGCTCTCCTGCGAACCCAAAACTGGAATGCTTTGAGAGCTAAGGTCACCGCTCTCAATTCAAACCTGTTGATGAGCCACTGGGATTCCTGAACACTCCGGAGACCCTGGGCAAAGCGTCCCTCACAGTGGGCTCCCAAGCTGGACAGACTCACGTCCGTTGTCACCTGCACCCATTGCGGAGGTTCGAGGGGCATTCTGCTCTCTAGTCCCCGGGGCGAGCCACCACTGAAGCGCCTCTTTGGATGCTAGTGAACATGGGAGTGTCATTGTCAAGGGCTGTTGCTGATGCAACCATTGCAGCAAAAGTGACCTCTGTAGTGGACGCATATGGGCCCTGGCCCAGGGAACCAGGTCTAACATTGCCGCCATAGTTTCCAGCACCTGCAAGTAGTGCCATGCCGAAGGCGCCTCCCGAGTCAAAAACTTGCTTACCAGCCGACACAGGTCTCTTGCTCTCTGAACTGGCAAGAACATCTTGCCTGCGACCGTGTCAAATCTCGCTCCCAAGTACTCTATCACCTGAGTGGGAACCAGCCTGCTCTTTGACAGATTGATTACCCACCCCAAGCTCTGGAGGAAAGCGACCACTCTGGTGGTCGCCTTCAAACTCTCATCCCTGGACTTAGCCCTGATCAACCAATCGTCCAGGTAAGGATGAACTAGAATCCCTTCTTTGCGTAGCGCTGCTGCGACCACCACCATTACCTTGGTGAAGTTACGCGGTGCTGTAGCCAGACCAAATGGTAATGCTTGGAACTGAAAACGTCCCATCGGAACCACGAAGCGCAGGAACTGTTGATGAAACTCCCTGATGGGAATATGCAAATATGCCTCGGTGAGGTCGAGAGAAGTTAAGAATTCTCCCTGCTGAACAGCCACTATCACCGACTTCAGAGTTTCCATCCGGAAATGGGGGACCCGCAGACACCGACTGACCCTCTTTAGGTCTAGAATTGGTCTTAGGGAGCCCTCCTTCTTTGGGACTACGAAATAGATGGAGTATTGACTGCCACCGCATTGATCTTTTGGGACCGGGACTACCGCTCTTAAGGCCAACAGCCTTGCTAATGTTTCTTGTATTACTGCTCGCTTGGCCTGTGACTTGCACAGCGACTGGATGAAGGAAGGAAGTACTGGTCTCGCAAACCCGAGGGCATAACCTTCCTTCACTAACTCCAAGACCCACTGGTCAGATGTAACCCAGGCCCAGGCGGGAAAGAACTGCCGCAGCCGACCTCCTACTGGCAGCACTTCCACCCGAGCCCCTGCAGCTTCATTGTGGCTTTCTCTGGGCGGAAGCGACTGAAGAGGCCCCTAAACCTCTTCCCTCTCCCCGAAACCCCCGTCCCCTCGAGGGAAAACGTCCCCTCTGAAAGGAGGTCTGCCAAGCTGGACGAAACCTCCGGGATTCTCTCTGCTGAGAACGTCCTGGAACCGAGAAGCGACACTGTTTAGGTCTATCCTCTGGCAGTCTTCCTCCTTTTGACTCGCCTAGTTCCTTCACCAACTTGTCCAAATCTTCCCCAAACAGGAGCTTACCCCCTAAAGGGGAGCCTACCAAGTCGGGCTTTGGACAAACCGTCCGCTGCCCAATTGCGGAGCCAAAAGGTACCGCTGAGCCGCCACCACCGAGGACATATTCTTTGACAGACTCCTAATCAGATCATACTGACTATCCGCCAGATAGGCCGCGCCGGACTCAATTTTAGCAGCTTCTCCCTGTGTCCCAGCCGGAGAATCATTTGCCATCCGTAGTTGCTGCGACCACCTCAGGCAAGCCCGGGCCACCCAAGCCCCGCATACTGACGCCTGAAGCGCCAGAGCACTAATGTCAAAGGCTTGTTTCAACAGTGTCCAGGCTTCTTGTCTTGGGCATCCTTTAAGGCTGTACTGCCCTCCACCAGGATGGTAGTCTTTTTGGTCACCGCCAATACTGCTGCATCCACTCTCAGTGATGTCAACAATTCCTTCTCTGTTTCGGGTACAAGCGCGACATCGATCGCACACCTCTCAGTCTGGCCTCTGGCTGATCCCACTCTTCCTGAATCATTTGTCGCACCACTTTGTGGACAGGAAATACTCTCTGGGATTTCCTAACTGCCTGTATTAACAGATCTTCCAAGTCATCCTCTTGCGCTGGCACCCTGACATGTTAAGCACCTTTAGGGACCCTCCAATTAAGGCCGGCAGCTCTTCTCGGCAGAAAGCCCTTACAATTCTCGCCTGCTCTTCCAGGATCTCACCCTCCTTGAGCTCTTCTTCGCCCTCTCCCAACTTTTGTTCGGATGTCTCCCTTTCCAGCGTTTCCGAACCAGGGGAAAGAGGATCCTCCTCCTCCAGGGTTATGGCTGCTTGAATGGAATCACTGTCTCCACCAGAGGCTTGGTCTGTGCCTCACACTTTTGTGTGCGTCCCTGACTCCCCTGTTGACGCAAACAGAAAGCCTTATGCAACAACAAAACAAACACTGGGGAGAAATCCCCGCCTAGGCCTCCCTCTCCTGAGGAGGTCCCTGGTTGTGGCTGAGAAGGTACCTGCTGCTCTAAATTTACAGAGAGAGGAGAACTTTCCCCAAGGAGCCCTTCCAGGGGTTCCACTGACTCCTGTAGTACACAGGCTCTTGAGATCCGCTAGCCTGAAGCCCCTGCTCCACTGAGGCTGCCTCCATGGCGCAGCCCCTGCAGACGCCTGCTTCCGAGACCCTTTGTGGGCTCCACAGAGCAGGCATTGAGGCCTAGCTGGCATCTTGTCCCAGTCAAAAGCACAGCTTTTCCCTCTTTATTCTATTTATTTATTTATATTTTATTTATTTATTTATTTAAAGTCTTTTCTATACCGCGCTCTTCAAATCAGCTCGGTTCACAGATAACAGTAACTTTGTCCATGAGTAAGGGGAAACCATACTGGACTTACATAAAACAGGGTAGAAAAACTTGGGTTGAACTGGGGAAAACTATCTACATACTCTAGGCTAAGGCTTCACCACTCTATGTAACTAATATCTATATCTATAATAAGACTTCACCACTCTATGTAACTAATATCTATATCTATAATAAGACTTCACCACTCTATGTAACTAATATCTATATCTATCTCCACACTCAAATATGTATAAATCTACTTCAAATTCCAAAGACGGAAAAGCTGACCGCAGCCGTTGCCTACACTCGTACGAGAGCTACCCGGCACAAGCCCAACCCCTCAGTATGCAAAGCACGCAAAAAAGTCAAGTGAGGGGAATCCTTGCAGCCACGCTGCCCGAAGAACCCCGCAGCCATGGGCTGCTCTCCACGAGGCTTGTCTGTCTAATCCTTTGCTCTGCCCCCCTTACCTTGATTCCCTCTGCTGTTCAGTTTCACCGTTGTGAGGCGTCCGGGCAGTTTCAGGGCCTTCCGCCTTCCCGCCCTCGGCAATGAGGCAGGAGGTAGCTCAAAGGCCATGCAGCGCTGTGAGACACGGCAGAAAAAATCCTTGTTAGTCACAGTTTTTTTTTTTTTTTTTTAAACGAGCCTCAGACCAAGGCAAGCCTCCTCCCGGTACAATTCCTTTGGCTGGAAGGTAGGGGGGGGATTGGGGGGGCACACGCTCCTGGCAGACACCACTAATTCAATTAAATAGAAAAACAAGGAATAAGAAAATAAAAGGAATAAAATCTAATAAAGAAAAAAGGGCCACCCAATCGAAAAACCACCCTCTGCACTAAGGTCTCTCCAGTAAGCCTTCCCTTAGGCTTAATGCTCCTTCTAACTGCTTGGAGACTGAGTATACTGAAGCTGGTGGATGGTGCCAGCGATATATATCCTGAGGTGATCAAAGAATGACGTACTCAGTCTCCAAGCTGCTAGAAGAGGAGCACAACCCAGAAGAAAGGGACTGGACTGGAGAGACGCTTAGGAAGTATCTTTTACCATCTTTGGTGGGAGTGTTCCTTCATTTGGGATTTCTGGCTGAGAGTATTGGCCTCGATTAATGCTATTACCGGGTGGACCCTGCTCTTTGTTTGTTGGGTTATTTTGACCATTCAGTGGAGGTTTGGTACCTTCTCCAGAAATTAGCAGGAATGCTTTTGTTAGCAGTGTGTATGGTGATTGCACGGATGTAGAAGACTGAAGGGGGTCCTAGTTGGATGCTCTGGAGTGTCAGAATGAATGAATTTATGAGTATAGATAAACTCTCATATATGTTGAGAGGTCAGTCTGCTAGTTTCAAGGAGCTGTGGGCCCCTTACGTTGCCTGGGCTCGGCCTATAGTGGAGCAAGAGTGAATGGTGCCCCCCTCGGGGCGGTGGGAGGCCTGTGGTGCAGGTAGTTCCCCATGAAATCCCAGGACTCCCTGCTTGCCTTGTCTTCCTATGGTGGGTGCTGGACACACTTTCCTTCCTTCCCTTTCCCTTCCCTCTGTCTTTTGGGAGTGATTGTTCCTGTGGGGGGGGGGGAGGGGAATTGCCCTTACTATAGGGGTAGGTCTAGTGCTTGGGAGTAATTGTGTCCCAGGGCTGCCTGCACTCTCCTCACTTACATGCTTGTTTAAGGTGCCTTGGGTCTGGGATTTCCTTTTGGTCTATGCAGGGTCGTCTTTTTAAATTTTCTCCGTGGTTAGATTGGTTGTTATTTTTGTTATTGGTTGGATAGGGACATTAGCAGTTGTCCTTTTGGGGTTTATCCCTGTTTGTGCCCCTAGGTGGGGGGGCCGGTATACAATGTTGGCTATATCTGGCCTTCTTGGGGCTTGCCCCCCTCTCTTTTTAAGGGAGGGGGCAGGCCTTTATTGACCCTTGTAAACCCTTGCTCACGTGAGATTTCTTTCTTTCAGCTGCCTTTCCAGAGCTGGTAAAGGGAACTTTGTGTATGGATGCTGGGGCCTTTGCTTTCTTTTGTATGTACACATGGTGTTTTTGCTGCTGTTAAATCTGATTGTTTTATTTCCTATTATTTTTTTTTTCATTTGAAATTTTTATTAGTGAATAACACACCAATATACAGCATATTTAATACAGCAAATTATCACCACATCCCACCCCCTTCATCGCTATTATAAAACAGATGAACCGAAGTAAACTGCTCTTAAACAATGAAAATACTAACATAATCAAAACGGTGATCAAATTCCCCAGCGTTAAATAGCGTTAAGCAGCAGAAGTGGTGTCCCCCTGCTTTAATCCCCCCGCCTAGAATTCAGCAAAACACGGGCAGCTCCCTCGTGCTAATTCCCCCTCCACCCCACCCCCTCCCCCCTTCCCTCCCCCCATATGCAAACACTTAGATCCATTTCTGCATCTTCGAACCCTACCTATGCCCGCGACTCCCCCCACCAGTCCCAGCACCCCCACCTGCCCCCGCTCCTTAGATCCTCCCTCTACTCCCTCCCTCCTCTTGCCATTCCTCCACCCATTTCCATACCTTCTGCCATTGTACCCCACTCCTCTCCCCACCCCCCTGACGCTGCTCTGTCAACCGGTGCATCAGCCCCACTTCACTCACTCTTTGGATGAAACCGGCCACTTGCGGGGCACTCTGTCCCCCCCAATGCCGGGCTATTTCGCAACGGGCCGCTACTAGACAATGGTGTAGAACCCCCGCCTCCCTCCTGGGTATCTCTTCTTCTAGAAGATGTAACAGGCATGTTTCGGGCTTTTATGGCACTTTATATCCTGTCATCGCGTGTATCACTTCTAAAACCCTCGTCCAGTAAGCCCGCATATGGACACACCGCCACCACATATGCATCCAATCCCCCCTCTCCGCGCACCCTCGCCAGCATTGGTCATCTTGTCCAAGTTTAGCTTTCAAACAACGGACTGGCGTCCAGTACCATCGGGACAGCACCTTATAAGCATTTTCATTATGGGATGCAGAGATAGAGACATGCGCTACAGTCCGGAGCACCTTGGTCCACACCTCTTCACTCAACACCACCCCCAAATCTGCCTCCCATTTCAGCATATATGGCAGTTTACCCTCCCCGGACTCCAGCAAACCCCTATATATTCGGGATAGTACCCCCTTTTGTCCCAAATGCCCAGCGCATAAAACCTCAAACCAACTACGACGCCCCCACAGGTCCTTCCACACCCTTGGCTGCCGGAGGCAATGACAGAGTTGCAAATAGGCATAGTGATCATTCCGTCAACCGATAGAGATCCTTTATACCCTCGAACCCATATATCCCCTGATTATGCAAGAGCTGGGATACTTGCGTCAACCCCCCCTTAGCCCACCTTTGAAAGGTCCGCGCGTCCGGCCCCTGCCCCTTCTCAAAACATGCCTCTAATCCCATGCCCTGTGTATACCCTTTTCCCGCCACCAGCTGTTGTTTGTACCGTTTCCACACTTTCAAACTATGCACTATCATGGGGTTTAGAATGTTAGAGGCTTCGCCCGCTCCTCCCCGCCAGATCACCCTCTCCATGTCTGCCCCCCCCAACTGTTCCTGTTCCATCTGCACCCATTGTTTCCCCTCATTTCGCTGCCACTCATATACGGTTTTCAGTTGCGCTGCCTCATAGTATTTCCCCAGGTTGGGAACTCCCAGCCCCCCCTCTTCTTTCGCTCTCTGCATTATGCTCATCGCCACTCTCGGTCTACGCTGCTTCCATATAAATCTATTTACCATCCCTTGCGCCCGTTTCAATTGGTTCCGCGGAACCTCTATGGGGAGCGACTGGAATAAGAACAGCAGGCGTGGCACAAGCATCATTTTAACTGTCGCTATCCGCCCAAACCAAGATAAAAACCCCTTCCCCCAGCCCCCCAACCAACTCTGTCTGCCCGAGTACCTTCCCATAATTCAGTTTATATAGTGCCGCCGTTTTATTACTGAGATGTACTCCTAAGTACCTTATGCTTTCCCTCGCCCACTTAAAAGGGTATTGCTTGGCCAACCGTGCTTGTCCTGCTCCAGAGACTGCCAGATTTAAGATCTCCGATTTAGCCCAATTGATTGTAAAACCCGACAGCTTACCATATTCCTCCAATTCCCACATCACTATTGGAATGCTCACTCTGGGACTACCCAAGCTTAAAATGATATCGTCAGCAAACAATGAAATCTTATAACCCCTCGTCCCCACCGGTAGTCCCCGGATATCCTCCCTTTCTCGCACCCTCTGTGCAAACGGCTCTAACGCTATAGCAAAGAGCAACGGCACAGAGGGCACCCCTGTCGGGTACCCCTCCCATGCGTGAAAAACCCCGAGTACGCCCCATTCACCCGAACACAGGCTTGCGGCCGCTCATAGAGTGCCTTTATCCAAGCCAAAAATTCATTCCCCAGCCCAACCTTCTCTAACACCTGGAACAAGAAAGGCCAGGCTACCTGGTCGAAGGCTTTTTCGGCATCCAACGACAGGAGCAGGGCCTCTTCCTCGCTCTGCTGAACTGACCAAACTATATTCAATATTTTTCTAATATTGTCCGCCACCTGTCTACCTGGTATTTATTTATTTATTTAATTCTCTTATATACCGCGCTATTCTGCATCAGTGCGGTTTACATTGAACAAACTGAAATTACATTGAACAGGGCATTATAACTTGGAGATAACTTGGAGATAACTTGGTATAAATCCCGCCTGGTCCTGGTGGATCAACTTTCCAATTACCTTGTTTAGTCAAGCTGTTAATATCTTTGCGAGTAACTTAGCATCGAGGTTAAGCAGAGAAATGGGCCGATAAGATGCACAGTCCTGCGGGTCTTTCCCCTCTTTATGAATAACCGTAATCCCCGCGCAGCCCATCGTGCCCGCTAGTCTCCCTCCCTCCCTTGGCAGGTTAAATATCACCACCAGTGGCTCGATCAAGAGATGTCCAAACAGTCTATAGAATGGCGCTGTTAACCTGTCTAAGCCTGGAGCTTTCCCAATTTTTAATTGTCGAATTGCCCTCTGCACCTCCTCCCCGCTTATCGGTCTATTGATTTCTCCTTGCTCCTCCCTCCCCAGTTTAGGCAATCGCACTGATGCAAGGTATCTGCTCACTCTGTCCTCTGTTGCCGAGTCGCGGGCTCTATATAGCTCCTGGTAAAATTCTCTAAAGGCATCCCTAATTTCTCCATCCTTAGTGACCAGGGCCCCTCCTTTAGATCGGACTCGGATGATGTGAGAGCGCAACTTTCTCTGTCTGAGCCTCTGCGCCAAGAATTTCCCAGCTTTATCCCCCCCTCAAAAACCTCTTGCCGTAAGAGTTGCATCTGATACTGTATCCGTTCTGCCTGCAGCGCATTTAACTGTGCCCGCACCGCCAGTATCTGTCCTCGATAAGATCTCGACCGCCCCTGTGCATCAATCTCTTCCAGTTCTAATAATCGGAGCCTCAATGCCCCTTCCCTACTCTCTCTCTCCCTCTTTAATCGTGCCCCCCACTTGATAAGCACCCCGCGAATCACTGCCTTGTAGCCGTCCCACACCCCGCCCCATGCCACCTCCCCGTTATCATTAGTTATAAAATATTCCCTTGTTTCCCGCCCTACCTCCTCCCGAACCCTCTCATCATTCAGCAACGACTCGTTCAACCGCCAATATTGAAGCCCTTTCCCTTCGTCCGCCATTCGCAAAGAGACCGTCACAGGGGCATGATCAGACCATGTAATGGCCTCCACTGCTGCTTCACTAATCCGACCCCCTACTTCTTTGGAAACCCATATAGCATCTATCTGGGAGTAGGACCCATGCATAGGCGAGAAATAGGAAAATTGCCTCCTCCCGGGGTATTGTAACCGCCAAGCATCAACCAGTCCATTCTGCACCACAAAAGCTCGATATCTTTTCCTGTCCGCCAGCTTGCCCTCCCGACCCCCAGTTGCATCCCTTGCTGGTTTCCAGGTAAGATTGAAATCTCCCCCACATATAAGGGTACCCTCCCCCATGTTCCCCACTTCCTCAGTCAATTGCTTCCAAAATTTACCTTGTGACCCCGTAGGGGCATATAGGTTCACTATACAGTACCACTCGTTCCCCACCCGCACCCTCACCAGTACATATCTCCCTCCCTTATCCCTGACAACGGAGTACACTTGGGTCTTTAATCTGGAGGCTATCAAAATGGCCACACCCCCTTTCTTCTTTTCAACTGTGTTAGAGGCGTGTATACATACCCCAAATCCCCTAGGCTTGACCAGTGTAATGAGGAAGATCCATCCTTTGCCTTAAAAACACAGGATTCTGTGAGAACTAGGTTAGAAGCCGACAGGCAGGCAAGCCATATGAGCAGTAGTTGTCAGGGGCAATGTAAACAAACCCAGCCAACTAGCAAGGAACCCCTAGTTCCTAATAGCTTTCACCTGAGTAGAGGAAGGGCTAATCAGCATTATAAGAAACACTCAGGAAAGCCAGAGCAGGCAGAACGGGAAGGACAGAGAGAACAGCAAAGCCAGCAGCCAGGAGCAGAGGAATCAGAGAACAGCTGTGAATGTTCATCTGCTGTGACGCAGTTTGAAACTCAGAGGCAAAGTTCTGTCCAGAGTGAATGGAAGCCTGAAAGAGTGAAACAGTATGTACCTGGGAGCTGTGAGCTGGAAAGTGATTCTGAAGCAGATTTAAGGAAGTTTACTGGCAACAGAAATACCTGGAGGGTTAATGCTCAAAAGCCTCGTAGGAAAAGTCCAAGGTGGGTGCCGTGCTGTGAAAGCCAACCGAAGGATTTGACTAGAGAGCTAACGTGGGAGCATTTACAAGTCCCTGAAAGGGAGAGGTATTCTATAGAAGATGTGTGCATGTCTGAAGAGGAAGTGTTTGAAAGGCCTAAACCTCAGAGAAGGATTCACAAAGACCTGTGCTGACAAGGGAGAACAATTCCTATATTCCCAGCCAAAGCCTGAAGTTAGAACAAACAGATATTCTAAAGGGAAAAGTTCCTATAAGAAGGTATGTTCTGAATATCCTGAATGGCGTAGTCTCTCGGATTTTTTTCAAAGAAGAAAAAACAACACACTACAAAGACATTTAAAGGATATAACTTGCTGAAAAAGAAAGTGAAGGAAAAAAGTTCGGCTATCTTGAACAGAGGAAAAACCCGGACCGGATTTCGAACATTCCTGACCTGGAAGGAGTCAAGAAAAACCTCTCTCAACGCACGATCCTACACCGTGCTCAGGTAATAATAGGAGGGCACGGGGGTAGTTAGGATTGGTGAGAAAGGGGGAAGCTGCGGTACCATAGAAAGCAAACAGAAAAGAAAAAGTCTGTGCCGCACTTGGTGGGCCCTGTTTTCTTTTGCAGGTACGCGACAGAGCACCGGAAATGGATCCCCAGGAAGTGAAGAGCTGGATGGAGGCTCAGTGGAAGTCCCAAAGCGAATTGGCCAGGCTTAGTCAGGAACAGACTGTGGCAGTGATGACCGCACAACAGCAACCGCTTCTTGAACTCCTGGAGACTCTCATCAGGAAGACTTGTGTAACCGCAGAGGTTAATCCCTCAGTATCAAAGGGGGTAGGACTACCTGACTGCAGTGCTTTAACACTGGGACAGTTAAAATCTTATGATAACTTTGATGATTTTACTGACGCCTTTGAGCGTATAGCAGAGGCGGCTAAATGGCCGGTTGACCAATGGGCCGTTAGGTTTGCTATGTCTTTGTCTGGAGAAGCATTAGCAGCCTACAAGACAATGCCTGTGGGTCTATCGTCCAGTTATCCTGATGTGAAATTAGCTATCAGAGATAGATTGAGTTTAACTCCCATGCACTATAAGCGTCTTTTTAGAGAAGCTAAGCTTATGGCTAAAGAAATGCCTAAGGCGTTAGTGCAAAGATTAAGGGGACTAGCAACCAAATGGCTTGCTCCTGAAAGGGCGACGGTGAACTCATTAATGGACACCATCATCCTGGAGCAATATTTTGAGGCTGTACCACCTGAAATCAAGGCTTTCTTAATGCTCCAGAAATGCCATTCTACAAAGGAAGCCGCTGACCTCACCGAGTGTTATTTTGAGGCAGAATTTATTTATTTATTTATTTACATTTCTTATATACCGCACTATTTGCGATCAGCGCGGTTTACATAGAACAACAAAATCCGACAATAACAAATGTCTGGTCATTACATTGAACAGGAAATGCAACTTGGAGAACAGGGTAAACTATATACTATGCAGATGAATTGAACAGGGTAAACTATATACATATGCAGATGAAATGAGAACGGATATTGTTGGGTGTTGTACATACTTGGGGACGCACTATTCTAGTGTAGCTGGGGTTCAGGGCAGTCAGTGAGATATTTGATAAAGAGAAAATATTTCAGGGCCTTCCTGAACTGGCTCAAGTTGGGGATTGCTCTGATATGTGGTGGTAGGGAGTTCCAGAGACTTGGGGCGCAGAGTCTGAAGGCTCTGTTAGATGTTGTTTTGGTGCAGTTTGTCGTATCTTTCGGTATCAATAGCATATTGGACTCTGCGGTTCTCCTTAGCCTGTTGGGTGCAAGTGGTTGGATGAGGTCAGATAGTGAAGAGGAGGAGAGCCCCTTGGTGGCCTTGAAAGTCATCACCAAGGTCTTAAAACTGATCCTAAGAATTAGCTGGAACCTCTAGAGGTAAGGTTTTAAAAGTGGCTGGCATTGATAGAATGTGGAGATTAAAAAAGACCTCTAATGAAAATGTATTTGGTGAAAATGTGAAAAGAAATGTTTCTAGGAAATGTTATAACTGTGGCCAGCTTGGACATCTACGCAGAGAGTGTAGAGAGCGAACTGCCCTAGTGTCAGGAGGAGAGAAACACTTAGGGGAAGGATTTTTGCTTAAAGTCCAGGTAGAAGGGATAGAGGCTTTGGCACTCCTAGATTGAGGAGCAGACCAAAGTATGGTCTCCCGAAAGATGTGGCAGACCATCACAGCCCATAATCCATCCGCCCTAGGCCAAGTGGATGGACGAGTGAGAGTGAAATGCGTGCATGGAACCTCTTCACATTAACCGCTATACAGAGTGTCTGTGGAAGGGGTAGGTACTGAAGAAGAAGTGCAGGTAGTAGTAGTCCCACGACTCCCTTATGAGGTGGTGTTCGGACGTGACTGGCCCCCATTTGCTAGGGAAATGAAGAAAGGCCTTAGGGAAGAACCAGAGGTCTCAAAAACTGAGGCCATAGCACAAAGAGTCCCGAGCCCCTTATTTGAGAAAACACCGAAGGCTAGTGTCCATACAAAACCACGGGTGGGAGACGGATCCTCAGTGCAAAAGAAGTTTGTCTTGCGTTTTTCCAAAATGTCTCCGCAGGCTCAAAGTCCACAAAGGGCTTCTGAAGCCGTGGCAGGCTATGACCTATTTAGCATAGGGGATACAGTGGTTCCAAGGAAAGGAAAGGCCCTTATAGATACTGGGTTGCAGATTCAGATCCCTGAAGGCTGCTATGGCCGTATAGCCCCACGGTCCGGTCTAGCCATGAAGCATTTCCTAGACGTCGGAGCTGGGGTAATTGATCCCGACTATCGGGGGGAAGTGAAGGTCCTGCTCTTTAATTTTGGTGAAGAGGACTATAAGGTCAGGAAGGGCGAAAGAGTTGCCCAATTAATCTGTGAGCGTGTAGGTTTTCCCACAGTAGAAGAAGTTCCTTCGTTAACTTCTACAAACCGCGGAGCAGGCGGGTTTGGTTATACAGGCGTGGGGGAGGTAAAAAGCCTGACGGCCCTAGCGGAGGAAAAAAGAGAAGAGGACCTAGGCACCCAACCCGCTGATTGGAAGGAACGGCCTGAGCTGCGCATAGGCACGGATTTGTCAGTGCAACAACAAAGTGAGCTAACCAAGATGTTGATGAGGTTTTCTGACGTCCTCACGACGGTGCCAGGGGAAACGCGCATTGTGGCACACGAAATCATCACAACCCCAGGGAAAATAATTAGGCAACGCCCATATAGATTACCTGAGGCAAAAAAGAAGGAAGTTATAGCCCAGGTAAGGGAAATGACAGAGATGGGCATAATCGAAGAATCCAAAAGCCCTTGGTATAGCCCCATCGTACTAGTCCCAAAACCAGACGGGACACTTCGTTTTTGCATTGATTTTAGACAAGTCAATGGCATATCCCAGTTTGATGCGTACCCGATGCCACGAATAGATGACTTGTTGGACCGGTTAGGACAAGCCCGCTTTCTCACAACGCTAGATCTCACAAAGGGATACTGGCAAATCCCATTAACTCGGGATTCCAAACCAAAAACAGCCTTTAGCACGCCAGTGGGGTTATACCAATTTTGGCGCATGCCATTCGGGCTACATGGCGCCGCCGCCACATGTCAAAGACTTATTGATCAAGTCTTAAGACCCCACCAGGACTACGCGTTAGCCTATATGGATGACATGGTCATTTATAGCAGTACATGGGCCGAACACTTATTCAGGGTAGAGGCTGTATTACAAGCCATCCGGAGGGCTGGCCTAACCCTGAATCCCGGGAAGTGTCTATTCGCCACTAGGGAGGCCAAATATCTAGGACATGTAGTCGGGAATGGGTTAGTAAAACCCCTAGCGAGTAAAATCGACAGTGTCTGAATCTTCCCCCGACCGGTTGATAAAAAGCATGTACATAGCTTCTTAGGCCTTATAGGCTACTACCTTAGGTTTATCCCTAGGTTTGCTGAGAAGAGCATGATATTCACAGAAATGCTCAAGAAAAATGGGCCTAACATCGTACAGTGGACTCCAGAGGCGGAGGAAGCTTTTATTTCTCTTAAAGAAAAGCTTTGTAGAGCTCCGGTCCTGAAAGGAGTTGATTTTAGGCTGCCTTTTATAGTGCAGACTGATGCATCTGAGACTGGGCTAGGGGCAGTCATGTCTCAGAAGTTTGAAGGGGTAGAACACCCAGTTACATATCTCAGCTGGAAACTGTCTAGTGCTAAAAGGAAATACTCCACAGTGGAGCGGGAATGCCTTGCCATAAAATGGGCTGTGGAGGCATTAAGGTTCTACCTATCAGGACGCAAGTTTTTTCTGGTCACAGACCATGCGCCGTTAAAATGGCTCAGCCATATGAAAAATGATAACGCCCGTTTGACCAGATGGCACTTAGCCTTACAGGCCTTTAACTTTGAAGTGCAACATAGGGCGGGCAAGTTCCACGGTAACGCAGACGCGTTATCAAGGATTACTTGCTGTCGGACTGAGTCAGCAACCCGTAATATCTTAAGGGGGGATGTGTAATGAGGAAGATCCACCCTTTGCCTTAAAAACACAGGATTCTGTGAGAACTAGGTCAGAAGCTGACAGGCAGGCAAGCCATATGAGCAGTAGTTGTCAGGGGCAATGTAAACAAACCCAGCCACGAGGTTTGCAACCCCGCCCAACTAGCAAGGAACCCCTAGTTCCTAATAGCTTTCACCTGAGTAGAGGAAGGGCTAATCAGCATTATAAGAAACACTCAGGAAAGCCAGAGCAGGCAGAACGGGGAGGACAGAGAGAACAGCGAAGCCAGCAGCCAGGAGCAGAGGAATCAGAGAACAGCTGTGAATGTTCATCTGCTGTGACGCAGTTTGAAACTCAGAGGCAAAGTTCTGTCCAGAGTGAATGGAAGCCTGAAAGAGTGAAAACAGTATGTACCTGGGAGCTGTGAGCTGGAAAGTGATTCTGAAGCAGATTTAAGGAAGTTTACTGGCAACAGAAATACCTGGAGGGTTAATGCTCAAAAGCCTCGTAGGAAAAGTCCAAGGTGGGTGCCGTGCTGTGAAAGCCAACCGAAGGATTTGACTAGAGAGCTAACGTGGGAGCATTTACAAGTCCCTGAAAGGGAGAGGTATTCTATAGAAGATGTGTGCATGTCTGAAGAGGAAGTGTTTGAAAGGCCTAAACCTCAGAGAAGGATTCACAAAGACCTGTGCTGACAAGGGAGAACAATTCCTATATTCCCAGCCAAAGCCTGAAGTTAGAACAAACAGATATTCTAAAGGGAAAAGTTCCTATAAGAAGGTATGTTCTGAATATCCTGAATGGTGGGTCTCTCCTCTCTCACACTCTGATAAATACGGTAGCAGCAATTACAGCCCTAGAGAGAGCTGGTCAGATAAGCTCCGTGACGAGACATTGCAAGGAGATTTACAAACGTTCTGTAGCAAGGAAAACGTTTGTCCTTCTGAAAGTAAGCTTGAACCCATGGTCATTGATTATGCTAGTGAAAGCTCATGTGATGATCCAATGGACTGTACGTTAACTATCTCAGACAAAATTACCTCTTTATGCTAAAGCAGTAATCGTACATTGCTTGAGCCTAGCAGTGAAAGTCAAGAGTGCCTGTTTATCTACAGAGGAATTATGTGCTGAGGATTGTTTTCTTATGGCAAGAAGAAGCTATTATTATTTCCTTTATATCATGCCAGAGAGTATGGCTTTATTGTCTTAAGTTTCCTGTGTTGTGCATTTGAGAATCCGACCCCGGGAGGGGAAATAAAACCCTAACTTTACCTGAACCACTCGTGTCTACAACTACTTATTCTTCCTAAACATCATCAGGCAGACAGACCTGCTACCCTAGGAAGTAGCCTGCCCACCTGGTGGTGACACCAGGAACTCCGTTGTTTTGGTAAGGTGCGTTTCCTGTATCAGCCCTATTCCCGCCTTTTGGCGAGCCAGCTCATCATACAATTTCTGCCATTTAAAAGGCAAGTTCAGGCCCTTAACATTTAAGGATACAATTTTTAAATCCCCCATCCTGGTATACCTCGCTCCCCACTGTCAGCCCATGGATGATCCAACCCCCCTCTCCCCCCCGCCCGCTCCCCCTCTCCCCTCCCCACCCCAATCTCCTTAACCCCCCCCCCCAGCTCTCTCCAAAGAGAGATTCGTCTTCCATATTGGTGACTTCCTTCGGGCCTGCCTGTCTCCCCCCCTCCATTCCTCATAACCCCCCATTTACCTTATCCCCCCCGACTCAACCGCTACCTGCTCCCCCCATCCTCCCCCTACCTCACTCACTGCCCCCCTATTCCTTCCCCCTACCTCTTCGCCTTCCCTGCCCCCCCTCCCGCTCCTCTTGCTACATCCCCCTTTACCCCCCCTCTTGATGCGCCCCTCCTACAATAACCCAAAAATATATATACACAACAGTACTACCAAACACAAAGCATTAAGATTTCTACTTCAGCCCGCTCCGTTCTCAGTTGCTGATGTCCTGGGGCTCTCTCCAAGCATTCGCGCCAGTCTTCGGCCCTCCGCCGGGACTCGATGCCACCGCTGGGCTCTCTGGGCTGGATTAGAGGACGTCGACGTATTAGCACACTGTCTGGCTGGGGTCACATTCCCTTCAGGGATGTTCGGCATCTCCAAGTCTTGCAGTGCTCTCCAGGCTTCCTCTGTAGTTTGCACTCGTTTTGACCTACCCCTGGCCGTGATCAACATGCCAAAAGGGAACAGTCATTTATATCTTATGTCCTCTTTTCGCAAGTACTTCGTAACTTCTTTGAAGTCCCATCTACGCTGCAATGTTCCCCCCGAGAGGTCCTGAAAAAACACCAAGGAGTGTTCTTCCCACTGGAACTGTCTCACCTTCCTGGCTGCCATCAACAACCTTTCTTTAATCCTGAAGGAGCCCAGGCATATCACAATGTCTCGGTTTATTGTCTCTTTTGGGGCCCAGGCTCCTGTGCGCTCTCTCTATTTGTGACAGTGTGATCTCTGTGCCCCCCTCTGGGTCTGCTGTCTCGAGCAGGGAGCTGAAAATTTTAACAATCACGTCCTCACAGTTGCGATATTCTGCTTCTTCCGGAAGGCCCTGGACGCGTATATTACATCGGCGGGATCTATCCTCCAGGTCCTCCGCCTTCATCTGCTGCTCCAGCTGAATCCGCTTAATGTCTGCCCAGTCTTTTTGTAACTCGTCGATTTCTTCTCCCTGCTGCTGCAGTTGAGTCTCCATTTCTTCCATGTGGTTTCTGATCTCCCCAATATCTTGTCGCAGAGAGTGGATGGACTCTGAGCTCCCGCGACACCCCACCGATATCAGCTTTGATCTCATCCTTCAGCTCTGTGAGCCAGTTTTTCAATTTCACGATCCCTCCTGGGCTACAGCTCCGTTCCAACTCTTCCACCAGCTCTTGGGCCTCTGCCAGCTGCTTACTGTTCTCTTTGGCCCCCTCCTTGCTACTCTTGGCTGCTCCGTAGGGAGATCGATATTCTGCCAGCTTCTTACGCGCTGACATCCCTGCTTTAGTTTTATCCATCGTGGCTCAAAGTTGTAAGCTCTTTATGGCACCACTGTATGGATTTCTGTGGCTGTAAATGCTGCAGGGCTTTGCCCCCACTATCTCTTCTGGAGCACAGGGGCCTCTCCTCTCCCTGTCACCTCTACAGCTTCAGGTCCTTGAGACCGCTTAAGCAGCCTTTCTCCTCCACCCCTCTTGAGGTCTTGCCCGTCTATGGCCTACGCTCTGCGGCTCTCCTTAAGGGCTAACTCTCTCACCTCACACCCAGCTGGTTCTCTGCCGTTGCCACCACAGGCTTCTTCTTCAGGGCTTCTCTGCACACACTCCACTGCTTTGTTGTTTTCCCCCGCAGCACTCCTTCGCCTCAGCTCTGCTAGGCTCCGCGCGGCCCTCTCCCTCAACCGCCGCTGTCAATGCGGGCTGTGCTGCACAGGCTGCTACCGCCCTCTAGGCTCCTCCGCTCCTCACTTCCGTCCAGCAAGGGAGTGCTGTACGTACCAGCCCCACTGCCGCCTGAAGATGTGAGGTCCCTCGCAGACCCGCAGCTCTGTAGCGCTGCCCGGTTGCCGGAGTCTCTGCTGGCTGGGCCGTGGACTCCACCCACCACTCTGCTGCGGCCTCACTGCACGTCTTCGGCTCTTTCCACCGGTCCCGGCCTACCACGCGGTCAGCGCTCCAGGCCGCTCGTGAGGCTCCCCCTTCAGGAAAATTGCCGATGTGGGGCCAAACTGCTTCTTTTCGCCTCTACCCGATCCTCGGGTCTAGTGGCGCCGGTTCTCCACCTTTGCTCCTCTCAATTAGCTCAATTAAGGGTATTTAGCCCCCTTTGCACCGGCTTGGATGGCGGAGCTCTCCTTCTACCCCACCATCCGTCCCGATGACGTCACCGGAAGCTCCTATTATTTTTTAATACTTTTAGGATGCAATATATTCTGTGACACCATGTTGGATTTCTGACATTAGCTCTACTCTGTACACTTTGGTTGTATGGGGTTTACAGATGCATTTGACACTGCTGACTTTTTCTCCTCTTTTGTATTAACCTCGTGTTTATAAATAAAGTTACCAAAAAAAAAAAAAAAGACAGCAGAAGATGAACCTGATCACATTTTGATGAACTTTGATGGCTGAAGGCAACATGGACTACTTATTAGGGGAATTCCAGGATGCCACCCCCGATGGGCAAGCTACATATGCAACTGTCAAGGCTGCCATATTAGAACAGGCTGACTGTATGCCAGCGGTTCAGAAAGAGGGAACTCCAGGCAAAAAAAAAAAGCACGAGCTCAGAGGTTCCTCTGTCGCTTGAAGGATCTCGCATGGAAGTGGCTGCAACCAGAGGGAAATAGTGGGTCTGAGATAACCATGATTGTGCTATTGAAGCAATTTTAGAGGGCTTGCCCACCCCAATGGAAAAGTGGGTATGGCAGCACCCCAGGCTTACACTGGAGATAGCAGAAGGGTATCATGAAGCCAGCTGGTGACTGGAGTGAACCGTGAGAAAGTGAAGAAGTCACCTATTATCCGGGAGGATTGAAGGGGAAGCTGAAGTGGATGTTGGCTCCCATACTGCGAACCCCAAAGTCACCTCCCAGGTGAGGGCACGACCCCCCAGCTGTTTTAAGTGTGGAGCCTGGGAACACTTTGCCCAGGAAAGTCCTCTTGGTACGGATGAACCTAGGGGTATCAGCCTAACTACACCTGCACTTTTGTGGACACTACCCACCTAGATGCACAGAACTTTGTGATTCCAATGGAGCTCGATGGGACCCACCTCCAGGCACTGATTGACTCCGGAGTGTGTGGATCCTCATTCACCAAGGAATAGTAAGTTGACTTCAGGTTAATTACGCCAAGACTAACACTAGCCTGTGTGCATGAAGACCAGAGGCAGTATCCAATGCATAGGTTTTGCTCGAGACTCCAGAAGGGCAAACCATATTCAAGGCTGCAGTGCTGCCCTGGTTGCCATACCCAATGGTGATTGGCCGAGACTTCTCAAGTTTCTGGGTGATGTGGACCCAGCTGATGACTCCTCTAAGTTGAGCCCGGAAGGTTTCCCAGAGAGATTTTCCCTCTAGAAGAAAATATGGATATGTATGTCAAGAATCCCAAGCCTGCTAAACCCCAGAGTCAGTGTCGTCGGGAGAGCTACGCTATCAACAGATTCTAAGTACGGCTACGGAGGAGAGATCCACAGAGGAAGAGCCTAGTGAAGAAACCTCTGGGGATAGCTCATGTCCCAGAATTAGTCCCCTTCCCAGAGTGGAGGGTCAGGGGGACACCCCTGGAGTTTCTGGAGGGCCCAGCAAGAGGTTGATTCCCTTAAATATGCCAGAGAATGGGTTTTGGAAGTAGATGGGGTTCCAGTAAGAAGCGGAGATTCCCCTGTGAGAACCCTTCCCTATTTTGTGCTAAAGGGAGATTTGTTATACAGGATGGCTGAGGGTGTCCTAAGGGGGGTGGGTAAGAAGTAGAACAACTGATAGTTCCCCGACCCTATTGTCAGCAAGTATTGTCATTAGCACATAGTCATTTATTATGGGGGACATGTGGGGGTGGAGAAATCATTGGAGAGTATTTTAGCCTGATTTTTCTGATCCGGATCCATCAACAGGTGCAGTTGTATTGCCAGTCATGCCTTACCTGCCAACTTCACAGCCCCACCAGAGAAGCCTACCCCTCTAGTGCCTATGGCCCCATCATTGAAACACCATTCAAAAGAGTAGCCATAGATCTGGTAGGGCCCCTGAAGCGAACCACCCGAGGTAACAAGTATATTTTAATTATACTGCACTACACTACCCAATAAGCAGAGGCCATCATGCTAAGAAATATGAAGACTACTATGATAGCGAATGCCTTCTGGGAAATCTTTTCTCTGGTGGGAACACCCACTGAAATCCTCACAGATCAAGGAACGCCCTTTGTATCCAGGGTGATGAAGCAAGCGTGTGCCTTGCTGAAGATTAATATGCTGCAAACATCAGTATATCATCCACAAACAGATGATCTTGTCAAGCAATTCAACAAAATTCAAGCAGATGTTATAGTTTGTGCAGGAGGATGGGAAGAATTGGGACTTGATATTTGCTATCTATGAAGTACTTCAGAGTTCCACGGGGTTTTCATCTTTTGATCTGCTCTTTGGAAGATAGCTAAGAGGCATATTAGATGTGGTGAGGGAAACCTTGGAAGAACCACCCCATTTCGGACATAATTTGATGGAGAACATCATACAAATGCAACATCGGCTGAGGAAAGCCAGAGAGGTGGCTAAACTCAGTCTGGAAAAAGCTCAAGCCGAGCAGGCCAAAGGCTACAATTGAATAGCAGTGCATTGCACCTTCCAATTGAGAGACACCTTCCAACCGAGAGCAAGTTACTCTGTAAATGGCAGGGGCCCTATGAGGTGGAAAAAAAAGAGTGGGGCCAGTTAACCATCAGACTGCCCAGCCAGATAAATGGAAGAAAGCCAAAATTTACCATATCAACTAATTAAAAAAGTGGACTCCTGTAACAGCTGTAGTGGTACAGAGGGATGATTTTGGGCCAGAAATGTCAGCCCTATCTGATCCTGCTCCAGTCCTGTTTAGAGACCTGCTCTCCGCAGCCCAGAGAAGAGACCTAGAGGGTCTGATTCGCCGGAACCTAAATGAGTCCTCTATTTGCCCGGGACGAAACCACCTCACTTGTCATGAAATTATTGACCCTGGGTTGGTTATCCAACAACGACCCTATTGAATTCCAGAGGACTGGAGAAAAAATGCTTAACCTGGGAGTTATAGAAGAATCTATGAGTGACTGGTCATCCCCCATCGTCTTGGTTCCTAAACCAGATGGGACCATCAGATCCTGCATTGACTTCCAGAGGGTCAATGCAGCTTCTAAACTAGAAGCATATCCGATGCCCGGAGTAGATGAGCTGATCGAGTAACTCTGTGGAGCATGCTTTATATCAATCTTGAACTTGACCAAGGGATATTGGCAGGTGTTCTTGACCCCAGCTACCAAGGCGAAAACTGCTTTGTTGGCACCGCAAGGCCTGTTCCAGTTTACTGTGCTGCCATTTGGATTACACGGGGTTCAAGCCACATTTCAACATCTGCTGAAACTGCACAAGGAGTATGTGGCTGCATACCTTGACGACATCATCATCATCATCATCATCTATAGCAGAGACTGGACCACCCACCTAACTTACGAACAAGCTATGCTGACCAGCCTACACAAAGCTGGGTTAACAGCTAATCCCAAGAAATGTTTCCTGGGAGGCCGGGATGTCCAATACCTGGGCTATTTAATTGGGAATGGACAGATACGATCACAATTATGGAAGATGGATGCCATTGCACAGGTCCCCACACCGAAGTCAAAGAAAAATGTTTGTGCCTTTCTTGGATTGGTTGGCTATTTCCACTGGTTTATCCCCAACTTTGCAGAGATTGTGGAATCCTTAACTAATCTCCTCTAGAAGACAATGGATCCAATGGTCACAGGACCTGGACTTCCAGCATCTCAAGGAGGTCGTGTGCTCTGAACCTGTTTTTAAATTACTATGGGCATTTCCCAGCAGTTTTGATTCCCTTAGTGTGAAAGGTTATTGGTGTGGGACAGACTGACAAGGTAGAATAGAGGACCTAGAACCTCATATCAGTCTCCAGCTTATGAGATCTCTATGGCAAGTTGTCTATACATCACACACTCCTCCCACATATCACTCACAGATCCACACCTTGAGTAGCCCCTTTGATTCCTAAGGATAAGCAGCATATTGTCCCCCCTTCAATACTCAAGCATAATCTGCGGTATTCACTAAAAATGACAGAATGGCAACAATCCGTAAAGTTCAAAAGGCTTTAGATAGCATGAGGTCCTTTTGTATATTTTACGCATAATGTCTTCAATATGTGATGCCAGTGCAAGGACACTGAGCACCCTAAGCAAATCTTAAGCCTTATGGCCCCCTCATCTGAGATTTAGATAATTAAACTCAAGCACCAACCCTCACACAAAACTCCAGGGTGATGAAGCAAGCACACCAACCCTCACACAAAAATCTTGTAGCAATGCATAATTAACATTTAAAAGTACAATGGTCAAACATTGCTTTTTTGAATGTGTGTGCCCATTCTCTCTGCATGTAAAAGAATGTGCCAATGGCTCCAAGTTTGTATGGCTGACAGGATTAGCTAAAGATCACTGCTAGATTGGGGCAATCAGATGTGATTTGCTTTCACAGGTTTAGAATGCTACATTTGAAGTGTTACACTAAACATCTTACCTGTCTGCTTTCTAAATATTCCATCGCTTCATCCAGCATAGCAGGTACTGAAAGCAACAGGGAGCAAGTCATTTCTGGCATTTGGGTTTCTAAGCACAAAAAAAGGATTTTCACATCCTAAAGCTGTAGCAGCAATAGCAGTGTGTGTTTCATAATAAAGATGCTTTATTTATTTATTGTTGTTATGCACCTCAGTTTATACATGAATAGTTAACACAATAAACAAAGTAGAAAACCTAGTGCTCGAGACTGGTGCTACAATAAATTAGCATTTCCAAGCACAGAGGAAACCAGTATTTTGATCCGGTTTCAACAGGTTTTAATCTTCTCAAGTTAAGAATTGTGCTAGTCACACACCCTCTGCAAATGTTCCATTCATGATACTTACCAATATTAAGCTAAGCTTTACACAGCATTTTCCACATAAGGACTGCAGTGCATTTACCACAGCTACCAGGTAGCTTTTCACATGCCCGACTTATAGAACAAATTCAGAATATGGAAGTAGCCCATTCTGACTGGTGCTCCACTCCTACTTGTGCTTCTATCTATTCAACTACTGCAACTATGGTGTATTTGCTTCTACTCGCAGATCTCTAACATTTATGATGTTCCACAGCTCTATCCTTATCCTATTACTCAAATCTGCCACCTCCTCCTTCCACAACTCATTTTCATTTTCAAATTTTGCTCTTATTTCTGTGATTTCTTAGTTCTCTTGATCCTAGATGTTGCATTACATCCTTTTAAACTGACTCCATCAGTTTGGGCTCTCTCAATCTAAAAGCAACTCCACGTTTGAATTCCTGTTCCTGGGAAAGAATTCGCATTTATTTCTGCTTTAACTCCTAAATCAGAGCTGGTGCAGCCACTGTGTGGATTAACCCACCAATGTCTTTTCACCTCGCCAGCTCTTTAAATCTTGTCTCAAGACTCTACTCTCTTTGCTGGGCTAAGCATGCTAAGCTTATTCAGGACTGTTACATCATCCTGAATACAAAATGCACTCAAGACATTTTAGGATATATTTACATTAAAAATGCAAAACGGAACAGGTCTTGAAAAGAATAATGCTTACATCGCTTTTCTTCATTATATGAAGGCACAACCACAGACAGCTGCTTGGTTGGAGGATTGTGTATACTAGGAAAAGCTTCCTTTATACCCGCTCTGTTCAGGAAGAATTTCTCCTCTTCGTGCTGATGAAGATTTGGCATTTTTATGGCAGTTACATGTGCAATAACCAAAACCTGTTTGGGAGAGGGAAGAGAAAAAAAACCCATTCACTATCTTCTATTCTAGCTTAGGATTTTTTAAGCTTATCATGGGAAAGAAGGCAGCCCATCATTTGCTCATTCCTCCTATTTGTCTCCTTCCCTTACAGCCTTCTCAAGCTCTGCTGAAGAATCCCAGGAGCTGCCGCCTTTTAGGTTTAATGTGTCAACAGCACTCCATGATAAGCACGGAGTAAAACAGTCCTCATGAAGACCTACATACACCACTGCTAAGAGGCTGCCCACTAGACCTAACCTCTAGTCTCCAGCACTACAGAACTATCTGGATCTAAAGCTGATTGTCCAAGCAAAAGGCACAGTCACATGGCTGAACAATAAACCATTACAAATATTTGAGCAAGAGCATTTTTACTTCAAACCTCCGCACTAGTGGCAATCCCCATGCTATAGAGATTAAAAAATATTTAGAAAACCTAAGCACCTGAAATTTTGTAATGTTTTTGTTTTGTCTATTTTTCTTTTTTTTGCTTGGAATATTTGTTTTGCCTTTTTCTCCTCTCCATCTTTTCTTCTATTCCTGCTAACCTTTTGGGGTCCTCTCTCTCACACCTTCTCTCCAATTTCTCTCATGAGTGGGGGAAGCAGCAGTCTAGTCTGTGTTGATTATTTTTGGTGTAGACAAGCATGATAAATTTTCACATTAGGGAGATGTCTGACGGAGCCCCATGTAGGAACGTCCTCCGTTCAGTACGCATGCACCTCACTCCTGCCTGCCAATGTCACGGTCTGAGAGTCTCAGTCAGATTTTTCCCACAGAGCCATTTGGAGCTTTTGTTATCCACATTTTATGGGGAGGTGGGGGGGGCGCTGTTTCAGTATTCTCATGTATGGAGAAATTTTAAATAATTTATTTTCCTGGAATCCTGCTAGACCAGTCCAGACTAGTGGGTTGTGTCCCCCTGCCAGCAGATGGCAAGACAGAGAAAAATTCCTGAAGCTCTGTGACATCACCCTTGGTATAAAAACCCCTCCCCCAAGGGGAGCTTCAGTATAATCATAACAAGCAGCAGGCGTTCAAATAGCAAAGGAAGCACAAAACCAGACCAAAAATGAGTTCATAAACGAACAAGCAGCAGCAAAATTGAACAATGTGAAACAGGACCCGCAGGCCAAGAAAGTATGCACATGGTGAGGTACAGCAATATCACCGATACATAAAGAGAGTCTTAGCTAGGTGACGGACTAAACAGTTTAGAGGGGCGGGTCCTGGACTGGTCTAACAGGATTACAGGAAAGGAAATTATTGGTAAGTAAAATTTCTCCTTCCAAATATATCCTGCTAGACTAGTCCAGACTAGTGGGGTGTACTATAGCTAAACCACTCCAGGGAGGGAAGAAACAGAGCTGCAGTCAAGACAAACTCTGAAGCAAGCAGCTTCTTGAGTTTGGACATCCAAGCGATAGTGACGTGCAAAAGTAGAGAAGGAGGACTAGGTGGCTGCCCTGCAAATAAAGCGTAGTTACTCACCTGTAACAGGTGTTCTCCAGGAGCAGCAGGAATCAGTCCTCACATATGGGTGACGTCGGCGCCGACGGAGCCCCCGCGGAGCAATTTTCCCCAGCTTTCAAAGAAAGCCTTTGGGAATTGCAGCGCGCATGCGCGGTCTCCTTCCCGCCCAAGGGTGCCATCTTAGCCAGTCTGATGACATAGCTAAAAGACAGCATAAAAATTTGCAAAAAACTTAAGCAGATGATTTGCAAACTCCAAGGGGAGGAGGGAGGGTTGTGAGGACTGATTCCTGCTGCTCCTGGAGAAACACCTGTTACAGGTGAGTAACTACGCTTTCTCCAGGACCAAGCAGGAAGTCAGTCCTCACATATGGGACTCCCAAGCTTAAGGCTACCGGAGACCCTAAGCACAAAAATGAGCTCCCTCTAGCTCAGCGGCACAGAAGGAAGGAATCTTCACGGAATTATTACCCACCGGTAGCCCCCATCCGGGATGGAGGGTAGGAGTTGCTCAAACCTCGAAGAGATTTCGGAGGACTACCTGTCCGAAAGCACTGTCCCTGCGGGACTCCCTCTCGAGGCAGTAATGGACCGCAAAGTCTGGCTCGAAGACCAAGTAGCGGCCCAGCAGATGTCCTGCCAACGGAAACAGAGCGGAGGTAAGCCAGACGTAGCCTTCGCCCGAACACAATGAGCCGTGACTCGACTTTCTAACGAGAGTCCGGCTGCCCCATAAGCCCAAGCGATGCAGTCAGCAACCAGATGGACAGAGTACGCTTGGAGACCGGGAGCCCCAATTTATTGGGGTCAAAAGACACAAAAGCTGAGCAGCTTTGCGGTGCTCCCGCGTACGGTCAAGGTAGAAGTTCAATGCCCTTCTACAGTCCCAGGGTATGCAGGGACCATTTCAGCTCGGCTGGAGTGTGGCCTGGGAAAGAAAGGTCGGAAGTACCACCTCCTGATTGATGTGAAAAGGGGAGACCACTTTTGGAAGAAATTTCGGGTGAGTCCGTAGGACTACCCTTTTTTGTAGAACCGAGTGTAAGGGGATCAGACACGAGGGCCTGCAATTCACTTACGCGCCTAGCGAAGTGAGGGCTATCAGGAATAAAGTTTTTCCAAGAAAGAAAACGGAGAGAACAGGTAGCCATAGGTTCAAAAGGCGGACAGGTGATCCGCTGTAAAAACCACATTCAGATCCCAGTCAGGTGCTGGCGGGCACAGAGGTGGTTTAAGTAGAAGGAGACCTCTGAGAACCCTCGCTACGAGAGGTCGCTGGAAAGAGGTCTGCGTCCACCGGCACATGATGTGCTGAAAGAGCACTGAGGGGACTTTGACGGAGTTGGACTTAAGTCCCAGATTAGAGAGGTAGAGCAAGTACTGCAAGATCACCGACACCGAGCAGGAGAAGGGATCCTGAGACTGCTGGCACACCAAGCGGAAAAGCGACGCCATTTAAGGGCGTAGCATTGCGGGTTAGAAGGTCGCCGAGAAAGCTAGGACGACCTCTTCCACCTCTGCCGCAGTAGAAGGGAGCAAGGACTACCCTTTCAGCAGCCAGGCCATTAGATTGAGAGATCTGAGGTTGGGGTGTAGCAGGGACCCCCTGATCCTGTGTTAGGGAGATCCGGTTGAAACCAGAGGGAACGGATCCTCTACCGCTAATTGCAGCAGGAGTGGAAACCACGGCTGTCTGGGCCAGCGAGGAGCCACCAGGATCATGGAAGCTTTGTCTCTGAGAACCTTGAAAAGAGTTCGAGAGACTAGCGGTATGGGCGGAAAGGCATACAGAAGGCTCTCCGACCATGAGAGTAGAAAAAGCATCTGCCGCTACTCGAAGGGGATGTGGCTGACGAGAGCAGAAGCGAGGAAGTTGCCGGTTGAGAGGACTGGCAAAGAGATCCATCGTGGGGAGTCCCCACTTCAGAAAAGTTTCTGAACTACCAAGGGATCCAGGCGCCACTCGTGTGGCTGGAGGATCCTGCTGAGTTTGTCCGCCAGGCAATTTCTTGGCCTGGGAGATAAAAACTGCCTTGAGAAGAATGCCGTGACTGACGGCCCAAGAGCAGAGCTTCTGAGCTTCTCGACAGAGAAGGAAGGAGCCCGTGCCCCCCTGTTTGTTCACGTAGAACATGGCAACTTGATTGTCCGTCTGGACAAGGACGGACTGGTGAGAAGTCAGGTGGGAGAAAGCCTTGAGAGCCAGACGGATTGCTCTGAGCTCCAGGAAGTGTGATCTGCTGAGCAGACTCCCACGTGGTCCAGAGACCTTGAGTACATGCCCCTTGGCAATGTGCTCCCAACCCAGGAGAGAAGCATCGGTCGTCAGCAACCTTTAGCCGGCTGAGGTGACTGAAAAGGCATCCCGAGCACCAGGTTCGGCCGATGAAGCCACCACTGTAGAGAAGAGGCCAGCGGCCCGGAGACGCGCACTAAGTCGGCTAGGCGCCCGTGGCTTGTGTGCCACTGCTTGCGAAGGCACCATTGAGCAGGCCGCATGTGTAGGCGGGCATTGGGGGTCACGTGGACGGTGGAAGCCATATGGCCGAGTAGTCTCAGGAAGCGCCTGGCTGAGACCAGGGACTGGCTGCGAAAACGGCCGGCTAGGTCCATGAGCCGTTGAGCCCTGTCGAGAGGCAGGAAAGCTCGTGCCCTGAGAGTGTGCAGTCTTGCGCCGATGAACTCGAGATCCTTTGAGGGGAGCAAAGTGGACTTTGCTAAGTTTATGACAAAGCCCAAGTAATGCAGAAGAGTCACAGTGCGGTGTGTGGCATTGGTGAATGCAGGGGAGGACGACGCTCTGATGAGACATTCGTCGAGGTACTGAAAGAAATAGAGGCCGTGAAGCGGAGATAAGCCGCCACCACCGCGAGACATTTTGTGAAGACTCGCGGTGCGGAGGATAGGCCAAAGGGCAGTACTCTGTACTGGTAATGATTTCCTGCCACCACAAACCTTAGGTATTGGCGGTGTGGCTTGGGTGGATGAGGATGTGCGTGTAGGCATCCTTTAGATCCAAGGAGCATAGCCAATCTCCCTGCTGGAGGTAGGGCAGAAGGATTCCAAGGGTAAAGCATCTTGAACTTTTCCGCACGAGGAACTTGTTGAGGTTTGCGCAAGTCCAGGATGGGTCTGAGGCCTCCTGTCCTTTTTGTATTAGGAAATACCTGGAATAAAAGCCTTGACTCTCAGGTGGTGGGGCACCGGTTTCCACAGCCTGTTCCTGAAGACGACTTGCTAACTCCTGAAGGAGTAAGTCCCTGTGCAGAGGGAGTCGAGGAGGTTCTCCCGGGAAATAGGAGGGAGGACCTGGTGGAAGTGGAGAAGATAGCCTTCTCTTACGACTTGAAGCACCCAGGCATCTGAAGTGATGTTGGACCACCTGTGGGCGAAGTGAACCAGCCGGCCTCCGGTGCTGGGAGGAGCCAGCTGAGGGGGAGAGGCTATGCTGATGAAGTCAAAAACCCCCACCCTGCTGAGCAGGGGCTGGTGGTGCAGGCTTGGGGGCTTGCTGCCTACGGGATCCGCTACCCCGTCCCTTGGCCTGCTGGCCCTGTTGGGGAGCTGCGGAGGCCTGATATTGGGGGTAGTGTTTATAGGCAGCTGCCTTTCTCGGGTAAAAGGACTTCTTTCCCGAGCCCTTCTTTTTCTGGGAAGGGGCGGAGGTCTTCCTAGAAAGCATAGTTCTGGTGTGAGTCGCCGTCTCGATTTCTGCAGCCTTTTCAGCCATTTGCTTGCCAAAGAGGTGCTCACCTCGGCAGGGTACATCGACCAACTTGTCCTGCACCCAGGGTTCAAGGTCAGACGACTGAAGCCAAGCCTGTCGGCGGGCACCGATGCCGGCTGCGGCCACTCGAGCCGATGCTTCAAAGCCATCATAGGCTGCTCGGGACATGAATTTGGAGCATTCCCGAATACCAGTTGTCAAGGCCAGGAACCTCCGCAAGGGTTCCTCGGACAGCCCAGGGGAGAATCCGGCTATCTCTTTAGCCAGGTCTCGGAGATACATGCCCATGTAGAGCTGGTAGGTCTGGACCCGACAAGCAAGCATGAGCCCTGGAAAACACTTCTTACCAAGGCCATCCAGGTTACGGGCCTCCCTTCCAGGAGGCACCGAGGAGTGATTCTTCTGGCTCTTAAGCATATGAACTGCCGATTCCACTTCCATGGAATGTTTCGGCAGCTGTACAGTTTGGAAGCCATGACTACTGAGGAATCGTTAGATGGAATCGACCCTCTTGCTTAATTCCGGCGACGCTGCCGGACTCTCCCACCATGCGGAGAGTAGTCCGTTCCAGCATGGGAGGAACCGGTACAGTAAAGTGTTCCCTGGCGGGAGAGTCATACTGAAGGGCGTTGAGCTCTTCGGCTCGAGGCTCCTCCTCGGGATCAGCAGGGAAGGCCAAAGCCTTGGCCATATCCCTGACGAAGTCCGAGAACCCGGGCATCCTCCGGAGGGGACTGCTTCCGAGGTTCGGACTCAGGTGAGTCCAAGGGGACACACCGAGTCCGAAACGAATCAGGTGACTCTTCCTCTTCAGACTCCCAGGCCGACTCCGAGGAGGAATCGGTGGGGTCGGCTCGGGCAGGCGGAGGCGTCGGCCGCACCGACACCGAGGGAGTCGGCGTCGACGACCTCGGTCCCGAACGGGAGGCCGAGGGTGACCTCGACCGAGGATCGACTCGAGTTCGCATGGACTCGAGGATCGGCTCGGTCTCCGGGGTCGACTTAGACGTCGACGTCCCGGCGGTCGGGGCAGCGGCGCCAGCGAGGCTAGCGATCATGCCCGCTGCTGGTCCATGAAGGCAGATAGTCTGCTCTCCAGGCCGTCAACCTGAGTCCGACCTCAGGTGACCCAGCAGCCCCCGACTCGGGCCCCGACGGCGTCGGCCCGACGTCGGACCCCTCGGAGGCGAGTCCAGGAGGGACTACAGGACTTACCCGAGCAGGCAACTCCGACTCCAGACGAGGTCGCTTCGGGAGGTGCTCCTTCTCCAAAGACCCTGGGGACGGCTATCGGGGCTATGCGACCTGGCCCTCGCGGAGCCAGGAGCGTCCACCGACGCCACCCTCGCGGGTTTTACCTTCCGTCGATGGTCCCCGGAGGGGAGAACCCCTGTCGGAGGAACTTCGGTGATGGTCAGAGCTGGAACCTCTGGACCCGAGGGCCTCCGACGAGGTCCGGGTACGGCCGGGGTCAGCGAAGATTCGTTCCCGCTGGTGCCGCCGACCCTTAACGCTTTGGAGGGACATTTTGCCGCAGGCCCCACAGATCAGTTCTTCGTGATCCGGGCCGAGGGCAGCGGAGGCAATTATCATGTGTGTCAGTGAGGTGACATATTCTGTCACACTGAACACACCGCTTGAAACCACTGGCAGCCATCGGGGGAAAAAGGGCCCCTGCAAGGTCAAAGGACCGGGCTGCCAGCAAAAAAAACCGAAAAACGAAACTGACCAAAAATCAGGAAAAACCGAAAAAAATAAAGAAGGACTCGCAACGGCGTCGCGAGTCCGGGCAGGAAAAAGACCGGTGTCGAACCGAAGGAAAAAGAGAAATAAATCACTAAAATCAACTTTTCAGCGGGGACACGACGGGTACGTCTGTAGGGCTCCGCGGAAAAAAGAAGACTGGCTAAGATGGCACCCTTGGGCGGGAAGGAGACCGCGCATGCGCGCTGCAATTCCCAAAGGCTTTCTTTGAAAGCTGGGGAAAATTGCTCCGCGGGGGCTCCGTCGGCGCCGACGTCACCCATATGTGAGGACTGACTTCCTGCTTGGTCCTGGAGAACTAGTGGAGCTACCCATAAGCATTCTGCCCAGGAGATAGCCTGGGCCTGCACAGAATGTGCCTGAAAACCTACAGGCACAGGTTTGATCAATAAAATATAAGCTGATCCAATAGTCTGCTTGATTTAGCGTGCAATTTTCGCTTTGGGAGCAGTTGCTCCTTTTCATGGAACAGAAGCCAGAACAAAAAAAGGTGATCAGAGAGATGAAATGTATTTGTGAGTTTGAGGTAACAGCGTAATCTATGCTTGGAACTCCCTTCCTGAAGCAGTTTGTCAGGCTTCATCACTCCCCTTCTTCAAATCTCTGCTAAAGGCTCACCTCTTTAAAGCTGCCTTTGGTTCCTAATCCTCTGTTCCTTGTGTCTCCTTTCTTGTTTGTTTCCCTCCCCTACTCCTCCTTTGTCTTGATTAGATTGTAAGCTCTAACAAGCAGGGCCTGTCTTCATCTGTGTTTGTACAGCTCCGAGTGCGGCAAGTAGCACTCTATAAATCTATAGTAATAATAATAGTAATGTCCTATCAACATCCAACAAGTGAAGAACTCTGTCGTCACCTGAAAACTGCTCCTTAAAAATGGAAGGAAGCACAACTGAATGGTTGACATGAAAATACGAAAGGATCTTAGGCAGAAAAGAGGGTACTGTTCGAATGGTAACCCCCCTCTGGGGAAAATGACAGAAAAGGATCCCAGCAAGAAAGTACCTGGAGCTCCAAAAGGCACAGTGACAAAATGACTGCTATATGAAAAACAGTTTTGAGAGTCCAATCTTTGAGACATGCCCTATGGAGAGGCTCAAACGGGGCATGGGTGAGCGCACGAAGCAGTAAGGACAGACCACAAGAAGGGATGATTGGACAAATGGGGAGTCTCAGGGAGCAAATGCCCTGCAGAAAATGTCTACAAGAGAAGCAAGAGACCGCCCATGGAGAGGCCTCTGAAAGCATGTCAAGACCACAATATGCACTTTTAAAGAATTAAGGGTGAGACCCTTATCAAATCCATCCTGAAGGAAAGAATGTCTGGAATAATCAACTCACCAAGGGGAGAGGGATCTCTTAGAACACCAAGAAAAAAAAGAAAAAGAAAAGGATGCTAGATCCAAGCTTAGGCACGTGAGGTAGACCACCGTCGAGCCCGTAGTAGAGTGGCCACTGCTTATGGAGAGTAACCTTTGTGATGCAAGTGACGCTGCTCAATAACCAAGCCGTAAGCGAGTAAGGAGAGAGGTCGTCTATGAGAACAGGCCCCTGAACAGGAGACTTCTCTGGACACCGAAGGGTAGGGGTGCCTCCTGCAGGAGGCGGAGAAGATCAGCATACAATGGACGCCGAGGCCAATCCAGGGCCACCAGCACTAGCCGCTCAGAATGTGATTCTACCCAACTGAGTACACGACCGATTAGTGGCCAAGGAGGAAAGATGTAGAGAAGCTGGTTCGAGGGCCAGGTCTGAACCAGAGTATCTAGGCCGTGAGAATTTGGTTCCTTTCGACAATAGAAAAAGATTGACATCTTGGCACTGGAAGGGGTGGCCATTAGGTCTAGAGTCGGATGATCCCACCGATGCACAATGTTCACAAACACCCCCACAGCTAGCTCCCACTTGCACTAGGGTCCAGGTTATGACAACTCAGGAAATCCGCTTGAATGTTCTCCATTCCCGCAATGTGCTGCACAGAAAGAGCCAGTTGGTGGTTGGATTCTGCCCAGGGAAATAGACTCATTTCCAGGGCCACTCAGACATTTGGTCCCATCCTGTCTGTTGAGATAAGTCACATTGGTGGAATTATCAGAAAGTACTCGGACTGCTTGACCCTGGAGGTGCGAAGGAAAGAAGAGTATAGCTAGATGAACAGCCCGGGCTTTGAGGCGATTTATGGTCCAAGAGGCTTCTTGGATGGACCAAGATCCCTGCGCTGCCTGTCCCTGGTAGTGCACTCCCCAACCTGCAAGGCTGGCATCCATGATGACCAACACTGAATTTCCAAGAGAACACCCTTCAACAAGTGATGAGAGCAAAGCCATCAGCGAAGACTGTGGTGAACCACTGAAGAAAGGGGTAGATGAATCTGATAGTCCTGGATGGATGGGGATCAGCGCGAGAGGAGAGAGTACTGAAATGGACGCATGTGAGCCCGGGCCTAGGTGACTACATTGAGAGCAGAAGCCATGGTGCCGAGGAATTGTAGGTAATCCCAGGCAGTGGGAGCTGCCAGATGCTGGAAGGCATGGACCTGAAGCAGGCACTGAGGAATTCCAGATACTGAACTGGGCACAGATTGCTTTTGGCATAATTGACCTCTACGCCATTTGTAATGTCTGCTACATATTCAAACAAATATCCTTACTGAGGTTATCATGACCACCCAGTTGAGATGGTCCAGAAAGCAGAGGACCTGAGAGACTGCAGTAGCCACCTCCTCAAAACTCGTTGCTCTGATCAGCCAATCGTCTAGATAAGGATGAACCCAAATACCTTGGCGCTGCAGGGAAGCTGCCACTACTACCACCATCACCTTGGAGAAAGACAAGAGGGCAGGGCATGAAACTGATAATGTTGACTGAGGACTGCGAAATGTAAATAACTGCTGATGATCTTAGCGGACTGGAATGTGAAAATATGCTTCCGCCAGGTCCAGGGATGCGAAAAATTCATGTGGCTGAACAGTTTGAATGACTGTCTTGAGGGTTTCCATCCAGAATCGTGGCACCTGAAGACAGCAATAGACTCCCTTGAGGTCTAGGATTGGACGGAAGGAGCCGCCCCTTATTGGGAATGACAAAGTAAATGGAATAGTGACCAGAACTTCTTTCTGAGGGAGGAACTTGGCATACCGCATTGAGCCGCCAAAGGCGGCGGTGGAGAGTCAGGCATACAGCTGCTGCTTTGGCTGTGGAACCACATGGAGATATGAGGAAGACATCTGGCACAGGCTCAGTGAAGCTGAGAGCATAACCCCGTGTTATTACCTCTAGTACCCTCCAGTCTGATGTTATCTGGGTCCATGCATGGGAAAAATACCGTAAGCATTCGCCCAAAGGAGGCACCCCGGAATGTACCCAAAACCCATCAATGGGAAGCTTTGGTAGAACCGGAGAACTTGGACGAGGAGAAATTGTCCCAGTTGTGACGAATACCCCGAAAAGACTGAGGCTTAGAACCAGCTCTATTTGAAGAAGAACTGGATTTGCCAGGCCAGTAGTGACGAATGCCTCTGAAGCAGAATCTAACAGGGGTGGCCATCTCCAGTCCTGGTGCACCACGATCCAGCCAGGTTTTCAGGATGTCCCCAATATTCATGAGTTATATTTACATCCACTGCATCCCACTGAATGCAAACATATCTCATGAATATTCATTAATGACATCCTGAAAACCTGGCTGGATTGCGGTGCACCAGGACTGGAGTTGGCCACCCCTGTTCTATAAGATGAAGACGTGGACGATGTGGCAGGATGATGAAAACTGGATTTGGGCTTATCCTCACCAAAAAGGCAGTCGCTCTTGAAAGGAAGCTTGCTGAGACGGGACTTGGAAGCAGCATCTGCATTCCAATGACAGAGTCACAGCCAACGCCGAGCCACTGTAGCAGCAGCCACAGACAGAGTAGATAAGCACAGCAGATCATAAAAGGCATCTGCAAGACAGGCAGTGACCGACTCTTAATGAGGCAAAGTCGGATCATCTGGAAGTGACTGAAGACATTAGAGCAGAGGCGTGCAGCAAGACCTCCACAAACAGAGACCTGCAATACCAAGGTTGATGATGAAAAAGTGGTTTTTAAGAGGCCCTCCACCGTGCGATCCATCTGATCACGGACAGCAGTGCCGCCCTCCACAGGAATGTTTGTGCGTTTAGTGACTGCAGTGAACAGGGCATCTACTTTAGGGAAATGCAACCACTTGTCAAGATCATCCGAAAATCAAATTTAAACACGCCCCAAGCGATGAGCAGAGCGTAGACACACATCAGGAGAATCCACTTTAAGAAGACCATCTGTTATAGTTCCAGGGGAAAGAGAACACCTTAGGTTTCCTGATGCCCACAATGATGGGGGTCTGCTGGAGGTTTACGGGAATTTGAAGGCTGTTGCACTTGAGAGTCTGAGAGGTGCAGAGCCTCCATAATTTGAGCAATGAGGGCAGGAAGCTCTTCTTCACAGAATAACCGGATATCCTTGAAGTCTTCCAATAGCAAGAGCTCTCCTTCTTCCCGGCCAGACTCAGAAATTATAGTATGTTCATCTGAAGGACCGTCACTGTCTTCCCTGCAGAGCGCCAGTCCTCTGGAGGAGAGGAGGTATCCTTGGCTAGATCTAAAGAAGCTCCAGCCAAATTTTGGCAGGCATGCTCTCTAGACAGAGGATCAGTGGCGGTCGGAATAGCTGAAGTCCCCGAGTGCCACATATCCCAGTCCTGACGGAATAGCTGCATAAACTGGAGATCAGAGCCGTCAGCTGAAGTATGCATAGGCTGAATAGAGAGTTGTAAAAGTTGAGCAGACTGCTCAGGCAACAAAACCGGAGGAAGGGCATCTTGAGATCTAGCATCACCTTGAGGTAATCTAGAGGGAGCTAAAGCAAGAGACCTGGAAGGGCTACCGGAACCAGGACCTGCAGATACAGAAGGACACCCTTGATCAGAACCACAGGAGGAACACAAACTATCTGTCAAAGTCCTGCATTTATTTTCACAATAGAATAAAAAAATCACAGGAAGAGCCGTGGAGCCAAAAATCGACAAACTCTGAAGAAATTATGGCAGCCGTAGCACAAATTTTATGGCAGGAAACAGCCAAACAGAGCCAGGAAGCAGCTGCCGACAGACCACATGAAGAGAAGCAGGAAAAAGGCAACTGCAGAAAATGAAGCACACCAAAAAAAAAAGAAGGGAGACGTGCACGGTCAGAAGAACAAGATACCGCTGAAAAACAGATCAGGACACTGCTTTAAAAGAGAACTGCGAAAGAAAAACATCCACTGCTCTCAAAGGAGGAAAAAAAAAATAGATGAAGGAAGAAGGGTATGGAGAAGAAAAAACTGCCCGACAACTTCCTCAGCAACTGGGTCCTTGAATAAGATTTTTTTAAACAAATTTTAAAGAGAAAAATAACAAAAGATGACTGCCAACTTAGCTGAGAGAAGTCTTGCTTTCAGAACAGTCAGAACGGAAGACTGCAACTGCTCCTCATGAGCAGGAGCACTTCCCTTCAGAGGTGCTCTACTGGTCCTCTTGACCAGAACAGCTCTGGAAAACTGTTGGAAAAGAAGGGGCACCACAGTGTGCACAACTATCAAAGATAACTACACTGACACCAAATCTCTTCTCAGAGAATGCCAGGAGCTAGGAATCCACCATCTGCTGAGACAGAGGAAATTTATTTAACATATTTTATATACCACGCTCTTTGTTGTCAGTGCGGTTTACAGTTAACGATAATTGCTCAATTCAGTCGAAACTGTCTTGTGCTTACATTTTAATAGGATGGGTAACTTGGAGTAATTACAGGGTAAACTATTTACATATTAACAAAGAACATGGGATTCCGTCATTGGTCTATATATAAACTTCAAATTGGTATTGTCACGCATACTAATGGATAGTTCTGCTATTGCTTCAGACCTAATTTGTTTATGTAGTGCATGGAGCCGCTTGTGAGGGTTGGGGGGTGTTGAACGGGGATGGGGTGGTTGGTTGTGAGAAGTATAGGAGGAAGAGGTGGTGCTTGATTGCTTTCCGGAATTGAGTGAAGTCTCTGATCGATCTTATTTCAGGTGGGAGGTTATTCCAGCACATTATTGGAATAACCTCCCACCTGAAAGCTCTCCTTGGGGGATGTTTTTTATACCAAGGGTGATGTCACAAACCTTTGGGATTTTCTCTGTCTCACCATCTGCTGGCAGGGGGACACAACCCACTAGTCTGGACTGGTATAGCAGGATGTATTTGGAAGTGCTTTTGCCTGACTGCCGCTTTGTTGGGTTTTCCTCCCCATTACTTCCTTCTGACAGGTTTTGAGACCGACTGTAGGTTTCATTTCTTTATAACACAGCAAAGACCAGCATGGTCCACTTAGTCTGCCCAGCAAGGTGACGTAGAGTTGCACCTGCCGCTCTGTGCCGGCTACTTTCCCTCTATGCTTTTGTTTAAGGGTGTACCTGCTGCTCCAGGCAGGTTACCCCTCTGTTTATGAAGTTATATAATGTTTGCTTTGATTCCATCCTCTTGCTCTATACCGATCCTCTGTCTGTCCCACGACATTTTGGGAGGGCATTCTGGGCATCTACGCTTTTAAGTTTACCTCCTTGCAACTTCATGTCCTTGAGTTCTACAGCTTCCCAGTCTTTATTAACATCCTTTCAAAAAACAAACAAATAAACAAACCTACCTAAGTATTTGAACATCTTTATCATATTCTCCCATCACTCCTCTCCCTTTGACATTTGCTTAGGCCACATTTATGTCTCAGGCATACTCTGCAGGGTTACTATATTTTTTAAAATTTTCAAAACTGAGCCTTTTGATTTTGCTGTAGCTAATTTTCCCATCTTCTATGTCCCAAAAACTTGCCAGAGGGTTTAACAGGTGCAACTGATATTGTAGGACCAGGTCCATTAAGGACACTCATAATTGGTGCCTGCAGTGCTTGGAGCCCGACTATAACCCCTTGGTCATTTTTTTTCACAGTTGACAAAAATGAGGGCAGCAGTGTCAAGAGTAACAGACAATTTTCTGGCACAGAGAAAAAAACCCCATCCCATTGGCATTTGTCACCGTGGACTCCAGAGCTGCACTGGACATTGGCAGATTGACAATGAGAAGCCCTCTAGCCCACTCTGAGCCGAGCACCAGTAGGGCTTCCTGAGATTAGTCCTCTACCAATTCTACCCCAAGGAAGGAAAAAATTCATCCATGTCTTTGAAGGCACATAAGCTCTTGATACTGAGCACTGGATGGAAGCTTTGATGCGTGGCATAGGAGGTTCATCAGAGCATGAAAGAAACATAGAAACATGATGACAGAAAAAGACCACATGGCCTATCTAGTCTCTGTCCCCTCCAAATCCAGCAGCCCCCTCCAACTCCTAAGACTTTCATTGTTCCTGTCACAGTTCTTTCCTGTTACCACATCAGGTTCAGCAGTTATAAGAAAATGATCATGTCTCAGAAGCTTGGCACTCTAACTTCTGCAAGTCTCTGTCAGGCCTAAGGGCTCACTCTGAAGCACACTTCCTGGTTTGATATAAAAGCTTAGGCAGAGTCCAATCACACCACTCTCCAAAATCCTGGATTGCAAACATGTAGACTTCATAAAATGGAAAAGTACCTGAAGGAGGAGATGGCTGGATGGAAGAAAATAGGGGGAAAGGAGCCAAAAGGTCAATGGATCTTTATGCAAGGAAAGTAAATAAAACAAAGGAAAACGAAACCGATATGGCTATCCAATGAAGTGGCTGCAAAGACAAAACAGGCAGTGTTCATAAAGTACAGATCACCACAAAAAGAGAAAACACAAAAACGAATACAGGATAAAACTGACAGAAGGGTGTGCAACATAAAAATTCAACAACAATTGTTGGTGAATTGATGTGCATCTCTTCGGGGGACAGAACAAAGTTTCCTCCTCAAGTCTTGCTGAGTACCTTCATGTGGTGACCCTGTTCTATAACATCTACACTAAACCCCAGCCAGGTGAACTACAGTTGAAGTATGGTAGGAATGAAAATGAAAATTACATACTGGCCACATGTCACCCAGGATAAAATGTTGCCCACTGGTAACTTACGCAATAGGGCTAACTATGGTGGCTGCAATGGTGCAAGCACTGCAGATGTAGATACTGTAACATCCTTGACACAGATAAAGGCCATGGTGAGCGTTTCATGGACCCACTGTGGCAGGAGATAACTTTTTCATTAATTTCTGTGGTTTAAGAGGATCAACTACGGTTAAAGTTGACTTCTGCAGATAAAAGAGATAACGTACTGCTATTTTTATGTTACAAACACTATATTTAAATCAAGAGGGTAAACAAAAAGTATCTGCCAAAAACTGAAGAAAGAAGAAAATTATCACAAGAAAAACTGCAAAAAGCAACAGATGAAGATGTACAATCTATAATGTCACAGATCAAAATAAGGAAGTATATGAATGATAGCTCGTGGAAAAAGAAATACAGGAGGGGGATGAGAGCTGGGTGAGAGTACCAGAAGAAAGGAATACAGTCAAACCTCGGTTTTCATTTGCCCCGGTTTTCATACGCTTCGGTTTTCAACGTCTTTTCTGACTGAGATTTTGTCCCGGTTTTCATGCATTGCTTCGGTTTTCAACGTCTTTTGACTGAGATTTTGTCCCGGTAGCAGGGAAGAAAAGCTGTCAACGTAAGCAGGAGATGTTGCATGAATGTGGGAGGCAGTTCTTTCTCTTGCAGGGTACGTCTGAAGCTATATCATTAAGATTTTCTGCCATTCTGAAGCATTGAGCAGATAATGTAAAGGTATTTTAATGGACTGAATTCAATGTGATTCCGAAGAGAGCTGGGCACAGCAGCTTGTCAGGGGTGGCTAAGGCCAGATGTTAACATACTGTACTGTACAGTACTGTACTTAGCTTGCTTTCAGTGATGTTAAATGTTCTATTATCCATTTCATGAGTCATTTATATTTATTTCTCATTGTTTTCTGTATGTAAAAATATAGTTATTCTCTATAAAATGTATTTTTTGTGAATATTTTTGGGTGTCTGGAACGGATTAATTGGATTTACATTATTTCTTATGGTAAATATTGCTTCAGTTTTCATACGTTTCAGTTTTAGTCAGACTTTTTCGAACGGATTAATCATGAAAACCGAGGTTTGACTGTACACAGAAAAAGAAAGAGCAGATGAGGGGGAGATGGAGCTTAGAAATCTGGAACTGCAGGAGAGTGAGATGAATACAGGACAGGTCAACAAATCAACTGAAGAGAGGGAAGAACAGGATGAGAAAAACAAAACAGAGGTGAGGAATTAAAGATTGAACTCCTAGTCCATATGGAAAGAGATGAATATGCTGGGTTCCACGCAAGGGAAAGATTACCCTACTTAAATTTAGCACCTAAGGTTAGAAGTATGATAATTAAGATGAATAAGGCCGTATCCAGTATAAAGGGACTATTTATTAACATCACCAAAATAATTTTAGCTGCACAATATTGTTTTTGATTTATTACTGCGAGAATACTAAAGTGCAGGGCCAGAAGAAAAAGAGAACAGTTCCTCTTTGAAAAAAGTGCATCGGAGGAAAAATGCAATCACTGCATGTGAAGGTATTCCTGATAGATGGATATCTAAAAGGATTAAGATCAAAGATACCGAGGAAAAAAAAAAGAAGATACCGTGGAAGATCCAAGACATCAAGCTGAAGCATACTGCATTAACAGAAGCCCTGAATAAATTGAAAGTAGCAGAAGATTTATTTATTTAATTATTTTTACACCATTCTCTTATTAATCAGTGCGGTTTACAATGAACATTAAATTGTACAATGCAGTAAGAAACATACATTGAACTATACAGAGAACAGGAAAAAACAACTTGGAACAAACAGGGTGAGTAATTAAGCTGAGTAATTTATAAAACGGAAATGGTAACATGTTGAGCTATGTGATGTCACCAACATGAGAATAATATTGATTGAAAAGGTGACACTTTAGAGCCTTCATAAATTGTGCAATATCAGAAATAGACTGGATAAAGACAGGAAGGGCATTCCACAGTGTGGGAGCATAAAACAAAGAGGCACGGTTCATAGTGGCATGGGAACATTTTGTTATAGAGGTAGGGACGGGTGAGTGTATTATCAGCTACAGATCTTCTGGGTCTATTCAGAGGGGTGGGGTGAACAAGGTCTAAGAGGGAAGTATAAGATTGTTTATTAAGAGCTTTATAAGTAAGAAGCATTACTTTGAAGGTTAGCCTGTAATGGAAGGGAAGCCAATGGAGGTGCTTCAAAATAGGAGTTATATGATCTCTTATTGAAGCTCCAAGTAAGACGCGGGCAGCAGCATTCATAGCCAGTTGTATTGGATTAAGAGTGGCCTTGGGGAGACCATGGAGTATGGCGTTGGCATAGTCGAAATGGGGGGGGGGGCACGAGGGCTTGAAAAACTGTACAAAAATCAGTAGGTTCCAGTAGGTGACGAACTTTTCGAATCTTATGATATATTGCTTTGGTGATGTTACTGACATGAGCTTTCATGTCAAGGTGCTGATCTAAAGTGACACCTAAATAGCGGATGATGGATTTAGTTGTAAGCATTACATCTCTGACCTTAAATGAAGCAGGAGGAGTGAAAGAATGGTTCCTAGTAATGAATAGAACATCTATCTTGTTGAAATTGATTCTAAGGTTTTGCGTATGGAGCCAATCTGTAACAACATAAAAGCAGTTTATTATCAGTGAAAAGTCAGGCTGGTCAGTAGTGAATGGTGTAAAAAGCAATACATCATCATCATAGACAAGATAGGAGATGTTAAAGGAACGAATGATTGAACAAATAGGCTGCATATAGATGTTAAAAAAAAGAGTGCAGAGAGAGAAGAGCCTTGGAGAATGCCTTGTTTTTGTTGAAAAGGTTCTGAAATCTTAGAACCAATTTGCACCTGCTGCCATCGATCTGATAGGTATGACCTGCACCAATTTAATGCTGAGCCAATAATTCCCTTCTCTTGAAGACGTACAAGAAGTAGGTCATGGTTGACTGAATCAAAGGCAGAGGCAATATCCATAAAGATTAGAACAAAGCCTTGCCTATGAGTAAGGTATTGAATAGGGTGGTAAGAAGTGTCTCAATAGCTTGGAATTCTCTGAAACCATGCTGGCATGGGTCGAGAGGGGCAATGGTTTCAATGTGATGCTGAATTTGGAGATGAACGACCTTTTCTATCATCTTGGCTAAAAAAGGAATGTTGGAGATAGGTCGATAAGATTCAACCTTCTGTTCTTTAGAAGGGGACAAATGGAAGTTTGCTTTAGGGTCAGGGGGAACATCCCAGTTGAAAAAGATGATTCAAAGATCCTAGCCAAAATTGGGCTAAATTCAGCGTGTAATGATCTTATTCAGAAAGCTGGGCAGGGGTCGTTAGGAGAGGTAGTGGTATTAATGGAAGTGATAGTGTCCTCAATGCACTTCTTAGAAGGAGGTGTGAAGGAAGTCAAGGGTGATAGGGATGCGCAAAAAAGAGTAATTAGACTTACCTGCTAATTGTTCCTCGAGGAACTCCAATCCAGTCCCGCACCTCTGGATAATGTACCTCTTCCAGCAGCTTAGAGTCTGAGCATGCCATCTTTTGATGACACTCCTCTACTTATACAGCTGGCACCGCCCACCAGCTCCAGTAACCTATTGACAAAGCAGACTCATAGCAACAAATAAGAAGTTAAACAATAATCAACCAAACTAGAGCTAAGACTGCTATACCCCCCCCCAGAAAAGAACCTCTTATCCTCCCAGAATGGGGAGGCTTACCTGTGAAACTCTTGGGCAACACCCCTCAGCCCAGAGCGGAAGATCGGCAGCTCTCCCAGTTCCCGTCCAACGCTGTAACATACATAAGAATATAAGATATGCCATACTGGGTCAGACCAAGGTCCATCAAGCCCAGTATCCTGTTTCCAACAGTGGCCAATCTAGGTCATATGTACCTAGCAATTTCCCCAAAAGACACAGGTTCCACAATGCTTGTACTGGGTCAAGCATTGATATCCTGGGTCCCTTCTTAATAATTGTTTATGGATCTTTCCTCCAGGAACTTGTCCAAACCTTTTTTAAACCCAGCTACACTAACAGCCTTTACTACATCCTCCAGTAACAAATTCCAGAGTTTGATTACATGTTGAGTGAAAAGCACAGTTACTTACCTGTAACAGGTGATCTCTGGGAACAGCAGGAATAAGTATTCACATATGGGTATCGTCGGTACCGACGGAGCCTGCGCGGGAACACTCCCCAGCATCCAGTAAGAAAGCTTTTGGGAGCATCCCACAGCGCCTGCGCGCTGCCTTCCCGCCTTTCCCAACCACCTCTCTCCAGTTCGAGTTTTAAAGCTGAGACAAAGAGAGAGAGAGAGGAAAAGAAAGACAGACAGACAGATACAACTCCTAGGGGAAGTGGGTGGGTTGTGAAGACTTATTCCTGCTGTTCCCAGAGATCACCTGTTACAGGTAAGTAACTGTGCCATCTCCAGGAACAAGCACGAATGAGTCTTCACATATGGGAACTCCATAGCTGCAGATGCCAGAGGAAGACCCCAGGTTGTGTGTCCTTGAAAAGGACTATCTCCCCCCATGGATCTCTGGCATCCAACCAGGGTAGGTGGGGGTAGGAGTTGATTAGGAATAGAACAGGTGTTTGAGGACAGCCTGACCAAACAAGGCATCCCGGCGGGAGTCCTTGTCCAAACAGTAATGGGCTGTGAAGGTATGAACCGAGGCCCAGGTGGCCGCTTGACAGATTTGGTCGATGGACACAGAGTTTAGATGAGCCATTGAGGCTGCCATGGCTCTCACATTGTGAGCTGTGACATGGCCCTCCAGAGAAAGGTTTCTACTCTGGTAGGCAAAAGAAATACACTGAGCAATCCAGTTGGACAGTGTTCTCTTAGAGACTGGAAGTCCTAAATGAGAAGGATCAAAAGCAACAAAAAGTTGAGAAGACTTTCTATGTTGCTGTGTTCTTTGTAAGTAAAAAGCAAGAGCTCTCTTACAATCCAAGGTATGAAGATTCCTCTCTGCATTTGATGCATGAGGTCCTGGAAAAAAGACAGGTAAATACACCTCCTGGTTCAGTTGAAAAGATGAGACCACTTTAGGCATAAAGTGTGGATTAGTCCTGAGGACTACCTTGTCATGATGGAACCTTGTATAAGGAGGATTAGCCACCAAGGCTTGCAGCTCACTGATGCGGCAAGCTGAGGTGACTGCAATGAGAAAAATAACCTTCCAGGAAAGGAATTTCAAGGAGGTAGTGGCTAAGGGTTCAAAGGGTGGCTTCATAAGCTGGCCAAGAACCAAATTTAAGTCCCATGCCACTGGAGGTGGTCTAATGGGAGGTTTAGTTAAAAGAAGGCCTCTCATGAATCTTGCAATAAGAGGATGAGAGGAAATAGGCTGTCCATTGAGAGGCTTAAGGGATGCTGCAATAGCACTCAAATGGACTCTTACTGAATTTGTTTTAAGGCCTGCATGGGATAAATGCAGCAAATACTCTAGTAAAGAATTCAGAGGTATTGCAAGAGGGTTAAGACCCTTCTGTGCACACCAAATGGTAAACCTTTTCCATTTAAAAGCATAGGAACGTCTAGTGGAAGGCTTTCTGGAAGCATGAAGGATATCCTTCACCTGCTGAGAAAGATGCAAATCTTGAAGGTCTAGGCCTTCAGCAACCAGGCTCTGAGATGAAGAGACTGGGGATTTGGGTGCCACAACGTTCCCTCCTCCTGGGACAGGAGGTCTGGAGCAGATCCCAAGTCCAGGGAGGGAGCTTGAGAGAGATGCAGAAGTAGAGGGTACCACACCTGGCGTGGCCAATGTGGTGCTATGAGGATCATAGACCCCTTGTCTCTCTGAAGTTTGAACAGTGTCTTGGGAATTAGGGGAATGGGTGGAAAGGCATAGAGGAAGTCTTGCCCCCAATGAAGGAGGAAGGCATCCCTGGCCTGAACTCCCTGACACGGAATCCTGGAATAGAACTGGGGAAGTTTGGCATTCCACGGACTTGCAAACAGGTCTATTTTTATTTATTTTATTTATTTATGTATATATTTCTATACCGCCCCTTCCAGCGATCAAGGGCGGTTTACAAGGAACATTTTAACAACTGTATACAGATGTATACATTTACATTGAACAATTAGATTTAACTATTTACAATGAACGGTTGAGTATAACTATTTACATTAAACAAAACTTCAACTTCAAGGTGTATTAATAATACAAACATCCATTAACTTATTTACATGTCCGGGGGTTCCCCAAATTCAGAAGATCCTGGCTATCTGGTCCCCATGGAGGGACCATTCGTGTGGAAGCAGAACTCGACTGAGTCTGTCTGCCCAAGAGTTTTGAACCCTGGAAGATACACTGCCACGAGATGAATTTGATGCTCTCTGGCGAAGGCCCACAATCTCAAAGCTTCGTTGCAAAGCGACAGAGAGCCAGTCCCGCCCTGCTTGTTCACGTAGAACATGGCTACTTGGTTGTCCGTGTGGATGAGGACTGTCTTGTAGCTGAGCAGGGTGTGGAAGACTCTGAGAGCTAGAAGAATTGCTCTGAGCTCCAAGAGGTTGATATGTAGAGATGTCTCTTGTGGAGACCAGATGCCCTGGGTGGAGAGATCTTGTAGATGAGCTCCCCAACCCCTTGGAGAGGCATCTGTTGTAAGGGTTACTTGGGGTAGCGACTGTTGAAAGGGGGACCCCAGCAACAGATTTGGAGTGGACATCCACCACTGGAGAGACCAGAAGAGGCGACTGGAGGTTGCTATTTTGTCTGACAGGCACCCTGATAACTGGGTCCATTGGGTGGACAGAGTCCACTGAGCTGCCCTCATGTAAAGGCGAGCGTAAGGAACCATATGCACGGTGGATGCCATGTGGCCTAACAGTTGTAACATTTCTCGAGCAGTTAAATAGGACTTTAACTGGATTTGTGAGGCTAACTGCACCAAGCGTAGGCAACGGGCCTGGGGAAGATAGGCCCTTGCAGTGGTGGTATCCAGCAAGGCCCCTATGAACTCTAATGACCGAGTAGGGGCGAGATGGGATTTTGGGATGTTTATTACAAGTCCCAGATACTGAAGAACACGCCTTGTGCAGGCTAGGGAAGTCTGGGCCTCTGACTGGGACGGAGCTCGGATGAGCCAGTCGTCCAGATATGGGAATACAAATATTCCTAGAGTGTGTAGAAATGCAGCTACTACTGCCATGCATTTTGTGAACACTCTTGGAGCAGAGGCCAGACCGAAAGGAAGCACTCTGTATTGGTAGTGCTTTCCTTGATAAAGGAACCGAAAGAACCTTCTGTGTGTTGGATGGATGAGGATATGGGTGTACGCATCCTTGAGATCTAGAGAACAAAGCCAATCCTGACTCTGAAGGTATGGAAGGAGAGCACCGAGAGAAATCATCTTGAATTTCTCCTTGCATAGAAACTTGTTCAATTCTCTGAGATCTAATATGGGTCTGTAGCCCCCTGTTTTCTTTGGGATAAGAAAATAGGGGGAGGAGAACCCTGAGCCCTGTTGAAGAAGGGATACTTCTTCTACTGCCCTTTGGGCAAGAAGGGTAGCAATCTCCTTACCCAGTAGGTCGAGGAAAGATGTTGGAGAATTGAACTGTCTCACCATGGTGTGAGGAGGAAGGTTTAAGAAATGAAGCTTGTACCCCTCCCTTATGATGGAGAGGGTCCATTGCTCTGCCGTGACTTGCTCCCATCTGGGAGCAAAGTGGGCTAACCTTTCTGGAATGCTGAGAGGCTCTGGTTCTTCTAGAGCCAGACAGGTTAAGTTCTCTAGATGTAAGTCAAAGGCCCTGAGGAGGCTGAGGCTGCTGGGCCGTAGCAGTCTTTGCAGCCTTAGGCTTGGCTTGTTTAGGTTGTTGCTGACGCTTTGCAGCAAAACGACCTGCAGAAGATGCCTGCTGACCATAAACAGGATAATATTTCCCCTTTTTGGGAAAGAAAGCCTTTTTGAATAACCTTTTTCTAACAGGAGCAGAGGTAGACTTTGAAAGTCTATCTAAAGCAGAATTCTCAGCATCCATCTGAGTGGCCTTTGCTTGCCAATCCTTGCCAAAAAGGTTTTCACCTGTACAAGGAAGATTTCCTAATCCATCCTGGACCCAGGGTTCCAAATCAGAAGCTTGTAACCAAACAACTCTGCGTGCACCTATGGCAATAGCCGAGGCTCTGCTGGCACACTCAAAAGAGTCAAAGGCTGCATGGTTGGAAAATTTGGTAACATCCTGGGCATGTTTAAGCCAGGTGAGAAACTCCTCCCTTTTATCTTCTGAGCTAAAAGGAGATAAAGTTTGCAGATGATCTGTAACTTCCTTTAGAAACATCCCCATATAGAGACTATAGGAGTTGATTCTGGCAAGTAAGCATATTGGCCTGGAAAATTCTCCGGCAAAAAGCATCCAAGGTTCTGCATTCTCTTCCTGGAGGATTAGATGAGTGTCTTTTTGCACTCTATCTTCTTCATAGCAGACTCCACCACAATAGAGTGATGAGGAAGCTGAGTTTTATGAAAACCAGGACAAGGAGGAACACGGTACATGGTGTCCAACCTACGAGAATGAGGGGAGGTAGTGAGAGGTGTCTCCCATATGCCCAACATGTGATCATAAAGGATTTCATGAATTGGTAAAGTAGCTGCCTCTTTAGGAGCTTTAGGATATTGTAAAATATCCAATTTCTTGGCTCTAGGCTCTAATTCAGGGGCCACTGAATTGGAGAGGCCCCTGGCCACTTCCCTAATGAAGTCTTGAAAAGACAAGTCTTCTGGAGGAGACATTCTTCTTTTTGGAGAAGAGGGCTCCTGAGGAAGGAGTACCGATGCTTCAACAGAAGCCTCTGATTCATCAGAGTCTTCGGAGGAATCGAAGTATCGTCTGTCTGTATGCTCATGCAGAGCCCGATATGCGTACCGAGTGGTATCGACATCGGGAGTGATCGGTACCGATTCGGTACCGATGGGCATCACAGAACAGGGTATCGCTGCAGTCGACATCAAAGCCCATGTCGATGCAATCGGTATCGGTGCCGGTGCCGGAACCGGTACCGACAATGGAGTTTGTTGCGGTACCAGCAGCGTTGCAGCTTGTATGAATGCCGTAATGGCACGCTGCATGGTCAGAATATTCTGATCCATCGACGCAACCAATGTCTGGATGTCGGTACAAGTGGAAACCACCGGTACCCCAGAACATGGCAACAGGTGATCGGTCGAGGCCACGCCATCGATGTCAACCTGTGACCCCATAGATGAAGCTTTGGAAGCCGGAGCTTCCCGCCGGGGTAATTTTGCCGGTGCGGGATCCTCGAGAGCAAGCCCGGAGGCATCTCGATACTTAGAGGGAGATCTACCCTTCGAGGACCGGCTGGACTTATGTTTGGTTACCTGAGATCCAAATTCTGTCGACCTCTTTTAGACATCATGGAACAGGACTCACAATCGGTGATGGAGTGGTCAGGACCCAAAAATTTAAGACACCAGTCATGGGTGTTGGTGATAGAAAGAGTACCGCTGCACTTCGTGCACTTTTTAAACCCGGAAGCAGGCTTTTCCATGAGGAAAATATTTCTAGGCCTAAGGCCGAAAAGGAAAAAACACACAGAAGTGGGAAACGGTAGTTTTTTGTTTTTTTTTAAAGAAGAAAGAAGAAAAGACCGGTGGTACCGGTCCGACGTCAAAGAAGGCAGACGCGCGACCAAAGAAATAAAAGAAAATAAAGAACTTCTTCAGCGGTGACAGGAACACGACCTGCTTGCTCCGCGGAAAAGAAGAACTGGAGAGAGGCGGTTGGGAAAGGCGGGAAGGCAGCACGCAGGCGCTGTGGGATGCTCCCAAAAGCTTTCTTACTGGACGCTGGGGAGCGACGGTACCCATATGTGAAGACTCATTCCTGCTTGTTCCTGGAGATAAATATTTTCTTTTATTAGTCAAATAGTTTCCCCTGTAGCTTCATTGCATGTCCCCTAGTCTGTCTATATTCTCATAATGTAAACAATCGATCTACGTTTACCTGTTCCACTCCATTCATTAATTTATAGACCTCTATCATATCTCCCCTCAGCCGTCTCTTTTCCAGGTTAAAGAGCCCTAACCTTTTTAGCCTTTCTTCATAGTAGTATCCTTCCATCCCCTTCACCATTTTGGCGGCTCTTCTCTGAACCTTTTCTAAAATCGCTATATCCTTTTTAAGATACGGCGACCAGAATTGCACACAATATTCAAGGTGCGGTCTCACCATGGAACGATATAGAGGCATTATAATATCTTTTGTTTTATTTTCCCTTCCTTTCCTTATGATACCTAGCATTCTATTTGCTCTCTTGGCCGCCGCTGCACACTGGGCCGAGGATTTTAACATGTTATCCACAATGACGCCTAAATCTTTTTCCTGGGTGGTAGTTCCTAATGAGAAACCTTGCATCGTGTAACCATAGTTTGGGTTGTTCTTCCCTGGGTGCATAACTTTGCACTTGTCCACATTAAATTTCATCTGCCATTTTGATGCCCAGTCTTCCAATTTATCAAGATCCTCTTGCAATTTTCCACAATCCCCTCGGGTTTTAACAACTTTAAATAGTTTTGTGTCATCTGCAAATTTGATAACCTCACTCGTTATTCCACTTTCCAGGTCATTTATGAATATGTCAAAAAGCAGCGGACTCAGCACAGATCCCTAGGGTACACCACTATTTACTTTTCTCCACTGGGAAAATTGGCCATTTAGCCCTACCCTCTGCTTTCTATCTTTTAACCAGTTCCTGATCCACAGTAGTACACTGCCTCCTATCCCATGACTCTCTTGTTTTGCCAAAAGTCTCTGATAAGGGACCTTGTCAAAGGCTTTCTGAAAGTCCAGATACACTATATCAACTGACTCACCTTTGTCCACCTGTTTATTCACACCTTCAAAAAAAAAACCATAACAGATTAGTAAGACAAGATCTTCCTTGTCTAAAGCCATGTTGGCTGTCTCCCATTAGGCCATGACTATCTACATGCTGAGTAATTTTATTCTTTATGATGCTTTCTACCATTTTTCCCGGTACTGACGTCAGGCTCACCGGTCTGTAGTTTCCTGGATCACCCCTGGAACCCTTTTTAAAAATTGATGTTACACTGGCGATCCTCCAATCTTCAGGTATTAGAGATGATTTTAATGATAGTTCACAGATTACTAATAGCAGGTCTGCAATCTCATATTTCAGTGCTTTCAACACCCTTGGATGTATACTATCCGGCCCAGGTGATTTGCTACTCTTCAGTTTATCTAATAGTTGTAATACATCTTCCCGATGCATTGATATTTCCTTCAATTCTTCCGCACCTTTAAATACCACTTCAGTCATGGGTAACATCCCTACATCTTCCTCAGTAAAGACCGAAGCAAAGAATTCATTCAGTCTCTCCGCTATCGCCTTGTCGCCTCTTAGTGCCCCTTTAACCCCTCTATCATCTAATGGACCAACTGACTCTCTCACAGGTTTTTTGCTACGAATGTACTTGAAAAGTCTTTATTTCGCGTTTTTGCTTACGCAGCAAGCTTCTTCTCAAACTCTCGCTTTGCCTGCCTTATCAATGCCTTGCATTTGACTTGCCAGTGCTTGTGCCGTTTCCAGGTTTCGTCGTTTGGCTCTTTTTTCCATTTCCTGACAGATGCTTTTTTGGCAATCAGCCTCTCTGACCTCACCTTTAAACCATGCTGGCAGTTTTTTGGACTTCCACTTTTCTTAAAGCATGGAATACAGCTGGTCTGGGCTTCCAAGATAGTAGTTTTCAACAACACCCAAGCTTGATGTAAGTCTTTAACCTTTGCAACTGCTCCTTTTAGTTTTTTCTTAACTATTTTCCTCATTTTATCATAGTCTCCCTTTCGAAAGTTAAAAGGTAGTACTGTGGATTTCCTTACTATCCCTCCTCCACTAATTGAATCAAAGGCGAGCATGCTATGATCACTATTGCCAAGTGGCCCCAAAAACCTTATCTCTTGCACTAGATCTGTTGTTCCACTAAGGACTAGGTCTAATATGGCTTCCCCTCTGGTCGGTTCATGAACCAGCTGCTCCAAGAAGCAGTCATTTATTTCATTTAGGAACTTTATCTCCCTAGCATGTCCTGCTGTGACACTGACCCAGTCGATACTGGGGTAATTGAAATCACCCATTATTATTACTGCGCTGTAACGTTTGTTAGCTTCCTTGATTTCTTTGAGCATTTCATCATCCATTTGTTCACTCTGTCCAGGCGGTCGATAGTACACCCCCACTGCCATCGCCTTCCCCTTTTTACATGGAATTTCAATCCATAGAGATTCTACAGCAAATTTTGTTTCCTGCAAAACTTTAATCCTTTCTGACTCAATGCCCTCTCTAACATAGAGCGCAACTCCTCCACCAATTTGATCAGCTCTATTATTTCGACATAGTTTGTACCCAGGTATCACAGTGTCCCACTGGTTGTCCTCCTTCCACCATGTCTCCGATATCCCAGTCATATCTAACCTTTCATTTAGTGCTATATATTCTAACTCTACCATCTTATTTTTTAGACTTCTAGCATTTGCATACAAGCATTTTAAAGACTATTTTATTCATATTAATTTGGCTATTGGTAGACATCGATAATTTGGGATCTTTAAGCTCTGTCTGCTCCATACTCGAGGGCATTTGGGCTACTTTATTCTTTTTTGGAAACTCTCTGCTTTTGGTAGTATCCTTCAAGGATACATTCTTCCAAACCATGCGCTCTTGGGCGACTGTCGGCTTTCCCCTATTATCTAGTTTAAAAGCAGTTCTATCTCCTTTTTAAAGGTTAATGCCAGCAGCCTGGTTCCATCCCGGTTAAGGTGACGCCCATCCCTTCGGAAGAGCCCCTCCTTTCCCCAGAATGTTTCCCAGTTCCTAACAAATCCAAAACCCTCATCTCTGCACCATTGTCGCATCCATGCATTGAGACTCCGGAGCTCTGCCTGCCTTTTGGGTCCTGTCTGTGGAACGGGAACCATTTCGGAAAACGCTACCCTGGAAGTTCTGGATTTCAACTTCCTACCTAAAAGCCTAAATTTAGCCTCCAGAACCTCCCTACCACATTTTCCTATGTCATTGGTACCGACATGTACCAAGACAGCAGACTCCTCCCCAGCACTATCTAAGACCTTATCTAGGTGGCGCGTGAGGTCCGCTACCTTCGCACCAGGCAGGCATGTTACCAGGCGATCCTCACATCCACCAGCCACCCAGCTATCTACATGCCTAATGATCGAATCACCAACTATAACGGCTGTCCTAACCCTTCCTTCATGGGCACATGGCCCTGGAGTAAACGTCCTCGGTGCGAGAGGGTTTTACATCACCTGGAGGACAGGTCCTAGTTACAGGATCACTTCCTGCCACACCAGGGTGATGCTCTCCTGTCACGTAACCTCTCTCCTCCATGGCAACAGGGATACTGCCAGACTGGAGGTGGGACTTCAGGACTATATCCCTGTAGGTCTCATCTATGTACCTCTCTGTCTTTCTTATGTTTTCCAAGTCTGCTACTCTAGCCTCTAGAGAACAGACTCGTTCCCTGAGAGCAAAGAGTTCCTTGCACCTAGTGCACACGTAAGACCTCTCACCAACTGGGAGAAAATCATACATTTGACACTCAATGCAAAAGACTGGAAAGCCCCCATGTCGGTGCTGGACTGCTGTCTGCATCTTAGTTTTAAGCTTGTGTTTAGATCTTTAAGTTCTTTACTTACTAAGGGTTGCTATGGATATTTATACTAATAAAACTGTACCTAATACGTGTAATATACCTTGTTCACCTGAAGCTTAATTAATCTCAGGTCCTTAGTGTATGACTGATTTGGGTAATGAGCTTCACCTGAATGCAGCTCCTGTCTTTTAAGTTGTGTAAGTACCTATAAAGCTACGATTATCCCAGGGGTGGGTGGGTGTTGGGGAGGGAGGGATGGAGGGTGGGAAATAACACTTATAGCTGCTGAGGTAAGCTATATTCTGATTTGATTTAAATTATAGCTCTTTGCTGCTGCTAGGCTCTAACCTATTAGGAAATTTAAACTACAAGCTCTCTGCTGGGTTCCAAATTTAACCAGAAAGTTCTCTTCTGCGTTTTAAATTTAAACTTAAACTGCTGCTACTAGGCCCTGACTGATTTAACAAACAATAGTGGGTTCCTGCGTGCCAAACAAATCACTACAAGGAAAACAGTCTTCAGGGTCAAATCTTTCAGAAACATTTGACTCAGAGGGCTCCCGTGTCAGCGCCGTGAGAACAAAGTTGAGGTCCCAGGGAGGCACCATCGCTTGCCTTGGCAGTTGGAGGTGAGTTACTGCCCTGAGGAAGCGCAACATATTTGGGTGCGCACCCAACGCCACCCCACGAACCTTTCTGCAATAACAGGAAAATCGTCACCAGCTGCACTCTCAAGGAACTTCCAGTTGAGCCCTTCTCATAACCATCCTGCACTGAAGCAGAGGAAGGGACAGACTGCCTGTCCCCACACCATACCTCAAAAATGCACCAGACCCTGATATACGCTAAGCAAGTGGACCTTTTACGAACTTCCAGTAAGGTTGCTATCTCCGGTCCTGAATAACCTCTTTTTTGAAGCTTTACCCTTTCAAGAGCCATGTCGTAAGCGAGAATCGATCCACCTGAGGCATGCAGAGTGGCCCCTAAACCAAGAGATCCCCTCGAGCTGGGAGCCGCCGTGGCCAGTCTGCCATGATCCTCACCTGATCAGCATACCACAGCCACCTCAGCCAATCCAGGGCAATCAGAATGACATACCCATGGTGAGCCTCTATCAGCTGAACTACACAGCCTATGAGTGCCCAAGGAGGGAACACACAGAGGAGTTCCCCTGCGAGTCACATCTGCACCAGGTGCTTTGACATCAGTTCTCTTCTCCTGCTGAAGAAATGGCTCGCCTTGGCCGACTGGAGAGTTGCCAATAGGTCCATGACCTATGTGTCCCACTGGCGCACCACCTGCTCAAACACCACCTGGTTGAGCATCCACGTGCCCGAGTCTACATACACCTGACTGAGGAAGTCCACCGTCATGATGGTCAACCCCCACGACGTGTGCCACCGATAAAGCCTGGAGGTGATCTTCTGCCCACTTGAACAGCCTTTCGGCCTCTTCCTTCAAGGGCACACTGCCCGTGCCTCCTTGGCAGTTGATGTACCATGGTTGCATTGTCCGAGAGGACCCGGACTGCCGTCCCCTGCAACCCAGCCTCAAAGCTCTGGAGCACCAGGACTACCCACACGAATTTCCAGCCTGCTGATCACCCACTAGGCTTCCAGCGAGCTCCACTGTCCCTGGGCAAAATGCCCTTCGCAATGGGCTCCCCACCAGGAGAGACTGGCATCCATCATCAGCAGTATCCACAATGGCATCTTGAGGGGCATGCCCCTTTCCAGAATCTCTGAATTTAACCACCACCGGAGTGTTCTCTTGGTCCGCACCGGGCATGGCAGAGGCATAGACAGTGGAAGACTGGTGAGACCACCAACGAAGCAGGGCTCTCTGCAATGGCCGCATGTGTGCTCTTGCCCATGGGCTTAAGTTGAGAGTGGCTGCCATAGTCTCTAGGACCTGCAGATAATTCCAGGCTGTGGGATGGGACATCTGCAGAAATTGACGCACCAGTTGTCAGAGTCCCTGCACTCATTATACTGGCAGAAAGACCTTCCTTGCTCGGGTGTCGAAGTGCGCTCCCAAGTATTTCAGCTCTTGAGACGAGACTAAATGACTCTTGGCCACGTTGACCATGAATGGAGAGGAACGGGTAAACGCAGATTGATTGTTTACGTTATCAGAATATAGAAAGACTAGGGGACATGCAATGAAGCTACAGGGTAAACTATTTAAGACTAATAAAATAAAATATTTTTTCACTCAACGTGTAATCAAACTCTGGAATTTGTTACCGGAGGATGTAGTAAAGGCTGTTAGTGTAGCTGGGTTTATAAAAGGTCTGGACAAGTTCCTGGAGGAAAGGTCCATAAACCATTATTAAGAAGAGACCCAGGATATCAATGCTTGATCCAATAAAAGCATTGTTGAACCTGTGTCTTTTGGGGAAACGGTTAGGTATGTATGACCTAGATTGGCCACTGTTGGAAACAGGATACTGGGCTTGAAGGACCTTGGTCTAACCCAGTATGGCTTATCTTATGTTCTTATGTTCATCTGAGACTCTGTAGAAACTGCACCACCCGCTTCATTGCTCTTTCGCCCCTGAACTTCGCCCAGATCAGCCAACTGTTGCAATACAGGTGTACGAGAATACCTTCCTTGCGGAGCTCCACTGCAACCACCACCATAACCTTGGTGAAGGTTTGTGGAGCTGTAGCCAGGCCGAAAGGCAGTGCCCAGAACTGGAAATGTCCCATTGGCACCGCAAAACAGAAAAACTGTTGGTGGTCTGGCCGGATGGGAATGTGAAGGTAAGCTTCCATAAGATCTAAAAGTCAAGAACTCCCCGCTACTTACTGCTACGACAACAGAACACAGGGTTTCCATTTGAAAATGCAGCACCCGTAGACATCAGTTTATGCCCTTGAGGTCAAGAATCGTGTAAAATGTCCCTTCCCTTCTTGGGCACCACAAAATAAATGGAGTACCGACCGCACCCATATTGGTCCCTGGGCACTGGTTCCACGGCCTTTAGCTGCACCAGCCTCGTCAAGGTTTCTTTTATCACCCCGGTTTTGCCTCATGCCTTGCAGGGACTGAATAAATGAGTGGGCCACCGGTCATGCCCATTCTAGGCCATAGCTCTCCTGAAGGACCTCCAGGTCCCAGGCAGTGTAGAAATCTCAGTCTATCACCCATGGGCTGTACCTCTACCTGGGCCCACCTTGCCTCATTGTGATTTTCTAGCTCCCGAGGGAGAGGCAGCACTAAATCGCCACCCTGCGCCTCAGAAACCCCCAAAAAAGCCTGAAGTCTTGCGGCTGTTCTTTTGATGTAGCCGGAGGATGACTCTGTTTTTGCTTAACCTCCAGCAGACATCCATCCTTGGACTCTCCCAGGTCCCTGACCAACATGTCCAGGTCTTCTCTGAACAGGAGTTTCCCCTTAAAGAGAAACTTGCTGAGGTGGGACTTGGACGAACTGTCCACTGCCCAGTTCCATAACCACAAATAGCAGCGAGCCGCCTCCAATGAGACCATCCTGTTCAAGAGACCTCTAATGAGATCGTAGTGGGTGTCCACCAGATAGGCCGCCCCCAATTCCAGCTTGGCCGCTTCCTCCTACAGATCTGATGATGTCGGCTCTCCCAGCTGTTGCACCCTTTGTGACCAGTGGAGGAAAGCCCTTGCTACACAGGCCCCACAAATGGAAGCTGAGAGAGAGAGAGAGAGAGAGAGAGAAAGATGGTGTTGAAAGCCAGCTTCAAAAGTGTGTCCAACTTTCTAGCCTGGCCATTCTTGAGGGCCATGCTGCCTTCCACCAGAATTGTCTTCTTGGTGATGCTGACACCACCACGTCCACCTTAGGGGACTTGAAGAGCTCCCACTCTTGCTCTGGTACAGACGTGACATAGTCCATACTCCACTCCTCCTGAATCATCTGTCTTACTACTCGATGCAACAGAAACACCTTCTGTGTCTTCCACATCACCTAAAGAAGAGAATCCTCCAATGCCTCCTTGTCCGCCAGATCACTAGCTGGCATATCAAGGGCCTTCATGGACTCCCCGATGAGTGCTGACAACTCCTCCCAATGGAAAACTTGAAACACCCGGGATTGATCCTCCTGCTCCAGGATCTCTCTTTCCTCCAATTCCTCACCTTGGAACTCAAGATCCGAGTTCAAGTCTTCACCGTCCTGCCCCTCATATAATGGAGATGGCACATGCCCCTCCTCAGAGGATCTAGTCCTCTTAGGGATCATTACCTCCATGTCACTCTCCATCTTATCTGCCGCTCACTTACCGCTGCATCCTGTTGCTGAAGGGCCCCTCGCCAACCTTTACTGATGCAAACAAAAGGCTTTGTGCAGCTGCAACACAAACTCTGGAGAGAAGTCCCTCAGAAGCCCCCCAGCTCCCTGGTCTTGTGACGTAGAGGGCCAAAGGGAAGAGCCAAAGGGCAGGAAGCAGCTCCCCTGCTGATATCGGAGGTCCCTCTGCATCCTGGATCTCCCGAGGCGGAGGGGGGAGATCTGCTGGGACTTAACCTGCAGATCTTTTTCCAGACGTGGCCTCCTGAGCACATTCTAAAAAGATGCCCGCATCAGAGACTGCCCCCACCCCCCCCATCGAGTCCCGCAGACCAGGCACTGGGGCCTGGCAGGCATAGCGACAATCTGTGAGCTGCCCTGAAAAGAATTTTGGGCCGGAAGAATCTCTTATAGTAAAACCATGCAAAAAGAAACAAAAAAGAAATAACAGAAATAACAAAAAGGAGAACTTTAAAGCAAATTGCTCCAACTAACCTACAGAGAATGTAAACTACACTGAATAAACTAAGAAAAAACAGTTCAACCCAATAAAGCCTCGTTGCGGGAATGAGGTAAACTCCCAACACTCTCCTTACTGCCACCAGAGAGAACAGCAAGGAGGAGAAAAACAACGTGCATGCCCAGAGGGCAGGAAGTCCTCCCTTGCTTGCTGTGCCTCTGCACTGGGCAGAAAAGCAGAGCGCTGGCGATTCCCATGCTACTGCCAACTGCAGGCCAAGAGGTTTGCGCTGCTGAAAGGGCCTGCTCTGTGAAAGGCACCACGCGTCCTGCTGCCCAGGCCTCCCTGCATGACATGATAGGCCCAAATTACCTCCACACAGCTGCACTGCCTCGAGAAGATTTCACCTGGCTCACTGCTTCTCCCTAGCGTCGACGCTGAAGGGGGTGGGCACGGAGTCTGCCGGTCTGTCGCTTAATGCTTATTTGGCGGTTCCTCACCCAATGACGGGTTTGGGAGTCGACCTCAGGCCTGGAGACCAAGAGTCTGCCCACAAGCCTCACCTCCGGTCACAGGGGGGGGGGCGGAATCTCCTTCCTCAGCCCGCAGTGTTTGCTTCCACCAGGGCTTTGCTTTTGTTTTTCAGTGTTCTATATTTATTTATTTTTATTTCTTATATACCGCGCTCTTTTAATCAGTGCGGTTTACATATGAACAAATATAAACACAATGACACAGTCAGCATTGGTTTTTTACATAGAACAGGGTACATAAACTTGGCGGTAAACAAGGTTAACTATATACAAAAAACGTGGCGGTAAACAGGGTTAACTATGTACATGGTATTTTTGGTTAATTACATGGGGTGGTAAATAAGATAAGTTACAGGTATAGTATAACTACAATATGGGTAGAGTACGCCAGTAAGAACATCATGATTAACCATTTTCGACCGGGGTCAAATATGAAAGACCAGCATGAGGGCTATGTTCATTTGGAGGAACTTCAGGGTAGTGTATTAGGAATAAATGATGTTTTAATGCCTTTCTGAACTTCATTAGGCTTGGGATGGCTCTGATTTCGGGTGGAAGGGCATTCCAGGCTCTGGGTGAAAACAGTGAGAAGGCTCTAGAGGCTGCTGATTTAGAGCATTTAGTAAGGAGTTTCGGGAGGTCAATGGAGTTCAATGTAACAGATCTCCTGGATCTGTTTGTTGGAGTGATATGTATCATATTGCTGATAGGTGATAGAGATGGGTGCTTTGAGGCTTTAAAAGTCATGACCAGGGATTTATATAGGGTTCTGGCCTGAAGGGGTAACCAGTGTAAACTCTTCAGTATTGGAGTTATGTGCTCTGAGCGTGGGGCACCTACGAGAATTCTCGCAGCAGCATTCATAGCCAGACAGAGGGGATTTAGAGTAGATTGCGGGAGACCGTGTAGGATGATATTGGTGAAATCCAAGTGTGGTAATACCAAAGCTTGGAAGATAGTGCGGAAGTCGGAATAGTCAAGTAGAGGTCGGAGATTACGTAGGGATCGAATCTTGTGGTAAATTGCATTTGTTGTTTTCTTGATGTGTGCTGACATATCAAGCCGCTGGTCTAATATAATCCCTAAGTATCGGATTGTGGGTTGTGCTTTCAACTCAATGTTGTTTACTTGTAATGAGACAGGGGGTATGAATGTTGGGTTCCGTGTAACGAATAGAACATCTGTTTTGTTGTGATTTATCCGTAGATTCTGTTTGAGGAGCCAGTTTGATACAGCTTCAAAGCATTGAACTATTGATGCAAAATCTGGTTGTTTTACGTTGAATGGAGCAAACATCAGGATGTCATCAGCATATGCAAGGCATTGTATGTTGAAGGTGCGTATCAGATCGCAGATAGGCTGCATATAGATATTGAACATTAGTGCGGACAAGGAGGATCCCTGAGGGACACCTTGTTTAAGGGGGAAAGAATCAGATGTTTCTTCTCCTGTTCTGACTTGCTGCTGTCTATCAGATAAGTAGGATTTGCACCAGTTCAGGGCTAGACCTTGAATACCCTTATTTTGGAGGCGCTGTAGGAGTATTGTGGTTTACTGAATCAAATGCTGCAGCTATGTCGAGAAAGATGAGAATGAACCCTTGATGTATATTGTCAATGCCTATGATTAGGGTATTGAAGAGGGTTGTGAGCAGGGTGTCAACACCATGCTCTTCTCTAAAACCATGGTGCTGTATTTGTCGCTGGACTACTTTTTCCATGATTTTTGCTAATAGAGGGATGCTGGAGATAGGTCTGAAAGATTAGACTTTTGTTGGGTCTAGCTTGCTGTTCTTCAGGAGCGGGCGGATGGATGAATGCTTCAGGCTCTGTGGGAAGGATCCAGTTGAGAAGGAATAGTTAATGATCTTGCTTATAGTTGGGCTAAGTTCATGACGTAGTTCTTTGATCCATCTGGCTGGGCAGGGGTCATTAGGTGCGGTAGTTAAGTTAATAGCTGCTATGATTTCTTCAATCTTTGTTGGATACCTGGGAGAATTTGTCAAGCGATGCTAGTTGGGCAGCAGTCTGTGGGGTGAGGAGTGCTGATGTTGTGAGTATCGGACTAGTCTGTATCATTTTTGACTGTAGGTATATGGCATAATCTTGAGGGTGTGGCATAGGTGGTTGGGATGTAGTTGGATCACCTGTTAAGGATTTAACAATATTGAAGAGGTCATGTGGCTTGTTTAAGGACCGCATTAGTGTATCCGAGTGGTATTTCTTTCTTCTCTCCAATGTCATCCTCCGGTGAGCTTGTAGGTATGAATTGTATGAGCAGAGTGCGTCAGGAGATCGGGAGGAGCGCCAGCGTCTCTCAAGTCTGCGTAGGTGTAGGAGAGATTCTTGTAGTTCAGAGGAGAACCATGGTTTATGTTTGCCCTTGGTCTTGATCTTGTCGGTGGCAGAGATGCAGGCAGCGGCTTTCAATGTATTGTCCCAATTGGCTACTAAGTCATCTTGAGAAGGTAAGTCTTTGTAGAGAGCAGGTAGGATTTTCTCCAGGGCTTCGATCTTATTGAAAGGACGGAAGCGTGTTTCCAAGGCACTTGGGGGGCGACCTGATTTGTTGATGTCAGTGGTGAAGTGTTTGGTGGGGATGTTAAAAAGGAGTAGATTGTGATCAGACCAGGGTACAGGGGTTATGGAGATCAGGAGCTTTTGAGATGTGTTGGTTACCGCTTGAGGAGCGAAAATTAAATCCAATGCACTTCCTCTTATATGGGTGGGCGCGTCAATAAGTTGTTCATATCCTAGTTGGCGCATGGCTTCAAGGAATGCTGAAGAGTCCCCCTTTTTTTTTAAAAATTAAGAAATCTTGCACCTATGTTCCTTAGTTGTCCCTCAGTGAGTCCAGCACCCTGGCTCACTACCTCCTCCAACTGCTTGGAGACTGAGCATAGTGGAGCTAGTGGGCGGTGCCAGCTATATAAGTAGAGAGGTGTCATGCTCAGTCTCCAAGCTGCTGGAAGAGGTACACTACCCAGAAATGCGGGACTGGACTGGAGGGACAATAAGGAACTGCTAAGATATGAAGAAAACAGAAAAGAAAGATATCAAAATAAACTATTTAAAGAGAACCCAAAACAATTCTACAGGGAATTGGGAAAGAGCATTAATATGGTAAAAGCACCACCAACCAAAGTCAAAACAGAAACCTTCTGGAGAAAACTATATGGAGGAACCCACAGAGCACAATCATGAAGCAGAACAGTTACCCTGCATACAAGAGCACTAAGAGAAAAGCAAAACATCAAACCTATGGAACGGCCTACAGTTACAATGAAAGAACTGGAAAGCAGATAAAAATGAGCCCCAAACTGGAAAAGCCCTGGTCCAGATGGAGTAACCAACTTTTGGCTCAAACAGTTAACATCACTCCACCAAGACCTGGCAAACTGCAGAAATCAATTGTTCAAGCACCCAGACTAAACACCACAATAGCTTACTATAGGAAGAACATTTTTCCTTCCAAAGGGGGACCAAAGTACCATTCCCAAAAATTACAGGCTAATATCATCATGGCAATAGAGCAAAAGGGAAATAAGAGGGGAGCATATGGAACCAAAAGACAAATTAATGTTGAAGGCAGCCATCGTGGCCAGCGCTTAAAAAACCCCAAACAAAACAAAACAAAAAACAAACAAATCTCAGTATAGCATGGATTGATTATAAGAAAGCTTTTGTTAGCATCCCACACTCTTGGATAATAAATTGCCATGAGATGTATAAAAAATACTGGTTTGATAAAGTACCTTATGCTCACCATGACAATATGGCAAATCACACTTTTTAAAATATGAAGATGTTCAGTACATTACTCCTAACATTAAGATCCAGCGAGGAGGGATATGGATTTAGTCCTAATCCTAAAGAAAGTAACAACCTAGAAGTAAAACCCAATTTACTATTTGTAGATGACCTGAAGCTCTTAAGTTCCAGCAACCAACAAGCAGCAGGGCAACTCCGTATGGTGAAAAGCTTTTCTGATGACATCAGAATGACTTTTGGCCTTGCCAAATGTGCTAAAGCAACTTTTTTTTTTAAAGAGGAAAATTGAGCAAAGCTAAAATAACTCCCTGGCTGAGGGTTGTGACATCAAGGACCTTGAACCAGAAGGCATCTATAAGTATCTTGGAGTAGAGAAAAGAACAACACTCTAGCAGAAATTACTGAGAAAAAAGATCAGTAAAAAATACTATAGAAGATACATGGAGCGGTGGGTTCACCCCTAAAACAAAGGCATGGGGAGGGGTGGCCTGCACGGAACAGCAGGTGCACCTACTCTTGCCATCTTACTGGGCAGACTATATGGACCATACTGGTCTTTATCTGCCATCATTTACTATTTTACTATGTTAAAGTCATTATTGAAAAGTGCTTTAACATCGTGAAATAAGATACTTTCATACAGCTTTGAGATTGTGGACTGTCCTCTTAAAGATCTTGAAAAACTGGATGTGCAAACAAGAAAATTCTTCTATGTCCATGAGGTAATTTACAAGAATCAGTGCATGCCAAAACTGTACATTCCTAGAGCTGGAGGAGGGCTAGGCTTCATAGAGATTGATTACACATACAGAGCTACTATCATAGGCCTCCAGACTTATCTAACTGCATCCATGGATCCAAATACACAAAAAGTGCTGAAATATAAAAGTAAACGTTCAAAATCTGTCTCCATCAAACATAAACAAGCATTCCGACCACTAAACAGAATGAGTGAGAATCCACAAGCACACAAAGGGAAGGAACAGAATTTGCAAAACAAGAACTGCCCCCCCTCAAAAATAGATCAGCAAATGAGGGAAAACAAGTGGCAACTGCACCAATACAGTGGGAAATATAAAGTGTTACTCAAGCAACCTTTTATCGATTATGAAAGGACACATGCATGGTTAAGGAGAGGAGAACTGAAACTGAAGGATGAGAGATTGATAGGTGCAGTCCAGGACAGTGGATTATGGATGAGATGGTTTACAGCGAGAATGAAAAAAAATTTGGCAACACAGACATATGTTGATTCTGTAAAAAAGACCCGAAAACAGTGACTCACCTCATAGCTGGCTGCGAAGTTTTGATGGTGGAAAATTTCTATACAGAAAAGCACAACAAAGTAGCATGCCTTATCCATTGGAAACTCTGTAAACACTACAAGATCATTGTGCCTGAAAAACACTGGAATCATGACCCTAAGAGAATTACAGAGAATGAAGAGGTTATGATCACCTGGGACATTCCCATTCAAACAGATAAGAAACTGGATGCGAGGAAACCAGACAGTAGTAAAGGAGAAAAACACCAGAACGGCATTGATAATAGAAGTGTCAGTTCAGAGTGATTATTCTTTGAATCCCATGGAGAGGCAGAAGATCCTGAGGTACCAAGAAATGCAGTTAGAGATCAAGAAAATATGGCATAAAGATACAAAAATATTTCCCCATTGTACTGGGAGACACATGCTTGATAAAGAAGAATTTTCAAGCACATCTTGACAAACTACATGTCACATCTTACGAATTCCAGAAGGAAGCTCTCTTTGGCACGATGCAAGTACTACACCAAATATTAGCAGTAAATTTGAGATTGAGATCATACTCCACATACCCTGACTTAGAAGTGAGGTTCATGACTGTCATGGTACGTGCAATCCTAACCCATTTGGAGAAACTGCCCCCAGAGAAATCAGGAAGGCAAAAGCACTGGCAGAAGAAAAACAAATTTAAATATGCAAAATGAGGTAATTCAGCTTTTTTCATGTATATTGGGGAAAGGAGGAAGGACAGAGATATAACCACAAGACTCAAAAGTGACTGATGTCTAGAACGTGGGTCATTCCATGTCAAGTGGTCTAGTATATAAAAAGTGCCCCGCTCGACCATCTTGGCTTTTGCTGAAATTTTGTATGTACACTACCATGTGTGTCAAACTAACTTTGGTAAAGTTTTAGATTCTCTCGTGGAATACTTTCTGAGATATAGTCGTTTGTCTGATCACATACCTTGACTTTGTACAGTACGACTGAGATTTCAGCAACTTTGAGACCCTATATTTTCTTTGCTATTTTATTATAAAAAATGAAAGAAGCAATTAGATCTTACCTGCTAATTGGTTTTCCTGAAGGAACGACAGTCCAGTCCCTTTACTTCTGGGTTGCGCAACCCTTCCAGCAGCTTGGAGGCTGAGCCCAACCTTTTTGGGGATGGAGCGGTATAAATACCACTAGGACCACCCCCAGGCTCCAGTAATCGAATGAAAAAGCAGACTTAACGAACTTCCATTAATGACCTACATAAATTAACACCGAAAAAAGAAACCAAACTAATAAATTAAACCTTTTTTTTTTTTTTTTTTTAAGGATTAGGAGTAGGAGAGGAGAAAGGACAACGGGAGGAGGTGGTTAACTTGCGTCTGTCCGAGCCGTCCTTCACTTGCCCTCCTCCCCCCAGCACCGGCCCCACGCTCGGTCCGTAGCTCCGCCCCTGACTAATAGGCCTTAACGGCTGGCGGAAACCGGGTGGGATCAGGGACTGGACTGTCGTTCCTTCAGGAACACCAATTAGCAGGTAAGATCTAATTGCTTCTTCCTTTTTGTCACTCCAGTCCAGTCCCTTTACTTCTGGGATGTAACAGAGCAGTTCAAACCTGGGTGGGGTCCGACATACCGGACTGAAGAACCGCAAGACCAAACCGAGCGTCCGCTGAACTCTGTACGTCCAGCCTGTAGTGCTTGGTAAATGTATGCAGGGAGGACCAAGTCGCTGCCCTACAAATATCCAGAGGGGGAACTAGACTGAATTCTGCCCAAGAGGTAGCCTGTGCCCGAGTTGAGTGCGCCCGCAGGCCCCCTGGAACCTGCTTCCCTTTCAGGATATAGGCGGAGGCAATAGCTTCTCTAATCCACCTGGAGATGGAGGCCTTGGCCGCCGCCTCCCCCTTGTGTGGACCTCCGAACTGAATGAAAAGGCATTCTGATTTCCGGAAGGGGGCTGTGAGGGAGAGGTAACGCTTCAAAGCCCTCTGGATGTCTAGTAAGCGAAGCTTGCTATCCCTCCTTTCTAACCCCTCGGCCGGAAAGGACGGAAGAGTAACTACCTGGTTCACATGAAAGGGGGAGATAACCTTAGGCAAGAATGAAGGAACCGTCCGCAGGACTACCTTGTCCTTGAGAAAGGATAGAAAGGGGGGCTGTGAAGACAGCGCTTGTAATTCTGAGACCCGCCTGGCCGAGCAAATAGCGACCAGAAAAACTGTCTTCAGGGTTAGGTCCTTTAAGGAGGCATTCTTAACCAGCTCAAAGGGTTCCCCGACCAAGGCATTTAGTACTAGGTTGAGATCCCAAGGGGGGATGACCGACCTTCGTTGAGGACGCAGTCGCCTAACCGCTCTTAGTAACCTGGACACATCCGTGTGGGCCCCTAGGGACTTGCCGCGGACCTTACCTCTATAGCAAGCGATGGCAGCTAGCTGGACCCGTAGGGAACTAGGCGCTAGACCTTTGTCAAAACCTGCTTGCAAGAATTCCAGAATCTCGGGGACCGAGGCCGAAAAAGGATTCCTCCGGTGTTCCGCACACCACACACTTCGAAGATGCGCCAAACTCTCACGTAGGAAAGGCAGGTTGAGCGCTTCTTCGCCTTCAACAGCGTCGTGATTACCGCTCCTGAATAGCCCCGCTTCAGGAGCCGCGTCCTTTCAATAGCCAGGCCGTAAGCGAGAACCGATCCACGTGAGGCATCCGAACCGGCCCTTGCCTCAGCAGGTCCCTTTTGCAGGGAAGCTGCCAAGGCTGGTCGACGAGTAGCCTCACCAGATCCGCATACCAGGGACGGCGAGGCCAATCCAGGGCTATGAGAATTATCAATCCCCGGTGAGCCTCCACCCGCTGGAGGACCTTTCCGATCAGAGCCCAGGGGGGGAACACATAGAGGAGACCCTCCGAAGGCCACCTCTGGGACAGGGCATCCAGGCCTTCGGACATTCTTTCCCTCCTCCGACTGAAGAAGCGGGCCACCTTGGCGGACGAGAAACGTGCCATGAGATCCATGACCTGGAGACCCCAACGGGCAACTATTTGGTCGAAGGTCCCCTGGTCCAGCTCCCACTCTCCGTGATCTATCCTGCACCTGCTGAGGTAATCTGCCGTGACGTTGTCCGTGCCGGCCACGTGCTGAGCTGAGAGCGCCTCCAACCGAACCTCGGCCCAGTGGAATAGGACGTCCGCCTCCTTCTCTAAGGCGGGGCTGCTGGTGCCGCCCTGGTGGTTGATGTATGCCACTGCGGTGACATTGTCGGAGAGGACGCGAATTGCTCTTTTCAGCACTAAGGGCTCTAGGGCCTTGAGAGCCAGGACGACGGCCTGCAATTCCAGCCTGTTGATGGGTCATTGAGATTCCAACAGTGTCCAGCGACCCTGGACGAACTGGTCCTCGCAGTGGGCACCCCAGCCTGCCAGACTGGCATCCGTCATCAACAGTAACCACTGAGGAGGTTCAAGAAGCATCCCGCGACCCAGATTTTTTGGGCACCGCCACCAGTGGAGTGCCTGCTTGGTCCGTGGAGCACAGGGTAACTGCATTGACAAAGGATGATGCTGAGGGGACCAACGCCGCAATAGGGCCCGCTGCAACGGCCGCATGTGAGCCCTGGCCCATGGAACTACCTCTATTGCCGCCGCCATGGTTCCCAGGACCTGAAGATAATGCCACGCTGAGGGGCTCCGTCTGTGCAGAAACTGCGTGGCTAGAAGCCTTAGGTCTCTTGACCTCGTTCGTGACAGAAATACTCTACCTTTGTTGGTGTCGAACCTTGCTCCGAGATATTCGAGTTCCTGGGAGGGGGTCATCCTGCTTTTTGCTCGATTGATGATCCACCCCAGCTCCTCTAGAACTTGGACTACTCTGGCCGTTGCTGAGCAACTCTCCTCTTCCGACTTTGCCCGGATCAGCCAATCGTCCAGATAAAGGTGCACTAGTATTCCCTCTTTCTGCAGGGAAGCCGCTATTACCACCATCACTTTGGTAAAAGTCCTTGGAGCCGTAGCTAGGCCGAAGGGCAGAGCCTGGAAATGATAGTGGCCTCTGGGCACTGCAAATCTCAGGAACTGTTGATGGGACTTTCTGACTGGTATGTGCAAGGAGGCTTCTGTCAGATCCAGAGACGTCAGGAACTCCCTGTCCCTTACGGCTACTATGACCGAACGTAGGGTTTCCATCCGGAAGTGAGGTACTCTGAGACAGCGATTGACCTGCTTTAGATGCAGTATTGGGCGAAAGGATCCTTCTTTCTTTGGGACCACGAAGTAAATCGAGTACCGACCCGAGCCGTACTGGTCTGGTGGAACTGGGACCACGGCCCCGAGAGCTATTAGTCGGGCAAGAGTTGCCTCTATCGCCGCTCTCTTCGTAGGCGAACCGCAGGGAGACTGAACAAAGGCAGGCAGTATTTGCTTTGCAAATTCGAGAGCATAGCCCTCTCTGATCACCTCTAGGACCCATTGATCGGACGTGACCCGGGACCAGGCGGGAAGAAACTGCCTTAAGTGACCGCCGACCGGCAGACCGTGCCCCTGGACCCCCGTTGTCTCATTGTTGTTTTCTAGGGCCTGAGGAGGAGGAAGAGGCACCAAAGCCTCTACCTGCTCCTCGAAACCCTCTAAAACCTTGACCCCTTGAAGGAAAACGGCCCCTGGGAAAGGGGTTTGACCTGGCTGGGCGAAACCTCCGGGAATCCCTAGGTTGGTTACGTACAGGGGCCAGGGAACGCCCTTGCTTCGGTCTGACTTCTGGAAGCCTGCCTCCCTTAGATTCGCCAAGGTCCTTTACTAGTTTCTCTAAATCCTCTCCAAATAACAGCTTTCCTTTAAAGGGAAGGCGACTGAGGCGTGACTTGGAGGAGGCATCGGCGGCCCAATTCCGTAGCCACAAATAACGCCTAGCAGCCACAACCGAGGCCATGTTCTTGGCTAGGCTTCTAATGAGGTCATACTGGCTATCCGCCAAGTAGGCAGCTCCAGATACCAGTCTAGCAGCGTTGGCCTGAGCTTCGTCCGCGGAGCCTTCCGCTGATTGAAGCTGTTGTGACCATCTTAAGCAGGCCCGTGCTACCCAGGCCCCTGAAACGGAGGCCTGCAATGCCAGAACGCTAATATCAAAGGCTTGCTTCAGAAGTGTGTCCAATTTTCTGTCTTGAGAATCTCTCAGGGCCGTACTGCCCTCGACTGGGATGGTAGTCTTCTTCATAACTGCTGATACCGCCGCATCCACCCTGAGAGACTTCAGCAGCTCTTTATCAGACTCTGGAAGCGGATATAGGCGAATCATGGATCGGACCCCCCTTAAACTTGACTCTGGTTGATCCCATTCCTCCTGGATCATCTGACGCACAACTCTGTGGACAGGGAAAACTTTCTGTGATCTCCTGATGGCCTGGATTAGAGGATCTTCCAACGCCTCCTCCTCTGCAGGCGCATCCGAGGCTACATTGAGAACTTTCAGGGATTCATTAATTAATGCCGGGAGCTCCTCCCGACAAAAGACCCTGATTACACGGGATTGATCTTCCTCAGGGATCTCCCCTTCTTCAAGCTCCTCCTCTTCCTCGTCCAACTCCTTGTCGGAGTTCTCTTCCTCTGGGGTATCCTGTGAGAGGGACGGGAGGGGCTCCTCAGAGCTCAGACGGGGGCGCTTAGGCGGAATCCCGGGTTCCGGATTGCTTACTCTCGTGGGCTTGGCCGATTTGACCTCTGCCGAAGTTCCAGCATCTCCTGACCCCAAGCCCTGCTCACGCAAGCAATAGGCCTTGTGAAGTAAAAGGACGAAGTCAGGGGAGAAAAAATCCCCGGCCCCCTCTTCTCCCGTAGGGAAGGGGGAAGGGGGCAGGGGAGGAGTGGATAAATCCGAGGACGTAGAAGGAGGGAGCTGAGAACCCCACTCCCCTTCTAGGGGATCTCCAGACCCCTGGGAAGCCTGCGACATGGCTAAGTTAATTTCTTGTTCCACGGAGGCAGCCACTGCAGCACAACCCCTGCAGATCCCTGCCTCCGAGGAAGTACCTCGCCGGGTGCCACAGGATGGACACCGAGACTTGCTCGCCATGACCTTGAAAAGGTTATAGGAGCCCTTCCTGAGCTCCGAGGCTGAAACGCTTGGTCTAACCAAGGAGAGACTGTAGCGCTTCGATACAGAGGTTAACCCGTTCCTTTATTAAGAGTGTATGCTCTCTCCACTAGTTGAAAAATTAGTAGTTCCCCTTTAAAAATTAAATCAAAATTAAATAAATAAATACAAATCCCTTAAAACAATCCCCAGTACAGTCAAACCTCGGTTTTCGTGTGCCACGGTTTTCGGTCGTTTCGGTTTTCGACGTCTTTTCTAACTGAGATCTTGTCTCGGTTATCGTCTCGGTTTTCGTCAGGAACCAGTGCTGCCAGATCTGAAAACCTACACCCTCGCGCTGGTCTGCCCGCCCAGTCCCGGCAGCACTACCCCCCGGACTCACCCGATCGCGTGTTGAGAAGCCAAAGTCAGCTGAGCAACATCCTCGAGCCAGAGATGCAAGGATTGCACAGAGAGGAAGGCCCCGATCTCTCCACCGCCTGCCTGTTCTCTGGAGCGCCCCCTCAGGCTCGGAGGTAGCAGGGTAGCTGTCAACGTAAGCAGGAGATGTTGCATGAATGTGGGAGGCAGTTCTTTATCTTGCAGGGTACGCTTGCAAATTGCTGTTGAGACGGAGACAGCGATCAGATTACAGTGCCGTACAGTACAATATCTGTGTGTTTGCTGTCCTGTGGACGATCGGGCAGGTGAGAGAAGTGTCAGGTGCTGGGTGTCTTGAAAGGATTAATTGAATTTACTTTATTTACTATGGTAAATATTGCTTCGGTTTTCGTACGTTTCGGTTTTAGTCAGACTGCTTAGAACGGATTAATCATTAAAACCGAGGTTTGACTGTACTTGCGGTTTAAGTATTCCTCTGCTGAGATGTCTGGGCCCGACTCCGCGAACTGCAACCGTTGGCTCTACACGTGGTAGGCCACACCACGTGGAGACCTAAACGGGAGCCGCGAGTCTGCTCACTGACCCGATCTTCCCTCCGAATGCAGGATCGGGGCTGGACACCGCGATTCACCTCGAGCCGAAAAACCGCCGCTTAAAACCACTTCCCGCTGGAATCGGGGCCTCCGTAGCTCGCCTCCGCGTCCCTCTGCTCCGGGACGGGGCCGGCGGTGACAATGGAATCGCGGCGTTGCCTCCAGCGCTCAGCCACCAGGAGGGCTTCGGCGCAAGGTAGGGCAGGTCTGCAGAGCAATTGTGCAGGAGCCGGCCGGATAAGCAACAGAGGAGATCTGCGCGGTCCTCCACACTGCTGCCTACAGGAAACCACCTCCGACACCCAGCCTGGGGGGGGAAGGAGAGAGCAAGCAGGAGAATTAAAGGTACAGGACCTGAAGCAACCAAAAGGTAAAAACAAAGTAAAATCCAAGAATTAATAAAGAAACTAAAAAGTAAATTTGAATAAAAAGGAGACTCCAGTAAGCCCTAGGCTTACGGAACCCTACAGCTGCTTGGAGGCTGACAATACTGGAGCCTGGGGGTGGTCCTAGTGGTATTTATACCGCTCCATCCCCAAAAAGGTTGGGCTCAGCCTCCAAGCTGCTGGAAGGGTTGCGCAACCCAGAAGTAAAGGGACTGGACTGGAGTGACGATAAGGAACTTGACTATCCTGTACAACTTTTTGCGCTCTATTTAATGATACTAATGATAATATTTTTTGAATATGTCGGAAGTAGATATATTGCAGCAAAGTCAGCCAAAAAAATTGACGTTCTAAAAAAAAATTTAAAAATTAGACATCATGCAGCTTCCTAAATAATCAAGTAAAAAGTATGAAATTTTGCACATCATACCTCTATGTACTGAAGTTCCTGAATTTATAATTTCATGTTCTTAGCATTCTCCGTTAGTTTACAAATTAAGTGTAAAGTTGATGATTTTTTGCAAAAACGTAAAAATAGAGTATTTTTGGAGAGATAGCAGCGGCGGGAATATCTGGGCTTGGCAGTTTGCGAGCTGGTGAATTTCCTCCCTCCTTTACATCGGGGCTCCTGCCTTAAGCAAGCGCCGGCTGCCTTTGCGGCCGCGGCCCGCGGTCACGTGCCCGAAGGGGGCGTGACCAAAGGGGGTACGCCCCATTGGTGCTACTTCGGAGCCTTGAGCTCCGGCTGCTGAGGGAATGCCCAAAGGTCACTCTAAGAGAAAAAGTAAGTCTTCTAAGCAATCTTCTGACTCTGCTAGTAGTGCTAAAGTGGTGGTGGGTCCTATGGACCAGCATGTAGTATTGCAGCATAAAACTGTTTCGGCAGTTCCTACTTCCTCTTCTCCGGCCTCAGGGGCCTCCCTGACTACCATCGAAAGGACTCCTCCTCCAAACCCCGCGGGGTTTCAGGCTTTGGACTTGGACACATTCTCCTCAGAGGGTTCAGCCTCTGGGGAGGAAGAGGACGTGGTTTGTGTTAGTTCTTCTAAAGTTATTAGTAAATCTTTTTCTTTGGCTCCTATTTCGATTGTGAAACCAGAGGATCTTTCTCTTTTTTCCTCTGATATTGATCCTGATAATATTTCTTTATTTGATATTTGGAAGCAAGTATCTGCTACTAATGCTTTATTATTGAAATTTATGGATCAAACGACAGTTTTTTCACAACAGGTTGTGCATAAGGTGCAGACCTTGGACTCAACGGTTGAGAGTTTGTCTCTTTGTGTTGATAAATTGGAAGCTCAAGCCGGTACTTTTCAATCGGCGAGCGCTTCCTCTTTAAAGGACACTTTGCTGTTGTATAAGCAGTTAGAATCATTAGAGAATAGGTCTTGTGCTAATAATATTCGCATCTTAAATTTTCCCAAAACTCGTTTTATGACATCTCTCCTTTTATTTAGACAGTACTGTAAGGATGTTCTTTTGTTAACAGATGCTGATGATATTGTCACCAGTAACCTCCCCAGAGCCAGGGACACGTAGGGTAGGTCAGCCTGGGAAATCCTAACTTAGGAAGTAGGGTAGTGCACTTGGTCATGCACTGCCTTCTGGGAGCTGTAGTTCCTCTCACTCTCTAAGCCACGAATAATTGCAGTCGAGTGGTTTAAGCAAAAATGACAAGGTTTTTATTTCCCCTTCCGGGCGGATTAATTGCAAATGAAACTTAGGACAAAATAGCCATACTTCTGGCATAAAGAAAACATTTCAGGAACTTATAACACAAAAACAGCTTCTTTGGCTTTCAGCTTCAAAATGCAGTGCTCAATACAAACTCAAAAGTAACAGTCCCTTTTTCATACACAGGAAACACTTTGCTTCTTTACTACTGTTCAAACAGCCTTGTTAACAGCCAGGTCAGCAAAGTGATACGATATGATCAGCTAGTGATAGCGTGCAGTCCATTTGCTCATCTGTTGTATCTTCACTAACAGACCCTGTCTGCATTTCCTCCAGATCACTCTCAGCTGGGTAAGTTTGTGCACAGTTATACGGCGTTTCAACATTCACTCCCTCTCTATTTCCCCTGAGGCCTCTCTTCACAGCACTCTAATGAGCAGGGTTGAGAATTACCGTATATACAGGAGTTAGCATAGGGAGAGTCCAGCAGATCTTGGCAATTACAAGGAAAACTTTTATACCTAGTTTTCTCTCTATCCAATTTATGCAGCCTACCTTTTGGCTTTTGCAAGGAAGACCTTCTCAGCACTGCTGGGTCAGCAAGGGTTCCAAACACTGGATGTGTTTTCCTGCCTTTTTGCTTCTCCTTTTCCTCAGACATACAAATGTCCTCTGGCCAGCACCTCTCTCTCTCAGTAGTTTCTGAGTGCTCCCAAACCAGCTTCTCAGGCAGTCTCTCGCTCTGGCTGTCTTCACGATAGGACCCCAGCCGAGGGTTGCTCCCACCTGGCTTTTGGGCATGGGCTCTTTGAGTCCTTGTTGCTCTGGCTTCCTGTGCTGTGTCTCCCGTCCTCGTCTCTCCCTTCCTCGTCTCCTCCTCACCGGTTCTATGGCTCAATTCTAGTGAGTACCTTTTATATCCCTGCTTCTTAGGGCTTAGCTGCACCCCTCCCCCAACCAGGTGTTTTCCCTTAACCCTTGAGCACGGGGATACGTTGCAGCTTGGGCGTGTTTGCTCCTCTCGTGACTCACTTTGTTTATGTTTCCCTTGGCAACCCTGGGCCATGTGCTCTGCCTGCCTGTCAGTTTCTGAAGCAAACTCTTCTGCGTCACTCAGCTCCATAGCCTCGGAAGGGTCTTCTACATGACAATATTGCAGTTTCACATTCTTATTATTTGCCGAGTCGGGGGGTTTCTTTAGGCAGTGAGGTGGCTCCCGCAGATGCACAGAGCGATCTAAACTTGACTGATTTTCTTGAAAATTCTCAGGCTGTGATCTCTGCACGAGCCACCTTATTGATTACCTTAGTAAATTTCTCGGATAAGGCAAAGATTATGAAAGCCTTTTTTCCTAAAAAGAATGTTCCCTTTTATGGCTCAAAAATGTCTATTTTCCAAGATGTTTCTCGTTATACTCAGTTAAGGAGGAGGTCCTTTCTCCAACTTAAACCTCGTGTATTGGCTGCAGAGGGAACCTTCTTCCTTCAGTTTCCTTGTAAATGCTTAATCACTATTCAGGGAATAGACTATGTTTTTGTTGAACCATCTCAATTAGACACGCTCTTGTTGTCCATCCAAGCCTGATTTTGCTTCTTTACTCATTGTAATGTTTATGATTATCATGTTAGGAGGTAGAAGCTTTAATATTGTTATCCCAGGTGATTTCTTAAGCTGCTCTCTCCATGATGAGGCCTAATGTCACAGTGTTGATTTCTAGGTTTTTTTTCCTTTATCTGTATTGTAATTTTGTCTCATTGACTGTGTATTTCTTTTGAGCATGTATTTGGATTGCATATTTTGAAAAAAAATTAGGATATTTTTAACCTCCTTTTACACAAAAGTATCTTCTAAAATGGTTTTGAAACCAATTTCATTAGAAAGAGCATGTTTTAAGCTTTCTAGAAGAGCGGATTTAATTTACTAACCCTGGCGTACAATACCCTGAAAAGAGGGCTAAACATAGCGGACATTACCATGCTTGACAAAGGCATGTAATTCAACCTGCAGTTCTAAAGTTATCCAAATGTTATATTTAAAACTCATTTATTTCCATAGAAGTTGCTCAATAGCTGTTAAGTGCATATATGCCGTGAGCTTAACGTATAGATTTTCAGATTAGCATTAGTTGGTACACATTTACTAATTAATTTACTTCAAAATGGACATTGACGAATCACTTGATAACAATCCTCCTATGCCTGAATGTACCGTTGGACAAAAATTGTCATCAAAATGTCACCATGGCTCATTTTATTCCAATAAAACTTGGCTCAATTCTGTGAGCTGCTTGTCAGCAAGCAAGAAATTGCTTATTACGCGACGATCAGTAGTTGACCTTACAATGACAGTATCTGCTTGCATCATCAAGCACAGTATCTCAGCAAATATGAAATGAACCAAAAGTCGTGTTGCAATCCGTTTGAAAAGCAGAATCACGTCACTAAAAGCGGATTATCAAAAGTAACTTTAGCCATGTCTGAGGGCTTGAAAAAAGTGACCAAAATGAATGTAAAGCCAGGCCAGAAAATTTGCATCAGGTGCAAAGCAAAATATGCTTCTATTGTTGAAGCACAACATTTTCATCTTTGGATGATTTTGATCCAGATGCCTTGGACACCCTTGATCAAAGCTTGACTGCTTTAGTCACTTCTCCATTAAAAATACGAAGAATAAGCAGTAGAGACAAAGCTGGCTATTTGAAACAAAAGACTGAGCGCACACAGAACGTGGTAACAAAAAAAATAATGTCTGCTGCTGGAGTGGGTGACAACGTTGAACAATCTAGTCTACCTGCAGAATGCAGTCTACGTAGCGATTACACTGAGCTTATTAAATAAATGAAAGCAAAGATTGATATATCCAATAGGTCAACAAAAGTTCAATTGTTGACTTTGGCCCCAAAAAGTTGGTCAATAAAGGAAACAGCAATGAAGTTTGGCGTTCCTGAACGTATGGTCAAAATGGCCCGAAAAATCAAGAAAGACAAAGGCATTTGTGCTTTACCTGATGCAAAAATTGGCAAACCATTATCAGAGGAAGTCGCTAAAAGAGTCAAGGATTTCTATGAAAATGATGAATTTAGCAGAATGTGTCCTGGCAAAAAAGACTGCATTTCAGTGCGACTCGATGGTGTCAAAGTTCAAAAACAAAAACGGTTGCTGTTGTGTAATCTTAAAGAGTTGTATGTAGCATATCATAATAAATTTGGAGCAGAAATCCGTTTTTCAAAATTCTGTGATCTCAGGTCAAAGTGGTGTGTGACTGTTGGTGCTTCAGGCATGCATTCTGTTTGCGTCTGCAGTATACATCAGAATGTAAAGCTCATGCTGCAAGGTGCAAATATTAAAGAGGACTACAAGCTGCTAATGGAAAAGACAGCGTGTGACCTGAATTCCAAGGAATGTATGCTACAAAGATGCCAAAGCTGCCCTGGCGAAGAATCACTTGTAGCGTATTTGGATGAAATATTCCAGGATTATGATGCAGAGGAATCAATTGAATTCAAACAATGGATTCACACTGACCGAGAAACACTGGAAACAAGCATATTAACAGTGGACAACTTTGTTGAAAAACTTTCAAGCAAAATTTGGAAGCTGACAGGCCATCATTTTGTTTCAAAACACCAAAGTGAATATCTGAAGTCACTGAAAGCTGACTTAAAAGAAACAGAGTTCATTGTTTTGATGGACTTTGCCGAAAATTACTCATTTGTTGTCCAAGATGCTGCCCAGGGCTTTCACTGGGAAAATTCACAGGCCACAGTACATCCATTTGTTGCTTATTATGCAGACAAAGTGGGCACCTTGCAAATTGTTAATTGTTGCATAATTTCTGATCATATGCAACATGATACCGTGTCAGTACACGTGTTTATTCAGAAGTTTATCTAATTTTTGTTGACCCAAGCAGATGTTACGAAAATATACTACTTCAGTGATGGCTCAGCAGCGCAATACAAAAACTTCGTCAATTTATGCAACCACAAAAATGATTTCAATATCGAGGCTGAATGGAACTTTTTTGGCACAAGCCATGGAAAATCACCTTTTGATGGGGTTGGTGGCACAACTAAACGTTTGGCAGCCCGAGCAAGTCTACAAAGACCTTCGTCTGACCAAATATTGAATCCAAAAGATCTGTATAACTTTTGTGACCAAAATATACACGGAATTAAATATTTATGTCGCAAAAGATGAAATTGAAATAAGCAGGAAGTTTCAAGAAGAAAGGTGGAAAGAAAGCAGCACAATAGCTGGCACTAGAGAGCATCACCAATTTGTACCAGTTGACTCAAACTTGGTTTGTGTCAGCAGAATTTCAAATGATACAATAAGTTTTTTAGCCAAAATTTCCAATACTGCTATTTTGTATTTGAAATTATCTGAGTTGTCCCTTGGTTGCTACGTAGCTTGCATCTATGACAACAAATGGTGGATTGGCAATGTTGTTGAAGTTTCAGCTGAGGAAAATGATGCATTGATAACATTTATGCATCCTCAAGGTCCTGCTCATTCATTTTATTGGCCAGAAAGGCAAGATGTTTGCTGGATTCCAGAGCAGCACCTCATTAGCATGCTCCCTGCACCTTCAGTTACATCATCTGGCCGACAGTATCAATTCCCAGAATCCATTTTGAAGGAAGTGGCTTGCAAACATAACAGAATGTAAAAAAATTGCTAGCATTAAAATTGAGGTGAGTACTTCGGCTTGGGAACCATATAAGATACACAATTTAGGCTTGGGAACCTAGGATAAGATGCCCAATCATTGGCTTGGGAACCAGCTAGACACCCACTGAAGGTTTTGGAACCTCAAATAAGAAACCAAATTAAAGGCTTGGGAACCTAGATTAAGAAACCCACCCGTGGCTGGTATTGCCAGCTATCGGGAGTGACCTCTATGGCGATGGGGTTGCCAGTTCATGTTCCTGAACTGGTAGTGACAATGTCACCATGGACCAACGCAATACAATATTGATAATTTTTCAATATAAAAATGTTAAAACAAGTATGATCCAAAAAATTAACAATAATAATATGATGAAATATACGCTGTTGCCATGGCAATGTCCGCTGACTTTGGTCCTCTTTTTAGAGCACTGTATGCCAGTGTTAGTCAAGTCAATCAAATTAACTTTTTTAGGGAGTTTAAAACATGCTCTTTCTAATGGTGGTAGTTTGAAATGGAGGAGTAGCTTAGTGGTTAGAACACTGACTTGGTAACCAAGCAACCAGGGTTCAATTCCCACTAGCACTCCTTGTGGCCTTGGGCAAGTCACTTAACCCTCCATTGCCTTGGAAGAAAGGCCTGGCAATCTACTTCCAGTGACACTGCCAAGAAAACCCAGAGCTTCTGGGTCGCCAGGAGTCAGGACTGACTTGAAGGCACACATTGCATTGCAATAGATCCTTGGAGAAAGGAGAGGTTCTGTGGTATTGGGAGAAGGGCTCATGTGGTCCTTCACATAAGTGATAACAGAAGTGGGAAACTGCAGACCCGTAGTGAGAAAAATAATGGAGATGCTGCTGAAAGAAAAAATAGGGACCTTTCTATAATCCAATGGGTTGTAACAGCTAAGGCAACATATTTTTACCAAATAAAGATCCTGCAAAATGAATCAGACGATTCTTTTCCACTGGATGACCAGAGAACTAGATTGAGGGCATGCACTGGATGCAATTTACTTAGGATTTCAGCAAAGCCTTTTATACTGTTCTTCATAGGAGGCTTATGGGCAGCCTGGGGATGGGTTACAAGATGGTGAACTGGATCGGAAACTGACTGACTGGCTGACAGAGGTAAAAGCAAATGGAATTCACTAGGAAGACAGGAAGATAAGTAGTTCATCAATCCCAGGACCGATTCTGTTCAATGCTTTTACGAGTGATATTGCCAAAGGAAAAGTTCATTTTTTTGATGGCACAAAGATTTGCAACAAAGCATACATCTCAGAGGAAATGGACAACATGAGATTTGATCTATAAAAATTAGAAGCATGGGCTAATGCTTGGCAGTTAAGCTTTAATGTAAAAAAGTACAGAATGATACATTTTTGGGTGCAGAAATCCAAAACATCTGTATGCAATAGTAGGCGAGAGGCTGATGTGCACAGACCCAGAAGAGGAACCTCTGGGTGTTTGTGTCCAAGGTTGTCAAGGCGGCAGCCTATACTAGAAGATGCTAGGCTGCTAGAGGCATAACTAGCAGCAGGAAGGTGGTGATAAATAGTAATTAGATCTTACCTGCTAATTAGTGTTCCTGAAGGAACGACAGTCCAGTCCCTTTACTACTGGGTTGCGCAACCCTTCCAGCAGCTTGGAGGCTGAGCCCAACCTTTTTGGGGATGGAGCGGTATAAATACCACTGGGACCACCCCCCAACTCCAGTATTCGAATGAAAAAGCAGATATAACAAACTCTCGTAAACAACCTAACTAACAAAACATTTCAAGAAATATAAACCACTCACTTATTTAAAGAAAGAAATTTTTTTTTTTTTGATCTCATAGGTAAGGATATGAGGAAGGGCAACGGGCGGAGTGGGGTTGCCCGAGCTTGCCGCACCGGGTCTGCGCTCGTTCCGATGGTCTGCGTTCGTTCCGAAGTTCTGCGTTCGTTCCGATGCTTTCCTATAATCAATAGATTTTAATTTTTAGCCGGAATTGGGAGGGATCAGGGACTGGACTGTCGTTCCTTCAGGAACACTAATTAGCAGGTAAGATCTAATTACTATTTCCTTATCGTCACTCCAGTCCAGTCCCCCTTTACTACTGGGATGTACCCGAGCAGTTCAACCCTGGGTGGGGTCCGGCATACCGGAATGAAGCACCGCCAGGCCAAAACGAGCGTCCGCTGCACTCTGAACGTCTAACCTGTAATGCTTGGTGAAGATATGAAGAGAGGACCAAGTCGCCGCCCTACATATGTCCAGTGGAGGAACTAGGCTGAATTCCGCCCAAGAGGTAGCCTGCGCCCTAGTAGAATGCGCACGCAGTCCCACGGGGACTTGCTTCCCCCTTCAGGATATAGGCGGAGGCTATTGCCTCCCTGATCCATCTAGAGATGGAGGCCTTGGCCGCCGCCTCCCCTTTGTGTGGGCCCCCGAACTGAACGAATAGTCGGTCGGACTTTCGGAAGGGCGCTGTGCGAGAGAGGTATCGCTTCAGGGTTCTCCGGATGTCTAGGAGTCGAAGCTTGCTATCCCTGACTTCCAACCCTTCTTTGGCGAAGGCCGGGAGGGTAACTGTCTGGGTTCACATGCAAGGGAGATCTAACCTTAGGCAAGAAGGAGGGAACCGTGCGCAGAACTACTTTGTCCTTGAGAAATGACAGAAAGGGTGGCTGAGAGGACAGCGCCTGTAGTTCCGAGATCCTCCTGGCCGAACAGATGGCGATTAGGAAAACAGTCTTTAGGGTTAAATCTTTTAGGGAGGCCTCCTTTAATGGTTCGAAGGGATTCCCGATCAAGGCATTTAGCACCAGGTTAAGATCCCAAGGGGGGGATGATCGACCTCCGTTGCGGACGTAGGCGTCTAACCGCCCTTAGGAACCTTGAGACATCCGCGTGGGCCCCTAGGGGTTTGCCACGGACCTTGCCTCTGTAACAAGCAATGGCCGCGAGCTGTACCCTTAAGGAGCCGTGGGCCAGACCCTTGTCCAACCCTGCCTGCAAGAATTCCAGGACCTCCGGGACAGAGGCCGAGAGTGGTTTCTTTTGGTGCTCCGCGCACCAGGATTCGAAGATGCGCCAAACTCTTACGTAAGATAGACAGGTCGAGCTCTTCTTGGCCTGCAGCAGAGTTGAGACTACTGCACCTGAGTAACCTCGTCTCAGGAGCCGTGCCCTTTCAATAGCCAAGCCGTAAGCGAGAACCGATCCACGTGTGGCATCAGCACCGGACCTTGACTTAGCAGATCCCTTTGCAAGGGAGCCGCCAAGGATGGTCGGCGATCATCCTCACCAGATCCGCGTACCAGGGTCGGCGCGGCCAATCCGGGGCTGTGAGGATTACCAATCCTTGGTGTGACTCTACCCGCTGGAGGACCTTTCCGATCAGAGCCCAAGGGGGGAATACATAGAGGAGACCCTCCGAAGGCCACTTTTGGGAGAGGGCATCCAGGCCCTCTGACATTCTTTCCTTCCGCCGACTGAAGAATCTGTCCACCTTGGCTGACGAGAAGCGTGCCCATGAGGTCCATGACTGGGACTCCCCAACGAGCTACTATTTGGTTGAAGGTCTCCTGGTCCAGTTCCCACTCTCCGTGGTCTATCTTGCACCTGCTGAGGAAGTCGGGCCGTGACGTTGTCCGCGCCCGCCACATGTTGAGCTGATAGTGCCTGCAGGTGTGCTTCCGCCCACTGGAAGAGGGCGTTCCGCCTCCTTCTCGAGGGCGTGGCTGCTGGTGCCTCCCTGGTGATTGATGTAGGCCACCGCGGTGACATTGTCGGAGAGGACGCGAATTGCTCGTCCCTGTACCAAGGCTTCGATAGCCTTGAGCGCTAGGGTGACGGCCCGCAATTCCAGTCTGTTGATGGGCCATTGCGATTCCAACGGTGTCCAGCGCCCCTGGACAAAACGGTCTCCGCAGTGTGCTCCCCAGCCTGATAGGCTGGCATCCGTCGTCAATAGTAACCACTGAGGGGATTCTGGTCCGCGGAGCGCAAGGTAACTGCAGAGAGAGAGGATGATGCTGGGGCGACCACCGCCGCAACAGTGACCGCTGCAATGGTCGCATGTGGGCCCTGACCCATGGTACTACCTCTATTGCCGCCGCCATTGTTCCCAGAAGCTGAAGATAATGCCACGCTGAGGGGCTTCTTCTGGCTAGAAACTGAGAGGCTAGAAGTCTTAGATCCCTTGACCTTGTTCGTGACAAGAATACTCTGCCGCTGTTGGTGTCGAATCTTGCCCCGAGGTACTCGAGTTCCTGGGAGGGAGTCAGCCTGCTCTTTGCTCGATTGATGACCCACCCCAAGTCCTCTAGGACCTGGATCACTCTGGCCGTTGCCGAGAGACTTTCTTCTTCGGACTTTGCCCGGATCAGCCAATCGTCTAAGTAAGGGTGAACTAATATTCCCTCCTTCCGAAGGAAGGCCGCTACCACCACCATTACCTTGGTGAATGTCCTGGGAGCCGTAGCTAGGCCGAAGGGTAGGGCCTGGAATTGAAAGTGGCCTCCTGGGACGGCGAATCTTAGGAACTGTTGGTGAGACTTCCTGACCGGGATATGCAGGTAGGCTTCTGTCAAATCAAGGGATGTTAGGAACTCCCCTTCCCTGACGGCTGCTATGACAGAACGTAGAGTCTCTATCCGGAAGTGTGGCACCCTGAGGCAGCGATTGACCTGTTTTAGATCCAGGATCGGTCGCAAGGAGCCTTCCTTCTTTGGCACCACGAAATAAATTGAGTACCGACCTGAGCCGCGCTGGTTTGGTGGCACGGGGATCACGGCTCTGAGCGCTCTTAGGCGTGCGAGAGTTTCCTCTACCACCGCCCTTTTTGCAGCGGATCCGCAGGGAGATTGGACAAAGGCCGGGGGTATTCGTTCTGCGAATTCGAGGGCATAGCCTTCTCTGATGACCTCTAGGACCCATTGATCGGACGTGACACGGGACCAGGCGGGAAGAAAGAGCGTCAAGCGACCTCCTATCGGGCGCCTTCCCTCCTGGACCCCCGTCATCTCATTGTTGTTTTCTGGAGCCAGAGAAGGAGGAAGAGGCTGTGCCGAAGCCTCGGCCAGCTCCACGGAACCCCCTGAAACCTTGACCCTTTGAGGGAAAACGGCCCTTGGAAAAGGGGGCTGACCTAGTTGGACGAAACCTCCGGGGTTCCCTAGGCTGGGTACGTACTGGGGGAAGGGAGCGTCCCTGTTTTTGTCTGTCCTCCGGAAGCCTGCCTCCCTTTGACTCCCCCAGGTCCTTTACTAACTTCTCTAAATCTTCACCGAATAACAGCTTCCCCTTAAAAGGAAGTCGGCTCAGGCGCGACTTAGAGGAGGCATCCGCTGCACCCAATTCCGTAGCCAAAGATACCGCCTAGCCGCCCCCACTACCGAGGCCATGTTCTTGGCTAAACTTCTGATGAGGTCATACTGACTATCCGCTAAATAGGCTGCTCCGGATTCCATCCTAGCCGAGTTGGCCTGTGTTTCGGCCGATGATCCCTCTGTTGTCTGGATCTGTTGTGCCCACCTTAAACAGGCCCGAGCCACCCAAGCTCCTGACACGGAGGCCTGCAAGGCGAGAGCGCTTATATCAAAGGCTTGTTTCAGGAGCGTATCCACCTTCCTGTCTTGAGCATCTCTTAAGGCCGTGGCGCCCTCCACTGGAATAGTGGTCTTTTTGGTGACTGCTGATACCGCTGCATCTACCCTGGGGGACTTCAGCAGTTCTTTGTCTGACTCTGGAAGAGGGTAGAGGCGAGCCATGGTTCGTACTCCTCTCAAGCTTGATTCTGGTTGATCCCATTCCTCCTGTATCACCTGACGTAACCACCCTGTGGACAGGGAAAACTTTCTGGGACCTTCTGATGGCCTGAATTAAGGGATCTTCTAGTGCCCTCGTCCTCTGCCGGGGAGTCAGGGGCTACGTTGAGGGCTTTTAGGGACTCATTGATTAAGGAAGGAGCTCGTCCCGGCGAAAAACTCTAACAATGCGAGAATGGTCCTCCTCTGGGATCTCTCCTTCTTCCAGCTCCTCCTCTTCGCCCTCTAACTCCCTTTCAGAACCCTCTTCCTCTGGGGAGCCCTGAGAAAGGGGTGGGAGGATCTCTTCACTCATTAGCCTGGTACGCTTGGGGGGTACCCCTGAATCCTGACCGCTAGCTCTCCTAGGTCTGGCCAGTCTGGTTTCTGCTGTCGGAGCTGTATCGCCTGGCCCAAGTCCCTGCTTGCGCATGCAGTATGCTTGGTGTAGCAATAGGATGAAGTCAGGGGAGAAGAGATCTCCAACCCCCCCATCCGCCGAGGAACGGGACGGAGGGGGTGCGATAACCTCTGAGCTAGCCGCCAGGGGTAACTGGACCCCCACCTCCGCTTCCAGGGGGTCCCCAGGCATCTGAGATCCTTGGGTCATGGGCAAGCTGAGTTCTTGTTCTACGGAGGTGGAGACTGCCGCACACGCTCTACAGATGCCTGTCTCTGAGGAGGTGACCCTCCGTGTGCCACAGGATGGGCACTTTGACTTAGTGGTCATGCTCTCCAGGAGGCTCAATGGGGCGGAGCGTAAGCGACCCGGTCTAATCAATGCGCTGTAGGAGGAAAACCCCAACTCACCCCTAAAGTCAAACCAAACAAAATCTCCCAATAATCTGTGCAAAAAAAAAATGCTGTAGGATGCAGGATAGCTATCCCAGCGCTGTCCCCTCCCCCAAGTAATGTCAGCGTTTTCACGGGCAAAGGGATGGCCTTGGAGCTGCAGTAAAGGCAAACCCACAATAAGGCAAATTAAACTAAGTAACAATAAAGTAAATTAAATAAATTAAATTAAATTAAATAAGGAAATGCTGCCGATCCAGGCTAATACTTGCTGTTTGTAGTGTTTGCACTGAAAGCCGGACCAGCTCCGCGATTCCTCTCCGTTGGCTCAACACGTGTTAGGCCTCAGCCACGTGGAGTCCGGAACGGAGGATCGCGCTTCTGCCCGCTGCCTGAGCTCTGGTCTTTACCGCTGTGAAGAGAGGGACGGGCTCCGCGTCGTCACCGCTGCAGACGCCGACGCTTGTGAGCCCTCCGAAACTGAAGGTTTTGCAATTCGGAGCTCCGGGAAGCTCAGCCGCACCCCGCTGCAAGGGGGGGGGGGCGAGTAGGTTCCACTCGCGTCGCTGCCTCCAGCGCTCAGCCGCCTCGGGGGCTTCGGCACGAGGCAGAGCAGCTCCTGGAGATGAATTAATGAACCCCGGCAGAGAAGGTAAGGAGAGCCTTCTTCCCCCTGCCGCAGGCAGCTCAGGCAAGTCCTCCGGTCTCCAACCCGGCCCGGCGGGGGAGGTGGGGAGGGATGAGGGAAAGCAGAAAAATTAAAGGTACAGGAATAAATAAAATAAAACAATTTCCTTAACCAAAATAAAGAAGACAACTAACTAAATAAGATAAATTAGCAAACTTAGGAGAAGGTAGGACTCCAGTAAGCCCTAGGCTTACGGAACCCTCCAGCTGCTTGGAGGCTGAGAATACTGGAGTTGGGGGGTGGTCCCAGTGGTATTTATACCGCTCCATCCCCAAAAAGGTTGGGCTCAGCCTCCAAGCTGCTGGAAGGGTTGCGCAACCCAGTAGTAAAGGGACTGGACTGGAGTGATGATAAGGAATGTCCCTTTACAAGTTATTGGTGAGAAAGTCCAACAAGAGGCAAAACATTGCACATTGCAGACAATAATTACGAAAAGGTTTTAATCACAAAACAAAACTCAAAATTTTAAGTGACCCACTCATTAGCAAAGCTTCACTTGGAGTATTGTGTTCAGTTTTGGAAATCATACTTTGCAAAAGATATAAAAATAACTTGAAGTGGTTCAGAGGAAAACAACCAAAATGATTTGGAGTCTGTTCCAGAAGATGTATGAGGGGAACGACATTAACAAACACACCTTTTTCAGACAGAGAAGTTATACAACATGAAATTAAACTGCAAGGAAGTAAATTTTAAAGCAATGTCAGGAAATATTTTTTCACAGAAAAGGCAATGGATGCCTGGAATGCCCTCCAAGATGAGGTGGTGAGGTGAAAAACAATGATGGGATTCAAAAAGGCAAGGGACAGAGGATGGGCTCCCTGACTGTATGGCAGGGGTCATGGCCACAAAGAATGGCAGCCTTGCTGGCCCCAAAGCAGGCTGGGGACTAAATCAAGTGTAATATTTGTGGACTGTTAAAAACAAAAGACATGGAGAAGGTAACCAGCACTACACTACAGGTTCTGCCTTCAGTCACTATGTAACTATATTACTCAGTTCCAAGAGGGAGACTGCAGCCAACCCTGGTTTTAAACTTACAATGCAAAAGCAGTGTGTTATTTGTAGTCACCGAGTCTACCCACTGAAAAAAAAAGGATATTCCATAATGCACCATGATGGGGCTGTCAGAGAGGAGCACTAGCCTAAAATCTCCCTCTTGCACATGGATAATATGATAATTACACTTACCTGGTAATTGTAGTTCCTTTAGTGACGACAGTTCAGTCCTCTACCTCTGGGTTGTCAATCTCCTCCTGCAGCTAGGAGACTGGTTTGTCAGAATGATGACATCACTGGACATAGCCTGCTGCACTTCTACTTGCATCCCAGTGTAAACTATAACAAAGCAGACTCAAAGGAGCAACAAATAAATAGCTAAACAAAAGAACACGTAGCACTAGAAAACTATGCGCCCTTCCCCCGACAAGGCTTTCTTACGACCTGCCCCGTCATCGAAAAGGCAACAAAGCACAGAATGGAAGAAATGTAGACTCACCTATAAACAGCTGTCGCCGGCCACCAATCAGGAACCCCCTGAAAACACCCGGGCGGGAAGGAGGACTGAACTGTCGTCACTAAAGGAACTACAATTACCAGGTAAGTGTAATTATCATTTCCTTAGCGTTCCTCCAGTTCAGTCCTCTACCTCTGGGATGTACCAGAGCAGTGATCAATGGGAGGGACCTTTCCAGCCGGCAGACAAGACCGCCGCACCGAAACGAGCATCCGAAGCTGCTGCCACATCCAGGCGGTAATGCTTACTGAACGTGTGCAGCGACGACCAAGTCGCAGCTCGACAAATGTCCCCCGGGGGTACCAAACCATGCTCCGCCCAAGACGCCGCCTGCGCCCTCGTAGAATGCGCTCGCAGCCCCACCGGCGCCACACGCCCATGAAGCAAATAAGCGGACACAATCGCCTCCCGAAGCCAGCGGGCGATAGAAGCTTTAGCTGCCTCTTCCCCTTTGCGGACACCGCCGTAGAGAACAAACAAACGATCAGACTTTCGGAATGCCTCCGTGACCCGCAAATACTGACGCAAGGCTCGCTTCACATCAAGCCGCCTAAGACTGCGACTGGAGGCATTGCCCTCCAAGGACCCCAGAACGGGCAAACACACCGTCTGGTTCAAATGAAAGGGAGACACCACCTTGGGCAAAAAGGACGGGACCGTCCGTAAAACCACCTTTTCCCTCGAAAAAGACAAGAAAGGTTCTCGACACGACAAAGCTTGAAGTTCGGAAACGTGCCGAGCGGAACAAATAGCCACCAGAAAAACCGCCGATGTAAGGGCTCAAAGGGTGGCTCGGCCAGCGCTGTGAGAACGAGATTCAGGTCCCACGGTGGAACTGACACCCTATGTGCCGGGCGCAACCGTGCGGCTGCCTTCAGAAAACGACTCACGTCCGGATGAGCCCCCAACGGCACGCCATTGACCTTGCCCCGATAACAGGAGAGGGCGGCCAACTGTACGCGTAAAGAACTGGCCGCTAGCCCTTTTTCAAAGCCACTCTGGCCAGGGCTCGATAGTACACCCCCATTGCCATTGCCTTCCCCCTTTTATATGGAATTTCAATCCATATAGATTCTACAGCAGATTTTGTTTCCTGCAAAACTTTAATCCTTTCTGAGTCAATGCCCTCTCTAACATAGAGCGCAACCCCTCCACCAATTTGATCAGCTCTATCATTACGATATAGTTTGTACCCAGGTATCACAGTGTCCCACTGGTTGTCCTCCTTCCACCATGTCTCTGATATTCCAATCATATCTAACCTTTCATTTTATGAGCGTCTGACTGAAGCATACCGATTATATACTCCCTATGATCCAGCGGCCCCTGGGAATCTTCGTATGGTGAATACTGCCTTTGTAGCACAGGCACAAGGTGATATACGGCGGACGCTGCAGAAACTGGAAGGGTTTGCGGGCATGAATGCAACACAATTGATGGAAGTAGCACAAAAAATATATGTAAATCGTGACCAGGAGCAGAAGCGTGAGTCGGAGCGTCGGATGAAGAAAAAGGCAGACTTCCTAGCAGCCGCCCTAGCCGAGCGACCACCAGTTCCAGCCTGGGCCCGAGGAGAAAATAGGGGACGAGGATGAGGCCGTGGATATGGGGGGGCCGAGGTTTCCCCTAGCCCCCAATCAATGCGCCTACTGCAAAGAGGAGGGACATTGGAAGAATGAGTGTCCAAATCGTAACACAAGGCGAGGGAGATATCCATCCACAAGGGGTGTAAGAGCACCCGTACGAACTACACAGGAGCAAGACCAGCATGATGCTTTCCCGCCTCCACCGGGACCAGCTTTCGAAGGCCTTGCAACTATGGAACATTATGACTCGGATGGCTACTAGGCCAGACCGGGCTCCAAATTTCTGTTGGGTTCCCAGGAGCCTATGGTCAACATGAATTTAGGGGACCGGAAAATGCAATTCATGGTTGATACCGGAGCAACACACTCAGTGGTCACCCAACAAGTGGCCCCGATCTCCTCCCAATCAGTAACTATTGTGGGAGCCACGGGGGAGAGGGCCCAGAGACCTTTTCTGCAAAACCGCACGTGCCAGTTGGGGGGACGGACCATCACTCACCAGTTCCTGTATATGCCTGAATGTCCCATACCCCTGCTGGGTCGGGATGTTCTGGCAAAACTCCAGGCCCAAATCTCATTCGGGTCTGATGGCCAGGCTGAGCTCGAAATACCCAGCCTGGGCCCAACAGTTTTGGTACTGTCCGTCTCTCGAGAAGAAGAATGGCGGTTATATGAAAACAGGCCCAAATCTGATGTGGTTACCCTGGATACGTGGGAATCAGTGCCCCCTGGAGTATGGGCTGAAGGAAACCCCCCCGGAATGGCCATCAACATCCCTCCTGTATGGATTGAAATGAAGCCGGGAGCTTCCCTTGTACATGTGTGACAATACCCGCTGCTGCGGGCAGCTGTGGAAGGAATTCATCATCATCTGGTACAGCTACTATAGCATGGTATCCTGCGACCCTGCCAATCGGCATGGAACACTCCTTTGCTGCCAGTCCGAATACATGGAACCACTGACTACCAACCTGTTCAGGATCTCCGTCGTGTCAATGAGGCCACTGTGACTCTGCATCTAGTACCACCAAACCCTTATACACTGTTGGGCCTCATCCCGGCGACTGCTTCTCACTTCTCAGTACTGGACCTAAAAGATGCCTTCTTTTGTATACGCCTGGCTACTGCGAGCCAGCACCTGTTTGCCTTCGAGAAAGAGGACCCTGCTACTGGCAGAAAGTCGCAAGTTACCTAGACTCGCTTACCACAGGGATTCAAGAACTCCCCTACCATTTTCAGCACAGCATTGGCCCAAGATCTCGCTAGTTTCCCCCCAGGGGAGCCCGGCAGACGAGTACTTCTGCAGTACGTCGATGACCTGCTAATCGCTGCTGACTCTGAGGCTGAATGTATACTGGCAACTACAGAGCTTCTCCAACTTTTGTACGATGCGGGTTACCGAGCTTCAAGAAAAAAGGCTCAGTTATGCCAGTTGGAAGTGAAGTATCTGGGATTTCATCTGTCGAAAGGAAGCCGACGGTTGGGGAGTGAGAGGAAGGAAGCAGTGTGCCGGATCCAAGTACCAACAACCCGCAAGTACGCGCTTTTCTCGGGGCTGCTGGGTACTGTCGTATCTGGATTCCCAACTTCGCAAAGATTGCAAAGCCCCTCTATGAGTCTACGAAGGGCCCAGAGAAGAGCCCCCTTGAATGGGGTCGTGACCAACAGGAAGCCTTCGAACATTTGAAAAGGGCATTACTGTCATCACCAGCCCTAGGCCTTCCAGATGTTACCAAGCCTTTCACCCTCTATGTACACATAGCAGCAGGAACAGCTTTGGGGGTCTTGACCCAACAACTGGGGTCTTGGCCGCGACCAGTCGCCTACCTGTCTAAACTGCTGGATCCAGTGGCCAAGGGATGGCCACCTTGCCTGAGAGAAATAGCAGCAACAGCCTTGTTGTTGGAGGAGTCTGATAAACTGTCTATGGGCCAAGACCTTCTAGTCACCGTCCCACATTCAGTCCAAACATTGCTAGAGCATAAAGGAAGTCACTGGTTCACCAGCTCCCGGATGTTGAAATACCAGAGCATGTTATGGGGAAATCCCAGAGTGCAGATAACTACCAGCCAAGCCTTAAACCCTGCTACATTCCTACCTGTTGGCCCGGGGCCACCTGATCACGACTGCCTGGAAGTGATGGATACAATCTTCTCCAGTCGCCCTGATCTGACAGATGTGCCATTAAGCAATCTGGATGAAACCTACTTCGTAGATGGAAGCAGTCTGGTGTTGGAGGGCCGCAGGTGTGCGGGGTACGCGGTGGTGACGATGGGAGAGATAGTCGAAGCTCAGCCTTTGCCCCCTGGAACGTCCGCACAGAAGGCGGAACTCCTTGCCCTTACCCGTGCCTTATCCCTTGGGACTAACCGTCATGTGAATATATACACAGACTCCTGGTATGCCTTTGCCACTCTCCATGCCCACGGGGCCCTGTACAAGGAAAGAGGGTTAGTCACTGCAGCTGGCTCTGAGATAAAGAACGGCCCCCAGGTATTGGCCCTGTTAGAAGCAGTCTGGCGTCCAAAAGCAGTAGCCGTTATGCAGGGGCGGCCCAAGGGGGGTGCGGGGCCATGTGCGGAGACTCGGTGCGGGGCCTCATTTGCATAAGGTGCCTCATTTGCATAAATATTTGCATAATGTTACCATACACTAACTTTTAGTAAACATGCCTCTTAATGAGTATATGGATAAAGAAAGACTAAAAGGTTTCTACATTACTATAATCCAGTACCAACCGCCAGGCACATTAGGAACTACTACAAACACTGCCCATTTAGAACCCATAGCAAACCCGCCGTATCCTAACAGCACTACCAGGACTCACAAAGCACCATACCCTAACTATCAAAAGGCAACACTGCAAATATTAAACCAATACATTTCAGAGAACAATAATACATGACCTACTGGGGAAAGAACAAGTGGCAATGTCAAATAGGAATTACATAAACAGTATACCTCAGCTCATTTACAAATTCCGAACATATACCATAACCAAACAAGGAATCACAATTTAGGAAACAGGAAGACCATAATTAAACTGGGAACCCCAAAAGCCAAACTTGGAATATACAGCAACACTGTAGAAATAAAACTATAAATTAATTTCCTCTTGTACTAAACAAAGCGCAAAAATTAATGATGCACATTTCCCAGAGCTGACATATTCCAGTTAATAAATTCAAAATAAAGAGATATTTTTCTACCTTTTGTGCATTTTTTTTCAGTTGCAATTGTTCCAGCCACTTTCTTCTGGTTTCTTCGTGTCTTCTGCTAACTCTCCATCTGCTGTCCCATTTGTCCTTTCTTCTGTCTTGTTTTTTTTTTTTTCCATTCTCTCTCTACATCTGCTTTAACATGCTAATCTTTCTCCTTTTGCTCTTTCCTCATTCCTATTTCATCCACTCAAATTTTATCCCTCCATCCTCAATCCCCACTTACTCTCCCAATATCCGGCCAATTGTAGATTTGTCTTCCCTCCCACGCAAAATATTTTTCCCTCTCCATTTCACTCTCCCAGCTCCATCCCATTTTAATCCTCCCCCAACATCAGCTCCTTTCTAGTTCCAGTCCCACCCAGCATCTGCTCCCTTCTTGTCCCTGCATCAGCCCATTTCCAGTCCTAGTCCCCCATCAGCCCATTTCCAATCCTATCCTAGCCCCACCATCAGCCCATTTCCAGTCCTAGCTCCCCCATCCATTTCCAGTCCTATCCGAGTCCATCCATCAGTTCATTTCCAATCCCAGCCCCTCATCAGCCCATTTCCAGTCCTATCAGTTCCTCCATCAGCTCATTTCCAATCCCAGCCCCCCATCAGCTCATTTCTATTCCTTTCCTAGCCCCACCATCAGCCCATGTCAAATCCTAGCTCCCCTCCACTCAGCCCATTTCCAATCCAAGCCCATGAGCCTACTTCCAGTTCTAGCCCCTCCATGAGTCCATTTCCATTCAAGCCCCCACCACAGCCCATTTCCAACCTTAGCACCCCCAACAGCCCATTTCCAGTCCTATCCTGGCCCCTCCATCAGCCCATTTCCTGTCCTAGCCCCCCCCCCACTCAGCCCATTTCCAGTCCTAGCTCCCTCTCCTCACAGCCCATTTCCATTCCAAGCCCCCCTCCCCATCAGCTATTTTCATTTCATTGCTCCTTTCCACTCAGCCCATTTCCATTCCAAGCCCCTGTCCCCATCAGCTATTTGCCGTTCAAGCCCCCCTTCCACTCAGCCCATTTCCAGTCCTAGCAACCCCCCATCCCATTACCAGTCCTAGCTCCCCCATCAGCCCACTTCCAGTCCGAACCCCCAATAGCCCATTACCAGTCCTAACCCCCCATCAGCCCACTTCCAGTCCGAACCCCCTATAGCCCATTACCAGTCCTAACCCCCCCATCAGCCCACTTCCAGTCCTTACCCTCCCATCAGCCCATTTTCAGTCTTACCCCCCCATCAACCCATTACCAGTCCTAACCATCAGCCCACTTGTAGTCTTAGCCCCCCCATAGCCCAGTACCAGTCCTAACCCCCCCCAGCCCATTACCAGTCCTAACGCCCCCCCCCAGCCCATTACCAGTCCTAACCCCTATCAGCCTACTTGTAGTCTTAGACCCCCATAGCCCATTACCTGTTGTAACCCCCCCATCAGCCCATTACCTGTCCTAACCCCCCCATAGCCCATTTCCAGTCCTAATCCCCCCATCAGCCCACTTGTAGTCGTAGCCCCCCATAGCCCATTACCTGTCCTAACTTGCCCCATCAGCCCATTTCCAGTCTTAGCCCCTCAATAGTCTATTACCTGTCCTAACCCCCCATAGCCCATTTCCAGTCTTAACCCCCCCTTCAGCCCAATTCCAGTCCGAACCCCCTATAGCCCATTACCAGTCCTAACCCCCCCCATCAGCCCTTTTACAGTCCTTACCCCCCTCCCCATCCGCCATTTACAGTCCTTTCCCCCTCCCCATCAGCCCATTTACAGTCCTCCCCCCCTCCCCATCAGCCCATTTACAGTCCTTACCCCCTCCCTCCCCATCAGTCCATTTACAGTCATTACCCCCCCGTCCTCCCTCCCCATCAGCCCATTTACAGTCCTTACCCCCCTCCCCATCAGCCCATTTACAGTCCTTACCCCCCTCCCTCCCTCCCCATCAGCCCATTTACAGTCCTTACCCCCCCCCTTCCCCATCAGCCCATTTACAGTCCTTACTCCCTCCCTCCCCCCCCCATCAGCCCATTTACAGTCCTTACCCCCCCTCTCTCCCCATCAGCCCATTTACAGTCCTTACCCCCCCCCCCTCCCCATCAGCCCATTTACAGTCCTTATCCCCCCTCCCTCCCTCCCCATCAGCCCATTTACAGTCCTACCCCCCTCCCTCCCTCCCCATCAGCCCATTTACAGTCCTTACCCCCCTTACCCCCCCTCCCTCCCTCCCCATCAGCCCATTTACAGTCCTTACCCCCCGCCCCCCCTCCCCCCCCATCAGCCCATTTACAGTCCTTACCCCCCCCCCCCAGCCCAGCTAAGTTTAAAAAAAAAACAGACCCAGAAACCGGCTGCTGCTGCCGCTGACGCCGTGGCAGCGGCAGAATGGAGAATCCCGCGGGGCCCCCCGGTCCGGCAGTCTTTGATGCGGCCTCAGCGCGGGCTTTTCAGAGCCGCGCGAAGGGAGAGTTTCCCTTTCTCGCGGCTCTGTTAATCCCGCCGCGGGGCTGTTGGGTTTTCCCATAAGCCCCGCGGCGGGATTAACAGAGCTGCGAGGAGAGAAGCGTTATCTCGTCGCGCAGCTCTGACAGCCGACGGAGGCCACAGAGAAGACTGCCGGACAGGGGGGCCCCGCGGGCTTCTCCATTCTGCCGCTGCCACGGCGGCTGCGGCAGCGGCAGCCGGTGTCTGGTTTTTTTTTTTCAACTTAGTTGGGGTGATTGGGGGGGGGGGGGGTGTAAGTAATGTAAATGGCCACCGCGGGATTCGCCATTCTGCCCATGCAACGGCGGCCGCGGCAGCCGTAGCCGGTTTATGATTTTTTTTAAACTTTGATGGGATGCAAGATGTTTTTTGCGCGGGGCCCCCTGAAACGCGGGGCCCTGTGCAAAAAACATTCTTGCTCAATGGACGGGCCGGCCCTGCCGTTATGCACTGCAGAGGCCACCAGAAAGGGAACAGTGAGATAGCCAAGGGAAATAGACGGGCTGATGTAGAAGCCTGGTGGGTCGCAACCACATCCTTGTCCCAGTCCTTCCCAGAGGGCTCCCAGGATCTACAAGCCCCCCTGTTTCCGGTCCCACTAAGCCAATGGGCCAAGAGGTACACTACACGAGAACTAGATTTCTTCTGTCAGGAGGAGGGTGGGGTGTTACACACAGATGGTTGGATAAGGTTACCTAGAACAGGGACAGCTCCAGTGATAGTCATCCCAGACAGATTTGCCCCAGCATTCCTATCATCCTTTCATCAGGCCACTCATATGGGCAAGACAGCAATGAAAACTACCCTCCGCCCATATTTCTTCATTTCCTGCTTATCCTCGTTGGCAGCTGCAATTGTTAGACAATGCATCACATGTGCTAAAAACAATGCCCGTCAAGGTCCAAGCCAACCTCCAGGGGTCCAGTCTTATGGGGTCACCCCTATGGGAAACATCCAGGTTGACTTTTCAGAAATGCCCCGAGCAAATGGGTACCGGTATCTGCTAGTATTAGTCTGTACTTTCATGGGGTGGGTGGAGGTTTTCCCAGTCCGCACAGAAAAAGCCAGAGAAGTGACAAAGGTGCTGCTGCATCAAATCATTCCCCATTTTGGGCTTCCAGTAGTAGTGGGATCGGATAATGGACCTGCATTTGTGGCCCAAGTGGTACAGCAGGTAGCCAAGGCCTTGCAGATCGACTGGAAGCTACACACAGCTTACCGTCTGCAGAGCTCGGCGAAAGTAGAGCACATGAATCGCACCATAAAAAGCCAGTTAGCAAAACTGTCAGGAAACCACATTGAAGTGGCCCCAATTGCTCCCTATAGCTCTGCTCCGCATACGGTCAGCCCCACGAAAGGGTATTGGTGTTTCCCCCTTTGAAGCTGTGTATGGTCGCCCTGCACCCCTCATACAGGGCGTCCATGGAGATTTAATACAGAAAGGTTCAGAAATAACCCGGCAGGAACTGTCGGCTCTCAGTTCTGTATTGCAGAAATTGCACCAGTGGATCCAGGAGCGACTCCCTATCAACCTGACTGAAGCACTCCATACGCACCAGCCTGGTTCCCAAGTGTGGGTCAAGGAGTGGAAGAAAGATCCATTAACAACCCAGTGGCGAGGCCCATATACCGTTCTGCTGACCACCCCCACGGCTATCAAGGTGGCTGAAGTCGCTCCGTGGATCCATCAGTCTCGTATCAAGGCCGCTGCACCAGAAGTTGTTCCAGCCTGGACCTCAGTCCCGATTCCAGATCAACCCCTGTGTTTGAAACTGAAGAGGGACGACCCTTCTGCCCAGTAAGGGGTTCTAACAGACTGCCGATGAACTCTGGACCAACGGAGAGACTGATCTACGAGACACCATTCCTAGAACCGGAATCAGAATGAGGAACGGTGCCTTAGCCCTACTCCTATCCCTGACATGGACCTGCTTTCAAACAAGTGCAGAGACTACCAACACCGCAGTATTACTTGCCCAAACTGCTCTGAACATGACAGACTTTTGTAAACGTAACTCTCTACAAACCGGGGTGTTTCTGTCAACCTCTCTCATTGCTGTACCGTCTAGTCTATGTGAAATGCAGAACTTCACTATGCTTGTTAATCTGAACTGTAAACAACCTGGAATATATTTTTCTACATTTTTTTTACCATATTGGGGTTACCCGACCAACTTCTACACATTTCAACCAAGTGCCTTTTTCCTTACAGGTAGTTTCCACCCTAAATGCTACCGTTTCTCTTTTGTCAACGCCAAGAGGGGAGGGTTCAATGTATCAAATACTGTGTTATCATGCAGCTCTGTTACGAAAGTATCCTATTCACATTCAGAAATGTATCTTCCCTTAGGCTGTTTTTTAGTATGTGGTAGAATGACGTATACTTATGTCCCCGCAAATGCCACCGGTGGTCCGTGCACTTTTGCTAGGCTTACAACTGCTGCCTTCGTCCGCCCCCCCGGATATCCCCGCTCTGCCATGTCCTCGACCTGCAACTCAAACGTAGAGCCTTACAGTGATGAGACAGCCCTTGGGCTGTCACTGTCAATCGTTGGGACACCTGGGTTAGCTCTACACAACTCCATGGAGATAAGCCGACTTGCTTGTTCTCTAGCAAAAACCCTTAACCTCACCTCAACCATACTAGCTTCCATTAATCACGAGCTGTCCAACCTACGTACAGCGATCCTACAGAATAGAATGACCATTGATTTCCTGCTGTTACGCCTCAACCATGGGTGTAAGGAATTCGAAGGAATGTGTTGTTTTAACCTCACTGATGAAAGTGTGTCCATTGAACGCTCAATCCAAGAGCTACGTGACTTAGCGAAACAAATCTCGGACCCGTCCATGGGACTGGGGACGGGGTGGTTCGTCAAATTGTTTGGTTGGTTGGGGGGCCTTAAAACCCTAGCTATAGGAGTTTTCTTTCTCTTCCTAGTATGTGCCCTCTTACCATGTTGCATCCCCATTCTTCACCGCTTCATTACCACCACCCTTGACACCCTGGTAGAACGCAAGGCTGCTACCACTGTCATGGCCATGACCCAATACACCCCTCTGCGGCTTGCCTCCAGTAATACTGCTCTCTACCGCCCCTAGCGGTTGAGGTCTCACTTAAAAAGGGGGGAGTGAGGCAGCCATAAGGTTTAGCTGTGGGTAACCCCTCCCCCAGCCATGAGGTTCTTACATAAGTGATCAGCTTGCTAAGAGAAGACAAAGATTTCAGTAGGCACCTTTCCCCCACTCCAGGTCTGAGCACAATACCCCTTGCCCAGAAATCAGCAGACCAGAGCATACCTGTTTGGACAGGTCACCCAGGCACCTTCCCCAGGTCACCCAGGCACCTTCCCCAGGGGGTGCTGATTGGTGGACAGAAAATACCTGAGATGAATGAGATTGTAGAATGAGTTTAAAAATGTACTGTATACAAGACAATGTAGGACGTCCTTCGGGGCTCAGATTTTTTGTGGAGACTGCCGGCTCTCTGTCTGAACCTGTTTGCATTCCAGCCTGTCTGTGAGTTTCCTTCTGTAGGTGAGTGAGAGAATTAGAGCATTTTCAGCTGCTTGGCTGCAACAAAGGGACCCAGGATATCAATGCTTGAACCAATACAAGCATTGTGGAAATGTGTCCCTTGGGGAAACTGCTAGGTACATATGACCTAGATTGGCCACTGTTGAAAACAGAATACTGGGCTTGATGGACCTTGGTCTGACCCAGTATGGCATATCTTATGTTCTTATATTCAATGGCACTAACCGTGTAAGTGCCATTGAATATCCCGATTTAAGACATTTACACAGTTTACTAGCTGTAAACCGTATAAATGCCTTTCGAAAATCAGGCCCTAAGCGTATACCTGTAGCAATGTAGTTAAGTAACTTGCCCAATATCACAAGGAGCATCAGTGGTATTTCGATGCATGCTTCCCTAGTTCCAGCCCAGTGTTCTAACCATTAGTCCTCCATATTCTTCTTAATGAATCTTAAACCGTCGCCTCCACAAACAAGTTGTGCAGGACGTTCAGCCACAGCCCCGCACGCACTCACCAGGACCAGGAGCAGAAACACCTGAGCGCCTAACAGCTGCACGAGCGCCAGCGGCCCATACTCCATACTTGCACTGATATGCTTTCCGGGCGCCGCCACCGCAGCGCGCCCCCTGAAGGTAGACTCCACGCACACGCCGTCCTGCTAGCAGTACCGCGAGGACAGAACGATTCTCTGCCGAAAGCCCTCAGAGGAGGGGCCACACGCCAGCAACAAACACGTAAGAACACGGAAGCTTTCTGCTGACCTATGAGGCTCAACCACCTCTCCAGAAGCGTCTTCCTCACAACAGCAAGTTCCCAGTCGCGGCACGCGCGAGCTGCAGTAGGCCCGCCCCCGGCGTCACGCACTCTATCCCGAGCGCCTCTTCCCGCCGACCGCCCAACGCAGGCAGCTATGGCGGCCGGCTTCAAGTAAGTGCAGCAGGGTTTGGGAGCCTCTGGCACCTTGTATTTAACATTTCCGTAGGATCTGCTCAGGTATAACCGACTTATTGTAAAGAAGCTTTCAGTCAGCCCTACTGTTTGGGCGCTGTATTTGACTCGAACTGCTGTCTATCCACCACGTGGGCCGCCGTTTAGTTGTGACGCGGGGTCTTGCACGATCGTGGTCTCTCCTCCCGTGGCTCTGTCCCGGAGGGCTGGGATTTTGATGGCTTCTGAGGTGGAAGTCTGAAAATAAAGGTTTTGCAAACATCATCATTGGACTGTTTAAATCGTTTAGAAAGCTGGTGTTTTGGCTTTTTAGAAATTAATATTTACATAGCTTTTTATGTTTTTATTTTAGAACTGTAGAACCCTTGGAATATTACAGGAGGTTTTTGGTGAGTAAAGTCGCATCGAGTAGGTGTTGTGTACACTGCAGCTTCCTGATAACTGCATCTGGTTTGTAGTCCTTTTATTTTTCTGCAGTATCAAAAAGAATCATCATCCTATATCAGTTGTGGTCATCGCTTACGTTTGTGGGAGCACATACAAAGGAAAGTTAGCTCTCTTCTCATTAATTACGTTTTTCCCAAGAACTTCTCACTGTGCGCCTAGTTGTGTTAATCCACCCGATTATGTATAAATAAGAATCAATAAATAGAAAGGAGCAATCTGTCCCATGTTGATGACGTCGCAAACCTTCTATTCTGCTAGGCAGGTTAACCTGCCTAAGATACAATAGTCTTAAAGCTATAACTGGAAACTCGTTTGCCAATAAGGAATCGAAAAGAGGAACCGACAAAGCATACCTAGGAGTCTACAGTATAATATAATTCTTTGTAAGGCTTTTTTTCTTTCAAATTCCTATTAACCAACTCCAGATTTAATAAGCTTTTTTAATGTTTCTATTTTTTTGTAGTTAGGGAAACATGATCAAGCATTGAAGAGGTTACCTAATGAAGTTTCCCAGTTTGGCATTAGTTGGCTGTAATTCATGTCCATGTACCTCAGGGGGTTTTGTAACAACTTCATTTTATTTGGTAAGCCTAAGATAACTTTTCCTTTGAAAGTAGTAGCTGGTGTTGACGTTTCTGCCATTGGTTGAGTCAGATTTTCAGGATATTCATAGTGAATATGCATGAGAGACTTTTGTCATGCATTGCCTTCATTGTGTGCAGATTTCTGTTGTGGATATCCTGAAAGGTTGGGGGACCTCCAGCCAAGGTTTGGGAACCCCTGCACTACTGCATTGGTAAGGGGGGTATGTGCATTTCCTAGAGACTGAGAGAATTATACTGTAAGCATGAAAGATTATGAACTTCACGTTTTCTTTTTTTGCTTATGAGCTTAATATTTTCAGCCTAGCATGCTGGAAACAGTTTTTTCGTGGTTCATTCTGCTATCAGTATTTAGTTTCTGAGGTGGACGTATTGCTTTATATTTCAACAGACACTTCATGCCTTATGCGTAATTCATAAGAACAGTTTTGAGAGAGAGAGAAATTTACTTAATCCCTTTTTCTATATTGCTGACTGTTGTAATGTATTTTGAACTGTGTTTGGAATATAAGTATCCAAATTTAATAATTCAAGAAAAATATCATTTCTTTTTAACTAGAAAGAGAATTGTCGGCCCGACGGAAGGGAACTGGGGGAATTCAGGCCCACCACTGTTAACATTGGTAAGAGTTGGGATGTGGGGGGGAGCTGGGGGACTTATCGTTTTGCTTGTTTTGCCTGCTTTGCCTGCAGGATTGCTTTGATTTAAATCAAAACTATTTAAATTGCTAGTTGGGAAGATTCTGCACTGATGAATGTGAAACCTTAGGACTGTCTTCCTGTTTTATTTTAACTGCAGTAAAATGCTAGTGCTATAAAGTAAGAACTATATTTTTGCTCAGACATGATTTCAGGTTCTAATTTCAGAAACCTGCTCAAAAGCTATGGCCAGAAGAGAAAAATAGCATTGCATAATAATATTTATTAATTGATCTTGCATGTTTAGACATGCTCCTGATTTGATGATACTGAAGGGGACAATTCTCATGATGCTGTATTGTTTGGACAACCAAGCATTGTATTTCCTTGCTGTATTGTTTGAACTTTGCATGCATGCCTGTCTTACACATAGGTACAAGAGCTTTATTAAAATATTAGCAAATAGGGTCTCTTTTTACATCCTCTTGTCATTACTGGTTTTTCGGTCTACGGTTTCTTCAGTAGATCTCAAAAATCACTTTCTTTGTGTTAGCAACTTTTAGATGGCGAGGAAAGGGCTTGACTGTGTGTCTGCATGTATACTACTCCATTCACTCCTGAATTCATATTATTGTGTCAGGCATACTACCAGTGGCAGGACACATCTTCCCAGGAGGGCAAACCATTATGGGTTCATGGCCTAAGAGTTCTTTGGATTAATTCTTTAGATCCTAACTTGAAGTTCTTTATCTTGAAATTTGCAAAGAATATCCTTTTAGGAGTTTTGTGTGTATAAGGAATCTGGGACTTTAGTTACTATGGTGCATCATAAAAAAGTTTAAAGAAATAATGAGTGGAGGAGTGGCCTAGTGGTTGGGGCAAGGTACTTCAAGGCCGGAAGGTCCGAGGTTCAAATCCCACTAGAGCAGCGTTTTTCAACCACTGTGCCGCGGCACACTAGTGTGCCGTGAGATATTGTCTGGTGTGCCGTGGGAAAAATTCCAATTTCATCCGTAACATGTGGCCTCGGCTCACAAATTAGGGTTGCCAACTGGCCGGTTTTCAGCCGGCCTGGCCGGTTTTTCCATGGCCAGGCCGGCTGCCGGCACAGTTGTAAAACCGGCCATTGAAAAGCCGGTTTTTTGCTCTGGCTGCAAGATCGGGAGCAGCCAGAGCAAAAAAACGGCTTTTGTGCCGAAGTCCGCGGCGCGATCGCGATTCCCTATAGCAGTGCAGCCACTGGTTCTGCTTTGTACAGAGCAGCGGCTGCACTACACTTACATTGAAAAGTAAAGAGAAACTGTGTCAGGAGCCCTCCGGTCATCGCAGAGCCCGAGGAAGTGATGTCATGGGGGCGGGCTCCTCACAGGCTGTCTTTCCTTTTCAAATTAACTTTAGCTGCAATAAAGTTAATTTGAAAAGGAAAGACATCCTGTGAGGAGCCCGCCCCCATGACATCACTTCCTCGGGCTCTGCGATGACCGGAGGGCTCCTGACACAGTTTCTCTTTACTTTTCAGTGTAAGTGTAGTGCAGCCGCTGCTCTGTACAAAGCAGAAGCAGCGGCTTGGGCAGAGGTGTGTGTGTGTGAGTGAACCAGCAAGGGGGGGGGAGTGTGAGTGAACCAGCAACGGGGGGGGAGTGTGAGTGAACCAGCAGTGGAGGGGGGGGGAGTGTGAGTGAACCAGCAGTGGAGGGGGGGGGGTGGTGTGAGTGAACCAGCAAGGGGGGGGGTAAGTGAGTGAGTGACCCAGCAGGAGGGGTGAGTGAGTGAACCAGCAGTGGAGGGTGGGGGTGGTGTGAGTGAACCAGCAGGGGAGGGGGGTTGGTGTGAGTGTTTGATTCCTATTCAAGAGAATTACTTTATATATAGTCAATATAGGCACAGAGGTAAATTTTTTTAACATTTTCTAATGGTGGTGTGCCTCGTGATTTTTTTCATGAAAAAAGTGTGCCTTTGCACAAAAAAGGTTGAAAAACACTGCACTAGAGGACAGCAACCTTGGGCCGGAAGGACTGGGGTTTCTAGTCCCACAGGTGCTCCTTGTGGTCTTGGGCAAGCCACTTAACCCTCCATAGCCCATGTTCCCTGTAAAATAGTTCTCCAAGTTGTAATGCCCTGTTCAATGTAATTTCAGCTTGTTCAATGTAAATCGCACTGATGCAGAATAGCACAGTATATAAGAGAATGTAAGTAAATAAATAAATAAATGTTTTACAGTTCTACAGCCATCATCCTTTTAGGCTACGAACAGTTCTGACTGGATAATTTTTGCGACTATATAGGATCTGCTGTAGTCAAGAAAAAATTAAGATACAAACTAAGGAACTGGCCACCAGGATCCAATCCAGAGGGCATCCTGCATCTGCTATTCGCTTTGCTCACTTCTGTGTCTTTTTGCAAATAGAGATTTGTTACTACAGGACAAACCAAAAGAATCAGTGGACACAATTGTGTGTGTACTTGGATTTTCTACCTTGGCTTTCAAAGTGGCACACAGATTCATTCTATCTATCTATCTATCTATATCCTGTGTTTGAGCTTGGTCTCTGTATTGCCTATACTAGGGGCAGGGACATTCAGACAAGATGGTCCATTCAGCTTTATTGCATATTGATGATTCTTCTATGATTGCCACACGACACAGTGCCAGCTGCACGTTTTGTGATCAGACGGTGAAGTACACTGAATGGGAGCACAAGTGTCATATATCTAAAAGAGTTTTGACAGCCCTCATTGTGTCACATTGTATGGCAGTTTGGTCATATTTTTGAGGAACTGTAATCAATCATGTACCTATAATGAAGACAAGTGGTGACTGGACTTTACTTTTAGCCTCTCTTGGGAACAGTTTTGGATTATGGACTGTCATTCTGTTAAACCTATCAAGCTGAATGACTATTGAGTAGCTCGGTGGTGTTTGTTATAAGAATTACTGCACTTTATTGTTGAAACGGGAGAGCCTATTGAAAAACTATAAAGTTGTGAAGCTGACGTCACCATAGCTTGCATAGGAATGTTGACGGGATGGTGTTTCACTTTTTAGAAAGGACGCCTTCTGACTTGGCTAGCGATTTTCTGTGTATGCTGCAGGAGAGTAAGCAAAGTGCAGGTGGTGAAATTCTGTGTTGTCAGTTGTACCGAGGTCAGATACTTGTGAGCTGGATTGGCCACCACTGGAAACTGGACACTGGCTTGATGAATCTTTGGTCTCCCTACACCCCTCCTCAGAAGCGATTTGCCAGAAGAGTGGATTTCCCATCTGTACACTTCTCTTCTATTGCTAACTCCAGACTTCGCTCCTTTCATCTTGCTGCTCCTTATGCCTGGAACAAACTACCCGAGTCTGTACGTTGGGCACCTTCTCTGACCCTTTTCAAATCCATGCTGAAAACTCACCTCTTCGCTACCGCTTTTGGATCTTGACTCACCTGATCTCCTTTGTGTTTCTTTACCATTCCCCCTAGATGTATCCCATGTGTACAGCCACTGTGTTATCTGTCTTGACTAGACTGTAAGCTCTGAGCAGGGACCATCTTTTACATGTGTCTGCAGTGTATGTCTTGTAGAGCTATACAGATGTTCAGCAGTAATAGTATGGCAGTTCTTTTGAGGTGATTGGTCGCAGCGCTGAGCTCAGATAAATTTCTGTGTTGTGCTGCTCATTTTTGAACCAATGTTGGAGCACGAGTATGCCATGAAGATGTGTTAGATGTAATCACTTTATGTGACATTTCTTTTCACCTAGAAAAGTAAAAACATCTAGCAAGGGCTGATGACTGAAAGAGGTGAGCCTCCCTAATGAAACACAATAATTTATGGGGAGTTGCTTGTATTTTTGATGGCCCTTTTAATCCCTTTTATCTATTGCTGTCTTTTGGAATACCGCCCATGTTTTTTGTAGTTGGTATTCCCTAATACGGGAGGCATCAGAGTTCAGAAGATTGTATCCGGGCTGGAATTCCGTTCCAAAGAATGCTCCTCTTTAGTAAGAGTTTTTACCTTCTAGGAGGCAAATCAGAGACGGTGACACTGGGATCACATGGGTTGAGGAGCCCAGTCGAGAGGGTACACTGGGGCGAATGCTTAAAAGTGACTGGTTTCTTGGATATAATCAAAGATGACTATTTATTTCCAGAGGTTCTATACTGTAGATTTGAAAACATAAGAAATACTAAACACATAAAAGAAACACTCAATAAAATAATAAAACCTATACAGAATTAAAGCACCTCCAAATAGAACATATTCTATCCGCCATCTACACTAATTACTTTCTTAAAATAAAATAAAAGCTTTCACCTTTTCTTCTTAAAATCCGAGTCATCTTGCATAACCCAAAGCTCCGCAGGCAATTTATTCCAAATCAACGGGTCAGATACTGACAAAAGCTGATTTAAAATATGGACCCCCATAACCCAGTGGAGGGGCTGGGTATGTCAGCTAACCATGTCCATGCAAACACAACTGAGAGTCAAAGGTTTTCTAGGGGAATATGAGTTGGGGTTTCATCTAATAGTAAATGTCTTTATGATATTCTTTTGCCTTGGAAGAAAAAAAAGGTGGTGGCAATAAAATCCATGTTAGTGGGGACAAAAAAAGCAAGAATGATCATAACAGTTTAGCTTGTATTATTGATATCCCATTTTTGCATGGAAAATCCTGCACTTGACTGTAGTGACAGAAGAAGACGGAAAGTTTTTTTTTTTGTTTTGTTTTTTCTCCTCTGCTCAGTGTATGGCAGTGACCTAAAGGCAAAATATAAGGTTAGGATTTATCAGAAAAGGAATGAAAAATAAAATGGGCTTCTGTAATGCCTCTGTATCTCTTCATGGTGTAACCACACCTGGAGTATTGTGTGCAATTCCGGTCACTGCTTCTCAGAACAGGTATAGCAAAACTAGAAAAGGTACAGAGAAGGATGACCAAAATGATAATAGGAGTTATTCCACTGCCCCTCCCCTCCCCCCATGAGGAAAGGCTAAATAGATTAGGGCTCTTTTAGTTTGGAGACAAGATAACTGAGGGGAGATATGCTAGAGCTCTATAAAATCATGAATGGGCTGGAACAGGCAAATTCAAATTGTTTACTCTTCCAAAAAACTATAAAGGCCTTGAAATTACTAAGTAGAACATTGAACAAATATTTTTTCCAATTTGTTTTAAATTCTGTGCATAATTAAGCTCTGGATTTCTTTGCCAGAGGATGTGGTAAAAGCAGTTAGTATAGCTGGACTTAAAAAAAAAATGTGGACAAGTTCCTGGAAGAAAAGTCCATAAACTGTTAAGGTAGATTTGGGGGAAAGCAGCATGGAATGTGTCTACTTTTGAAATCCTGCCAGTATTTGTGACCATCAAGCCTTTTATCCTTTCTTTGGTCATTGAAAATGATGGCAGATAAAGATTATATGGCCTATACATTCTGCCCATCCATATGAACTACTAGGCTGTACAATCCCTTCCTCTCCATCAGAGATCCTCTAATACTTGTCCCATATTTTGTTGAATTCAGATACGTTTTTTGTCGCCATCACTTCCACTGGGAGGCTGTATCCATCACCCTTTTGACAGGTACTTGTGACCTGGATTGGTCACTGTTAGAAATAGGATACTGGGCTTGTTGGATCGTAGTCTGACCCAGTATAGCATCCCTATGTTCCCAAACCTGTCCTGGGGGCTCCCCAGCCTGTCGTGTTTTCAGTGAATATGCTGGAGGTAGATTTTCTGCAGTGGAGGCAGTGTATGCAAATCTTTCTAATTAATATTTATAGAGGATATCATGAAAACCCAGTTGGCTGGGTATCCCCAGGACAGGTTTGGGAACCACTGGCATAGATTATTCCCGAGTCTATCCCTTTTTACTAATCTTATGACTCTTTGTTCTAGAGCAGTGATGGCTAACCTTTTTGAGCCCGAGTGCCCAAACTGCCACACAAAACCAAAGAATTTCCTCAAAGTGCCAGCACGTCAATTAAACCTTAACAACAAGATTTTAGTATCTAAAAACTCTTTATAAAGTTGCCTGAACTATGTAACATCATTTGTAAAGGTTGGAATCTTTGTATTGTCAGAGAATCAATTTGATTCACAATCCTTTGGTTTTCATTTCAATTTATTGGCAATTTATAATGTTTTAATGATTTCATTCAATTTAATGAATTTAGGAAGAATTTGATTCAGTTACACAATATATTTTAAATGTATTATTCACATAACATGTCAAATGTATCCTGAGTAAAAAAAAGATAAACTTCTTAAAACTGTTAACTGTGTCAGGACTCGGTGTGTATTCCCAAAGAATCTATACATGAAAAAAATTAATGTGATGTTTGTTGTTGCATGCATGCTGATAACTTGTCAAAGAGATATCTTTCTACCTTTTTGTGCATTTTTTTTCAGTTGCAATTGCTCCAGCCACTTTCTTCTGGTTTCTTCATGTTTTCTGCTAACTCTCCATCATCTGCTGTCCATTTGTCCTTTCTTCTCTCTTCTAGTTTTTTTTTCCATTCTCTCTCTCTACATCCGCTTTAACATACTAATCTTTCTCCTTTTGCTCTTTCCTCATTCCTATTTCATCCACTCAAATTTTACCCCTCCATCCTCAATCCCCACTTACTCTCCCAATACCCGGCCAATTGTAGATTTTTTATCCCTCCCACACAAAATATTTTTCCCCTCTCCATTTTACTCTCCCAGCCCCATCCCATTCTAATCCTCCCCCAACATCAGCTCCCTTCTAGTTCCAGCCTCACCCAGCATCCATTCCCTTCTAGTCCCTGCATCAGCCCATTTCCAGTCCTATCAACCCCCCAACCCAATACCAGTCCTAGCCCCCCCATCAACCCACTTCCAGTCCTAACCCCATCAACCCATTTCCAGTCAGCCCCCCATAGCCCATTGCCAGTCCTAACTCCCCCCATCAGCCCACAGCCCATTACCAGTCCTAACCCCATCAGCCCACCTCAAGTCCTAACCCCTCCCTATCAGCCCATTTCCTGTCCTAGCCCCCCCATAGCCCATCAGCACTCCTAACCCCCCCCAGCCCATCAGCACTCCTAACCCCCCCCCCCCGCAGCCCAGCCCAGCCGAGGGAATTGTTTTTTTTTTTAAAGCTGTCTTCTCCCGCTGCCGGGGCCGCCGCGGCAGAATCGAGTGTGCCGCGGGGCCCCCCTGCCCAGCACAGCCTGCCCTCCCCCTCTATCCGCTCTCTCGTCGCAGCTCACAGTGATACGCGCCGGCTTTCAGAGTGCGAAGGGATTAGTTTCCCTTTCGCGGCTCTGTTAAGCCCGCGGGGGCTGATGGGAACTTCCCATCAGCCCCCGCGGGCTTAACAGAGCAGCGAGGGAGAAACTCTTCCCTCGCTCTCTGAAAGCCGGCGCGTGTCACTGTGAGCTGCGACGAGAGAGCGGATAGAGGGGGAGGGCAGGCTGTGCTGGGCAGGGGGGGCCCCGCGGCACACTCGATTCTGCCGCGGCGGCCCCAGCAGCGGGAGAAGACAGATTTTTTTTTTTTTTAAATTTTACTTGCGGACCTTCCCGCGTGCCAGCTGCAAGGCCTTCGCGTGCCACAGCTGGCACGCGTGCCATAGGTTCGCCATCGCTGTTCTAGAGTTTCATTTGAATTGAAAAATGCCTATCTCCTGTGCATTTATACCATGGAGATATTTATGTTTAAATCTGTTTAATGAGAACTTTAGAAATTCATCACTTAACCCAAAATGATGTTTCAATGATATGTCGAACAGGAGTGTAACTCTAGCAGGTTTTTACTTTTTCTCTCCATTTACCACTATCAAACTTTGATGGTAGGAGTATCTCCTCCTGGATTGTGTTGTGGGAGCACTTATAAATCCATAAAGAATGAATTATATTTATTATTTTTACTGTCTTAACATACCATCTTTCCATTAAGAATAAAAGCAGTTTACAAAAAGCAAAAGAGTGCAATAATAAATTAAGAATTAATTCTTAATCAAATAACAATTTAAGTTGAAATATCAGTTTCTTATGTTCCATCTCGAGGAATTTACTTCAGGAAAAGTCTGCCAAATAAAATTCTGGAATAATAATCAGTTCCTGATCATTCCTCCAGTTTAGTCCACCACCACTGGGTAGTGCACCTCCTCCTGCAGCTTGGAGACTGGGCATGTCAAATTCGTGACATCACTGGACATAGCCTGCTAGAATCTCCCATCAGCCCCAGTGTGTCCAGTCTCCATGCAGGAGGACGTGGTGAGCCTAGGTGCTGGGCTCACTAGAGAAACGAATAAGGAGCAAGTTAGGAGTTGCTCTTTAAAATTTCCCCTTAAATTTTTAGGTTAAGTATTTTCCATTTTGGTTATGGCCCTTTTAAATTTATTTTCTTTCTGGGGGTAATATCACTTAAAAAAAAAAACAAAAAAAGACCTGTCAGGTTTGAGCCCGACCCTGCCGCACCAAGGGATCTCTTCCTCTGCGGACCTCTCCTAGAAGGCTCGGAGGAGAGCTCCTGAAACAGAGCACTGGCAGGCAGGTTCTCACGGAGTGTCTGAGTGCTGCTCCAGGTCTCGGGCCAAATAGTCTGTGCTGCCATGGCAGCGGCACTCGTGGCAAGCGTTGTGAGCCTGAATGCTGAGTGCTCGCGGCTTGAGGGGCCTCCGGTCTCAGCGGTAAAGATTTATTTTACAGTTTCTTTACTTTTGGCTTACGTGCATCGGTGCAGCAGCAGGTTGGCCTTCATCTTTCTGCACGGGGTGAGTTGGTTAGTTTGCGCGCCAAAACCACTGTCAGTCAGGAACCGCGGCCATTTTAAACACGCGGTGTTCGCCACGTGTCAGCTGGTTGTGGCGGCGGTCTGGAGAACCGCCGCGGAGTCTAGTCCTGCATCCCATTTTTATTTAGTTTCTTTTTGGACTTTGTTTGTTTTTTAAATTTATTTTCTTTCGTTTTACTTTTTTTTTTTTTTTTTTTGCATTCCCGTTTAAGCTATTGGGTTTAGATTCTGTGACTTTTTTTCTTTTTGCTACTGCTGGGGTCTGAGTGGCTGAGAAATCAATTTCAAAGGTTTGGTCCCTGTTTAAAAAAAAAGAAAATTAAGGAATTCAAAGATTGTATATTTCAAACGGAGCTGCAAATTCATTATTTGTCAGGTCTGCTTGGCGGTCAGCACGCCCGCAGTGTGTTGTCTGTGGCACCCATAGAGGCACGGTTGCGGACACCGGCATCTGTAGGGGCTGCGCAGCTGTGTTTGTCAGCGTGGAGCAGCAGATGGAGAATTCAGGCATCCCCATTTCTCAAGGAGCCGCTGCGGGGGTGGAAGGGGAAGCATGGTTGGGTGCCCCATCCATGTCCATTCCGGAAGCTTCAGCAGGGGGCGGGAGTAGGGCCCGGTTCGCAGCTGGGGGATTTTTGTCCAGACTTTGTCCTGATAATGCATCAGGCATTCTGTCTCAGATGGCAGAGTAAGCTGCCTACTGCCTAGTCCCTTACCTCTTCCCTCGGTGGTTTTGCCAGCCGGGATGGCGGACGGCGAGAGCCCTTTTTCGAAACCGCCAAAGAGGTCTCACCCTTCTGATCATCCCCCTTCAGAGTTGGGGTGGCAGGAGGCAGATATTGACGAGTTGGAAGAGGGGGAGATTCCGGAACCTGAGGATCAGACAAAGATCATTGGGGCGTTCCGGAAGGACGAGCTGACGGCCCTAATTACAGAGTCCCTGCAGACACTCAAGCTTGCGACGACACAGCCGACTGAGGGGGAGGATGGGGAGGATCCCATCATGCAAGCAGTGCGACAGACGCAAGTAGTGTTCCCAGTTCACAAGGTTGTGGATCGGATGATCCAGGATGAGTGGGACCAACCGTAAACGGGGCTCGGAGGTCTGAGGACTATGAACAGGCTCTACCCCTTGGCAGATAAGGACAAAGAGAAGTTTCGCTGTCCGCGGATTGATGCGGTGGTATCTGCCGTCACTAAAAAGACCACTATACTGGTGGAAGGTAGTGTGGCTTTAAAGGATGCACAGGATAGGAAAGTGTATGGTTTGTTGAAACAATCCTTCGAAGCAGATGCTGTGTCCTTGTAGTCTTCCACCTGTGGAGCTTGGGTGGCAAGGGCCTGCCTTCGGTGGTCTCAACCACTGTTCCCTCTAAGCTGTGCGCGTGTGCGCGCGCACATACCTCGCTGAGCGAGCGCACATACTTTACAACAGAGCGCACAAAAATTATGGCTCTGATTCTGATAGAAAACACCACAGACGTCGTAAAATTTAAAAGTTATGATTGTAATTACTAGAAATTTCCCGCTTCATTTAGTAATAGTCTATTTTCATTTAATTTAATTAAAATCAATGTGGGGTACATACTGTATTCTGACGTGTAGTCAAATTTTAAAGTATATAATTCTGAGTGTCGTTATGTGGCGCACAAAAATTTAACCTTCCTTCAAAAGCTGCACACAGCTGATATTTTATGCGCACACAGCCTACAGAAAATTAGAGGGAACATTGGTCTCAACACTTGCGGCAATCGACCCACTTGGAGCAGGAAAGTGTATGGGAGCTGGAACGCTTGGAATCTGGGTCTGCATACTTGGCGGACGTGCACTATGACCTGATCAGGACTTTAGCGAACAGTATGGCATCGCTAGTGGCCGCCCGGAGGTCCCTGTGGCTCAGAAATTGGTCAGCCGACAGGTCATCCAAATCACAACTTAGTAAGCTTCCGTTTAAAGGGAAGCTGTTGTTTTGGAGAGGATCTTGACAAGTTGGTTAAGGATTTAGGTGAGCCAAGGGTGGAAGGTTTCCGGAGGACAAGCCTAAGCAGGGAAAATTCTCTGACCTTTTGGGGTCAGTTTAGAGATTTCAGAAGACTCCGTACTTCTCGTTTGGGTGGTTTCCAAAGGGGAAGATTTGCTTCTCGGGCCCAGGGGTTTCGCGGGTTCCACATAGCAAGTAGAGGATTTGCAGCGGCTGCCACAGGTGTCGCTCGTAAGCCACAATGAAAGGAGGTGGGTCCCGGCAGAAAGTCAACCGATAGGATGACGGCTTCAGGGTTTCCTTTCTACTTGGACCCAAATAACACCCGACCAGTGGGTACTGGAGATCATTCGCAAAGGTTATGCACTGGATTTGGCAAGACCTGTACTGGACTCCTTCATACTGTCGCCCTGCAAGAGTCATACAAAGACACTAGCAGTCCGACAGACTCTGGAACGGCTCTTACCGTTGGGTGCCGGTGTCTGAATACGGCGTGGGGCGATACTCCATTTATTTCGTGGTGCCAAAGAAAGACGGATCCCTTCGACCAATCCTGGACCTCAAAGGGGTAAATCACTGTCTCCGAGTGCCGCATTTGAGAATGGAAATGCTGCAGTCCGTCATCATAGCAGTATGTCAGGGAGAGTTCCTGACATCTCTAGATCTCACAGAGCGTATTTACATGTTCCGATCAGAGCGTCTCATCAAAGGTTCTTATGGTTCGTGCTCCCTTGGGGGCATTATCAGTTCCAGGCGTTACCCTTCGGTCTCGTGACTGCTCTGCGGATTTTCACAAAGATCATGGTAGTGGTGGCGGCGGCCCTACGCAAGGAAGGGGTCTTAGTTCATCCATACCTCGATGATTGGTTGATTCGGGCGAAATCCAAAGCTGAGAGTGAGCGAGCTACAGTTAAGGTGGTGAATTTTCTGCAGGGGCTTGGCTGGGTAGTCAATCCGGCCAAGAGCCATCTGGTCAAGACTCAAGTGCTTGAGTATCTGAGAGTACGGTTCGACACAGACAGGGGCGGTATTTCTAAAGGAGCGGAGAGCCCAAGCACTTCAAAAGCTGGTCTGCAGCTTCAGGTCCGTTCCGGCGCCCACGGCGTGGACTTACCTTCGGGTGCTGGGTACAATGGCGGCGACGTTGGAGGTAGTCCCGTGGGCCAGATTTCATATGCGACCTTTGCAGAGGTCGATGCTTCGCCAGTGGTCGAACCAGTCCGACTCGTTGAACAGACGTCTCCCTTGTCCTCTTTGGTTCAGGCAGTCCCTTCTGTGGTGGTTGCTTCCCATGTCTCTCAGAGCGGGAACGCCCCCTGAAACAGCCAGAGTGGATCCCACTAATGACAGACGCAAGTCTGTCTGGGTGGGGGGAGCGCATTGCAGAGATGCCTTTGCGCAAGGCATCTGGTCGATGGAAGAGAGCAGCTGGTCCATCAACCGCCTAGAGCTGAGAGCAGTGTTCCTGGCCCTGCAAAGGTTCGAGGCTACGGTGACGAGGCAAGCGGTACGAGTGCTGTCCAACAATGCCGCGATGGTGGCCTACATAAATCGGCAGGGCGGTACAGGAAGTGTGGCCATGGAAGAGGAGGCAGAGCGAATGTTCGCTTGGATAGAGACTCGCTTGCAAGCAAGATCGGCGGCCCACATTGCAGGGAAGGACAACGTGATGGCAGATTTTCTCAGCAGGGTCCGAGTGGATGCCGGGGAATGGGAATTGCATCCGGACATCTTTGTGCAAATAGTTCACCGGTGGGGGACTCCGGTCATGGATCTGATGGCGACATTCCAGTCAGCGAAGTTGAGCCGTTTCTTCAGCAGACGACGGGAGCCAATGTCGGAAGGAATCGACGCCTTGATACAGCCTTGGCCGTCGACAGGTCTCCTTTGTCTTCCCACCGTGGGCGCTCATCGGACGCGTGGTTCAGCGCATCGAGGCACATTGGGGGCGAGTGCTTTTGGTGGCGCCGGACTGGCCCAGGCGCCCGTGGTATGCTGATCTCATGAGGTAACTCGACGGGGTGCCTTGGCGATTACCGACGTCGGAGGGACTGTTGATGCAGGGTCCGCTGCGAATGCCTCAGGCGGATCGGTTCTCGCTTACGGCCTGGCTTTTGAAAGGGCAAGGTTAAAGAAGAGAGGTTACTCCAGAGCGGTCATTGCAACCTTGCTTCAGGCACAAACGGTCAACATCATTGGCTTATGTGTGCATCTGGCGGGTGTTTGAAGACTGGTGCTCGAGGCACCAAGTCCGGGCCGCTACAGCGTCCGTACCTTTGGTGTTAAGTTTCCTATAAGACGGGTTCAAAAAGGGCCTGGCAGCCAATTCCTTGAAGGTCCAATTGGCAGCCCCCTCTTGTTATAGAGGTAAAGATCGGGGGGTGTCCCTAGGGGCTCATGGCGATGTGGTGTGTTTTCTAAAAGCGGTTACTAGAATGCGACCCTCTTGTAGGATTACAGTTCCGCCGTGGGACCTCAACTTGGTTTTAGGGGCGCTGGTGAATGAACCTTTTGAGCCCTTAAGCCAAGCATCCGTCAAGGATTGGACTTTGAAAACGGTATTTTTGGTAGCCATTTGTTTGGTGCGGCGCATTTCAGAGTTGCAGGCCCTGTCATGTAGAGAGCCCTTTTCGTTCTTTTCTAGTGAGAAGGTAGTTAGGCCTGTCCCATCCTTTTTTACCAAAGGTGTCTTCCCCGTTTTCATTTAAATCAAATGGTGTCTTTAGCGATTTTACTTTCGGGGGGAGGACACGTGGCTGAGCGGGGCTTGCAGCGTTTGGACTTTAAAGAGTTCTACGGAGATATTTGGCGGTCTCCGAATCTTACCGCAAATTGGATCATCTCTTCGTGTTGTTTTGGGGGCCCTAGAAAAGGGGAGGCGGCCTCAAAGGCCCCCATTTCCCGATGGATTAAGGAGGCGATTGTCTCAGCCTGTCTTTTGCAGGAACGCTCTGCGCCTGTGGGCTTGAGCGCACTCCACTAGAGCGCAAGCGACTTCCTGGGCGGAACACAGCCTAGTTCCGCCGGTGGAAATTTGTAGAGCGGCCACCTGATCCTCTCTTCATACCTTCAGTAAGCACTAACGCCTTGATGTGCTGGCGGCGAAGGATGCCTGTTTCGGGTCGGTGGTGTTGCAGGCCGGCTGGAAGGGTTCCTCCTGTTAGTACTGCTCTGTTACATCCCAGTGGTGGAGGACTAAACTGGAGGAACAATCAGGAAATAGAAATTACACTTACCTGGTAATTTGTAGTTCCTGGAGTAATTCCAGTTTATTCCTCATTCCCACCCAGGGAGTGTTTGATTAACAGGGCAAGTTCAATACAGTGTAAGGCAAGGTCTACAGGTGAGTGTTGCTTAATGTGATTTACAGTTGTCCTAATTCTTCCTCTTTCACCCTGTCTGTCTCTCCTCTTCAGGATCTCTGGTTCGGCAGGGGGGAGAGGGGCAAAAGGGGAAACCTCGCTCCTTTCTTTGAAAGGGGAGGTTAATGTTCAATAAGTTACCAGTTATACCTTTATGTTGAGTTTAGGATTATTAATAATGAAGTAGCTACTTATTTGTTGCTCTTTTGAGTCTGCTTTGTCAATAGTTCACTGGGGCTGATGGGAGATTCCAGCAGGCTATGTCCAGTGATGTCACAAATTTGACAGTCTCCAAGCTGCAGGAGGAGGTGCACTACCCAGTGGTGAAGGACTAAACTGGAGTTAGTCCAGGAACTACAATTACCAGGTAAGTGTAATTTCTATGTTTTAAAGTCTCTTCTAAAGGAGAGAAAATTGCCAGTCATGTAGTGGGAGAGTTAGGGGGCTCCAGAGATGTGGGCCAGCATAGCTAAAGGCTATGCTCCTAATCAAAGATAGTTGTCTAGCAACAGAAGCTGTTATCACAACTGTAACTGATGGGTCAGGGAATATTCAAATAGTCATTTTCATATCGTCCCTCCAGTCCAGACTCCTGGGTTTTGTCCCACCTCCAGCAGATGGAGACTGAGAATTCTAAATTTCTGTGATATCACAGCATAAGGGAGAACTCGCCCACCCCTCCTCAGACGTTAGTACTGTCAGTTTTCAGCAGATGGGACAAGACCTTTGCAGTCTGAGCTGCACTGGATGGTTTAGAACAAAAGATGAAGAAAAAAAGGGGGTGGATTTGGTAGGAGAAAGCTGGGAAGAACAAGTGTCAGCTGTAGCTTAGTGAGATTTCTCTCCTAATAGAGGCTGGTCTGGGCTGCCCCTCAGGGAACCCGAGCCGTTTAGTCGGGAGAGGTCCTGCAGAGGGTGCCGTTCATTCGGGTCCTTGTTTACTGCCTACCTCGGTATCGCTCTGTCCTACACTGATGCTTGCCCTTTAACGCCAGACTATCATGTTTAGTTGCAGCTGCTGCTGCTGGTGGGGGGGAGGGGAGGCAGAAGCACAGATTTCCATAGGAGCAGCAGAGGCTGAACAGTACAGGTGAGTGTTGGCCTGGGACAGCTTAGGAAGCTGGCATGGAAATCGAGCCTTGTGTGTGGGACTGGTGGTTCAGCGTTGCACAGTAGCGATTTTCGTTTCCTTTTTTTGTGCGAGGATTGTCGTTTGGGTTTTCTTCAGTGCCATGCGTAAGGCTGTGTATGTGGCCTGTGAAGTCAAGAGGGGCTGTTTGTCATCTTCTGGCTTCTGCCGTGGCTGCGAGTCTGAGGTCCATGCTGCAGGAGAGGATCTTTAGGGGTCAGTTCTTTTGGTGGGGGGATCTCTGGATAGACTAGAAGAGGCCAGTTTGGATATTGAGAGCTGTCCCTCACAGACTGCAGTTCCCATCTTTTGGAGCCGTCATTAATTGCTGCCGTGGGGAGTCTGGATTTGGTTCCTGCTCCTTTCTGCAGGCATTCTGGTCAGCCCATGAGGAGGCAGGAGGTCCATTGTCAGTAAGGCGCTGTCCCCTTCACACTGGACTCTGTCCTGCTCTTGCACTAGGGGGGATAAGGACCAGCTAAAGGGGTGCCTTTATATCTGACTAACGAGCTGCAGTCTGGCACCGGCCATTCCTCGCCCATGGCAACAGGACATGGGCATGGACTGGAAGTTTTGGACCTAGATGGTGTTTTGGAGGCCTTGGGGGACTTTGATGACCCTCTGGAAGGTTCATTAGATCTCGGTTGGGACACTACTGGCAGGGAGCTAGAAGAGGGTGAAATCTCTCTGGGGGAGGACCCGAGCATTTTCCGCATATTCTGATGAGAGGAGCTCGCTGTGCTCATAGCTCATTCATTGGCGGCACTGTACATCTTGCAGACCATTCAGGGGCAGGAGATCCCATTGGAGGACCCTCTGCTCCAGGGTATCCGAATGGCAGAGACAGTATTTTCAGTCCATCGAGCCCTTAAGCAGATGATGGAGTTGGAGTGGGTTAGTACCTGAGGCAGACTTGAAGGGAGACTTGTACCCTATCCCTGCAGTGGAGAAGGAATTCCTGAATGTACCAAAAGTGGATGCTCTGGTTGCGGCGATCACCAAGAAGTCCACAATACCAGTGGAAGGAGGTGATTTAAGTTTAAGGATATACAGGTTAAGAAATTGGTGACCCTATTGAAACTGGCATTTGAGGTAAATGCCCTGGCCCTCCATGCCTCCATGTGCGGGGCTTATGTGGCTTGAGCTGGACGCGGCTGGGTAATCCATCTTGACAAGAGCTTTCTGAATCAGTTTTGACACCCATCTCTGTTGTGTTTTTATGCCACAGAAGTGGGTCCAGAAGATTCAAGGACAGATTTGGCAGTTTCTGAGGCAGCTGGCCCCATCGGTTTGGTCGTATCTCCCACGTGTAAGGGTCCATAGTGGCGTTGCTGGATCTGGCCCCAAGCTCATATGAGTCTGTTGCAGAAGTCTCTCCTGTTGTGTTGGCTGCCGCAGAATCATTCGCTTTCTAAACTGGTATATCCGGAGGAGGTCAGAGCGAGCCTGAAGAGTGGTGGTTGGCACCCGAGACATTGCTGCTGAGGATGCCATTAGAACACTGGAGTGGATCGTGGTGATGGATGCCAGCCTGACTGAATGGGGGTGCTTATTGTATCTCACAGGTAGCACAAGGGTGTTGGATGTCGGGGATGCTGGCCATGGATATGATGATGTCTGCAGTCAATGCAAAGGTCAGTTGCTTCTTCAGTCTGAATCAGAGTATGTTGGATGGTCTCGATGCATTGGCTCAACCCTGGCCGTCGCAGGGTTTTCTATGCATTTTTTTCCTCTGTGGCCCCTGATTGGCAAGGTGCTCCAGAGAATCATGGTGCTTTGGGGTTTGGTCGTGATGGTGTCCCTGAACTGACCTTGCTGGCCATGGTATGTAGACTTGATCTGTCTGTCGGTCGGGGATTTCTGGTGTCTGCTGGTGCGGAGCACGCTTCTGTTACAAGGCACGATTGTCATGCCTCAAGTTGATTGATTGCTTTACAGCCTGACTCTTGAAGGGACTCTGCTGAGGAAGTAAGGATATTTGTCGTAAGTGATAGCCACTTACTGCAAGCTCACAAGTGTTCCATAATCCTTATCTTATATTCGGGTGTAGCATGTATTTGAGGACTGGTGTGCAGACAAAGGGAAGCAAACATTGGTTGCAGCAGTTCTAGACATTCTAGCTTTTCTGCAGGCTGGGGTGGAAACGGTCTGGCTCTGAATTCTTTGTGTGTCCAGGTGGCTGCGCTAGCTTATTACTGAGGACGAGTGCAGGGAGTCTCCCTGGCAGTGCATCCCGATGTGGCCCGGTTTCTCCGCTTGCTGAAACAGTTTCGGCCGTCAGTGCACTCAGTCATTCCGGCTTGGGATCTCAACTCCATCTTATCTGTAATGATGGAGGCTCCCTTTTGAGCCTCTGGTGTCAGTGACCCTTGAGCTGACCTTAAAGGTAGTGGTTTTGGTGCCCATTTCTTCAGTGCGATGCATCATAGAGCCTGCTGTTCCATCGTGTAGACAGCCTTTTTTACTGCTTTCAAAGGAGAAGGTGGTCTTATGGCGGTGCTGTCCTTCTTGCCTAAGGTAGTATCCACCTTTCACATGGTAGTATCCACCTTTCACATGGTACTTCCGATGTTTTTGGATTCCGCAGATCAGCATCTGTGCCTTCTTGATGTGCGCAGAGTGCCCAAGCTGTATTTTAAGTGCATAGAGTCCTTACGGAAGCCAGATCGGATGTTTGTCCTCTTTTTAGTATTCCGTGGTGGGGGGAAGCTGCCTCAAAGGCTTCCATCGCCTGCTTTTTGAAGGAGGCGATTGCATCGGCCTACTTGCTGTGCTGCAAGCCTCTCCCAATAGGGATGCAGGCACATTCCACAAGAGCACAGATGTCGTGGGCAGAGTTCAGTCTGGTTTCACCGGTTGACATCTGCAGGGTGGCTACTTGGTCCCGCTTGCATACCTTTTTGTGTGACACTACCGCTTCGATGTGCTGGTGCAAGGGGATACGCAATTTGGCATGTGGGTGCTGCAGGCTGAGTTTGCTGGTCCTTCCCATTCTTAATAATCGCTCTTATATCCTAGGAGTCTGGACTGGATTGGAGGAAGGATATGGAATATGAAATTTAGACCTTACCTGCTAATTTTCTTTCCTTGAGTCCCTCCAGTCCAGAACCTGCCTGTCTGTTGAGCTTTAGCAGGCCCAGGTGGGTACATCCGGGAGTATCCGTTTCATAGATTTGTCCTCCAGGGACATTTGCTTCCCAGAGGGGTATGGCAGTTTGTTTGTACATGGTTAATGTTTTTTTTTTTCTGCTTTGGTGAGGATTGTACTGAGCTCTGGGAGGCGTTCTCCCCTATGCTATGACATCACAGAAGTTTAGAATTCTCAGTCTCCATCTACTGGAGGTGGGACAAAACCCAGGAGTCTAGACTGGACTGGAGGGACTGAAAGAAAATTAGCAGGTAAGGTCTAACTTCATCTTTGCAATATAGAAGGGTTCACTCGGGGTAGTTTCTCCTAATGGGCTAGTTTTGTGTATACCATGGCAGTCGTGAACCTTACTTCTAAGCCCCAGGGTATGTGGAATATGATCTTAATCTCTCAAATTTACTGCTAATGCTCGGCGTAATACTTGCATCGTGACAAAGGGAGCCTCCTGCTGGAGTTCATAAGATGTAACATGTATGGGTAGTTTGCCAGGATGTGCTTGGAAATTCTTCTTTATCAGGCCTGTGGCTCCCAGTACAATGGGAAATATTTCTGCATCTTTCTGCCACATTTTCTTGGTCTCTGCATTTCTTGATAATTCAAGATCTCCCTCTCCACGCGATTCACAGAATAATCACTCAGTACCGACACTTCTATTATCAATGCTGTTCTGGTGTTCTCCTTTACCACTGTCAGGTTTTTTGGCATTCAGTTGCTTATCTGTCGGAATGGGAATATCCCAGGTGATCATAACCTCTTCATTCTCTGTTTATTCTCTTAGGGTCATGATCCCAGTGCTTTTCAGGGACGGTGACGATGTAGTGTTTACAGAGTTTCTAGTGGAGGAGGCGTGCTACTTTGTTGTGCCTTTCCATAGAGAAATTTTCCACCATCGAACTTCACAGCCTGCTATTCAGTGAGTCACTGTTTCTAGCTCTTTCTTACAGAATCATATGTCTGCTGTGCCAGTTTTTTTTAATACACGTATGTGATAAGGAAGCTTGTAGTGAGCCTATGGAAATAGGAGAAATTGATTTTGCTTTTAAGAAAAGTGACACCTGCAGTGCACAGGTTTCAGCGTTGGCATAAAGAAAGCAAGCAGAGAGAAACCAAACCTAGGCTGCCACACTCAAGCTCTGCTGACGTAATTGCAGGCTTGGAAGATAATTGCAAGCACCTGTCCAGAGAGGGAGAGACACTGCCCGGGAAAAGAGAAAGCAGGGAGGAGAGCCTGGGGGAGGAGAGCCCGGAGGAAAGCAAGAGCACGGGAAGAGAGAGCATGGAAGGAGAGAGCAGAGAAGGCTTCAAACCCCAGTTCCTGATCAGAAGGTTCAGAGGTGGGAGCCCAGGACTCAGCACAGAAGTCAAAGGAGCCAAGCCTGGAACAGGGAGCCGTGGCAGAGCTCCAGGAAGGAACTCAGGGAAGTGAACCAGGGACTGTTTCCCAGAAGCTGGAGGGAGACTGGTGAACACAGCCAGGGAGAAGTGACCACAGCTTCAGGTACAATTTATCCTTACCGGGTGGACCTGTGCTCGAGAGAGACAGGGATCCTCAGAGAGAGTATACCCTGAGACATACGTTAAAAGCTCAGAGCAGGGCACTGCATTACCGGAGCCAGAGGAAATGCAGGTTGAGCCTATTGAGCAGGATTTATTGCCTCCAGAAGTACTCATGGACTGTACTCTGTCATGCTGTTAGCATTGAGTCCCTTTGCTAAAGAATAGCTGAAAGAGAGAGTCTCCTGAAAAGTAGAGTAATGAAACCTAGCCTGAACTGGAAGGTAGGAACTTGCTCTTTTTAAGGGGAAGATACCTGATGCATGTACATTTGAATGCTTAATGAAGACAAAGGTAAAAAGAAGATATTTTTACTTTGTTGAATGAAGAAGCTGTGTTTTCTTTATCCGTTATATTGATAAGCAGCCGCATATAATTAATGACTGTGACGCTCATCCAGCCTAAGTTGTAAATAACCTTGAGCGAATGGATGGAGAAGTATCCTGTTACAGTCTACATGGACTTTGTTTGCGTTTGGGGAATAAATTTTGTCATTTGCCTTTACTTTCAGTTTCATGACTACACTTCATCTTAGAAGGCCAAAACTACAACTCCCAGCATGCTTCACTGGAGAAAAATAGTTTATTCAACCTTTTATAAGAGAAGTGAATGGCAACCCTATCCCTCTCAGCCTTAGGCAGAGGGCTGGGGCGTGACACGCTGTAAACCATCTCATCGGCAATCTACTGTCTTCGGCTGTAGCTATCAATCGTTCATCCTTTGGTTTCAGTCTACCTTTCCTCAACTATTCATGTGTCCATTCTTAATCGACAAAAGGTTCTTGGAGTAACACTCTATTTTCTACTGTATTTGTGCATTTGTTTTTCCTCACCTGCTGATCTAATTCTTTGAAGAGTTTTTTTTTCTCTTGTTTTGCAAATTCTGTTACTTTCTTTCTCATGCACACCTGTGGATTCTCGCTCATGCCTTCTAATCGTCGGAACACTTGTCCAGGTTTGATGATGGAGACAGATTCTGGACGTTTACTTTTATATTTCAGCACTTTTTGTGTATTTGGATCTGATGATGCTGTCAGATAGGCTTAGAGGCCTATGATAGCTGCTCTGTAGGTGTAGTCAATTTCTATAAGTCTTAGCCCTCCTTCAACTCTAGGGATGTACAATCTTGGCATACACTGATTCTTGTAAATTCATGAACATGGAGGAGTTTTCTTGTTCACACATCAGTTTTTCAAGCTGTTTATGAGGCCAATCCACAATTCCAAAACTGTAGGAGAGTACAGGAATTGCCTGCTGATTGATGGCTTGTATCTTATTTTGTAATGTTAAAATACTTTTCAATAACAATTTTAATCTCCTGTAATATTCTTTACTGATCTTCTCTCTCGATAGTTTCTGCTCAAGTGTCATTCCTTTCTCTATTCCAAGATACTTATATATGCCTTTCTGTTCAAGGTCCTTGATGTCACAGCTCTCAGCAAGGGAGATGTTTTTGGTTTTGCTCAATTTTCCTCTGAAAAAAGTTGCCCTAGCACATTTGTCAAGGCCAAACACAGTGTGTGTGTTGTGGTGATTTTTTTACATACAAAAAAATCCCCTTATGTAGTAGGCTTAGCAGGTAAATGATATACGGGCAGCTACAGGGGAGCAGTGCAGATCTGAGGACAGATATGATGTCAAAATTATTTGTAGTGCTTATCAGCCTGCAGCTGTATTTTTGAACAAGTTTGAAGTAATGTAGGATGTTTTGAATAAATCTTGGAGGGAGGAGTGGCCTAGTGGTTGGGACAAATTTCCTTGGGCTGGAGGACCACGGATTCGAATCCCGCTAGAGGACAGCAACCTTGGGCCGGAAGGACTGGGTTTTCTAGTCCCACAGGTGCTCCTTGTGGCCATGGGCAAGCCACTTAACCCTCCATTGTCTCAGGTACAAAAACACAGATTGTGAGCCTTTTGGGGATAAAGGAAAAATATATACAGTACCTGAATGTACATTGCTTTGACTGGTAGAAAAGCTGTATATAAGCCTAGTTAAATATATGGAAATTGTTCATACCACTTGATAACATTTTCCCAGGATAGGAAGGGATGTAGTTTGCAGATTAATCCCAGCAGATGAAAATAGGAGTGAACAGCTTTTGCCAATTTCTAGCATAAATGCCAACTGAATAGCAGACCCCAAAACCTGTAACATCCTCAAGGAGATGCATTTGTCGCCCTCCTAAATAGGGTTTTGCTAATGGAGGGGAATTTTTTTAGAGAGAACTAAACTGCTGACAATTTTCTCAGGATTGAGTACCAGAAAGTGCTGGTGGTACCACTTCTCGATCTGGGAGTGTCATTTGAGTTGCTTAGTAACACTATGTTGGTCGTTTTTTATGAAGATTATTAGGCTGAAAGTTGTTAGCATGTGTACGAAATTCTACATTTTTAGTGCTCCATGGAGGTTCCTTTTAAAAGGAAACCTCCACTGCTGGGAAGTGGGGCTTCTCTCTCCCCCTTTGATGGAGTTTGATATTCATAAATATTTGTGCTCGCTGTTTATTATATGGGACCCTTTTCTGTTTAAGTTAAATTTGGGAGAAGCAACACCAGTCGATCAGCCATAATCTTGGCCAACAATTTGATATTCAGGTTCAGCAGTGAGACTGGGAGATACGATTCAGGGTAACTTGGGTCTCTATCTAGTTTTGGTATGACAACAATGTGGGCTTGTTTAGTGTCATAGGGAAAACATCCCTTTCCAATCAGCTAGTTACTCCTGAGTCCAGGGGCAGATCTACTGTAAAACTAATAAAGCTTAAGCTTCATATATCTAGATATATTAATACTACTACTACTACTACTATAGTATAATTCAATACAAAATAATAGTTACTTTAGTAACCTTTTTAATTTTTATTTTATCATATAGACTAGCCATAAATGAGACAATGTTCTGAGATGTAGTAGTTTAAATTGTGGTGGTCTTTCGTGGAACAACCCCATTGAAGAAGATAACAGTAGTTAACCAGACCTCGTTGCTGGTTGCGAAGGGGCCCCAAAAATATAGGTCTGCCATTGCCTGAGTCTGAATTCCTCCAGCTGTTGAGGGGGGTAGCATGAGGTAAGCACAACACTCTCCAGGTACTGCTTTATTTAATCATGAGCTACTTTTTCCCTTACGTAGAGCTGCATTAAAAAAGTCTCGGAACCTCTCCATCCCTTTGGACCGGGTACAGAACCACGGTTATCTTGTTAAGACTGTTACGTGGTGCATTCCGTGCCAGCCTCTCAGACAAGCAGACAACGTGTGTCCTGCCTTATCTCCATACTTAGACAAGTGAAATTTGAAGTACATAAGAATTTTTTCACACTCTGATGTACAAGGTTGTTTAAGGCAGCCTGGGAGGCCAACATGTTGGCCCTGTTTTGGGCTGTGTTCCATATAGCAAGTTTGTTTCTGTCTTTTCTGATTTATTCTCCATCAGGAGCAGTCGGGCATCCGGCTCTCTTTGTTTCTTAATTACATTTAAGAAATATCCTTACCCACTTCCCCTCCACGCTCATAACAACTTAGGCCATTTTTCAAAACAAGGCGAGAGATTCCATATGCTCTGCAATGTGAGTAAGATACTCATCCCATTTTTCCTACAGGTAAACATGAAATTCCTCATCCCTATACAAATCAAGGGGGAACTTCGATGATCTTCCATGCATATCAACATCTCCCCAACCAAGGCTCATTCAAATCAGAGTATGATAGCAGACTTTAAAAGATTCTGTAACTGTGCGCAGCACCTTAGAAAACAGGAGCTATCACCAAACAGTAACGTATGTACAAAAGAATATTGTGGGCTCTAGAAAGATGTTTGAAATTACTTTCCCACCATGCATCTTATCAGCTCTGGCCTTGCACATAACCTTTGCCTGGCACTGAGAGGTGCAATCTTTACCCATACAGGGTGCAGAAGATCTGTCTGAACTAGGTTCCATTATCCCATTGACATCCTCCCTCCCCCACCCCCCCACCATACGAATTGTCTACTTTAAAAAGCAAACAGAACATTAAGTTAGCAAAGGATCGTATGTCAGACACATCTGAAGCATAAATGTTATAGATTGCCTGTATAATAATCCAGAAACCACCACATATCTGCCCTGTGAGTCTCGGACCTCTTTTTGCAAGATAAACGGGGGATATATTGTGGATCAGGATCACCATTCTGGCTAGCTAATCAACAGCGAGGTCCCCATAAACATTTCCTATTCGCTACTGCTTAAGCTTAGCGTGTTAAGCTTCTGTCTGGTAAGTTTCTTGAAGCATTGCAATAGCAGCTTTGTTTTTGTAACGTACATAACACCTTATGACTCTTTACCTGTACCATTTACATTCCAGGAAATACACAGAGTATTTATTTAAAAGTTTTCTGTACTGCCTTTTCAAGAAATCAAAGCGGTTTACAGTATAACAACAAATTACATTATAACATAAGGAACCATTACAATATACATACATTTGTAAGGAATAATAAAGGAGGTTATAAACAGTGTAGCTGTTGTATATTTGGCTAGTTAACTTATATACAAGATTATGTACCAAATAACTGGTGCACATTTGTTCTGATAACAGAGACTTATCTATAGAAGAAAAGATGTACAGCAGGATTACTTCGAGAGTGATAAGGTGCTAGATGCGTTATTTAAACTGAGGTTCTGACTAGTAGCCTGTGTAGTAATGAAGGTTTAGACATTATTTAGAAGAATTAGTGAAGAGTCTAGGTTTGATATATTCTGGGTATATTAGTGTTCCCAAAATGTTCAATAAATAGATGTTTTAAGGTCTCTCTGAAATGTAGATGAGTCTGAGGAAGATATTAGCTTCTGTGGAAGTATATTCCATAGCATCGGAGTGGTAAATAAGAATGCCCTATTACTGGTGATGCAGTTTGTTTTGCGATATTCTGGGGGCACTATTAGGATATTTTGTGTGCAGCCTCTTCTTAGGCGATCGTTTGGGGTGGCTTTTATAAGGTTAGATAAGTAAGATGGAGCTATGTTTTTGACTAATTTGAAGATATTCATCAGTAGTTTGTATTTAGCTTTGTATTGGTAGCCAGTGGAGATTGTATAGAATTGGGGTTCTTTATCGGTCCTCCAGTTTAGTCCTCCACCTCTGGGTTGTGCACCTCCTCCTGCAGCTTGGAGACTGGGCATGTCGCAAAAAAGTGACATCACTGGACCACGTGATGTGGTGAGCTTGGGTGGCCGCGTTCACTTGAGCTCCGGACTCCTCAGCCCCTTACCGGATTAAATCGCCATCTTTTTTTCGGCAGTACGAACTTGCTCAACCGCCTCCGGCTGTATCGGAGAGGGTGTTCACACATAAGAGGAAAGGAGAGGGAGAATGGCCGCTACTGCTAAAGCCGGCAGAAGAGAAAAAGAACGGGCCTTGGGGCTGCACAAGATGGCGGAATCCCCGCCGAAACCAGGCCAGATACCTGCAGGGGCAGCAGGCAACATTTCCGTGGAGGAGATTACTGTGGCTGTCACGGGTGCACTTTCAGCGCAGTTTGAGCTGCTCCAAACAAAGTTGGATGCGGTGCAGAGCTCCGTGGCCGCGTTTGGGACACGAATGCAACATGCTGAAGAGAGGATAGAGCAAACCGAGGGGGACGTGCAAAGGCTATCACAGGAGATGGAGCAAGTACAGCATACCTTGCAAGTATATGAGAATAAACTTGATGACCTCGAGAATCGCTCGAGGTGCAACAACCTAAGATTTCTGGGCATCCCTGAGTCAGTGGGAGATAAAGAACTGCGGCCCTATTTGGCAGCCCTGATGAGCCCCCTAATTGAGACGGCTGGAGAGGGAACCCCAGTTGCCATCGAGCGTGCCCACAGGGTGGGCCCCAAGGCGTCGAGACTCACGCCCCAGAATTGTGTTGGCCAAGTTTCTGCACTTCGGGCAGAAAGAAGCGGTTCTGCGGGAAGCTCGCCGGAAAGGTACCGTGACGGCAGGGAATGCCAGTATATCCGTATTACCCAGGATTATTCAGCGGCTTTGAGTCAAAGGCGCAAAGCTTATGCACCTATTTGTAAAAAACTGATTGCTGCAAACATGCGGTTTACTGTCCAGTACCCAGCACGGCTGCACGTGATGAATGCTGGGCGCCACCTGGTTTTTGACTCGGCAGCTGAGGCTTTGGCCTACGTTACGAAGCTGGACGCTCAGCACAATAACCCACCTGCTGATCAGCCGGGGACCTCGTGAAGTGCTTCTGGACACAGTTGGGGATTGAATCTCCTTGAGCTGGTGGAGTTGTAGGGTCCTTTGATTTTGGAGGCTGCTGGAGATTTACGGACCCTACTTTGGGGGCACAGAGGTCAGCACATTGCAGTGACTGGGCCGGAGAGCGTGGCTGGCCTTGTCCTGTTTGGAGGATCCTGTGTTTCGCCGGAGGAACGCTGGCTGCCGGTGATCCTGTGCCCAGGAGTTTGCAGGCGATGGACATGGGTCTGCTTCGGGGGGGCCTATTGAGCCTTCTCTGTTTGTGCTGGCCCGCTCTTAGTTATGTGTGATTCAGATTGCCTTGTTTTCTCTGTTTAATTACTGCGGGCTGGCTGTGTCTATGGGGGTATTGCATTAAGTTATACAATATGGGTGGGGGGCCAAATTTTTTGGAGGGGCTGGGGAGTCCGGACACATTAGAGGTGGTTGGGGGCCTGGTGAGGGGTTAATGTCTCTGGGGGATAGTATGCATGGAGGAACACACTTGGGAGGGATAGGATCTGGTGGTGTTATTAGGGAAGGTAGTCGAGAAGGGAGGGGGTGTGGGGGGGGAGGAGATGGGGGGGTCGTGCAAGGGCTTAGGGGGGAATGTATTCAGGATCTGATAAGCCTGTTTAGGTTGAGCCACATATTTGTGCATAGGGGGATGCTCCAGGCTGGGGGAGCACCCCCTTGGTACTTGTTTACTGTAATATATGGGATTGTTTTCTGTATTTTATGCCGCTTAAGATAATTTCTTGGAATGTTTGCGGTCTGGGTAGCCCGATTAAACGGGCCAAAATTCTGCAGGCATTGGCTAGGCAGAAGGCGGACATCGCTATGCTCCAGGAAACCCACCAGACAGCCGAGGAGCACTGTAAACTTTGCAGGGACTGGGTAGGACAGGTCTGGGGGGCCCCGGCTCTGGGGAAGAAGGGGGGTGTAGTGCTCTTAATACATAAGCGCATAAGGCTGGAGGTTGTAAGGGACCTGGTGGACCCATCGGGTAGATTTATACTGCTGCAGGGCGCCCTTGAGGGGCGGCCCGTTATCTTGGGCAATTTATATTGTCCTAATGTGTTAGACTTGCCCCTTTACTCGCGTTTTGCTTCTAAAATTGAGACGTTGCCGGAGCTCCCCTTGATTCTAGGGGGGGGGACTTTAATGCTGTTATGGATGTTGATCTTGATACGTCTAAAGGGGGGGAGCCAAGGGACAGATTATCGACGGCCCGGGTGCTGCGTCGCCTATGTTCCAGGCTGGGGTTGGTGGATCCATGGCGATTGTGGCACCTGACCGAGCGGGATTACACACATCAATCTCGGGCGCATGGTACCAGCACGCGTATCGACTACCTACTGATTTCCACTGGTTTGTTTGCTAAGGTCGAGGACGCACAGATAGGGCCTGTGGAGATTTCTGACCACGCGTTTATCTGGTTGGACGTCTATTGGACTGGTAATATTCCTCTGACATCTCCCTGGCGATTTCCGCTTGAACTATATAAGGATGCGCAGTTCCGTTCCTTCCTTCAGAAGAGATGACGGGAATTTGAGGCGGATCATAGTGGTCACCAGGATGACCCAGAGTTGATTTGGGAAACTGCGAAGGTTGTACTACGGGGAGACATTACAGGGTTCCTTGCCAGGTTGCGAAGATTGCGGGCAGAACGTATTCTTCGCCTAGAGAGATTGGTGACGAAACTGTGGCGCCGCTGGACCCAAACCCCAACAACAGGGCTTAAAAGGCAGTTGTGCGAAAGCCAAACGGAACTTAATGAACTATTACATCAACGGGCAAAGAAGTCAGTGTTATATTATCGCTATCAATTATACCGCCACGGGGATAAACCTGGGAAGTTACTGGCCAGGTGCCTGCGTGGCCCTAGGGGTTCTAAACTAGTGCCAGCGTTGCGGGATGACCAGGGGACGCTTCACCTGGACAGTCCGGAGATAGTGCGAGTCTTCCGATCCTTTTTTCAGAGACTCTATACCGCGGAGTCGCCTTCCCTTTCACAGGTGGAAGACTATATGGGGGAATTGGACCTACCCCACTTATCTGAGGAGCAAAGGGCATAGTTGGATCAGCCGATTACGGCAGCCGAATTGCAAGGGGCCATTTCTAAAGCTAGCTGTTACAAATCCCCGGGGTCCGATGGTCTCGGTGCTGAATTTTATGAGATTCTTAATGAGCAGATCTCCCCCACCCTGGCTGCAGTGCATAATCGGAGGGCACAGCAGGGGTACCTCCGATGGGGAGCCAACCATGCCCATATTGTTCTTATTCCCAAGCCGGCTAAGGACCCTCTCTCGGCAGCTTCATATCTTCCTATATCCCTGCTTAACTTTGATCTTAAATTAATGGCGAAAATTATGGTGGATCGTCTGGCGGAATTTCTGGGGCAATTAGTCCATGAATCCCAGGTGGGTTTCGTTAAGGGGCACTATGCTGTCTGCAACTTGCGCAAGATAGTCGCGTCCTTAGAATGGGTCCGGTATAGACATTTACCCTCCTTATCAGTTTTGATGCGGAAAAAGCCTTCGATAGGGTAGACTGGCGGTATTTGATGTCCCTTCTCCCGTGTTACGGAATTGGACCTTTTATTTTGTAATATGGTTGCTAGCCTATACGCTAACCCGACGGCTGCGATCTTGTGTAATGGGGTGTTGTCCGAGGCCTTCCCGTTGCACAGGGGGACCCGTCAGGGCTGTCCCCTCTCCCCTCTTCTCTTTGTTCTGTCCCTGGACCCCCTCCTGCGTACGGTGGAGGGCTCGCGAGCGATAAAAGGGGTAAGAATCGACTCCCACGAGTTTAAGATTTCCGCTTTCGCTGATGACTTGTTGGTACATCTCCTTTCGCCCAGAGAATCTTTGCCCAGTCTCCTGTGGGAGTTCCGAACCTTCGGGCAGTTTGCGGGGTTTAGTATTAACAGGGACAAATCTGAGGCCTTGGATGTATTGGGTCAACTCCGGAGTGGCTGGCCGGGTGGGTTCCCGCTTAAGTGGGCTGACAATCACTTTGTTTATTTGGGGATTCTTTTGCCCAGTCAGCCAACTCAACTTTATGGGAGTAATCTGAAGCGGATGCTGACCAAAGTGAGAACCCAGTTGCAGTCTTGGCGGCCCCTTCCCCTGTCCTTAGCGGGGAGAATAGCAGCAATTAAAATGGTAATTTTGCTGCGGCTACTATACTGGTTGCAGACTATCCCTGTCTGGCTACCCCAGCGAGATGTCTGGCGTTTTGAGGTGGAATTCAGAGACTTTCTCTGGGGGGGGAGGGGGGGCGAGAGCCCGTATCCCATATGGTCGCCTAGTGGGAAGGGGGAGGGATGGAGGGTGGGGCTTCCGGATCTCGGTGCCTATGCTCTGGCCTGCCAGGCGCGACACCTGGGGGATTGGCTAGGCGATACAGAATTTTATACGCCCAAGGTGGTGGAGGAGGCCTTTGTGGCACCCCACTCTTTGCAGGCTCTCCTACATTTGGAAAACCACAGGTGGCCTGCCCATCTTGTTGATAGTGTCCTATTGGCTCCGGTGTGCAAGACTTGGCGGCAGCTGAATGCTTATTGGGGTCACAGTTGGAAGGTGTCAAGCTGGTTACCCATTCAGGGGAATGCCAGTTTTACTCCTGGCACCGACACCGCCTTTTTCCGTATTTGGGGGGACGAGGTATCCGTAATTTGGGTCATGTGGTGGATTCGGTTGGGAAACTTAAATCTTTTCTGGTGTTATCCCGAGAATTTGACCTGGGGTCCCGTCATTCCTTTGCATATATGCAAATAGCCCATTATGTGGGCTCCCTCCCGAGGGAGGAATTGCATAGCGACCGATCGGCTCAGATTTTAGAGTTCCTTGGGTTGGGCGGTGCGGAGCGAACGTCAATTCGTGTCTTCCACTCCAGATTGGCACAGTTTCGGCCTCGACCGGATTATCATAGTGTGGAACAGGCTTGGGGAGCCGAGATGGGACGGGAGATTCCCTGCGATACAGTTCGGGTCGCCCTCCAAAGGGTGGTGAACCTGGTGGATGGGGTTCGCTGGCGGGAAATACAATTTAAATGTTTAACTAGGGTTCACTTTTCCCCGCGACGGGCCTTTCGGTGCCACTTGACTTTGGATGGTGGCTGCCCGCGGTGTTCGGAGCCCATGGCGACTTTATTGCATATGTGGTGGGGCTGCCCACGGATCTGCTTATATTGGAGGAGAATTGCCTTCTTTATGGCCAATCTTTTAGGACAACCCGTCTACTGGGATGCTGCCCTGGTCACCTTGGATCTCCTGAGCCTTGCCTCCCCGAAGGGGAAATGGGGTCGCTGGCTAGTGCGGAAGGCCTGTCTGGTGGGTAAGGGGCCATTATTGCGTCGATGGAGGGAAAGCCACCCTCCCTCCTTCTGGGAGTGGCGGAATTCCTTCCATCAACTTATGCTCCTGGAGTGTAGGGCCGCTAGGGGCCATGTCAAGCGGTGGTCTGCCTTCTTGCTACTCTGGGACCCATATATTCAAAATCTGAGTCCCCGGACTCGCAATGTTGTTTTGCAACTGGGATGTTAATCTATACCCTTGTTTGTCTGTGGCTCTAAGTGGGTGAAATGTAGAGTTTCCTATGAGCTAGTCCTGAGTGGAACCGAGTTGGGTTTGTTAGGGAGGAAGGGGGAGTGTGGGGGGGAAAATTTGAAAAAATCCTTGTGATCATCAGTGTGCCCTGTCCCTGGGGATAAGAGTCAACCCCAGGGAGAGGTTGTTGAATGTTGTGTACTTTCTGTTTTTTTCTGATGGTTTCTAAATAAAAATTTGAAAAAAAAAGTGACATCACTGGATGTAGTCTGATGGCCTCTCCCATCATCCCCAGTGTGTCCAGTCTCCATGCAGCAGGAGGACGTAGTGAGCCTAAGTGCTGGGTTCACTAGAGAACAGATAAGGAATAGTTTAGATTAGCTTTAGCTGGTTTTCTTTTAATTTGTCCCTCATTTTGCATTTTATCTATTTTGGGGGGCTATCGCTTAAAAAAGAGTGCTGCTGTTCTTGTGCCTGCTCTGGTTGGCCTGCCAGTCTTTGTGTTCCCTCTCCAGCTTTGCTACCGGCGCGGATCTCTCCTCCCTGATCAGGTCGGGGGAGAGCTCCGCTGTAACGAGACCAGTTCCGTCTTCGGCTGCACAACGCCGGCGCGGCTCTGCAGTCTAGAGGTGTTTGGTGGCTGGAAACCTGCCCGTCGGCTCCCCGCTTGTCAGCGGAGCGGAGCCACGTGGTCTGCAGCACCGCGGTAGTGGGAGCGCAGAGCACAGTCCGGGGATGCCGTAGTCAGTAAGTGCCCTTGGTGTGGCCCTTAGGCGTCGGTCCGTGGCGTCTGCTGCTGAGGGTTACATTGGTGACATGGACTGGGTTGACGTGCTTCTAATGTGTGGTAACCTGCTGTTCCATGTTCCTCTCCTTCTCTTATCTGTGTGACTGTCTCTGTTCCTCTATTCTGTCCTATCATATAATTGGCGTTTCTTTCCTCGAATGATATAGCATTGTAAACCGCTCTAATGCCTCTGGCCTGAGCGGTATATCAAATTCTAATAACCATAATAAACATGAGGGCTGTTTGTTGAGTGGGGAAACAGCCACAGCGCTAACCGGGAACGGCGTGTTTTCTTCGTGCCCTTTTTTCTGTCTCTTCAGACAGCGGCGGCCATTTTCTCAGCGTGCCTTATACATGCAGGCAGCTGAATGCCGCGGTACAAACTTCAATTTGCTGCAGTTTAATTCACTTTTATTTTATCTTGGTTTCATTTGCTTTAATGTGCTTTCAGTTGCCTTTTCCTTTCTTGATTTGGGATGCTTATAGTGATTACTGCATTTCTCCGGGAGTCCTTGGGACACAGGTTCAGTTCTTGGTTCAGGTGGCTAAACCACCTCATTTGGGGCACGAGTCAGCTTCCTATTGGTTGCCTTTCTTGCCTGCTTTCATAAAGAAAGAAAAGATTTAAAGAGGAATTAAAAAAAAAATAAAATAAGAGAATAAATTTTAAGAGATGGCGGCACGGCCTCATTGTGTGGTATGCAGTACCCGTAGAGGGGCTATTGCCGACTCGGGTATTTGCCGAGGCTGGACGCAGGTTTCTACCAGCGTGGAGCAGCAAATGGAGGTTAAGGTAGGACAGGAGCCTCAGGGAGCTTCAGCAGGTGTGGACGCAGAGGTGTTGTCCACTCCGCCGGGGGTTGGTCCCGAGGTGTCAGCAGGGTCTTCTGGGGTGTTATCCACTTCGGGACCGCAGCCCGTGGACTTTTGCCCTGACTTTATGTTGATCATGCATCAGGCGTTCTGTTTGCGGCGGCAAGGGAAGGTGCCGGAGGCGCTGTCGCTGACTGGGGCGCCACTGTGGCCAAGTCCGGCTGAGGTGAATGCCGGTTCTTCGAGGCCAACAAAACGAGCAAGGACTCGGGAGCCTTCGATTTCTGAGTTGGCGGGGCAGGAGTCGGAGGAGAACGACGTCGACCTAGAAGGTGGAGAGGAGGAGTTGGAAGAGGGAGAGATCCCTGAGCCAGAGGATCAGGCAAGAATTATTCGGGTGTTCCGGAGGGAGGAGTTGACAGCGCTTATCACAGAGTCCCTTCAGACGCTTAAGCTTGCCATGGAACAGCCTTTGGAGGACGACAACGGTGGAGACCCAATTATTCAGGCAGTGCGTCAAACACAGATGGTGTTTCTGGTGCACAAGGTGGTTGACAAAATGATACAGGATGAGTGGGATCAGCCGGAAGCAGGGCTCTGGAGTGTTCGCATTATGAATAGACTGTATCTGTTGGCAGATAAGGACAAGGAGAGGTTTCGGTCTCCGAGGATTGATGCAGCGGTGTCAGCGGTGACCAAGAAAACTGCTATTCCGGTAGAGGGCAGTTCAGCCTTGAAGGATGCGCAGGATAGAAAGTTGGATGGTTTATTGAAGCAGGCTTTTGAAGCCAACACGGTGTCATTACAAGCTTCCATTTGTGGGGCCTGGGTGGCAAGAGCTTGTCTTCGATGGTCACAGCATTTCCGACAGTCTCAGCTGGAGCAAGAGGGTTTCAGTGAGCTGGACCGCCTAGAGTCGGGGTCAGCTTATCTGTCGGATGTTCATTATGACTTGATTAGAGCACTGGCTAATAGTATGGCGTCTCTCGTGGCCGCTCGCAGATCCCTGTGGTTGCGAAATTGGGCGGCTGACGGGTCGTCCAAAGCACGTCTTGGTAAACTCCCTTTCAAAGGAAGGTGGTTTTTCGGGGAAGATCTCGATAAGTTGGTAAAGGACTTAGGGGAGTCTAAAGGTGGCCGACTGCCGGAGGATAAGCCCAAGCAGGGGAAGGCCTCGTCAGCCTTTCGAGGTACCTTTAGAGACTTTCGGAGATTTAGGACGTCTTGCTTGGGTGGATTCCAAAGAGGAAGACTTGCTCCTCGGGCCCAGGGGTTTCGGGGGTTTCGAGGAACAGGTAGAGGTTTTGTGGCAGCTGCCTCCACATCCAATCGGAAGCTGCAATGAAGTGAGGTGGACCTCGGCAGGAACCTTTCCGATAGGCGGGAGACTTCGGGAGTTTCTTCCTACCTGGGTACAAATAACGACCGATCAGTGGGTGTTAGAGATAATCCGAGATGGCTATGCGCTGGAGTTTGCACGGCCGGTTCGGGATTCATTTGTGCAGTCGCCCTGCAAAGGGCAGCGGAAAGCCCAGGCGGTCCGCTGCATGCTGGATCGTCTGTTACGCTTAGGCGCGGTCGTCCCGGTGCCCAAAGCAGACTTCGGCAGGGGTCGATACTCAATTTATTTCATGGTGCCAAAAGAAGGATGGGTTGTTTTGTCCAATTTTAGATTTAAAAGGAGTGAACCAGTGTCTTCGGGTACCACTTTTCAGGATGGAAACGCTGCGGTCCGTCATTGTGGTGGTGCGCCAAGGAGAGCACTTGACATCCCTTGATCTCACGGAGGCGTATTAACACGTACCGATCAGAGCGGGTCATCAAGAATTTCTCCGGTTCGCTCTGCCGTGGGGCACTATCAATTTCAGGCATTGCCCTTTGGTCTAGCAACGGCGCCACAAACGTTCACCAAGATCATGGTGGTGGTAGCAGCAGCGTTACGAAAGGAAGGAATTCTGGTGCATCCCTATCTCGACGATTGGTTGATTCGAGTGAAGTCCAGAGCCGAGAGCTTACAAGTTACAGACAAGGTGGTAAAATTCTTGGAGAAACTAGGTTGGGTAGTCAATATGAGCAAAAGTCACCTTGTTCCGTCCCAGAGCCTCGAGTACCTCGGAGTACAATTCGACACTCTGAAGGGAGCGGTATTTCTGCCAGATCGTCGGGTCAAGGCCCTTTGACAAGTGATTCGCCATTTCAGGTCCACTCTGGCCCCTTCGGCCTGGAATTATCTCCGGGTGTTAGGTACGATGGCGGCGACCCTAGAGGTGGTGCCTTGGGCCAGAACTCACATAAGGCCGTTGCAGCAATCGTTACTGCACTGGTGGTCTTCTTAAGCCGACCCGCTGAGCAGACGTCTGCCCTGTCCTCTGGAGGTCCATCAGGCATTGAAGTGGTGGTTAATTCCAGAGGCGTTGGGGGCCGTGATGCCCCTGGAGCAGCCAGAGTGGCTGCCATTGTTGACAGATGCCAGTCTCACAGGTTGGGGAGCGCATTGCGGGGAGCTTTTCACGCAGGGTCTGTGGTCAGCTCAGGAGAGCGCGTGGTCCATCAACAGATTGGAGCTCAGAGCGTTAACGTTAATGTTACAGGCATTTGAGAGGACGGTGCGGGGTCGGGCGGTAAGAGTTCTATCGGAAAACTCCGCAACAGTGGCCTACATCAATCAGCAAGGGGGTACAAGAAGTACGGCCATTGAAGAAGAAGCAGAGGCTCTTTGCTTGGGTCGAGCTTCGGTTGTCAGCGATTTCTGTGGCGCACATTGCCGGGACAGACAATGTGACTGTGGATTTTCTCAGCAGAGTCCAGGTGGATGCCGGCGAATGGGAGCTACATCCGGAAGTCTTTGCACAGGTGGTGCGCAAGTGGGAGCCGCCGATCATGGATCTCATGGCGACCTTTCACTCAGCAAAAGCCAGTCAGTTCTTCAGCAGGCGGCGAGAAAGGATGTCGTAGGGGATCGATGCCCTGCTGCAACCCTGGCCGGTGTCGGGTCTCCTCTATGTATTCCCGCCGTGGGCACTTATAGGTCGAGTAGTGCAGCGGATCGAGGGTCACCCGGGGAGAGTGTTGCTGGTGGCTCCGGATTGGCCAAGACGTCCGTGGTATGCCAATCTCATCTGTCTCCTCGACGGGGATCCGTGGAGATTGCCGACGTCAGACAGGCTGTTTAATTCAAGGGCCTCTGCGGATGCCTCAAGTGGATCGGTTCTCTCTTACGGTCTGACCATTGAAAGGGCGCATTTAAGGAAAAAAGGTTACTCGGGAGCAGTCATTGCGACTTTACTTAAAGCTCGGAAAACGTCTACGTCTTTGATGTACTTCGCATTTGGCACATTTTTGAAGATTGGTGTTCCAGGAGGCAAGTGCGGGCAGCAACCACGTCCGTTCCAGTGGTTTTAAGCTTCCTGCAGGGCGGATTCAAAAAGGGCCTAGTGGCCAGCTCCTTGAGGGTTCAGTTAGCCACGCTGGCTTGCTATAGAGGCAAGGTGCAGGGAATAGCACTAGGTGCACATGCTGACGTGTTGCGTTTCCTCAAAGCTGTAACCAGATTGCATCCTGCTCGTAGGATTGTGGTTCCTCCATGGGATCTCAATTTGTTCTTAGCAGCGTTGGCTAGGGAGCCGTTCGAGCCTTTGCAGCAAGCGTCCGTGAAGGATTTGATGTTGAAAACGGTGTTTTTGGTGGCTATTTGCTCAGCGCGGCGAATCTGGGAGTTGCAGGCATAGTCTTGTAGAGAACCATTTCTGTCTTTTTCTAGGGAAAAGGTGGTGCTTTGACGGTTCCTTCCTTTTTGCCCAAGGTAGTTTCGCCGTTTCATGTAAATCATACGGTTTCTCTTCCGGTGCTGGGTTCGTTGGCAGACGTCGCAGTGGACTGGGGATTGCGCCGCTTGGACTTAAAGTGAGTGAGGCGGTATTTGAAGGTCTCCGAAGGTTTTTGTAAATCCGAACGTCTGTTTGTTCTGTTCGGGGGATCCCATAAGGGGGAGGCGGCGGCCAAGGCCTTCATTTCTCGTTGGATTAGATAGGCGATCGCTTCGGCGTATCTGTTGTCGGGGCGACAGGTACCAGCTGGATTGCAAGCTCATTCTACCAGAGCGCAAGCGGCGTCATGGGCGGAACACAGTTTGGTGTTGCCTGTGGACATTTTGTAGAGTGGCTACTTGGTCATCTCTTTGCACTTTCAGTAAACACTACCACCTGGATGTGTTGACTGCAAAGGATGCTGTGTTTGGGGCAGCAGTGTTGCAAGCCGGCTGGAAGGGTCCCTCCCAATAAGTACTGCTCTGTTACATCCCAGAGGTGGAGGACTAAACTGGAGGACCGATAAGGAAATGGTAATTACACTTACCTGGTAATTGTTCTTCCTTGAGGGACGACAGTTTAGTCCTCCTTCCCGCCCGAGGTAGTATACAGGTAAGCAGTGGAGGTTCGGCCGGGTGAAGTGTGAGATTACTGGTAGGTAGATATTATTTTTTTTAGGATTCTTTGTTTCTTCTGGTCCTTTTTGCCTATCTTTTTGACGCAGGCAGAAGGAGAACGCACAAGGAAAAGCCTACCTTACGAGACAGAAAAGTCTCTTGTATAAAGTAGTGGTTATACGGTCATTTAACATGGTTGGTTCTTAGTTAATTATTTGTTGCTCTTTTAAGTGTGCTTTGTCAGTAGTTCACTGGGGATGATGGGAGAGGCTAGCAGACTACATCCAGTGATGTCACTTTTTTGTGACATGCCCAGTCTCCAAACTGCAGGAGGAGGTGCACAATCCAGAGGTGGAGGACTAAACTGTCGTCCCTCAAGGAAGAACATTTACCAGGTAAGTGTAATTACCATTTATGCATGTTGCCATATTTTGTGCTTTCTGAAGGCTATGTAAAGCTTGCTTGGGCAGGTCCTGGAGAGTGCTATTACAATAGTCTAGGTGTGGGAAAATCATTGCCTGTAGTGCAGTTCTGAAATCGTGGTCTGCTAGTAGTGGTAGCAATTGCTATATCATCCTCAATATATTTTAAATTGTTCTGCTGATTAAATTTATATGGGAAGTTGAGAGGCTGATCTATGGTAATACAAAGATATTTAACTTCCAGGGTGGCATCTTTCATGTGAATATTGGAGAAGGGGAGGGTTGAAGTCCTGGATTCTTGTAACAAACAATAGTTTATGTTGAGGTTATGGGTTTTCAACCATTGTGAGATTTCGTTGAATCAGGATATCATTTGGCCAAAGTTAGGGTTTGTTACATCAAAGGGGAGGAGGTATAGCATAATATCTGCATAAAAGAAATAGCTAACTTGAAATTTATTAATGATAGTACATAGCGGCTGCAGATAGATATTAAATAACAAGGCAGAGAGGGTTGAGCCTTGGGGCAAGCCCTGTTCTTTTTCATAAAACGTCTGATGCCAGTTGGACAGTTTTGACTTGTGACCTTTCTGATTAAATATGATTTAAACCACAGGAGTGTGGTGCCATATATACCAGTTTGCTGTAGCCTATCAGGAAGTATATTATGATTGATGGAGTCAAAGGCTGAGGCTAAGAAGATAAGGATGAATGCTTGCTTGGAGTATTCTATTCCTTTTTTTCAGATTGTTAAACCGTGTCAGTAATAGTGTGTTTCAGTGCTATGATGAGGTCTGAAACCATATTGGTTTTCATCTGGGGGCGAATGCATGTCAATATGGTCCTGCAATTAGATATGCAGAATCTTCTCAATTACTTTTGCAAGAAACGGGAGGCTGGATATTGGCCTATAAGATGTAAGAACATAAGAGATGCCATACTGGGTCAGACCAAGGCGCTCCCTCAGCCTAGAGCACCCCATTCATACCCAAAGAACCAGATGACATGTTAACATCCATCCAAACAATCTTGTGCACACACCCCCACCTATTGGCTAAACATCGTCCCACCCAGCCCCATCCTTTCTCCCAGTTCCCCCAAACAACTGACATATTTCTCTCACCACCATAGTCATAGTCAATATGCCAAGAACCCCGCATGCTCCTCTCGCCCTTAGCCTCTCATCTGCATCATCCCACTGCACACACCTGCTTACATTCTCACTCAGACCAATTATCTTATTGGATTTATTGCAAACATTAGCAAAGTGGGTATTTTTGAAGAGGATGTGGAAGACGTTGTATAGCAAGAGAGGAATAAACAAAGAAAGGAACCATCCTATTCCTGATCCAACTCCTCCCAATTTCACAATCCAGGTTACTAAAAAGGGAAAAACAAACAAACATGTATCCACCTAAGTCCTACAGTGGAGCACCTCCAAAAAGGTTGCCTCTAGCTACTATTTCGCCAGCCAGACTAACAGCAGATTGGGCCCTCTTGAAGTACAGCAGCTAGTCTATGTACCCTTGTCTTGCGAGTACATGATGACATATATCTCTGGGGGTATAACAGTAAAACCCCACAATAATAATGGTCTGCTGCCAGCCAGGCACGATAGACACTTCAGCTGGTTGTAAAAGATCCCACATTCGTAGAAATTCAAAATACTGAATGTGTTTCTTCCAAGATTTGTCATCCAAGGATATTTTGAGGAACTCTGCAATATTGCAGTGTTACTGCAAAAACACAAATGGGACACATTTATGGCTAGCACTCTTTTCCAGTAACAGGCCATGGCTCCCACAGAGTACCTCACAGGATCTCTTGCCTCTTGTTACCTTGATTAAGCAGTTTTCTCTTGATAAATTCCATCGTAGCTTTAGGGTCTGTGAATGCTCTCTGCACTGCATTATGTTTCAGTTGCAGCCAGGCAGGTTATTGTATAGCAAATCAAAAAGGTCATGGGCATGCAAGCACGAACAGGCCAGGGCAGACTCTCACCGACAAGTTTTGTGGAATAATCTTGGTATATCAATATTTTGTGTTTCTGATACAAGTCTTGGCACTGCCTCCTTTTGGAGAAAGTTCAAGAATCATACAATCACTACACAAGGTCTACTTTTCATGGTGCACACTCTTCAATATTCGGAGGCCCCACACGTCCAGTTGAAGTTGGAGAGACAGCCATGTCTCTCAAAATCTACACAGTTCAGTGTCTGTACTGTTTGCTATTCCCATAAAATGCAGCTTATTCCTCCAGGAGCAATTCTTGATATCAATTTTCTCCGCTTTCCTTGACAAAGATTTTTTTAATGTTGCGAGTTTCCTCTTTGTCCTTTGAGTGCTGTCTTCAAGTCGGTAATCTGTTGCTGAAGCGCCAACATCAGGGATTTAAGTGTTCAAAAGTAAACATTAAGTTGTCCAGTTTCTTATACACTCTTATCAAATTTGCCCTCAAGTGCATGCACAACAGCTACACATACTTTTTTCACTGTAGCTTCTACACATGGCAAAGCTGATCCAGAGAAGTACCATCCACCTTCTTGCCTTCTGCTGCTCATGGCTTTTTCTCCTTACAAGGCATTTTAGCTGCGTATGACAAAGCTTTTCTGACACCACAAGGTCATCAACTCCAGCAACTGCTCTTTTAGAGCAAGGCCACCAGTCACGGTAGGGCACAGATTCTAAGGTCATGGGTTAGGAGGGGCTTCTAGAACTTGGAAAGATGTGACCTCCATCATAGAAGTATTTAACTGTGTCTCATATCGCCCCTCTCCCAGCTTTCCTCCAAAGAATACAAATTTGAGATTGTTAGGTCTGTCCCCATATATGCTTTATAATTAAGACCATTGACCATTTTATTAGATGCCTTCTACACCAACTCCATCCTGTTTATCCTTTGGGCATTACAGTCTCCAAACTTGTACACAGTACGCCAAATGAAGTTTCACTGGAGACTTATACAAAGTCACTATCGCCTCCATTTTCCTGCAGGCCATTCCTCTCTGTGCATCCAAGCATCCTGCTGACTCTTGCCAAAACCTTTTCTACTTGTTTGGCCACCTTTAAGGTCATCAGATTACGCTCTTTTGTACATTGAAGTATTTCACTCGTATACTGTGCTGCCATTTTGGACCCAAATGCATGGCTTTGCTTTTTTAGCATTAAAGTTTAGCTTCCAAATTCTCTACCATTCTTCAAGCTTCGCTGGATTGCTCCTTGTGTTTTCCACACTTTCCAAGGTGTCCAAGGTCTGATCCCTGCAGCACAACACTGATAACGTCCTTTATCCTCAGCATGAACTACATTTACCACTGCCCTTTGTCACCTCCCATTCAGCCAGTCAGTCACTTTAGGACCCCCCCTAAGGGCATTCTGTTTATTTACAAGTCACCATTGCGGAATGATATCAAAGGCCTTGTTGTAATCTAAGTATTCAATGTCTAACACTCTCCACCTTTCCAATTCTCTGGTCATCCAATTAAAGAGATCAATCAGAATTGTCTGACAAAGACCCACCTCTAACAAAATTATGCTGTCTCGCATCCTGTAAGCCCTGTTCCCAGCTTTAGCAAGGTTTCCATTAACTTATTCACCACAGAGGTCAGACTAATGGGCCTGCAGTATCCACCCTATTCTTTACTTCCACTTATTTGGACAGGAATCACACCCACTCATTTCCAGTTCTCCAGGATCACTCCCGACTATAAAGATGCATCAGAGAGGTCAGACAGCAGAGCAGCTTGAACCACTGTGTCAATTCTTATGTTATGTTCCTCACAGAGGCCTTCCTGTATATTCCTGTCAGCATAGTTCATAAAGGATCTCTCACATTTTGCAGTCTTAAAGACAGCTCTGCCCTTTTAAATTGGCCACAACACCCTGGGCTTTCTCCATGGTAGTGCTGACAGTGGCAGCAGTGCTGCACAGGAAGGAATTCTAGTCCACCTGCATCTGGATGACTAGCTGATTCAGAAGAAAGTCCACGTAAGACGGCGCTGCCCCTCCCCCATCTCCAAGGCATGGTTTAAAAAAACAAACAAACAGAAAAACTTGCAGGCACAGATTCAGTATTCCATCGCATCCCACTGTCTCAGAGTCTGGAACTCCCTATCAGATTAGTATCCATAGTGGCTGCCTTGGACCTGGTTCTGATTAATGAAGGCTTGCATAATCCTGCTTATCTCTGGAACTGCGTGTTTTTTGATCCTGTTGATACACTTGAGACTTGAAGTGATTGCCTTATAAAGCTCACTTGAGTCTGCTGTTGGGAAAGACTGCTGCTGAGTTCTGAGTTGTCTGAACAGATTTTTTTTTTTTTTTTTACACAAGTGAGTAGAGGGACAGTGAATTCCGTATCCCAGCTAATGTTATCACTAGTCACTGCCCCTGCGCTTTGAAAATCACCATTTTTTGAGGCCAATTCAGTACTTGCTGTGGCTGAGGAGAGGCAGGTCTCCCAGGAAGGACTGCTGCTGAGTTGTCCTGACTGATTCCTTGCACAAGTATAATTTTTTGAGTTGGAGGTTGTGATCTGGCATTGGTCTTATAAGAATGAGGAAAGGATTCTGGCTATTTTGTAATGGGGAGGAGGTAAGATGGTGGGGATTGGGGTGGAAAGGATAGCCTGTTTTTGAAACTCTGCCAACTTTAAACCAGTGGAGAAAGTAATGGGGGGAGGGGATGGGAGAATAGGTGTTACATATGTTTGATAACAAACTTTTGACCTTATTGACATTGTTGTAGTTAAAGAGGAATCAGGCTGGGGTGGGGGGGAGGGGGTAGGGAGGTGAGAGGAGTTCTGTTAGTGAAAGATCAGCTGCAACCACAGCAGGTATTAGTTGAACATCTGGGAAGATCAGAATCTTTGATACAATATTTTTGGATAGCATGCAGAAAGCAGCTATTTGCTTTACATACAAGGCTTCACTGCAGATGATCTGAAATGTTTCTTTGGAATGTTCAGGGTTTATTATTTTGGGAGATTTTTAATATGCATTGGGATCCTATGTGAAAAATTCAGGCAGTATGTGGGATATGCATTTAAACTAGAAAAAGGAGGTGACGGATGGGGAAGGACAAGTTCAGGATGTCACTCTCGGCAAAAGCAGAATAACATCAGAAACAGCCACACTTTTAAACCACACATCAAAGACAAGTGGGAAGAAGTGGGCAAAACAAAATCAATGCAAAATACATGCAAGCCAGTTAAATGCTGGAAAGCAATGAGCACAAATGCTCGAAGCTTAGCCAACAAAGTTCCGGACCTGGAAGCCCTAATGGTGGAAATGGACTTGGACATTGTGACCATTACAGAAACATGGTTTAATGAATCGCATGATTGGGATATGGCCATAGCTGGCTGTAATCTATTCAGAAGAGACAGAAAGTGTAATAGGAGGAGGAGGAGTAGCCTTATATGTCAAAAGCAATATTAAAGCTACTCAAATGCAGGGGGCATGGGGAAGAGAAGAAGCACTCTGGATTATGTTGGAAAGAGGAGATGGCACTGTTGTCCATACTGCTGTAGTCTACAGACCTCCGACAAATCAAAGAGAGAGATAACGAATTGATTACAGATATTGCCAAGATAGCCACAAAAGGGGGAAGTGATCATAGTGGGTGACTTTAATCTACCTGATGTGGATTGGATTACTCCTTCTGCAAATCTGGAAAGAAGCAAAAAAAATTGTGGATGCTTTCCAAGATGCATTACTTAGACAAATGGTGATGGAACCAACCAGGGAAAGCGTAATGCTGGATTTAGTGCTCACCAATGGTGATAGCGTGTCAAATGTCTGGGTGGGTGCCCCTGTGAGCAGCAGCGATCATCACACGGTGTGGTTTGCGATAAAAGCCAAGGTGCAGTCCAATCATAGCAAGCTCAAAGTCCTAAACTTCAAAAACACTGACTTCCGTAAAATGGCCAAGTACCTAAAGGAGGAGTTGGCAGGGTGGGAAGGGATAAGGGAAGTGGAATTGCAATGGGCTAAACTAAAGGTGGCAATAAAAGGGGCAACAGATAAATATGTAAGAAAAGTAAATAAAAACAAGAGGAGAAGGAAACCTATTTGGCTTTCCAAAGAAGTGGCTGCTCAAATAAAGGCAAAAAACACAGCTTTCACAAAATTCAAAAGCTTGCAAACAGAGGAACACAGAAAGAAAGGAATACAGGATCAAACTCAAAGAGACAAAAAGAAATAAGGAAAGCAAAATCAAAGGCAGAGGAAAAGATGGCTAAAGATGTGAAGTGTGGCGACAAAACTTTCTCAAGTATATTCAGGAAAAGAGGAAAATCAAAGGTGGAATTGCAGGACTCAAAAGTGCTGGGAACAGACTCGTGGAAAGTGACATTGAAAAAAATTGCTAAACAAATACTTCTGCTCTGTTTTTACTAAAGAAAATCCTGGAGAGGGACCACCTGTGACTCCCAAATATAAAAAATGGGAATGAAGTAGATACCACACCGTTTACAGAAGATGTGTTAGAACAACTTGCAAAACTGAAAGCGGACAAGGCCATGGAACCGGATGGGATACATCCCAGGGTACTGAAAGAGCTCAGAGAGCTTCTTGCAGGGCCGTTAAAGAATGTTTTCAACAGATCCTTGGAAACAGGAGAAGTTCCTCTGGACTGGAGAAGGGCTGATGTGGTACCTCTTCACAAAAGTGGTGATAGGGAAGAAGTGACTAAACTACAGGCCTGTGAGCCTTACCTCGGAGGCGGGAAAAGTAACGGAGGCGCTCCTGAAAGAGCGAATAGTGGACTTTCTCAAAACCAACAGGTTGCATGATCCGAGGCAACATGGTTTTACCGAAGGACGATCTTGCCAAACAAACCTGATTGAGTTCTTTGACTGGGTGACCAGAGAACTAGATCAGGGGCATGCAGTGGATGTCATCTACCTGGACTTCAGCAAAGCCTTTGATACTGTTCCATATAGGAGGTTTATCAGTAAACTCAGTACTTTGGGGATGGGTCCCAAAGTGGGGAACTGGATCAGAAATTGGTTGACTTACAGACGACAAAAGGTGATGGTAAATGGAGCTCACTTGGATGGAAGGAGGGTGATTAGCGGGGTGCCCCAGGGTTCGGTCCTTACTGTTCAATGTATTTGTGAGTGATATTGCTGAAGGACTGAATGGAAGAGTCTGTCTTTTGCCAGATGACACGAAAATTTGCAACAGAGTGAACTCCCCTGAGGGAGTACATAACATGAGGAAAGATCTACAAAAGCTGGAAGAATGGTCTAATGCTTGGCAATTAAGATTTAATGCGAAGAAGTGCAGTGTCATGCACTTGGGAAGCAGAAATCCAGGGGGAAATGTACGCGATAGGGGGCGAGAGGTTGGTGTGCACGGATCAGGAGAAGGATCTTGGTGTGATTATTTCTGAGGATCTCAAGGTGGCAAAACAGTGCGACAAGGCGGTGGCAAAAGCCAGGAGGATGTTGGGCTGTATACAAAGAGGAATTACCAGCAGAAAGGAAGAGGCACTAATGCCACTGTATAAGTCACTGGTGAGGCCTCACTTGGAATACTGTGTTTAGTTTTGGAGACCATATTTTGCAAAGGATGTAAAAAGACTGGAAACTGTCCAGAGGAAGACGACCAAAATGATTTGGAGCCTGCGTCAGAAGCCTTTTGAGAAGAGACTTGAAGACCTAAATATGTACACTCTGGAGGAGAGGAGGGATAGGGGAGATATGATTCAGACCTCTAAATACTTAAAGAGAAATAATGAATAAACAAACCTCTTCCAAAGACAGGGAAGGTGTAAAACTAGAGGGCATAACATGAAGCTGCAAGGTGGTAAATTGAAAGGCAATGTCAGGAAATACTTTTCACTGAAAAGGTGTTGGATGCTTGGAATGCCCTCCCGATGGAAGTGGTGGGGGCAAATACAGTGACAGAATTCAAGATGGCATGGGACAGACGCAATGGATCCCTTTACAGCAACAGGATAAAATCAAAATAAACTTAATTATCTAATTTCTCAACAAATAGGGGGTGTCCTACATGGAGCGGTGGGTTCAGCCCTAAACAAAAACATGGGGAGGGGTGGCCTGCACAGAGCAGCAGGTGCACCTTCTCTTGCCATCTTACTGGGCAGACTAGATGGACCATACTGGTCTTTATCTGCCGTCATTTACTATGTTACTATATGTGGTTTTGGGGAGTGGAGTTAGGAAATTGTACAGTTATGTTGGATGATCAGGATTCTGAACTATTAATGTCCAGCTGAACAAGTCAAGGGACATACGTTAGAGTTGAAGTTGGTTTGTGCTTCTGCAGAGTCTGAGGTATTTTTACAGCTTCCAGATGGTTAGGATGCAGCTGTTATTTGTTCATTTTTAGTTAGGGTGTTTGATAACAATTATAGATGAATCAGAATATAGTTGGGAAGAATGTACTGATGAGAGATTGCCTGAAGACTGTAACCAGGTTGATCTCATAGAGATTGGGATACGTTGAAGCTAGTCCATGAGTGGAACCTTAAAATTTGGAAGGTAGGAGAAAAAGTAGCTCCCGAACAAGAAAGTAGGTGTAGTATAAGTAAAAGTGCAAGATTGTCCTACATTGGAATTGTGAGAATTAAAAGGGAGGGAGGTAATTTAGAAGAAAAGTGGGGAGAAAACATATGGAAAGGATAGAAAAGTTTTATATAAATAAAGAGAATTTAATAAGAAAAAATGGTAGAAGCACCAAATCAGATGAAAGCACTGTATGAGCTAGGCCAGCGATGGCGAACCTATGGCACGCGTGCCAGCTGTGGCACGCGAAGGCCTTGCAGCTGGCACGCGGGAAGGTCCGCAAGTAAAATTAAAAAAAAAAAAAAAAAGCTGTCTTCTCCCGCTGCCGGGCCGCCGCGGCAGAATCGAGTGTGCCGCGGGGCCCCCCCTGCCCAGCACAGCCTGCCCTCCCCCCCTATCCCCGCTCTCGGCTCAGCTCACAGTGACACGCGCCGGATTTCAGAGAGCGAGGGAAGATTTTCTCCCTCGCTGCTCTGTTATGCCCGCAGTGGGTGATGGGAATTTCCCATCAGCCCCCGCGGGCTTAACAGAGCCGCGAAAGGGAAACTAATCCCTTCGCGCTCTGAAAGCCGGCGCGTGTCACTGTGAGCTGCGCGACAGAGAGAGCGGATAGAGGGGGAGGGCAGGCTGTGCTGGGCAGGGGGGCCCGCGGCACACTCGATTCTGCCGCGGCGGCCCCGGCAGCGGGAGAAGACAGCTTTTTAAAAAAAAAAAATTCCCTCGGCTGGGCTGGGCTGGGGGGGGGTTAGGATTGCTGATGGGCTGGGGGGGGTTAGGAGTGCTGATGGGCTATGGGGGGCTGGGGGGGTTAGGAGTGCTGATGGGCTGGGGGGGTTAGGAGTGCTGATGGGCTATTGGGGGGCTGGGGGGGTTTGGATTGCTGATGGGCTGGGGGGGTTAGGAGTGCTGATGGGCTATGGGGGGGCTGGGGGGGTTAGGAGTGCTGATGGGCTATGTGGGGCATGGTCAGGAAATGGGATGATGGGGAGGGTTAGGACTTGAGGTGGGTTGATGGGGTTAGGACTGGTAATGGGCTGTGGGCTGTTGGGGGGGTTTAGAACTGGTAATGGGCTATGGGGGGGTTAAGACTGGTAAGGGCTGTGGGCTGTTGGGGGGTTAGAACTGGTAATGGGCTATGGGGGGGGTTAAGACTGGTATTGGGCTGTGGGCTGTTGGGGGGGTTCGGACGGGTAATGGGCTAGGGGGGGGGGTATGACTGGTAATGGGCTGTTGGCTGATGGGGGCTGTCTGGTAAGGGCTATGGGGGGGGTTAGGACTGATAATGGGCTATGGGGGGGCTAGGACAGGAAATGGGCTGATAGGAGGGGTTAGGACTTGAGGTGGGCTGATGGGTTAGGACTGGTGGGCTGTGGGCTGATGGGGGGGGTTAGGACTGGCAATGGGCTATGGGGGGCTGATTGGAAATGGGTTTGATGGGGTTAGGACTGGAAGTGGGGTTGATGGGGGGGCTAGGACTGGTATTGGGTTGGGGGGTTGCTAGGACTGGAAATGGGCTGATGGGGGGCTAGGACTGGAAATGGGCTGATGCAGGGATTAGAAGGGAAATGGATGCTGGGTGAGGCTGGAACTAGAAGGGAGCTGATGTTGGGGGAGGATTAGAATGGGATGGGGGCCTGGAGAGTAAAATGGAGAGGGGAAAAATATTTTGTGTGGGAGGTTTAAAAATCTACAATTGGCCGGGTATTGGGAGAGTAAGTGGGGATTGAGGATGGAGGGGTTAAAATTTGAGTGGATGAAATAGGAATGAGGAAAGAGCAAAAGGAGAGAAAGATTAGTATGTTAAAGCGGATGTAGAGAGAGAATGGAAAAAAAACTAGAAGAGAGAAGAAAGGACAAATGGACAGCAGATGATGGGAGAGTTAGCAGAAAACATGAAGAACCAGAAGAAAGTGGCTGGAGCATGCAGCTGAAAAAAAATGCACAAAAGGTAGAAAGATATCTCTTTGACAAGTTATCAGCATGCATGCAACAACAACATCACATTAATTTTTTTTATGTATAGATTCTTTGGGAATACACACCCGAGTCCTGACACAGTTAACAGTTTTAAGAAGTTTATCTTTTTTTTACTCAGGATACATTGACATGTTATGTGAATAATACATTTAAAATATATTGTGTAACTGAATCAAATTCTTCCTAAATTCATTAAATTGAATGAAATCAGTAAAACATTATAAATTGCCAATAAATTGAAATGAACACCAAAGGATTGTGAATCAAATTGATTCTCTGACAATACAAAGATGTCCAACCTTTACAATGATGTTACATAGTTCAGGCAACTTTATAAAGAGTTTTTAGATACTAAAATCTTGTTGTTAAGGTTTAATTGACGTGCTGGCACTTTGAGGAAATTCTTTGGTTTTGTGCGGCAGTTTGGGCACTCGGGCTCAAAAAGGTTAGCCATCACTGAGCTAGGCAGTCAGTTATAAGGTAAGGGAGTTAGCAGAGTCTTGTGAGAAAAGATTGGTAGGATCTCTGTTGTTCCAGTTCTTTATGAGGAAAGTTGAGGATATTAGCGATAAGTTAAAATGTGTAGATGGGGAGGTGGTTGTGAACTGGAAAATATTCTGGAGGTAGTTCAAAAGGTTTGGCTTCCATGCAATGAGTAAAAAGGAGGAAGAAAGTGCTGTGCAGATGGTGAGACCTGAAGAAGTACCTGGACTTTTGTTCAGCACATGTGATTAAAGAGGCTAGTGATGGATTGTTGGATTTATTGAGTATTATGGCAATCTTTCCAGAGGAGCTGAAGAAGGCAGTTATTTGGCCAGTAATTAAGGAGGGATCTTGGCTATTTATTGCCCAGTTTCAGATTTACCATTTATGGGTAAAGTTGTTGAAAAAGCAGTGCCAAAACAGTTGGAACGGTTCTTGCAGAAGCAGGGGGGTGGGGGTTTGAATAATAGGCTGGGTTTTGGAGTGTTCAAAGTACAAAGAGTACGTCGATAGTTCACAAACTACTAATAATAGGTCTACAGTCATTTAAAATTGTTTCTGATACCTGAAGATTCAAGAGTGGCCAACGTAATGCCAGTTTTTAAAAAGGGTTCCAGGGGAGATCCGGGACACCACAGACCAGCGAGTCTGAAGGATAAAATGATAGCCATTATTATAAAGAACAAAATTACTGAAAACATATATAGTCGAGGTTTAATGGGACAACACCAACATGGATTTAGTTAAGGGAAGTCTTGCTGCCAAACTGTTGCATTTTAGCAACTAGGTAACATTCTGGCGAAGGAAGGTGGGTGCTTTTTCAAAAGGATGGGCTCCACCCTAACCAGCGTGGAACCAGGCTGTTGGCATTAACCTTTAAAAAGGAAAGAACAGTTTTTAAACTAGATAATGGGGGAAAGCTGACAGTTGCCAAAGAGCGTATGGTTCAGAATGATGTATCTTTGAAGGATACTAGCAAAACGGGGAAGTTAGGGCTTCCCAATAGAGGATCCAATAAAGGTTTGATATAATTGGCATTGGAGACCTGGTGGAAGGAGGATAACCAGATAGATAATGAAATGCCAACAGAAATTAAAGAAGCTAGCAAAGTTTACAACACAGTAATAATGGCAGATTTCAGTTACTCCAATATTCACTGGGTCAGTGTTGCATCAGGACATGCTACAGAAATAGTTTCTAGATGAAATAAAACTGCTTCATAAGCAGATGGTTCATGAATTGACATGAGGGAAACCATTTTAGACCTAGTCCTTAGTGGAATGCAGGATCTGGTGCGAGAGGTAATGGTTTTGGGGCCGCTTGACAATAGCGATCATAACATGATCACATTTGATTTAATAAATGGAGAGAGAATAGCAAAGAAATTAACTGCACTAGCATTTAACTTTCACAAAGAGTATGATAAAATAAGGAAAATGGTTAAGAAAAAGCTAAAAGGAGCAACTACAAAGGTTAAGAATTTACATCATGCCTGGCTGTTTAAAAATACTATCTTGGAAGCCCAGACCGGATGTATTCCCTGCTTTTAAAAAAGGTGGAAAGAAGGCCAAACAGCCAGCATGGCTTAAAGGTGAGGCCAGAGAAGTTGTTATAGCTAGGAGAGAAACTTTCAGAAAATGGGGAAAAAAGAGGCAAATGATGAAAATGGGAAACAGCATAAGTACTGGCAAGTTAAATTCAAAGCATTGATAAGGCAGGCAAAGAGAATTTGAAAAGAAGCTTGCTGTGGAAGCAAAAGCACATAATGAAAAGTTTGTCAAGTACATTCATAGTAAAACATCCATGAGTCAGTTGGACCATTAGATGATAGAGGGGTAAAAGAGGCACTAAGAGAGGACAAGGCCATAGCGGAGAGACTGAATGAATGAATTTTGTGCTTCAGTCTTTACTGAAGAAGATGTAGGAAACTTAACCATGCAGGAAATGATGATATTTAAAGGTGATATGTCAGAGGAATTTTAACAAATCTCAATAGTTCACAGATTACTGTCATTAAAGTCATCTGTAGTAGCTGAATATTGGAGCGTGGCCAGTGTAATACTAATTTTTAAAAAAGGTTCCCAGGGGTTATCCGGGAAACTATAGACCGGTGCACCTGATGTCGGTACCGGGCAAAATGATAGAAGAATAAAATTACTGAACATGTAGATAGTCATGTTTTAATGTCAGAAAGCCAACATGGATTTAGCCAAGGAAAGTCTTGTCTCACTACTATACTATATTTTTTGAAGGTATAAATAAACAGGTAGATAAAGAGGAGTAGGTTAATACACTATATCTTAGGGCTCCAAAAACCCCAGGTGCCAGGCCGCTGTGGACTCAAAGCACCTAGGACTCAAAGCACATGTGGAGAGAAGGGCTGTCAAGACTGGTACTGTCTGCCCATGGGAATACTATATCCTGCGGGCAGACCATACCGGCCTCTGCTGCTGTTGTGGGCTTTTGTAGCACTTCTACCTGTGGTAGATGGAATCCCCGTGGGCAGAAAGTCTGCAAAGGCCCACTTTCACAGCACTTCTGCCTGCGGGGGTCAAGAGGCTGTGATCGCAGCAGAGGTACTGCAACTGCCTGGCCTGCAAGAAAAAAAAGCAAAAAGGTTAGAGTGCAGAGGCTGAAAAAAAGGGGCAGCAGGTTCAATTCACAAAACAATGGGGGAGGGAATTTGAGGACAGAGGGTGAGTGCAAGGGGCACATATACACTGACCCTACCCTGCGCCACACACATAACGTGCAGCTTAAACAGTCAGTGGAGGTGGTAAGAGAGGGAGGAGTGTGGGTCTTTATTAAGCTTTTTCCCATAGAAAATAGAAACACAGGGTTATGTTTACTAAACTGGGCTAACAGTTAACCCGGGCTATCTGCCACTAGGTCCCATTGAATAATATGGGACCTAGTGGCAGATAGCCAGGGTTAACCGTTAGCCTGGCTTAGTAAACATACCCAACAGTCTTAGTAAATCAGGCCCTAAAACCTATAAAAATAACTGATACAACTTTTTGAGTCAGCAGGGGTGTGCACTGTTCCCTAGGCTTTTTGGTGGTTGGCCCCTAAAGTGTTAGGCCGGTTCCTAGATTCTAAAAAAAAATTGTCAAGGCCTTGTGCATCTGTAATTTCAGAGAGATTTTGACAAGATCCCTCATGAGACTCTTGATGAAATTAAAAAAGTCATGGGATAGGAGGAAATGTACTGATGTGGATTAGGAACTGGTTAAAAGACTGAAAACAGAGAAAAGGGCTAAATAGATAATTTTCTGAATGGGGAAATTTAAACAGTGGAGTACCCTAGGGCTTTGTGCTGGGCCCACTGCTTTTTAACATGTTTCTAAATTAATTGGAAATGGGAATAACGAGTGAGGTGATTAGATTTGCAGATGACACAAAATTATCCAAAGTTATTAAAACACACGAGGATTGTGAAAAATTGCAAGAGGACCTTGAAAAATTGGGAGACACGGCTTTCAAATGGCAGATTAAATTTAATGTGGACAAGTGCAAAATTATGCACTTTGGGAAGAACAACCCAAAGTACAGTTACATGCTGCAAGGTTCCACATTAGGAATCACCACCCAGGTAAAGGATTTAGGTGTCATCATGGATAACATGTTAATACCCTCTGCCCAGTGTGCAGCCGTGGCCAAGAAAGTAAATAGAATGCTAGGAATCCTAAGGAAAGGAATGGAGAATAAAACAAAGGATATTATAATGCTTCTGTATCGCTGCATGGTATGACTGAACCTTGAATATTGTGTGTAATTCTGGTTGCCATATCTTAAAAAAGAGTATAGCAGAGTTAGAAAAAGTACAGAGAAAAGTCGCAAAAATGGTAAAGGGGATGGAAGGATATCCCTATGAGGAAAGGCTTAAAATGTTAGGGCTCTTCAACTTGGAAAAGAGATGGCTGAGGGGGGAGAAATCATAGTTATATAAAAGAGTGAATGGTGTGGAATGGGTCAATGCAGATCGTTGTTTTTTTTTGTTTTTTTACTCCTTCAAAAAGTAGAAAGTCTAGGGGGATATGCAATGAAACTACAATATAGGACATTTTAAGACTAATCGGAGAAAATTCTTTTTTCACCGAACACTTAATCAAATGTAATTTGTTGCCAGAGAATGTAGTAAAAGCTGTTAGTGCAGCTGAATTTAAAAGACGTTTAGATGAGTTCCTGGAGGATTAAGTCTTCACCTAGCAAATATTTCTATGGGGAACACTGCAATGGGTCATGTCATATATCTAGTTCCAGAGGCGTTCCTTGTGGCCTTGGGTAAGCCACTTAACCCGCCATTGCCTTGGGTACATAACGTAGATTGTGAGCCCTTCGGGGACAAGGGAAATATATACTGTACCTGAATGTACACCGCTTTGACCCGGTGAAAAGTGGTATACAAGCATTGCTACATATAAATAAATAAATATTTGGAGGGTAGGAAGCAAAATTAAGCTTTGGGAGTCAGATGTTTGGTAGGACTTGCCTTGGAGCTCCTCTTTGTTACTGTCTTTAAATATGTTTTTGCAATATTTGGCATGGGTATTTAAGGAGAATGGTATACAGTTCTTTTATGCTTGCAAAGTTTTCTTTATTTATCTCCAAGGGAGACGACAGGAGAAAGGAGTTTGGAGGTCTTATACCATTGTTTGGAAGAGATGAGGAAGGAGTGGCCTAGTGGTTGGGGCAAGTTACCTCAGGCCGGAAGGTCGGGGGTTCAAATCCCACTAGAGGACAGCAACCTTGGGCCAGAAGGACTGGGGTTTCTAGTCCCACAGGTGCTCCGTGTGGTCTTGGGCAAGCCACTTAACCCTCCATTGCCAGTGTTCCCTGTAAAATAGTTATCTCCACGTTATAATGCCCTGTTCAATGTAATTTCAGTTTGTTCAGTGTAAACCGCCTTGATATCATGAAAGGCGGTATATAAGAAATGTTAAATAAAATCAAATCAGAGTTTGGAAGTCTTATACCATTGTTTGGAAGAGATCAGAGTTTGGATGGGGACTAATAAATTTGTGTCTTGAGGAAAACTGACATTTAAGGATCTAACTGTGAAGTCAGTTTTCTGCCTAGACAGATCTCACAGCTGCAAGCTTTTGTCTGTAGTAGATAGTGTCTACTGGATTTCAAGAAAGTGGAGTAGGCTAGGTACAGATGAGTTATGAGTCATGTTTGTTTGTTTAGTTGTATGACTGTTTTTGTTTTTATTGATTTGATTCTGTTTATTTCTGAGTTAATCACGTTCAGAACATTATGCTTAGCAGAATAAAAATGTTTTAAAGTTAAAAAAAAAATCTTTTCCCCAGAAGATTTTAAGGAATTATGTCTTTTATATGTAGATAGAAGCTGGCTAAGGTATTTAGAGGTAAAAATGCCTTTAGCAAAGCTGATCATCTTTTGTCCCTTTTTAGGGCTGTAAGAGAAGGGGAAGCCACATCGAAGGGGGTCAATGTTTCATTAAATAAGGAAGAGAATCATTTCTTAATAGATCTCTTAGGGGCCTGAGGGATCACTTGGCCAGATCCTTGACCTTCTTGTAAGTGGATCCAAGATTAGGTCCTTTTAGAGGAATTATGCAGAGTGACTCTGCAGAATTTGTGCTAGTATTTTATAAAGACACATAGGGTCTTTGTCTTTATAAAATAGTGAAAAAGATAGGCGCCTTTCGAATCTATTAACTTAGGTAGTGGCATCCTGCTACAAACTTACCTCGATAGGATGCATGTCAAAGGTGAAAGCACTGGGTAGATTCTATGCTTGCATCCACCATACACAGATTTTTCTAAAGTGAGCTCCTGGAGCATGAATCTTTTTGCATCTAACCACCAAGTTTCAGGAGCAGTGCTTATAGCCCATTATGCAGCTGATTCCACCAGCTTGTGACTGCTGCTCTTTTCTTATCTCTTGGCATAGTTGTCGTAGGCTGCTTCACTTATTTTCTTTCCCCTTGTTGCCTTTCAGGTTCAATCACAACTGCAGATGGATCTGCTCTGGTGAAGCTTGGAAGTACCACTGTTCTTTGCGGCATTAAAGCGGTACGCTTACAATTTCTTCCTTCCATGTTTCAGAGATGGTCAAGTATTTTAATGGACCATCGCTAGCTAAGTTCTTGGAGGCTAGAGGAAAAATGGCTTACAGTAGTGATGGGTGCGCTGTTCATCAGTTCAGGATTGTCGGGTTGTGCCACATGATTGCTCTGGAGTATGGTATGTCATAGATGCACCTGAGTGACGCAAAATCATCTTGGAAGAAAGAGTCTGAGGGGGAACTAAGTAGGAAACGATTCTATATAGACTGACCATGCAGCATTAGTGGTTGCTGAGAGTACGCTAGTGCTGTTCTTTTAATGTAAAAGTTACAGTTCAGCTTTTCAGTAGGCATAACCTGCTGTAAATTTAGCATTTGTTTAGAAAAAGGACTTTTTGTAAAAGTTTAACACATGGGAGACCTAATTTGGGCATTATCATACCCTTTTTGTACCACCCCATCCTTCCTGAGCTGCAGTAGCTATGCTGGTAGGGGTTCGCACAGGCCTGCCTTTTGCCAGCTGGCAGTTACTTATCTAAGATTAGTGGTATAGCTTACTTCATGCCTGAGGACTCATTAATGTCTTGTCCCCACCCAGATTTTAGCTGGATCTTGCAAATCATGCTTAAACTTTATTAAAGTTCTGTATATGCATATAATTCTTGGTGTGTTACAGGAATTTGCAGTACCCCCAGCTGATGCACTCAATAAAGGCTATATTGGTGAGCTAATGTCTACTCAAATTCTTTACACTTCTAGTAGGTATTAGGCAGATGATGAGCTTTTGGTGAGAGCGGTCTGCTTCTCAGCATAGGCACACTGTACATTCAACACCATATGTATGGCCTACACGCCAGGCTAACTTTGTATGGTTGCTTGCCCTGACCGGGAATACATCAGTATGTACAGTATTTACGATTGAAATTCAGTGTCGGAACTGCACTTGTATATCTCCTGCTCCCTGCCTGGAAACTGGGTTGACTCCCATCATAAGATACTTTTGGCCTTTCAAGGGCTCATACAGATGCAATGTGTGCCTTCGAGTCAATGCTGACTCCAGGAAACTCAGCATCTCCTGGGTTTTCTTGGCAGTGTGACCGGAAGTAGATTGCCAGGCCTTTCTTCCGAGGCAATGGAGGGTTAAGTGATTTGTCCAAGGCCACAAGGAGTACTAGTGGGAATCAGACCCTGGGCTCTTGGTTACCAAGCCAGTGCTCTAACCATTAGTCTGCTCTTCCACTCCTCAAGGGCTCATATGTTGATCAGATTGTGATTTTTTTTTAAGTGCCATTTTTTTGGGGAGCCATTTTTGCTTTATCTCCTGATTACCCTGTGTCCACTACTCCAAGGTTTGGAAATCAACAGAAGTCTGATATTCTACAGTTTAGAATATCGCTGCTTGTTAAATCCAGGAATCTCGTATCAAGTGGTCTAATTTTAGAACGCTAGTCGTCACTACCAAAGAGAAAAACGTTCAATATAACCAGGTATAATAGTTTCAAACACACTTTTAGAAACAATGCTTATTCTATCTCAAGGAATAAAATTATTTTAACTAAAATGAAGAGGTCTCAGACTTACAATAGCAACCGTCCCTTTGGCAAGCATGCCAATATAGGGAACAGTTTTGCTAGTTAGCCTCACTGACCTCATTCACAACGTGCGGTCAAAAATATAAGAAGCAATAGCTGAAGTGAAATCCAATGTCCACAGGTCATTAAACAGTTAGAGCCTCGATATTTGCTGTATTTGCAATATTTGCAGTCTATCGTCCTTGTTCATGTAAAGAAACTCTGCTTGTAATGATCTTAAACAGCAATTCTTGAACAGATCGAACCCTAGAGTTTTCACAGCATAGACTTCGTTGAAATACATATACCGCACTAAAACTTAAATTCTTTCAAGTGTTCAAATGCAAATGTTCAAGTTGCCCCCGTTCCCGACGCCTCCCCTCAGCGCCTCAGAGCGTTTCTCCTGATGCGGTTCTTCAGGGGATGGGGTGTGAATCAAACAGCTGCCCACGTTTTGTTTTTAAGATACTCGTTCTTCAATACTCAATACTTTTTGCTTTCATCTCGGAGAACTGAGTATTGAAGAACGAGTATCTTAAAAACAAAACGTGGGCAGCTGTTTGATTCACACCCCATCCCCTGAAGAACCGCATCAGGAGAAACGCTCTGAGACGCTGAGGGGAGGCGTCGGGAACGGGGGCAACTTGAACATTTGCATTTGAACACTTGAAAGAATTTAAGTTTTAGTGCGGTATATGTATTTCAACGAAGTCTATGCTGTGAAAACTCTAGGGTTCGATCTGTTCAAGAATTGCTGTTTAAGATCATTACAAGCAGAGTTTCTTTACATGAACAAGGACGATAGACTGCAAATATTGCAAATACAGCAAATATCGAGGCTCTAACTGTTTAATGACCTGTGGACATTGGATTTCACTTCAGCTATTGCTTCTTATATTTTTGACCGCACGGTGTTATTGAGGTCATTGATGCTAACTAGCAAAACTGTTCCCTATAATTGGCATGCTTGCCAAAGGGACGGTTGCTATTGTAAGTCTGAGACCTCTTCATTTAGTTAAAATAATTTTATTCCTTGAGATAGAATAAGCATTGTTTCTAAAAGTGTGTTTGAAACTATTATACCTGGTTATATTGAACGTTTTTCTCTTTGGTAGTGAAATCCAGGAATCTGACATCTTGCTACTGACTGTGGGAGCCATAAACAAAGTATCATTTTAATAGTATTCCAATTCTCAGCTACGAGAGTATACCGTTTCAGAGCTGACACCTTAACTGGAAGTGCAGAAGAAATAGCTTTTTTTTTTTTTAGGGATTAATATTGAACCTGTGGTGGTCGACTTTTTTTTTTTTTTTTAAATGCTGGTCACCATGGGTAAAAAGCATCCAGATATTCGATGACAGTATTTGGATAGTTGCTGCCACTGAATATCCAGATCTTGTGGTCAGTGCTGCAGCTATTCAGATAGCGGTGAAATTCGACCACTATCTGGATAGCCAATCTGCATACACTTAGGGCATGGTTTTTCCTATCTAAGTTATGTGGATAGCGGTGCTGAAAATCAGCGCTGTCTGGATGTGCCGGCTCCTCCCCAGCTATGCTCATGGACTGCCCTGGCACTATGTGGTGCCACAGTGGTCAGAGGAAGTATTCAGTAGCACTATATGGATAGTGCTGCTGAATATTGGGATCACTAGGAATTAACATGGTTAGCAGCTCCTGCTGACTGGATCAGCCCCCTTTGATTTATTGGTGCCTTTGGTTTTAAATCTTTCCCAGTATAATTTGAGTTCATTTTCTTATTTTTGGAGCACAAGCTGTCGGAGGTCCTGTGGTTTCATTTGAGTCTAGGAAAACTAATGGAATGGCATTTGCTTTACTTTTATTACTTATATTAAACTTTTTGTGTAATCTATTTTCAGTTCCTAATGTAGATTTACCACCTCTGTGTTCATCGAGATTTCGTCCTGGTCCTCCTGGAGAAGAAGCTCAAGTTGCCAGTCAGTTCATTGCGGATGTGATTGAAAAGTGAGACTTTATAGCTGCTATCCTTTTCAGACGAGCTCGTTGATTATAATCACTTGCTGACCTCTCTCTCTCTATCATATTCTCTAGTTCACAGATAGTGTTGAAAGAAGACCTGTGCATTTCAAATGGCAAGGTATGAAGCAAATTTTAACATTGAAAGGGCATCTTCCTAATCGGTTCTCCAGGCCAGTCCGGGAAACAGTAGGGTTGTCGCCCTCCTCCAGTAGCTGAGGACTGAAAAACAGAGTCTTGTGATGCTATATCTAGCTCCCCCTAGCCTTCACAGCTCAGTCTTTCAGTCCTCAGCAGCTAAGAGGGACAGAGTAGACAGCTCCTGGTTTCGTCAGTTGTGAAGTAAAAAAGAGAAAAAAAAAATCTGAGTATGATCGGAATGGTACAGCACAAGAAAGGCTGCACAAGTGCCTGACAGTGCTCTAGCAGGGCATTCGGGCTGTAAGCGAGGGGTCCGAGCATTGTAAAGAAGCAGGGCAGGAGAGGCAGAGCCTGCCTCGTGGTGAGCGCGCGATTATGCTGCACTGCCCGACGAAGGACGTGACTGGGAGCCCCAGAGCACGCCTTCGAGCTTCAGCAGCCAGTAAGCATTTCCGTTGACAACGGAATCAGGGGTAAGATAAGAGAAGTGCAGTACCATAGGGCCCTGGTGAGGAGACTGCAACCAGAGTTAGTTGGATCGCGGCCTTGGGACGGTTCCTCGTGCATGCAGGGGTACTTAGAATCGTGCGCTCAGTGTGAGAGCCGCTGGGGTTTTTTGGGTCCTGGGCTGTGCCGCACCTGTTTCCGTAGCGGCAGCCGAGTGGAGCGCTGGTTGATCGGAGTGATGGAGAAGGCTGGGGATGGGGACAGTGCTGGGCCTGGAAGTTCTGCGGAGAAGGTGGGAACGGCAGCCATTTTGTCGGCTGCCGTTTCTCCCGCGGGGCATAAAAAGCCAGGTAAATCAAAGGCTAAATCTAAAAAGGCTCCACAGACAGAACAGATGGTGCATTCCCAGTCTCCAGGGTTACAGGGGGAATTGTTCTCCTTGTTCTCAGCAGATTTCATTTTGGCATTGCATCAGGCATACTGCCTGAAGAGGAAGCAGACTCAGCATAGCGGTCCAGTTCCGAAGATGGCAGCCATGCTTGGAGTGGGATTGGGCTTGCTAGAGGACCCAGGGGAAGGGCCTTCCCATAGGGGGTCAGGTTTGGAGTCTGATGCGGTGGTTTTAGGGAGGCAGGCTCCGGAGTTTCAGCCCTTTGAGGATGGAGATCTCCATTCAGACTTGGGGCGGGAGCCGTGGACCTCAGAGCTGGAGGAAGGGGAGATAGTCCCCAGAGATGACCCTAATGTTTTTAGGGTCTTTTGCAAAGAGGAACTAGGGGCTCTCATTTCTCAGTCGCTAACGGCACTGAATATAGCTTTACCGGCAGCTCCGGATGAGCCTCTGGAGGATCCGCTTCTGCAGGGTTTCAAATTAGAGCAGAAATGTTTTCCTGTTCATAGAGTCATTAAGCAGATGATAGAATTGGAATGGGAATGCCCGGAGGCGACACTGAGGGGTAGCCGCTCCATGAATCACCTGTACCCATTACCGCAGGAGGAGAAGGAGCTTATGCGAATGCCTAAGGTCGATGCCTTGGTCTTGGCGGTGACCAAGAAGACGACCATTCCGGTAGAAGGCGGAGCGGCCCTTAAGGATCTGCAGGATCGGAAGCTGGAGGCGATTCTCAAGCAGGCGTTTGAGGCGAGTGCCTTAGCCCTGCAGGCGTCGATCTGCGGGGCCTATGTTTCAAGGGCTTCCATCCGATGGCTCCAGGGGGAACCTCAGTCTGACATTCCGGAGGGGTCCTTCGAGGAGGGAGCCAAGTTGGAATCAGCGGCGGCTTATCTAGCCAATACCTGTTATGATCTGGTGCGGATAATGGCAAAAGCTATCACGTCTCTGGTGGCGGCCAGACGATTCCTTTGGCTGAGGAACTGGGCGGTGGACGCTTCGTCTAAGGCTCGCCTGAGTAAGTTACCTTATAAGGGCAAGCTGCTCTTTGGAGAGGCCTTGAAGAAGATAGTGAAGGATCTTGGGAATTCTAAAGGAGGTCAGCTCCCGGAGAATAAACCAAGAGGATCATGATCAGGAGGAGTGCAGAGAAGCCAGGCGAGAGACTTCCACAGGTTTAGAGCGCTGCGGTATGGCCCTTACCAGCGGAGCCGCTTTATGTCTCGGACAGTCCTTTCGAGGGGCCCGAGGGGTTAGCCGAGGATATTTCGGATCCCAGCACACCCCTCCCAAGAAGTCGCAATGAAATCAGGAAGACCCAGCCAGAGCTGCTGGTGGGGGGGTCGCCTACAGCAGTTTTACTCCACCTGGGCCGCAATCACAACAGATCAGTGGGTGCTGGAGATCGTCCGCGAGGGGTACGCGTTGGAGTTCTGCAGACCTCTAGCGGATGCGTTCGTGGTGTTGCCATGCAACGTTCTGGTGAAGAGGAAGGCGGTTCGGCACATGTTGCAGCGGTTTCTGCGATTGTAGGCCGTGGTACCAGTACCTCCAAACCAGTGCGGCTTAGGTCGATACTCCATTTATTTTGTGGTGCCCAAGAAGGAGGGGTCCTTTTGACCCATTCTCGATCTCAAACACGTAAACGGCAGGGGTGGCGCATTTTCGGATGGAAATGTTGCGTTCGGTGAGTTTGGCTGTGAAGCCAGGAGAGTGGCTGACCTCGATAGACCTGACAGAGGCTTATCTGCATATTCCCATCAGACCGGAACATCAGCGGTTCCTGCATTTTGCCGTTCCCATGGGGCATTTCCAATTCAAAGCTCTTCCATTTGGGCTCGCCACGGCTCCCTGCACCTTCACAAAGGTGATGATTGTGGTGGCAGCGGCACTAAGGCACGAAGGAATTCGGGTACACCCATATATTGGATGATTGGCTCATTCGGGTGGAGTCCGAGGAAGAAGCGGTCAGGGTTACCAGGCGAGTGGTAGCATTCTTGGAGCACCTTGGTTGGGTGGTCAACCAAGCAAAGAGTCGGTTGTGTCCGAGGCGTCAGCTAGTGTTTCTCGGGGCCTTGTTCAATACAGAGGCTGGCGTGGTGTCGCTTCCCAAGGGCAGAGTGCAAAAAATTCAGGCGCAGGTACAGCGTTTTTTTGCAAATGAGAACGCCAACAGCAGCGTCCTTGGACCTAGTAGCATGGGCGCGGACCCATATGCATCCTCTTCAGTGGTCTCTCCTCTCGCGGTCTCCGCAGGAGCACCTGCTGGATCAGAGATTAGTCTGTCCGGCAGAGGTGAGGAGCAGCCTGGGGTGGTGGCTGGTGAGCGATCATCTGTGAGCAGGCGTTTCCTTTTAGCAACCCGACTGGGTGTTGGTCACCACCGATGCAAGCCTTCAGGGCTGGGGGGCGCATTGTCTCACTCAGGTGATGCAGGGCAGTTAGTCTGCGGTAGAGGCCGAGTGGTCGATCAATCGACTAGAAATGCGAGCACTGCGGTTGGCGCTGCAGAGCTTCTTGGCTCTGGTCGTAGGGAAAGTGGTTTGTGTGTTCTCGGACAATGCGGTGACGGTGTCGTATATCAATCGGCAGGGCGGCACAGGGAGTGCAGCCTTAGCAGAGGAGAGCCAGCTTCTGATGCTGTGGGTGGAGAGTCATTTACTGGCCTTAACGGCAGCCCACGTAGCAGGAAAGGACAATGTGCAGGCCGATTTATCTCAGCAGGCCTGTCCTGGACCCAGGCGAGTGGGAGCTGAATGCGGCGGTCTTTCACGACATAGTGACTCGTTGGGGGCAGCCAGTAATGGACCTGATGGCTACCTTTGCAAACGCCAAGGCCACGAGGTTCTTCAGCAGGCGCAGAGAACACATGTCAGAAGGCCTGGATGCTCTGTCGCAGCCCTGGCCGAAACGGGGTCTGCTGTATGTCTTCCCGCCTTGGCCGATGATCGGTTGGCTGCTGCGTCGTATTGCGGTGCACGACGGCTGAGTGGTTCTCGTGGCGCCGGATTGGCCACGAAGGCCGTGGTATGCAGATTTGGTTTGGCTATTGGTGGATCGGCCATAGCGGTTGCCCAATCGGGTCAACCTGCTGAGCCAAGGGCCGGTCTTGATGCCACAGGTGGATCGGTTCTTGCTTACGGCCTGGCTCTTGAGAGGCAGCGCTTACGGAGCCGGGGGTACTCGGTCACGGTTATAGATACGATGTTGAGATCCAGGAAATGATCCACATCGCTGGCTTATGTCCGGATTTGGCGCATATTTGAAGCGTAGTGCGCTGAGAAGAGAGTTCAGCTGTTCGATGCCGGACATTTTGTTGTTTCTGCAAGATGGCCTGGATAAGGGGCTAGCTCTCAGTTCCTTGAAGGTTCAGGTAGCAGTGTTGGCTTGTTATCGGGGACAAGTTGGGGGTCGCTCCTTGGTGACGCACCAGAATGTAGTCCGGTTTCTTAGGGCAGTGAAGCAGGTGCGGCCGGCCATTCGTCCGGTGGTTCCTCCATGGGACTTGAACTTGGTATTAGAGGCGATGGCGGAACCGCCATTTGAGCCGGTGAGGTCCGCTAACTTGCGTATAGTCTTTTGGAAAATGGTGTTCCTGGTGGCGTTGTGCTCAGCCAGGCGGATTTCAGATTTGCAAGTGCTCTCATGCAGGGAGCCTTTTTTTTTTTTTTTTTGCAGTTTTCGGAAGAAAAGGTGGTTTTGCGTCCGGTGCCGACGTTCTTGCCAAAGGTCGAGTCTCGGTTTCACTTAAATCAATCCATCTCTCTTCTGACCTTCCCAGGCCTGGGAGGGGACGCAGTGGAGAGAACTGCATAAGCTGGATCTTGGCAGAGTGCTTCGTAGATATCTTCAGAGAACGCAGTCGATTCCCAAGACAGATCGGTTACTTGTGCTATTTGGAGGGCCTCGGAAGGGGGAGGCAGCTTCCAAAGCTTCCCTAGGTCATTGCGGCAGCTTACACAGCGCGGGGCAGGGTTCCTCCGGTGGGGTTGCGAGCGCACTCCACTCGGGGGCAGACGGCATCTTGGGCGGAGTGTGCCTTGATTCTGCCGGTGGATATCTGTAGGGCAGCAACGTGGTCGTCTTGTCACATGTTTTTGAAGCATTATCGCCTAGATGTTCAAGCAAGGGGGGATGCTAATGTAGGTGCATCGGCCTTAGTGGCTGGGCTGATGGGTCCTTCCCGTTTTTAGGTACTGCTCTGGTACGTCCCTACTGTTTCCCGGACTGGCCTGGAGAACCGATCAGGAAGGAGAAATTAGAACGTACCTGCTAATTGTCTTTCCTTGAGTGTTCTCCAGGCCAGTCCGGGGCCCACCCTGGGATGGCCGCAGGGCAAAGGAGAGTTCCGTAGGTCGGTGCTGGGGTTCTGGGCTGTTCTCGGTGGTGTGGGGGATATGGTTGCGTCTGAAGTAGGGTGTGTACACAGTTTGGCAGCCAGTTGCTTCGAGAGTGGCTCTGCTTCTCGATTAGCCCTCTAGCAATGAGGGGGGGAGAAGTGGGGGTCGTTCTGGTATTCATACTAAGAATACGAAATGGATGAAGAATACCAAGAACTTCATTTAAGAAAGAATAACAACATCATTACAAATAGGATTCGATAGAAAGTCAAGGCCAAGTTTCAGCCGTTCTTATGTTCCGTACAGGGGATGTTAAATTGTTAGTGCTATTAAATGGTTAGTTCGGCTGATAGTCTTATTTGTTTTTCTTAACTGCTTGATCAATAAGAGACTGAGCTGTGAAGGCTAGGGGGAGCTAGATATAGCATCACAAGACTCTGTTTTTCAGTCCTCAGCTGCTGGAGGAGGGCGACAACCTTACTGTTTCTTGGACTGGCCTGGAGAACACTCAAGGAAAGACAATTAGCAGGTAAGGTCTAATTTCTTCTTGTTTGTCACATCTGCTTGTATCATTTGCTGTTTAGTTTAACTTTTGTACTTCATGATTCTGGCGTGTTAAAAGTATTGTAGGTAGATATTTGTATACTTGGGGAATATTTTCATCGATTAGAGATGAATGCACCCAGATGGTGTATCTCTTCTCAGGAACTAAGCAACTCCACTTTGTAATCCATAACACACCAAACTAATAAAAGCCAGTGTCTGGGTCATGCTCCCATGAAAAAAATCTGACATCAAAAAGTCTCTTGCCAACCAATCAGCTTTTGAACTGGTTGCTAAGCAACTAGGCATCCATACTGCCTGCCAGTGGTCCAAACTCCAATTTAGTTTGTTTCCCCTCCCCCACCCCCCAAGTTGCTGAACATACTCTTTCCCCCTCCGCCCCAACCTACACACAAACGGGCAGATTAAGGTTGGCTGAGGGGAAGTTTGAGACTTGGGAGGACTGCTGAAGGAAGGAATTGAGTTGGGAGAGAGGGTTGTTGAATCATTCTGCTGAGGTAAGAAAATAAAGCTGGATAATAATCATTCAGCTGCCGAGCACTAAAGTTATTTGGACAACTTCGGTCAGATACTCGGCAGTCCCTAACTGGTTAAACTTGATGCTTAATATAAGAGGTTTAAGTTACCAAGATAGCTTTATCTGATTTAACTTTTAGGTCTCCTGTTTTATTTTTGGGGTTTTTTTTGTTAACAAGTAACATACAACAATGCAGATCATCTCCCCGGGTCATCTTATGGGTACCATTTATAACATCACATCTTAAAACCAGCGCCTAGGCCAACTTCCTCTCCCTCTAGTCCTACAATCTATTATCCATCCATCCTCTATCCCACCAACTAGGTCTCCTGTTTTGCTGGCCTGATGGATCCAGCTAAATTTAGCTAGACAGTGCTAAACACCCTTAGTCTCTTCCTTGCTGCTTCTCAGCACTGGGTTGAGTCACCAGATATGGAGAGGCTGGGTAAATACCCTTATCTCCAGGAACAAGGAGGAATGTAGTCTTCACATATAGGTATCGTCGGTACCGACGGAGCCTGCGCGGAAATGCTCCCCAGCGTCCAATCCCTTCTATTCTTTTTTTGTGGTCGCGTCTGCCTTCCCTCGACGCTACACTGGTACCGCCGGTTCTTATGGGGTTTTTTTGTTTTTTTTTTTAAAGAAAAGAGAGAATTTCTTCTGGAGTCTTTCCAGTAATTTTCTCAGGTGCCACCTGGCATTTTGGGCACTAGGCCCAACTTTTCCTTCAGAATGGAAAAACCCACTTCGGGTTTTAAAAAGTGTTCTAAGTGTGGCGGTACCATCTCCGTCACCGACACCCATGAGTGGTGCCTCAAATGTTTAGGTCCTGACCACTCTATTTCAGAGTGTATTGCCTGTGGGATGATGTTGAAAAGGGGCCGGCAGAACCGAGCTGCTAAGCTTAGCACCCTTTTTCCCTCCGATGCAGCCTCCATGGCATCGACATCGTCCAGGGCTTCGTCTTCCTCCCATGGATCTCAGGTAACTAAACATAAATCTAGCCAGTCCTCAAAGGGTAGATCTCCTTCTAGACAGCGAGATGCCTCTGGCGTTGCCCTTGAGGGACTTTCACCGGCAAAATTGCCCCGGTGGGAGGCTACGGCTTCCAAAGCAGTAACAGGGCTCCAGGATGTTCTCGAGGCTTCAACCTCGGCAGAACTACTGGTGCCATGCTCTGGGGTACCGGCCGCTTCTTCCGGTACTGATACCCAAGCATTGGCAGCATCGCTAGACCAGAGATTCTTGGCTATTGAACGCAGTCTGGTGGCTCTTCTCACGGCCTCGATGCCCTTGAAAACAGCTTCAGACAATTCAACCGGCACTGACTGCATCGACATCGGCAGGTATTCTAATGGGACCGAGTCATGTGTATCCATCCGGTATCGATCGGTACCGGACCACTCCAATGCCGATTTCGATCGGTACCAGTACTGTGCCTTGTGCGGTCACCCGGATTGGAGATACTTTGAATCCTCGGATGAGTCTGAAGACTCTGAAAGTTCTGCCGATACCAGAGTACTTCTTCCTGAGGATTCCTCTTCTCCTCAGCGCAGGATGTCTCCTCCAGAGGATATGTCCTTTCAGGATTTTATCTGAGATGTGGCTCGGTCTTTCCATCATAGTGGCTCCTGAAAAAGAGCCTAGGGCAAAGGAATTGGAAATCCTGCAGTACCCTAAAGCTCCCAAAGAGGCAGCTACCTTACCTATTTGAGATCTTGCATGATCTCATGTTAAGGATGTGGGAAACACCTCTAACCACATCTCCTCACTCTCGAAAACTCGGCACCATGTATCGAGTTCCTCCCTGTCCTGGGTTTCAGAAGACTCAATTACCACACCATTCTATGGTGGTGGAGTCAGCAGTGAGAAGGATAAAGAGTGAAAAAAGGCATGCATCTAATCCTCCAGGACGTGAGTGTAGGATTCTTGACGCCTTTGGACGTCAAACTTTCCAGGCTTCCATGCTTTCTGCTAGGATCAGTTCCTATATCTTATATATGGGAATGTTCCTTAAGGGGGAGGTCACAGGAGATTTAGAGCTTATGAGCCCTCTCCTTCCTGATGATAAGAGGCAAGATTATCTCGCCCTTGTCAGACATGCCCAGGATGTTTCCAAGTTTGTGAATCGTGCAGCCTTTGACTGCTTTGAGTGCATAAGCAGAACCTCTGCCATTGCCATAGGTGCACGTAGGATTGCCTGGCTCCAGGCATCTGATTTGGAAATTTGAGTACAGGATAAACTAGGGAATATTGCTTGCACAGGAGAGAATCTCTTTGGCAAGAATTGGCAGGAAAAAGCTAATGAGATAGATGCTGACAATATCACTTTGGATAGATTGTCTAAATCTACAGCTGATCCTGCAAGGAAAAAATCCTATAAGAAACCATTCTTCAGTAAGAAGAAAACGTTTTATCCCTCCTATACCCAGCAGAGGCATCATTTAGGTCAGTCTGCCCAAAAGGGACAGCAGCAACAACCTAGGCAAAGAAAGACAAAAGCAGCTAAGCCTCAACCGGCTCGGCAAACTCAGCCTCCACAGGGGCTTTGACTCCCATCTAGAGAACTTTGCCTTCCTGGCCCTGAACGGCCCAGAACTCATCACCATTCCAGGAAGGTTATGTCATTTTGCCCCCAGATAGGGTCAGATAAGAGCAGAAAATTGGACTCTGCCTATTATAAGAGAGGGGTACAAGCTTCATTTCCTCAACATGCCCCCTCCTGCAGTGGTAAGACAGTTCAATTCTCAGACCTCTCTCAACGACCATTTAGGTCAAGAGGTCACTGTGCTTCTTGCCCAAGGGGCAATAGAAGAGGTACCCATTCCCCAACGGGGTACAGGGTTTTACTCCTCCTATTTCCTTGTTCCAAGGAAAACAGGAGGACACAGACCCATTTTAGACCTCAACGAATTGAACAAATTCCTGTTCAAAGAGAAGTTCAAAATGATTTCTCTAGGAACTCTGCTGCCATACCTTCAGAGTCTGGATTGGCTTTGTTCTCTAGATCTCAAGGATGTGTAGACGCACGTTCTCATTCATCCAACTTATCGAAAGTTCCTTCGCTTTCTGTTTCAAGGGAAGCACTACCAATACAGGGTTCTTCCTTTTGGCCTGGCCTCTGCACCAAGGGTGTTCACAAAATGCATGGCTGTGGTGGCAGCATTTCTCCGCACCCTGGGAATATTCGTCTTCCCTTACTTAGACGACTGGCTCATTCGAGCCCCTTCAGAGCCATAGGCCAGGGTTGCCCTCTCTCGCACAATGCGCATCCTTCAGTATTTGGGACTTGTCATAAACTTCCCAAAATCCAACCTTGCTCACACTCGGTCCCTAGAGTTTATAGGAACTCTGCTGGATACTAGACAAACAAGGGCCTACCTTCCACAGCCCCGCTGCCTTCGCATTGTGCAGTTAGCTTCCCAAGCAGTGCTAAAGCCTCACCTCACTGCTCGGGAAATGTTAGTTGCTAGGCCACATGGCATCCACCGTGCATGTGGTCCCTTATGCTCGCTTCCATATGAGGGCAGCTCAGTGGACTTTATCCACTCAGTGGATTCAGGCGTAAGGTTTCCTGTCAGACCAAATAGCAAACTCAGATTGCCTTATTTTGTCCCTCCAATGGTGGCAGTTACCCCAAAACCTTTTGGTAGCGTCTCCTTTTCAGCAACCCCCACCCCAAGCCACTCTAACAACACATGCCTCACAGGTGGGTTGGGGAGCCCACCTGCAAGGCCTCTCTACCCAGGGTACCTGGACTCCACAGGAGGCCTATCTATACATCAACCTCCTGGAACTCAGGGCAACTTCCTTGCTCTTCGAGTATTCCACACCCAGCTCAGCTACAAGACCAGTCCTAGTTCAAACGGACAATCAGATAGCCATGTTCTATGTGAACAAGCAGGGTGGAACAGCCTCTCTGTCGCTATGCAACGAAGCTTTGCGACTATGGGCCCTTGCCAGAGAGCATCAGATTCATCTCCTTGCGGTGTATCTTCCAGGCATTCAGATCTCTTGGGCAGACAGACTCAGTCGAGTTCTACTTCCACACAAATGATTTCTCCATGCAGACCAGGTGGCCAGAATTTTCCAAATTTGGGGAACCACGGACATAGACCTCTTTGCAAGTCCGCTGAATGCCAAACTTCCCTGGTTCTGTTCCAGAATTCCGACTCAGGGTTGTCAGGCCAGGGATGCTTTCCTCCTCCATTGGGGCCAGGACTTCCTGTATGCCTTCCCACCCATTCCCCTAATTCCCAAAAACCTGTTAAGCTTCGGAGAGACAGAGGTCATATGATTCTCATAGCTCCACATTGGCCACGGCAAATGTGGTACCCTCTGCTCCTACATCTCTCTCAAGCTCCTCCTTGGTTGCTGAAAGCCTAGAACTTCACGGTCTTGTCTTTTCTCAGCAGGTAAAGGATATCTTTTATGCTTCCAGGAAGCCTTCCACAAGACGCTCTTATGCATTCAAGTGGGAAAGGTTTACCATATGGTACTCGCAGAAGGGTCTTAACCCTCTTGCGATACCTCTGGAATCATTACTGGAGTATCTCCTTCATTTATCTAATGCAGGGTTTAAGACCAATTCAGTGTGAGTTCATTTGAGTGCTATTGCAGCTTCTTTCAAACCTCTAAATGGACAACCTATTTCCTCTCATCCCCTCATAGCGAGATTTTTGAGAGGCCTTCTTTTAACTAAGCCTCCCATTAAGCCACCACCGGTGACATGGGACTTAAATCTGGTTCTTGGGCAGCTCATGAAGCCGCCTTTTGAACCACTAGCTACTACTTCTTTGAAATTCCTTTCCTGGAAGGTCATCTTTCTTATTGCAATCACATCAGTATGTTGCATCAGTGAATTGCAAGCGTTGGTGGCTGATCCTCCTTATACAAGGTTCCATCATGATAAGGTAGTCCTTAGGACTCATCCACACTTTATGCCAAAGGTGGTGTCACCTTTTCATTTAAACCAAGCGGTTTACCTTCCTGTATTCTTCCCAAGGCCTTGCGCCTCAAATGCAGAAAGGAATCTTCATACTTTGGACTGTAAAAGGGCTTTGGCCTTTTACTTGCAAAGGACACAGCAACATAGAAAGTCCTCTCAACTCTTTGTTGCTTTTCATCTTAGTCATTTGGGACTTCCAATCTCCAAAAGAACACTGTCCAGCTGGATTGCACAGTGTATTTCTTTTGCATATGAGAGTAAGAACCTTCCTCTTGAAGGCCATGTCACAGCTCACAATATGAGAGCCATGGCAGCCTCTATGGCTCATCTTCACTCTTTGTCTGTCGATGACATCTGTCGAGCAGCTACTTGGGCTTCGGGTCATACCTTCACATCCCATTACTGCTTAGAGAAGGACTCCCGCCGGGATGCCTTGTTTGGTCAGGCTGTTCTTCAACACCTTTCCATACTTAATCAACTCCTACCCACCATCCCTGGTAGGATGCCAGAGATCCATGGGGGGAAGTGGAGCCCTTTCATAGGGGCACACAACTTCTGGGGCCTTCTCCTTGGCCTCTGCAGCTAGGGAGTCCCCATATGTGAAGACTACATTCCTGCTTGTTTCTGGAGATAGCATAGTTACTCACCTGTAACAGGTGATCTCCAGGAACAGCAGGAATTTAGTCTTCACAACCCACCCACCTCCCCTAGGAGTTGTATCTCTCTATCTCTCTCTCTTTCTCTCTTTGTCTCAGCTTTAAACTCAGTTGGAGAGGGACAGTTGTTAAAGGCGGGAAGGCAGCACCCAGGCGCTGTGGGATGCTCCCAAAAGCTTTCCTATTGGACGCTGGGGAGCGTTCCCGCGCAGGCTCCGTCCGTACCGACGATACCCATATGTGAAGACTAAATTCCTGCTGTTCGCGGAGATTATCTGTTACAGGTGAGTAACTGCTTTTTTCCGGAAACAAGCAGGAAGTCAGTCCTCGCATACGGGTGATGTCGGCACAGATGGAGCCCACATGGTAATCCCTCTCCAGCTTCAAAAGAAAGCCTTTGGTAGATAAACCACGCATGCGTGGTCATCTTTCAAACCAAGGGAGCCATTTTCCCCTCAGTCTTTGATTTTCTGCAGAGCCCACCAGACTTACCATCTGCATCCTGGAAAAAGCGTTATTGCGGTGAATTTTTTCTCTTTTTTTTTTTTTTTTTTCTCCTCGTTAGTGTACCATCACCTTTTTGTGGTCCCAGAAGAGTTGCTACCTTGGCATCGTGTTTTTGTTTTAGGTACTTATCTTTTTCTTGGTGCGCAGGAGTTTTCTCTTGCGCCCTACTAATCAGGACTTTGGAGTTTGATCTTGTGGGGGCTGTCTTTCCTGCTATTTCCTCGATTAATGGTTTTAAGACGTGCACCAATTGTAGCAGAACTATGTCCATCACTGACTGCCTTAATCTCTGCCTTAAATGCCTCGGGGCTGATCACGATGCCTCCTCTTGCCCACTCTGTTTTCAGGTGACGAGTAAGGGGCTTAAGAATTGTGAAAAGCAGGCTGTTTGGCCCAAACTATTTAGCATCAGCTCTATTGTCTGCTTTGGAATAGACTCCCTCGGGGGCGGCCGGCGAGCTCATTCGGAGTGCCAAATTCGCAGACTAGTGACCGTATGTAGAGGACTGTCATCAGAAGGAGCGGACTTCAACCATGTCCTTTTCGGGGGGATGATGTCTGTATTGAGGGTAAGGCCCATGGACACCGGCACCACAGCCCTTGACAGGACTCCGATGGCTGGGACCAGTCCCTGAAACTGCCCTGGCAAGAAGCAGTTCCCACCCTCTAACGATCACCCTCGGGCTGTAGAGTAATCACCCCACCAAGGGAATCGGCATCTGACCCGATACCCTCTGTGCCCCTGCTGGTGGCTGCAGAGCCTTCAGGCCTCAATGCCGGTATGGTGTCCTGGGAGCACAGCCTTCCTGATGAATCAGCAGACCCTGCGTCCAGTTACCTCCAGTTCCTTGGGACCAGCAACTGGCCCCTCCACAGTGAGGGCCTCGCTGGAGGAGATCCACCCTGTCCTGGAACGGCTCTGTGGGCCGATTCTGATGACCGATCCTGGTCTCTGTCAGAGCCTCGGGTTTCTCCACTGTACTTCGGGCTTGGACTGCTGGGAGTCCTAGCAGTCCAAGCCCCGACTGCGCACCAGTGCGATTCCTGCTGATGCTTTGTTCTCCTCAAATTCTGATTTGGAATGGGAGATGGATACCCCTCTCCTCCTCAGGAGTGTCTGAGGTCCCCGTCAGAGGATTCCTGGACTTTGCATGGGCAAGGCCCTTGCCTTGGACGGAGGACCTGGACATTCTCCAGTATGACTCTCCTCCCAATGAGGCCATAACTGTGCTTATGCCTCTCATCTTGGAGCACTTCCCTTTCAGGATGTGGGAAACCAGTTATGGTTCCCATTGTGAGCAAGTGGCTTGATTTTATGTATCGGGTTTGCAAGAGCCCCAGCTTTGAAAAAGCTCAACTACCACACAACTCCATGGTGGTGGAGTCAGCTGTGCACCGGATCAAAAGCCAGAAGACACACTTCTCTGTGCCCCCGGGTTGGGAGGCCTGCGCCATGGATGGGTTTGGTAAGAAGTGTTTCCAGAGCTTGATGCTCATGGCCTGTATCCAGGCTTGCCAGCTGTACATGAGCATGTACTTGAGAGACCTGAAAAAGGAACTCGCTGGGCTATCTGATGAATACCTCCAGCGCTTCAGGAGCCTAGTAACCACAGTCAAGGAGTGCTCCAAGTATATGATTCAAGCGGCCTATGACGACTTCACGTCTGCGGCTAGTGTGGCTATGATGAGCATTGGTGCCCGCTGCCTGGCATGGCTACATTCCTCAGATCTGGAACAATGGGTTCAGGACAGGTTGGTTGATGTCCCCTGCCGGGGGGAGAATCTCTTCTGCAAGCCCATGATGGACAAGGCTGCTGAGTTGGAGACCAAGCTAATGACCAGAACCAGTATTCTCGGAAGACTGCTAATCTCCTCCCTACGAAAGGCTTTGGGGGAAAAGGTCCTTCTACCCAAAGAAAAAGAAGGCCTACGGAACATACCCCTATCAGTCCTATCAAGCTCCCCCTCAGGGGTGGGCAGCTAGCCAGGGGCAGGGCCCGCTTAGGTCTAAAACCCCCAAACCTCAAACGGTGCCTGTGCCGCAGACTCCCGGGGCATAGCCTCTTCCCATGGGAGGTCAGGAGCTGCAGCAAATAGGGGGATGTCTCATGTTATTTGCCCACTGGTGGCCCAACATTACCACAGACACCTGGGCCCTTCAGGTGGTTAAGGAGGGCTACCTTCTTCACTTCCACCAGATGCCCCCTCGTACTTTCTAGGGGAACTTCCTCTGAATCCCTCCTATTGGGACCACGTTCAAAGGGAGCTCCTGGCTCTTCTCGCCGACAAGGCAGTGGAGTTCGTCCCATTGCCTCAAAGAGGCTGGGGTTAACCTGACCATCTTTTCTAAGTTCAAATATGGGGCATTACATCAAGTGGGGGGGGGGGGGCGGAGTTCAAAGTTAAGGCAAATAAAATGTGTTTAATTACAATTTTAAGTAGGCTAGGATTATAACTTCGCTTATAACAAGTAGGCCTGATTGGCACATTTGTATTTCTCTACAGAGTGAAATTTCTTTAAAATAGCAACATTTCTACTAAGATAATGAGAAAAATTCTGGGAAACTCAACTCAAAATTGTATTTTACAATCATTAGACATTTGAGAGTCTCTATAGGCAGTTGGGTTTTTTCTGTAGACTATAATTTGTTCATGATTGAAAAGCACCTTTCAGTTGGAGTATTGGAACCTAGCAAACATAAAAAAAATCTGTATCCTACCTACTGCACCCACCTCCCCCTGCTCCCTATTAGCTGGCTGTATCTGCTGCAGCCTGTTGACTGGCTTTGTCTGATGGTTGCCTAGGCCCTGGGAAAGAAACGGCCAGATTTGTCAGATATTCTGAAGACTCAGGAGTTTAGGATTCTACAACTTTGTAAAGTAGCTGTCTTAAAATGATGTCTAATTGGGTATTTTTTTTAGAATTTAGCTCTACAGCTCGCCAGCACTCCCCCCTCACTGTGCAGAGTAAATGGTAGGTTCCAGACAATGGAAAGGCTGCATTAGTCACAGGAAGGGGTGGGCTGATTTTCTGCCCAGGGTCTGGGAGAAAGCAGGTGGAATAAGTGGGTTTCTTGGTAGGGGTGAGTGGGGTTGCTGAGAGAGGGTAGAAATGTAAGAGGAATGGGGTAAAGTGTAAGGAGGCTATTGCAGGCTGAGAACAAGAACTGGTAGCAAAAGCAAGAACAGAGGAGTGTAGAAGCAACATAGCACCAGTAGACAGTCAGAGACAGAATCTATCTGTCTGGAAATTGCTAGTGTGCATGTGTATACCTGATTTGGGGATAGGGGATGGATGAATGCATGTGTGTGTATGTTTCTGTGTCTCTGATGGACATATCTTTTATTATGAGACTATTATAATGCCTCTGTATAGTTCCATGGTGCGACTGCCCCTTGAATATTGTGTACAGTTCTGGTTGCCGTATCTTAAAAAGGATATAGCATTATTAGAAAAGGTACAGAGAAGAGCCACCATGAAGAGGCTAAAAAGGTTAGGGCTCTTCAACCTGGAAAAGAGACGGCTGAGGGGAGAAATGATAGAGGTCTATAAATTAATGAATGCAGTGGAACGGGTAAACATAGATTGTTTATCATCAGAATATGGAAAGACTAGGGGACATGCAATGAAGCTACAGGGTAACCTATTTAAGACTAATAAAGATAAAATATTTTTTCACTGAACGTGTAAATCAAACTCTGGAATTTGTTGTCGGAGGATGTAGTAAAAGCTGTTAGTGTAGCTGGGTTTATAAAAGTTTTGGACAAGTTCCTGGAGGAAAGCTCCATAAACCATTATTAAAAGGGACCCAGGATATCGCTGTTTGACCCAATACAAGCATTGAGGAACCTGTCTCTTGGGGAAACTGCTAGGTACTTATGACCACTGTTGGAAATAGGATTGGCCACTGTTGGAAATAGGATACTGGGCTTGATGGACCTTGGTCTGACCCAGTATGGCATATGTTCTTATAAATGGTTTCCCCTTGAAAACTTCAGCAGAAGTTCAGAAGTTTGCTGGTACAAATGAGGAGTGTAGGAGTGGAAGACATGTTTTAAAATAGGGGACATTTAGGCACCCCATAAAATTCCAGGGACAAATCCTTAAAATATGGGACTGTCCTGTATAATATGGGAAGGTTGGTCACTTTACAGGGGGGGTTCTACTCCCGCTAGTCCTGATTCCCATTAAAATGAGAGGGTTGCACCCCATTCTAGACCTGCAGATCTAAACCGCTTCTTAGTGAAGGAGAAGTTGATGATATCCCTTGGAACGTTGCTGCCTTACCTCCATCGGGGAGACTGGCTATGCTCCTTGGATCTCAAAGATGCCTATACCCATATCCTGATCTACCCCTCGCACTGGCAAGTACCTCCACTTTTGTCATCGGCAGGTCTACCTGTTTGGACTGGTATCTGCCCCTGGGGTATTAATAAAGTGCCTAGCCGTGGTTGCCACCTTCCTGCGACTGCAAGGTGTGTTCGTTTTTCCCTTATCTGGACGATTGGCTGATAAGGGGAGGATCTCCAGACGAGGTCAGACAGGTCCTACATTGCACTATCCAGCTCCCAAAAGATCTTAACTTTTGTAGTAAACTATCCGAATCCCATCTACAGCTTATCCAGTGCCTGGAGTTCATCAGAGCCCTCCTCGATACCTCTCAGGCCCGGGCATTTCTTCCACCCAACATGACTCAGCATCTCTCTGTCTTGGTGGGAGAGATCCAGACCGCTCTGACAATCTCAGCTCGTCGGAAGCTCCGCCTCCTGGGGAACATGGCTTCGATGGTTATGTCACACTCTCTAGCCTGTCTCCACATGCATTGGGCCCAGTGGACTCTGCACTAAGTGGAAGTAGGTGACAGGGCTCCTGTTGGACAAGGTACGTGTCACTCTGCCCCTCTCCCATTCCCTTGCATGGTGGCGACGGTCAAGCAATCTTCTAGCGGGACTACCTTTCCAGGATCTCCTGCATTAACAGATCCTCACCATGGATGCTTACAAGCTCAGCTAGGGAGTTCATTGGAATGGTCTTCAGTCCCGGGGTCTCTGGTTGCAGGAAAAGAGCCAGTTTCAGATCAACTTCCTGAAGCTCGGAGCAGTTGCCAATGCCCTGCTGGTTTTTCAGCACTGTCTGGTGAATCAGGCTGTCCGGGTTCGGACAGACGATCAAGTGGCACTGTTCTACATCAACAAACAGGGAGGCACAGGGTCCTACCTTCTCTGTTGGGAAGCGATCAGACTCTGGAATTTTGCAAACTGGTGGGGTTTGCTTCTCTGAGCCATCTACCTCCTGGGGCAGGAGAATGTCCTGGCGGACCGGCTCAACAAAGTGCTACAGCCTCATGAGTGGACCCTCAGCTTGCCAGTGGCATGGGACATCTTCCATAAGTGGGGCACGTTGGCGGTATAGACCCTTCATCAGTCCTCATAACGCTCAGCTGCCACTGTTATGCTTCAGGATACCTTTCCGGAACCACCTTGTGGCCGATGCGTTTCTTCTCCACGGGGGCATAGGCCTGCTGTATGCTTACCCTCCCACATCCTTTGTGGCTGATACCCTCTTTAAGGTCCAGACAGACAGGGCCAAAGTGATCCTTATCACCCCATGCTGACCTCTGCAGCCATGGTATCCTTTGCTACTCAAACTTTCTCAGGTGCTACCCATTCTCCTGGGTTTCACCCTGGATCTTATCTCTCAGAACAATGGGACCCTCCTGCATCCCAACCTCAAGTCATTGACTGACTGTGTGGATGCTGAGAGGATAGCCCTCGCTCAACATCATTTGCCCAGGGACATTGAAGACAACATCCTTGTGTCCTGCAAAGATTCCACCAGGCGAGCATATGCCTTCAAATGGCACAAATTCTCGACCCGGTGTGCGGATAGAGATTTCAACCCATTCTCCTGTCCAGTGCAGGCGATCTTGTGGTACCTTCCAGCACTTCTCCCGGGCTGGGTTAAAGTCCAGTTCCGTTAGGGTGCATCTGAGTGCCCTAGAGGCATTCCCTGTCAGTTCATCCTCTCATTGGCTGCTTCATGCTCTTGTGGCCTCCCATTTGCCCACCACGGGTGGTGACATGGGACTTGAACGTGGTTCTGGGCAAACTCATTGACCCTCCTTTCGAACATTGGCCTCCTGCCATCTTAAGTATCTTTTATGGAAGGTCATCTTCCTAGTGGCTCTCATTTCAGCGTGCAAGGTTAGCGAGCTGCAAGCACTGATGGCTCATTCTCCTTATACCAGATTTCATAGAAATATAGTGTGTGTGCAGAGGACCACTAAGTTTCTTCCTAAGGTGGTTTCTCCCTTCCATTTCAACCAGGAGGTGGTTCTTTTCACCTTCTTTCCTAGGCTGCATGCAAACAGGATGGAAGCCTCTCTAAGTACCTTGGATTGTAAACAGGCTTTAGCTTTCTAACTTGATCGGATGAAGGCTCATCATCGATCTTCTCAACTGTTTGTTTTTTATGACCCCAACAGACTTGACATGGTGATTTCTAAGCACGTTCTATCTCCAGGAACAAGCAGGAATAAGTCCTCACTTATGGGTACGTCGGAACCGACGGAGCCTGCGCGGGAAAGCTCCCCAGCTTCCCAGAAAGGAAGCTTTTGGGGCCTCCCACTGCACATGCGCGCTGCCTTCCCGCCTTCCTGACCAGCTCTCCTCAGTTTCTCTTTTTCCGCGGAGCCAGTAGGTCGTGTTCCTGTCACCGCTGAAGAAATTATTGTTTTAGTTTGTTTCTTTAGACCGCGTACCTGCCTTCCCCATACCAAAACCGGTACCGCCGGTCTCTTTTCTTTTCTTTCAAAAAAAATAAAAATAAATCTTTATCTTTGCACAACTTGGTGACTTCGGTTAGGCCTCAGGCCTACACAAATTCTCCTCATGGAGAAACCAGCCCCTGGTTTTAAGAAGTGTACCAAGTGTAGTGCTGTTATTTCTGTCACAGACACCCATGAATGGTGTCTTAAATGTTTGGGACCTGACCACTCCATTCCGGACTGCCCATCCTGCTCCCAGCTGTCTAAACGTGGTTTGCAGAACCGGGCCAACAAATTCCATGTGCTGTTTGCTTCAGATAATCCAGCATCACAGTCATCCAGGTCTTCCTCTCCGGATGGATCTCAGGTAACCAAACCTTCTTCGGGCAGGTCCTCAAAGAGCAAATCTCCTTCAAAGCATCGAGAGGCTCTCACTTTTGAATCTGAGGACCATGCCCCAGCCAAACAACCCCGGGGGAAGCTCTGGCTTCCAAAGCACCATTTATGGGGTTACAGGTTGACATCGATGGCACGGCCTCGACCGATCACCTGTTAGACTGCTCTGGGGTACCGGCCCATACCGGTACCGACATCCAGGCAGCAGTGGCGTCTATGAGCAATACTGTTCAGACCATGCAGCAGGCCATGCTGGCTTTCATTAATGCTGCGACGCCCTCGGTACCGCATCCAGCGGTTCCGGTACTGTCTTCCATACCGGAACCGAGACCATCGTCTTCCAAACGCAGATCGGTTCCGCATGCCGGATCCGGGTTTTCACCCGATACCGATCCCATACCCGGTACGCCCGAAGTCGATACTGATCGGTATGCGTATCGTGCGTTGGAAGCGAATAGAGGATACTCTGATTCCTCTGAGGATTTTGACTCCTCTGATGACTCTGATGAGCTCTCTCTTGTTCTTCCTGAAGAGCCTTCTTCCCCAAAGAGGAGAATGTCTCCACCAGAGGATTTGTCCTTTCAAGACTTCATTATAGAAGTAGCTAAAGGACTTTCTATTACTACATCCTCTGAGAAAGAACCTAGATCAAAGAAATTGGATATTTTAGGATACCCTAAGGTTCCTAAAGAGACAGTCACCCTGCCTATCCATGAAATCCTTCAAGAACACTTGATGGACTTATGGGAGGCTCCTCTAACGTTGTCTCCTTATTCTCGTAGGTTGGACACCATGTACCGGGTCCCTCCTCCTCCTGGTTTTCAAAAGACTCAGCTGCCTCACCATTCCATTGTGGTGAAGTCTGCGCTGAAAAAGATTAAGAGTACCAAAAGGCACTCTTCTACCCCTCCAGGGCGAGAATGTAAGACCCTAGACTCTTTTGGTAGGAAAATCTTCCAGGCTAGTATGCTTATAGCCAGGATTAATTCATACAGTCTGTATATGGGCATGTTTCTAAGGGAACTTGCCCTAAAGGTACGGCATTTTGCCTCCTTTATCCCTGAGGATAGAAAGGAGGAGTTCATTTCTCTGGTGAAACAGCTTCTAGATGTTTCTAAGTTCTCCAACAGAGCAGCTTTTGATTCCTTTGAGGGTGCCGGTAGAGCTTCGGGCATTGCTATTGCAGCCCGACGACTTGCTTGGCTCCAGGCCTCTGACCTAAAACCCTGGGTCTTGGATGGCTTACGGAATCTGCCCTGTACAGGTGAGAACTTATTTGGTAAGGACTGGCAAATTAAAGCCACTCAAATGGACGCAGAAAATGCTACATTAGATAGACTTTCTAAGTCTACCTCTACTCCTGCCAAGAAAGTCTTTCAAGAGGCCTTACTACAAGAAGGCCAGATTTTCCACAAATGCTGGCCAACAATCTTCTCAGCCTCGCTTTGCTGCTAAACGTCAGCAACCTAAGCAGGCAAGGTCAAAGACTGCAGCGTCTGCCACTCCTCAGCAGGCTCAACCCCCTCAGGGGTTTTGACTTGCCCCTAGAGAACTTAACATTTCTGGCTCTAGAACAACCAGAGCCCCTCACCATTCCCGGAAGGTTAGCTCACTTTGCTCCCAGATGGGGGCAAATTACATCAGAGCACTGGACCCTCTCTATCATCAGAGAGGGCTACAAACTTCATTTTTCCAACCTTCCTCCATATACCATGGTGAGGCACTTCAATTCTCCCCCATCTCTCCTGGGCCTGTTGGATCAGGAAGTCTCTTCTCTTCTTGCCCAAGGGGCAATAGAAGAGGTTCCTCTTCTTCAACAAGGGACAGGATTCTACTCCCCTTATTTTCTCATAACAAAGAAGACAGGGGGGATTCAGACCTATCCTAGATCTGAGAGAATTGAACAAATTTCTGTACAAGGAGAAATTCAAAATGCTTTCTCTAGGCATTCTCCTTCCATACCTTCAGAATCAGGATTGGCTTTGTTCTCTAGATCTCAAGGATGCGTACACACATATACTCATCCACCCATCCCACAGAAAATATCTAAGATTTCTGTTTCAGGGAAAACATTTCCAGTACAGAGTACTTCCCTTCGGTCTAGCCTCTGCTCCAAGAGTGTTCACCAAATGCATGGCAGTTGTTGCCGCATTTCTAAGAGGTCTGGGAATGTTTGTATTCCCATATCTGGACGACTGGCTCATCCGAGCTCCATCTCAGTCAGAGGCCCAGATTTCCCTGGACCGCACAAGGCACATTCTGCAGTATCTGGGACTGGTGATAAACCTTCCCAAGTCTCAACTTATCCCTACTCAGTCTCTGGAATTCATAGGGGCCCAGTTGGACACCACCACTGCAAGGGCCTACCTACCTCAAGTCCGGGGCCAACGTCTGGTGTGCTTGGCCTCCCAAGCTCAGTCCAGCAGTCACTTGACAGCCAGAGAAATGCTGCGACTTCTGGGCCACATGGCCTCCACGGTACACCTGGTGCCCTACGCTCGTCTTCATATGAGAGCAGCTCAATGGACCTTGGCCACCCAGTGGACTCAGGCATCAGGAGCGCGCTCCGACCAAATACTCACCTCAAAGCGTCTGTTGTGGTCCCTCCAATGGTGGATGTCCACCAAGAATCTGTTGTTGGGGGCCCCCTTCCAACCTTTGTTGCCCCAAACAACCCTCACAACAGATGCCTCCCACACAGGGTGGGGAGCCCATCTTCCACACCTCTCCACTCAGGGTGCTTGGTCTCCACAAGAGACCACCCTTCACATCAACCTCCTGGAACTGCGAGCAATCTACTTTGCCCTCAAAGTCTTCCATACCCTCCTAGTCAACCTGACCGTCCTAGTCCATACAGACAATCAGGTGGCCATGTTCTACATAAACAAACAAGGAGGGACAGGCTCTCTGTCGCTTTGCAACGAAGCTCTCAGATTATGGGCCTTCGCCAGAGAGCATCAAATTCATCTTCTGGCAGTGTATCTTCCAGGGGTTCAAAACTCTTGGGCAGACAGACTCAGTCGAGTTCTGCTTCCACACGAATGGTCCCTACATATGGACCAGATAAACAGAATCTTTCAGGAATGGGGAACCCCGGACATAGACCTCTTTGCAAGTCCGTGGAATGCCAAACTTCCCCGGTTCTGTTCCAGGACTCCGTGTCAGAGAGCTCAGGCCAACCACGCCTTTCTCCTACATTGGGGTCAGGAATTCCTATATGCCTTTCCACCCATTCCTTTGATTCCCAAGACTCTGTTCAAACTCCAGAGGGATCACGGATCGATGATCCTCATAGCTCCACGCTGGCCACGCCAAGTGTGGTTCCCTCTACGTCTGCATCTCTCCCAGGGACCCTACCTGGACCTGGGAGCTGCGCCAGACCTTCTCTCTCAGGAGGAAGGGACTTTGTGGCACCCAAACCCCAAGTCCCTACACCTCAGAGCTTGGTTACTGAAGGCCTAAGCCTTCATGACTTCAATCTTTCTCAACCAGTGAAAGATATCCTTCATGCCTCTAGGAAACCCTCCACGAGGCGTTCCTATGCTTTCAAATGGAAACGCTTTTCCATTTGGTGTGCTCAACAGGGTCTTGACCCTCTAGCACTTCCTTTGAATTCTCTATTAGACTATCTCCTGCATCTTTCCAATGCAGGCCTTAAGACGAATTCAGTACGAGTCCATTTGAGTGCTATTGCAGCATCTTTACAACCAATAAATGGACAACCTGTCTCCTCTCATCCTCTTATCTCACGGTTCATGAGAGGCCTGACTCTAACCAAACCTCCCATCCGGCCTCCTCCTGTAGCATGGGATTTGAACCTAGTTCTAGGTCAGCTTATGAAGCCACCTTTTGAACCGTTGGTTTCTACCTCCTTGAAATTTCTTTCCTGGAAGGTCATTTTCCTTATTGCAGTCACTTCGGCTCGCCGCATCAGTGAACTACAGGCCTTAGTGGCTCATCCACCTTATACCAGATTTCATCATGATAAGGTGGTCCTTAGGACGAATCCCCACTTTATGCCCAAAGTGGTCTCGCCTTTTCATCTTAATCAGGAGGTATATCTACCTGTCTTTTTTCCGGCTCCTCATGCATCCAGTGCAGAGAGGAACCTTCATACTTTAGATTGTAAAAGAGCTCTTGCCTTTTACCTCAACAGGACTCAGCCACATCGAAAGTCTTCCCAACTTTTTGTGGCTTTTGATCCTTCTCATTTGGGACTTCCAGTCTCCAAACGTACACTTTCCAATTGGATTGCTCAGTGTATTTCCTTTGCTTACCAGAGTAAAAACATTTCTCTGGAAGGCCATGTCACAGCTCACAATGTGAGAGCCATGGCCACTTCTATGGCTCATCTTCACTCTGTATCCATAGATCAGATCTGTCGAGCCGCCACCTGGGCCTCGGTTCATACCTTCACAGCCCATTACTGTTTGGACAAGGACTCCCGCCGGGATGCCTCGTTTGGTCAGGCTGTCCTCAAACACCTGTTCCATACTTGAACAACTCCTGCCCACCTTCCCAGGATGGATGCCTGAGATCCATACGAAGATGGCGAACCCTTGGAAGAGGATCTCCCAGGCATCTTAGCTAGGGAGTCCCCATAAGTGAGGACTTATTCCTGCTTGTTCCTGGAGATAGCACAGTTACTTACCTGTAACAGGTGATCTCTGGGAACAGCAGGAATTAGTCCTCACAACCCGCCCACCTCCCCTAGGAGTTGTATCTTCTATCTATCTTCCTTTCCTCTCTCTATTGTCTCAGCTATAAACTCGAACTGAGGAGAGCTGGTCAGGAAGGCGGGAAGGCAGCGCATGTGCAGTGGGAGGCCCCAAAAGCTTCCTTTCTGGGAAGCTGGGGAGCTTTCCCGCGCAGGCTCCGTCGGTTCCGACGTACCCATAAGTGAGGACTAATTCCTGCTGTTCCCAGAGATCACCTGTTACAGGTAAGTAACTGTGCTTTCTACATGGGTGGCTGACTGCACTTCCTTTGCCTATGGGCAGGCTGGTCTTTCTCTGGAGTGTCATGTGACAGCCCATAACGTTTGGGCTATGGCAGCCTCTGTAGCTAACTTACACTCAGTCTCCCTACCGGAGACTTGTTGAGCAACCACTTTGTCATTTGTCCATACCTTCGCAGCTCACTACTGCCTCGAGGAGGCCTCCTGGTTTGACAGCACCTTCGATCAGGCTGTTCTTTAGCACCTCTTTGGGCATTAATGCAATTCCTTCCCTCCAACCCTTCTGTATGTCCAGGCTACCAGAGAGTCGATTCCCTTGCCGATGCTGGAGTTGCATCCCTGTGCTTTAGGCTTTCCAGCTTCTTTCAGCTGCCATTTGTGGTTCGATTTTGGGTCGCCCATGGCACTGTACAGAATTTTTGGTAACCTGTAGCTGGGGAGTACATATGTGAGGACTGACTTCCTGCTTGTTCCTGGAGAAAGCATAATTACTCATCTGTAGCAGGTGTTCTCCAGGAACAAGCAGGAAGTCGGTCCTCACATATGGTGACGTCTGTGCTGACTGAGCCCGTGCAGAGCATTTCCCCAGCTTTCAAAGAAAGCTTTTGGGACATACTGCCACCATGCATGCGTGGTCCCCTTCCTGCCCAAGGATGAATCTCCTTTTTTCCATGGAACCCAACGGACGTTGGTTCAGTTTCCCCAGAAAAAATCCTTGCTATATCCTTAAAAATGAGCTGTTCCCGGTTTGCATACCGGTTCTTCTTCCTGTCTTGAACAGTGCTGGGCCCGGCACAGTTCTTGGCTCCTTTTCCGCTTTTTTGATTGAGGTTTGCCTCGACCGGCATTTGCGCCCTTTTTCGCCCAGGGGTTGTCGACCCCGGCTGGGTGTTCCCCACCATGTCCCCCGGTGGGTTAAAAAAATGTGACCGCTGCAGTCTAGACTGTCTATCATAGACACCCTGACTGCTGCCTATGCTGCCTTGGACCGGACCATGATAGCACCTCCTAGGACATGTGCCAGGCTATGATGCCTAAAACCAATAAAAAGAGGTTGGAGTTATAGGAGAAACTGTTCCCCAGGTCCAATTCGGCACCGGCCTCCTTGATGTCGAGCTCCAAGCCCAGCACTTCCCGAGAGGGCCGAGCGTCCTTGGAGTCCTGCAGCAGCGGCTCCTCCGAGAAGACCTCTGACCACAAGCAGAAGAAAGAAAAAATCTTTGGTCTGTCGAGGTTCTACCAGAGAAACCTAGTAAGACCGCCCGGAGGGACTTGGGCAACTCCAAGAAATGTCCTACCAAGGTCCTCAGGAAGGATGCCTCGGTTGGCAAAGACTGTGCGAGGGTCCTCAAGGCCATAGTCCTTGTGGAGGACGCACTTGCAAGAGTGCCAGTTCCGGGCCCAAGATCCTCTGTGCCTAATCCATAATGGCAGCCATGGAGCAGAAAATCACTGCTATCCTGGCCATGCAGCAGGCAATGATGGCAGGTTCGTCTGCATTATCTGCCCTTACGACCAGGTCCCTGACTGCGAGGGAATCCCCCAGTTGTTGAGTTGAGCTTGGAGCGCCACCGGCCTTGGGGAAAGTCCTGGGCCCCGGTTAAGGTCTCAGTCCCATTCCTCGGGCATCCATTCCTTCCCAGCCAGTTTCCGAGACTTGGACCCCAGTCCTCGGGAGGGCCCCAGCCCTTTTTCATGGGCCTTGAGCCAAGGAGTCGCAGGGCCTTGGACACTCCCCCCCTCCACCCCCCTCGATTCAGAGTGGGAGACTGACGAAGAGGCCTCCCTGGAAACCAGACAGCATGGACACGTCCCCTTGGACCCATATCTCCCCGGTGCCATTCTCCTTTGGAGGATGTGGTCTTCCACGACCTTGTCAGGGAATGGCCAGAGCCCTCTCGGTGCAAACCGAGGTGGAGGTGAACCCATGCACCGAGGAACTGGAGATCCTCCAGCTCAAGTCTCCACCCAAGGAAACTCAGTGCTGGTGCAACTGATTCTCAAGTGGTTACTGTTCCGAATTTGGGAGACCCCGGTATCTGTGCCGGTGTCAGTCGACGCCTCAACGCCATATACCGTCTCAGAAAGGGGCTGGGGTTCCACAAGCCCCAACTCCCACATAACTCCATGGTTGTCGAGTCAACCATGCAAAAACTCAAAAGCCAGAAGACTTATTCTTCTGTTCCCCCTGGCAGGAAAGCTAGAACCCTCAAAGCCCTTGGGTGCAAGTGCTACCAGGACTCGAAGTTGGGGTGTTGAATCCAGGCCTATGAGCTATACATAGGCATGGATTTGAAGGCCCTGACCCAGGAGTTGTCGGGGTTCAGTGGGGCTGACCCTCTCAATTGGTTTCAAGCTCTGACCTCCTGGATCAAGAACTCCTCAAAGTTCCTCTTCTGGGCGGCCTACAACGGGTTCAAGTCAGCGGCTCGAGTAGCAGCGGCCGGCATCAGGGCTGAACGCCAAGCCTGACTACAGTCCTCAGACCTCAAACAGTGGGTCCAAGATGAGCTGCTCAATGTCCCTTGCACCGGTGAGGACCAGGGGGCAGGTTTGGACTCCTAGGACAGGGTCTCCCCTCCCCCGGGAGACCTTTACCAGCCTACAGGGCTGGCACTCTTTAATCACCTGCAGCACCCACTGACATTGGCCCACTTGTGAGCAAAGGAGGGATACCTCCTCCACTTACAAGAAGTACTACCCAAGTTCTTTCCAAGAGAGCCAGTTCCCATCGTATTTCCCAATGATGGTTTCAGGACCCATCTTTCCATACTGTCTGTGGGTGGTCGGCTACAACAGTTTATTATTAAAGGTGGGTGGGGCCTATTGGGTTTTGAAAGTGATCCACAAGGGCTATGCCCTTGAATTGGCCCTATTGATTTCTGATGCTTATTTAGAGTCCATTTGCAAGTTCTCCCAGAAAGCCATGGCAGTGCAGTCTACGCTCAATGGGCTTTTGTCCCTGGGGGTTGTGATGCCCGTTCCTCAAAGGGTATGTGATAAAGGAAGATATTTTATCTGTTTTGTGGTACCCAAGAAGGAAAGAACCATTCTGCCCAATCTTGAATTTGAAGCATGTGAACACATTTCTGCACGTATTCATTTTTGGATGGATATCCTAAGGTCCATCATGGTAGCTGTCCACTCTGTCGAATTTCTGACATCCCTAGACCTTAGAGGCATACCTGCACATTCCCATTCGGAAAGAGCACCCAGAAAATCTGCATTTTGCTTTCTGGAGTAGTACTTTGTTCTGGGCCTCACCCCTCAGATTAGCCACTGCTCTATGGACCTTCTGGAAGGTTGCATCAGTGAGTGCTGGTTCATCTCTACCTGGATGACTGGTTTATTGAGGTGAAGACATATCAGGAGAGCGAGTCTGGAACTGTAAAAATCTGCTGCTTTCTAGGGAATCTAAACTGGGTGATCAACATAGCCAAAGCAAGTTAGTGCTCTCTTAGACATTGGAGTACCTAGAAGTGAGATTAGATACTTGCTTTGGGGAAGTGTTCTTCACAGAGGAAAGAATGGAATAGTTGCAGTTGCAAATTTGGGGCTTGCTTGGGTTATAGAAACCGATTGCACAGGATTATCTGCAGATGTTGTGATTAATGACAGCCTTGGATCTGGTTCTATGGGCCAGGGTGCACATGAGGCCACTGCAGGTCACTACTGGTCCAGTGGTCACTGCAGTGCCAGGAGTTGTCAATGGTTTTGCCCTTCAAGGCAAATGCAAGGAGCAGTCTGGATAGGTGGTTGAGAGTGGACAGCCTTGAGTTAAGGGATGCATATGGAGTCTCCTAGGTGGACTCTAGTGACCATGGATGCCAAGTGACTTGAGGGTGGTGTTCTGAGGAAGAGGTCCGGTGGCCCATCAGATGCCGAGAGACAAGAGCTATCAGATTATTCTTGCAGGCATTTCATCCTTGGCTATGAGGAAAAGCAGTGCAGTTCCTGGCAGATAATGTAAGAGTGGTAGGTACATTAACCAGCAGGGCAGCACAAGAAGTCAGCACGTTGTAGAAGAGGTAGCATTGTTGCTCTCTTGGGCAGAGGAGAACTTAGCGGCAGCTCATGTAGCAGGGGTGGACAACATTTTTAGGGAGATTGCCTGAGTTGGCACACCATGGACCCTGGAGAGTATCCTCTGGTGGATGCAGCCTTTGAGCAATAGTGGAACACTGGGGCCCTCCACCACTGGATTTAATGGTGACCAGGCAGAATGCTCAGGTGCCCCATTGCTTCAGTAACAGGAAAGAACAGTGGCTGAAGTGGATAGATGCTTTGGAGCAAGCATGGCCTACTGAAGGGTTGCTATATGTCTGTCTTTCCCTTGTGGCCTCTTGTGGGCTGAGCTCTTCAGCAGATAGTATCATGCAGGGTTGGTGGTTCTCATAGCTCTATATTAGCCCTAAATCCCATGGTATGGCAAGCTGATTAGACTGCTCACAGGGGAGCCTTTGACTTTTCCAGGGATAAAGGATCTGCTGGTACAGGGTCCAATATCTTTGGTGTACATGAGCCATTTCTCACTTGCAGCTTGATTTTTGAAAAGGCAAGACTTTTGAAAAAGGTTACTCATGAGTAATTTCATAATAGCAGCTATGGGTACCAGTCTGTCAATAATGAGCCGCCTCATTGAAGACTAAACACCGTTTAGGACAACTATCCAGAGGGTCGCCATGAGTCGACACAGACTCGATGGCACTTAACATCAACAACATGAGTAATTTCAACTCTCCTGCAGCCTAAGAAAAGGTAGACTTCCTCTATTTGTCAGAATGTGGAGAATTTTCAAAGTGCGATGTCTGGACCCTGTGAATCAATGCATCCAGTTCAAACTTCTCCTACATAGCTACAAGTGGGTTCATTCTGAGGCCTGGATTCCTGGGGAGATTTCAGGCGTGGAGAGGTACTGAAAACCATGGGAGAAAATAGGTACACCAAGGGATTGAGTGTAGAGAGAGATAAAAGGTCCCAAGACAGAGCCCAGAGGTACACTAACTAAAAGTGGAATGGAAATAGAGGAGGATCCACCAGAACATACACTAAAAGTATGATGGAAGAGATAAGATGAAAACTAGGACAGAACAGGACCCCTAAATCCAAGTGAGGACATGGTATCAAGGAGAAGGTAAGAACATAAGATATGCCATACTTGGTCAGACCAAGGTCCATCAAACCCAGTACCCTGTTTCCAACAGTGGCCAATCCAGGTCACAAGTACCTAGCAGTTTCCCTAAAAGATACACAGGTTCTATAATGCTTGTATTGGGGCAAGCAGTAGATTTTCCGGGTCCTCTTTAATAATGGTTTATGGACCTTTCCTCCAGGAACTTAACCTTTTTTTAAACCCAGCTACAGTAACAGCTTTTATTACATTCTCTGGTTACGAATTCCAGAGTTTGATTATGCATTGAGTGAAACTATTTTCTCCTATTAGTCTTAAACTGGTTACACTGTCCCCTAGTCTTTCTACTTTTTGATGGCGTAAACAATGGACCCACGTTTACCCGTTCCACTCCATTCATTAATTTATAGACCTCTATCTCCCCTTGGCCATCTCTTTTCCAGGTTGAAGAGTCCTAAACTTTTAAGCCCCTTCTCATAGGGGTGACCTGCCATCCCCTTTATCTTTTCTAATTCCACTATATTTTTTTCTTTTAAGATACAGCAACCAGAATTGCACACACAATATTCAAGGTGCGGTCGCACCATGGAACGATACAGAGGTATTATAATATCCTTTGTTTTATTCTCTTTTCCTTTCTTTATGAATCCTAGCATTCTATTAGCCTTCTTGGCTGCCACTGCATACTGGGTGGAAGGTTTCAACGTCTTATCCATGATGACACCTAAATTTTTTTCCTGGGTGGTGGTTCCTAATGTTGAACCTTGCATCGTGTAACCATAGTTTGGGTTGTTCTTTCCTAGGTGCATATGCACTTGTCCACATTAAATTTCATCTGCCATTTGAACATCCAGTCTTCCAATTTATCAAGGCCCTCGTGCAATATTTCACAATCCTTGTGTTTTAACAACTTTGAATAATTTTGTCTCAAATGCAGATTTGATTACCTCACTCGTTATTGCCATTTCCAGGTCATTTATGAATGTTAAAAAGCAGCGGACCCAGCACAGATCCCTGGGGTACTCCTCTGTTTACCTTTCTCTATTGGGAAAATTGGCCATTTAGCCCTACCCTCTGCTTTCTATCTTTTCTATCTAATAAAATTACTCAGCATGTAGATAGTCACAACCTAATGGGAGACAGCCAACATGGCTTTAGACAAGGAAGATCTTGTCTTACTAATCTGTTATGTTTTTTTGAAGGAGTGAATAAACAGGTGGACAAAGGTGAGTCTGTTGATATTGTGTATCTGGACTTTCAGAAAGCCTTTGACAAGGTCCATCATCAGAGACTTTTGGCAAAACTAAAGAGTCATGGGATAGGAGGCAGTGTACTATTGTGGATCAGGAACTGGTTAAAAGATAGAAAGCAGAGGGTAGGGCTAAATGGCCAATTTTCCCAATGGAGAAAGGTGAATAGTGGTGTACCCCAGGGATCTGTGCTGGGTCCGCTGCTTTTTGACATATTCATAAATAACCTGGAAAGTGGGATAACGAGTGAGGTTATCAAATTTGCAGATGACACAAAACTATTTAAAGTTGTTAAAACCCAAGAGGATTGTGAAAAATTGCAAGAGTATCTTGATATATTGGAAGACTGGGCATCAAAATGGCAGATGAAATTTAATGTGGACAAGTGCAAGTTTATGCACCTAGGGAAGAACAACCCAAACTATGGTTACACGATGAAAGGTTCCACATTAGGAACCACCACCCAGGAAAAAGATTTAGGCGTCATTGTGGATACCATGTTAAAACCCTCGGCCCAGTGTGCAGCGGCGGCCAAGAGAGCAAATAGAATGCTAGGTATGATAAGGAAAGGAATGGAAAATAAAACAAAAGATATTATAATGCCTCTATATTGTTCCATGGTGAGACCGCACCTTGAATATTGTGTGCAATTCTGGTCGCCGTATCTTAAAAAGGATATAGCGATTTTAGAAAAGGTTCAGAGAAGAGCCACCAAAATGGTAAAGGGGATGGAAGGATACTCCTATGAAGAAAGGCTAAAAAGGGTTAGGGCTCTTTAACCTGGAAAAGAGATGGCTGAGGGGAGATATGATAGAAGTCTATAAATTAATGAACGGAGTGGAACGGGTAAACGTAGATCGATTATTTACCTTATCAGAATATAGAAAGACTAGGGGACATGCAATGAAGCTACAGGGTAAACTATTTAAGACTAATAAAAGAAAATATTTTTTCACTCAACATGTAATCAAACTCTGGAATTTGTTACTGGAGGATGTAGTAAAGGCTGTTAGTGTAGCTGGATTTAAAAAAGTTTTGGACAAGTTCCTGGAGGAAAGGTCCATAAACCATTATTAAGAAGTGACCGAAGATATCAATGCTTGACCCAGTACAAGCATTGTGGAACTTGTGTCTCTTGGGGATACTGCTAGGTACATATGACTTAGATTGGCCACTGTTGGAAACAGAATACAGGGCTTGATGGACCCTGGTCTGACCCAGTATGGCATATCTTATGTTCTTATGTTCTAACCAGTTCCGGTTCCATAATAGTACACTGCCTCCTATCCCATGACTTTTTAATTTTGCCAGGAGTCTCATGAGTTACCTTGTGACAGGCTTTCTGAAAATCCATATACACTATATCGACCGGCTCACCTTTGTATACCTGTTTCTCCAGGACCAAGCAGGAAGTCAGTCCTCACTTATGGGTGACGTCGGCGCCGACGGAGCCCTCGCGGAGCAATTTTCCCCAGCTTTCAAAGAAAGCCTTTGGGAATTGCAGCGCGCATGCGCGGTCGTCTTCCCGCCGAGGGTGCCATCTTAGCCAGTCTTCTTTTTACGCGGAGCCCTGCAGACGTCCCCGTCTTGTCCCCGCGAAAAAAGTTGATTTTCCTCTTATTTATACTTTTTTCTTTCGGTTCGACGCCGAGCGTTTCCCGCCGGACTATCGCGACGCCGGTCTCGAGTCCTCTAGCGTTTTTTTCGGTTTTTCTGACTTAGTCAGCTTTCATTTTCGTTTTCCCTGGCAGCACGGTCCTTTGACCTCGAAGGGGCCCTTTTTCCCCCGATGGTGCCATTGGGTTTAAGCGGTGAGGTCGGTGTCACCGAAAAATGTCTCTAACCGACACACGACTTTTGCCTCCGCTGCTTGGGCCCCGATCATGAGGAAACTGATCTGTGGGCCTGCAGCAAACTGTCCTCGAAGGCGTTGAGAAGTCGGCGGCATCAGCGCGAGAGGAATCTTCGCTGACCCCAGCCGTACCCGGGACCTCGTCGGAGGCCTCCGTGTCAACGGGCTCCAGCTCGGACCGTCGCCGGAGCTCCTCCGACCGGGGTTCTCCCTCCGGGGACCATCGTCGGAAGGAAAAAACCCGCGAGTTTGGGCGGCGTCGGTGGACGCTCCTGGCTCGCGAGGGCCAGGTCGAATAGCCCCGACAGCCGCCCCGGGTCCTTGGAGAAGGAACATCTCCCGAAGCGACCTCGCCTGGAGTCGGAGATGCCTGCCCGGGGTAAGTCCTGTAGTCCTTCTGGACTCGCCTCCGCGACAGCCGACGTCGGGCCCGACGCCGTCGGGGCCCGAGTCGGGGGCTGCTGGGTCACCTGAGCTCGGACTCAGGTTGACGGCCTTGGAGAGCAGACTGTCTGCCGTCATGGACCAGCAGCGGGCACTGCGCGCTGGCCTCGCTGGCGCCGCTGCCCCGACCGCCGGGACGTCGACGGCCAAGGCGACCCCGGAGGACCGAGCCGATCCTCGAGTCAATGAGAACTCGAGTCGATCCTCGGTCGAGGTCACCCTCGGCCTCACGTTCGGGACCGAGGAGGCCGACGCAGACTGCCTCGACGTCGGGGCGGCTGGCGCCGCATCCTGCCCGGGCCGACGCCTCCGATTCCTGCCCGGGCCGACCCCACCGAGTCCTCGTCGGAGTCGGTATGGGAGTATGAGGAGGAAGAGTCACCAGTTTCTCTCCGGACTCGGTGTGTCCCATCGGACTCACCGGGGTCCGAGCCTCGGAAGCAGTCCCCCCCGGAGGATGCCCGGTTCTCGGACTTCGTTAGGGATATGGCCAAGGCTTTGGCCTTCCCTGCGGATCCCGAGGAGGAGCCTCGAGCCGAAGAGCTCGACGCCCTCCAGTATGACTCTCACGCGGAGGGAGCACTGTACTGTGCCGGTTCCTCCTATGCTGGAACGACTACTCTTCCGCAGTGGGAGAGTCCGGCCTCCTCGCGGTCCTGAGCAAAGCGGGTCGATTCTATTATCGGGTCCGCCAAGAGAGCCCTGGCTTTCAGAAGGCACAGCTGCCACACCATTCAATGGTAGTGGAATCGGCAATGCATCGTCTTAAGAGCCAGAAGATGCAATCCTCGGTGCATCATGGAAGGGAGGCCCGTAAGATGGATGGCCTTGGCAAGAAGTGCTTCCAGTGCTCTATGCTCGCATGTCGTGTCCAGACTTACAGCTCTACCTGGGCATGTATCTCCGGGATCTGGCTAAAGAGCTAGCCGGATTCTCCGCTGGTCTCTCCGAGGAGACCTTGCGGAGGTACCTAGCCTTGTCAACGTGCATACGCTAAAGCTCAATGTTCATGTCCCGAGCAGCATATGATGGCTTTGAGGCCTAGTCTAGAGTGGCCGCAGACTGCATCGGTGACCGCCGACAGGGCTTGGCTTCAGTCGTCGGATCTTGAGCCCTGGGTACAGGACAAGTGGGTCGATGGTCCCCTGCCGAGGCGAAAACCTCTTTGGCAAGCCCATGGCGGAAAAGGCTGCACAAATTGAGACTGAGACTCTCACCAGGACCAGGCTTCTAGGAAGACCTACGCCCCTTCCCAGAAAAAGAAGGGCTCGGGAAAAAAAAGTCCTTTTACACGAGGAAGGCGGCTGCCTACAAACAGTACCCCCATTATCAGGCCCCTGCAGCTCCCCAACAGGGCCAGCAGGCCAAGGGACGGTGGTAACGGGTCCCGTAGGCAGCAAGCCCCAAGCCTGCACCACCAGCCCCTGCTCAGCAGGGTGGGGGTTTTGGACTCGCTCAGCAGCATAGCTCTCCCCCCCGCTGGTTCCTACCCAGCACCGGCGGCCGGCTGGTTCACTTCGGCCACAGGTGGTCCAGCATAACGCAGATGCCTGGGTACTTCAGGTCGTGCGAGAAGGCTACCTTCTCCACTTCATCAGGTCCCTCCCTCTATTTTCCGGGAGAACCTTCGCGCCCCACTCTGCACAGGGAGTTGCTCCTTCAGGAGTTAGCAGGTCTTCTGCAGGAACAGGCGGTGGAACCGGTGCCCACCACCTGAGAGGTCAAGGCTTTTTACTCAAGGTATTTTCTGATACCAAAGAGAACAGGGGGCCTCAGACCATCCTGGACTTGCGCAACCTCAACAAGTTCCTTGTGCGGGAGAAGTTCAAAATGCCTACCCTTGGAATACTTCTGCCCTACCTCCAGCAGGGAGATTGGCTATGCTCCTTGGATCTAAAGGATGCCTACACGCACATCCTCATCCACCCAAGCCACCGCCAATACCTAAGGGTTTGTGGTGGCAGGAAATCATTACCAGGTACAGAGTACTGCCCTTTGGGCCTATCCTCCGCACCGCGAGTCTTCACAAAATGTCTCGCGGTCGTGGCGGCCCATCTCCGGCTTCACGGCCTCTATGTCTTTCCGTACCTCGACAACTGGTCATCAGAGCAGCGTCGCTCAGGAGGTCACCAACGCCACGTGCCGCACGGTGAACTCTGCTGCAGCACTGGGCTTTGTCATAAACTTCGCAAAGTCCACTTTGCTCCCCTCACAGGATCTCGAGTTCACGGCGCAAGGCTGCACACTCCTCGGGCACGAGCGTACCTACCGCTCGACAGGGCTCAACGGCTCATGGACCTAGCGACCGCTTTCGCAGCCAGCCCCTGGTCTCCGCCAGGCGCTTCCTGAGACTTGCTCGGCCATATGGCTTCCACTGTCCATGTGACCCCCAATGCCCGCTGAACATGCGGTCTGCTCAATGGTGCTCCGCCAGCAGTGGCGACAAGCCACAGGCGGCCTGGCAGACCTAGTGCGCGTCTCCGAGCCGCTGCTCTCGTCTCTCGGTGGTGGCTCCGGCAGCCGAACCTGATATTCGGAATGCCTTTCCAGTCACCTCAGCCGACCGGGTGCTGACCACCGATGCATCCCTCCTGGGCTGGGGAGCACATTGCCAAGAGGCACGTACTCAGGGCCTCTGGACCACGTGGGAGTCTGCTCAGCAGATCAACTTCCTGGAGCTCAGGGCGATCCGCCTCGCTCTCAAGGCCTTCTCCCACCTGACTTCCCAAACAGTCCGTCCTTGTCCAGACGGACAATCAGGTTGCCATGTTCTACGTGAACAAGCAGGGGGGCACGGGCTCCTTCATCTCTGCCGGGAGGCACAGAAGAAGCTCTGCTCTTGGGCCGTCAGTCACGGCATTTCTCCTCAAGGGCAGTTTATCTCCCGGGCCAAGAAAATTGCCTTGCAGACAAACTCAGCAGGGTCCTCCAGCCGCACGAGTGGCGTCTGGATCCCTTGGTAGTTCAGAAGCTCTTCCTCAAGTGGGGTCTCCCCACGGTGGATCTCTTTGCCAGTCCTCACAACCGGCAACTTACCTCGCTTCTGCTCTCGTCAGCCACACCCCCTTCGGGTTGCGGCGGGACGCCTTTCTGATCTCGTGGTCGGGGAGCCTTCTGTACGCTTTCCCTCCCATCCCGCTGGTCTCTCGGACTCTTTTCAAGGTTCTCCGAGACAAAGCCTTCATGATCCTGGTGGCCCCTCGCTGGCCCAGGCAGCCGTGGTTTCCACTCCTGCTGCAAATGGCGGTGGAGGGCCCAATCCCTCTGGGGATACAACCGGATCTCCTCACTCAGGATCAGGGGTCCCTTCTGCACCCAACCTCAGGTCTCTCAACCTTATGGCCTGGCTGCTGAGAGGGTAGTCCTTGCTCCCCATTATCTCCGACGGCGGGGTGGAGGAGGTCGTCTTAGCTTCGCGACGGCCTTCTACCCGCAAATGCTACGCCCTTAAATGGCGTCGCTTTGCAGTCTGGTGTACCCAACAGTCTCAGGATCCCTTCTCTGCCCGGTGTGTCGGTGATCTTGCAGTACTTGCTGCACCTCTAATCTGGGACTTAAGTCCAACTCCGTCAAAGTTCACCTCAGTGCTCTTTCAGCACATCATGTGGCCGCCGGTGGACGGCCAGACCTTCTCCAATGACCCTCTCGTAGCGAGGTTTCTCGAGGTCTCCTTCTACTTAAAACCACCTCTGCGCACGCCAGCGCCTGACTGGGAGCTGAATGTGGTTATACAGCGCATAACCTGTCCGCCGATGAAACCTATGTCTACCTGTTCTCTACGTTTTCTGTCTTGGAAAACACTGTTCTTGATAGCCCTCACTTCGCTAGGAGCGGTAAAGTGAATTGCAGGCCCTGTGTCTGATCCCCCTTACACTAGGTTCTCAAGAATAGGGTAGTCCTACGGACTCACCCAAAATTTCTGCCTAAAGTGGTCTCCCCTTTTCACATCAATCAGGAGGTGGTACTTCCAACCTTCTTTCCCAGACCACACTCCAGCCGAGCTGAAACGGTCCTCATACCCTGGACTGTAGAAGGGCATTGAACTTCTACCTTGACCGTACGCGGGAGCACCGTTAAAGCTGCTCAGCTTTTTGTGTCTTTTGACCCCAATAGATTGGTGCTCCCGGTCTCCAAGAGTACTCTGTCCATCAGGGATGCGGACTGTATCTAGTGGGCTTATGGGGCAGCCGGGCACTCCTTGGAAGGACGAGTCACGGCTCATTGCCTTCGGGCAAAGGCTACGTCACTGGCTTAGCTCCGCTCTGAACCGCTGGCAGACCTCAGCCGGGCCGCTACATGGTATTCGAGCCAGACTATTGCGGTCCAATACTGACTCGACAGCGAGTCCCGTATCGACAGTGCTTTCGTACAGGCAGACCTCCGAAATCTCTTTGAGGTCTGAGCAACTCCTACCCTCCATCCGGATGTGGGCTACCGGTGGGTGATAATTCAGCGAAGATTCTATCCTTCTGTGCTGCTGAGCTAGAGGGGAGCTCATTTTTGTGTCAGGGTCTCCGTAGCCTTGAGCTTGGGAGTCCCATAAGTGAGGACTGACTTCCTGCTTGGTCCTGGAGAAAGCGTAGTACCACACCTGAAACAGGTGTTCTCCAGGAGCAGCAGGAATCAGACCACACTACCATCCCTCCTCCACTTGGAGTTGCAATCGTCTGCCTTATGTTCTTTTTGCAAATTTTTATGCTGTCTTTTTAGCTATTGTCATCTGACTGGCTAAGATGGCACCCTCGGGCGGGGAAGACGACCGCGCATGCGCGCTGCAATTCCCAAAGGCTTTCTTTGAAAGCTGGGGAAAATTGCTCCGCGAGGGCTCCGTCGGCGCCGACGTCACCCATAAGTGAGGACTGATTCCTGCTGCTCCTGGAGAACACCTGTTACAGGTGAGTAACTACGCTTTATTCACACCTTCAAAAAAATATTACGGATTAGTAAGACAAGACCTTCCTTGGCTAAAGCCATGTTGGCTTTCTCCCATTAAACTATGACTATCTATGTACATGTTCAGTTATTTTGTTCTTTATAATGGTTTCTACCATTTTGCCTGGTACTGACATTGGGCTCACCAGTCTGTAGTTTCCCGGATCACCCCTGGAACATTTTTTAAAAACTGGCATTACATTGGCCATTCGCCAATCTTCCGGTATTACAGATTATTTTAATGATAGTTCACAGATTACTAATAGTAGGTCTGCAAGCTCATATTTCAGTTCTTTCAACACTCTCTGATGTATTCCATCCGGTCCAGGTGATCTGCTTATCTTTAGTTTATCAAATAGTTGTAATACATCTACCCAGTTTATCGATATTTCTTTCAGTTCTTCTGATGCATTACCTTTAAAAAACATTTCAGTCAGGGGTAACTTCCCTAAATCTTCAGTAAAGAACAAAGAATTCATTCAGTCTCTCTGCTATGGCCTTGTCCCCTCTTAGTGCCCCTTTTACCCTTCTATTATCTAATGGTCCAACTGACTCTCAGGTTTTTTGCTACGAACGTACTTGAAAAAATTGTTATGCGTTTTTGCTTCCAAATGCCTTATCAATGCTTTGCATCTAACTTGCAGTGCTTATGTTGTTTCTAGTTTTTGCCATTTGGCTTCTTTTTCCATTTCCTGGAAGATGCTTTTTTGGCAACAGCCTCTCTGACCTCAACTTTAAACCATGATGGCAACTTTTTGGACTTTCTTCCACTTTTCTTAAAGCTTGGAATAGAGCTTGTTTGGTCTTCCAAGATAGTATTTTTAAACACCACCCCTGGGATTGGGGAGGAGGAGGGACCTTTAGGAGAGAGTTGAGCAAAGTAAAATGATGGTGAAGGTCAGAAGCAAGAAAGTTAGTCAAATGGACATAGTACTCTTGCTTGGCAAGTGCTATGGCTGACTGGGAAGAGGTTTAGTATGAATTTGAATTATAGGAAGTCAACAAGGCTACGTGACTTAAGCCAAAAGCGCTCAGCAAGGCAGCATCTAAAGCCTCTATTGCCATTGGGTAAAGGAGGCTATCATTTCCGCTTATATGGTTCATTACAGTCGAGCACTGACAGTGTTGCAATATCACTTACCTAGGGCGCAGGCTTCATTGTGGGTGGAGCATGGGCCGATTCCACTGCAAGGGTATTTATCAAGTAGCCACTTGGACGCTCCATTCTTTTGTATGACACTTTTGGTTGGATATATAGGTGAGGCAGGATGCTGGCTTTGGAGGGAAGATCCTAAAGGCTGTTGTGTCGTCCCCCCTCCCTGTCTGGAAGGATGATGAAGGAGAAACTTAGATCTTGCCTGCAAATTTTTTTTTCCTTGAGTCCCTCCACACTTGTCCAGGACCAACGCAGGTAATTGTCTATTATAATCGATCTAAAGGTATGTAGAGCCCTTTTTTTTTTTTTCTTTTCTATACGAGCAGGTTTTGGTTCCTGAATGTGCTGACCCTCTAAGGGGTTGCCTGCTGTGTAGATTGTTGGGAAGTTGTTGTTGCTGGTTTTTGGTTGGTTCCTTGCCCTCTTGCTTGGTAGGGAAGAGGGACTTTTAGGTACTTTTTTTTTTTTTTTCTTTTATAGAAATACAGGTTGGTTATGGGCTGCACAGGACCCTATATACAGTGGCGGCATCTAACTAGTGGTTCTCTGATGCCACCTACTGATAGAGTATAAATGCATGCATCCGGACTGATCTGGAGGTACTTGAGGAAAGAAAATTTAGCAGGCAAGCTCTAAATGCTCCATTCCTTCCCCCTTTTGGCAAAACACAAGAATAGGTATTTCATTTTTTAACCAAATAGGATGACCTGCCATCTTCACAGGAGACTAATGAACACATTTCTAACTGCCCAGGTTTTGCATAAAAACAGTCTTTTTAGTTATGACGTGAGAAAAGACTGCCAACATGACGTCAATATGTTTTCTCCTGACACCAGTACTGAAAGCCAAACAAAACAAGAATAAATGGGCTGGTTCCCTATCTTGAGGTTCCAATACTTGCCTCTGATATCTATGACTGCTTAGATCCCAAAGTGTGTAGGAATAGGCTCAGGCTGAAAGAGTCCTATCAAATGATACTACCCAGGGAGATCCAGTTTAAGCAGCCTTTGCCAGTGCTGTTTTTGTATCCTACCACTCTTTGTAATTTAGAAGGAAAAACTTCCTTCCACCTCAGTCTAGCAGGGAAGCTGCCATTTTGCTGTTGAAGAATCCTAGCTTTTAAGAGCAGCACAGGCTGAAAGTTCCTTCTTGTCCCTGCTTTTGGTTTCTGTATCATATTTGACAGACTGGACAGCTTTCCTTGAGAAGGAAATGGGAAGCATCCATGCTCACTCAACCTGCTGCTGGGACATGTTTAACAGTCCTAGGGCTTAAATATCAGAAGCAAAACATTATTAGTCCAGTTCCATGTTTCCTCTCATATAGGAGTGTGGTTTTGGAAAAGAAAAGCATGTCCATGTTGATATATATAAGCCTTGAATAATCAGGTGCCCGTCAGTATTGCCTCTTTCTTTAAAATTGCACCATCCTCCACGAGCTTTAAGAACTAATGGCAGTGGGCTATTTAGATGTACCATCCTTCTGCCAGATACAACTAGACAAGATCTATTCATGAGTGTCTTCTATGGCTACCCCAGCCCTGTGGAATACCCTACCACATGAGCTGAGATGCAATGACATAATGTCCTTTAGAAAGAGATTGAAAGCTTTTCTATTTAAGCAAACATTTCCAGGCCATTGATCTCAAGAAGATGAATTTTAGACCTATGTTTACCCCTGCAGTGGTGTTAGAAGTCAGCTATTACTCATGAGAATGTTGTATAACAAATAAATCAGCTGATTGATTATTGTAATTTTGTTTGTTATATCATGTCACTGTTTTATGTCTGTATTTTAATATGTATGTAATTTGTACCCCACTTAGATTTTTAGATAATATAGGTAGGAAATACAGATAAATAAATGAAGTAGCAAATTACATTACTATCTGTCCGTCATTTGGCTGAGTTTCAAGTGCCAGCATATTGTAGCAGCTTAATTAACATCATCCTGTACAATTGCTGCAAACCCATCTTCTATATATGGATGCACTGTGAAAAAAATTTGTTCCTCAGCGAGGGCATTCCAGAAACTTGATTCGTGCCAACTGATCATCACAGGGATCTCCAGGAACAAGCAGGAATGAGTCTTCACATATGGGTATCGTCGGTACCGACGGAGCCTGCGCGGGAACGCTCCCCAGCGTCCAGAAAGAAAGCTTTTGGGAGCATCCCACAGCGCCTGCGCGCTGCCTTCCCGCCTTTCCCAACCGCCTCTCTCCAGTTCTTCTTTTCCGCGGAGCCAGCAGGTCGTGTTCCTGTCACCGCTGAAGAAGTTATTTATTTTTCTTTATTTCTTTGGTTGCGCGTCTGCCTTCTTCGACGTCGGACCGGTACCGCCGGTCTTTTCTTCTTTAAAAAAAAACAAAAAAACACCGTTTCCCACTTCTGTGCATTTTTTCCTTTTGGGCCTTAGGCCTAGAAAAATTTTCCTCATGGAAAATCCCGCTTCCGGGTTTAAAAAGTGCACGAAGTGCAGCGGTATTCTTTCTATCACCGACACCCATGACTGGTGTCTAAAATGTTTGGGCCCTGACCACTCCATCACCGATTGTGAGTCCTGTTCCATGATGTCTAAAAGAGGTCGACAGAATCGAGCGGCCAAGCTCAGTACCCTGTTTCCCTCTGATGCAGCTTCGGTGGCATCGACATCTTCCAGGGCTGCTTCTTCCTCCCATGGATCTCAGGTAACCAAACATAAGTCCAGCCGGTCCTCGAAGTGTAGATCTCCCTCTAAGTATCGAGATGCCTCCGGGCTTGCTCTCGAGGATCCCGCACCGGCAAAATTACCCCGGCGGGAAGCTCCGGCTTCCAAAGCTTTATCTGTGGGGTCACAGGTTGACATCGATGGCGTGGCCTCGACCGATCACCTGTTGCCATGTTCTGGGGTACAGGTGGTTTCCACTGGTACCAACATCCAGACATTGGTTGCGTTGATGGATCAGAATATTCTGACCATGCAGCGTGCCATTACGGCATTCATACAAGCTGCGACGCCTCTGGTACCGCAACAAACTCCGTTGTCGGTTCCGGTACCGATTGCATCGGCTTCGGTGTCGACTGCAGCAGTAACCTGTTCTGTGATGCCCATCGGTACCGAATCGGTACCGATCACTCCCGATGTCGATACCACTCGGTACGCGTATCGGGCTCTGCAAGAGCATCCAGACAGGCGATACTTCGATTTCTCCGAAGACTCTGATGAATCAGAGGCTTCTGTCGAAGCATCGGTACTCCTTCCTCAGGAGCCCTCTTCTCCAAAAAGAAGAATGTCTCCTCCAGAAGACTTGTCTTTTCAAGACTTCATTAGGGAAGTGGCCAGGGGCCTCTCCATTTCAGTGGCCCCTGAACCAGAGCCTAGAGCCAAGAAATTGGATATTTTACAATATCCTAAGGCTCCTAAAGAGGCAGCTACTTTACCAATTCATGAGATCCTTTATGATCACATGTTGGGCATATGGGAGACACCTCTCACTACCTCCCCTCATTCTCGCAGGTTGGACACCATGTACCGTGTTCCTCCTTGCCCTGGCTTTCATAAGACTCAGCTTCCTCACCACTCTATTGTGGTGGAGTCTGCTATGAAGAAGATAAAGAGCGCTAAAAGACACTCATCTAATCCTCCAGGAAGAGAATGCAGAACCTTGGATGCTTTTGGCCGGAGAATTTTCCAGGCCAATATGCTTACTGCCAGAATCAACTCCTATAGTCTCTATATGGGGATGTTTCTAAAGGAAGTTACAGATCATCTGCAAACTTTAATCTCCTTTTATCTCAGAAGATAAAAGGGAGGAGTTTCTCACCTGGCTTAAACATGCCCAGGATGTTTCCAAATTTTCCAACCGTGCAGCCTTTGACTCTTTTGAATGTGCCAGCAGAGCCTCGGCTATTGCCATAGGTGCACGCAGAGTTGCTTGGTTGCAAGCTTCTGATTTGGAACCCTGGGTCCAGGATGGATTAGGAAATCTTCCTTGTGCAGGTGAAAACCTTTTTGGCAAAGATTGGCAAGCAAAGGCCACTCAGATGGATGCTGAGAATTCTGCCATAGATAGACTTTCAAAGTCTACTTCTGCTCCTGTTAGAAAAAGGTTATTCAAAATGGCTTTCTTTCCCAAAAAGGGGAAATATTATCCTGTTTATGGTCAGCAGGCATCTTCTGCAGGTCGTTTTGCTGCAAAGCGTCAGCAACAACCTAAACAAGCCAAGCCTAAGGCTGCAAGGACTGCTACGGCCCAACAGCCTCAGCCTCCTCAGGGCCTTTGACTCACATCTAGAGAACTTAGCCTTTCTGGCTCTAGAAGAACCAGAGCCTCTCACCATTCCAGGAAGGTTAGCCCACTTTGCTCCCAGATGGGAACAAGTCACAGCAGAGCAATGGACCCCCTCCATCATAAGGGAGGGGCACAAGCTTCATTTCTTAAACCTTCCTCCCCACACCATGGTGAGACAGTTCAATTCTCCAACATCTCTCCTCGACCTTCTGGGTCAGGAGATTGCTACCCTTCTTGCCCAAAGGGCAATAGAAGAAGTACCCCTTCTTCAACAGGGCTCAGGGTTCTACTCCCCCTATTTTCTTATCCCAAAGAAAACAGGGGGCTACAGACCCATATTAGATCTCAGAGAATTGAACAAGTTTCTATGGAAGGAGAAATTCAAGATGATTTCTCTCGGTTCTCTCCTTCCATACCTTCAGAGTCAGGATTGGCTTTGTTCTCTAGATCTCAAGGATGCGTACACCCATATCTTCATCCATCCAACACACAGAAGGTTCCTTCGGTTCCTTTATTAAGGAAAGCACTACCAATACAGAGTGCTTCCTTTCGGTCTGGCCTCTGCTCCAAGAGTGTTCACAAAATGCATGGCAGTAGTAGCTGCATTTCTACGCACTCTAGGAATATTTGTATTCCCATATCTGGACGACTGGCTCATCCGAGCTCCGTCCCAGTCAGAGGCCCAGACTTCCCTAGCCTGCACAAGGCGTGTTCTTCAGTATCTGGAACTTGTAATAAACATCCCAAAATCCCATCTCACCCCTAGTCAGTCATTAGAGTTCATAGGGACCTTTCTGGATACTACAACTGCAAGGGCCTATCTTCTCCAGGCTCGTTGCCTACGCTTGGTGCAGTTAGCCTCACAAATTCAGTTAAAGTCCCATTTAACTGCTTGAGAAATGTTACAACTGTTAGGCCACATGGCATCCACCGTGCATGTGGTTCCTTATGCTCGCCTTCACATGAGGGCAGCTCGGTGGACTCTGTCCACCCAATGGACCCAGGCATCAGGGTGCCTGTCAGACAAGATAGCAACCTCCATTCGCCTCTTCTGGTCTCTCCAGTGGTGGAAGTCCACTCAAAATCTGTTGCTGGGGTCCCCCTTTCAACAGTCACTACCCCAAGCAACCCTTACAACAGATGCCTCTCCATGGGGTTGGGGAGCTCATCTACAAGATCTCTCCACCCAGGGCATCTGGTCTCCATAAGAGACATCTCTACATATCAACCTCTTGGAGCTCAGAGCAATTCTTCTAGCTCTCAGAGTCTTCCACACCCTGCTCAGCTACAAGACAGTCCTCATTCACACGGACAACCAAGTAGCCATGTTCTACGTGATCAAGCAGGGTGGGACTGGCTCCCTGTCGCTTTGCAACAAAGTTTTGAGATTGTGGGCCTTCGCCAGAGAGCATCAAATTCATCTCGTGGCAGTGTATCTTCCAGGGGTTCAAAACTCTTGGGCAGACAGACTCAGTCGAGTTCTGCTTCCACACGAATGGTCCCTCCATGGGGACCAGATAGCCAGGATCTTCCGAATTTGGGGAACCCCGGACATAGACCTGTTTGCAAGTCCGTGGAATGCCAAACTTCCCCGGTTCTGTTCCATTATTCCGTGTCAGGGAGTTCAGGCCAGGGATGCCTTCCTCCTTCATTGGGGGCAAGACTTCCTCTATGCCTTTCCACCCATTCCCCTAATTCCCAAGACACTGTTCAAACTTCAGAGAGACAAGGGGTCTATGATCCTCATAGCACCACATTGGCCACGCCAAGTGTGGTACCCTCTACTTCTGCATCTCTCTCAAGCTCCCTCCCTGAACTTGGGATATGCTCCAGACCCCTGTCCCAGGAGGAGGGAACGTTGTGGCACCCAAATCCGCAGTCTCTTCATCTCAGAGCCTGGTTGCTGAAGGCCTAGACCTTCAAGATTTGCATCTTTCTCAGCAGGTGAAGGATATCCTTCATGCTTCCAGAAAGCCTTCCACTAGACGTTCCTATGCTTTTAAATGGAAAAGGTTTACCATTTGGTGTGCACAGAAGGGTCTTAATCCCCTTGCAATACCTCTGAATTCTTTACTAGAGTATTTGTTGCATTTATCCCATGCAGGCATTAAAACGAATTCAGTAAGAGTCCATTTGAGTGCTATTGCAGCATCCCTTAAGCCTCTCAATGGACAGCCTATTTCCTCTCATCCTCTTATTGCAAGATTCATGAGAGGCCTTTTAACTAAACCTCCCATTAGACCACCTCCAGTGGCATGGGACTTGAATTTGGTTCTTGGCCAGCTTATGAAGCAACCCTTTGAACCCTTAGCCACTACCTCCTTGAAATGTCTTTCCTGGAAGGTTACTTTTCTCATTGCAGTCACCTCAGCTCGCTGCAAGCCTTGGTGGCTAATCCTCCTTATACAAGGTTCCATCATGACAAGGTAGTCATCAGGACTAATCCACACTTTATGCCTAAAGTGGTCTCACGTTTTCATCTGAACCAGGAAGTGTATTTACCTGTCTTTTTTCCAGGACCTCATGCATCAAGTGCAGAAAGGAATCTCCATACCCTGGATTGTAAGAGAGCGCTCGCTTTTTACTTGCAAAGGACACAGCAACATAGAAAGTCCTCTCAACTCTTTGTTGCTTTTGATCCCTCTCATTTGGGACTTCCAGTCTCTAAGAGAACTCTGTCCAATTGGATTGCTCAGTGTATTTCTTTCGCCTACCAGAGTAAGAACCTTTCTCTGGAGGGCCATGTCACAGCTCACAATGTGAGGGCCATGGCAGCCTCTGTGGCTCTTCTGAACTCTGTGTCCATCGACCAAATCTGTCGAGCGGCCACCTGGGCCTCGGTTCATACCTTTGCAGCCCATTACTGTTTGGACAAGGACTCCCGCCGGGATGCCTTGTTTGGTCAGGCTGTTCTTCAACACCTGTTCCATACCTAATCAACTCCTACCCCCATCCCTGGTTGGATGCCCGAGATCCATGGGGCAGGTAGAGCCCTTCTTAGGGACTCACAACCTTGGAGATCTCCCTGGCATCTCTAGCTGGGGAGTCCCCATATGTGAAGACTCATTCCTGCTTGTTCCTGGAGATAGCACAGTTACTTACCTGTAACAGGTGATCTCTGGGAACATCAGGAATAAGTCTTCACAACCCACCCACCTCCCCTAGGAGTTGTATCTCTCTATCTATCTTTCCTTTCCTCTCTCTTTATTTAAGCTTAAAACTCGAACTGGAGAGAGGAGGTTGGGAAATGCGGGAAGGTGGTGCGCAAGCGCTGTGGGATGCTCCCAAAAGCTTTCTGGACGCTGGGGAGCGTTCCCGCGCAGGCTCCGTCGGTACCGACGATACCCATAAGTAACTGTTCTTTCTCAAAACGTTTCCAATAAGTGTATCTTTTAAAGAGTCAACAGAATGTAAGTGGTATGGGAGAAACTTAACTAACCGCTGTATCAGTGCTGGAGGTCTCACTGTTCCCTTCCTTTCTTAGCTTGCCTGGGTCCTGTACTGTGACATCATATGCCTTGATTATGATGGGAACATTTTGGATGCCTGTACATGTGCTTTGTTGGGGGCTTTAAAGAATGGTAAGTTGACATTCATTATTAAATTAGTTGCTGTAGTTATTTGTTCTGTAAGAACTTTTACAGCTATTCAAGCTACTCCAGGCTTAACTCTACTTTCTGCCCAATGGAATAGGCCTCGCCATTTTCGCATCTAAATAGTGATATCAGGAACAGTGTCTCCAAATGAATTACTTTTGCACATACCATGACAGTAGCAAACCTTGCTCCTAAGTCACTAATGTTTGATATGACCTTAATCTCTTGTTTTATTGCTGGTGCTTACCTTAGTACTTTCGTCCTAATCGTCCCTCCAGGCTAGTCCAGAACGCATGGGTTTTCTCAGCACACCAGCAGCTGGGGACTGACTGTCACAGAATTCTGATGTTTCCTTACAAGGGCTCCCTCTTCAGCTTCAGATCCCAGTCTTTCATTCCTCAGCAGCTGGGTGAAGACCTTTTGTGTAGTGGACTCCACTGAAAGGACGATTAAAAAAGAGAGAAAAAGATAAGCAAGTTTGCTTATTGTGTCTGGGGTCCTTCACCTTATTATCTCATCTAGGTAGGTGAGGCGGGCAGGCGGTGCTGCAGGGGCTACCTTGCTTCCTGGCTCTGGCAGAGTTGCAGAATTGCCTGGGGTAAACTACCTGGGTGCCCCAGGTCCCTTTTCCCCCAGCAAGATGGTCCAGGAGCCTGTTAGCAATGGTTGGCTGGACTATCCTTAGGCTCCATGCTGTCTTTGCTCTAATTTGTGCTGTCGCTTCTGTTAGAGACTTAAAGTAGAAAAAAAACGGAAAGGGAAATGCCTGCAGCTTGTTGAAATTATGAGTAGCGGGTCAGAGGGGTCCGGGATTGGCGCAAACAAAGTTCCCTTCTCCTTTTCTCATTCCTTTCACTTGTGACTCCTGGGGTGGTGTATTATGGTGGTTTCAGGGCAGCATTCAGGCCCTTCACTTTGCACTAGTGCAGACAGCCGCATCAGGGCTTCAGAACAGAGTTGGAGATGACAGCAGAAGCTTTGGGTTCCCGGGCAGTTGGGGCTTTCTGGGGTCGGTTCAGCACATGTGGGGGCAGGGTTGCGGTAGCGTGAGCATGCCTGTGGACAGGGAGCAAGCTGCAGGAGATGTGACAGAGCTTGGGGAGAACACGATTTTGGCAGGAAAGGTGGCCATTTTGTCAGGCAACCATTTCACTACCAGATTCAGGCAAGCCAGCTAAAAAGAAGGCAAAAAAGAGGGGGATTCAATGTTCAGTGCCTCAGGAAGTGGCTGAGCACAATTCAAAGGTTGTAGATCCTGTATTTTCCCCAGATTTTATTTTATCATTGCATAAGGCATACTGCCTGAAACGGAAGAGTTTATGCCTGAAGCAAGTTGGAGCTGGAGCAGGGGCAGCATGTGATGCCCTGCAGGAGGTGGACCCTGACGAGGGGGTGCTGGTAGTCAAAAAGGCTAGAGATGATCTGGACGCCTGGCTGGGTCATGACTCTCCGCCCTCCGAGGCCTCGGAGGAGCTGAGGAGGGTCCCTCAGACCTCTGGGGAGAGCCGGGGGGCTCAGCGCTGAAAGAGGGCAAAATTCTGTCAGGTGAGAAGCAAAGTGTGTTTCGAGTGCTCAACAAAGAGGAACTCTCAGCCCTCTTTAAACATTCTTTGGTGGCACTGAATATGGTGCCTCCACCCGCCGTGGCGGAGGAGCCTCTGGGAGGACTCCTTACTGCAAGGTTTCAAAGGGGCCCAGGTTTGCTTTCCAGTGCATAGAGTGATCAGAATGGGAGTGTCCAGAGGCTACGTTGCAAGGCAGCAGGGCAATGGGTTGCTTATACCCTCTTCCCCAAGATGACTGGATACCCAGTGTGGATGCCTTGATCTCGGCAATGACCAAAAGACCACCATACCAGTTGAGGGCAGAGCTGCGCTTAAGGATATCCAGGATTGTAAGCTGGAGTCATTCCTTAAATAGGCATTTGAATCGAGTGCCTTGACGCTGCAGGCTGCTATCTGTGGGGCCTATGTTTCCCAGGTGTCCATCTGTTTGATTCAGGAGTTTAGCACCATCTGATCTGGAGGGGCAAGTGGCTTTGGACAGTACTAAGCTGGAGTCTGCTTCAGCTTATTTAGCAGATGCCTTTTATGATCTGATCCAAGCACCCTCTAAGGCTATGGCCTCCATTATTGTGGCATATCGTTTTTTGTGGCTCCGCAATTGGTCAGCTGATGCTTCCTCTAAGGCCAGATTCAGCAAACTCCCTTTTGAGGGTAACTTGCTGTTTGGAGAGGCACTGGATAAGTGAGTCAAGGACCTAAGTGATTCTAAGTGAGGCAGGCTACCAGAAGATCACCTGAAAGGCCCAAAACATGGGGTCCCTTAGCGGAGTCAGCCTAGATTTTCCAGAGCTCCCGGGCAAACTGTTTTGTGCCATACCAAAGAGGGTGCTACAGAGTCAGGGGGCAGCCCTTTTGGGGCTACCGGGATTCTAGTCGGGGTTCTTACTCTACCCGCAGATCCCTGCAAAGAAACCCCAATGATGCTAGGGCGGCCCAGGTGGAGAGCATAGCAATTGGCGGGCATTTAAAGCTGTTTTATTCTGCCTGGGCCTCTATCACTACTGACCAAAGGTTTCTGGAGATCGTACAGAAGGGGTAAGCACTCGAGTTTTCATGACCCCTGTCCGATGCCTTTGTTGCTTCCCCTTGCAAGGCCCCAGAAAAGGCCAGAGTAGTACAGGAAACACTGGACTGGTTATTGCAGCTGTAAGCTGTGGTCCCAGTGCCCCGAGACCAGTGCGGGTAGGTAGATACGCCATCTATTTTGTGGTGCCCAAGGAGGAGGGCACTTTTTGACCCATACTCTATCTCAAGCATGTGAATCTCACCCTGCCGGGTACCTTATTTCCAGATGGAAACCTTGTGCTATGTCATTTTGGCTGTGCGTCAGGGCTAGTTCCTATCCTCCCTGGATCTCACGGAAGCCTATTTGCATATTCCTATAAGGCTGGAGCATCGCTGCTTTCTGCGATTTGCAGTTCCAGTGGGCCATTTCCAGTTCCAAGTACTGCCCTTTGGCCTAGCAACCGCTCCCTGCACCTTCACCAAGATCATGGTGGTGGCAGTGGCCTTGCGCAAAGAGGGTATTCTGGTGCATCCCTATCTGGACGACTGGTTGATCAGGGCAAAATCCAGAGCAGAAGGCCTCTCCATTATGCAGAGGGGGTGGAGTTCCTTCAGAATATGGGCTGGGTGGTCAACCCAGCAAAGAGTCAACTGCAGCCAGGCTAGAGGCTAGTTTACTTGGGGGCATTGTTCAATACGGAATTGGGACTAGAATCACATCTGGAGGGCAGAGTACAAAGATTTAGGGCCAGCTACAGAAGTTTCTGAACAGGAAGGTGCCTACAGCATGGTACTATCTCCAGTTGGTAGGGTCGATGGCGGCGGCCTTAGATCTACTGCCCTGGGCCAGGGCGCATATGAGACAGTTACAGTGGGCGCTGCTCTCGCACTGGTCTCTACAGAACCACCCCTTGTCCTGGAGATTGGAATGTCCGGAAGAGGTGTGCAGGAGTCTGGCCTGGTGGACACAGTCTGAGCACCTTACGGCCAGGGTCATGTTAGAGCCACCACAGTGGATCCTGGTAACATCTGATGCCACTCTCACCAGCTGTGGGGCGCATTGTCTGTCGCAGGTTACGCAGGGCCAGTGGTCCCTTCAGGAAAGTGCTTGGTCTATAAATCTACTGGAGATGAAGGCTGTGTTTCTAGCTCTCCAGTATATCCATTCCTGGATAGTTTGCAAAGCAGTGAGGGTGTGCTTGGACAATGGGACTACAGTAGCGCGTACATCAACTGGCAGGGGGGCACAGGCAGTGTGACCCTGGCAGAGGAGATTCATCCCCTCTTGGAATGGGCAGAGCAGCATTTGACGGTGCTTTCCACAGCGCATGTAGCGGGGAAGGACCATGTGCAAGCGGATTTCCTCAGCCAGCACCAGTTGGATCTGGGAGAATGGGAGCTGAATGCAGTGGTCTATCATGACATCACGGTCCGCTGGGGGGAACCAGTGATGGATCTCATGACCTCCCTGGCCAACACCAAAGCGAGCCGTTTTTATAGCCGGCGCAGAGAACCCATGTCCGGGGGTCTCGATGCCCTGACCCAGCATTGGCCAGTGGAAGGACTGCTCTGTCTTTCCTCCGTGGGCACTCATTGGACACGTCCTGCAACGGATTGGGGCTCTCAACAGTCCGATGATCCTCATTGCTCCAGATTGGTCACAGAGACATTGGTACGCGGACTTGATTCGCCTGCTGATTGACCAACCTTGGGGGCTGCCTGACAGAATCAGTCTGCTGTCGGAGGGGCCCATCCTGATGCCACAAAGGATTGATTCTCGCTTATGGCTTGGCTCTTGAGCAGGTGCGTTTGTGGCTGAGAGGATATGCCTTGGCAGTCATATCAACCATGTTGAAGTCCAGGAAACGTTCAACTTCCCTAGCTTTATGTAAGGGACTGGTGAGTATTTGAGGATTGGTGTTCAGGGAGGGACATTAGCTCGTTCTCTCTTTCTCTATCCTGGACATCCTCTTGTTTTTACAGCACGGCATTGATAAAGAGCCTGGAACTTAATTCGTTAAAGGTCCAGCTGGCGACCCTCTCTTGCTACAGAGGGCAAGTGCGGAGGCAATCCCTGGGAAGCCATCTGCATGTAGTCTGGTTTCTGAAGACAGTGAAGCAGGTGCGGCCTGTTTTGTTTCATTTTGCCTCCATGGGACCTTAACTTGGTGTTGTCAGCCTTGATAGAGGCACCTTTTGAGCCTCTCTCAAGGGCTTCGCTCAGGGACCTCATGTTGAAGGTGGTCTTTCTGGTGGCGATTTGTTTGGCCCGACGGGAACTACAGGCTCTATCATATAGAGAGCCCTTGTGGAGAAAGTGGTTCTTTGGCCGGTGCCATCCATCCTTCCTCAGGTGATCTTTCTGTTCCATTTGAATCAAGCAGTTTCCCTGCCGGTGTTTCCAGCACGGGGCGAGTCCATGGTTTATGGTTTAGGCATTTGATATACCGCCCTTTACTTACGCATCAGAGCGGTTTACAGGTATATACTAACAGGTACTTTTTTATTCCCTTGGTCCCCGAAGGGCTCACAATCTAAGTGTACCTGAGACAATGGAGGGTTAAAGTGGCTTGCCCAAGGCCACAAGGAGCAGCCATGGGACCAGAGACCTCAGTCCCTCCGGCCTGAGTTTACTTGTCCCCATGTGAGAATTGAACCCCTGGCCCTCCGGCCTGAGGTAACCTGTCCCAACCACTGAGCCACTCCTCCCTCCCTCCTTGCAACAGTATCTTAAATACAGAGTCCTTCTGCAAGTCGGATCATTGCTTTTTTTTTCTTTTCGGGGGTCCCCGGAAGGATGAAGCCGCCTCTAAAGCTTCCATAGCACGTTGAGTGAAACAGACCATCACAGTAGCTTATACGAGTCGAGGCCAGGTGGTACTGATGGGGCTCATTCTACTAGATCGCAGACAGGTTCTTGGACAGAGCACAGCTTGGTGCCTCTGTCAGAAATCTGCCGCGTGGCAACATGGTTGTCCTTACATATCTTTATGAGGCACTATCACTTTGATTTTCAAGCCATGCAGGATGTGCAGTTTGAGGCTTCCGTACTCCAAGCTGGACTCGCGGGTCCCTCCTATTTTTAGACATTGCTCTGGTGCGTCCCATGTGTACTGGACTGACTTGGAGGGACGATTAATAAGGCAAAATTAGAACTTATTTGCTAATTGTCTTTCCTTGAATCTCTCCAGTCTAGGACCTGCCCAATGATAGTTTTTAGGAGCACAGCTTTCATGTTGCAGGGTGAGTCCACTTGGCTTGGAGGAATCTCTGGTACGGGAGGCACACATACAGCACTCTGAAGGTTCCCTTTTTGGGTTCTTATTGGGGTGGCCTGCTGGTTATGGATATATAGTATGGTGCGTTCAGAATGTACCCTTACTCCCTCAGTACATCTATACATATTTGGGCATTGGTTGCCTCATTTTTAATAAGCATTCCTTTGATTGCCTCTGGTTAAGGCATAGGCTCTTAGAGCCAGTAGTGCGTTGTTTTTTGTGGGGTTGCAAAATTAGGTGGTCTGCTTTGCTTTGTCAGTGGAAGACTGGGTTCTGGAGCTGAAAAGAGAACTCTTGTAAGGTGACATCAGAACTCTGTTATAGTCAGTCCCCAGCTGCTGGTGGGTGGAGAAAACCCATGCGTACTGGACTGTCCTGGAGGGACTCAAGAAAAGACAATTGGCAGATAATGTCTAACTTCACCATTTTGCTGAAGAGCTTTGAAGAACATTTTACATTCATTTAAATCCAGAAGCTGCCAATCCAGTTTGATTTGTATATAAACCACTCTGTATTGCCCAAGAATATTTTTTCTGGTGATTGATTTATAAAAGTTTATATACTTCCTTGCTGAACTAAAGCTATCCAAAGCAGTTTGCAAATCAAGAGTAAAAACACAAAGACTAAAAACAAAAATACCAATTCATGGATACACAACCAACCGGGCCTGCTGGTACCACCCCTTCCTGAATTCCTACCCTGGGAGATCACCATATCGGCAATCAAAAATGTAGTTCATCCGTAGGCAGGAGTCCTTTCTTATTAAAAATTTTAGCTTCTCAACTAATCACAAGGCATATAAACTTCTTTGAAGTTAAATAAAAAAAAATTATAGCTCTATATTAAACACAAGATTGATTGCTCAATGCCAAATTATACTGAATGCACAAGACTTCGACCCTTAAGTTAATTAAACAAAGTAAATACTTTAGGCATTATTCATTATGTTTTCAAACATAGACTAAAGGTAAAAAAAAAAATAAAATCTTAAAAAAAAATACACCCACAAAAATATGTTTAAAATAATATTTATATATTGGTATATATTGGTTTAAAAAAATATATATATTGGTAACACTACTTTCCACATCCTGCTAGACCAGTCCACACAAGCGGATTTAGTACCCCTACCAGCAGATTTTGGAGACAGAAGTTACCAAAGGCTTCAATGAGCATGCCCTGGCATCATCCACAAGATCCTTAGGGGTCGCCTTCAGTATTTCTCTGTCTCCAGCAGATGTGGATGTCCTTTTCCTTTCTCCTGTCAGTTTCTTCTGTCAGCTCTTTTAGTGAGGTTTCTTTAGTGGATGGCTCCGGGGCACACAAGAGGTGTTTCCCCAGGGGTTTCCCACACCTCTCTAGTTCAACGCCTGCTCAGGAGGATCAGTGCAGCTGTCCAGAGTTTCTGAGAGAGATACAGACTCCCGATCAGGAGGACCAGTCAAGCATTGCCAGCCCAGCAGGGGAGCCTTCAACTTCCTGGTGAACAGAGCTGCTGTTTTATTCCACACTCCATGTCCAAAAAAAAAAAAAATCAGAGGAGATCAACTGCGCAAAGAGCTAAGGCACAACTTTCAAGCAGGAAATCTGCTTTGGTGTCCTGTTCTCTCTGGCGTTCTGGCTGACTCTTATGGCAGCGGCAGGGTCACAGTGAGTTTTGGGTTGCCTCCCTCCCCCCCTCCCGATATCCATTTCCTGTGGGACAATTGCTGCAGTAGTAGGGGTCCTGCTTAGCCGCCAATTCTGCCACTGTCCCACCATTTTAGAGCTCCTGCCCATACCATTCTAAACTTTGGCGGCCATTTTGTCTTCAGCGTCGTAACACTTGTACCTACCTGCGGCCTCCACATATGCTGGTTCCTGTTTTCAGTGGTTCACTTGTTTGTGACGGGACTGTGCTAATAGCAGTTCTCACAGCAATGCCTTCCACCTTGCCGTGTTGTTTAGCCTGTGGACGCAAATGCCGGTACCTTGTGGACTAGCTTTGTGCCACGTGTGCTGAGCACCCGGGGGAATCTTCTCAGGTTGCTCCAGATGCATCAGTTGTTGTGTTTTTCCTCTCTGGGGGAGCCTTTAGTACAGCCTTTTCCTCCTTGGATGTTGCTCCAGTCGGAGTGGGTCCTTCAGAATCCTTGGAGCTCTCTTCCACGCCTCGCTTGCTACCGCAACAGACATTGCAGCCACTGGTTTGTACCAATTTGGAATCAGATCATTTCATTCAGCTCTTTCGCCAGGTATGGGCTCTCTGGAGGTCCGAGTTGGCTGCCGGGGCTTCAGGGACAACAGTCTCTGGAAAGCTCCCTGATAATTCAGACCCCCCTCCCCCAAAAGAAAAAGCACACCAGGTCTGCTTCTGCGGTTTCTGGGGGGGGGGGGGGTGCACTCCCCGGCTGGTGTCATGGACCTCTGGGGACAGAGACCTGGTATCGCTTGGGGAGGGCAGTTCGCTCTCTGCAGAGGTGTCTGATAATGCATCGGATAAAGAAGGGGCATGGTCACCATCTGAAGACCTCCCGAATGAGTCTGAAGAGGCTTACGACATCTCGACATCTGCCTTTTTCTGAAGGAAGAACTGCCTACTCTTATCTCTCAGGTTATGGAGGCTCTCCGCATTTCGAACCTTTTGAACATCTAGAGGCTACATCCCCTAAGGCGCAGGTGGATCCTATCATTGTGGGAATTCGCAAGCCCTCGCGGGCCTTTCCCTTTCCTACAGAGTTGCAACAAATGGTTTCCTTAGAATGGGATGCCCCAGATGCTCCCTTGCATTCAGCCTAGTGTGTTGTCCGCTATTATAGCTGGTCTCCAGCAAAAATGGAGAAATAGCTTTGCTACCCGAGGGTGGATGCCACCATCCCAGTAGAGGGAGGTGCGGCCCTGCGAGATCAACAGGGCTGCAAGGTTGAGGCTCTCTTAAAGACCACCTTTTCAGCATCTTCCCTAGCCCTGCACGCTGCTTCTTGTGGCGGGTTGGCGGCATGTGCGCTCTTGCATTGGATTCAGCTGCTGCTGAAAGATCCGGCTGTGGCACGTTTAGAATCGGTGGCGGCCTTTTAGGCCGATGCCTTTTATGACTTAATGCGTTTGGCGGCAGCTGTTACCAGTGAGTCGCTGGTGGTTGTGGCTCTGGCATTGGTCAGCTGACATTTCCTCTAAAGCTCGGCTAGCTCAACTCCCCTTTAGGGCAAACTCCTATTTGGAGAGGACCTTTATTTATTTTATTTATTTATACATCTTTTCTATACCGCCACTTCCAGAGATCAGTGGCGGTTTACAGGTAACAAACATTAATAATAGAGCACTATTATTTTACATAGAACAGATTTAGAACAAAGAACATTCAACTATTAAGTGTAACTTAAAAATACAATGAGATAACAGGAGGGGTAGGAACATTTGAACTGGGTAGGATAATGTAGAAACTTGTTAAGGATTTGGGGGAGGCGAAGCCGCAGCATCTTCCGGAGGACAAGCCCAAGATGTCTTTTTGTCACTCCAGAGAGACACAGACCTACGCTCCTCGCTTGTGTTTTCGTGACTCCCGATGGTATCGCCCGGGGAAATCTCCCTCCTAGATAACCTTGACCAGACCAGGTTCCAGATTGCAGCCATTTCACGGTCTCTGCCGGAACAAGGATTCCCTTCTCCTCCACTAAGTTCTCCAGAGACACCCGCTCTTCCTGCTGATGCCTGGTTGACTCACTCCGGGATGCACCCTGGTCAGGGACCGGTTGTTCCTTTATTTCCAGGAGTTGGCCAAGATGACCGACGACAGGTGGGTTCTCGACGTTTGTTTTTGGCTATGCGCTAGACCCATCTCAGATACCTCCTTCATCTCCTCCTCTGCTTCTGCCAACAAGCAGCTGGCCGTAAGGGTCACTCTTGCAGCTTCAGGCCATCTCTCCAGTACCCGAGCCAGAAAGAGGACAAGGCTAGTATTCCATCTATTTTGTGGTACCAAAGAAAGACAGTTTGCGGAAGCCTATTCTGGATTTAAAAGAAGTCGATCGCTCGTTAAGAGTGCTTCATTTTTGAATGGAGACCCTCCGATCTGTTATCCAGGCGGTATGCCCGGGAGAGTTTCTTGCCTCCTTGGACCTCGCTGAGGCCTACTTTCACATTCCTATCTGCGGTGATCAATAATGGTTCCTCCGTTTCACCATTATAGGCCACCACTATCTGTTTAAAGTACTACCATTTGGGCTTGCGACAGCACTCTCCAAGGTCATGGTAGTGGTTGTGGTGGCTCTTTGGAACCACGGAATTTGGGTTCACCCCTACTTGGACCACTGGCTCATTCAGGCGAAGTCTCATGGGGAGACCCTGGATGCCATTTCCCAGGTTGTCGCCTTTCTTGAGTCCCTCAGCTGGGTGGTCAATCAAGCCAAAAGCTTCCTGTGCCCCTCACAATCCCTTGACTTTTTAGGGGCCAGGTTTGACACGCGTCAAGGACAGATCTACCTAATGCACGACTGTTGGGAGACGTTCTCATTGCAGCTTCAACTCTTATTGATGCAGATCCGCCCTCTAGTTTAGGACTACCTGTAGCTACTGGGAACCGTGGCGGCGACAATTGACGTGGTTCCCTGGGCGCGAGTCCACATGCGGCCCCTGTAATGTTCTCTATTGAGCCATTGGTCCCCAGTCTCTCAGGATTACAGCATTCACCTGCAACAGTTCGCAGGTCGCTCCAGTGGTGGCTGGATCTGGCCAACATACGCTGTGGGATACCTTTAGACACTCCTCTCTGGGTGGTGGTAACGACTGATGCCAGTTTGACAGACTGGGGGGCTCATTGCTGCAACAAAACAGTTAAGGAATCATGGAACCGTCAGGAAGTGCATTGGACCATCAATCGTCTCCAAGCGCGAGCAACCCGCCTCACACTGCTCGCCTTTCTTCTCCTTCTCCACAACCGAGCAGTCAGGGTCCTCTCCAGTGCCACTATGGTCGCCTATATCAACAGACAGGGAGGCACCAAATGCTCAGGGGCAGCCAAGGAGATGAGTCTCCTCTTCCCCTGGGAAGAGACCTACCTGCAAGCTGTCAGCTCAGCACATTTCAGGAGTGGAGAATGTCCGGGCGGACTTCTTCAGTCGACAGGCCCTGGATCTCAGGGAATGGGAGCTTGCTCCTTGGGTATTTCACAAGAGAGTTCGCCGCTGGGGCATGCCAGAGCTCGACCTGATAGCCATGGCGGTGAATGCCAAAGCTCCTCAATTCTTCAGCCGGTGGAAGGAGCGCACGGGTCCAGAAGTCTCGACGCATTGGCTCTCCATTGGTCAGAGTCGGCTCTTCTTTACATCCTTCCTCCTTAGGTCATGATCATGAGGGTTCTCTGCCGGATAGAGTTCCACAGGAGACTGGTCATCTTGTTAGCATCTGACTGGCCATGGAGGCTGTGGTACGCCGACCTGGTACAGCTTCTGGCAGCATAGCCCCTTATTTTGGGCGCCCGCAAAGGACTCTTGCACCAGGGCCCGGTACTCATGCATGATCCAGTTCCCTACTCGCTTACAGCCTGACTCTTGAAAGGCGCTGCCTGAAGCGCAAAGGCTATTTGCGGCAGGTAGTGAGTACCCTGCTCAAGGTGCAGCGGCCTTCCACCTTCCTTGCCTACGCTCGGGTTTGGCATCTCTTCGAATCCTGGTGTGCTCAACGTTCTGTTTCACTGTGGTGAGTGCAAATCCCTGCTCTGCTTGCCTTTCTGCAGGACAGCTCTGAGAAGGGCTTGGCGCTCAATTCCCTGTGGGTATAAGTGACTGCACTCACTTGCTTTCGAGGACCCATCGTGGGAGGTTCCTTAGCTTCTCACGCAGATGTGTGGCGCTTCCTCCGAGAGGTCCGGGCCTTGTGCCCTCCTCGGCACCCGGTCGTTCCCTCTTCAGACCTTCCTCTGGTACTTTCCAGTCTTAAAAAAAACACCCTTTGAACCTGTGACAAATTTGACTGTGTGATTTGTCCTATAAGACAGCGTTCCTAGTTCAGCCTGGAGAGTCTCTGAACTGCAAGCCCTTTCGTGTAGGGACCCATACCTGTCCTTCCATCCTGGTGGAGTTTCACTTTGTGCGGTTCCATCCTTCTTGCCAAATGTTTTAACACCCTTCCACCTCAATCAGACCATTTCACTGCCTTCCTTTCCCAGGGACCAGGAGGATAGCGAGTCCCTTGGGCTTCGATTGCTCGATGTTCGCCGGGTTCTCTGGCACTATCTTCAGGTGACCAAGCCCTTTCGCAAGTCGGATCGTTTGTTCCTCATTTGTGACGAAAGGACACCCAATTTCCAAATCCACTATTGGCCGATGGATCAAGCGCACTATTGAGTCGGCATATATTTTACATGGTCGGCCCATTCGACACGTGCTCAAGCAGCCTCTGAGTGCTCTCATATGGTGCCTTTGGACACTTGCAGGGCAGTGGCATGGTCCTCCCTGTCTACCTTTGTCCATCACTACCGTCTTTGATCTCCACGCCCATGATGCGGTACAGTTTGGAGTGAAGGTAGCATCGTTGGCGATGGCCTCCCACCCTATGGTACAGTAGCTTGGGTACTTCCTGCTTGTGTGGACTGGTCTAGCAGGATGATATGGAAGGAGAAATTTCCCTTACCATTAATTTCCTTTCCTGGAATCCTGCTAGACCAGTCCACTTCCTGCCCTGTGGACCGCTGCTGTTAACAGAGTGAGGTGGATAGCCATTTCTCAGCAGTGCGCAGTTCTTAATTGGCACATTTCGACTGACACTTGTATACAGTTGTGCCTCCCGGCACGTGTATGCTGTTCTGCTGTGCAATGTTCCCTCTAATTTTCTGTAGGCTGTGTGCGCATAAAATATCAGCTGTGCAGCTTTTGAAGGAAGGTTAAATTTTTGTGCGCCACGTAACGACACTCGGAGTTATATACTTTAAAATTTGACTACATGTCAGAATACAGTATGTACACCACATTGATTGCACTAGAAAATAATTGTAGAACTTGTGAAAACCATAAATACACAACAACTTTTCAATTTTAAGAATGTCTGTGTTGCAGAATCAGAACCGTAATTTTTGTGCGCTCTGTTGTAAACTATGTGCGCTCACTCGGCGAGGTGTGTGCGCGCGCACACACGCACAGCTTAGAGGGAACAGTGCTGCTGTGGTTTTTGTTGTGTGGAACGATGTGGTTTCTGCTTTGCCAAGGATATACTGAAGGTGATCCCTAGGGGCCCTGTGAATAATGCCAGGGCATGCTCACTGAAGCCTTTGGTAACTTCTCTGTCTCCAGCATCTGCTGGCAGGGGAACTAAACCCGCTTGTGTGGATTGGTCTAGCAGGATTCCAGGAAAGGAAATTAATGATAAGTGAAATTTCTCCATACTTTTGTAGAAGGTGGTACACGACCCTCAGCTCCCCCCACCCTGCCAAAAAAACACAAGACAAAAAAAAGGTGAGAAAAGGAACCTCAGTAAAGTGACTAATATAACAAGGTTATAAAACTCCTCATCGTTGCTTCCAAAAAAACTCACCATAAACCCCTTATATTGTTTTGCATCAAATCACCCACTTCAAAAATAAGTGTCCAAAATAGCATATAAATCAACAACTTATCTGTGTAGTCTTGTTCCAATGCTGAACTTTAAATCATTCCAACTTCTCAATATCCACAGGCATATATACAGTATAACTCATGACAGGGATAGCTCCATAATTCATGTCCATATCCTCACTCCGACAGAGATAGTTCAGACCCTGGTCTCAGGTTTCACCAAGCGGTTTCTTCAGGGATTTCAATTACTGCAAGGGAACAAATATGGCTGATCATGGAGGCTTCAAGAAGGCATGATAACTTTTAGGAGTTTTCAAACATAATAGCAGGGTGTGCTACCTTATGAGATGCAGTGACACTACTGGTATGTGATCCTAACATGGATAGACTTTTGTAGCACAGCCCAAGTGAATGCTTTCAAAGGTTTGGCTGCATCAGGTCCTGCACTGCAGGAAGAACCATTTAATGATGCTAGTGGTACAAATCGGATGAAGGTTTTATGGCTGTGCAAAACCGATTTAGGGGAAAAATATCATTGTTCACTTTGTATTGATTAAGCCCAGTGGGCATGCATGAATTGTCAAATGGCATATTTTGGCCCCATACTTTCTTCTTCCTCCTCCTCTATGCTTACAGCTGAATCGGAGCCAACGTCTCTCGGACTAAACTATGGTGCCGTGAGCCTTTACTTGCAGTTATCTGGCGTTTTCTCCCTTGTGACACCCTCTGCCGTCTTTTATGTAGTTTAGCGTTTGCCGTTGTGGAATTTGAGCAGAGCCCACAAATTAAAGTTCCCTTTTGAAGCCTCAAGTCCACACTGTTAAGCAATGCCTGAAATAATTCTCCCCTCCCCATCAGGGACTCTGAACACTGCCTCAGCAACATCCCCAGCTGAGGATGATCTTGGAATCAAGCCTAGGGCCTCTACAGTGCCACTCACCAGCAATATTGAGGAATTCTTTATATACTGTGTTGCCCTTCAATTCACATGTAAGGTTGCTCTTCTTTTTTGTGTCCAGTACGGTTGCCCTCAGTCAAGATAAACGAACAAACTGGTTTAGCAGAAGTCAGTGTGAAAGACAAGAGTCCTTTGAAAATCAAAAGGAATCCAGTGGCTACATCGTTTGCTATATTTGATGAGTAAGTAATAATATGAATTTGCATTTCTAAATTGCCTTTTCACCAGGAACTCAGACATTCATTTGACTCCTGCTGTACTGCAGATTGTAAGAACATCAATGTGTGAATAATCAATAATAAATTGATACCACTTATTTTGGTTGGTGCTCCATTCTTTTATTGCCATCTATTTGGATTACACAAAGAAAACACTATAAATCTGGTATATTTTGCTTAATAAGTCAAGCTGCATATAGTTAATTTTTGGTTAGCTTTCCCAAACCTCCATCACTACTATAATCTGACCCATCAGATGACTGTTCAAAGGAAACATGCTTCTTCCTATCAAAGTAATCAGGTCACATCCAAGAATACACAGACGATTTTTGGTAATCTGATTCATCTCTCTGCAGTTTATTAAGCTTAACCTTACGTACAGATTCTTTGTAAGTAGAGACAGAAAGATCATTGCATAGAAGTAAATTATGACTCAAAGTTCTCACTAGGGATTTTCTCTTAACTGAGTAGTCATCACTTGTATTTTCTCTTTAATCTCTTCCTCACATACAGCTGTCTTCTCAATAATTAGTAGCATCAGATCAAATGCACACTTGTTGTGGATTAAATTCCACTTTTCTAAGAAACCAGAGTCCTGTACAAACATCCAAGGGCTAAAAATGTGCAACGTGATCATTTACTATTACATAGAAAACGTTTGGAATGTGACAGACTGGTATATGTACATCTCCAGGAACAAGCAGGAATATGTAGTCCTCACATATGGGTATCGTCGGTACCGACGGAGCCTGTGCGGGAACGCTCCCCAGCGTCCAATTAGAAAGCTTTTGGGAGCATCCCACACCGCCTGCTTGCTGCCTTCCCGCCTTTCCCAACTGCCTCTCTCCAGTTCTTCGTTTTCTGCAGAGCCAGCAGGTCATGTTCCTGTCACCGCAGAAAACTTTCCTTCTTTTTTGTGGTCGCATCTGCCATCCTTGACGCTTTACTGGTACCGCCAGTTTTTGTTTCTTTTCTTTAAAAAAAAAAAATTTCTTAGTACTTTTTTTCCCATTTTTTCCAGGAGCACGTGCCATTTTGGGCCTTTGGCCCAAGATTTTTTCCACAATGGAGAAACCCTCTTCGGGTTTTAAAAAGTGCACCAAGTGTGGCGGTACCATCTCCGACATCCAGGCATCAGCAGCGTCGATAGACCAGAGGGTCCTGGCTATTGAACGCAGTCTGGAGGCTCTCCTTGTGGCATCGACACCCCCGGAACCGCGTCAGTTCAAACGGTACTGGCACCGACTCCGGCACCGGTACTGGTACCGACGGCATCAACATCGGTGTCTGCATTGCCGGCACCCAGTCATGCGATGCCTTCCGGTACCGTTACACCGGTACCGATTCCCCTCGGTACCGACTTCGGTCGGTACAGGTATCGGGCTCTTCAAGAGCATCCCGACAGAAGGTACTTCGAGTCCTCCGAGGAATCTGAGGATTCTGACAGTTCTGTTGATGCGGGAATACTTCTCCCGGAGGAGCCTTCCTCCCCTAAACGCAAGATGTCTCCTCCAGAGGACATTTCTTTTCAGGATTTCATCAGGGAGGTGGCTCGGAGTCTGTCCATTACTGTGGCCCCTGAAACAGAGCCCAGAGCAAAGGAGTTGGAAATTTTACAATATCCTAAAACTCCTAAGGAAGCAGCTACCTTGCCCATCCATGAGATCTTGCATGATCTCATGTTAAGAATGTGGGAGACACCTCTCCTCATTCTCGTAGACGGGATACTCTGTATCGAGTCCCTCCTTGTCCTGGTTTCCAGAAAACTCAGCTTCCTCACCACTCTATTGTAGTGGAATCAGCTATGAGAAGGATCAAGAGTGCAAAGAGGCATGCCTCTAATCCTCCAGGACGTGAGTGCAGAACTTTGGATGCTTTTAGACATCGTGTCTTCCAAGCTTCCATGCTTTCTGCCAGGATCAGTTCCTATAGTCTATATATGGGAATGTTCCTGAAGGAACTCACAGGTGATTTAGAGGCTTTGAGTCCTCTTCTTCCTGAGGATAGAAGGCAGGATTTTCTCACATTGGTCAAACATGCCCAAGATGTTTCTAAATTTGTCAACCGTGCAGCTTTTGACTGTTTTGAGTGCATAAGCAGGACCTCTGCCATTGCCATAAGTGCACGTAGAATTGCTTGGCTCCAGGCATCTGATCTGGAGCTCTGGGTACAAGACAAACAACGGAAATATTCCTTGTACTGGTGAGAACCTGTTTGGTAAAGATTGGCAGGAAAAGGCCCATGAGTTGGATGCTGACAACTCCACCTTGGATAGATTATCCAAGTCCACAGCTGATCCTGCAAGAAATAAATCTTTCAAGAAACCATTCTTTTCTAAAAAGAAAAGATTATTAACCTGCTTGTTCTCACCAGGGACGTTCTGCAGGTCAGCTTGTCAGGAAAGGTCAGCAACCACCCAAACAAAGAAAAGCAAAGACTGCTAAGCCTCAGCCGTCCCAGCAGTTTCAGCCTCCACAAGGCCTTTGACTTTCAGCTAGAGAACTTAGCCTTCCTGGCTCTCATTGGACCAGAGCCTTCCACCATTCCAGGAAGGTTGTGTCACTTTGCCCCCAGATGGGGGCAGATAACAGCAGAGCATTGGACACTCTCCATCATAAAAGAGGGGTACAAGCTTCATTTTTCAAGCATGCCCCCTCCCACAATGATAAGGCAGTTCAATTCTCCGACCTCTCTCATCAACCTGTTAGGTGAGGAGGTCACTATGCTTCTTGCCCAAGGGGCAATAGAAGAAGTACCCATCCATCAGCAGGGTACAGGGTTATCTCCAGGAACAAGCAGGAATGAGTCTTCACATATGGGTACGTCGGTACCGACGGAGCCTGCGCAGGAAAGCTACCCAGCGTCCAATCAGAAAGCTTTTGGGAGCATCCCTCAGCGCCTGCGTGCTGCCTTCCCGCCTTTCCAACTGTCTCTCCTCAGTTTTCGTTTTTCCGCTGAGCTGACAGGACGTCTTCCTGTCACCGCAGAAATTGTTTTCTTTAAATCTTTTACTTTTTGTTTTCTTGTGGTCGCGGCTGTCTCCCCGACTCCACTGGTACCGCCGGTGTTTTTTTTTTCTTTTCTTTTTTCTAAAACTCAGGGAGTTTTTTTCCCTCTGTTTCTGTCTTGAATTTTTGGGCCTGTAAGGCCTCTCCATTATGGAGCCGCCTTCTCCTAAGAAGTGCCTTAACTGTGGAAATACAGTTTTCTTTTTAGACTCCAATAACTGGTGTCTAACCTGTTTGGGTCCTGACCCTTTTCCTCCAGAGCCATCAGGCTACAATTTTATGAGAAGAAATTTTCCATTTCGAGTTTCCCTCGATGCAGTTTTCCCTTCCAGTGTAAGGGCACCGATCATTTCTTCTCTACAGGATCAGGTAACCCACAAACAGTCTGTTAAGACTAGCCAATCCTTGGGTGGTAGGTCTCATGCCAAGCATGATGACTGCTCCGGCCTTGCCCTCAAGACCCCATTGGCTTCAAAACTCCGGCGGGAGTCTTCGGTCTCCAAAGCCTTTCAGGGGTTTCAAGTTGTTCCTGGGGCTCACCCCTCACAGAACATACCTGAGCCATGCTCGGGGGTGGCATCCGCTTCGAGCGGTACCGATAACCCGGCATTGGCACTGGTGTTGAGCGATCCACTCCTCACCAGGGACCGTCATCTGGCGTACTCGGTGCCTTCGGGACCGATCAATACCCAGATTGACTTTCCAGTATCGGCAGCCCCGTTGATACGACCCCTGACGTCGGTACCATCTAGACATGCATCGATAGATTCGCTTCCTTCGATGCCGAGTCTAGAATCGATATCTAGTCTGGACGACTGGGTACCGACGCGTCTCGGAACCGACACGCGCCGATTCCGGATGCCCGGTACCGAGGATATTCACCGAGACTTTTGAGTTTCCTCGGTACCGTTTGAGCAGCCTCCGATGACTGTTTCGATGTCGGTATCGCCTTCGATTCCGGCTCAACTACCGGTATCGGTGTCAATGCTGGTACCTGCAGTAACATCGGGACCAGCTCCATCAAGGCTTTTTTCACCAGGATCGCTCCTTTCTATACCTAGTTTGGAGTCGATACCTAGCATGGACGATACCGTACTGACGGTTTCAGGTCATACCCGTCAGTCCCAGTATTCATTCATTAGAGATCCTGTTTTGCACCGCACGAGTACTGGTGCCCAGCCTAGTTCTTCGAGTTTAGCCTGTCCAGGGATTGTTCCCATTGGAGATCCTTCTTTTCAGAAATTTCTCCTTGACATGGCAACATTCCTGGCTATTCCTATCCCTGGCTATGATCCTACACAGGGCTTTTCTGGGAAAACGGAAAATATAATGCTTCCTTTACATCATTCCTTACAGGATCTTCTTCTGAAAATATGGGAAACACCTTTAAGGGCTTCCTCACCTTCTACAGCAACTACTCTTCTGTATCAGGTGCCCCCCTCTCCAGGGTTTCAAAAGACTCAACTTCCCCATCATTCCATTGTAGTGGAATCAGCAATGAGGAAGGTAAAAAGCAAGAAGAAGCATTCTTCTTTCCCGCCAGGTCGTGCATCTAGAACACTGGATGCCTTTGGACGTCAAACCTTCCAAACATCTCTGCTGGCAACAAGGATTCTCTCATATATTTTTTATATGAGTCTATCCCTTCAGGAGGTCATAGAGAAATTATCTCTTTTGACTCCTTTTCTTTCAGAGCCCAAGGCTGCAGACTATTCCTTGCATCTTAGTCATAGCCAGAATATCTCTAGGTTTCTTTTTCGTGCTTCCTTAGACTCCTTTGAGTCTGTTAGCAGAACCTCTGCTATAGCCATAGGAGCACGACGTAGAGCCTGGCTCCAAGCTTCAGACTTGAGCAGATGGGCACAACAAAGATTGGGTAACACTCCTTGTACTGGAGAAAATCTCTTCAACAAGGAGTCTTTGTGTCAGGTTGCTCATTGCTCCACTGACTTCCCTGCTTCTGAGGGCCATCCTAAACCTTCTCCTTCCCCAGCAGGTAAGAAATGCCCTACCAAACCTCCTTTTCTTAAAAGAAGAAGGTTTTATTCTTCTCCTGCCCATCATGCCAATGTTCCCAAACAGGGGAAACCTCGCCCTGGTCTGACGAATCCAAACTCAAGCCAGGAAAATTAACCCTCAATGGGGTTCTAATTGATCTCTTATAACATACAGTTCACTTCTTCTCAGCAGGAGTTTTTTCACTGTTTTTTCCTTTAAAACTCTACGCTTGGATTCCTGTTTCCAGGACACCCACTTGCTCTTAAGTAGGCTGAGCTGTCAGGAGATTCATGTCTGTGGGTCATAAGGTTTTCCTCCTTTTCCTTCCATGAAGAGAGGTTTGCCAACTATCTCATGATAGTTTCCCTGTACCACCATGAATTTTTCCTTCTACAGACTTACCATATAGCAAGTCTCCCTTCAGCTCCTATTTTTTCTTTACCCTCTTTTTCAGGGACTCCCCTGTAAGAGTGCTACCATACCACTGGAAGGCTTTCTTAGCCTTTCCAGTCTTCCTTTCCTTTCCAGTGTAGAGTTTTTCTCTGGAGTTACCTCCCTGCTTTCATTGGGCAGCTCATCAGACATGATCAGGATTTCTCCTCTTGTTCTGTCTGTTCTCTCTGTTACAAACAGAGGAAGTCTCTCGGCTGTTCTATTCAGCAGCTGCCCATGCAGGAGTTCCAGTGCTTTGACTACTGGTACTTTCTACGAGTTCCAGTCTTGTCTTCCACTACTTCTCTAGTCTTAGTAGTGCTTCCAAGATAGTGCTCATCTATCTAGGAAAATCCTTATCGCTTCTTTTCTGTCATCTCCAAATCCCTGGACTTGGCAGCATAGCTGAGGTGGCAGCTGGTTTCCTCCAACAGCCACTTTTATTCCCCAATTCTCCTGCATAGTGCTCTCTGCAATCCTACTGAGAAGCTTTCCACTATGGGCCCTTGCTAGAGAGCATGAGGATTTTTTCTCTAATTTCTATCCTATATGGTTGAAAAAGGCTTCCTCAGTCATTCCTCATGACTGTAGGGGTTCTTTATACCCTTCTGTTTCCTTTTAATAAAGGACTTCAGCCTTCTCTATGTGACAGTCTAAAGAGTCACCCAGTTTCTACAGGAACTATGCTCTTTTTCCTTGCAGCTTGTCCTCATGGTATCCTAATCCTTCATGGACAGCACATATTTCATTAAACAACGCATGATACCCCCCCCCCTTGTTCCTCAAGTGGGTCAACCTGGTATCTCATCCTATGCGTTTTCTGTCCATTTACCATGCGAGAGTTCTATAGGACTCAGGACTTGCTGTTTACAGACGGATATTATCCTCTGTTTTTCACGCAACCATCCTGGTTATTCCACTGGATAGCATTCCTGCACCATCTTAGCCAGGGGGAATGGATTCTCTATATATCTTCTCAAGTAGGTTCCACCTTCTTGTTCTTAGATGAATCTTTCTCCTTCACATTTCCCATGTGAATCTTCTTATGGACATATCTCTATCTGCTTAGTTGCAGACATTTATCTTTAAACATCTATATACATGTATATATTTCTATATACTTCCCTATAGATACATATGTCTGTAAGCTGCGTGTGCATATTTTATGCCCCTCCAGATCTCACTATAGACATATATCTATATTCACCCCTGTATATCTATCTATCTATCTATCTATCTATATATATATATATATATATATAATATATATATATATATATATATATATATATATATATATATATATATATATATATATATATATATATACACACATATATCTATATATATCCTTATATATATGTGTATCTGTCGAGATGCTTCCTTATAGATAGATATGTATTTACATACGTATCTAACTGTCTATGTTTTATAAAAGGTTTTCACCTTCCTATAGGTTCCAGACAGTGGGCTTGCATATCTTCATACTGTCCTTCAGTATGTCTGGGGTATTATGCACACAACCACTACTGTGGTGCTGGCAGCTCCTACTTTAACCCTAGGTCTAGGTATCCCTGAAGCTCCATGCTTCACTATCTTTCCTATCTCTCGACAGATAGGAAAGACAGGGTGGATCTTCAGTAGACCTGAAGTTTCAGCCCTTCAGACATCTGTCCTCCTTGGGAATATGGGCTTTTTTCCATACCCCTTCTTCCCTCCAGGACTGGGTTAGTTATCCACATCAGTCAGTCTTCCTCTTTTGTTCCTAAATGTTACTAACTCTGTATCCAAAAGAGTTCCCAGCTTTTTACAGAAAGCTTCCACTAAAGACCTGATGTTTTGGTACTACCCCAGTTGCCACCTGGGTCACCTGTCAATTCCAGATTTGGACCTTCGCCTTCACTTCAGTGAGATCACCTTGAACATTCCTCTGCTGGATCTCCAGTAGACTCCATCAGCCTCTCTACTTCCTGCAATCCAGTAGGTGAGGTCCATATTGTGTGTGTTCATGTCAATATTTTTCATGGCAATTATCATACATAAAAGGACGCCTTACTTGTAGTCCTTAGGTTAGCTGTTTTTCCTACAGCTCCTCTCTTTTCAACTCCTACCCTCCATCCTCAGGATGCCTGGCCATATGAGGTGTAGCATGTTCCAATCCTCACCATGCTAGGGCTCCAGGCATATTAGCTTGGCAGTCCCCATATGTGAAGACTCATTCCTGCTTGTTCCTGGAGATAGCACAGTTACTTACCTGTAACAGGTGATCTCTGGGAACAGCAGGAATAAGTCTTCACAACCCACCCACCTCTCCTAGGAGTTGTATCTCTCTATCTATCTTCCTTTCCTCTTTCTCTCTTTTGTCTCAGCTATAAAACTCAACTGAGGAGAGACAGTTGGAAAGGTGGGAAGGCAGCACGCAGGCGCTGAGGGATGCTCCCAAAAGCTTTCTGATTGGACGCTGGGGAGCGTTCCCGCGCAGGCTCCATCGGTATCGACGTACCCATATGTGAAGACTTATTCCTGCTGTTCCCAGAGATCACCTGTTACAGGTAAGTAACTGCTTTACTCCCCCTATTTCCTTATCCCAAAGAAAACAGGGGGATACAGACCTATCTTGGACCTCAGAATTGAACAAATTCCTTGTCAAAGAGAAATTCAAGATGATTTCTCTCGGAACTCTGCTGCCATACCTTCAGAGTCAGGATCGGCTTTGTTCTCTAGATCTCAAGGATGCGTACACCCATGTTCTCATCCATCCAACTCACAGAAGGTTCCTTTTTCAAGGAAAGCACTACCAATACAGGGGTGCTTCCTTTTGGCCTGGCTTCAGCACCAAGGGTGTTCACGAAATGCATGGCTGTGGTAGCAGCATTTCTCCAGGACCAAGCAGGAAGTCAGTCCTCACTTATGGGTGACGTTGGCGCCGACGGAGCCCTCGCGGAGCAATTTTCCCCAGCTTTCGAAGAAAGCCTTTGGGAATTGCAGCGCGCATGCGCGGTCCCCTTCCCGCCCAAGGGTGCCATCTTGCTCAGTCTTCTTTTTTGCGCGGAGCCCTACAGACGTAGTTTGTGATCGCCGCTGAAAAGGTTGATTTTTTTCGTTGTTTTTTCTCAGTTCGACGCCGTGTCCTTTTCCCGCCCGGCCTCGATACTCCGAGTCCGTTCACATTTTTTCGGTTTTTGTCCTTTGTAACGGGCGTTCCCGCCACTTTTTTCTTTTTCCCTTTTCCCTGACAGCACGGTCTTTTGACCTCGCAGGGGCCCTTTTTCCCCCGATGGCTGCCAGCGGGTTTAAAAAGTGTGATCGCTGTACCAGACTCATGTCTCTTACCGACACACATGACTGCTGCCTCCGTTTCCTCGGACCCAATCATGACTCGATGAGTTGTGGTCCGTGCAACAAAATGTCCTCGAAGGCATTGAGGAGTCGGCAGTCACAAAAGGAACGAATCTTCTCTGACTCCGCGTCCGGTTGGGCCTGGACCTCGTCAGAGGCTTCGACGTCTCATGACTCCGGCCCCGAGCATCGTCGGAGTTCCTCTGAGCGGGGGTCTCCCGCCTGAGAACATCGTCGGAAGAAGAAACCCGCGAGGGAGGCGTCGGAGGACGCTCCTGGTCCCTCGAGGGCCAGGTCGCATAGCCCTGTCAGCCGCCCCGGGTCCTCGGAGGCGGAGAGGCCTTCGAAGCATCCTCGTCTCGAAGTGGAGTCTCCTGGACACATGAGTACTGTAGTCCTCATGGACTCGCCTCCGAGGGAGCCGACGTCAGGCCCGACGCCGTCGGGGCCCGAGACGGCGGCTGCTGGGTCTTCTGAGTTTGGTCTCAGATTGACGGCCTTGGAGTGCAGTATCGCTGCCTTCATGGACCAGCAGCGGGCATTGATGACCGGCCTCGCCAGTGCATCTGCCCCAACCGCCGGGACGTCGACGTCAAAGTTGACCCCGGAGGCCGAGCCGATCCTCGAGTCCATACGAGCTCGAGTCGATCCTCGGCCAAGGTCTCCCTCGGCCTCCCCTTCGGGACCGAGGTCCTCGGCGTCGGGGCGGAGGTCCTCGGCAATCGCCCTCACGGAGCCACTCGATTCCTCCACGGAGGAGTCGGGCTGGGACACGGAGGAGGACGAGTCACCCGGGTCTTTTCAGACTCGGTGCGTCCCCTCCGACTCGCCCGAGTCGGAGCCTCGGAGACGATCCCCCCCCGGAGGATACCCGGTTCTCCGATTTCATGAGGGACATGGCCAAGGCTTTGGCCTTCCCCACGGATCCGGAGGAGGAGCCTCGAGCCGAAGAGCTCGAGGCCCTCCAATATGACTCTTCCCCCGAAGGAGGCCTTTACTGTACCAGTTCCTCCGATGCTGGAGCGGCTGCTCTTCCGCATGTGGGAGAGCCCGGCCTCGACGCTGGTGTTAAGCAAGCGGGTCGATTCCATGTATCGAGTCCGTAAGAGCCCCGGGTTCCAAAAGGCACAACTACCGCACCATTGCATGGTGGCGGAATCGGCCATGCATCGACTTAAGAGTCAAAAGATGCACTCCTCGGTGCCTCCGGGTAAGGAGGCCCGGAACCTGGATGCCCTCGGTAGGAAGTGCTTCCAGGGCTCTATGCTTGCTTGCCGAGTCCAGACATACCAGCTATATATGGGCATGTATCTTCGAGACCTGGCAAAAGAAATTGCCGGGTTCTCTGCTGGTCTCTCCGAGGAACCTTTGCAGAGGTTCCAGGCCTTGTCCACTGGTATTCGAGAGTGCTCGAAGTTTATTTCTCGAGCAGCCTACGATGGCTTCGAAGCATCGGCTCGAGTAGCTGGAGCCGGCATCGGTGCTCGCCGTCAGGCTTGGCTTCAGTCATCCGACCTCGAGCCATGGGTGCAGGACAAGTTGGTCGATGTCCCCTGCAGAGGTGAAAACCTCTTTGGTAAGCCCATGGCTGAAAATGCGGCAGAACTCGAGTCCGAGACTCTCACCAGGACTCGCCTATCCAGAAAGACCTCTGCCCCTTCACAGAAGAGGAAGGGCTCGGGGAAAAAGCCCTTTTACCTGAGAAAGGTGTCTGCCTATAAACAACACTACCCACAATATCAAGCATCAGCAGCTCCTCATCAGGGCCAGCAGGCTAAGGGACAGGGTAATGGGTCCCGTAGGCAGAAGGCCCCCAATCCCACTACACAGGCCCCTGCTCAGCAGGGTGGGGGTCTTTGACTATGCCGGCATAGCCTCTCCCCCTCCGCGGCCTGTGGTCAGCCATAACATCCGATTCCTGGGTGCTGCAGGTGGTTCAAAAGGGCTACCTCTTACATTTTCACCAGGTGCCTCTCCCCTACTTTCCAGGGGAGCCTCCAAGACCCCCTCTGCACAGGGACTTACTCCTTCAGGAGCTGCAAAGTCTGCTTCAGGAACAGGCTGTGGAGCCAGTGCCCCAACACCTGTGGGGTCACGGGTTTTATTCGAGGTACTTCCTGATACCAAAAAGAACAGGAGGCCTCAGACCCATCCTGGACTTACGCAACCTCAACAAGTTCCTGCAGCGGGAAAAGTTCAAGATGCTTACCCTTGGAATCCTACTGCCCTACCTCCAGCAGGGAGATTGGCTATGCTCCTTGGATCTAAAGGATGCTTATACTCACATCCTCATTCATCTGGACCACCGGCAATATCTAAGATTTGTGGTGGCAGGGAATCACTATCAGTACCGCGTACTGCCCTTTGCCCTCTCCTCCGCTCCCAGGGTGTTCACGAAATGCCTGGCAGTGGTGGCAGCCTTCCTGAGGCTTCAAGGCCTCTTCGTCTTCCCCTACCTGGACGACTGGCTCATCCGGGCACAGTCTTCCCTAGAGGTCACTCAGGCCACTCAACGCACAGTGGCTCTGCTTCAGCACTTGGGCTTCGTCATAAACTTCGAAAAGTCCCCTTTGCTCCCCTCTCAGGATCTCGATTTCATAGGAGCACGGCTGGACACTCGGCAGGCTTGTGCCTTCTTGCCTCTGGAACGGGCCAACAGGCTCATAGCTCTGGCCGGCAGGTTCCACAGCGCGTCACCGGTCTCTGCCAGACAGCTCCTACAACTGCTCAGTCATATGGCCTCCACGGTCCATGTCACTCCGAATGCCCGTCTGCATATGAGACCTGCTCAGTGGAGCCTTCGCACTCAATGGCATCAGGCCACAGGGAGACTGACGGACTTAATACAGATCTCCGACCACCTGGTCTCCTCTCTGCAATGGTGGCTTCACCTGCCCAATCTGGTACTCGGCATGGCCTTCCAGTCTCCTCCACCTTCCCAAGTGCTAACGACAGATGCCTCTCTCCTGGGATGGGGAGCGCATTGCCAGGGAACATGCACTCAAGGCCTTTGGATACCTTGGGAGGCTGCTCAACAGATAAACTTCCTGGAGCTGCGGGCGATCCACCTAGCTCTGCGGACCTTCTCTCACCTCACTTCTCTTCGGTCTGTACTGGTACAGACGGACAATCAGGTTGCCATGTTCTACGTGAACAAACAGGGGGGCACGGGCTCCCTCCTTCTATGTCAGGAGGCTCGGAGACTGTGCTCTTGGGCAGTCGACCACGACATCCTCCTCAAGGCTGTTTACCTGCCTGGGCAGGAAAATTGCCTGGCCGACAAACTGAGCCGGATTCTGCAGCCACACGAATGGAGGTTGAACCCCGTAGTTGTCCAGCGGATCTTCCGCCGGTGGGGCCTCCCCACCGTGGATCTCTTTGCCAGTCCTCTAAACCGGCAACTTCCCAGGTTCTGCTCCCGGCACCCGCATCCTCTGAGTAGCGCCGGATGCTTTCCTCATCTCGTGGTCCACGGGCCTACTGTATGCCTTTCCTCCCACGCCACTTGTGTCCCGGACGCTGTTCAAAGTTGTCCAGGACAGGGCCTCCGTGATCCTGGTAGTGCCCAGGTGGCCGAGACAACCCTGGTTCCCTCTACTCCTACAGCTAGCGGTGGACACCCCTCTTCCTCTGGGGTTTCAGCCCGATCTCCTGACCCAGGATCAGGGTACTCTCCTGCACCCCAACCTCGGGCCCTTCACCTGATGGCCTGGCTGCTGAAAGGGTAGTCCTAGCTCCGCTCTTACTTCCTCCGGAGGTGGAAGCTGTCGTCCTGGCGTCTCGGCGACCTTCCACCCGGGAATCTTACGCCCTTAAATGGCGTCGCTTCTCGGTCTGGTGTTCTCAGCACTCTGAGGACCCCTTCGCCTGCTTAGTATCGGTGGTACTGCAATATTTGCTTCACCTCTCCGATCTAGGCCTCAAATCCAACTCTGTCAGGGTCCACCTCAGTGCTCTCTCTGCACATCATTTGCCGGTGGAGGGCCAGCTTCTTTCCTCGCACCCCTTGGTGGCGCGTTTTCTCAGGGGCCTTCTTCTGCTTAAGCCTCCGTTGCACCCTCCAGCTCCTGACTGGGATCTCAATGTGGTCTTGCAAAGGCTTACCTGTCCGCCTTTTGAACCCATGGCTACCTGCCCTCTGCGTTTCCTCTCCTGGAAAACTCTCTTCTTGGTAGCCCTTACCTCCGCTAGGCGCGTTAGTGAACTACAGGCCCTAGTGTCGGAGCCCCCATACACTAGGTTCTACAAGAATAGGGTGGTCTTACGGACTCACCCTAAGTTTCTTCCAAAGGTGGTCTCCCCTTTTCACATCAATCAAGAGGTGGTTCTTCCGACCTTCTTTCCCAGGCCGCATACCAGCCGAGCTGAAACTGTTCTGCATACCCTGGACTGTAGACGAGCCTTATCCTTCTACCTTGACCGTACGCGAGAGCATAGAAAGGCTGTCCAGCTTTTCGTATCTTTTGACCCCAATCGGTTGGGGGTACCTGTCTCTAAGCGTACTTTGTCCATCTGGGTAGCTGACTGTATCGCCTGGGCTTATGGGGCAGCCGGCCTCTCCTTAGAGAGTCAGGTCACGGCTCACCGTGTCAGGGCGAAGGCTGCGTCAGTGGCTCATCTCCGCTCTGTTCCGTTGGCAGACATCTGCCGGGCCGCTACTTGGTCTTCAAGCCAGACGTTTGCGGCTCATTACTGCCTGGAGAGGGAGTCCCGCAGGGACAGTGCTTTCGGACAGGCAGTCCTCCACAATCTCTTTGAGGTCTAGGCAACTCCTACCCTCCGGACCTGGTGTTGGGCTACCAGCCGGATTCGTATTCAGAGAAGATTCCTTCCTTCTGTACTGTTGAGCTGGAGGGAGCTCATTTTTCGGCTTGAGGTCTCCGGTAGCCTTAAGCTGGGGAGTCCCATATGTGAGGACTGACTTCCTGCTTGGTCCTGGAGAAAGAATAGTTACTCACCTGTAACAGGTGTTCTCCAGGAGCAGCAGGAATCAGTCCTCACAACCCTCCCTCCTCCCCTCGGAGTTGCAGTCATTCTTATCCATTGTTTTGCTAACTTTTTTGCTGTCTTTTCGCTATGTCATCAGACTGAGCAAGATGGCACCCTTGGGCGGGAAGGGGACCGCGCATGCGCGCTGCAATTCCCAAAGGCTTTCTTCGAAAGCTGGGGAAAATTGCTCCGCGAGGGCTCTGTCGGCGCCGACATCACCCATAAGTGAGGACTGATTCCTGCTGCTCCTGGAGAACACCTGTTACAGGTGAGTAACTACTCTTTCTCCGCACTCTAGGGATATTCGTCTTCCCCTACTACTTAGACGACTGGCTCATTCGAGCCCCAACAGAGTCAGAGGCCAGGACTTCTCTATCCTGCACAATGCGTATCCTTCAGTATTTGGGTCTGGTAATAAACATCCCAAAATCCATTCTAACTCCCACTCAGTCTTTAGAGTTCATAGGAGCTTTGCTGGATACCAGAAAGGCAAGGGCCTATCTCCCCCAGGCCCGTTGCCTTCGCATGGTGCAGTTAGCTTCTCAAGCAGTGCTAAAGCCTCATCTCACTGCCCGAGAAATGTTACAACTACTAGGCCACATGGCATCTACTGTGCATGTGGTTCCCTATGCTCGCCTCCATATGAGGGCAGCCCAGTGGACTTTAGCCACTCAATGGACCCAGGCATCAGGATGCCTGTCAGACAAAATAGCAAACACAAGTCGCCTTATTTTGTCCCTCCAGTGGTGGAAGTCCACTCAAAACCTGTTGCTGGGGTCCCCTTTTCAACAACCCTTACCCCAGGCAACTCTCACAACAGATGCTTCTCCGATGGGTTGGGGAGCCCATCTGCAAGACCTCTCCACCCAATTCACCTGTCTCCACAGGAGACTCATCTACATATCAATCTCTTGGTGCTCAGAGCAATCTTCCTTGCTCTTCGAGTGTTCCACACCCTGCTCAGCTACAAGACAGTCCTCATTCATACGGACAATCAAGTAGCCATGTTCTACGTGAACAAGCATGGGGGAGCAGGCTCTCTGTCGCTTTGCAACGAAGCTTTGTGACAAAAGGACTTCCAATCTCTGGGAGAGAAACTCAAGCCCATTGTTAACACTGTTGCATTCTCAGAAGTTCTACCTGTTCTTGGTAAGGGGACAAAAAGGCTGCATCGCATTAACAACTTTAATACATGGCTCCAGACCTGGTGCAAACAAGAAGGATTCAGATTTATTGGCAACTGGGGCAACAGATGGACCAACAAGAGACTATACTGTGCTGATGGACTACATCTCTCTGTCGCAGGGAAAAGAAACCTAAGTGAAAAATTCAGGCAGTATGTGGATATGCATTTAAACTAGGAAAAGGGGTGACGGATGTGGAAGGTCAACATCTGCATGCCACTCCCTGCAAAAGCAGAACAACATCAGAAACAGCCACACTCTTAAACCACACATCAAAAACAAGTGGGAAGAAGTGGGCAGAATAAAATCAATGCAAAATACACACAAGCCAGGTAAATGCTGGAAAGCAATGAGCACAAATGCTCGAAGCTTAGCCAAAAAAATTCCAGACCTGGAAGCCCTAATGGTGGAAACGGATTTGGACATCGTGGCCGTTACGGAAACATGGTTTAATGAATCGCATGATTGGGATATAGCCATAGCTGACTATAATCTATTCAGAAGAGACAGAGAAAATGGAAAAGGAGGAGGAGTAGCCTTGTATGTCAAAAGCAGTATTAAAGCTACTGAAATGCAGGGAACATGGGGAAAAGAAGAAGCGCTCTGGATTGCGTTGGAAAGAGGAGATGGCACTGTCATCCATATTGCTGTAGTCTACAGACCTCCGACTCAAATTGAAGAGAGAGATAACGAATTGATTATAGATATTGCCAAGATAGCAACAAAGGGGGAAGCAATCATATTAGGTGACTTTAATCTACCTGATGTGGATTGGATTACTCCTTCTGCACATCTGGAAAGAAGCAAAAAAATTGTGGATGCTCTCCAAGATGCATTACTTAGACAAATGGTGATGGAACCAACCAGGGAAAGCTCAACGCTGGATGTAGTGCTTACCAACAGTGATAAGGTGTCGAATGTCTGCGTGAGTGCCCCTGTGAGCAACAGCGACCATCACACGGTGTGGTTTGAGATAAAAGCCATGGTACAGGCCAGTCATAGCAAGCTCAAAGTCCTAAACTTCAAAAACACTGACTTCAATAAAATGGCCGAGTACTTAAAGGAGGAGATGACGGGGTGGAAGGAGATAAGGGAAGTGGAATTGCAATGGACTAAACTAAAGGCGGCAATAAAAGGGGCAACAGATAAATATGTAAGAAAAATAAATAAAAATAAGAGGAGAAGGAAACCTATTTGGTTTTCCAAAGAGGTGGCTGCGCAAATAAAGGCAAAAAACACAGCTTTCACAAAATTCAAAAGCTTGCAAACAGAAGAACACAGAAATGAATACAGGATCCAACTCAAAGAGTCTAAAAGAGTAATAAGGATAGCAAAATCAAAGGCAGAAGAAAAGATGGCTAAAGATGTTAAGGGTGGCAACAAATCTTTCTTCAGGTATATTCAGGAAAGGAAGAAGATCAGAGTTGGAATTGCAGGACTCAGAAGTGCTGGGAAAGGACTCGTGGAAAGTGACACTGAAAAAGCAAAATTGCTAAACAAATACTACTTCTCTGTTTTTACTAAAGAAGATCCTGGAGATGGACCAGCTGTGACTCCCAAATATAAAAATAGGACTGAAGTAGATACCACACCATTCACAGAAGATGAGGTGTTAGAACAACTTGCTAAACTGAAAGTGGACAAAGCCATGGGACCAGATGGGATACATCCCAGGATACTGAAAGAGCTCAGAGAGGTTCTTGCAGGACCATTAAAGGATGTCTTCAACAGATCCTTGGAAACAGGAGTGATTCCTCAGGACTGGAGAATGGCTAATGTTGTACCTCTACACAAAAGTGGTGACAGGGAAGAAGTGTCAAATTACAGGCCCGTGAGCCTTACCTCGGTGGCAGGAAAAGTAATGGAGGCGCTCCTGAAAGAGTGAATAGTGAACTTTCTCAAAACCAACAGGTTGCAAGATCCAAGGCAACATGGTTTTACCGAAGGACGGTCTTGCCAAACAAATCTGAATGAGTTCTTTGATTGGGTGACCAAGGAACTAGATCTGGGGCATGCAATGGATGTCATCTATCTGGATTTCAGCAAAGCCTTTGATACTGTTCCTCATAGGAGGCTTGTCAATAAACTCAGTAGCTTGGGGATGGGTCCCAAGATAGTAAACTGGATTAGAAATTGGTTGACTGACAGACAACAGAGGGTGATGGTACATGGAACTCACTCGGATGAGAGGAAGGTGATTAGCGGGGTGCCTCAGAGTTCGGTCCTGGGCCCGGCACTGTTCAATATATTTGTGAGTGATATTGCTGAAGGACTGAATGGAAAAGTCTGTCTTTTTGCAGATGACACAAAAATTTGCAACAGAGTGGACTCCCCCGAGGGAGTGGATAACATGAGGAAAGATCTACAAAAGCTGGAAGACTGGTCTAATGCTTGGCAACTGCGATTTAATGTGAAAAAGTGCAGTGTCATGCACTTGGGTAGCAGAAATCCAAGGGAAAAATACACAATAGGGGGTGAGAGGTTGGTATGCACGGTTCAGGAGAAAGACCTTGGTGTGATTATCTCTGATGATCTCAAGGTGGCAAAACAGTGCGACAAGGCGGTGGCAAAAGCCAGGAGGATGTTGGGCTGCATACAAAGAGGGATTACCAGCAGAAAGGAAGAGGTACTTATGCCACTGTACAAGTCACTGGTAAGCACTGTTCCCTCTAAGCTGTGCGCGTGTGCGCGCGCACACACCTCGCCGAGCGAGCGCACGTACCTTACAACAGAGCGCACAAAAATTACGGTTCTGATTCTGATAGAAAACAACATAGACGTCTTAAAATGTAAAAGTTGTTGTGTATTATGGTTTTCACAAGTTCTACAATATTTTCTAGTGCAATCAGTGTGGTGTGTATACTGTATTCTGACGTGTAGTCAAATTTTAAAGTATATAACTCAGAGTGTCATTATGTGGCGCACAAAAATTTAACCTTCCTTCAAAAGCCGCACAGCTGATATTTTATGCACACACAGCCTACAGAAAATTAGAGGGAACATTGCTGGTAAGGCCTCACTTGGAATACTGTGTTCAGTTTTGGAGGCCATATCTTGCAAAAGATGTAAAAAGACTGGAAACTGTTCAGAGAAAGGCGACCAAAATGATTTGGAGCCTGCATCAGAAGCCTTATGAGAAGAGACTTGAAGACCTAAATATGTACACTTTGGAGGAGAGGAGGGACAGGGGAGATATGATTCAGACTTTTAAATACTTAAAGAGAAATGATGAACAAACAAACCTCTTCCAAAGACGGGAAAGCTGTAAAACTAGAGGGCATAACATGAAGCTGCAAGGTGGTAAATTGAAAGGCAATGTCAGGAAATATTTCTTCACTGAAAGGGTGGTGGATGCCTGGAATGCTCTCCCAATGGAAGTGGTGAGGGCAAACACGGTGATGGAATTCAAAACGGCATGGGACAAACACAGTGGATCCCTTTACAGCAACAGGATAAAAGCAAAATAAATGGTACCATCTAACTTTTGAACTATCTAGCATCTGAACAAATAAAGGTGTCCTACATGGAGTGGTGGGTTCACCCCTAAACAGAAACAAAAACATGGGGAGGGGTGGCCTGCACAGAGCGACAGGTGCACCTACTCTTGCCAACTTGCTGGGCAGACTAGATGGACCATGCTGGTCTTTATCTGCCGTCACTTACTATGTTACTATGGCCCCTTGCCAGAGAGCATCAGATTCATCTCTTGGCAGTGTATCTTCCAGGCGTACAAAACTCTTGGGCATACAGACTCAGTCGAGTTCTGCTTCCACACAAGTGGTCTCTGCATGCAGACCAGGTGGCCAAGATTTTTAAAATTCGGGGAACCCCGGACATAGACCTCTTCGCAAGTCCGTGGAATGCCAAACTTCCCCGATTCTGTTTCAGAATTCTGGCTCAGGGGGCTCAGGCCAGGGATGCTTTCCTCCTTTACTGGGGTCAAAACTTCCTGTATGCCTTTCCACCCATTCCCCTAATTCCCAAAACCCTGTTCAAGCTTCAGAGAGACAGAGGCCGTATGATTCTCATAGCTCCACATTGGCCATGGCAAGTGTGGTACCCTCTGCTTCTACATCTCTCTCAAGCTCCCTCCCTGGAGTTAGGGTCTGCTCCAGATCTCCTATCTCAGGAGGACGGAATGTTATGGCATCCCAATCCCCAGTCTCTGCATCTGAGGGCTTGGTTGCTGAAGGCCTTGATCTCCATGATCTTAACCTCCCTCAGCAAATAAAGGGATATCCTTTATGCTTCCAGGAAGCCTTCCACAAGACGCTCTTATGCTTTCAAGTGGAAAAGGTTTACCATATGGTGTTCGCAGAAGGGTCTTAACCCCATTGCCATACCTCTGGAATCATCACTGGAGTATGTCCTTCATTTATCCAATGCAGGACTTAAGACTAACTCAGTGAGGGTCCATTTGAGTGCTATTGCAGCTTCCTTCAAGCCCCTAAATGGACAATCTATTTCCTCCCATCCTCTTTTTTTTATAGCAAGATTTATGAGAGGCCTTCTGCTAACTAAGCCTCCCATTAAGCCACCTCCTGTGGCATGGGACTTAAATTTGATTCTTGGTCAGCTCATGAAGCCACCTTTCGAACCCTTAGCTACTACCTTCCTGAAATTCCTTTCTTGGAAGGTTATCTTTCTCATGGCAATCACATCAGCACATCGCATCAGTGAGTTGCAAGCACTAGTAGCTGATCCACCTTATACAAGGTTCCATCATGACAAGGTAGTCCTTAGGAGTCATCCATGCTTTATGCCAAAAGTGGTCTCGCCCTTTCATCTAAACCAAGCAGTCTACCTACCTGTGTTCTTTCCAAGGCTTCATGCATCAAATGCAGAAAGGAACCTTCATACTTTGGACTGTAAAAGAGCTTTAGCCTTTTACTTACTAAGAACACAGCAACATAGAAAGTGCTCTCAACTCTTTGTTGCTTTTGATCCTTCTCATTTGGGACTTCCAGTCTTCAAGAGAACACTATCTAACTGGATTGCTCAGTGTATTTCCTTTGCCTATCAGAGTAAGAATCTTCCTCTGGAGGGCCATGTCACAGCTCACAATGTGAGAGCCATGGCAGCTTCAATGACTCATCTGCACTCTGTGTCTATCGACGACATCTGTCGAGCAGCCACCTGGGCCTCGGTTCATACCTTCAAAGCCCGTTACTGCTTGGACAAGGACTCCTGCCAGGATGCCTTGCTTGGTCAGGCTGTTCGCCAACACCTGTTCCATACCTAATCAACTCCTACCCACCATCCCTGGTAGGATGCCAGAGATCCATGGGGGGAAGTGGAGCCCTTCTCAGGGACGCACAACTTCTGGGGTCTCTCCCTGGCATCCAAAGCTAGGGAGTCCCCATATGTGAAGACTACATTCCTGCTTGTTCCTGGAGATAGCATAGTTACTCACCTGTAACAGGTGATCTCCGGGAACAGCAGGAATTTAGTTCTCACAACCCACCCACCTCCCCTAGGGGTTGTATCTCTCTATCTGTCTCTTTCCCTTTCCCTCTCTCTCTCTTTGTCTTAGCTTTAAAACTCAACTGGAGAGAGGCAGTTGGGAAAGGCGGGAAGGCAGCACGCAGGCGCTGTGGGATGCTCCCAAAAGCTTTCTAATTGGATGCTGGGGAGCGTTCCCGCGCAGGCTCCGTCAGTACCGACGATACCCATATGTGAGGACTAAATTCCTGCTGTTCCCGGAGGTCACCTGTTACAGGTGAGTAACTATGCTTTCCCTGTATGTATGGGATTGGGAAGATTACTCACCTAATTTGTGCTCATTGGACAAGATTATATGTGCATCAGGAGTTGAGTGAACCCCCGCTAATAGCATCTCGTTGGGGTCACAACACTGCTGATTGGTTACAACTCCCCCCCTCCTCCGACAGGGGATTTGACAGATTGTAGCCATGAGCCCTGTTAAAATTGTCAGTGGTGTGCAGATACTATTTCTGGTCCTGTATGGATTCATTAGGGAACCAACAAGTCTTTTCGTGCTCTGCATCGATCATCATGTACTTCTAGTTTTGTGATTATATGTCATTTGCAGTTGCCCAAAAGTGTATGTGGGCCATACAAAACGTCAGATTAAGACATGTTTGAATGAGCATTCCAGTAGATTAAGAACTGGAAATGTTGCTGCTCCATTGGTAGCTCATTTCTTGGAGATGTCTCATGATATTAAAGACTTTGCTTGGTGAGTGATTGACATGGTGCCAGACACTTAGAGAAGAGGTGATAATTGTGAGCAACTCTTAAATCTTCATGAACAACAATGGATTTACCATTTTCAATCAGTGTCACCTAATGGATTTAATCAAGAGATTGAGTGGTCAATGGCCTTGTGATTGTGCCCCTTCTGACTTAAATTAGCCATGTGTTTGTTGGTCCCTCCTATAAATTCTGCTGCTATTTTCTGTTCCTCAACAACCTTGAAGAAAGTGTGAACAAATAGTCGCTTGTAAGTTTTGATAAGCTTTTCCCCTGAAGCAAGGCTTGTTTCGGAGCCTGAAACATGAATTCATGTCAGGTGCTTCTTTTGGGCAGATAAGTACTTTGTGATTTTTGTAAATTCAATGATTATTATAGTATATATACTTTTTAAAAAAAATTGAAAAAAATAGTTTTATAAAAAGATTTTGATGAGCTGTTGCCCATAGCACCATCACCATTCTCTATAGTTGTGCAGTTTATTAAAGCTTAAATGTTGGATATACACGGTTGCCACCCAATCTGAGGGCCTCTATAAATTTTGGTATTTGTGCTAGTAGTTTTGATTAATTTTCCTATCCTATATGAAGCATTTTTCTACGAGGCTGGAAGACCTCAGGCCACCTAGGCATCCAGTGGATCTTTCTTGGGATCTTGGTGCTTTCAGCCTTAGTAAGGGTGCCCTTTTGGGGCCTCACGGAAGGCATCCTTGATGGGTATTGTCTTGGATCTTTAGCAAATGGTTCGACCAGCTGGTTTTCGGAGCTCCAGGCATTGTCTGATCTGGATTTTTTCCTGCTTGATGGAACCAAAAGTGGTACTGGCTTGTTTGCTCCTTTTTTGTCAAAGGTTGGAATCTCTTGTCAGTCGAACTGTTTCTCTCCTTGGATTCCATGAGCCAGGCATTCTAGAATTCTCAGGAGTTCTGTATCAGTTGGATATTCAAAGAATGTTGCACATTTCTTTGAAGGTAATGGCTGAGTTCTGCAAGTCTGACCATCTTTGTCCTTTTTGATAGTCCTTGCAAGGCCCAAGCAGCCTTCTAGGCTTTGCTATCGCATTGAGTGAAAGAATCCATTCTGGCAGCGTATATTGGTCAGGGGCATACAGTTCCAGAGAGACTGACAGCAAATTTGACAAATGTGCAGGCTTCGTTCTAAGTGGCATCCAGTTTAGTTCCCCTGCAGGTCATCCTGACATTCCTTCACGGAACTCTATGCATTGGATGTGCAAACTAGGCAGCATGGGACATGAGTGTTGGAGTCTGGATTGGATCTGTACTTCCCATGTGTCTAGACTGGTCTGGAAGGACGATGAAGGAGGAGAGATTAGGCCTTACCTGCTATTTTCTTCCCTTGAGTCCTTCCCCTGTAGAAAGCATCTTGCAGATTGTTGCTTCTTTTGGAGGAAGTGATCTTCAGTTTGAGTAAAGTTAGTTATACTGGTCTCCAAACTCTCCTCTAGGGAAGCCCTGGTTTGATTATTGGTATGGCAGTTTTTTCCTAGTTGTTGTCTGCTCTCTTGTTTGGTGATGGAAGTGAGCTCATTATAGCTTTTTGATATGGAATACTGGTTCTCCAGGAACAAGCAGGAAGTTGGTCTTCACATATGGGTGACGTCGGTGCCAACGGAGCCCGCGCAGAGCATTTCCTCAGCTTTTCAATGAGAGCCTTTGGGACATGCTACCACACATGCGTGGTCCCCTTCTCTCCCAAAGGTGCCATCTTGCTCAGTCTCCTTTTTTCCGCAGAGCCCAACAGAAGTCAGTCTAGTTTCCCCAGAAAAAATTCTTGCTGTATCCCTTAAAATTAGCTGTTCCTGGTTTGGGTACCGGTTCCTCTTCTCGCCTCAGCCCGGTGCTGTTCACAGTTCCTTTTTCCTTTTTTTTTTTTTTTTTTTTTGCTGATCAAGGCTTACCTCGACCAGCATTCGCTCCCTTTTTCACCCAGGGGTCCTCTACCTCAGCTGGGTGTTCCCCACCATGTCCCCCGGTGGGTTCAAAAAATGTGACCGCTGCAGTCAAATTGTCTGTCAGACACCCATGACTGCTGCCTACGCTACCTGGGACCAGACTGTAATAAAACCTCCTGCGACCTGTGACAGGCCATGATGCCTAAAACCAATAATAAGAGGTCAGAATTACAAGAGAAACTGTTCCCCAGGTCCGATTTGGCACCGGCCTCCACGATGCCAAGCTCCAACCCTAGCACTTCCCAGGAGGGCCGAGTGTACTCCGAGTCCCGTGGCAGTGACTCCTTCGAGAAGACCTCTGAGCCCAAGTGGAAAAATAAAAAATCCTCGAAGTCCATCGAGGTTCTACCGGAGAATCCCGGTAAGACCTTTGGGAGGGACTCGGGCAACTCCGAGAAACGTCCCATCAAGGTCCTCAAGAAGGCTGCCTTGGCCGGCGGAGACCATGTGAGGATCCTCAGGGCCATAGGCCTTGTAGAGGATGCACTCACAAGTACCGGCGCTGGGCCCGAGGTCTTCTGTGCCCGTGCTGAAAGCTGCAGAGCCTTCTGGCTTGGAATCCAGAATGGCAGCCATGGAGCAGAAGATCACTGCTATTCTGGCCATGCAGCAGGTAATGATGGCAGGTTTGTCCACATCATCTGTCCTGACGACCGGACCCCCGACTGCAGGGGGGGGGGGGGGTGTGTCCCAGTCCCGGTTGTCGAGCCGAGCTCCAGGTGCCACCGGCCTTGGGGAAAGAGCTCTGTCCCAGTTGAGGTCTCTGTCCCGTTCCTTGGGCATCCGTTCCTCCCCAGCCAGTTTCCGAGACTCAGACCCCAGGTCTTCGAGAGGGCCCTGACCCTTCGGTATGGGCCTCGAGCCAAGAGGTCGCAGGGCCTTGGACTTGCCCCCCCCCCCCGACTCCGAGTGGGAGACAGACGATGAGGCCTCCCCAAAAACCTGACGGCACCAAGATGTCCCCTTGGACTCATCTCCCCTGGCGCCATTCTCCGGAGGACGTGGCCTTCCACAACTTTGTCAGGGATATGGCCAGAGCCCTCGGTGCAAACTGAGGCGGAGGAGGACCTGCGCACCCAGGAACTGAAGATCCTCCAGTTAGTCTGCACCCAAGGAGACTCTCACGGTGCCGGTCCAGCCAATCCTCAAGCGGCTACTGTTACAAATGTGTGAGACCTCGGCAGCTGTGCCGGTGGTCAACTGATGCATTGATGCCATATATTGCATCAGGAAGGGGCCGGGGTTCCACAAACCACATCTCCCACATAACTCCATGGTTGTCGAGTCAACCATGCAAAAACTCAAAAGCTAGAAGACTTATTCTTCTTTATCCCCTCCCCCCTCCAGCAGGGATGCTAGAGCCCTCAACGCCCTTAGGCGCAAGTGCTACCAGGGCTCGAGGCTGTGTTGTCGAATCCAGGCCTATGAGCATCCAGGCCTAGACATGTATTTGAAGGCCCTGACCCAGGAGTTGTCCAGGTTCTCAGCAAGGCTGGCCGGAAAACCTCTCCATCAGTTCCAAGCTCTGAACTCCAGGATCAAGGACTACTCAAAGTTCCTCTCCCAGGCGACTACGACTGATTCGAGTCAGCGGCTTGAGTAACTGCGGCCAGCATTGGGGCTTAACGCCAAACCTGGCTACAGTCCTCTGACCTCGCAGTGAGCCCAGGACAAGCTGCTTAATGTCCCCTGCACCGGTGAGAATATGTAAGGCAAACTCATGGCTGATAAGGCGGCCAAGATAGTAGCTGAGGTGGTGACCTGACCGAGGCTCTCAAAGATGACTACCTCCTTTCCCCATAAAAACCCTTAGGGAAAAGGGCCCCTATCCCCGGTGAAAAAGGGGTACTTCCAACAGAGTCTCTGATAACCAGTCCTTCTCGGGCCAACAACAGGGTTCTCACCCTAAGAGGCAGGGCCAAGGAGCTCAAGAGCTCAGAATCCCCAAGCCCCAGCTCCAGCCTAACCAGAGGGGAGCTTTTGACTCCCGGGGCAGGGCCTCCCCTCCCCTGGGAGACCTTCACCAGCCCACAGGGGGCTGCCTGGCACTCTTGGCCCACAAGTGGGCCAAGGTCACCTCAGACCAATGGGTGCTGAAGGTGGTAAAGGAGGGATACCGCCTCCACTTACAACAAATACCACCCAAGTTCTTTCCAGGAGAGCCAGTGTGACCTCTCTTTCTCCAGACCCTTCTGCTCTCAGAGTTCGCAGGTCTGCTCAGGGACAATGCAGTGGAGACTGTATCCAAACTTCTGTGGGGAAAGGGCTTCTACTCAAGGTACTTTCTTGTTCCCAAAAGAACTGGGGCCTCAGGCCGATACTAGACCTGCAAAACTTAAACAAGTTTCTGGTGAGGGAGAAGTTCAAAATGCTCTCCCTTGGAACACTGCTGCCTTACCTCCACCAGAGAGATTGGCTGTGCTCCTTGTACCTAAAGGATGCGTACACTCACATCCTGATCCACCCCTCCTACAGTTTGGGGTGGGAGGAGGGCACTACCAGTACAGAGTGCTGCCCTTCAGCCTGGCCTCCGCGCCAAAGGTCTTTACTAAGTGCTTGACAGTGGTAGCCACTCGCTCACACCTGCAAGGGGCATTCGTCTTCCCCAATCTGGATGACTGTCTAATAAAGGGTGTACAACCTGAAAGGTTGGGCATGCTGCAGAGCATGCAATCCTCTACTGAAGCACCTGGGGTTTGTCATCAACCACCCCAAATCTCTCTCCAACCCAAAGACTGGGGTTCATAGGGGTGCAGTTGGACAATTTATAGGTCAAGGACATCCTCCCAAGAGAAAGGGCAGACCGCCTCATACAGCTGACAGGAGAGGTTCAGCGTCTCCAGTCAGTACCGGCTTTCTGCCTGTTGGGCCACATGGCCTCAACAGTCCTCCATTAGCTCACCTACACATGCAGACAGCCCAATGGTACCTATGCTCACAGTGGACTCAAGCCACGGGTAGAATACAGGATAGGGTCAGAGTCACCCACCAACTGGTGGAGTCCCTCACCTAGTGGCAAAACCCGAGCCACCTCTAGACGGGCATGCTATTCCAGGCACCCGTGCTGCAGAGGACCCTGCCAACAGATGTCTCCCTCCTGGGTTGGGGCGCATTGCGGGGACTGCTGCATGCAAGGCAGTTGATCCCAGGAGGAGTCACTCTTGCAGATGAATCTTCTAGAACTCAGGGCAATCTTCCTGGCCCTGCAAGCATTCTGCCACCACCTGCAGCACCATCCTGTGATCCAGATGGACAACCAGGTGGCCATGTTTTACATCAACGGGGGGGGGGGGGGAGGGCGGGGGGGGGCGGCCGGGGCACGGGGGCGGGGGCAGGGGCACGGGGGGGGGGGCGGCAGGGACATGGGGGGGGGCAGGGGCACGGGGGGGGGGCGGCAGGGGCACGGGGGGGCAGGGGCACGGGGGGGGGGCAGGGGCAGGGGCACGGGGGGGGGGGCAGGGGCAGGGGCACGGGGGGGGGCAGGGGCACGGGCTCGGGCTCATACTCCCTCTGCCAGGAGGCGGTGGCCCTCCTCTCCTTCGCAGTGCCCCTCCTCTCCTTCGCAGTGCCAGGCCAGGAAACTGCTTAGTGGACAGGCTGAGTAGAGTCCTTCACCCGCATGAGTTGCGCCTGAACCCCAGGGTAACGAAGTAATTCTTTCACTGCTGGAGCAGGCTCGTGATAGACATTTTTGCCTCCCTGGACAACACACAGCTGCCTCTTTTCTGCTTGCGCTAGCCGCATCCGGGGAGAGTGGCGGCAGACGCCTTTCTGATTTCATGGTCAGAGGGCTTACTCTATGTGTTCCCACAGACCCCTCTCCCCCCCCCTCCCCTCCCCATCACCAGGACCCTCTTCAAGGTCCAGAGCGAGAGGGCATCAGTTATACTAATCGTATCCAGGTGGCCCAAGCAATCCTGCTTCCCTCGGTTGCTTTCCCTGTCGGCACTCCCAGTTCCACTGGGCTGGCCCCCCGGACCTCCTGTCCCAGGAGGAGGGCTCCCTCCTGTACCAGGAGGAGGGCTCCCTCCTGTACCCCAACCTGGGGTTGCTAACACTAACTATGTGGCTGCTGAAAGGGTAGCGTTGGCCCCTTTCCACCTTTCAGGGGATGTCGAGGAGATCCTACTGACCTCCCGAAAACCCTCCACCAGACGGGCTTACGCCTTTAAGTGGAGAAGGTTCTCTGTCTGGTGTATGAAGGAGGAGGAGAATCCCTTTTCCTTTCATGTGCAACTGGTTCTTCAGTACCTACTGCACTTGTCGCACAGCAGGCTGAAATCCAACTCTGAGGGTGCATCTGAGCACCATAGCCGTGCACCACAACCTTGTCGAGGGAAAACCCCTCTCAAGCCAGCCCCTGGTCTCTAAGTTCCTTCGGGGCCTCCTGTTATCCAAAGCCGCCCTCCGGTGGCAGAGTGGGACCTCAGTGTGGTGCTCTCCCAGCTCACTAAACGGCCTTTCGAGCCCCTAACCACTTGCCACCTGAGATACCTGTCTTGGAAAGTGGCCTTCCTGGTGACCCTTATGTCTGCTCAAAGGGTGAACGAACTCCAGGCCCTGGTGGTGGATCCACCATATGAGGTTCTATAAGAACAGGGTGGTGCTCCACACACACTACAAATTTCTATCGAAGGTGGCATCTCCTTTTCATTCAACCAAGAGGTCCTCCCCACCTTCTTTCTGCAGCCTGCTGGCAGGGAGGGGCTAATACTTCATACCCTAGATTGCAAGTGAGCCTTGCAGCAGACTTGGGGCCCATCGGAAAGCTCCTCAGCTTTTTGTGTCTTCTGACCCCAATAGACTGGGGCTCCCTGTGACTAAGCAAACTCTGTCCACTTGGGTGGCAGACTATATTGCCCTTGCCAGTGAGCGAGCTGGCCTCTCTCTTCAGCATTGGATCACAGTGCACCAACCTCCACTCAGTGCCGGCGACAGAGATTTGTAAGGCCACCACCTGGTCATCAATTCATATGTTCGCAGCTCACTACCACCTGGAGAGCGAGTCCTGCAGGGACAGTACCTTTCGCCAGGCAGTAATCCGTAATATTCTTGGGGTGTATGCAACTCCTGCCCTCCGACCCTTCTGTGTTCAGGCTACCAGAGTGATAGTGTTGCTGGATTCTAGGGTCTTGCAGAGTCTCTCAGTGGAGACTCACCTTCTGCAACTCAGGGCTACATAATTGATCACCATTGGTGCTGTCTTGGTTCGGTCTTCGGCAGCCTGGAGCTAGGTAGTCCCATTTGTGAGGACTGACTTCCTGCTTGTTCCTGGAGAAAGTGTAGTTACTCACCTGTAACAGGTGTTGTCCGGGAACAGCAGGGATCAGTTCTCACAACCTTCCCTCCTCCCCTCAGAGTTGCCTCCATACCTTGTGTTAGTTTTTACTGCCATCCTAGCTATGTCATCTGAGCAAGATGGCACCCTTGGGCGGGAAGGGGACCATGCATGCATGGTAGCATGTCCCAAAGGCTTTCTTTGAAAGCTGGGGAATTGCTTCACACTGGCTCCATCGGTGCTGACGTCACCCATATGTGAGGACTGATTCCTGCTGTTCCCGAAGAACACCTGTTACAGGTGAGTAATTACTCTTTCACTGTGGGCTGCATAGGATCTTATATAGGGTGACTACAATCAAACCAGTGGTTCTCCATCTGCTGGTAGAAGAGCATAAACCCATGTATCTGGATTACTACTATTGCCTATCATTTGTATAGTGCTACAAGATGTAAGCAGCGCTGTAGTCTGGAAGGACTTGAGGAAAAAAAGAGCAGGTGAGGCATTTATCCTTTAAGACAGTGTTTCTCAAGCCTGATTATTCAAGCTTACAGCCAAATCTGGCTGCAAGTTAACCAAAATAGATTTTCTTAAACTGTTAATCCAATCCAGACAAGTGGGTTGTGCTCTCCAACCAGCAGATGGAGGCAGATGACAGTGTTTTCCAGTGATGTCATCACCAGTCAAGAGTGATGCAGCCCTGGAACTTGAGAGTATTTTTTGCCTGCAGCAGATGATTGCAGTTTGGACTGGTGCAGCAGGATTTTTGTCAAGTGGTCTGGCCCTCTTGGAACATATACTAAGCTCTGTGCCCCTGAGGTTGAGCTCCATTGCCTTAGTATTGTCTAAGTGATCAGTGTGCGCAACTGTACTGTAAATGAGCTGGGAGAGAGCTCCTTTTCAGAGACTTTTTACCTGTGGGTTTCAGTCCTGGTGGGCCATGTTATCTGGGGCAGTGTGGTCCCATAGGGCCCTGCTGAGGGGGCTGGGAATAAGATTCCCTTGAGGGTCCATTGTTACTCCCCCTCCAGTTTTCTTTACTTCTCTAGTTTTCCCCTTCTGGGATAAAGCTTCAGATTGGGGGAGAAAAGGGGAGAGAAACAGTCGTCAGTGGCTTTGCAAACTGGGGAGTATTTTTATGTTTGACCAAAACTTGTTATAATGCCTTTTTTCGAAGATAGCAAAGTGGTTTACAAAGTGCTAATAAAAGGAAAGGAACTCTATTGCATAATAAAAAAAAGAAAGAGGAAGGCAGAATGATGCAGTGCCTATCATCAAAGTTCTATTAGGCCAAAGCTCTCCAGGAACAAGCAGGAAGTCAGCCCTCACATATGGGTGACATCGGCACCAACGGATCCCGCACGGAAACATCCCCCAGCTTTCAAAGAGAGCCTTTGGGAGATGCCACCATGCATGCGTGGTCCCCTTCCTGACCAAGGGTGCCATCTTGCTCAGTCGTCTTTTTTCCATGGAGCCTTTCAGATGTTGTCTAAGTTGTCCCTGGAAAAAGTCGATTATTTTGTTCCCCGAGTTTCACACTCGCCTCTGGTATTGCACCGGTATTCTTCCCGCCTATCGACCTCGTTGTCTGGTTCAGTTTACTTTTTGTAGTCTTGTTTTTCTTTTTTTGGCGCCTTCATGCCTTTTTTCTCCTGCTGGTAGCCCGGAGGGTCTTCAACCTCACAGGGGTACTTCCCCCCCTCCCCCCCCCCCCGGCAGTGGTTTTAAGAAGTGTGATCGGTGCTCTAAAATCATGTCTGACCGACACACACGACTGCTGTCTTCGCTGCCTCGGGCCAGACCACGACCCAGTGACCTGCGGTCTCCACAAGAGGATGTCCAGCAAGGCCCTCAAGAGCCGCCAGCAGCAGCAGGATACGTTTTTTCACAGAGTCCTCGATGCCTCTGAAGGCCAGGGCCTTGTCTGAGACCCCAACATTTCGGGCGGAACTTTCCAAACCCATCATGGGTCTTCAGGGGGTCTCCCTCGAGGGAACCCAGGAAGAAGAGAAACCCTCGAAGGCAGCATCCTTGGATGGTTCTGAGTCCGAGACGCTCGTCTGAGGTGTCTGAGAAGGAGTGACCTGTGAAGGTCTCCTGGAAGGATCCGGCCACGGACTGACTTCTGTCCCCAGACACCATTCTCGTTGAAGATTCCTCTTTGGGAGAGCCGGTGTCTGGTATGAGTCTGTGCCCGCGCCGAAGGCTGCGGAGCCTTCTGGTCTGAAGTTCAGAATGGCGGCCCTTGAGCGCAGTTTGTCTGCCTTCATGGACCAGCAGCAGGCGCTGTTGTCTGGTATGACCGGTTCATCCGCCCAGACCACCAGACCCTCCACGTCCAAGACATCCCCGTAGGCCAAGCCGATCCTCGAGGTTCATCGGCCTCGAGTCGATCCTTGGCTGAGGTCACGCTCAGAATACTGCTCGATGGGACCACGGTCATCCCCAGTAAGTTTACCGGGCGCTGGCCGTAGGGCATCGGGGCCCTTGAGGCCCGTGGAGCAGCTCTCCTACAAGTCCTCCACAGACTACTCCGAGTGGGAGACTGAGGACGAGGAGTCCCCCCGATTACCCATCGCCACCGTGACGCTCCTTTGAATTCTCCCATCTCAGAACCTCTGCGGTGGTCCCTGCCTGAGGACATGGGCTTCCTGGACTTTGTCAAGGACATGTCTAAGGCCCTAGCATTCCCAACCGAGTCAGAGGAGGACCCTCGGGCGGATAAGTTGGAGATCTTCCAGTACGAGGCTCCTCCACGGGAATTGTTCAAGGTGCCCATCCCTCCCATCCTGGAACGGCTCATGCTCCGCATGTGGGAGACACCAGAGTCTGTGCCGGTGGTGAGCAGACAGCTCGACTCGATGTATCAGGTTCGCTGGAGCCCAGACTTGCAGAAGTCACAACTACCACATAACTCCATGGTGGTGGAGTCGGCTGAAAAGCCAGAAGATGCACTCCTCGGTGCCCCCCCCCCCCCCCGGCAGGGAGGCCCACACCTTGGATGCCCTCAGCAGAAAGTGCTATCAATGCTCATCTGCCGCATCCAGGCCTACTAGCTGTACATGGGCATGCACTTGAGAAACATGGCAAAGGAACTCGCCGGGTTCTCGGCTGGTCGCTCCGAAGAACCTTTGCAGTGGTTCGAGAGCCTGGCCAAGGCCGTCTGTGAGTGTGTATTTGTTTGTTTTATTAAAATTTGATATACCACCCACACCAAAAGGTATCTGAGCGGTTTACAATCATAAAAAAATTACATAGCTGCGAAAGTAGAAAAGAACGCCATCATTTTAAAAACAGTGGAGAAAAGAAGAGAGGATAGAGAACAGGTAAATAATGACATCAAAACACATCAATAGGGAAGCGGAGGAAGGGAGCAAGGGTTATGGGGGGAGGTTAAATGCCAGGCTGAACAGGTGAGTTTTGAGTTTTGTTTTGAAAAACTGGAGGGATGTTTTGGAACGGAGGGAGGAAGGGAGCGAATTCCAAAGCCTTGGGCCCAAAAAGTAAAAGGCAGAAGAGCGGGTGGATTCCAGGTGAGCGTGTGAGGGAGGGGGAAGGAACACGCGGTCAAGGTGAATAGAGCGGAGTGAGCGGTGAGGAGTATGGAAGCGAACCTGGTCCGCAAGATAGAGAGGGACACCTGTATGGAGTGCCCTGTGAACAAATTTGAGAATCTTTGACCTCCAAATTGTGCTTATGAGAATGAGTGCTCCAAATTCATGTCTTGAGTGGCCTATGATGGGTTTGAGTTGGCGGCCCGAGTAGCCGTGGCAGGCATTGGTGCACGCCGCCAAGCTTGGCTTCAGTCATCCGATCTCAAGCAGTGGGTTCAGGACAAATTGGTTGATGTCTCATGCCAAAGAAAGAACCTCTTTGGCAAACCCATGACTGACAAGGCTGCCGAGCTGGAGACAGAGTTCATGACGAGGACCAGGCTCTCTAAGAAGCTACCCACTTATCTTCGGCTAGAATCATCATACCCCCAGTTCAAGTCTTTGCTTAAGACATATTTATTCCAGAAAGCCTTTGACCTCCTCCCCGAAGTCCCCTCCTGACTGTCCTATGTTTTGTCTAATATGTTATAAATTGTCTTTGTCTCCCACTTTGTCTTTATGGTTTATTATGAATTGGTTTCACTATATGATTTGTTTGCCCTTTCTGTACCTCTCTTTCCTATCTAACTTTGGCGTTCTATTTCCTGGTGTGCAGTGTTTAATCAAATTTTTTATTGTACACCGCTTAATGCTTATGCCCTAGCGGTATATCAAATATGTAAATAAAGATAAAAGATAAAGATAAAGGCCACTGCCTCTCCCCAACAGAAGGGCTCTGGTAAAAAGCCTTTTTACTCGAAGGGGGCAACTTACCAAAACTACCCATCGTATCAGGCCTCCCCGGCTCCCCAACAAGGTCAGCAGGCCAAGGGACATGGGCATGACCCGCATAAGCAGAAGGCTCCAAAACCCCAGACCCTGGCCCAGCCAGGGCAGAGTTTTTGACTCCTTGAGCATAGCCTTTCTACCCCGAGGAGATCAGCAGCCCACAGGGGGACATGTGGCCCTCTATGCCTAGAGGTGGGTGGCCATCACCACCGATTCTTGGGCATTTAGGGTAGTCAGGGAGGGTTATCTCCTCCACCTGGCTCAGTGACCTCCCCCTTATTTCCCGGGAGAGCCCCTCAGGTTGCCCCTCCACCGGGACCACCTTCTGAAGGAGTTGGCAGGTCTTCTCGAGGACAAGGTGGTGGAACTGGTGCCTCACCACCTCAAGGGCAAGGAGTTCTACTCCAGATACTTCCTCGTGCCAAAGAGGACAGGGGGCCTAAAGTCCATCCTCGACCTGTGCAACCTCAACAAATTCCTGGTAAGGGAAAAGTTCAAAATGCTCTCCCTTGGAACACTGCTGCCATACCTCCAGTAGGGAGACTGGAGGTATGCTCCCTAGACCTCAAGGATGTTTATACTTGCATCCTCATCTACCCCAACAACAGGAAGCATCTCCGGTTCGTAGTTGGGGGCAGGCACTTTCAATACATGGTGCTCCCCTTCGGCCTAGTCTCTGCCCCAAGGGTCTTCACAAAATGCCTGGCTGTTGTGGCTGCCTTCCTCCTGCTCCAGGGGGTCTTCGTTTTTCTCTACTTGGATGACTGGCTCATAAAGGGAGGCACAGCCAGCCACTACACGCACTATCCAGGTTCTACAACACTTGGACTTCGTCATAAAGTACCCCAAGTTTCACCTCTTCCCAACACAGTGCCTGGAGTTCATGGGGGCAAAGATCGACACTCTCCAGTCGAAAGCCACCTTGCCCAGGGACCGAGCTGATTGACTCAGATCTCTAGCTTGGGATGTACAGCACCATCCCTCGGTGCCTGCCCGGCTTCTTCTGCGCCTCCTCGGACACCACAGATGCCCTTCACATGAGGATGGCGCAGTGGTGTCTCTGGGACCTGTGGCCTCAGAGACAGAGTTTGTGACTTGCCAGTTAGCGGACTCCCTGGTGTGGTGGCAGTCACCCCAGCATCTCAAAACGGGCATGCCTTTTCAGGCCTCAAGCCACTCGAGGGTACTCACCACGGATGCCTTCCTGCTTGGCTGGGGAGCCCCCTGCAGAGATCTCCGCACTCAGGGCAACTGGTTACCAGATGAGAGCACTCAACAGATCAACCTCCTGGAGCTCCGAGCCATACACCTAGCCCTGAGGGTCTTCTGTCACCACTTGCATCACCAGCCTGTGCTGGTCCAGACGGACAACCAGGTAGTGATGTTCTATGTGAATAAACAAGGGGGCACGGGGTCTCATACCCTTTGTCAGGAGGCACTGGTCCTCTGCTTGTATGCAGTCCAACAGGGTATCCTCCTGCGGGCAGTGTATCTGCCAGGCCAGGACAACCTGCTGGCCGACAGACTCAGCAGAGTTCTCCAGCTGCACAAGTTGCAGCTGGACCCCAGGGTAGCCAGTCAGCTTTTCTGGCTCTGGGGGAAACCCGTAATGGATCTGTTCGTCAGACCAAGATCCATCAAGCCCAGTATTCTGTTTCCAACAGTGGCCAATCTAGGTCATATGTACCTAGCAGTTTCCCCAAAAGACACAGGTTCCCCATTGCTTGTACTGGGTCAAGCATTGATATCCTGGGTCCCTTCTTAATAATGGTTTATGGACCTTTCCTCCTGGAACTTGTCCAAACCTTTTTTAAACCCAGCTACACTAACAGCCTTTACTACATCCTCTGGTAACAAATTCCAGAGTTTTATTACACGTTGAGTGAAAAAATATTTTCTTTTATTAGTCTTAAATAGTTTACCCTGTAGCTTCATTGCATGTCCCCTAGTCTTTCTATATTCTGATAACCTAAACAATCGATCTACGTTTACCCATTCTACTCCGTTCATTAATTTATAGACTTCTATCGTATCTCCCCTCAGCCGTCTCTTTTCCAGGTTAAAGAGCCCTAACCTTTTTAGCCTCTCTTCATAGGGGTATCCTTCCATCCCCTTTACCATTTTGGTGGCTCTTTTCTGAACCTTTTCTAATAACGCTATATCCTTTTTAAGATACGGCGACCAGAATTGCACACAATATTCAAGGTGCGGTCTCACCATGGAACGATATAGAGGCATTATAATATCCTTTGTTTTTTATTTTCCATTCCTTTCCTTATGATACCTAGCATTCTATTTGCTCTCTTGGCCGCCCCTGCACACTGGGCCGAGGGTTTTAACATGTTATCCACAATGACGCCTAAATCTTTTTCCTGAGTGGTGGTTCCTAATATGGAACCTTGCATCGTGTAACCATAGATTGGGTTGTTCTTCTCTAGGTGCATAATTTTGCACTTGTCCACATTAAATTTCATCTGCCATTTTGATGCCCAGTCTTCCAATTTATCAAGGTCCTCTTGCAATTTTCCACAATCCTCTTGGGTTTTAACAACTTTGAATAGTTTTGTGTCATCTGCAAATTTGATAACCTCACTCGTTATTCCCTTTTCCAGGTCATTTATGAATGTCAAAAAGCAGCGGACCCAGCACAGATCCCTGGGGTACACCACTATTCACCTTTCTCCATTGGGAAAATTGGCCATTTAGCCTTACCCTCTGCTTTCTATCTTTTAACCAGTTCCTGATCCACAATAGTACACTGCCTCCTATCCCATGACTCTTTAGTTTTGCCAAAAGTCGCTGATAAGGGACCTTGTCAAAGGCTTTCTGAAAGTCCAAATACACTATATCAACCGACTCACCTTTGTCTACCTGTTTATTCACACCTTCAAAAAAACATAACAGATTAGTAAGACAAGATCTTCCTTGTCTAAAGCCATGTTGGCTGTCTCCCATTAAGCCATGACTATCTACATGTTCAGCAATTTTGTTCTTTATGATGGTTTCTACCATTTTTCCCATTACTGACGTCAGGCTCACCGGTCTTTAGTTTCCCGGATCACCCCTGGAACCCTTTTTAAAAATTGGTGTTATGTTCGCCATCCTCCAATCTTCAGGTATTACAGATGATGTTAATGATAGTTCACAGATTACTAATAGCAGGTCTTTCAACACCCTTGGGTGTATATCATCCGGCCCAGGTGATTTGCTACTCTTCAGTTTAGTAGTTGTAATACATCTTCCCGATGTATCGATATTTCCTTCAATTCTTCCGCACCTTTAAATACCACTTCAGTCATGGGTAACATCCCTACATCTTCCTCAGTAAAGACCGAAGCAAAGAATTCATTCAGTCTCTCCGCTATCGCCTTGTCGCCTCTTAATGCCCCTTTAACCCCTCTATCATCTAATGGATCAGATGACTCTCTCACAGGTTTTTTGCTACAAATATACTTGAAAAAGTCTTTATTACGCGCTTCTTCTCAAATTCTCCCTTTGCCTGCTTTATCAATGCCTTGTATTTAACTTGCCAGTGCTTGTGGTGTTTCCAGGTTTCGTTGTTTGGCTCTTTTTTCCATTTCCTGAAAGATGCTTTTTTGGCAACAGCCTCTCTGACCTCATCTTTAAACCATGCTGGCAGTTTTTTGGACTTCCTTCCACTTTTCTTAAACCGTGGAATACAGCTGGTCTGGGCTTCCAAGATAGTATTTTTCAACAACACCCAAGCTTGATGTAAGTCTTTAACATTTGCAACTGCTCATTTTAGTTTTTTTTTTAACTATTTTCCTCATTTTATCATAGTTCTTCCCTCCTGTATCAACAGTTTGTGAGGAGTCTTACAAATTGCTTGCATGGGGTTCTGGAAGCAGTTCAGGAGCTTTCACAGTGAAATTGCAGCAGACCTTTCCAGTTGGGTGGGCTGAGGGACTTTAAGGTGTCCCTTCTCAGAAGTACATCATAACAGTATCCTGACAAGAAAGGGGCTGTGGGTTTAGTGCGGATGAGAGTATTATATTATCAGTTTGCATACTTTTCACCCAAGGAGCTGGAACTATCTCCTGAGGGTGCTGAATCCTTCATCATCCATTTCTGTCAGGGGGAGCTGGCATCTTCACTTTCAGAAGTTTCCTTCCACCATCCAAAGAGGAGACTGTCTAAGCAGGTACCAAGCAGAAACCTGATCCCAGAGGGGCCTTTTTATACCTACTAAGGTGTTTTGCTTCCATGAAGCCCTCAAGGAATAGTATAAGCAGAGTGCTATCCACAGATGCTGTCCTAGGGAGGCTTTATCTGCTGCCGTAGGAAGTTTTGGAGCATTTATTGCACCTTCCTAGGGTTAAGACAGGGCTTGTGAACACCATCAAGCTGGTGTAGGCACACCTGGCCTTGGAGCACTTGCAGTCTAAACAACCTGTAGTTTCTTAGATATAGGCCTCTTCATCTTCAGCTCTGGGGACTGAAGCATCAGGTATGTGGGGTCCTAGTAGCTTTGGGAAAGCCTTGTTGTTGCATGCCTGGACTTCAGAGTGGCATTGTGTGGATTATAAAATATAAATAATGTAATATAATATGTAAATTATACTGTATTGACAGTCTAGGGCAGTGGTTCTCAACCTGTTTTGTACCATGACCCCTTTTACCATTGGTCAACTTGTGGTGACCTCCAATGATAAAATCAAATGCGTCTCTCTTCCTTTATTGTTAACGCATTGTCGCTGTAATCATTTGTTGAATTATTAATATAGGCCTTTGCAATATGTTTTTTTATTTATAAAATTTACTTATTTAAACCACAATAACAAGTAACAATATTTGATTTCAAAATTATGATGATTTTGTAGTCAAATCACTAATATGAAATAAAATTTTTTCTACCTTTGTTGTCTGACCAATTTATTCTCTGATCATGCTGGTCCCTCTTAGCTCTCTTTCTGGTGGTCTATGGTCCATCTGCCATTTCTAATCTCTTCTTTCATTTTCTTCACTTCTTTCCATCAGCCTATTCCCAGTCCCAGTAACCCTCCCCAGTATCAGCCCCTTTCCAGTCCTCACTCTCAGTACCTTCCAATGTCAACTTACATTCCCATGACTGCCACTGGTGTCCATTTCCGTCCTGTCTCCCTCCTCTCCCACTGACCAGTCCCTTCTAGTACAAATTCCATGGCAGCCCCTCTCAGATCCACTCCCTTTCCAGTTCCATTCTCCCATCCCCTCATATCAGCCTATTTGTAGCCTTAGCCTCCCGTCCACGCAATCAGCCCATTCCCAGTCGAAGCCCCCCAATCAGCTCGCTTCTAGTGCTAGTCCCCCCTCAACTCCATTACCAGTGCTAGCCTCCCCTAATCAGCCCAATACCAGTCCTAACCTCCCCCATAAGCTCATTACCAGTCCTAGCCTCCCCTAGTCAGCTCATTTCCAGTGCTAGTCCCTCCTCAACCCCATTACAAGTGCTAGGATCCCCTAATCAGCCCATTACCAGTCCTACCCCTCCCCCCATCAGCCCATTACCAGTCCTAGCCTCCTCTAATCAGCCCATTTCCAGTCCTAATCTCCCGATCAGCTCATTTCCAATGCTAGCCCCCCATCAGTCCATTACCAGTCCCAACCCCCCCTTGATCAGTCCAGTCCTAGCCTTCCCTAATCAACCCATTACCAGTCCTAGCCCCCCCATCTGCCCATTATAATCCTAACCTGCACTGTCTCTCTCCTCTGTCCAGTATGTCCCCGTCTCTTCCCTTTGTCCAGTATGTCCCCCCTCTGTCCATGTCAGCCCCCCTCCCTTCCTCCATCCATCCATCAATGTTGGACCCCCCTCCCCCGTCAGCCCCCCTCCATCCATCCATCTCAGCCCCCTCCGTCAGCCCCCCTACATCATCCTTCCATGTCAGCTCCCTCCCTCCCTCCCTCCCTCATGTCAGCCCTGTTGCAGGTTCCCTGCTCCCTCCTCCCCTCTCCCTGTCTGCCTGCTACTGCCCTGTTCTTCTAATGCAGCCGTGGCTCCCTGTCTCTTAGGGAACCGCGGCTGTGCCTGTGAAGCCGTTGCGGAGTCTTTCTGTCTCTCGATAGGCTCCGCGCAGCATGCCATTGTCCCGCCTCCAAAGGAAGTGGTAAACAACTTCCTTTGGAGGCGGGACAATGCTGCACGGAACCCATCGAGAGACAGGAAGGCTCCGCAATGGCTTCACCAGCACAGCCGCGATTCCCTAAGGGACGGGGAGCCGCGGCTGCAGAAGATTGGAGTCTGTGAGTTTGCCGCTGCCAAGAAGCGGACTTGGCAGCGGCAGCAACTTGTGTGTGTTTTTTTTTTTAACCGGAGTGAGGCGACCCCCGTGGGGTTCGCGACCCACAGGTTGAGAACCGCTGGTCTAGGGCAAATTGCTACTTTCCTTTTTGCCTGGAGTTCTATGGGTCTATCTGTAATGAACTACGTAAGAGAGGGAGAGAAGTCTATGTATATATACATAAATTCAACTTTTTTCTAATTAGAAAAATATAGAATAAATTAGAATTATGAGGTATTAAGTTAAGCAGCCCCTTGATTACAATTACAGAAATAATGAATCACTGAGTATCAGCCAAAGTCAGATGTTTGCTCTGCTCTGCACCTGGGAAAAGCACAGAAAAGTAACTGTCTTTCTAGCTAGGTCTACCTCTGGGACAATTAGGAATAGTACGTTAGCTTTGCCAGGAGGATGATTGTGACTGGGTCTGAGACAGTCTCTGGAACAGCATGTGGTCCTATAGTGCTGGCTGAGCTGTACAATGTTGACTTCTCAGGGGAGACGCGTGATAACACAGTCTCAGATCTGTGGGAGTCTTGTTACTTTTTCCTGGGGTTAGTCCTTGGCCTTGCATACTGTCTGACTTTCCAGCTGGAGACAGGCAGGCAGGAGGGCTGAAGACTGCAAAATGGCAGAAAATAGAAAGGGAGTCTAAAGTGAGACTAAAAGTAGTGCGTACATCCCTCCTTGTCCTGCATTTCTCATCGCACCACAGTGATTGGCTGGTCTTAGATACTGTGTGATATCTTTCAGCGAATCAGGTGGCAATTGTCAGGTGGTCCTTCCTCAAACAAAGGTCCATGGTGAGAGAAAGATACTGGTATGCAGGTTCATACATTGTTGCAAATGTTAGGACCAGTAAAACAGTCTCTCTTTTATAAACTTGGCAGGCAGTTGCTTGAAGTCAGCAGGCTTAAAGCTTGAACACAGCAGAAATTACTTGTACCATAAATCAATCTTGGGTTCAGGCTTTTGGTATCTGAACAGTAGTTCAGAACAGCCCAGGTACCCAGCCCTACAGCATTTTGATGGATACACTGTATGACCTGGTCCATTTCAGCTCTAGGACCATCTTCTCTGGCTTGTTGATGTAGGGATTCCTGTGGTTTTGCAACTGGACAGCTGGCACTGCCGTCAGGTTACAATTTGGTAAGAATTCCCTACCCCCCCCACCCCCACCATTTGGGCAAGTTTTAATTTGGAGAGGACCTTGCACGGATCATTATCATCCCAATGAGAGGATCAATGGATTAATCTCATCTGTAGGACTGAAGACACTTCAGTCACTTTTATGAAGGATCTGCCCTTTTCAGAGTGCCCAATAATCCTGAAACAGAGGTGGTCCTGCTCCCACTGTAGGCAAAGGGAACCATGAGTTGCGGAAGATCCACTTTGGGTTCTGGAAGTCGAGGATCAGCTACTCTAAGTTGGTGCTCGGGTAATATTGTTTTTCTTCCCTAGAATTTGTAGAAAGGAAGAGCAGTTGGTGAAACCTTGAAATGGTGGGGCTTTGATTGACAGCATTTGTTTCAGCCCAGTGAAGGAGCAAAATTTGAATCATTTTTAAAAAACAAATTGTGGTTTCCAGGATAAGAGGCTCCTTCCAGAGCCTCTTAGATCTGAGAGCAGCACCGTCCTGTTTGTGCCTCAGTTCCACATGCAGATCTTGGGGGTCAATGGTAACAGCAGTCTGTAAAAGTGGGTCTCCTTTTTATCCCTAGACTGATCCTAGGTTTACTTCCACATCTCATTTCTGAGAAGTTGCCAAGGATTTTCTGTTTGGCGGCTTACTGGGATCAGGAGAAAATCAGACTTCATCCCTATGTGGATGATGGGCTGTTCAGGTCTGGTTTGGAGGTAAGTGCCAGGACAGCCACTCTGTGGGCTGGGAAAGCAATTATGTATTACTTCTATTCTCTGGAATTTCTGGAGGAGCTCAGTTCTGCACAGAGACTGGCAAAGCCTTCCTAATGCATGCTGGGATGTACAAGCTGCTGTTTTCATCCTGCACTGTCTGAAGCTTTTAAAGTACGCGACAGTGACCTTAAAGTGCTGAGAGCCTGCTAAGGTCTCTTTGGCAAGCTCTGTTATTCATCCAGCTGCCACAGTTAGGCAATATGTCATTTGATTGCCCTTTCCAGTGGCAGTCGGGACATACTGTGGGTGGTGGTTTTCTTGGCTGTTCAGGGGCATGGGCTTGGAGCTTCCCTGATTAGGCAGTGGGATCTCCCCATCGAATGGGGGGAGCCCACTGCCAGGCTTAAGTGATGTAGAGGCAGTGGTTGCATCAGGTAGTTTTCTAGCCCATCTTTGGATGGGAAGCCAGAGCTGGGGCTGTTGTTGTAAAGGTTTCTCTCAGTTAAGGCGGGAGTGGCTGTCTGAATATTGTCCAGCAATGCCTCTTCCACAGGGGATGACAAGCAGAATGCAACTGTAGCATCAGATCATTTGTTTATGCCAGTGGGCACCATGCTATTTAAAAGCTATATTGGCGACCCAGATAATTGGAGTAGGAAATGTGCATGGCCATGCTCCCATAACAGAACACTTGCCTTTGCAGTTGCAGGAGGGGGCCCAGTTCAGGAGGCATTGATACGCAGATGTGGCTATAACCTGGAGGAGTCCTGACATGTGCTTCTTTTTGGCTGTTTATTGGTGGAGTTCAGTGCAGCATAGTGACTGGTACCAACTTGACTGGCTATATCCACCTACTCATGCTGCTTGTGAGAATACCTTCACAGCGCTGTTATCAGAGAAGACTGGTTCCCTATTGACCCATTGGCTTATAGCAGAGTCCGTGTAAAGGGGTTGATTGATGCACAAGGTTATCCGGTGGCTGTGGTAGCCATGCTCTTGACAGTGTGCCATGTGTCTACTGGCCTTGCTCAGATGTACATCTGACATTGATTTGCGGCATCATGTGGTGAACATGGGTTATCTGCACGATAGGCGGATGTTCCTTCAATTTTGTCCCCTTTCAAGGACTGCGTATCAGCAGTTGGCCCACAGTTCTCTCAAGGGATGAGAGGCAGCGCAGCCCTCTTTCAGGGGTCGAGTGTTAATGGTCATGAAGGCAGTGTACCTTCTATTCAGCAGTTTCTGGGTAGGACCTTAATTTAACTCTGAAAGAGAAAAAGAGCCTGTGGAAGGAGAGGAGGAAACGGGGGATCAGGGAAAGGGATGTCATAGGCAGTACAGAAGAGGGGGGGGTTTTCAGGAGAGACTTGAATTTGGGAAATTATTCTTCTTGGCGGATTAGCGGAGGAAGGGAATTCCACAGTGATGGGGGCTAGAAAAAAGAAGGCAAAATGCCGGGTTTGCTCCAGGTGGGCACAGGCAGGAGAGGAGGTCAAGGCGGTTGGTGTGCAGGGAACGGAGGCTACAAGGTACTGTACGAAAGTGTATTGAGTCTGCAAGATAATGAGGGGTATGCTGATGCAGAGCCCTGTGTGTTAGGATTAGGAGTTTGAAGGTAACACAGGGGGAGCCAGTGCAGGTGGATCAAGGAAGGAGTGATGTGATTGAAGCGAGGAGTATGAGTGAGGAGGCGAGCAGCGGTGTTCTGAATTAGCTGTAGATGGTGGGGGATACCAGCAAAAACAACATTACAGTAATCGAGACGCAAAATTACTAGAGAGGAGGATTGTGAGAGATGCTGAGGAGAGCACAGGACTGATGGCTCAAAGAAAAAAGTGGGAGCGGCGCACAAGGGAGGAGATGTAAGCGTGGAAGGAGAGGTCAGGATCCAGGATAACTCTCAGGTACCAGAGTGAGGATATAAGGGGGATTGGGGCATCCAAAAGAAGAGGGGAGAGGGTCGGTTGGGGACCACCGTGGGTGAACCACATTGCAGACGTTTTGATTGGGTTGAGGTGGAGTAGATTAGAAGATAGCCAGGTGGTGACAAGTGAGAGACGGGGGGGGGGGGGGGGGGGGGGAGAGATCCGGATTCTCAGGGGAGGTGTGGTGTAGAAAAATATCATCAGCATAGTAGTAAGCCGAGATCCCAGATTGCTTCACTTGGAGGGTGAGGGGAAATAGGAAAATGTTAAATAGAAAGGGGGGGGGGCAGAACAGAGCCCTGGGGAACCCCGCAACTAAGCGGTACAGGAGAGGAGGTGTGGGCATTAGAAACCACAGAGAAGGAGTGGGAATAGAGAAAGGAGTGGAACCATTGGAAAACCGTCCCTCAAAAAACTACAGTTCTGAGGCATGAGAGGAGAATAGAGTGGTCAACAAGATCGAAAGCAGCAGAGAGATCCAGAGAGACAGCTAGAGAAATGTCTCCATAGTCGTGAGAGATGTGGAGTTCATTGAGGAAGAATGGTCTCGGTACTATGGCCCAAATGGAAACCAGACTGACAGGGATGCAGGAAATGAGTGGAGTCCAGGTGAGTGGAGAGTTGTGCAAAGATGGCCTTTTTAAGGAGTTTGGAGACTAATGGAAGGTGAGAAGCTGGATGGTAACGGGCTGGGTCACCATGGCTGAGGGAAGGATTCTTAGTGATGGGACACACTAGTGCATGCTTCCAGGATGATGGAACAATGCCACCAGCGAGATAGGAGTTGAGCATGGTAAGCAGGACTGGGAGAAGTGCAAGAGAAGGTTCCGGAAGCCAGATGGAAGGGACTGGATCCAGGGTGCAAGCAATTTTATGAGAAGAGGTGACCAGTTTGGCAAGTTCAGTGGCAGAGACAAGCTGAAAGGCAAACCAGACATGGGAGAGAGATGGGGCTTGGGGGAGGGGGAGGTGAAGTAAGTGGTGGAGAATTGATACTAAAGCAGGAACGAAGTCCCTGAACTTTAGCAGCAAAGAAGGAGGCGAGACAGGAAGGACTGGGCTCTGGATGGGTCTCCCCACGACTAGGGGGAAGATGCAACAAGGAGAGGGATCTGAGGGAAGTATACAACTGATGGGTGAAGTTGGATGCAAAGGAGATGACAGAGGAAAAATGAGATTGCTTTGCCACTAAGCATGAGGGATCGATAGTGAGTGTGACAACTTTGGAAATGGTAAAGGGACTCTGAATTCTCTTTCTTCTCCAGATGCATTTTGCACGGAGGAGTTGTGCCCATTGCAGGCGAAGGCCTTAGTGGTACCATGGGTGGTAAGAGGTGGATCGCGGGTGGCATGGACGGAAGGGAACAAGGTGGTCCAGGGCTGAGGAGAGACTGGAGTGCCAGAGAAGGGCTTGCTCCTCTGGAGCAAATGTGGAAAAATCTGCAGGGAAAAGTTGATTAGCAGGAGGAAAGTGCTAAACAGTAGCAGGAGTGATATGGCGGGATAAACTGTCAGGCTGAGGGGTCTGTACAGGTGCAGCTTCATTCGTTCCACCGGAGACTGGAGGTGGAGAAAGGGAATGGTCAGTCCAAGGCAAAGGGGTCACTGTAATGTCTGTGGGAACAGAGGGGGGGAGTCTGAGGGGGTGATTAGAAGGTCCAGCGTGTGTTGGCAGACATGAGTGGGTAGGAGCAAATGCTGATGAAGGCCTAGGTCATGGAGCAGGGTGACAAAAGATTTGTCATGAGCTGTGGTAGGAGGGGAGAGATGGATGTTAAAATCACCAAGAAGGAGTAAATGGGGAAAACGAAGAGCGGCCTTGAAGATCAGTTGAGGGCTTTCCAGAGGTGTGGACGTAGTGTGGGAGGGACATAGAGAAGAATAAGATGGAGGGAAGGAGAGGAACAAAAGCAGAGAAGGGGGGACTCTGGGTATGGAAGGGAAATGGAGGAACAGTGAACAAAAGGTAAGGTGGAGCAAAAGATGGTGGCCACTCCACCACTGGAGCGTCTCAGGCGATGGGTAGCCGTTCCAGAGTAACCGGGTAGGAGGCATCAGGCAAGGAGTGGGTCCTCACCTTCCCTCAACCATGTCCTGTGGTATATTCACTCATTCCTTGTTTAAGGGCACCTTGTTGTTTCCGCTTTAATTGTTATTTGTAAGGTTTTTATGCTTAATTGCTTTACTCTTTTCCGTGAGCTGTGTAAGTGTGAAGCAGCTTCCTCACCCGATATTCTGTGGATAAGAGACCCTGTGGTTAGCGTAACTCTTGACTCAGTTATCCCATTGGGTTTTGGAATCCCACTATACAAGTGCACAGGTGTTTTCTGGGTAGAGACCACAGTAGTTTTTCCAGAGTCTGAGCAGAGTGCAGATATGGTTATTGCTGCTCTCCTTTTGTCATGTATGTTGTTTTAAGGGCAGTATAACAAATACCAGGAAGGAATAAATAAAAACAGATTTGAATGCTCTGGTTAGGAACACGTGCTGTTGGGAAGACAGTTCTTGTCATCTTCCTATATGAGAGCTTTAAGCTTTGGTATATCCCACTTGTCTGGATCGATCTAGCAGGATGATAAGGAAGGTGAAATTTAGTCGATCCTGCTAGACCAGTCAGGACCCACCCAGGGAGACTAAGATGCTTCAGGTTGTTCTTCTCATATTCTGTCAGGGTTCTTAGTTTGGTTTCAATTTCGTCCTTGTAGGACTAGTTTTGGGCATGTTCTGCTTTGTCAGTAGTGCAGTAGCAAGTTCCAAGGCCTGTCTTATACTAGTAATAAAATCAGTATCCAGTTGCTGGTTGGATAGCATAGCCCAGTTTGAACTGGTCTAGCAGGAATCAAAAAACGGAAATTAGCAGGCAAGATGAAGTTTCACCATTTAGGAGACTTATTTGTTCTAAGCAAGCTGACTTGCGTTTTGTTTGGTTATTCTGAGAACAAAACTTTATCAAATCTTTAGGATCAAATTTTGTGAACGTGTAATTTGTCTTTCACCCAACTAATGAGTACTAAGTTGCATTAATGAAGAGTAGGTGTTCTCCAGGAACAGCAGGCATCAGTCCTCACATATGGGTGACTGCACTGCACTGCACTGATGGAGCCCACGTGGAAGCATCTCCCCATCCTTCAAAGAAAGCCTTTGGGAGATGCCACAAATCATGTGTGGTCCTCTTCCCGCCCAAGGGTGCCATCCTGCTCAGTCATATGACTTAGCTAAGACAGCAAAAACACAAATTGGTATAGTTAAGGCAATTCTATGGGGAGAAGGGAGAATTGAGGACTGATTCTTGCTGTCCCTGGAGAACACCTGTTACAGGTGAGTAACTACTCTTTTTCCAAGAACAAGCTGCTTCACATATATGGAACTCCTTAGCTATAAGCTACCGAGAACCTATAGAAAAAACAGTCAAGCCGTGAGTAGCAGCCAGTGAGTCCAAAAGACAGACTCAGAGGACCCTGGTAGCCTGAACACAGAATGGTCAGAGTTGCCTAAACCCCAAAAAGATTATGGAGTACGGTCTGGCTGACGGCGCTGTCCCATCAGGACTCCCTCTCTGGGCAGTAGTGGGCTGCAAAGATATGGACTGAAGACCAGGTGGCGGCCCAGATGTCTGTCATCAGGACAAGAGCGCAAGTTTGCAACCAAAGTCTCCATAGCCCTGATGCTGTGAGCCAAGAGTCAGTGCTCCAGCGGGAGCTCAACCTGTTCGTAGGCAAGTGCAATGCAGTCTGCGACCCAGGTGGAAAGGGTCCGTTTGGTTATCACCTTCACGAGCTGGCTGGAGTCATAGGAGATGAAAAGCTGGAAGGCTTTCCAGTGGCCCTGGGTATGCTGCAGGTAGAACGACAGAGCCCTCTTACAGTCCAGATTATGAGGTATAGCCTTGGCGTTGCTGGCATGAGGCCGTGGGAAGAAGGTGAAGAGCACCACCTCCTGATTAAGGTGGAAAGAGGAGACCACCTTCGGCAGAAATTTGGGGTGCATACAAAGCACGACCCTGTTCTTATAGAACCTTGTATAATGGTAGCATCACCAGAAGAGCCTGGAGCTCACTGACCCTGCAAGCAGAGGTGAGCGCCACCAGGAAGGCGACCTTCCAGGAGAGGTACGGCAGGTGACTAGGGGCTCAAATGGCAGTCAGATGAGCCACGTCAGCACTATGTTAAGGTCCCATTCTGCTGGGGATGGGCGGATTTGGAGCTTGGAGAGCAGCAGGCCCCTCAGGAAGCGGGTGACGAGGGGCTGAGCCGAGAGAGGCTTGCCCTCAATTGGATGGTGGTGTGCTGAAAGGGCACACAGATGCACCCTGACTGAGTTGGACTTGAGTCCAGCATAGGAGAGGTGCAGCAGGTATTGCAGGCCTAGCTGCACCATGCATGAGGTCTGCCCATTTCTCCGTGCACAACACGGAGAATCTCCGCCACTTGAAGGCATAAGCACATTTTGTGGAAAGCTTGCAGGAGGCCAGCAGGACCTCCTCCACAGAGAGGTTAAAGGGAGCCAAGGCTACCCTACCCGTTCAGCAGCCACACTATTAATGGGCCACTGGGGAGCTACCAGGATTAGCGACGCCTGGTCCCAAAGGGCCTTGAATAGGGTCTTGGTGACCAGTGGCATGGGTGGGAAAGCATACAGAAGACCACCTGACCACGAGGTGAGAAAAGCATCCACCACTACCTGGGATGGATGAGTTTGGGAGGAGAAGTGGGTTAGCTGGGCATTGGCCGGGCTGGCAAAGAGATCCACCTGGGGGGGGGGGGTCGGGTCCCCAGAGCTGGAATAGCCTGTGGGCTACTCCAGGGTTTAGCTGCCATTCGTGCGCATGCAGGACTCTGCTTAGCCTATCTGCGAGGACATTGTCTTGGCCTGGCAGGTAGACTGCTCTCAGTGGCATCCCCTGGCTGATTGCATACGAGCAGAGGGCTACTGTCTCCTGGCAGAGGGTGTAGGAGCCCGGGCTCCTGTTTGTTCACGTAGAAGATCGCCACTTGGTTGTCTGTCTGGATGAGCACCGCTTGCTGCTGGAGACGGTGGCGAAAGACCTTGAGCACCAAGAAGTTGATCTGTTGTTGGCTTCGGCCCCGGACCAGGTGCTCTGTGTGTGGCGGTTCCTGCAGTGGGCTCCCCAACCCAGCAATGAGGCTCCATGGTGAGGACCTGCTGTGAGGAGTGGAGGATTGGAAAGGCATGTCCTGCCACCAGCAGAGCAACTCCACCAGAGGGCAGATCACGTAGACCTTGTCCTGGAGGTGACCGGTGGCCTGCGTTCACTGAGACCTGAGGTACCACTGAGCTGCCCTTATGACATTCAGAATGACGTGTACCGTTGAGGCCATGTGGCGGAGCATGCTGCGTTCTGGCACAGAGCATCTGCTCTGGCCTTTTGCAGCCAAGTCCATGAGCCGTCCGGCCCTGTCACTGGGCAAGAAGGCCTTCGCCTAGAGGGTATCCAGGTGTGCTCCAATGAATTTCAAACTCTGTGCTGGGGTGAGGGGGCAGGTATTACAGGACACCGATGGTGTGGCATGTGGCCTATTGCACCTTGGTGGCTGTGTCCCATCTGAGCCAGTCATCTAGGTAGGAGAAGACAAAGGCTCCTTGGAGGCGTAGGTAGGCAGCCACAACTGCCAGCCACTTTGAAGACACTGGGTACGGAGGTGAGCTCAAAGGGTAGTACCCTCTGTTGGTAGTGGTCACCCCCGACCATAAACCTGAGATACTGCCTGTGCCTGGGGTGGATGAGGATGTGGGTATACACATCCTTTAGGTCCAAGGAGCATAGCCATCCTTCCTGCTGGAAGTATGGCAACAAAGTTCTCAGGGAGAGCATCTTGAACTTCTCCCGCACCAGGAACTTGTTGAGACCTCCTGTCCATTTGGGGATGAGGAATTACCTTGAGTAGAACTCCCTGCCCTGTTGTTGATGGGGCACTGTTTCCACAGCCATGTCTTTGAGAAGACCTGTGAGTTCCTGCAGTAGCAGGGTCGTCTTGGGGGGGCTCTTCTGGGAAGAAAGGAGGGGACGTCTGGTTCAGGTGAAGGAGGTAACCCTCTCTGACAACCTGGAGTGCCCAGGTATTGGTGGTGATGGTCAACCACCAGTGGGCAAAGTGGGCCAGATGTCCCCCCATGGGCTGCTGATCTCCTGGAGAGAGAGAGAGAGGCTATGCCCAGCAAGTCTAAGGCTTGTCTTGGGCTGGAGTTGTGGCCTTGGGGCCTTTCTTCTTGCAAGGTTGTTGCCCAGGTCTGTGGGGCCTGGTATCATTGGTAGCTCTGGGATCACAGGCCCTTCCTTTAGAAGGAGGGGTTTCTTCCCGGGAACCTTATGCTTGGGGCCTGAGGAAGTTTTCTTCCAAAGCAAGGTCCTTGTCACATACTCTGCCTTGAGCTCCGTGGCGTTGTCTACCATGGCCTTGCCAAAGAGGTTCTCTCCCAGGCAGGGGACGTCCAGGAGCTTTGTCTGGACCCATTGCTTGAGGTCGGAGGATTGAAACCAAGCCTGGTGTTGATACAGGTGCTGGCGACCTGGACCATGGCCTCTAAGCCATCGTAGGCAGCCCGGGTGATAAACTTTGAGCAATTGGCAGCAGTTTTGGCCAGTGTCTGGAACCTCTGGAGGGGTTCCTGGGAGAGGCCAGCGGAGTAGCCCTTTAGTTCCTTCTTGGAGTCCTGGAGGAACATTCCCATGTAGAGGAGATATGCATGGAGTCCTGGTAGCATTTTCTGTCGAGGCTCTGGCCTCCCTGCCAGGAGGTGTCGAAGAGTGCGTCTTTTGGCTTTGGAGCAGACACATGGCTGACTTGACCACCATGGAGTTGTGTGGTAATTGGCTCTTACAGCAGCCCGAGCGGACCTTATACATGAGGTTGAGCTGGCAACTAACTGTGGATACTGCAGCCAGTGTCTCCCACATACTGTGGTGCAGCCTCTTGAGGATTGCTGGGACTGGCACTGGCACAGACAGGGACTCCTTCAGGAGGGGAGGGGAGGGGAGTCGAATTGGAGGATCTCGAGATCCTCCGACCAAGGGTCGTCTACCAAGTTGGTAGTGAAGGCCAGAGCTTTGACCATATCCCACACAAAGTTGAGGAAGGCCTTGTCCTCAGGTGGGGACTGACACCGGGCCCCCGGCGGGGACAGGTCCAATCGAAAGTCTCGATGCCACTGAGTGTCTGGGGCAGTGTCATCCTCAGATTCCCAGTCGGAGGTGGACTCAATGATAGAATGGACCCGGGTCAGAGGCTCGTAGGCTTCTGCGGTGTGGCTGGAGCCACAGCTGCTGGCTGGGAAGGATCAGAGCCCTGTGGAATGGGACCATGTACGTGACCTCCGTCAGCGAGGGAGCTCTGGGGGATCAACTCGATGCTGGCGGACATCGTCAAGGTCCTGGTGTTTTGGGAAGATGAACCGGCGGAGCTGGACAGCGCTGCCTGCTGAATAGCCAAGAAGGTAGACAAGATGTACTCCAGGGCCTCTAGCCTGGATGGGGTCATAGCAGTTGGCGTGGACACTGAATGTATCTGATTCAGCTTTGGTGGAGGAGGAGATCCCTGGTGGGGATGGCTGTGAGAACCTGGGGCTGATTGCCATGGTCCATCGAGTCCTGCCAGGAAGCTTTGGCAGCGGCTCCTACCCAGACTCCTCTGCCTTCTTCTAGGGACTCAGGGTTCTGGCACGGGACTTACCCGCCTTCCCCTAGTCTTGCGAGGAGTCCCGTGAGACTTTCTTCTTCTTCAGGATCCGGATCGGGGACACCCGGTTAGAGGACTCGCAGCTTCAACTGGTGGCCGCGGAGCCACTACATGATCCTGTAGTCTTGGACTGGGCCCTGGAAGGGGTTTCCGAAGCAGAGTCTGACCTGAACATCCAATTTTGCTTCTCCTGCCTGCTTCTAACTTGTTTGGGGGTCAGCCTCTTGCAGGACCCACAACTCTCTGGGTCATGGTCAGGATAGAGATAATGGAGATAGCAGTTGTGTGTGCTTTTGATAGAAAAATTACTGAAACCCCGATCACACTTTATAAAGCCGCTGGCCATTGGGGGGAAAAAGGGCCCTGGCGAAGTCAAAGACCTGAGGAACTGCCAGCGGAAAAAGGGTACAAATCACGCTGGAAAGAAAATCCACGGGCCCGAGGATGTGGTGCCGAGGCAAGCGAATTCTGGAGCAGGAAAGGGATGCCACGACCGGAGAGAGAGAGAATTAATTCTAAGAAAAAAAAAATCAACTTTTTCTGGGTCATCAGACACACGTCTGCTAGGCTCCATGGAAAAAAGGCGACTGAGCAAGATGGCACCCTTAGGCGGGAAGGGGACTATGCATGAGTGGTGGCATCTCCCAAAGGCTTTCTTTGAAAGCTGGAGAGATGCTTCTGCATGGGCTCTTGTCGACACCGATGTCACCCATATGTAAGGACTGACTTCCTGCTTGTTCCTGGAGAAAAGGGTCCTACTGAGTAGCTATTAAAGTTTTCAGTCCATGCTTTAGAAGGTCACAGAGACAATGTTTAATCAAAATAAAGCTCTCAAAAAGTTAAGGGAGAAACTCCTCATCTTTTCTACCTATTATTCTATGAAGTGGTGTGGATCTCTGTAAGATGCTGCATTTAAAGAAAAAATTGAAAGTGTAAGTAAGTAATGAAGTGGAACTAGAGTGAGATAGCTCTTGATGCCATAGCGGCATCATGTGGGAGAACCAGGCAAATGCAGGAGCCCATGCATGAGGTTCTAGAGAGGCAGCCAGAGGAAGAGAATTGAGAAGGGAACATATGGTACCTGAAAACAGAAGACTCTAGTTATTTGACCTGAGCCAAACTGGAATCCTGCAGCTTCTTTAGAAATATCATCTTTGATTTCTTTGAGAGATCCAAGACCACTAATTCTTGAAGCACCACCTACTGCTGTTTCTGTTCTCCAGACCACCCAGTACTAGCAGATTCCACTTCGTTTTTAACTGCATTTCTCATTCAAACACTGTATTTTTTTTTGTAGACCTGGTTATCCTGAAATTTTTCCCAAACTTGGCCTGCCAGATACTATTTTAGGGTCCACCAGTGAGCATCACATGGGAGATGAGCAGCATTTTATGCTCCTGGTTTATCTCAGAGATTATATAGTATGATGGTAAATGCAGTAAGTTTAATGCCATAGATGTCACAGTACTGAACTGTTGTATTAGCAGCAAACCTGCTTTGTGGCATTTTTAACAGTAAAAGCAATAATGAAAAGTTTTCTGATGATAATGGTTAAGGCAACACCTAAGAAAAGTTAGGTGTAATTTTACTTATTTGATAACTTCTTTTCCTAGAATCCTGCTAGACTAGTCCAGACCAGTGGGTTGTATCCCCCCTGCCAGCAGATGGAGGCAGAAAAAGAAGTAGAAACTTCTAGTGACATCATCACTCATACTTGTTCTGGTGCAGCTTGGAGCACACTTCAGCATTAGTAACTAAGCATATGCCAAAAAGCTAATGAACGACATAAACCCCTGTCCGCAGACAACCTCCTTGAAGACAGTGCAGAAAGGAAAGAGCAGATAGAACTATGTACATATCTGCTATAATGATCATAAAAGCCTGTAAAAACTAAACCACAGAGCCCAGCCCTGGACTGCTCTAGCAGGACTGCAGGAAAGGAAATTATCAGGTAATTAAAATTTCACCTTCCAGATCATCCTGCTAGACCAGTAGGAAGTGCCAAATCTACAACATCGCTGCCTTTAAAACCTCTGCACCAAAAGCTGCCCTGGTGTGGACATCCAAACGGTAATGTTTGACAAGGGTAGAGAGGGATGACCGTGTCGCTCTCAGACAAATAGGTGGGGGGCGATATAAGTTTATTCAGGACAAAGCCTGCACCCAGATGGAGTGAACCCTCAAATCGCTCTAGAACAGTTTAATTTTTTCTAAAAGGTAGTACAAGCTCTTTTATCCAGTGTCCTAAGATAGCTTTAGAGACCACTCTCCCTTTACAAGACCTTCCAAAAAGCATGAACTTGTCAGACCTGTGAAATGAGTTTGTAATCTTTAAGTATCTGAGAAGCACGCTTTGTACATGAATCAAGCACAGGTCCCTATCCTTTCCCCTTATACTGGTCAGAGGAAAAGAATGGGAGACCACTTAATTGACAGGAAAGGTAGACACTACTTTGGGTAAGAAGGAAGGGACCAGATAGATTGAAACACTCTTCTGAGAAGGAAAGATAACGGTTTCTACTGGAGAGCCTGCAATTCTGAATTGCAACACACTGAATAGATAGTGACCCAAAAGATGGTCAGATCCTTAAGCATAGCCTGCTTTAAAGGCGCAAACAGCTCGCAGGATCAGCTGTAGATTTAGACAATCTATCCAAAGTGATATTGTCAGCATCTATCTCATTAGCTTTTTCCTGCCAATTCTTGCCAAAGAGATTCTCTCCTGTGCAAGCAATATTCCTTAGTTTATCCTGTACCCAAATTTCCAAGTCAGATGCCTGGAGCCAGGCAATCCTACGTGCACCTATGGCAATGGCAGAGGTTCTGCTTATGCACTCAAAGCAGTCAAAAGCTGCATGATTCACAAACTTGGAAACATCCTGAGCATGTTTGACAAGGGCGAGATAATTTTGCCTCTTATCATCAGGAAGGAGAGGGCTCATAAGCTCTAAATCTCCTGTGACCTCCTTAAAGAACATTCCCATATATAAGATATAGGAACTGATCCTAGCAGAAAGCATGGAAGCCTGGAAGGTTCGACGTCAAGAGTCCTACACTCACGTCCTGGAGTATTAGATGCATGCCTTTTTGCACTCTTTATTCTTCTCATTGCTGACTCCACCACCATGGAATGGTGTGGTAATTGAGTCTTCTGAAACCCAGGACGAGGAACTCGATACATGGCGTCGAGAGTGAGGAGATGTGGTTAGAGGTGTTTCCCCACATCCTTAACTTGAGATCATGCAAGATCTCATGAATAGGTAAGGTAGCTGCCTCCTTGGGAGCTTTAGGGTATTGCAGGATTTCTAATTCCTTTGCCCTAGGCTCTTTTTCAGGAGCCACTGTGATGGAAAGACCTTGAGCCACATCTCGGATAAAATCCTGAAAGGACATATCCTCTGGTGGAGACATCCTAAGCTGAGGAGAAGTACTCTGGTATCGGCAGAGCTCTCAGAGTCTTCAGACTCATCCGAGGATTCAAAGTATCTCTGATCCGGGTGATCATGCAAGGCACGGCACTGGTACTGATCGAAGTCGGCATCGGAGTGGTCTGGTACTGACCTGTCGATACTGGATGGATACGCATGACTCGTTCCTGGTAGAATACCTGCCGATGTCGGTGCCGGTTGAATTGTCTGAAGCGGTTTCAAGGGCAGCGAGGCTGTGAGAAGAGCGTTCAATAGCCAAGAATCTCTGGTCTATCGACGCTGCCGATGCTTGGGTATCGGTACCGGAAGAAGTGGCCGGTACCCCAGAGCATGGCACCAGTAGTTCTGCCGAGGTTGAAGCCTCAAGAACATCTTGGAGCCCCGTTAGTGCTTTGGAAGCTGAAGCCTCCCGCCGGGGCAATTTTGCTGGTGAAAGTCCCTCAAGGGCAATGCCAGAGGCATCTCGCTGTCTAGAAGGAGATCTACTCTTTGAGGACCGGCTAGACTTATGTTTAGTTACCTGAGATCCATGGAAGGAAGACAAAGCCCTGGACGACGTCGATGCCACGGAGGCTGCATCGGAGGGAAAAAGGGTGCTAAGCTTAGCAGCTCGGTTCTGCTGGCCCCTTTTTGACATCATCCCACAGGCAACACACTCTGAAATAGAGTGGTCAGGACCTAAACATTTGAGGCACCACTCATGGGTGTCAGTGACAGAGATGGTACCGCCACACTTAGAACACTTTTTAAAACCCGAAGCGGGTTTTTCCATTCTGAAGGAAAAGTTGGCCTAGTGCCCAAAATGGCACTTGGCACCTGAGAGAAAATTACTGGAAAGACTCCAGAAAACAGGTTTGTGTTTTTTTTTTTTTTTTTAAGAAAAGAAAGAACCACCACCGGTGGTACTGGTGTAGCATCGAGGGAAGGCAGACACAACCACAAAAAAGAATAGAAGGGATTTTTTTCTGCGGTGACAGGATGTGTGACCTGTCGGCTCCGTGGAAAATGAAGAACTGGAGAGGGACAGTTGGGGAAGGCAGCACGCAGGCGTTGTGGGATGCTCCCAAAAGCTTTCCTATTGGATGCTGGGGAGCGTTCCCACGCAGGCTCCGTCGGTATCGATACCCATATGTGAAGACTACATTCCTGTTTGTTCCTGGAGATCTGCTGATACCCTCGTAGCCCTCCACTGCCTAGCTCTTCTGTGAAGGCACCCTTTCAGAATTGCTGTCCAGGAGCTAATCAAATTTCAATTCTGAGCAATGCCAATCCAGCAACCACCTTCTGTTGGATACAGAGAAATCCTTAAGTGTGCCCATAGCTGCACCAGTACTAGTGATATCATTAGAAGCTTCTAGTTCTTTCTCCATCTGCTGTCAGGATGACACAACTGACTGGTCTATCAGGACAACCTGGAAATAGTTATTCCTCTGCCTGTAAGCTTTACAGAAAGGTCTTGTTAATTGTAGACAGGAAGATCTGTTTGTGCTTTTCAAGTAAAATACACATTGATGCTATAGGCTCAATCAATGATAGTAATGCAGCCCTTTAAATAATTGTGTGCATGGGTGGAAAGCCTGTGTCCAGGGTACTGACAAGCAGCTCACTGATATGCTGCTGCCTGGCTCCATAAAAGATAGTGATCATTATAATTGTAAATGGTCTACTGATGGTGATTGAAAGAAAAATAATTCTACATAATTGTTTGTAGCAGAATTTATGATTAAGTTGTTATAAATAAGATCCCAGAACATGAAATACTTTAATTTCACAAATAAAACATGCATTCGTAGTTGGTACGTATGGTAAGCTGAAAAGATTCGGCTGAACTGAAGTAAAGGGTGTGGTGACTTTTTTTGTGTGTGTGTGTTGGTAGTACATTATTGCTGATGGATCCCACTGCAGAAGAGGAGACACTGGCAACTGGAACAATAACTATTGTAATGGATGAAGATGACAGACTGTGCATCCTACGAAAACCAGGTAATTTTAAAGACATTCATCACAAGAAATATAATATAAATCATATATAGTGCTTCATGTCAGCTGGTTAAGTCTCCCTAGATGTGCTGAACAGAGGTAATCAAAATATATGAACTTGTTTTATGTATTACAAGTGCCATAATATTTCAAATATAATCTGATTTTACTCAGAGCTGCTGTGTTTCCTTTTACTTGCGGATAGCAATCCATCTTGTGGCTTTACTTTGAAGAACACCCTAGCCCTCTAACATTGTCAGTACTAGTTACACACGCGCGCCCCGCCCCCCCCTCCCTTCTTTAAAGGATCACTTATATAATCATGTTTTTGCAAGTCTAGGTAACAAATTACAAACCTTTGCTGAACAGAGCAGCACACACTTTTCTTGAATAAATTCTCTGTCAGTGGAAATTCTCCATTGTATTCTTGTGTTTGTTTTCTGAATAACTCTTCTGGTTGGATTTCCCTAACAAACTTAAGCTTCTGGAAGCAGAAGCTGATACTCATGCCTTTTCAATTCTTCAGGTGGAAGTGCTATGGCACCAGAAAAACTTCAGGCCTGCATCAGTCGAGCAATTACAAGGCACAAAGAAGTGAAGAAGCTCCTAGATGAAGCAATAGAAAGCATACAGCCAAAATAAAAGTGCTCCAAAATCAGTCTCTGATTGGACTTGTAAATACTGTATTCACTGCAATGATTACATTTTTTACTAAATAAATAAAGTCCCCACATTCCATTCATGTCTAAGATGTTCTGTGTCCCTTTTCCACTATTTACTATCCTGCATTATGGTTAAAAAAAAACCAAAAAACCCCCACTATAAAACATTTTAAATGCTTCACCAACAGCCTCTTTGCCTTTGTACATGGTCCACAGTTCTAATTAATGATGTCAAAACATTCATTATTTTCATATCCATCTCACTATCTGATGTTTAGGAACGCCAATGGAAAGGGCCCCCTCATCATTTAAAAACAGATGGGAAACAAAGCCTTGATCCTTGTTGATTTATCATGTGGAAGGAAGATGAAGCTCTGCATTTTGGACTCATTTGAGGGCCTCTCTTCCTTTTACTTTTTGATTAGCTGCTTGAATGATGCTCAAGCTGCTAGAGCCATTTGATACTGCAAGAATCACAACTGCTGCCCGGGGTAGAAAGGAAGGAATAAAGAAAGAAAAGGGTTTAAGTTGCATTACTCAAGATCCAAACTTTACACCTAAAGTGAAATTTTACTTACCATTAATTTCCTTTCCTGGAATCCTGCTAGACCAGTCCAGACTAGCTGGTAGTGTCCCCCTCTCAGCAGATGGTGAGACAGAGAAATCAGACACTTTAAGACCTCCCCCCTAGCATATAGTCTCCTACCCCTAGGGGTCAACTTCAGCATTACCCTGGCAAGCACAGGGATAGTTAACAGTTCAAGATCAAGCTTACCATACTAAAAAACAATGAAACAAAAACAATCAACAATCTCCGGGCAAGGAGAACATACATCAGGATTAGCTACTTGACCGGAACTGGAGAACTTACCTCCCCTCCCTGAATGGAATATGTACAACAAAACAGAAGATAGCTGACCTAACAATCCTTCTTGGAGGCAGCGAAAACTGCCCAGGACGGATCCTGGACTGGTCTAGCTGGATTCCAGGAAAGGAAACTACCGGTAAGTAAAATTTCACCTTCCAGTCCATCCGGCTAGACCAGTCCAGACTAGCGGGAAGTACCAAAGCTACCCCACTGTAGGGCAGGAAGAAACAGCTGCAGCCAACACAGTGACTCCGAAGGGAGCTGCCTTCCTGGCTTGGCGATCCAAGCGATAATGACAAGAAAAGGTAGACAGGGATGACCAGGTTGCTGCCCTGCAAATGTCAAGCAGAGAAACTTAACGATCTCTCAGCCTAGGAAGTTGCCTAGGCTTGAGTGGAATGTGCCCGTAGGCTTTTTGGCACGGGCTTGCTCTGGAGGATATAAGCAGATTCAATGGCCTGCTTAATCCAGCGGGCTATCATCGACTTAGAAGCGGCCGCCCCTTCCGAGGACCAGCGAATAACACAAAGAGGTGATCAGAAAGACAAAACAGATTGGTCACCTTGAGATAGAGACGCAAGACTCTGCTAACAGAGCCGATGCAGACCTGTCGGTGACTTGAAGGTCCTTCTGAAAAGAAGACAGGCAAGGATACTGCCTCGTTAAGATGTAATGCTGAGAGAACCTTTGGCAAAAAGGCAGGTACGGTCCGAATGGTGACATTTTCCGAAGAAAAAGATAGGAAGGGGTCCCTGCAGGAGAGAGCTTGAAGCTCGGAAACATGACATGTGGAGGTAACCGCAACCAGAAACACTGTTTTGAGGGTGAGGTCTTTAAGGGACGAGGTGTGAAATGGCTCAAAGGGAGCATGAGTGAAGGCACAGAGCACAAGAGAGAGGTCCCAACTGGGTACCACCGGGCGAACCAGTGGACACAGAGAGTGGACCTCTTTCCCCCCCCCCACCGGGAGAAACCGGGCAACGTCTGAATGAGAGGCAAAGAAACGCCCCCGTATTGGGCCACAAAAGCATGTTAAAGCTGCGACCTATACCTTCAAGGAGTTAAGGGCAAGGCTCCTATCAAGACCATCCTGGGGAAAGGAAAGGATGTTCGGAATCTCCACCGTCAATGGAGAGACGTCTCTGTGGGAGCACCTGAGGGGAAAAAACACACCAAACATGGGCATAAACCTGCGAGGTGGAGGGTCGGCATGCCTGAAGCAAGGTGGCGACCACCGACGGTGAATACCCTTTGCGCTCTAATCTGCACCACTCAAGAAAGATCTGTGGTCGTCCATAAGGATGGGACCCTGACAAAGAAGGCCTCTCTGTGCTCTGAGGGGCAGGGGTGACTCCCGTAGCAGACATATGAGGTTGGCATACCAGGGTCGTCTCGGCCAGTCTGGTGCCACCAGGACTACTCTGCTGGGATGTGCCTCTATCCAGTGCAGAACACTGCTGATCATTGGCCATGGAGGGAAGATGTAGAGGAGCGGGGCTGAGTCAGGGCATCCAGATCCTGAGAGTGCGATTCCTTGTGCCAACTGAAGAAGGGTGTCACCTTGGCATTGGCTGATGTGGCCATGAGGCCCAGCGTTGGGCGACCCCCCAGCAGTGTCAGATAGTGGCAAATGCCCACAAGGCCTGCTCCCATTCGCTGGGATCAAGTGTGTGGCGACTGAGAAAATCTGCCTGAATGTTCTCCACAGTCCGCTATATGTTGTGCTGAGACCACCTGAAGCGAGCATTCTGCCCTGGGCAAGGCTCATCTCTTTGCCCACTCCTGAACACCTAGTTCTGCCCTGCCAGTTGAGATATGCCACTGTTGTGGAGTTGTCGAAGAGAATGTGCACTGTATGGCCTTGGAGGAGGGTGTGAAAACCAGGCAAATGGCACATGCTTTGAGTCGATTGATGGTCCAGGTAGATTTGCAAGGTGATACAGTCCCCTGTGCTATGTGTCTGAGGCAGTGTGTCCCCCATCCTGCCAGAGTGGAATCTGTTGCTAAAGATATGCCTAGTAGGAGGTTCCGTGGGCAAAGCCACCACTGGAGGCTAAGGTGCACCTCGGGCAGTAGGGACAAATGTGTCTGATACTCCTGGGTGACAGGTGACCACCTGGAGAGGAGGGCATGTTGCAGTGGGTACATGTGTGCTCAGGCCCAAGGAACCACCTCGAGGGTAGCTGCCATCGTGTTGAATACTTGCAGATAGTGCCAGGCTATCTGAGCCAGGCAGCGCTGAAGACGGTGAATTTGAGTGCATAGCTTCAGTGGTCCTAGGTGAGAGAGACTGCCTGCTACTCTGGAAATGTGGTGGCCCGGATGAGCCAGTCGTCCAGGTAAGGGTGGACGCGGATGCCTTGTTGCCGTAGCACTGTGCAGCTATGACCATGACTTTGAAAAATGGCTGTGGCAAGGCCAAAGGGCAGAGCTTGGAACTAATAATGTTGGCCGAGCACCATAAAACGCAGGTACTACTGGTGTGCCTTGTGAATTAGGATGTGAAAGTAAGCTTCAGCCAGATCTAGTGAAGCTAGAAATTCACCAGGGTGGACTGCCTGAATGATGGATTTGAGTGTTTCCATCTGGAAGCGTGGTACATGAAGGCAACGATTGACCCCCCCTTGAGGTCCCATATGGAGCAGAAGGAGCCATCCTTCTTGGGTACTACAAAGTAGATGGAATAGTGACCAATGCCTCTTTTGAGTGGAAGGACTGGGAAGACAGCCTGGAGCTGAAGTAATCTCTTCATGATAAGAGCCACAGCAGCCTTTTTTGAGGGAGGACCTGCATGGGGAAATGAGAAAGGTGCTTGAAACAGGTGCAGCCAAGTCGAGAGCGTAGCCCCTTGAAATAACAGAGTATCCATTTGTTTGAAGTTATGTGGGCCTGTTCATAGGAAAAATGACACAGCCATCTCCTACAGGTGGCACCCCGGAATGGACCCAGAGCCTGTCAAAGGGAGGGTCCAGTGCACCTGGGTGCAGAGGAGTAACCATCTTTGTTGTGATGGATGCCCTGAAAGGACCGAGTTCTGCCTCCTGTCTTGTTGGTAGAGCCTGTGGTATCGCCAGGCTTCCAGGAAGTGCCTTTTGTAGCTCAGGAGGCAGAGGTTATGGGGTAACATGAAGTAGACCTGGGCTGCTCCTCCTGAAGGCACTGCAGTTTGACCTCCCCTAGATCCTTGACAAGCTTCTTGAGGTCTTTGCTGAAGAGGAGCCTCCCCTTTAAAGGGGAGCTTAGCGAGGCATGACTTAGAGGCTGCATCCCAATATCTGAGCCAAAGCAAATGCCTTGCCATAGTGACTGCTGCTACCACTGAGTGGGCAGAGGCATGGGAGATCATGCAAAGCATCAGCTATAAAGGTGGTGACTGATTCCAGATGAGGGCAACGCTAGATCCACTGCAGTAGGGCCCTTGCAGTGAGTCCTCCACATACTGCAGCTTGCAATGCCAAGGAGGAAGAAGAAAAGGAGGTCTTGAGAAGCTCCTACACTTTATGGTCACTCTGATCCTGATAGGCAGTGCCACCCTTGACCAGAATGGTGGTATGCTTAATGATGGCTGTCATGAGTGCATCCACTTATCAAGGTCCTTGGGAGACCACATGTAAAACCAGCCCAGGTGGCATGCAGAGCATAAGAAGTAATCAGAACTGTCCTATTCTACGGTGACCATGTGCTGTAGTTTTGTGGGACAGGCCAAGGCCTTGGAAGGTTTCTTGGTACCCATGAATATGGGATCCACCTGACCTAGCCAGGTCAGCATTAACTGGTGTCTTGGAGAGGTGAAGAGCCGGGAGTTCACTTTACAGAACAGCCAGATCTCAGTTCCTTCAGCTCGATCCGTGTGTTCCTCCTCCTCTCTGTCTGATGTAGAGTCTAGGGAACAGGCACTTGCCATCATCATCTCCTACAGGGTGCAAGTCCCCTGAAGGAGTGACGGCAATCCTGGGCTGAGAAGTAGCAAGCATGGCACAAGCTTCAGCTGAACTGAGTCTGGTATGCTTCTTTAGAGGGCCTGATGGCTGGCGAGAGTCCAACAAGGGCCATGCTTGCTGGTCTGAGGTAAGTGCATCTGGAAGAGGAGAATGGGAATCCCAGACTGCTGAATCTGAGGGGAGGGATGCAAGGAAGAACTGGTGTGAGGCCTCGAGCTGCTCTCAGGAAGAAGCCAAGGAGGAGGGGGATCCCCTGAAGGTTGAGGACGTGGCAGGGGCCCTAAGTGCATGGATCAGCCCCACAGATGTTATTGAAGAGCTGCCTGCATTTCCTTCCACAAGTGAGGCAGCATTGCAGGGAGGCAGGCATAGCCATGCTACTGTAAGGCAAGGTGGGAGGAACCCTTGTAGCTAACAAAATGGCCACTGCAAAAGCAAGGACCCAGAACAGCAGAGGATGCTGCCCCTGGAGCCCTGATGAGAAAAACCCAACAGGCATGGAGGATCGGGGAGGGGGGGATTGCAGGAGGCAGACACGTGGCCATGATCAATGCTGGCAGAAGAGAAGACTCACGGTTCAGAGTTGTCTGTCTGATACTGAAAGAGGAGAGCTGACCAGAGTTAAGAAGGTCCCAGTGCAGATTGTGGGCGCACCTCTGCCAGTATAGTTGGTGTGGGTGGGTTTTTTTTTTAAAACAAATGACCAGGGAAGCTGCTCACAACAAAAGATGAGGTGGAAGGCTGCACTGTTCCTCCTGAACAGGAACACCTCTGGAATGGCGCGGAAAGCTGTACAAAAAAACCAAAGCAAAACCCAACAGCACCTCATGTGTCAACGGCTAAAGGTTGTAAACTGCTCCCAAGGAATTCTTGGAACCCCTCAGGGCAAAAAAAAAAAAAAAGCCCACTATCTACTGAAGCTGACCCATAGGGGTAAGAGACTATATACTAGGGGGAAGTCTTAAAGCTTCTGTGATTTTTCTGTCTCACCATCTGTTGATGGGGCACTACCCACTAGTCTGAACTGGGCTAGCAGGATGAGCTGGCAATGGTAATTAAGACAAGAAAAAGAAGCAAAACACAGACAATGAATCTAATCAAGCAGTTACTAATGACACAGGAGTCTGCAAAGGGCATGACCTACCACTTCATAGCAACAGGTGCATTCTTGTCTTTTAAGTCTGTTGCACTAACTGCAGCGATGCAGCAGCTTCAGTAAAAGAATAGCATACAGTTTCCTAATTTTAGGAAAGCATAAGTACTGCCTTTACAGCTCCCTTGTTTGCACAGTCAGCACTCTATTTTTCAGCACAGGTAGTGTAAAGCCTGGAACTGCAGGCATATGATGCTCATGGAACCTAGCACAGCCTGTATGCTGGAAAGGAGGCAGAAAATGTAAACATGCACTCTAACTGACACACATTTAAGTTTCAAAAGGCAACTTTCATTGTTTCCCTATAACCTATGAAAGATGAAGATTACCCAGAGAGGGGTAGTCTTTTCTTTGGAACCCAGGCTTCTAGTTTTGGGATGCGGTTGGAGTGATATTGCTGTTGTTGCAAGGTACATGACAACTGGAGTCTCCACCGAGGAAGGCATGGCAGAAACAACGCTATGGAAAGGGAGAAGAAAACTTGAGGTGGAAGTGATCAGGATAGGCATGCGAGAGGAAGATGGACTACAGCTGTAAAAAAGGAAAGACACCTTCATTAGCTGAAGCATGCAACTGAAATGAGTTGTGAACATAACTTGCTCCATTATGTTCATAGTGGACACCCAGACACACAGTTTAATCAAATTGCCTTTCTTTTGAAAGTAGTCTATTAATATACTAGGGAAGTTTGTTTTCTGTAGAAAAAATGACTGTACATGTTACATCGGTAATAGCACACACTAAAAAGTATCAGACATGAAATACTTTAATGAGAATAAGGGATAAAGGTGTATGAATCTTATTCAAAATATGGCACTTCCAACTTGAGAAAGAATAGTTCCAGGAGAATGTGATACTTACCAACTGCTTGAGATGACATGAGGATTCCTACTCCAGTTAAAAAGGTGATATTTTACTTACCAGTTAATATTTGTTGCTTGATTCCTGCTCGACTAGTCCAGATAAGTGGGTTGTGTTCCCCTACCAGCTTGGCGGAGAAAAAGAACCAATGAAAAACCCAGGTTTCAATGACATCACTCTCATACCTCAGTCACCAGAGGTCCCTTCAGTATTCATCCCAAAGCATATGGGAGAAAACATGGGCAACAATGAGTGATCAACAGTAGAAAACTATGTACAGGCAAGCATAAACATACAGTTGTGATCAACAGTATTGGCATTCTTGCAGTTCAACCCCTTAATGTCAAATATCTCCTAAAAAAAAGTGGCCATTGAAATGGCTTTGGACTCATATTTGACACACAAAAAAGTGAAATAAAACAAGACCAATTAAAAAAGGAAATAGTATAGTGGCACCCTTATAAACAATTCAAATCAATTTGAACAGAACCACCACACTCCCTTTGCAGTAAAATTAGACACACCTATGATCAATTGTCAGTACTCATCAGACTTGAATCAACAAATGAATGATAGCTCTAATGTATAAAATGGCCAAATTCACTCCCTGTTCCATTTTAACAATGGTGAAAACAAAAGAGCTGCCCAAGACCATCAGGAAAGCCATTATCATCAAACTTCAAGGGGTTTAAGGCTAACTCTAAAGCCCTTGGGATTCCTGTGTCTATAGTTTGCAATGTTATTAAGAAGTTTTCTGGTCATGGAACGGTCAAGAACCTCCCAGGATGTGGTGGGAAGAGAAGAGATCATTAGAGAAAGACATCATGCTTGGCAAGGTAGAAGATCAACGCAAAAGAGGAAGGCCAGCATCGAGATGGATCAATACAATAACAGCAGCTATGTCAACAATGAGCTGCCTGACTGAAGACTGAACACAGTTTAGGACAACTATCCAGGTCGCCATGAGTCAACACAGACACAATGACACTGCTCATTGAACTGTCAAGAACCTCCCAGGATGTGGTGGGAAGAGGAAAATTAATTCAAGAAGTCTTCAAAGGTTAGTGCGAACTGTTGGAAAAATACTATGTACAACATTCAAAGAGCATACGGCTGATATAGAGCGACGGTCTCAACTCCTACCATATGCCGCATACTAAACAAGGAAGGACCTCATTGCTCAAAGACAGACATAAAAAGGCATGCCTGATCTTTGCCCGATACCACAATCCTTCTGGGAAAATGTTCTCTGGACAGCTGAAACCAAACTTGAGCTCTTTGGCAATGCAGACCAATGATACATTTACAGGCAAAGAAATGAAGCTTATGAGAAAAAAAATACACCCTTCCTACAGTTAAATATGGTGGAGGTTCCATAATGTTATGGGGCTGTTTTTCTGCCTCAGGAACTGGAGGCCTGGAACATACTAAAGGAATCATGAAGTCAAAGGACTACCAAAATATTTTGACAAAATGTGCTACCTAGTGTCAGAAAGCTAAGTCTGGGTCGAAAGTCATGGGTCTTCCAGCAGGACCATGACCCAAAACAGATATCCAGAAGTACAAAAGAATGGTTAAAAAGGAATAAATGGACTGTTTTAAACTGGCCAGCAATGAGTTCTGACATCAGTCCAATCAGGAATTTTTGGAAAGAGCTAAAATCTGCCATTGGTAAAAGGAATCCTGGAAACATTCATCAGCTAGAACAAATTGCAGTTGAAGAGTGGGAAAAACTACCAGCAGATATAGGTACGAAACTTACAGATGGCTACAAGAAATGTTTGAAGGCGGACATCACTCACAAGGGGTATACAACCAAATAGTAGTGAAGGATGCCATTATTCCTGTCCAGGTCAATTTTTTTCTCTCAGAAATTACTAGGTCTAAGATGCACAGACATCTCTTTTTTTGTTGTATAGCTTTGAACATGCTATTAAAATATTATGATGACATATAATGGGGCTATTTCCAATTATTTCTCAAGATACTGAACACAACATACCTAATATACAAGGGTGCCAATAATGTTGACCACAGCTGTAAGGCTGTCAGCAGACGAACTTGCAGAGCCAAGTATAAAAATCAGAGTGGATCCAAGGGTACTGCAGCAGAAGAAAAAAGCAATACAGTTCCAGGGATAGGCCCTGGACTGGTCTAGCAGGATTCAAAGAAAGGACATTAACTGGTAAGTAAAATGTCACCTTCCATATCATCCTGCTAGACCAGTCCAGGCAAGTGGGATGTACCAAAGCTACAACGCCACTAGGCATGAAGAAGAAACAGCAGCTTCCAAAACACTTGAAACAAAGGCCGTTGTCTACCCTTGTGTGGATATCCAAGCAATAATGCTTGACAAAAGTGGAAAGTGATGCCCACATTGCTGCCCAACAGATGTCTGCAGGGCCACTAAGCTCCGCACCACCCACAAGGATGCCTCGGCGCTTGGGCAGAAGGGCACACAAACCCTCTGGAAGTGGCCAGTTCTGTAACATACGCTAAGACAAAGGCATTACACCAAGTTTAAGTTACAATGTAAACTGCTTTGATTAAATGATAAAGCGGTATAAAAAAAACTGTTATAAAAAAGAAAATAAAGGCCTCCTTAGTACCCCAAAGTCGACTTAGCCACTACGTCACCCTTGTGGGGGTCAGCGAACACCACAAAAAAATGGTTGAACTTACAAAAGGAATTCATAACCTCCAAGTACCAGAGAAGCACCCTCCGGCCATCCACAAGGCAAAGATCCTTATCCTTCCTCCGACACTGCTCCTTAGAGAAGGAGGACAGGCAGACCACCTGGTTCACGTGAAAAAGAGAAAGCATCTTAGGCAAGAAGGAAGGCACAGGCCGAATGGAAATGACTTCCTTTGAAAATGACAGTTAAGGATCTCAGCAAGACAGAGCCTGAAGCGCATAAATCCGCCTTGCGGAACAAATCGTGACCAAGACGACTGTCTTGAGTGTTAAATCCTTCAAAGTAGCATGCTTCAATGACTCAAAGAACACCATCTGGGCTCTGAGCAGTAGAAACAGATCCCAAGAAGGTGTCACAGACCGGAGGGGAGGATGCAGACACTGAATCCCCTGGAGAAAGCATGAGCTGTCTAGGTGCAAGGCTAGAGATTTACCAGCCACTGGACCATGGAAATAGGCCAAAGCTGCCACCTTTGGCATGGAGCTAAGGGAAAGGCCCTTCTCCAGTCCATCCTTTAGAAAGGCCAACAGAGATGGCTCTTTGGTCGCCTCAAGAGCCAACTGCCGAGTCCCACACCATTGCTCAGAGGCACCAGATCTGCAAGTATGCTAGCCTGGTAGACCACCTCTGGGCTCCTTGCAGAATCGAAACCACCTCAGGAGAGTAACCTTACGCGCTAGCCATCTCCTTTCAAGAGGCAAGCCGTAAGCAAAAAGAGAGCCAGGTCCTCGAGGACAATCGGTCCCTGCTGCAATAGGCCTCGAGACGGAGGCAACCGAAAAGGAGGTGCCTGCAGGAGCCGAATCAGGTCTCCAAACCACGCTCTCCTCGGCCAAATCCGGCACCACCAGAACAATCCTGCCTGGGTAGTGATCTATACGTCAAATCACAGGCCCCACTAGGGACCATGGAAGAAACATGTAGAGCAGGTGCAGACTTGGCCAAGGCTGTGTCAGGACATTGAGGCCCCTGGACCTTGCCTCCGTGTGGCTACTGAAGAAGCACTTCCTGACTCAATTTCCACCCTTCAGGATTCTGAGAGTGATGGCTGAGGAAGTCCACTTCCATATTGTCCACCTCAGCAAGATGCTGGGCTGACAAGGCTAGGAGGTTTATCTCCGCCCAGGCAAACAGGAGAGCCACCTCCAGGGCTACACCAGCACTCCTTGTGCTGCTTTGCCGATTGACATAAGCCACCACCGTGACGTTGTCCGAAAACACTCAAACCACCTGGCCCTCGACCAGGGGCCTGAAATGCATTAGATCCAACCTAATGGCTCTTGCCTCGAGGCAGTTGATGGATCATACTGCTTCCATGCAGTTCCAATGGCCCTGAGCTGTAGAGTCTTGGCAATGGGCTCCCCAAACCGAGACCGGCATTAATCATCAGCAGGATCCAGGCAAAATCGTCCAGTGGCACGCCCTTCTTCAGATGACAGCGCTGCTGCCACCATCGTAGGCTGGTCTTCATCATCGGGAGCATGAGCCTGCACTCCTGAGAAATCAGGGACCACCAAATCAGCAAGGACCGCTGGAGAGGCCACATGTGAGCATGCATCCACGACACTATCTCTATGGTCGCCGCCATCAATCTGAAGATAATCCCAGACTCTTCTGGGAGTCTTTTGCACAAAGAACAGTGCCAGACAATCCAACAGTCTTTTGACTTTCTCCTCTGGCAGGAAAAATTCTGCCCACTCGAGTGTTGAAATGTGCTCCCAGGAACTCCAGAGACTGGGAAGGCAACAGCTGGCTCTTTCCCTGCTTGATCACTCAACTGAGGCTTTCCAAAAAGGACACCACTTGGGACATCACCCCAGATGCCTCTGAAAGGGAAGGGGCCCAGAGGAGCCAGTTGTCCAGACATGGATGGACACAGCTCTCTTGGTGCCACCACCATGATCTTGGAGAACATCCCTGGGGTGGTGGATAGCCCAAAAAGGAGGGCAGTGAACAGATAGTAAGAGCCAAGCATGGCACAATGCAGATACGTTTGCTGATCCATCCAGATTGGGATATGAAAATATGCCTTGGTTAGAGCCAAGGAAGCCAAGCATGCCCATCGGTGTACTTCTTGAATTATGGAGCACAAGGTTTTCATCCAGAAGCACAGGATGTGCAAGTGCTCCTTGACCCCCTTGAGGTCTAGAACGGGTTGGAAGGAATTGTCTTTTTTTTTTAAATTGGGCACCACAAAATAGGAGGGGTATCTGCCCTTGCCCTGCTTGTCCAGGGGGATGGGAACCACTGCCTTTAGGCGCAGCAATTTGTCCAAAACGATCCGCACAGTGGCACTTTTGATCACAGATACCCAAAGGAAAATGACAAAAGCATCTGGAATTGGCTCTTTGCATTCCCAGGATATAGCTGAACTGAAAAGTGTCTAGCACCCAGCAATCCTTGGTAACTCGGATTCATTCCTGAAAGAAAACGTGAAGTCTGCCTCCAACTGGAGGAACCAGGGAATGGGCCCTCACACTTTCACTGCACAGCCTGGGAGAGGCCTCGCCTGGAGGGGACTGAGTCCCTGGGCCCATGTGCTCCATGAAAGGATTCAGAATGAGCCTGCATTCCATAAGGGGAAGAAGGGCTCTCCAGGCCGGTAGCAATGGAATTCCTGAGACCCTCCAGGAGTCCAACCAGTGCTCTTGCGAGGAGCAGGTGGAGGCTAACAGAAAAGGAGCTCCACTTGCTACACAGGCCCTTAGACCTGTCCTCCAGAAGGTGGAAGATTTTGTCTCAACCAGGCCCTTTGCTTGCTTCTCCCAATCGGACCTAACTGAAGCACCCCTCTAAGGCCAGATTGGCAACTGGGCTTTGGAAGTGGTCCACTGCCCCATATCAAAGCCAAGCCAAGCCAATGCCATGTCACCATCGACAGGCACAATCCCTGGCCACTAGATGTACTAAGTCATAATATCAAGTCTGCACATACTGCCAACTGAAGAATAGCAGCCGCTGTAGCAAACTGGTTCTTCAACACAAATCCTCCTTTCAGCCCAGAGTATCTTTCAAGGCCAATCCACCTTCTGGTAACTGCTATGACCTGCGCATCCACCTTGGAAATATCAAACCACACAACGCACTCCCTCTCTGGGAGAGCGTGCATCATCATTTAAAAAAAAAAATATAAATCTGTTTATTGAAGAAACTGACATACGGTATAATTACATCAACTGACTTGATACATAATACACAAATGTAAATATTCAATGTAACCACGAACCCGGCAGAGGCCTGATTTGGGTCTGGGGAGCAGTTGGCACTCTTACACCACTCTGTCCCCCCCCGGCAGCTCATATGTCAGAGTTTAATAATGTCCTCCTCTATCTGGTTCTATTTCACATGGGGGTTACCCCACTTTATCAAGCTGGGTCCTCCGCGATACACCCGGGCAGCAAATCTCCCTCATTTCCATATCATCCACACTGGCCTTATATGGAGAGCAATTCATTTCAAGCCATAGGAGCCAATGTATCAATGTAAGATCCCCAAATAGATAAGAACCTCCCCCACCTCTTGACTTTGCCCCTAGCCTTCAGGCATTCCATCAATATTAAATGATGGAAGCCCGCACGCCACACCCAGTGAGTCAGAGCAGCAGCCTCCCGCCAGTGACGCACCAGATAGTGTTTACCTATCATGCAGGCCTTTAGGACCAATAGCCACCCTCCCACTCCTTTGGGTCTACCAGAAGACAACTCAAATATAATAAGTGTTGCTGTCCATTGTATTGCTTGCCCCATGACGGTTTTTAAATATCGATTTATCTGGGACCAATATCCAGTTAAGCCTTTGTAGGTCTACCACATGTGGCCGAAGTCGGTCAGGGGAGCCTGACATTGTGGGCAGCTGCCACTCGTGACTATTCTACTTAGAAAAGCTTGGCGAGGAGAAAACTCTGCCCTGTACAATATTCAATATTGCAGCCCCTGTAGCCTACCCTCTCAGATCAGTGTGGGTATATGCGCGACTGCCCACACAAGGGCCCCTGCCGTCACCCGCACCACCAACTCCGAGGTTCTGGCTCCCTCCAGCGCTGAAAGATCTCAATTCGAGTTCCATTGCTGCAATTTACAAACAAACTTCAAAACGGATCTACATTCTTCCTCCCCCACGTCAAAAATCTGTATCACCTGTGCTGAAATCTCTGCTCACAGTGCCTCATTTGTGATAGTACTGATATAATGCCTTGCTTGCAAGTACCCGAATATATGACTAGGTTTTAACTCAAATTTCTCCCAGAGTGTCGAAAAAGGTTTAACATGTCCCATTACATCCACTAAGTATCCTAGTTTGTAAAGTCCACGTTTAGCCCAGTCTCCAAACATTGAATTTTCGCTCCCGGAGTAAAACATAGGTTCCCTTGTAGAGATAGGAAGCTTGTGTGGGCTGGCGATATCTGCCATTTAAGGCAAAGGTGTTTCCAGACCCGCCGAACAGGGCCAGTCAAAAGACTCGGGGTAATACATGAAGGCAACTCTCAGTTCTCTGAATGTAATGCTGCCATCAAAGAATAGGGTGCTACAAACTCTTCCTCCAGCTCGCAGGGTGTGAAAAATTGAGTTTGACCAAGCCAGTCCTGCGGGTGGTGGAGATTAGCATAAGTCTCAAGATCTGGGGTACCTACCCCACCCCATCTCCATGGGCCCTGCATCCATTGTAGTGCCACTTGAGTTCAACCTCCCTGCCACAAAAAACAATGCAGGGCACAATCCAGTTTCATCACTTCCCTACGCAACAGGCATAATGGCAATATTTTATTTATTTACATTCTCTTATGTACCGCGCTATTCTGCATCAGTGCGGTTTACATTGAACAAACTGAAATTACATTGAACAGGGCATTATAACTTGGAGATAGCTGTAGAGTATACAAGAGTTTGGGAAACAAAACCACGCGGAAGACTGCAATGCGCCCCATCATAGATAAGGGCAAAACCATCCAATCATGCATCTTGATCTGTATATGGCAGATAACAGCCTTATGATTCAAGTGATATAGCAGTCCTGGGTCGCTAGGGAGCTGAATCCCAAGATATCGGAATGCCTGCCCTGCCCATCGAAAGGGAAAGTCCACTCCCCACCTCATTCGTAGGCGTCTGGAGATATCCAGAGCCTCAGTTTTGTCCATGTTTATCTGGAGTCCCGAGATCCATTCCAAAGTGAATCAGCTCATCTACCAAATTTGTTAAGGAGGCCCGTGGACAGGTGAAATGCACCAATAAATCATCAGCAAAAGCAGATAGTAAGAATTCCGATTGTTCAATGTGCACTCCACGGACCCCAGGGCAGGCCACTACCTTCCACACTAAAGGATCTACGAATAAGACAAAGAGGAGAGGGGGACAGGGTCAACCCTGTCAGGTCCCCCGCTCAAGAACAAACGGGTCAGAGATGTCTCCGTTGGTTGTGATCACTGCTGATGGTCTATCATAGAGTGTTTTTACCATTCGAATAAAGGAGTCTCCCAAACTGTATTGGGACAGCAAGCTGAAAAGATACTCTCAGCTCACCCGATCAAAGGCCTTCTCTGCATCAAAGCTTACTAGGAGTGATGGAATATTGTAGGTGTGTACCCACGCCAGCAAAGCAACGATCTGTCTCATATTGGTGAATGCAGAGCGGCCTCTCACAAATCCGACCTGGAAGGGATGTATAAGATCTGGAAGCAAGGGCGCCAGTCTGTTAGTCAAATCTTAGCCCATAATTTCAAATCCATGTTAAAAAGAAAGATAGGACGATATGACCCCCCCTGTTGGGGGTCCTTGCCTGGTTTAGGAATCAAGGTAATGTGTACAGAATTGGTACATCATCTGAAGCCTCTACCCTCTCCTGATATAGACCTGTCAGTGGGTCAATCACCTGGTCATGCAACATGTTATAGAATTCAACCATGAATCTATCAGGGCCTGGGACCAGACATCACTCTGCATGATGGATAGCTAATGACACCTCATCTACCATAATAGGGGCTCCCAAGCAGGCAGCCTGTTGTTCTGTGATATGTGGTAAGGGGAGGTTACGAAAATGGTCTGCCACCCTTTTGGGTGAGCCCAGATCTCATTGATGCAACTTCTGAAAAATTTCCTGAAACAGACCCAGAATAGAAAGGGTAGTTTTGTGCACCTGTCTGGTAGCATCTCTAAGCCTAGAAACAAAGTTTAACCTCTGGGGACCAGGCAGACAATGTGCAAGAAGCCTACCCGTTTTATCCCCATAGTGGTACAATTGAAACTTGCAATAAAAAAGGGATTTCTTAGCTCGTTAATGGATAAGCTCATTCAATGCAGCATGCAGTTCTAAGAGGCGAGCCCTGGAGGTCTGATTCAAGATTCACGCATATTGTCTGCGAGCTCTCACCACCCGTCTCTCCAGACGCAAAATTCTCACATTAATAAGTTTCCATCACCTTGCCATGTAGGCAATTATTTCTCCCCGTAATACTACCTTCACAGTCTCCCAGTAGAGCTTGGGGGTCTCTTTGTGTTGGGCATTGTGATGTTGATAGTCTTCCTATTTTTCCAATAGGGTCTTGCAAAATTGTTCATCATGGTAGACCTCTAGGGGGAAAAGCCACATGCAGGTCCCTGTCCCCACCCGAGCCCATGCCAGATCTAACCAGATTGGGGTATGGTCCAAAATTTCCATTGGACCTATATGCGCATCCTTCACCTGAAAGAACCCCATGATAGTGAGAATATAATATATGTGAGCATTTGATCCACGTGCCTGAGAATTGTGTGTATAAGTCCTTTTTGGTTGGATGTAGCAACCGACACAGTCCACCAGATCCAGCCGTTGCCTGAAACCCTGCAATATTCGTGTAATTCCAATGTGTGCATCTTGCCTACCTTGCAAAGTATCTATCAAAGGATCTAGTACCCCATTAAAGTCTCTCCCCACTACCACCAAATCTATGGGGAACCACTCCATTTAGAGGCTAGTTTGGTATAAAACAGCGTCCAGTGAATTTGGCCCATATATGTTACATAATCCTAGCGGTCATACGTCCAGGTCCCCTAACAACATCACATATTGGCCTTGAGGGTCTATGTAAGTTTGTCTGCATATATACTGGACCCTCTCGTGAATCAGAATTACTAACCCCCCCCTACAGCCTTGAGCAGGTGCTCCAAATATCTGACCCACCCAGTCTCTCTGGAATTGCTTAACAAATATTTTTGTTCTGTGTTCACAGATGAAGAACCAGGAGCAGGACCTCAGAAAACACCCACAAATAGGAACAGAAGCGAGGGACATCTTGAACAATTTTCAGAAGACTGTTCATGAGAAACTAGCTCAACTTAAAGTAGACAAAGCGATGGGACCAGATGGGATACACCCTAGAATACTGAGGGAACTTGGGGACGTTTAGCAGCTCCACTGACTGACCTTTTCAATGCCTCGTTGGAGTCGGGAGTGGTGCCAAAGGACTGGAGAGAGGCTCATGTGGTGCCTTTACACAAAATCGGAAGTAAGGATGTGGTTGAAAACTACAGGCCGGTTAGTTTAACTTTGATGGTGAATAAATTATTGGAAACGCTGCTGAAAGAGAAAATAGTGAGGTTTCTGGAGTCCAGCGGATTACAGGATCCGAGGCAGCATGGATTCACCAGAGGCAGGTCTTGTTAGACAAATCTGATTGATTTCTTTGACTGGGTGACCAGGGAGTTGGACCGAGGGAGAGCCCTAGATGTGGTGTATTTAGATTTCAGTAAAGCCTTTGACACTGTTCCTCATAGGCGACTTATAAACAAATGGAGCACCCTAGGGATGGACCCTAAAGTTACTGCTTGGGTTAGAAATTGGTTGGGTGGGAGGCAACAAAGAGTACAAGTAAATGGAGCTCACTCTGACGAGAAGGATGTTATCAGTGGTGTGCCCCAGGGATCTGTCCTTGGTCCGATTCTTTTTATCATCTTTGTTAGTGATATAGCGGAAGGGCTGTCGGGTAAGGTTTGCCTCTTTGCGGATGATACCAAAATCTGCAATAGAGTAGACACCCAGGAAGGTGTAGATAACAGAAGGGATCTAGCTAAGCTTGAAGAATGGTCTAGAATTCGGCACCTGGGATTTAATGTTAAAAAATGTAAGGTCATGCGTTTGGGCTGCAGCAATCCAAGAAAGCAATATAGTATAGGGGGTGAAGTACTTTTGTCCACTAAAGAAGAGTGGGACCTAGGCGTGGTTGTGTCTGATGATCTTAAAGTAGCTAAACAGGTAGAAAAGGCGACAGCAAAAGCTAGAAGGATGCTTGGGTGCATACGGAGAGGAATGGCTAGCAGAAAAAAGGTTCATGCAGTTCGCATTGTACAGATGTAAATAGTTACCCATGTTTCTGTCCAAGTTCTTATACCTGTTAATTGTAAACACAGATCAACTAGTTTGAAATGTGTATGTAAATGGTTCCATGTAAACCGCACTGATGGAAAATAGCAGGTATATAAGAGAATGTAAATAAATAAAAAAGGAGGTGATAATGCCTCTGTATAAGTCTTTGGTGTGACCTCATTTGGAGTATAGTGTGCGATTCTGGAGATCGCACCTTCAAAAGGATGTGAACAGGATGGAGTCGGTGCAGAGGGTGGCTACTAAATTGATTAGTGGTCTTCATTATAAAGCATATGAGGACAGACTGAAGGATCTTAATATGTACACCTTAGAGGAAAGGCAGGATAGAGGTGATATGATTGAGATGTTTAAATACCTCTGTGTTCTCCAGGACCAAGCAGGAAGTCAGTCCTCACTTATGGGTGACGTCGGCGCCGACGGAGCCCTCGCGGAGCAATTTTCCCCAGCTTTCAAAGAAAGCCTTTGGGAATTGCAGCGCGCATGCGCGGTCCTCTTCCCGCCCAAGGGTGCCATCTTAGCCAGTCTTCTTTTTTCCGCGGAGCCCTACAGACGTACCCGTCGTGTCCCCGCGAAAAAGTTGATTTTTTCTTCAGAATTTCTCTTTTCCATTCGGTTCGACGCCGGTCTTTTTCCCGCCGGACTCGCGACGCCGGTCTCGAGTCCTCTTCTTATTTTTCGGTTTTTCTGACTTAGTCAGTTTTTCGTTTCGGTTTTTTCCCTGGCAGCCCGGTCCTTTGACCTCGGCGGGGCCCTTTTTTCCCCCGATGGCTGCCAGTGGTTTCAAGCGGTGTGGTCAGTGTGACCGAAATATGTCACTAACTGACACACACGACTTTTGCCTCCGCTGCCTGGGCCCGGATCATGAAGAAAATGATCTGTGGGCCCTGCGGCAAAATGTCCTCCAAAGCGTTGAGAAGTCGGCGGCATCAGCGGGATAGGATCTTCGCTGACCCCAGCCGTACCCGGACCTCGTCGGAGGCCTCCGCGTCCAAAGGTTCCAGCTCGGACCGTCGCCGGAGTTCCTCCGACAGGGGTTCTCCCTCCAGGGACCATCGTCGTAAGGTGAAACCCGCGAGGGCGGCGTCAGTGGACGCTCCTGGCTCCGCGAGGGCCAGGTCGCATAGCCCCGATAGCCGTCCCGGGTCCTTGGAGAAGGAGCATCTCACGAAGCGACCTCGCCTGGAGTCGGAGCTGCCCTGCTCAGGTAAGTCCTGTGTCCTCCTGGACTCGCCTCCGAGACAGCCGACGTCGGGGCCCGGCGCCGTCGGGCCCGAGTCGGGGGCTGCTGGGTCACCTGAGCTCGGACTCAGGTTGACGGCCTTGGAGAGCAGATTGTCTGCCTTCATGGACCAGCAGCGGGCACTGCTCGCTGGCTTCGCTGCGCCGCTGCCCCGACCGCCGGGACGTCGACGTCCAAGTCGACCCCGGAGACCGAGCCGATCCTCGAGTCGATGCGAACTCGAGTCGATCCTCGTCGAGGTCCCCCTCGGCCTCCCGTTCGGGACCGAGGTCGCCGACGCCGACTCCCTCGGCGTCGGGGCGGCAGGCGCCGCGCCCTGCCCGGGCCGACCCCACCGAGTCCTCGTCGGAGTCGGTCTGGGAGTCTGAAGAGGAAGAGTCGCCTGATTCTTTCCGGACTCGGTGTGTCCCCTCGACGCCCTCCAGTATGACTCTCCCGCAAGGGAACACTTTACTGTACCGGTTCCTCCCAAGCTGGAACGACTACTCTTCCGCATGTGGGAGAGTCCGGCCACCTCGCCGGTCCTGAGCAAGCGGGTCGATTCTATCTATCGAGTCCGCAAGAGCCCTGGCTTCCAAAAAGCACAGCTGCCACACCATTCCATGGTAGTGGAATCGGCCATGCATCGTCTTAAGAGCCAGAAGATGCACTCCTCGGTGCCTCCTGGCAGGGAGGCCCGTAACCTGGATGGCCTTGGTAAGAAGTGTTTCCAGGGCTCTATGCTTGCGTGTCGTGTCCAGACCTACCAGCTGTACATGGGCATGTATCTCCGAGACCTGGCTAAAGAGCTAGCCGGATTCTCCGCTGGTTTGTCCGAGGAACCCTTGCGGAGGTTCCTGGCCTTGTCCACTGGTATTCGGGAATGCTCAAAATTCATATCCCGAGCAGCCTACGATGGCTTTGAAGCGTCGGCTCGAGTGGCCGCAGCCGGCATCGGTGCCCGCCGACAGGCTTGGCTTCAGTCATCTGACCTTGAGCCCTGGGTGCAGGACAAGTTGGTCGATGTCCCCTGCCAAGGCGAAAACCTCTTTGGCAAGCCCATGGCTGAAAAGGCTGCACAAATTGAGACGGAGACTCTCACCAGGACTAGGCTTTCTAGGAAGACCTCCGCCCCTTCCCAGAAAAAGAAGGGCTCGGGAAAGAAGTCCTTTTACCCGAGGAAGGCGGCTGCCTACAAACAATACCCCCATTATCAGGCCCCTGCAGCTCCCCAACAGGGCCAGCAGGCCAAGGGACGGGGTAACGGGTCCCGTAGGCAGCAAGCCCCCAAGCCTGCACCACCAGCCCCTGCTCAGCAGGGTGGGGGTTTTTGACTCACTAAGCATAGCCTCTCCCCCCCCGCTGGTTCCTCCCAGCACCGGAGGCCGGCTGGTTCACTTCGCCCACAGGTGGTCCAGCATCACCGCAGATGCCTGGGTGCTTCAAGTCGTGCGAGAGGGCTATCCTCTCCACTTCCACCAGGTCCCTCCTCCTATTTTCCGGGAGAACCTCCACGACCCCCTCTGCACAGGGAATTACTCCTTCAGGAGTTAGCAGGTCTTCTACAGGAACAGGCGGTGGAACCGGTGCCCCACCACCTGAAAGGTCAAGGCTTTTTACTCCAGGTATTTTCTGATACCAAAGAGAACAGAAGGCCTCAGACCCATCCTGGACCTGCGCAACCTCAACAAGTTCCTCGTGCGAGAGAAGTTCAAGATGCTTACCCTTGGAATCCTTCTGCCCTACCTCCAGCAGGGAGATTGGCTATGCTCCTTGGATCTAAAGGATGCCTACACGCACATCCTCATCCACCCAAGCCACCGACAATACCTAAGGTTGTGGTGGCAGGAAATCATTACCAGTACAGAGTACTGCCCTTGGCCTGTCCTCCGCACCGCGAGTCTTCACAAAATGTCTCGCGGTGGTGGCGGCCCATCTCCGGCTTCACGGCCTCTATGTCTTTCCGTACCTCGACGACTGGCTCATCAGAGCAGCGTCCGCTCTGGAGGTCACCAACGCCACGCGCCGCACGGTGACTCTTCTGCAGCACTTGGGCTTTGTTATAAACTTAGCAAAGTCCACTTTGCTCCCCTCACAGGATCTCGAGTTCATCGGCGCAAGGCTGCACACTCCTCAGGCACGAGCATACCTACCGCTCGACAGGGCTCAACGGCTCATGGACCTAGCCGACCGTTTTCGCAGCCAGCCCCTGGTCTCCGCCAGGCGCTTCCTGAGACTACTCGGCCATATGGCTTCCACCGTCCATGTGACCCCCAATGCCCGCCTGAATATGCGGCCTGCTCAATGGTGTCTCCGCCAGCAGTGGCGACAAGCCACAGGCGGCCTAGCAGACCTAGTGCGCGTCTCCGAGCCGCTGATCTCGTCTCTCCGGTGGTGGCTTCAGCAGCCGAACCTGATATTCGGAATGCCTTTCCAGTCACCTCAGCCGGCCCGGGTGCTGACGACAGATGCATCCCTCCTGGCTGGGTGCGCATTGCCAAGGGGCACGTACTCAGGGCCTCTGGACCACGTGGGAGTCTGCTCAGCAGATCAACTTCCTGGAGCTCAGGGCGATCCGCCTGGCTCTCAAGGCTTTCTCCCACCTGACTTCTCACCAGTCCGTCCTTGTCCAGACGGACAATCAAGTTGCCATGTTCTACGTGAACAAGCAAGGGGGCACGGGCTCCTTCCTCCTCTGCCGGGAGGCACAGAAGCTCTGCTCTTGGGCCGTCAGTCACGGCATTCTCCTCAAGGCAGTTTATCTCCCAGGCCAAGAGAATTACCTGGCGGACAAACTCAGCAGGATCCTTCAGCCGCACGAGTGGCGTCTGGATCCCTTGGTAGTTCAGAAGCTCTTTCTAAAGTGGGGCCTCCCCACGGTGGATCTCTTTGCCAGTCCTCACAACCGGCAACTTCCTCGCTTCTGCTCTCGTCAGCCCCACCCCCTTCGGGTTGCGGCGGACGCTTTTCTACTCTCATGGTCGGGAAGCCTTCTGTATGCTTCCCTCCCATCCCGCTAGTCTCTCGGACTCTTTTCAAGGTTCTCCGGGGCCTTCATGATCCTGGGGGCCCCTCGCTGGCCCAGACAGCCGTGGTTTCCGCTCCTGCTGCAATTAGCGGTGGAGGATCCATTCCCTCTGGGGTTTCAACCGGATCTCCTCACTCAGGATCAGGGGTCTCTGCTACACCCCAACCTCAGGTCTCTCAACCTAATGGCCTGGCTGCTGAGAGGGTAGTCCTTGCTCCCCTTCTCCTGCCGGCAGAGGTGGAGGAGGTCGTCTTGGCTTCGCGACGACCTTCTACCCGAAAATGCTACGCCCTTAAATGGCGTCGCTTTTCCGTTTGGTGTACCCAACAGTCTCAGGATCCCTTCTCCTGCCCGGTGTCGGTGATCTTGCAGTACTTGCTACACCTCTCTAATCTGGGACTTAAGTCCAACTCCGTCAAAGTTCACCTCAGTGCTCTTTCGGCACATCATGTGCCGGTGGACGGCAGACCTCTCTCCAGCGACCCTCTCGTAGCGAGGTTTCTCCGAGGTCTCCTTCTACTTAAACCACCTCTGCGCCCGCCAGCGCCTGACTGGGACCTGAATGTGGTTTTGCAGCGGATCACCTGTCCGCCTTCTGAACCTATGGCTACCTCTTCTCTCCGTTTTCTGTCTTGGAAAACACTGTTCTTGATAGCCTTCACTTCCGCTAGACGCGTAAGTGAATTGCAGGCCCTCGTGTCTGATCCCCCTTACACTCGGTTCTACAAAAATAGGGTAGTCCTACGGACTCACCCAAAATTTCTTCCAAAAGTGGTCTCCCCTTTTCACATCAATCAGGAGGTGGTACTTCCAACCTTCTTTCCCAGACCACACTCCAGCCGAGCTGAAACGGTCCTCCATACCCTGGACTGTAGAAGGGCTTTGAACTTCTACCTTGACCGTACGCGGGAAGCACCGTAAAGCTGCTCAGCTTTTTGTGTCTTTTGACCCCAATAAATTGGGGCTCCCGGTCTCCAAGCGTACTCTGTCCATCTGGGTTGCGGACTGTATCTCTTGGGCTTATGGGGCAGCCGGACTCTCCTTGGAAGGTCGAGTCACGGCTCATTGCGTTCGGGCAAAGGCTACGTCAGTGGCTTACCTCCGCTCTGTTACGCTGGCAGACATCTGCCGGGCCGCTACTTGGTCTTCGAGCCAGACTTTTGCGGTCCATTACTGTCTCGAGAGGGAGTCCTGCAGGGACAGTGCTTTCGGACAGGCAGTCCTCCGTAATCTCTTTGAGGTCTGAGCAACTCCTACCCTCCATCCCGGATGTGGGCTACCGGTGGGTAATAATTCAGCGAAGATTCTTTCCTTCTGTGCTGCTGAGCTAGAGGGAGCTCATTTTGTGCTTAGGGTCTCCGGTAGCCTTGAGCTTGGGAGTCCCATAAGTGAGGACTGACTTCCTGCTTGGTCCTGGAGAAAGCGTAGTTACTCACCTGTAACAGGTGTTCTCCAGGAGCAGCAGAATCAGTCCTCACAACCCTCCCTCCTCCCCTTGGAGTTGCAATCGTCTGCTTTAGTTTTTTTGCAAATTTTTATGCTGTCTTTTTTAGCTATGTCATCTGACTGGCTAAGATGGCACCCTTGGGCGGGAAGAGGACCGCGCATGCGCGCTGCAATTCCCAAAGGCTTTCTTTGAAAGCTGGGGAAAATTGCTCCGCGAGGGCTCCGTCGGCGCCGACGTCACCCATAAGTGAGGACTGATTCCTGCTGCTCCTGGAGAACACCTGTTAGAGGTGAGTAACTACGCTGCATGTTCAGGGAGAGAGCCTCTTTCAATTGAAAGCAAGTTCTGCTACGAGGGGACATGGGATGAGGGTTAAGGGAGATAGATTCAGGAGTGATATGAGGAAATATTTCTTTACGGAAAAGAGTAGTGGATCGGTGGAATAATCTCCCAGTGGAGGTGGTAGAGATGAGGACAGTAACTGAATTCAAAAAAGCATGGGACAAACAGGATCTCTAAAGGAAAAAAGGGGACTGTTGTAGTTGTTGATAAGGAAGGACAGACTAGATAGGCCATGTGATCTTTTTCTGCCATCATGTTTCTATGTTCGAGGTTTGTCTGATGCGTCTTCTGGAGGAGAGCCACATCACATCCATGGCGTGCCAGGGCTCATAGAATCTTTGCACATTTAATAGGAGCTCCCAGGCCATAGACGTTCCATGAGATTACTCTCAGCCTGTGTCAATGATTGGTGGCTCTGTCCCATAGGTATACAGCATTAGTTTGGGAGGATTCCCCCCAGCCTAGGGATCCCCCTGTCATAACCCACCCTGGTGCATTCACAGAGAACATAGAACTTGCCCACCTTAACTCCCACCCCCAACTTTGCCCAATCCCACCCCCTCCCTGTCTCCCTCCCCTCCCACACACTTATTTCCCCCCAATGTTCCCATTCTACACCAACCTCCTTGGGGGTTATTGTGATGTGTAGAGATTCCCCCCACTTGTTATAACCATTTCTCCCATCACTCATACACAAACCACCCCTCCCATTTCCATGCCTCCTTATTTACAGTCTACAGCTTTTCCGTACATTTTCATATATTGAGCCAATCACCATCAGGACCATGTGATATCAGTTTTGTTCCGCCTCTTACACTGGCAATTCCAGCCCACCTTCGAGGACCCCATCACTAACGGTGGTCGGTTCAGTTCAAGTATAATCTCTTCTCTCCTCCGGAGGGATCTACCTCAGCATAACCCCTATCCTTCATGCTATACATTCCAAAATTGTTCCCAAAGCATGCTTTCTATGGGAGTAACAAAGTCATGTTAATTATAATACCACCTAGTGTGGGATACAAACTTATGAAACGAACAGTAAACATTCAACTTTTATATTACCCTTACATATTCATCATTGTTAGGAAATACTCTGTATTCAACAAAAAAAAAAGAAAAGGCTTGCTCTTCCACTGAAGTCATCCATTTCCCCCGTTCCAGGATCCTGTTAGGGTAGGTCACTGGACCATAAAAAGTTCAATCTCTGAGTTTCCTGGACCATGCCCTCTCAGCCTCTGGATCCCAGTCTCCAATATGCAGCCCCTTGACACAGGAAATACTTTCTACTGTTTGTCAGTCCTCAAACAGCCTAGCCATTCAAAAACTGCGTGGCTTCTGTCGATGTCCCGAACTGCAGCTGATGGCCTTGATGCTCAACCCTGAGCCTAACAGGATATTGGAGGTAGAAACTTAAGTCTTTAGTCACCAACTGTCCACAACTAGTAGCGAAATCCCTTCTCTGCTTACTAGCGGCGAATAGTCTTGAAAAACCAGAATGTCCTTAAACGGGTGATCCGAGTGCCTCTGGGCCCGCGCCGCCTGCAATACTGCTTCCTTTTGCAAGTAGTTATGAAATCTTGCAATGATTGCTCTGGGCCTGTTTGCTTCTTCCCGTCTGAGGCCTATCCTGTATGCTCTCGAAGATTATTTTCCCACCTTGTTCGTTTATCTGCAGCAGCAGCGGCGGCCCTAGCCAGGTCTCCAAGTAACCACGGAGCTTGCCATCTTTCATCGACTCAGCCACTTCTATGAATCTGAAGTTTTTCTGCCGCTCACAGTTCTCTAGATCCTCCAGCTTTTCATTCTGCTGGCGAAGTAAATCTTCAAACCTTTGGATGGTTTGAGCGTGTTCACGCTGCAAGTCTTCGACATCAGAGATCTTTTGTTCAGCCTGAACCATTCAGCCCCTGACATCGGTCATAGCTTGCGTCAGCTGAGATACTTGAGAGGATAACCCCTGTAGCCGACCCTCAAGAGCTACAACTACCACCCTGAGTCACCTCCTCCATTAGGCCAGTTGTGGTGGCAGCGGCTGCACTCTATATCGCTGGCTCCACCATCTTAGATTCTGGATCCAGTCTTATCCTTACTTGTAGCTTTCACAACCATCCATCAATCTCAGCTGCCCAGGGAAGTACTCTCCAGGTGCTTTTCATTTCTCTGAACTAATCTTGAGGTTCTGAGAGCAATGGGGACATCATAAAATTTAGGTTTTTGCAGGTTGGAGGATTGCCCCAGAGCAGAATGAAAACACATTCTTCCTGCTCATTGTATCACGTGACCTCAGCGTGCACCTTCTTATACACATTTAGCCCCTTAGGCAGGGAGTTGGGGGAATCCCACTCCGACTGGAACAGGTCCTTGAGCACCTCCAGGAATGGGAGTCAGTAGTGGATTTCCACACACCTTGGAGTGGATGCATCTTTGGATCCTGCTCCGTGTCTGGACCATCTGCCAAGCTCAAGGAGGATAAGACCTTGGAATCAATGCTTCCAGTTCCTACTCCCAGAACAGCCAGATAACATTGACCTTCTCACAAGCCTCTGAAGGCGAGAGTACATCTACATCAAACGTCTCAATCCAAGTCACAGTCCAAATCTCAGATAGATCCCAGCTGATCCCCATCTCCAGAGGGCGCTCTTTGCCGGGAATGCTTAGCCATCAAACAGGGCTCCACTCTCAGCCTGTCCCTCATGAGACTGTGCTCGGGGGGGAAACCAGAGGTCACAGGATTTAAGTTTCCACACCAGAGTGACCAGGCCTGCTGTAAAAGGAAAAGAATCTCGGGGAGGACAATCCATATTCCTGAAGTTCTCTTCACGGAAATGACCCCCCACACTAGGAGGCATAGTTCCTTCGATTCCCTACAGGACAGGGAGAAGCCCATAGCACGGTTGCCGGAGCCTCTGACCAGATGAACATCCTTACCTGTAGTGCGCTTATCCACCACCTCCTGTCCTGAGGCAGTCAAGGTCATATTATTTATTTATTTAGTTAGTTTCTTATATACCGCACTATTTAGTATCAGCGCGGTTTACATGGAACAGTGAAACATAATGAACAAACGTTAGTTTTACAGAGAACAAGGAAATACAACTTGGATAACTTAGGGAAACATGCACATCAACTATTTACATATTAACAGCATCCTCTGACTGAAAGAGGGGAGTAAGCCCTCCAGGGACAACTCAGAAGTAGCCATGCAAGAAGGACAGAAGCCAGAGATAAGGTGTCTTGCTTGCCAAAGGCCAAACATTTCCTGGAAGAAAACGACAGAGTTAAGGCAAGTATCACAACAGTGGGTGCTAAGGCCACGGTGGCCCAAAAGGCACGCGTTAACTGCACTCTTCTTGCAATGTGCTTTACAGGTGCTAGGGTAGGAACCCACAGAATGACCAGACTATGTTACAATGTATACAAGTTACAGAGTTGAGTGAAAATCATATTGTTACAATGTAAACAACTGAGTTCAATGTAAACCACCTTGATTTAAGGAAAAGGTGGTATAGAAATACTGTTAAATAAATACATTTAAAGTGACTAGCAGGCAGATTCCTCAGAGAGCCTTCTGCAATCTTTGGGAGAGAGCAGGGGGGACAGGGCATTGAGGTTGTATGAGGCTGCTGAATTCTTCCATCTTTCCAATTTTTTGACCGATTAACAGGCTCTTATCTAGGGTAAGAGCGTGGAGCTGAATCGATCTTCCCTCCCCTCTGGCTACCAAAAAGACCAGTCTGGTGGAGCCTCCCACATCATGCTCAAGTGAGAGAGTCACCCTGAAAGTGGTCTGTCACAAGTGATTTTTATCCATCTTTTCCTCTCGATTCTTCAGAGAGGAGAAAATCCATCCACCATCTGCTGGAGACAAAGAAATACTGCATGGACTTCTGGTGGCTGAGGCAAATAGAGGCATGGGAGTGATGCTATTGAAACCTGGGCTTTTCTTTGGTCTCCACCGATCTGCTGGTAGGGGAACACAACCCACTTGTCTGGACTGGTCTAGCAGGATGATATGGAATAGCAGCTTGCTGGGTCTGGACCAACTGACACTTGTTCAGACCCCTAGCAGGAAGAAGCAGCCTGTCACAGAGGGAAACATATGCTATTCTAACAGAAAGGATATTATAATGGTGGTGGATGAATGCATTAAACCTGTGCACAACACTATGCTTTGCATTTAGGAAAGAAGCACTGGCTTTTCCATACTGAAGTACCCAGGCTAAAATACAATTACAAAGAAATACTTTAAAGTAGTCTTGAAGTCTATCATGCTAGGCAGCAATGATACTACAGATTGTGCTCTTGCACAAGATAACAAAAATGTTGCACCTGAGATGGCCACTCCACTGAAAAAGCCAACTAACCCAAAGTTCACTTCCAGTTCTCACAATAAATTTTACTACACCTTAGTGCAGCCTAAAGCCTGTGTGATTTACTTAAAGTCATCAAATTAAATGGAAGGACAGAGTGCAAATATTGAGGTATTAACAATAATGAAAAAGTATTTGCCTTTGTAGACATGTACCTTAACAGCATCATACACAATTGAAATAGCTGAAGGCAGTTAACTAAGGAAATTTTATGAGGACTGGCATTGAAAGACAGCCTCAATGGTCTTGGAAGCTCATGTACTGCAGTAACATTTGTTGCATCAATGAAAGGCTTCATGACTTATAAAAATGTCAGCAAGAACTGCAATGTGTGAAGTGTAAAATAAAATGCTTATCTATAAATAATATTTATTATACAACTGCATTTCACTTAAAAAAATATATCCTACCGACTTATTAAAAATACTCTCCAACTTGTCATACCTTTAGGATCTAGAAACAGCAGTTTGCTGTAAAAGCACCAAAAATTTGAGAGCACATACAAGGATTTTTGAATCATTATTTTAGACAAAATTGTAAGCAATGCTTTAGAGTTCTCAAGTGGAAAAACTGGGACTGATTTTCAGTTCAGGCTCGGAATACTGGTGAAGTCACCCTCGGTGCTATTTGGATGAGAGGAGTTAAGTGTTCTTGGTTAACCCCAAAGCCATGAGTTTCACTGTAGGCCTTCACCTGTAGATGGAAGGTGATGATATAATCAATCAATGTGTGCCTTCGAGTCAGTCCTGACTCCTGGCGACCCAGAAGCTCAGAAGATGTAAAATAAGGAAGGTAAAGCAGTGGATCTTTGGTAAGTCCAACCTGGAGGATAAATTGGAAATGCAAAAGAAAAAAAATGTCCAACAAAAATCAAGTCTTTAAGAAATGTTTTCTCTATATAATCTGCCACCAGTTCCATCCAGATTATGCAGTACTAGGTTAAGACGTGAATTAGGCTTCAGGGTCAGATCCTGTAATCCAGTCTTTTTTCACTCTGTATTTTCCAACAAGGTGGTGTGCCATGACGAAGTTCTAGATAAGGCCTGCCCCTCTCCAGTCCTTGAGGGCTGGAAAGAGCTCTGGCTTCCAGGATTACCCAAATATATATGTATGTTATACAGATGAATGCACACTGGCAATATCTTTAAATCAAACCAGAAAATCTAAACATATAATTAACAAAGAATGTATATATTGTAACTTATTGGGGAGAAGCACAATCACCGTTTCCTTATCTTCTTAAGTTCTTTCAGAGGACTGATACCAGTCAGTAAATCCATCCTGTGCAATCAGGAAACCCCTTCTATTTGTTGCTGTTTAAGCTTCAGGGTTGTTGTTTTTCTCCATTTTTAGTTTTAAATTGAGGAAGTTTAGCACTTGTCCATTTTCATTGTGTTTGCCCTGACTAATGGTAAATAGCCCACCTGTTCTCCCTGTTGAGGACTAGAGGTTGGGGGCAGCTGGGACTGCTGTGGAGAAAACTGGGAGAGCTGTTGCTGCTGTTGCTGAAGTGGGTTGAAAATGAGTGAACCACCTGAAAGCTGTTAAAAGATTTAAAAAACAAAACAAAACAAAATCAAACCTCAACTGTGCAAAGTATAAAATACAGTCATAGTAAAAGACACCTCTCATGTCCTCCAAACCATACATACAGCGCTCTATTTATGTCTCACATGGCCCTGGGGTACAGGATCTTCAGCACCTTCCATCCTGCTGATGATGGGAAAGAAAACTTAAGCTAGGCGGAGGCCTGAGAAAGGATCATATTCCTCAAACTTACCCACAGGCAAGTCAGTCCTACAAATATATATGTGTATTTATTTTTATTTTAGCTGTATTTATATCCCGCTTTTCACCGGGTCAAAGCGGTCAATTGGGAGATACATTTAACACGAGGGTATCTATCTATACACACACACACTAATGGCATTAAAAGATGTCCCTATGATCCAAAAATTCTAGACACTACCATACACAATACCTTGCAAAAGTCTTCATACTTTTTATTTTTTCACATTCTGCTGTCTAAAAAGAATCATAGCAGGAGTTTCACTAATATATACATTATGCTCTACACTTTCAGGGAGTAATTAGGCAACTATTTTACCAGTATTTAATCATTTGCTTGCATAAATGTTCACGTACATGCATAAATACTTGGTGGAAACCCCTTTTGCAGTAATAATAACCCTTAGTCATTTAGCTTAAGTATTTACCAACTTTGCACAGTAGGATAATCTGAGAACAGTGAGTAAAAACTGCACTATCCACTGTGCAAGTTGGCAGACATTTAAGCTAATCATCCATGAATGGCTTAGTCAAAGGCCAGACCCGAATCTAACAGAAAATCTGTGACAAGTTGGCTGGATTCAGGTCTGGGCTTTGACTGTGCCACGCGTGAGCATTCACTTTCTTCTTACAGAGTCACTCCACTGTTGGCTTTGTGCTTGGGATCACTGTCCAGCTGAAAGGTGAATCTTGAGCGTATAATAAACTAGAACAAGTTTTCCTTCAGGACCTACTTGTGCTCTGAAACATCTTTGCTCTCTTGATCTTCACAACCTTTTCTGTTCCTTCTGTTGCAAAGCATCTATATAACATAATGCTGCCACCACTATGCTTGACTACAGAGATGGTGATGGCAGGGTGATGTGAGGTTTATTTTAGAATTGAGATCAACCAAAAAGTTCCTTTGGTTTCATTAATTAATTAATTTATTTATTTAACTGTATTTATATCCCGCTTTTCACCGGGTCAAAGCGGCACTACATTTAAGGGTGGGGTAATTAAGTATAAGGGTGGGGCCATCACCGGGTAGGCAACATTGATGATTTCGACATAGGACAGACTTTAGACATGGACAGTATAGTTCAGTTTTCAATCAGGGGTCCCTGATGGGTGATATCAGGGGTTGGTGCACTTTCTGGTGGGGATTGCTTCGAAGCATTCTTGGAATAGGATGGTTTTTAGCTGTTTTCTGAAGGACATTAGATCGTTGTTGTTTCTGAGGTGGCTTGGTAGAGAATTCCATAGGGATGGAGCATAAAGTTCAAAGGCTCGATTGCATGTCCGTTGAGAGCATTTGGTTCTTTTGTGAGGGACGGTGAGGAAGTTGCTGGAGGCCAGTCTGGTGGTTTTTCCATGGGCTGGACGAGACAGCAGGGTGCAGAACTGTGTGTTCTGTGTTTGGTGGATGGCTTTGTGGGTGAGTAGGATGGATTTGTATTTAGTTCGTGCTTCGAAGGGGAGTATGTGTAAGTCTCTTAGGACCGGGGTGATGTGGTCGCTTTTCCTTGCTCTGAATAATTCTCGCTGTGGTGTTCAATGCGGTTCGGAGGGGGTTGGTCTGTGTGGCTGGTAGTCCATGGTAGATTATGTTGCAGTAGTCCAGATGTGGGAGTGTCATAGTTTGCATTGCCGTCCTGAAGTCTTTAAACCACAAAACATCTCCCACATACGTGTGGTGTCCCCTAAGTGTCTCTTTATAAATGCTAGTGGTTTCCTTCTGCCATCCAGGGATGCTTTTACCTATGGGCAAAAAGGAGCAGCTGTCTCAGACCCCTGCACAACAGGGTCCCTGCTGCCCATGGGTAACAGTGGCCCTGCCCCCGCACATATTGCTGCCACTGCCCCTCTGGGATGTGCAGTGGCAGGCAACCCACAAAAAAGGCACGGTGACGCAGGAATTATTGTCTTTTCCAGTGCTGCGGTGCCATTTGCACTTCCGCTTCTCTGATTCATCAGAAGTGAGCAGAAACAGAAGCGCAAATGGCACTGCAATGCCAGAAAAGAAGGAAACGCAGGTGCCACGATGCTTTTTTTATGTGTTGCCCGCCACTGCACACTCCAGAGAGTGGCAGCAGCAGGAGGGGGTGCATGTGCATGAAGGGGGGGGGGGGGAGACAAGGATGAAGGGATGACCCGCTGGAAAGGTTTGATCCGGGCCCCATAAGGGGTTGAAGTGGCCCTGCTTCCATCCTCCTAGACAGGCTCTTTGTGGAGTAATCTTGAAACTGCTGAGCAGTCCAGCATGTTCAACAGTCTCATCCAGAGACCTCTGTAGTTCTTTTACAACCTTGACTGTTGAGAGAATCAAGTCATATAGTGAGGATACTTAGTGTTGGGGGTACAAGCCTTGGTGGCACAAAAAAGGGACCATGTCATAGATCTAGATTAGCGTTTGGAACCTCTGCAAGTTCAGTTTACAGAGGAGACATTATTTCTCTTTAAGGGATCTATACCTTCAGTCTTATCCTTTTCTCCAGGAGTGTGGTGAACATTAACCACAGCTCTCATGGAGGACAGAGACCAACTTAGGCCTGCTACAAGACATACAAGTCATAGAAAATCCTTTGCTACTCTCCCACAAAAGATACTTTGCTCTGGCGAGTCATGCATGCAAGACCATAGGTGTGGGAGGTTTCCTCTACTTCGAACTTGGCTTAGCCTTCCTTCATTTTGAGCCTCATAGGCTAGTGTCTCTTGGTTCACACTCTTCTGACTTCTAGGATACACTATTGCAATTCTTTATACAATGGTCTTCTAAAATCCTCAATTACTGCAAAATACTTCAACTAAGCTGCTCCTGTGGCACATAAATTAGATAGGGTCTCTGCATTTTTTAGGCAACATCATTGGTTCCCCATCATTTATTGAATCAAATTTAAATTCTGATTCTCCAGGACCAAGCAGGAAGTCAGTGCTCACATATGGGTGACGTCAGCGCCGACAGAGCCCCCATGCGGAGCATTTCCCCAGCTTTCACAGAAAGCCTTTGGGAATGCCAGCATGCATGCGCAGTCCCCTTCCCGCCCAAGGGTGCCATGTTGCTCAGTCTTCATTTTTCCGCGGAGCCCGACGGACGTGGTTCATGTTCACCCGTGAAAAAAGTTGATTTTTCGTGTTTTTTCTCGGTTCGAGGCCAGTTTCCCCTTCCCGCCTCGGGCCGGTACACCAGTATCGAGCCCGGACTTCTTTTTTTGTTTTTTGTCCTTCGTGACTAGCGTTCGCGCCATTTTTCTATTTTTCACTGGCAGCCCTGTCTTTTGACCTCGCAGGGGCCCTTTCCCCCCCCCCCCCGATGGCTGCTAGCAGGTTTAAAAAGTGTGATCGGTGTAAGAAACTTATGTCTCTCACCGACACACATGACTACTACCTCCGCTGCCTCGGACCCGATCATGACCCGATGATCTGTGGTCCGTGTGGGAAAATGTTCTCAAAGGCGTTGAGGAGTCGGCAGCACCAGAAGGAAAGAATCTTCTCTGACTCCGCGTCTGGCCAGGCACGGACTTCGTCAGAGGCCTCAACATCTCAGGATTCTGATCCCGAGCATCGCCGGGGATCCTCTGAGAGGGGATCTCCCTCGCGGGAGCATCGCAGGAAGAAGAAACCCGCGAGGGCGGCGTCGGTGGACGCACTTGGCTCCTTGAGGGCCAGGTCGCATAGCCCCGACCACCGTCCCAGGTCTTCAGAGTCGGAGAGGCCTGCAAAACCACCTCGTGTGGAGCCGGAGTCACGTGAGTGCTGTAGTCCTCGTGGACTCTCCTCCGGTGGAGCCGCCGTCGGGGCCCGAGTCGGGGGCTGCTGAGTCTCCTGAGCTTGGACTCAGGTTGACAGCCTTGGAGAGCAGTTTGGCTGCCTTCATGGAACAGCAGTGGGCACTGATCGCCGGTCTCAAAGGTGCATCTGCCCCGACCACGGGACATCGACGCCCAAGTCGACCCCGGAGGCCGAGCCGATCCTCGAGTCCATGCGCTCTCGAGTCGATCCTCGGCCAAGGTCTCCCTCGGCCTCCCGTTCGGGACCGAGGTCGTCGACGCCGGTACCCTCGGCGTCGGGGTGGATAGCATCGGTGCCTGCCCGACCGGAGCCACTCGATTCCTCCTCTGAGGAGTCGGGCTGGGAAACGGAGGATAAAAGTCCCCGGACACCTTTCGGACCCGGTGTGTCCCTTCGGACTCACCGGAGTCCGAACCTTGGAGGCGGTCCCCCCCGGAGGAGACCCGGTTCTCGGATTTCGTGCGGGACGTGGCCAAGGTCTTGGCCTTCCCCGCGGATCCTGAGGAGGAGCCTCGAGCAAAGGAGCTCGAGGCCCTGCAGTATGACTCTCCTCTCAAGGAGGCCTTTACTGTACCGGTTCCTCCGATGCTGGAACGGTTGCTCTTCCGCATGTGGGAGGCGCCGGCCTCAACGCCGGTTCTGAGCAAGCGGGTCGATTCCATCTATTGAGTCCGCAAGAGCCCCGAGTTCTAAAAGGCACAGCTACTGCATCACTCCATGGTTGTGGAATTGGCCATGCATCGTCTGAAGAGTCAGAAGATGCACTCCTTGGTGCCTCCCGGCCGGGAGGCCCGGAACTTGGATGCCCTCGGTAGAAAGTGCTTCCAGGGCTCTATGCTTGCTTGCTGTGTCCAGACCTACCAGCTGTACATGGGCATGTACCTTCGAGACCTGGCAAAGGAGATTGCCGGGTTCTCTGCTGGTCTCTCCGAGGAACCTTTGCAGAGGTTCAAGGCCCTGTCATTGGGGATCCGAGAGTGCTCGAAGTTTATCTCTCGAGCAGCCTATGATGGCTTCGAGGCTTCGGCCCGTGTAGCCGCGGCCGGCATTGGTGCACACCGTCAGGATTGGCTACAGTTATCGGACCTCGAGCCATGGGTGCAGGACAAGTTGGTCGATGTCCCCTGCCAAGGTGAAAACCTCTTTGGCAAGCCCATGGCTGAAAAGGCTGCAGAACTCGAGTCGGAGACTCTCACCCGGACAAGGCTGTCCAGGAAAACCTCTGCCCCTTCTCAGAAGAAGGGCTTGGGAAAAAAGACCTTTTACCTGAGGAAGTCATCTGCCTACAAATCATACCCTCATGTTCAGGCCTCCACAGCTCCCCAGCAGGGACAGCAGGCCAAGGGGCAGGGACATGGGCCCCCCGTAGCACTGTTCCCTCTAAGCTGTGCGCGTGTGCGCGCGCACACACCTTGCCAAGCGAGCACACATACTTTACAACAGAGCGCACAAAAATTACGGTTCTGATTCTGATAGAAAACAACACATACATCTTAAAATTTTAAAGGTGTTGTGTATTTACAGTTTTCACAAGTTCTACAATATTTTCTAGTGCAATCAATGTGGTGTACATACTGTATTCTGACGTGTAGTCAAATTTTAAAGTATATAACTCCGAGTGTCGTTATGTGGCGCACAAAAATGTAACCTTCCTTCAAAAGCTGCACAGCTGATATTTTATGCGCACACAGCCTAAAGAAAATTAGTGGGAACATTGCCCCGTAGGCAGAGCAGGGTTTTGACTCCAGTGGCATAGCCTCTCCTCCTCAGCTGGCCCCTCCCAGCACAGGAGGTCAGCTGACCCTGTATGCCCACAGGTGGTCAGCCGTAACACGGGATACCTGGGTGCTAAGCATAGTCCAGAGGAGATATCTCCTCCACTTCCACCAGGTACCTCCCTCCTACTTTTCAGGGGAGCCTCCAAGACTCCCTCTGCACAGGGACTTACTCCTGCAGGAGTTAGCAAGTCTTCTAAAGGAACAGGTGGTGGAACCGGTGCCTCACCACCTGAGAGGTCAAGGCTTCTATTCCAGGTACTTTCTAGTGCCAAAAAGAACAGGAGACCTCAGGCCCATCCTAGACTTGTGGAATCTCAACAAGTTCCTGGAGAGGGAAAAGATCAAGATGCTTACCCTTGGACTCCTGCTGCCCTACCTCCAGCAGGGAGATTGGCTATGCTCCTTAGACCTAATGGATGCTTATACTCACATCCTTATTCATCCAGACCACAGACAATATCTCTGATTTGTAGTGGGAGGAAACCATTACCAATACAGGGTAGTCCCTTTTGGACTAACTTCCGCCCCCAGGGTTTTTTCACCAAATGCCTGTCGGTTGTAGCGGCCTATCTCAGGGTTCAAGGACTCTTTGTCTTTCCATACCTGGACGACTGGCTCATCAGGGGTCAGTCTCCACAGGAGACCAATCAAGCCACCCTCCGCACTGTTGCTCTTCTCCAGCATCTGGGGTTTGTCATAAACTTCACAAAGTCCGCTTTGCACCCCTCACAGAACATGGAGTTCATAGGAGCAAGACTGGACACCCTTCAAGCAAAGGCTTTTTTGCCAGTGGACAGGACCCACAAACTGATGGCCTTGGCCAGCCAATTCCACAGCAATTCTCTGGTCTCCGCCAGACAATTCCTGAGGCTCTTAGGCCACATGGCAGCCACGGTCCATGTAACTCCAAATGCCCATCTACACATGAGGCCAGCTCAGTGGGGCTTCAGAATTCAGTGGCTGCAGGCCACGAGAAACCTGATGGACAAAGTGAGGGTGTCCAAGCTACTAGCTTCTTCTCTGCAGTGGTGGCGTCATCTTCCGAATCTGCTAAAAGGGGTGCCCTTTTCAAGCACCACACCATTCTCAAGTGCTGACAACCGATGCTTCTCTCCAAGGTTGGGGTGCACATTGCCAAGGAGCATGCACCCAGGGCCTCTGGTCCCCTTGGGAGTCCGCACAGCAGATCAATTTCTTAGAGCTCAGAGCAATCCGCCTAGCCCTTCGGACTTTCTCTCATGTCCTCTCTCGCCAGTCCGTCTTAGTGCAGACGGACAATCAAATTGCCATGTTCTATGTGAACAAGAAAAGGGGCACAGGGTCTCGACCTCTCTGTCAGGAGGCACAGGACCTGTGCTCCTGGGCAGTCAATCATGGCATACTTCTCAAGGTGGTCTATCTCCCTGGACAAGAGAATTACCTGGCAGACAGACTGAGCAGGATTCTGCAGCCACACGAATGGCAGTTGAATCCTCTGGTGGTTCAACAGATCTTCCTAAGATGGGGTCTTCCCACCATAGATCTCTTTGCCAGTCCACTGAACCGTCAACTGCCCAGTTTCTGCTCCAGGCAACTGCATCCTCTCAGAGTAGCAGTGGATGCCTTTCTCATTCCATGGTCTACAGGCCTCCTATATGCGTTTCCTCCCACGCCTCTAGTGTCCAAGACACTGTTCAAAGTGATCCGGGACAAGGCCTCGGTGATCCTGGTGGCCCCCAGGTGGCCAAGGCAACCCTGGTTCCCACTTCTTTTGCAACTAGCGGTGGGGACACTCCTCTTCTTCTGGGGATGCAACCCTATCTTCTGTCTCAGAAGCAGGGATCTCTCTTACATCCCAACCTCCAGTCCCTCAATCTGATGGGCTGGCTGCTGAAAGGGTAGTTCTAGCACCCTTACTGCTGCTTAGGGAAGTGGAGGACGTGGTCTTGGCCTCTAGGAGGCAGTCCACTCGGAAGTCTTATGCCCTTAAGTGGTGTAGGTTCTCCACCTGGTGTGCTCAACACAAGGAGGATCCTCTCATGCCTGGTACCAGTGGTGCTGCAATATTTGCTTCACCTGTCCAACCTAGGCCTCAAATCCAACTCGGTTAGGGTCCATCTCAGTGCTCTCTCAGCGCACCATTCACCGGTGGAGGGTCAGTCTCTCTTCAAGCCACCCTTTAGTGGCTCGCTTCCTCAGAGGCCTCCTTTTGCTTAAGCTTCCAGTTCGTCCACCTGCCCCTGAGTGGGATTTGAATGTGGTCTTGCACCAGTTTATTTTCCCACCGTTTGAGCCTATGGTTACTTGTCCTTTGCGTTTTCTCTCCTGGAAAGTGTTGTTTTTGGTAGCTCTTACCTCAGCAAGGCGAGTGAGCGAGCTTCAAGCTTTGGTGTCAGATGCACCATACACTAGGTTCTATAGGAACAGAGTAGTCTTACGGACTCACCCTAAGTTCCTTCCTAAGGTTGTCTCCTTCTTCTACCTCAACCAGGAGGTGGTTCTTCCAACCTTCTTTCCCAGGCCGCATGCCAGCCAGGCTGAGATGGTCTTGCATACCCTGGACTGTAGGAGGGCGTTGTCCTTCTACCTTGACCATACGCAGGGACACCGAAGGGCTGTTCAGCTCTTCGTCTCTTTTGACCCAAATAAGTTGGGGTTACCTGTCTCCAAGTGTACCCTGTCCATTTGGGTAGCAGACTGTATCGCCTGGGCGTACAGGGCAGCTGGCCTCTCGCTGCAGGGTCGAGTCACAGCTCACCATGTCAGGGCGAAGGCTGCGTCAGTGACTCATCTCCGCTCTGTTCCGTTGGTAGACATCTGCAGGGCTGCTACTTGGTCTTCAAGCCAGACCTTTGCGGCCCACTACTGCCTCGAGAGAGAGTCCTGTAATCTCTGAGGTATAGGCAACTCCTACCCTCCGGCCCTGGTGTTGGGCTACCGTTCGGGGGCGTTCTCAGAGAAGATTCTTTTCGTACATGCTGAGGCTCTAGAGGGAGCATATTTTTTCAGCTTTGTGTCCCCAGTAGCCTTAAGCTGGGGAGTCCCATATGTGATGACTGACTTCCTGCTTGGTCCTGGAGAAAGAGTAGTTACTCACCTGTAACAGGTGTTCTCCAGGAGCAGCAGGAATCAGTCCTCAAAACCCTCCCTCCTCCCCTTGGAGTTGCAGTCATATGATTTATTTTGGTTTTTTGCTGTCTTTTAGCTATGTCATCAGACTGAGCAAGATGGCACCCTTGGGCATGAAGGGGACCACGCATGCGTGCTGGCAGTCCCAAAGGCTTTCTGTGAAAGCTGGGGAAATGCTCCGCATGGGGGCTCCGTCGGCGCCGACGTCACCCATATGTGAGGACTGATTCCTGCTGCTCCTGGAGAACACCTGTTACAGGTGAGTAACTACTCTTTCTTTCCTATAAAGCTTACATACAGCTGAAGCAAGATATTTGGCTTACCATTTATCATCTTACTAACCTTCCTGTACTTTACAATCATCCCAGGTTTTTCTGGGCCTGCTCAGAGGTTCCTGCACTGGTAGAGTACCACAAAATAGTTTACGCCTACCCGGTTTCTGTTCACGCTACCCTCAGATTGCTGAAGCACATCGTGGGATAAGGTCAAAGTAATCCCTTTTGCAAGGTACACATAAGGCAGATGCAGTGACAACTGAAGTTCCAGTAGGAGTCAGAACCAACCTAGAATCACTCTCATATTGAACAGTGAATGTACCTATACAACATTCTTTACAATTGTGAAAGAGCTCTCCAATCTTCTACAAGGCAACACCTTTCATCAATGTCACATGAAGACAACCACAAATGCAACCATCACAGGAACCAGTGTGAGAAATTTCTTCACATCAATCATCTCGAGCTTACTATAATCTACTATATTCTGCAAGTGTTTAAAATATAGACCCAGAGGAAGGTGCTTCTCTGTATCAACAACAAAGTCACCATGTTTTACATCAACAAGCAGGGGTGCTCTGGCTTCTTCAGGATAAGCCAAGAAGCAATTAAAACCTGGGTCTCCACATGCATGCTCCTTCAGGCAACCTATCTGCTGGATGACCAGAACTAAATAGTGGACACATTAAGTTTCAGACTAGATCCCCATGAGGGTTTCTCATCTGGGACACTACCCTTTGTCTTTTGAAAAAGTGGTGTTTTCCCATCAGGGACTTCTTTGCAACCCAGTAAAACATGAAAAGTAATGTTTTTTGCTACAGGAAATTAGCAGAAAACAAATTTGCATCAGATGTTCTCTTTATCCCATGGAATATAGGCTTTTTCTATGCCTTCCTTCTCATTCTCATCATATCCAAAAACTGTTCAAAAGATTAAAGACTTGGTTCATGTGATTCTCAGAGCCCCTCACTGCTCCCAACAACTTTGGTTCCCTTGGTTCATGGCACTGAGAAGCAAGACACCTATTCACCTGGGCACTCACATAACAGGGAGGCCAGATGCGTCATCCCAACTACAGATCTTTTGCAACTCAGCATGGAACTTGAACAGAAACTAATCTCTTCCCTCCCATTCATGAATGAGGGATGAGATGTTCCTTTGGCCTCCAGAAGGCCATCCACTAGAAATCATACTGCTTCAAGTGACTCCACTTTTCTCACTGGTATCATGGGAATTGCATATGCTAATTTCAATACCCAACCTATATCTACCGATAAAGCACAGTTACTTACCTGTAACAGGTGATCTCTGGGAACAGCAGGAATAAGTCTTCACATATGGGTATCGTCGGTACCGACGGAGCCTGCGCGGGAACGCTCCCCAGCGTGCAGTAAGAAAGCTTTTGGGAGCATCCCACAGCGCCTGCGCGCTGCCTTCCCGCCTTTCCCAACCGCCTCTCTACAGTTCAAGTTTTAAAGCTGAGACAAAGAGAGAGAGAGGAAAGATAGAGAGATACAACTCCTAGGGGAGGTGGGTGGGTTGTGAAGACTTATTCCTGCTGTTCCCAGAGATCACCTGTTACAGGTAAGTAACTGTGCTATCTCCAGGAACAAGCAGGAATGAGTCTTCACATATGGGGACTCCCTAGCTGCAGATGCCAGGGAGAAACCCCAGGTTGTGTGTCCTTGAAAAGGACTCTACCTCCCCCCATGGATCTCTGGCATCCGACCAGGGTAGGTGGGTAGGAGTTGATTAGGAATGGAACAGGTGTTTGAGAACAGCCTGACCAAACGAGGCATCCCGGCGGGAGTCCTTGTCCAAACAGTAATGGGCTGTGAAGGTATGAAACGAGGCCCAGGTGGCCGCTCGACAGATTTGGTCGATGGACACAGAGTTTAGATGAGCCATTGAGGCTGCCATGGCTCTCACATTGTGAGCTGTGACATGGCCCTCCAGAGAAATGTTCCTACTCTGGTAGGCGAAAGAAATACACTGAGCAATCCAGTTGGACAGTGTTCTCTTAGAGACTGGAAGTCCTAAATGAGAAGGATCAAAAGCAACAAAGAGTTGAGAAGACTTTCTATGTTGCTGTGTTCTTTGTAAGTAAAAAGCGAGAGCTCTCTTACAATCCAAGGTATGAAGATTCCTCTCTGCATTTGATGCATGAGGTCCTGGAAAAAAGACAGGTAAATATACCTCTTGGTTCAGATGAAAAGGTGAGACCACTTTAGGCATAAAGTGTGGATTGGTCCTGAGGACTACCTTATCATGATGGAACCTTGTATAAGGAGGATTAGCCACCAAAGCTTGCAACTCACTGATGCGGCGTGCTGAGGTGACTGCAATGAGAAAAATAACTTTCCAAGAAAGGAATTTCAAGGAGGTGGTGGCTAAAGATTCAAAGGGTGGCTTCATAAGCTGGCCAAGAACCAGGTTTAAGTCCCATGCCACTGGAGGTGGTCTAATGGGAGGTTTAGTTAAAAGAAGGCCTCTCATGAATCTTGCTATAAGAGGATGAGAGAGGAAATAGGTTGTCCATTGAGAGGCTTGAGGGACGCTGCAATAGCACTCAAATGGACTCTTACTGAATTCGTTTTCAGACCTGCATGGGATAGATGCAGGAGATACTCTAGTAGAGAATTCAGAGGTATTGCAAGAGGGTTTAGACCTTTTCCTGAACACCAAATGGTAAATCTTTTCCATTTGAAAGCATAGGAACGTCTAGTAGAAGGCTTTCTAGAGGCATGAATAACATCTCTGACTTGCTGAAAGAGATGAAAATCTTGAAGGTCTAGGCCCTCAGCAACCAAGCCCTGAGATGGAGCGACTGGGGGTTTGGGTGCCACAAAGTTCCCTCTTCCTGGGACAGAAGGTCTGGTGCAGAGCCCAAGTCCAGGGAAGGAGCTTGAGAGAGATGCAGAAGTAAAGGGTACCACACTTGGCGTGGCCAATGTGGTGCTATGAGGATCATGGTCCCTTGATCTCTCTGAAGCTTGAATAGTGTCTTGGGAATTAGGGGAATTGGTGGAAAGGCATAAAGGAAGTCTTGACCCCAGTGAAGGAGGAAGGCATCCTTGGCCTGAACTCCCTGATACGGAATTCTGGAACAGAACCGGGGAAGTTTGGCATTCCACGGACTTGCAAAGAGGTCTATGTCCGGGGTTCCCCAAATTCGAAAAATCCTGGCTACCTGGTCCATGTGGAGAGACCACTCGTGTGGAAGCAGAACTCGACTGAGTCTGTCCACCCAAGAGTTTTGAACGCCTGGAAGATATACTGCCAGAAGATGGATGTGATGCTCTCTGGTGAAGGCCCACAGTCACAAAGCTTCGTTGCAAAGCGACAGCGAGCCAGTCCCGCCCTGCTTGTTTACATAGAACATGGCTACTTGGTTGTCCGTATGGATGAGGACTGTCCTGTAGCTGAGCAGGGAATGGAACACTCTGAGAGCTAAGAATATTGCTCTGAGTTCCAAGAGATTGATATGCAGAGAAGTCTCCTCTGGAGACCAGATGCCCTGGGTGGAGAGATCTTGCAGATGAGCTCCCCAACCCATTGGAGAAGCATCTGTTGTCAGAGTTGCTTGGGGTAGCGACTGCTGAAAAGGGGACCCCAGCAACAGATTTGGAGGGGACTTCCACCACTGGAGAGACCAAAATAGGCGACTGGAGTTTGCTATTTTGTCTGACAGGCAACCTGATGCCTGAGTCCATTGGGTGGACAAAGTCCATTGAGCTGCCCTCATGTGAAGGCGAGCATATGGAACCACATGCACGGTGGATGCCATGTGGTCTAATAGTTGTAACATCTCTCGAGCAGTTAAATGGGACTTTAACTGTATCTGGGAGGCTAACTGCACCAAGCGTAGGCAACGGGCCTGAGGAAGATAGACCCTTGCAGTTGTGGTATCCAGCAAGGCCCCTATAAACTACAGAGACTTAGTAGGGGTGAGATGGGATTTTGGGATGTTTATTACCAGTCCCAAATACTGAAGGACACGCATTGTGCAGGTTAGAGAAATCTGGGCTTCTGACTGGGATGGAGCTCGAATGAGCCAGTCGTCCAGATATGGGAAAACGAATATTCCTAGAGTGCGTAGAAATGCAGCTACTACTGCCATGCATTTCATGAATACCCTTGGTGCAGAGGCCAGACCGAAAGGAAGCACCCTGTATTGGTAGTGCTTTCCTTGAAAAAGGAACCGAAGGAACCTTCTGTGTGTTGGATGGATGAGGACATGGGTGTACGCATCCTTGAGATCTAGAGAACAAAGCCAATCCTGACTCTGAAGGTATGGCAGCAGAGTACCGAGAGAAATCATCCTGAATTTCTCTTTGAATAGAAACTTGTTCAATTCTCTGAGATCTAATATGGGTCTGTAGCCCCCTGTTTTCTTTGGAATAAGAAAATAAGGGGAGTAGAACCCTGAGCCCTGTTGAAGAAGGGGCACTTCTTCTACTGCCCCTTGGGCAAGAAGGGTAGCAATCTCCTGACCCAGAAGGTTGAGGAGAGATGTTGGAGAATTGAACTGTCTCACCATGGTGTGGGGAGGAAGGTTTAAGAAATGAAGCTTGTACCCCTCCCTTACAATGGAGAGGGTCCATTGCTCTGCTGTAATTTGCTCCCATCTGGGAGCAAAGTAAGCCAACCTTCCTGGAATGGTGAGGGGCTCTGGTTCTTCCAGAGCCAGAAAGGCTAAGTTCTCTAGTTGCAAGTCAAAGGCCCTGAGGAGGCTGAGGCTGCTGAGCCGTGGGAGGCCTGGCAGCCTTTGACTTGGCCTGTTTAGGTGGTTGCTGACGCTTTGCAGCAAAACGACCTGCAGAAGATGCCTGCTGACCATAAGCAGGATAGTATCTTCCCTTTTTAGAAAAAGTTGTCTTTTTGAACAACCTTTTCTTAGCAGGAGCAGAGGTAGACTTTGAAAGTCGATCCAAAGCAGAGTTCTCAGCATCCATCTGAGTGGCCTTTGCTTTCCAATCCCTGCCAAAAAGGTTTTCACCTGTACAAGGAAGATTTCCCAGTTCATCTTGGACCCAAAGTTCCAAATCAGAGGCTTGTAACCAAGCAATTCTGCGTTCACCTATGGCAATAGCCGAGGCTCTGCTTACACACTCAAAAGAGTCAAAGGCTGCACGGTTGGAAAATTTGGAAACATCTTGGGCATGTTTAAGCCAAGTGAGAAATTCCTGCCTTTTATCTTCTGAAATAAAAGGGGCTAAAGTCTGCAGATGATCTGTGACTTCTTTTAGAAACATCCCCATATAGAGACTATAGGAGTTGATTCTGGCAGCAAGCATATTAGCTTGGAAAACCCTTCGGCCAAAAGCATCAAGGGTCCTGCATTCACGTCCTGGAGGATTAGATGAGTGTCTCTTTGCACTCTTTATTTTCCTCATGGCAGACTCTACCACAATAGAGTGGTGAGGAAGCTGAGACTTATGAAAGCCAGGACACGGTACATGGTGTCTAATCTACGAGAATGAGGAGAGGTGGTAAGAGGAGTTTCCCACATGCTCAACATGAGATCATAGAGAATCTCATGAATAGGTAAAGTAGCTGCTTCTTTAGGAGCCTTAGGATATTGCAAAATATCTAGTTGCTTGGTTCTAGGCTCTGACTCAGGGGCCACTGTAATGGAGAGGCCCCTAGCCACTTCCCTAATGAAGTCCTGAAAAGACAAGTCTTCTGGAGGAGACATTCTTCGTTTTGGAGAATCAGACTCCTGAGGAAGAAGTACCGGTGCATCGACAGAAACCTCCGACTCATCAGAGTCTTCGGAGGAATCGAAGTATTGCCTGTCTGGATGCTCCTGTAAAGCCCGATACGCGTACCGAGTGGGATCGACATCGGGAGTAAGTGGTACCGGTTCGGTACCGATGGGCATCATAGGAGAGGGTACCATTGCAGTCGACGCCGATGTCGATACAATCGGTACCGGCACCGGGAACGATGCCAGTGCCGGAGACGGTACCGGCAACGGAGACTGTTGCGGTACCGGAGGTGTCGAAGCCTGCATAAACGCCGTTAGGGTGCGCTGCATGGACAGAATCTTCTGATCCATTGACGCCACCAGAGTCTGGATGTCGGTACCAGTGGAGGCCACCGGAACCCCAGAACACGGCAACAGGTGATCGGTCGAGGCCGAGCCATCGATGTCAACCTGTGACCCCATAGACAATGCTTGGAAGCCGGAACTTCCCGCCGGGGTAATTTTGCCGGTGCGGAATCCTCGAGGACAAGCCCGGAGGCATCTCGATGCTTAGAGGGAGATTTGCCCTTCGAGGACCGGCTAGATTTATGTTTGGTTACCTGAGATCCATGGGAGGAAGAAGCAGCCCTGGAAGACGTTGATGCCACCGAGGCTGCATCAGAGGGAAACAGGGTACTGAGCTTGGCTGCTCGGTTCTGCTGACCTCTTTTAGACATCATGGTACAGGACCCAAACATTTTAGACACCAGTCATGGGTGTCGGTGACAGAAATAGTACCGCCACACTTCGTGCACTTTTTGAACCCAGAAGCGGGCTTCTCCATGAGGAGAAAATATGTTCAGGCCTAAGGCCCAAACCGAAAATGCACAGTTGAAGAAAGAAAAGGTTTTTTTTTAAGAAAGAAAAGAAAAGACCGGCGGTACCGGTCTGACGTCGAAGAAGGCAGACGTGACACAGAAAAATAAAGAAAAAAATAAAGAATTCTTCTGCGGTGACAGGAACATGACCTGCTGGCTCCGCGGAAAAGAAGAACTGGAGAGAGGTGGTTGGGAAAGGTGGGAAGGCAGCGCGCAGGCGCTGTGGGATGCTCCCAAAAGCTTTCTTACTGGACGCTGGGGAGTGTTCCCGCGTAGGCTCCGTCGGTACCAACGATACCCATATGTGAAGACTCATTCCTGCTTGTTCCTGGAGATACCTCCTTCATCTCTCTAATGCCAGACCAAAAATGAACTCTGTGCACATCCACATCAGTGCTATTGCTGCCTACCATGAAAATGTAGAGAAAGCAATTATCTCCACACCCCCATTCACCAGATCTATAATGTGCAGCCTCTTACATTGGTTCTGGGACCTCAGTGTTGTTTTTGCTCAGCTCAAAAAGCATCCCTTCAAGCTGCTGAAGAAACACCCCTCAATTTCCTCTCATGGAAAACCCTGTTCATGATAGCCATCACTTCTGCCATAAGGGTCAGTGAAATCCAGAACTATATACACATTACTCTCCCCTCCACACAATTCTACCCTAACCATATAATGCTTCATAACCACCTAGTGATTCTCCCAAAGGTACAGATGAAATTTTATGTGGATAAGTGCAAAGTTATGCACCTAGGAAAGAACAACCCAAACTATGGTTCCATGATGCAAGGTTCCATATTAGGAACCACCACATAGAAAAAAAGATTTAGGTGCCATCATGGATAACATGTTGAAACCCTCCATCCACTGTGCAGCGGCGGCTAAGAAAGCAAATAGAATGCTAGGAATCATAAGGAATGGAGAATAAAACAAAGGATATTATAATGCCTCTGTATTGTTCCATGGTGCAACCGCACCTTGAATATTGTGTGCAATTCTGGTCGCCGTATCTTAAAAAGGATATAGCGTTATTAGAAAAGGTACAGAGAAGAGACACCAAAATGATAAAGGGGATGCAAGGATACCCCTAAGAGGAGAGGCTAAAAAGGTTAGGGCTCTTCAATCTGGAAAAGCGACGGCTGAGGGGAGATATGATAGAGGTCTATAAATTAATGAATGAAGTGGAACAGGTAAATGTATAAAATGTAGATCGATTGTTTACGCCATCAAAATATAGAAAGACTAGGGGACATGCAATTGAAGCTAACAGGGTAACCTATTTAAGACTAATAGCAGAAAATATTTTTTCACTCAACGCGAAATCAAACTCTGGAATTTGTTACTGGAGGATGTAACAGCTGTTAATGTGGCTGGGTTTAAATAAAGGTTTGGACAAGTTCCTGGAGAAAAGGTCCATAAACCATTATTAAAGGGGACCCGGGAAATCCACTGCTTACCCCAATACAACCATTGTGGAATCTGTGTCTTTTGGGGACACTGCTAGGTACTTGTGACCTAGATTAGCCACTGTTGGAAACAGGATACTGGGCTTGATGGACCTTAGTCTAACCCAGTATGGCATATCTTATGTTCTTATGCAGTCAGTCTCAACCAACTGATCGTACAATCTGGATTCTTTCTAAAAACATACTCCTGCAAAAGTACGAATACTGCGACAGCTCTCCACACTCTGGACTGCAAACAAGCATTGTTATGTTACCATCATAGAACCCCAAAAAAAAGCATCAGAAATTTCACAACTATTAATTTCCTTCGATGTTAATAGATCACCAAATGGACTAGCTCCAATTGGATATCTGACAGCATCAATTTCTTTCTGCTGTCACCACACAGGCACTTTCATCCCCACAAAAAAATATCTGGGCACACCTCCATCATCATAGTGAGGTTTTCCTAGCTTGCTGAGCAGTGTAAAGCATCAACTTAATCATCGGATCATACCTTCACAAACACTACTGTCTCAACAAGTCTTCAAGAAGAGATGTTGCCTTCGGACAGGCTGTTCTTCATACCTGTTTACATGAGATGCTTTAACTCTATCCACTTGCTTATCTGCAGCAGTTCTCCTTAGACAACAGGATCGTGCAACTGCACAGGTCCTCCCATCTTCCCCTCATCAGTTGAAGCACATACTAACTATATTAATGACTGAGGTACAGTGAGTGCTCTACCAATGAAGACACCCCCCCCCCTCCCAGTCATGCTCAGGAAAATCTTCTAGCTTTTTTTGGACAGTGGAGAGCAGCTTTGTCTCTTCTTAAGATAGCATCAGCATCTGTGTAGCTGCACAAACCTATCATCTCTGGAGAACCTTCATTATAGGTAAACAACTCTTTTATGGAAGCATAGCTAAATTTGGGTTTGCTATGCAAAGCACGTGGAGACAAACAATCAAGACTTTTTGGTTTCTTAATTACTTTTTGAACTAATTTTCTTTAATTCTAAAAGTGTAGTTTATATTGTGTACATCTGATTAGTGAAACAAAATCCTACTTTAATGCATTTTTACTTTTACCTTTTAGACAGCAAAATGTGAAAAACATATAAGGGTGTGAAGAGTTTTGTAAGGCCTTAGGGATCCAGTCAATCTCTTAGAGATACTCCGGAAAAAAAATCATTAGGACAACACAACTGATACCAATCAAGTGCTGAATGGCAAGACATATTTCAAGCCTCCTATGGCAGAGTCATCTGAGCTTTATCTGAGATGCCCAAATTTCAGACCTTTGCAGTGGCTAATCACTGTTATGATACAAGCTTAAAAAGCCTAAAAGTGCAATCCAATGGAAATCCTAAAGTACTCCCTGGTTACTAGTAAAACAAAGTCACTCACTTGTAACGGGTGTTCTCTGTAGACAATGGGATAATTCTTCACATTTGGGTGATGTCACCAATGGAGCTGTATGGGAATTCTCTCAGCTACTTTTCCAGAAGCTTTTAGAAAGTTCTCTGTGCACGTGTGCCTGTTTCTGCCTGATGCCGCTGGGCCTGAGAAGCTCCGTCTGTGAATAGCTTACGCAGCCAATTCCAAGGGGAGGAGGGAGCTCTTATCCTGATGACCAGGGAGAACATCTGCTACATGTGAATAACTTCATTTTCTCCATGGACAAGCAAGGCAAGTCTTCACATTTGGGAATCCCTAGGGTCGCCAGGAGTCAGGACTGACTCGAAGGCACACATTACATTTAGCTATAGATTGCCTAATAAAAAAGGAACTAAGTATGCTGCAACAAACTGACGTAAAGCTGTTAACAGGGCTTTTCAGGGTTTGTTTTTGTTTTGTTTTTTAGGAGGGGACCTGAACAAAAACAAAAGGGCCTAGAGGGGAGTGAAGTTGGATTCTAACCCTCAAAAAGATTCCAGAGAATCAACTGACGAACTGCTGTTGTGCCGGGACAGTGGATGTGAATGCATGTACAGAGGTTTAGGTTGCAGCCCTGCAAATCTCCTCATGGAGGCTGACCTCAAGTGTTCCACCGATGCAGCCATGGCTGGGGTATTGTAAGCCGTTGACATGACCCTCAGGGATCAATCCTGCCTGGGCATAAGTGAACGAGATGCATTCTGCCAGCCAAATTGAAAGTGTATGTTTGCGCCCTGTTCCAGTGGGATCAAAAGAAATAAAAAGCTGGGTGGACTTTCTAAGGGCTTTAGTCTGCTCCAAATAGAAAGCCAAAGCTGTATTATAGTCTAACGTGTGCAATGTTCTTTTCCCTTTGTGGCAATGAGATTTGGGGAAAAATGTTAGTAGGACTATTGACAGGTTAAGGTAGAAGTCTGTCACTACTTTAGGAAGGAATTTAGTAGAAGTATGCAGCACCACCTTATTGTGGAAAAACTTAGTGTGAGATGGATCCACTACCAGAAACATATAAACATGAAGGCAGATAAAGACCATACAGCTTATCCTTTCCATACGAAAATCTAAGCTTTACAGTCCCTTTTTTCCTTTAGAGATTTTCTATATTTGTTCCATGCTTTCTTGAATTCAGATACAGTTTTTGTCTTTACTACCTCCAATGGCAGATTATTCCACGCATCTACCACTCTTTCCATAAAGAAATATTTCCTTAAATTACTCCTGAGTCTATCTCCTTTCATCTTCATCCTATGATCCCTCATTGCAGAGCTTTCTTTCAGTTGAAAGAGGTTCTCCTCCTGTGCATTTATGCCATGGAGGTATTTAAACATCTCTATCACATTGCCCCTCTTCCATCTTTCTTCCAAAGTATACATATATTGAAGTCTGTCCCCATATGCATTATGGCAAAGCCCATTGACCATTTTGGTAGCCACTCTCTGCACAGACTCCATTCTGTTTATATCCTTTTGAAGGTGTGGTCTCCAGAACTGCACACAATACTCTAAGTTAGGTTTCACCAAAGATTTATACAGAGGCACTATCACCTCATTTTTCCTTCTGGCAATTCTTTTCCCAGAGAGTTCTAGAACCTAGAGCTCACTAACTCGGCTCACTGAAGTAACTGCTACCAAACACAAGACTTTCCAGGTTAGAGACTTCAGTCCACAGGTATTTAGAGGCGCCAAAGGAGTTTTCATCAGCTGAGATAAAACCACGTTAAGAACCTATGACACAACTGGAGGCGTCAACAGAGGAAAGCTGTGCATGAAGCGAACAACTAAAGGCTGTAAAGAGATGGGTTTCCCTTCTACACAGTGATAAGTGCCAACTGCACTGAGGTGAGCACTTCCAGAGCTTGCTTTCAAACCAGACTGCAAGAGGTGTAGAAGACATTCAAGCAGTTTTGTGAGGGACAGGAGAAGGATCTAAGGCCTGACCCTCACACCAGATGGCAAATCTTTGCCAAATGAAAGCATAGGATCTTCTAGTAGAAACTCTCCTGGAAGTCAAGATGACAGACTACGCCAACTGGCAGGTTCAAGGAACAGAGTTCTAGCCTTCAACATCCAAGCTGTGAGGGAGGAACTTAATATTGGGGATGCAGACATTTGCCCCAAGCCCGTGCAGGAGAGGCACAGTTGGTGGGATTCAGCCAGTTCGCACCACTTCACACAAACCTGTTCCTAGAATTTCCTGAGTTCGTCAAACCAGTCCCTATAGGCCATTTCACACCATGTGAAGCTATGTCGCCGACAGGGCCAGAGCTACCTGGTAAGCGAGGTAAGCATGGCAGGGGGCGCCAGAGTAGCTACACTGCCGGAAATCCTCAATGCTTTATTGCTTATCCAGTGTGTCGTGCAGAGCCGGTCCAGTGTGGGCAGGTCAGCGGTGGCAGTGGACAGCAGAGAAACAAAGTTTGGCAGCAGGGAATGAGGAGATAAAAGCCATGGCAATCTCCTTCCCTTTTTTTCTTTTTTTTATATTTATGCAATTTACAACTTACAAGCATTACACACTTGATCATGAAATGTGGGTTGCCTAAGGTACAAGCATACAGCTAAAAAGAAATCTACTACAAAAAGCAGAAAAGGAAAAAAAATAAGACAACCCACTCCCCAGCCCACAATAGGGAAATCCAAAATGAAAAATGAACTAACAAAAATACTCCAGGAAAACAAACTGGCATGACCAGTCTTACACATTGACATGGGAAGGAGAATCAGTTACCCTATCCCCTAAGGACTCACAGGCATGTAAAAAGAAAATCAATTGTGAAGGAAAAAGGAAAATATAAAATTGACTCTGGAATTTAACAAGGCATTTGCAGGGGTACTTCAGAACCTCCCCCCCCACCAAGCTGCAGAACTCGCAGACGCAGTATGAGACATTCCCACCTGTGATGCTGAGTTTCTTTAGCCAGGTCAGGAAGACATAACCCATAAAATAAATATTTCTTTTCCTATAAAACATCCTGAGGAGCCACTCGATCTGATATAAGAGATAAATTATCAAACACGTAGCAGGATCAACTATATCAGTATCAGAAGTATTCAATATCTCAGATACATCAGCAAACTGAGGGCCAGGGATCTCCGCAGCTGCGGGGACCCTCTGTTGGTAAATAATAAGTTTTAATCACCAGAGGACAAGATTCCGATGTAACCCCTAATACTGCCTGTAAATAATTTTTAAACATATCCTTAGCAATTACATTGGGAGACTTTGGAAAATTAATTAATCAAACATTAGCTAAACGATTAACATTGTACAACTGTTCTATTCGAGTCTTCACATTATTAGAATTGTTAACGAAAGCTTCCAACTGTGTTTTCATAGCACTTAAACAAGAGGATAAATCTGATACTGAAGTTTTTAATGTTTCAATATGCTCACTGTTCCTTGCACAGATCTCAGCAGTTTTTTGTCTCTTCAAATGTAAAGACTGTGTCTGGGGCATAATGCCCTTCTCAAGAAGTTTGATAGCCGTTCAAATAGATTCTAAGGTGAACTGTTCTGGTCACTGCAATTCGAAAGCAAATGCAATACCCTCTGCAAAGTCTTGAAAATCCAAGGATTCCATGGTCTCCACTGGACGGGAACCAGTCAAACCAGCTGTCACCGACAAACTCCCTCTTTTCAGAACTGCTCCCAGACGATGATTCAGTGAAGTTCCAACAATCTCCGCACTGCCCCCAGTAGATGACCCCAGTGAGGAACACCAACTTTGGGAGCTCCGGCAACCTCAAAGATGCCCGAGGTTATGCTGGGACGGACCAACTTGGAGGGCCTCTGCGTCTTCGGGGGTGTGAGCTCGCTGCCCGAAGGGGATTGCAAAGCAGAACGCTCCAACAGTCCCTCAGTTGGGCTTCCAACCGCCTCCCAATCAATCGCTGGACACTGCTCTCTGCCCACGAACTTGTTAATAGAAACAGAGGTTAAGGTAGGCAGGGTAGTCTGAGGTTGCTGAATCTGCTTTGCCTTCCCTCTTCTTACCCATACCGCAATTAGCGCATGAGTCAGCCGTTCAGAGTGCAACCATTTTGGATCTCTCTGTGCCTCCTTCTGGAATGAAAGGATCTCCTTCCCTTTAAGCAAAGATGTGCTCCTTTCTAGGATTGCAGCAGCAGGAGGCACTTAATATGATCTAAGTTCTAGTGTGCGGAGACACCGGAAGTGAAGTCCTATTAAGTTCTTCCTGCCGCTGTGACTGTGGGAAGGAGTGCAGCTTTAGTTAAAGTGAAGGAGATTACTGCAGTTTTTATTGCCTAAGATGAGAGAGCAGAGATATGGGTGGGAGCAGTTTGTCCCGCAGGGCAAAAACCGAACTGTTGGATGTGATCCCTTCAGTCTGCAGGACAGGATGCTCCCACGGACTGAAGAAGTGAAGCCAGTAGCGATGTTGTGAGTGCGGGAGCAGCCTGTCCCACGGACTAAAGGGATCACATCCAGCAGTTCACTTTTTGGCCCGTGGGACAGGCTGCTCCCGCAGGCCGCAGAAGTGAAGGAGGCTACAATCGCTGCTAGCACTGGTTGTGCCTGCAGAAGCAGCCTGTCCCACGGGCCAAAGGGACTGTAGCCTGCAGTTGTGTGCCCGTGGGACAAGTTGCTCCTGCGGGCTGCGGAAGTGAACATGGCAGTAATTGCAGCCAGGAGCCATATTGTGGGCGTGCAAAACCCACAATATGGCTGCAGGTGAAGAAGCTGAGGCCAGACATGCATAGAAGGTAGGATACAATTTAGAGGGGTGCCGATGTATAGGTTGCAGGGGGGCACCATACTGGATCACAACCAGTTACTAAGAGTTTTGAATCCCACCACTGGAGAGGCACCCAGATACACTGTTTTCCAGATGAATAGGTCGAAGATGGGAAACTGGCTGTCTGGCTGTATGACTGTCTGGGTCAGAAAGTTGCAATGAGTATCATGATGTCTCCATTGTGTTGAAATTTCAGAAGACTTTGTGCTATCAGAAGAATGGGCTGATACGTTTACAGAAGGCCCTCTCTCCCAATGAAAGAAGGAAAGTATCAGAGGTTAGTTTGCCATGCATTTCTGTTCTGGAGCAGAAATGAGGGACCTGCTTGCTCTGGTGAGTTGCAAAGAGGTCTATTGAGGGGGTGCCTCACTCTAAAAAGATAGCCAGCACTACCTCCCTCTCCAGAGTCCATTTGTGAGGATGAAGAACCTGCCAGAACATTGTCTTCTCCCCCCCCTAGATAAGTGGCCCATACAGTCATCCTGTAAGAGATGGTGAACTTCCACAATCTGACACTTTCTCAATACAGAGAGTGCAAACTGTTTCCCTCCCTGCTTGCTGATGTAAAACATTGCTACCTGTTTGATCATGACAATTTGATTGGCCAACTAATCTCTGAAAGCCTTTAGAGTGTTTGCAATTGCCCTCAGCTCCAGGAAAAACGTATCTGATGGAGGTTCTCCTGGAAAGACCAAAAAACCTTGGGTGTGAAATCCATTGAGATGAGCTCCCCAACCCAACTTGGATGCATCCATCATCAAAAAGCTTTTGATATGGGGGCTCATGAAAGGGAGAGCCTTTAGTCAAATTGTCGGAGAGCATCTGACAGGAGAGACTCCTGAGAGGCCTCATGATGGAGATTACATCTCAGAGCCATTGAGTGGATTGTTTCCTCTGGGTGTTCAGAGTCCACTGAGATTGTCTGAAAAGTGAACAAGTCATGGGATTGACTGTGGAGGCCATATGGCCTAACATCTTCAACATGGTTCTCATTAAGACCTGTTGTCTCATTTAAGTCTCCTTTACCTGCTGCCCCAAGTGGGTGAGCCGGTCTGGAGGTTTTCCCCAGAGTTGTTTCTAGCAGGTTTCAAATGAACTTCAGTTGATGGACATGATTCAATTGGAATTATGTATAATTTCTGACAAACCCTCATAGTTCCAGCACCCAGATGATGAGGTATATAGATTCTTGAACCCACCCTAAGTAGCAAGTTTGAGCAGCCAAGCGTCCAATTATGGAAACACATGCATTCCTAGTCTGCATAGAAATGCTACGACAAGCCAAGGCACTTAGTGAATACTCAAGGAACAGATGAGAGGCCAAAAGGCAGTATGTGATTATTGGAAGTGGTGATTCCTACAACAAAGCCGAGATACTTCCTGTGACTGGGATATAATTGGATGTGCGAATAGGCATCCTGTAGATGCAAGGAACATAGCCAATCAACATTTTGAAGATAAGGGAGTAGAAAGCTGAGGGAAATCATCCTGAACTTTTCTCTTACTAGAAAGGTGTTTAGGTTTCTCAGGTCTAGGATAACACTGAATTCCCATGTCTTCTTTGGCACCAGGAAGTACCTCTAGTAAAATCCCTGCTCTTCTTGTCTGGTTGGCATGAGCTTGATGGCGTTTGCCATGAGAAAAGCAGAAATTTCTTCAGAAGTAGCTCCTGATGAGAAACTAGAAAATTGAGTCTCAGTGGGCAATTTGGAGGGATTTAGAATATATGTAATTGGTACCCCTGACATTATTTTCAGCACCCAACTGTTGGAGCCATCTGTCTGCAAAGGCAGTGAGCCTCCCTCCTAATGGAAGGCTGTCCGCCTGGGGTACAGTAAGATCGGCTATGTTCTCAAGGAGCCACTCAAAACCCCATCCCTAATTTTGGCTGGGGAACCAGCTGAGCCTTCTGAGCCCTCTGCTGGCTGGGACGGTGGTAAGGGGTATGCTTTGCTTGGGAAGAGCATGGCAGAGGGGGTTACCTATGCCTGTGCAAGTAATAGGACCTTGTCTGGCTTCAATTCTGTAACCTCTTAGAAGAAAATCAGCAATGGGCCTGGAGAGGGTTCACAAGGTGTCTTTATGCTGCTTAATCTTGACAGCAGCTTCCTGAACCTGGTCTACAAAGAAAGTCTCTCCATGGCACAGCACAACACAACATGTCAGCGAGATATTCTCCAGGACCAAGCAGGAAGTCAGTCCTCACATATGGGTGACGTCGGTGCCGACGGAGCCCCCGTGTGGCGCATTTCCCCAGCTTTCAAAGAAAGCCTTTGGGAATACAGCGCGTATGCGCAGTCCCCTTCCCGCCCAAGGGTGCCATCTTGCTCAGTCTTCTTTTTTCCACAGAGCCCGACGGACATGTTTCGTTTTCACCCGAGGAAAAACTGGATTTTGTTCTGTGTTTGACCCGTTTCTTCGGTTCGAGGCCGGTTTCCCTTTCCCGCCTGGGCCCGATACATCGGTATCGAGCCCAGTCTTCTTTTTTCGTTTTTTGTCCTTAGTGACTAGCGTTCGCGCCATTTTTCTTTTTTCACTGGCAGCCCTGTATTTTGACCTCGCAGGGGCCCTTTTTCCCCCGATGGCTGCCAGCGAGTTTAAAAAGTGTGATCGGTGTAAGAAGCTTATGTCTCTCACCAACACACATGACTGCTGCCTCCGGTGCCTCGGACCCGATCATGACCCGATGATCTGTGGTCCATGTGGGAAAATGTCCTTGAAGGTGTTGAGGAGTCGGCAGCACCAAAAGGAAAGAATCTTCTCTGACTCCGTGTCCGGATGGGCCCGGACTTCGTCAGAGGCCTTGACGTCTCGGGACTCCGGCCCCGAGCAGCGCCGAGGTTCCTCTGAGAGGGAGTCTCCCTCGCGGGAGCATTGCAGGAAGAAAAAACCCGCGAGGGCGGTGTCGGTGGACGCACTTGGCTCCTCGAGGGCCAAGGCGTATAGCCCCAAGCGCCGTCCCGGGTCTTCGGAGTTGGAGAGGCCTGCAAAACAACCTCATGTGGAGATGGAGTCCCCGGGTCACATGAGTACTGTAGTTCTCGTGGACTCTCCTCCAGGGGAGCCGACGTTGGGGCCCGAGTTGGGGGCTGCTGAGTCTCCTGAGCTCAGACTCAGGTTGATGACCTTGGAGAGCAGCTTGGCTGCCTTCATGGAACAGAAGTGGACACTGATCGCCAGTCTCACCGGTGCATCTGCCCCGACCACCGGGACATCGACGTCCAAGTCAACCCCGGAGGCCGAGCCGATCCTCGAGTTCATGCACGCTCGAGTTGATCCTCGGCCAAGGTCCCCCTCGGCCTCCCGTTCGGGACCGAGGTCATCGACGCCGGTACCCTCGGCGTCGGGGTAGATGGCATCGGTGCCTGCCCGACCGGAGCCGCTTGATTCCTCTTCCGAGGAGTCCGGCTGGGAAACGGAGGATGAGGAGTCACCGGACACCTTTCGGACTCGGTGTGTCCCATCGGACTCACTGGAGTCCGAGCCTCAGAGACAGTCCCCACCGGAGGATACCCGGTTCTCGGACTTCGTGCGGGATATGGCCAAGGCCTTGGCCTTCCCCGCGGATCCCGAGGAGGAGCCTCGAGCCGAGGAGCTCGAGGCCCTGCAGTATGACTCTCCCCCAAAGGAGGCCCTTACTGTACTGGTTCCTCTGATGCTGGAACGGCTGCTCTTCTGCATGTGGGAGACGCCGGCCTCGACGCCGGTTTTGAGCAAGCGGGTTGATTCCATCTATCGAGTCCGCAAGAGCCCCGGGTTCCAAACGGCACAATTACTGCACCACTCCATGGTTGTGGAATCGGCCATGCATCGTCTGAAGAGTCAGAAGATGCACTCCTTGGTGCCTCCTGGCCGGGAGGCCCGGAACCTGGATGCCCTCAGTAAGAAGTGCTTCCAGGGCTCTATGCTTGCTTGCCATGTCCAGACCTACCAGCTGTACATGGGCATGTACCTTCGAGACCTGGCAAAGGAGATTGCTGGGTTCTCTTGCTGGTCTCTCTGAGGAACCTTTGCAGAGGTTCAATGCTCTGTCATCGGGTATTCATGAGTGCTCGAAGTTTCTCTCTCAAGCAGCCTATGATGGCTTTGAGGCTTCGTCCCGGGTAGCCGCGGCCGGCATCGGTGCACGCCGTCAGGCCTGGCTACAGTCATCGGACCTCGAGCCATGGGTGCAGGACAAGTTGGTCGATGTCCCCTGCTGAGGTGAAAACCTCTTTGGCAAGCCCATGGCTGACAAGGCTGCAGAACCCGAGACCAAGACTCTTACCCGGACAAGGCTGTCCAGAAAAACCTCTGCCCCTTCTCAGAAGGAGGGCGGCTCTGGGAAAAAGACCTTTTACCCGAGGAAGTCATCTGCCTATAAACAGTACCCTCATTTTCAGGCCTCTGTAGCTCCCCAACAGGGTCAGCATGCCAAGGGGCAGGGGCAGGGACATGGGCCCCATAGGCAGAAAACCCCCAAGCCACCAGCTCCGGCTCCTGCACAGCAGGGAGCAGGGTTTTGACTCCAGTGGCATAGCCTCTCCTCCTCAGCTGGCCCCTATCAGCACTGGAGGCTGGCTGGCCCTGTATGCCCACAGGTTGTCAGCCATCACAAGGGATACCTGGGTACTAAGTATAGTCCAGAAGGGCTATCTCCTCCACTTCCACGTGGTACCCCCCTCCTATTTTCCAGGGGAGCCTCCAAGACTTCCTCTGCACAGGGACTTACTCCTGCAGGAGTTAACAAGTCTTCTAAAGGAACAGGCAGTGGAACCGGTGCTCCACCACCTGAGAGGTCAAGGCTTCTATTCCAGGTACTTCCTGGTACCAAAAAGGACAGGAGACCTTAGGCCCATCCTAGACTTGCGGAATCTGAACAAGTTCCCGGAGAGGGAAAAGTTCAAGATGCTTACCCTTGGAATCCTGCTGCCCTACCTCCAGCAGGGAGATTGGCTATGCTCCTTAGACCTAAAGGATGCTTATACTCACATCCTCATTCATCCAGACCACAGACAATATCTCTGATTTGTAGTGGGAGGAAACCACTATCAGTACAGAGTACTGCCTTTTGGCCTTACATCCGCCCCCAGGGTGTTCACCAAATGCCTGGCGGTGGCGGCGGCCTACCTCAGGGTTCAAGGCCTCTTTGTCTTCCCATACCTGGACGATTGGCTCATCAGGGGTCAGTCCCCGCAAGAGGCCAATCAAGCCACCCTTCGCACTGTCGCTCTGCTTCAGCACCTGGGGTTTGTTATAAACTTCACAAAGTCCACTTTGCACCCCTCACAGAACATGGAGTTCATAGGAGCAAGGCTGGACACCTTTCAGGCAAAGGCCTTTCTACCAGTGGACAGGGCCCACAGATTGATGGATCTAGCCAGGCAGTTCCACAGCAATACTCTGGTCTCCGCCAGACAATTCCTGAGGCTCTTAGGCCACATGGCAGCCACGGTCCATGTAACTCCAAATGCCCGTCTACACATGAGGCCAGCTCAATGGGGCCTCAGGACTCAGTGGCACCAAGCCACAGGAAGCCTCACTGACAAAGTGAGGGTGTCCAACCTACTAGAGTCTTCTCTGCAGTGGTGGCTTCATCTTCCGAATCTGGTGCAAGGGGTGCCTTTTCAAGCACCTCCACACTCTCAAGTGCTAACAACCGATGCTTCTCTTCAAGGTTGGGGTGCACATTGCCAAGGAGCATTTACTCAAGGCCTGTGGTCTCCGTGGGAGGCCGCAAAGCAAATCAATCTCTTAGAACTGAGAGCTATCTGCTTAGCCCTGAGAACTATCTCCCATCTCATCTCTCACCAGTCCATCTTGGTTCAGACAGACAATCAAGTTGCTATGTTCTATGTGAACAAACAAGGGGGCACAGGGTCCCACCTTCTATGTCAGTAAGCACAGAAACTGTGCTCCTGGGCAGTCAGTCATGGCATTCTTCTCAAAGCAGTCTATCTCCCTGGTCAGGAGAATTACCTGGCGGACAGATTGAGCAGGATCCTGCAGCCGCACGAGTGGCAGTTGAATCCTCTAGTGGTTCAACAGATCTTCCTGGGATGGGGTCTTCCAACCATAGATCTCTTTGCCAGTCTTCTGAACCGTCAACCTCCCAGGTTCTGCTCTAGGCAACGCATCCTCTCAGAGTTGCAGCGGATGCGTTTCTCATTCCATGGTCTACAGGCCTTCTATATGCGTTTCCTCCCACGCCTCTAGTGTCCAAGACACTATTCAAGGTGATCAGGGACAAGGCCTTGCTGATCCTGGTGGCCCCCAGGTGGCCAAGGCAACCCTGGTTCCCACTTCTTTTGCAACTAGCGGTGGACACTCCTCTCCCTCTGGGGATGCAACCCGATCTCTTGTCTCAGGAGCAGGGATCTCTCTTACACCCCAATCTCCAGTCCCTCAATTTGATGGCCTGGCTGCTGAAAGGGTAGTTCTAGCACCCTTACTATTGCCTAGGGAAATGGAAGACGTGGTCTTGGCTTCTAGAAGGCAGTCCGCCCGAAAGTCCTATGCCCTTAGGTGGCGTAGATTCTCTACCTGGTGTACTCAACACAACGAGAATCCTTTCTCATGTCTGGTACCAGTGGTGCTGCAATATTTGCTTCACCTGTCCAACCTAGGCCTTAAGTCCAATTCTGTGAGAGTTCATCTTAGTGCTCTTTCTGCACACCACTCCCCAGTGGAGGGTCAATCTCTCTCAAGCCATCCTTTGGTGGCTCGCTTCCTCAGAGGCCTGCTTTTGCTTAAGTCTCCAGTGCGTCCGCCTGCCCCTGAATGGGATTTAAATGTGGTTTTTCAGCGGCCTACTTGCCCACCATTTGAACCTATGGCTACTTGCCCTCTGCGTTCTCTCTCTTGGAAAGCGTTGTTTCTGGTAGCCCTTACCTCAGCGAGGCGAGTGAGTGAGTGAACTTCAGGCCCTAGTATCAGATGCACCTTATACTAGGTTCTGTAGGAACAGAATAATCTTACTGACTCACCCTAAGTTCCTTCCTAAGGTTGTCTCCTCCTTCCACCTCAATCAGGAGGTGGTTCTTCCAACTTTCTTTCCCAGGCCGCATACCAGCCGGGCTGAGATGGTCTTGGATACCCTGGACTGTAGGAGGGCGTTGTCCTTCTACCTTGACCGTACGCGAGAGCACTGGAGGGCTGTTCAGCTCTTCATCTCTTTTGACCCCAATAAGTTGGGGTTGGCTGTCTCCAAACGTACTTTGTCCATTTGGGTAGCCGACTATTGCCTGGGCTTACAGGGCAGCCGGCCTCTCGTTACAGGGTCGAGTTACGGCTCACCGTGTCAGGGCGAAGGCTGCGTCAGTGGCTCATCTCCGCTCTGTTTCGTTGGCAGACATCTGCCGGGCTGCTACTTGGTCTTCAAGCCAGACTTTTGCGGCCCACTACTGCCTTGAGAGGGAGTCCCGCAGGGACAGTGCTTTCGGGCAGGCGGTACTCCATAATCTCTTTGGGGTTTAGGCAACTCCTACCCGCCGGCCCTGGTGTTGGGCTACCGTTCGGGGGCGTTATCAGAGAAGATTCTGTTCTTGCATGCTGAGGCTCTAGAGGGAGCTCATTTTTCAGCTTTGGGTCTCCGGTAGCCTTAAGCTGGGGAGTCCCATATGTGGGGACTGACTTCCTGCTTGGTCCTGGAGAAAGAGTAGTTACTCACCTCTAACAGGTGTTCTCCAGGAGCAGCAGGAATCAGTCCTCACAACCCTCCCCTCCTCCCCTTGAAGTTGCAGTCATATGATTTATTTTGTCATTTTTGCTGTCTTTTAGCTATTTATTTATTTATAGTTTTTCTATACCGCACTATTTACCATCAGCGCGGTTCACAGGTAACAAAACTCGCGCAGCGGTAAGATCCACACTGCGTTTACATTGAACAGGGAATTGAACATGGAACACAGGCTAACTATATACATCATGGAACTATATACAGGTTGATAACTGTAGCAATATATCAACTAGGCTCTATTTATCGTGAATATGGCATGCGAGACAACATCGTAAACATTTGCATGTTAAAGGCTAATTAGCTGGGGACAACAGGGATGAGATTAACGGAAGAGGGGAGAAGGGAGGAGTGAACAGTGGTTGGTTATGTGATTTCATCAGAGTTGAGGAAGTACTGAAGAAAGAGGTGATGTTTCAGCTCCTTCCTGAACTGAGAGAGGCAGTTTATAGCTCGAATGTTTGCTGGTAGAGCGTTCCAGCAGTGGGGGGCATAAAGTGCAAAAGCGCGGTTTCCTGTAGCCTTATTATATTTGTCATCAGACTGAGCAAGATGGCACCCTTGGGCAGGAAGGGGACTGCGCATTCGCACTGCATTCCCAAAGGCTTTCTTTGAAAGCTGGGGAAATGCTCCGCACAGGGGCTCCGTCGGCACCAACATCAACCATATGTGAGGACTGATTCCTGCTGCTCCTGAAGAACACCTGTTACAGGTGAGTAACTACTCTTTCCTGCACACTGGTGTGCAAGTCTGAGGCCTGGAACCATGAGAGTCTCTGGGTGTCACTATTCATAGCAGAGGCTCTTGATGCTCTATCAAAAAATATCAAAAGTAATTCCGAACATGTACTTTCCCTGCTACTCATTTTCCTTGACCCACTAGGGGTAAGAATCTTGCAATCCTCTCTGGAGGAAGATGGTCCTTGAACTCCTCTAGGCTGCACATGGTATTCTAAAAATACATGCCCATGCAGAACAGCGTTCTGATAAAATTCTCTCTCAAAAGAGTCGAGGGTCTGACCTCTCTCTCAGGGGGTGCAGAGGAGTGTGACGAACTCCTAGCCCTTTTGAGAGCGGATTTGGCCATAATGGAATGGTGTGGCAACTGGAACTTCTCGAATCAGGGAACTTTCTGAATTCTTTACATAGGATCGATGTTTGTACTGACAGAAGGCACAGAGGCAAGGCCAGTTTAAAAGGTGAGCCAGTGGCTCAGGATGCACAATCGGGGCGTGGAAGAGGCCTGCCCTCTGCCTCCTGGACTGCAGCTGTGTTAAGCAAATGCTCCCATGGCTGTGTTGCTGCAGGGAGGAGGACGAGGAGGCTGGGTTGGAAATTGGCTGATACTGGGACTGTGGGGGGCTCAGATTGGAATGGAGCTAATTCTATGGCTGGGGTCCTGGGACTGAAAGGAGGCTGATGCTGGCAAATTCTAAGGTCAGGTGAGAAAGAGGGAAATGCTAAGGGAGTGAGAAGGGAGACCAGGACAGATATTGTGTAGAGTGATGAAGAAGCAAAGTCTACCAGGGGAAGGTTGGAGGGGTATAAGAAAGCATGCTGAGGTAAGGAGGAGGAAAGACTAGGTTAATGAATATTGGAGAAGGAAATAAATGAATGGGTGCTGGGGAAGGAGAGTAGGAGGCAGAAGGGCAGGTACTAGGAACATGGGATGTGGGAAAGCAGGGACTTTGACAAGTGGAGACTCTAAGACTGGGTGAAAAAACAGTCTGGGTATTGGGAGTTTAAGTGGGGACATGGGGCTTGGGTGGGGTTGTGAGTACGGGCTTGGAGTTGCTTGGGAGGGATAGTGAGGACTAAGAAACTGACCAGAGATTAGGAGAACAGTGGTGAGAAGGTGATTGGGCGAGGGATATGAGTAGGGCAGTGAGACCAAGTGCAGAAATATGGGGAGAGGGGAAGGGTTTAAGGATCTGGAGGATTTGGGGAGGGGTTAGACGGTAGTTCAAAAGGACAGAGTGCTATGTAGTGGATGAGAGCCACAGGAAGGGACAGGTCTTCCTTGAAGGTGAAAGAGGGTAGAAATGGTAGAAATAAAATGAAAAATGGAAGCCTGGAGGAGGTAAGACATAAAGGGCCTGGAGGTGGAGGGAGGATGATTGCTAGGGAATGAGCTGGGGCTGATTAAGGGTTGAAGAAGTAGGTGGTGGTAAATGAGGCTGGAGAGGAGATGAGTACAGAGGGAGTTAATGAGGGACTAGAAAGTGGTGAAAGATGGGGGGATAGGATACTGGCAAAGGAATGAGGCAGATGTGGAATGGAAGGAGAAGTAAGGTTAGAAAATGGAAAGCTAGTAAATAGCTTTCGGTAAAAAGAGGGAGACAGAAGATTGAAGGAAAGAGAAAGTCGTATGGAATGAAGCTATATAGTTATGTAAAAGGCAAATTAGAGAAATAGAAGGATCAATGTCAGAGATATGTAGGGAAGGAAAGAACGAAGACAGGGGATGTGAAGAAACAGAAAATAGAAATGAGATCCTGGAAAAAAATACTTAGAAAAAAACAAGAGGAATTGGAAAAGAGTCTGAGACCAACCCAACTAGCAAAATAAAATGATCAAATAAGAAAGGTACAAAAGAGTGTCAGTTTTTAGTGAATGTCAGCTTTGAAAATGTGCATTTCCTATAGTTTATTACAGGAGGAAATGCATTTCTGTTTCTTTTTTTTCTCTGCTCAGTGTCTGTTTTTGGGGTTTTCCATTTAAAATTTTATCTATAAATTTGTTTCATATTTTGTAGTTTCTTATTTTTTAATTGGTGATGGTCTGTGTTTTCCATGTGCAGCCATGATAGGAGTTCTGTTAATATGTAGATTCTCTCTAAGAATCTGTAGTAGTTTCAGCCTGTTCTCTTTTTCCAACTGGGGTTCTAGAATATTTGCAGTGCTGATTTTCCATAGGTAGGGCTGGTGCAATTTGAGTTTTTGATGTTGATGTCAAGTGTCAATTTGCAGGGTTAGAGTAGTTACTCACCTGTAACAGGTGTTCTCCAGCAGCAGCAGGAATCAGTCCTCACTTATGGGTGACTTCGGCGCCGACGGAGCCCTCGCGGAGCAATTTCCCCAGCTTTCGAAGAAAGCCTTTGGGATTGCAGCGCGCATGCGCGGTCCTCTTCCCGCCCAAGGATGCCATCTTGCTCAGTCGAATGACATAGCGGAAGACAGCAACCATAAGAATGACTGCAACTCCAGGGGAGGAGGGAGGGTAGTGAGGACTGATTCCTGCTGCTCCTGGAGAACACCTGTTACAGGTGAGTAACTACTCTTTCTCCAGGACCAAGCAGGAAGTCAGTCCTCACTTATGGGACTCCCTAGCTTAAGGCTACCGGAGACCTCAAGCTGGAAAAAGAGAGCTCCCTCCAGCTCAACCGCACAGAAGGAAGGAATCTTCTCTGAATACGAATCCGGCCGGTAGCCAACATCGGGGCCGGCGGGTAGGAGTTGCCTAAACCTCAAAGAGATTGTGGAGGACTGCCTGTCCAAAAGCACTATCCCTGCGGGACTCCCTCTCCAGGCAGTAATGAGCCGCAAAAGTCTGGCTAGAAGACCAAGTAGCGGCCCGGCAGATGTCTGCCAACGGAACAGCGAGGAGGTGTGCGACAGACGCCGCCTTCGCCTGGACATGGTGCGCCGTGACTCGACTCTCCAAAGAGAGGCCGGCTGCCCCATACGCCCAGGCGATGCAGTCAGCTACCCAGATGGACAGAGTACGCTTCGATACAGATAATCCCAACCGATTGGGGTCAAAGGAAACGAAAAGCTGGGCAGCTTTCCTATGCTCACGCGTATGGTCAAGGTAGAAGGACAAGGCTCTTCGACAGTCCAGGGTATGCAGAACAGTCTCAGCTCTGCTGGTATGTGGCCTGGGAAAGAAGGTCGGAAGAACCACCTCTTGATAGATGTGGAAAGAGGAAACCACCTTAGGAAGAAACTTAGGGTGAGTCCATAAGACAACCCTATTCCTGTAGAATCTAGTGTAAGGGGGCTCTGACACTAGGGCCTGTAGTTCACTAACGCGCCTAGCGGAGGTGAGGGCTACCAAGAAGAGAGCTTTCCATGAGAGGAAGTGGAGGGGGCAGGTAGCCATGGGTTCGAAAGGCGGGCAAGTAAGCCTTTGTAAAACCACATTGAGGTCCCAGTCAGGAGCCGGAGGGCGCAACGGGGGCTTAAGCAGAAGCAGGCCCCTGAGGAAACGCGCCACCAAGGGATGTGAGGAAAGGGGCTGGCCCTCCACCGGCGAATGATGTGCAGAGAGAGCACTGAGGTGGACTCTGACAGAGTTGGACTTGAGGCCTAGATCGGAGAGGTGCAGCAAGTATTGCAGTACCACCGACACTAGGCAGGCGAATGGGTCCTCAGAACGCTGAAAACACCAGACGGAGAAGCGACGCCATTTGAGTGCATAAGACTTCCGGGTAGAAGGTCGCCGAGACGCCAGGACGACAGCTTCCACCTCCGGGGGGAGCGAGAGCGGGGCCAGGACTACCCTCTCAGCAGCGAGGCCATCAGGTGAAGGGCCCGGAGGTTGGGGTGCAGAAGAGTACCCTGATCTTGGGTCAGAAGATCGGGCTGAAACCCCAGAGGGAGAGGGGTGTCCACTGCTAACTGCAGGAGCAGAGGAAACCAGGGTTGCCTCGGCCATCGGGGCGCTATCAGGATCACATAGGCCCCGTCCCGGGCAACCTTGAAGAGCATCCGGGACACCAGCGGCGTGGGAGGAAAGGCATACAGTAGGCCTGTGGACCACGAAATCAGGAAAGCATCCGGGGCCACTCTGAGGGGATGCGGATGCCGAGAGCAGAACCGGGGGAGTTACCGGTTCAGGGGACTGGCAAAGAGGTCCACGGTGGGGGTGCCCCACCGGCGGAAGATTTGCTGGGCAACGCCGGGGTTCAACCTCCACTCGTGGGGCTGCAAGACCCGGCTCAGCCTGTCGGCCAGGCAATTCTCCTGCCCGGGCAGGTAAACAGCCTTGAGGAGGATGTTGTGGTCGACAGCCCAAGAGCACGGTCGCCGGGCCTCCTGACAGAGCAGGAGGGAGCCCGTGCCCCCCTGTTTGTTCACGTAGAACATGGCCACCTGATTGTCCATCTGCACCAGTACGGACTGGCGAGAGGTGAGGTGAGAGAAGGTCCGCAGAGCTAGGCGGATCGCCCGCAGCTCCAGGAAGTTGATTTGTTGAGCCGCCTCCCAAGGAGTCCAAAGGCCTTGAGTGCGCGCTCCCTGGCCATGCGCTCCCCATCCCAAGAGAGAGGCATCGGTCGTCAGCACCTGGGAGGGTGCGGGAGACTGAAAGGGCATACCCCGTACCAGGTTGGGCAGGTGTAGCCACCACTGCAGAGAGGAGACCAGGCGGTCGGAGATCTGTAGAAGGTCCGCCAGACCTCCTCTGGCCTGATGCCATTGAGTGCGGAGACACCACTGGACAGGCCTCATATGCAGTCGGGCGTTCGGCGTGACATGGACCGTGGAGGCCATATGACCGAGCAGCTGCAGGAACCTGCCGGCCAAAGCCATGAGCCTGTCGGCTCGCTCTCGAGGCAAGAAGGCACGAGCTCGCAGAGTGTCGAGCCGAGCTCCTATGAACTCGAGATCCTGAGAGGGGCGCAACGTGGACTTCCCGACGTTTATGACGAAGCCCAAGTGCTGAAGCAGAGCCACCGTACGCTGCGTGGCTTGAGCGACCTCTGGGGCCGACTGCGCCCGTACGAGCCAGTCGTCCAGGTAAGGAAAAACGAACAGGCCCTGAAGCCTCAGGAAGGCCGCGACCACCGCCAGGCATTTTGTGAACACCCTGGGGGCGGAGCACAAGCCGAAGGGCAGCACGCGGTACTGATAGTGTTTCCCGGCCACTACAAATCTGAGATATTGTCGGTGGTCCGGATGAATCAGGATGTGAGTATAGGCATCCTTTAGATCCAAGGAGCATAGCCAATCTCCCTGCTGGAGGTAGGGCAGCAAGATTCCAAGGGTAAGCATCCTGAACTTTTCCCGCTGCAGGAACATGTTGAGGTTGCGCAAGTCCAGAATGGGTCTGAGGCCTCCCGTCCTCTTTGGGACCAGGAAGTATCTGGAGTAGAACCCCTGACCCCACTGAGGTTGGGGCACTGGTTCCACAGCCTGCAACTCCAGTAGACCCTGCAGCTCCTGAAGGAGTAAGTCTCTGTGCAGAGGGAGCCTCGGAGGCTCCCCCGGAAAGTAGGGGGGAGGCACCTGGTGAAAATGCAAGAGGTAGCCCCTTTGAACCACCCGCAGCACCCAGGAATCGGATGTTATGGCTGACCACCTGTGAGCGAAGTGGATCAGCCTGCCCCCCTTGCTGAGCGATGGGCGCGGAGGGGGAGAGGCTATGCTGGCATAGTCAAAACCCCCCACCCTGCGTGGCAGGGGGCTGTGTAGCGGGCTTGGGGGCCCACGGCCTACGGGGGCCATTCCCCTGACCCTTAGTCTGTGGGCACTGAGTGGAAGCCGCTGGAACTTGGTATTGAAGGTGGGATTGCTTATAGGCAAGCACCTTCCTCGGGTAAAAAGGCTTCTTCCCCGGACCCTTCCTCTTCTGCGTGGGAGCGGAGGTCTTTCGGGACAGTCGAGTCCGAGTGAGAGTCTCGGACTCGAGTTCCGCAGCCTTATCGGACATGGGATTGCCGAAAAGGTTGTCACCTCGGCAGGGGACATCGACTAACTTGTCCTGTACCCACGGCTCGAGGTCGGATGACTGGAGCCAGGCCTGTTGGCGGGCACCGATGCCGGCTCCGGCTACTCGGGCCCACGCCTCGAAGCCGTCGTAGGCCGCCCGAGAAAGGAACTTCGAGCACTCTCGAATACTATCGGACAAGGCCAGGAACCTCTGCAAAGGTTCGTCGGAGAGACCAGCCGAGAACCCGGCGAGCTCTTTCGCCAGGTCTCGGAGGAACATGCCCATATACAGCTGGTATGTCTGGACTCTGCAGGCAAGCATGGAACCCTGGAAGCACTTCCTACCGAGGGCATCCAGGTTACGGGCCTCCTTACCAGGGGGCACCGAGTGTTGAGGCCAGGCTTTCCCACATGCGGAAGAGCAGCCGCTCCAGCATCGGAGGGACCGGCACAGTAAAGGCCTCCTTCGGGGGAGAGTCGTACTGGAGTGCCTCGAGCTCTTTCGCACGAGACTCCTCCTCGTGATCCACGGGGAAAGCCAAAGCCTTGGCCATATCCCGCACAAAATCAGAGAAGCGCGTATCCTCCGGAGGGGATCGCCTTCGAGGCTCCGACTCTGGCGAGTCGGAGGGGACGCACCGGGTCTGAAAAAAGCCGGGCGACTCATCCCCTTCCGTGTCCCAGTCCGATGCCTCCGTGGAGGAATCTAGGGGCTCCGTGCGGGCGAGGGTTCGTCCTGACGCCGACGCCGGCGACCTCGGTCCCGAACAGGAGGCCGAGGGAGACCTCGACCGAGGATCGACTCGAGCATGCATCGACTCGGCCGCCGGGGTCGACTTTGGCGTCGACGTCCCGGTGGTCTGGGCAGATGCACTGGCGATGCCGGTCATCCAAACCCGCTGCTGGTCCAAGAAGGCAGAGATACTGCGCTCCAAGGATGTCAATCTGAGGTCAAGCCCAGAAGACCCGGCAGCCACCGACTCGGGCCCCGATGGCGTCGGGCCCGACGACGGTTCCGTAGGGGAGTCCAGGAGGACAATAGTACCCACGTGCGGCTCCACCTCGAGTCGAGGAAGTTTAGAAGGTCTCTCCGCCTCCGAGGACTCGGGGCGGCTGGCGGGGCTATGTGACCCGGCCCGCGAGGGACCAGGTGCGTCCTCCAACGCCACCCACGCGAGTTTCCTCTGCCGACGATGCTCCCGGCCAGGGGACCCCCGCTCAGAGGAACGCCGACGGAGCTCATGGCCGGAGTCACGAGACGTCGAAGCCTCCGACGAGGTCCGGGCCGGACCGGACTCGGGGTCAGAGAAGATTCTGTCCTTTTGCGATTGCCGACTCCTCAGCGACTTGGAGGACAACTTGCCACACGGACCACAGCTCCCAGAGTCATGGTTGGGTCCGAGGCAACAGAGGCAGAAATTATGCGTGTTTGTAAGAGACATTAATTTAGAACAATGATCACATTTTTTGAACCCGCTGGCAGCCATCGGGGGAAAAAGGGCCCCCACGAGGTCGAAAGACCGAGCCGCCAGGGGTGGAAAATAAGTGGCGGGAATGCCAGTTAAAAACTGAAAACAAAAACAAAAAAGAAATGTGAACGGACTCGATAAGGAAAAATCGAGGCCGGGCAGGAAAAGGACACGTGACCGAGAAAACAACAAAGAATTAATCAACTTTTTCAGCGGTGGTAACAAACTACGTCTGCAGGGCTCCGCGGAAAAAAGAAGACTGAGCAAGATGGCATCCTTGGGCGGGAAGAGGACCGCGCATGCGCGCTGCAATCCCAAAGGCTTTCTTCGAAAGCTGGGGAAATTGCTCCGCGAGGGCTCCGTCGGTGCCGACGTCACCCATAAGCGAGGACTGACTTCCTGCTTGGTCCTGGAGAATTTTTGTTATGATGCACAATGTTTAGCAGTGGAAGGAGATAATGGTGTTATCATTATGAGAGACTAGAATTTACATAAAAGCATAAGATATGCCATACTGGGTCAGACCAAGGTCCATCAAGCCCAGTATCCTGTTTCCAACAGTGGCCAATCTAGGTCATACATACCTAGCAGTTTCCCCAAAAGAGACAGGTTCCACAATGCTTGTATTGGGTCAAGCAGTGATATCCTGGGTCCCTTTTTAATAATGGTTTATGGACCTCTCCTCCAGGAACTTGTCCAAACCTTTTTTAAATGCAGCTACACTAACAGCTTTTACTACATCCTCCAGTAACAAATTGCAGAGTTTGATTACACGTTGAGTGAAAAAATATTTTCTCTTATTTATCTTAAATAGTTTATAATATAGCTTCATTGCATATCCCCTAGTCTTTCTATATTCTGATGATGTAAACAATCAATCGACGTTTACCCATTCCACTCTGTTCATTAATTTATAGACTTCTATCATATTTCCCCTCAGCAGTCTCTTTTCCAGGTTAAAAAGCCCTAGCCTTTTTAGCCTTTCTTCATAGGGGTTATCCTTCCATCCCCTTTACCATTTTGGTGGCTCTTCTCTGAACCTTTTCTAATAACGCTATATCCTTTTTAAGATACAGTGACCAGAATTGCACACAATATTCAAGGTGCAGTCGCACCATAGAACGATAAAGCAAAGGATATTATAATGCCTCTGTATTTTCCATTCCTTTCCTTCTGATACCTAGCATTCTATTTGCTCTCTTGGCCGCTGCTGCACACTGGGTGGGGGGTTTTAACATGTTATCCACGTCGCCTAAATCTTTTTCCTTGGTGGTGGTTCCTAATGTGGAACCTTGCATCGTGTAACCATAGTTTGGGTTGTTCTTCCCTAGGTGCAAAACCTTGCACTTGTCCACATTCAATTTCATCTGCCATTTTGATGCCCAGTCTTCCAATTTATCAAGATCCTCTTGCAATTTTCCACAATCCTCATGGGTTTTAACAACTTTAAATAGTTTTGTGTCATCTGCAAATTTGATAAATCACTCGTTATTCCCTTTTCCAGGTCATTTATGAATATGTCAAAAAGCAGCGGACCCAGCACAGATCCCTGGGGTACACCACTATTCACCTTCCTCCATTGGGAAAATTGGCCATTTAGCCCCACCCTCTGCTTTCTATCTTTTAACCAGTTCCTGATCCACAACAGTACACTGCCTCCTATCCCATGACTCCTTAGTTTTGCCAAAAGTCTCTGATGAGGGACCTTGTCAAATGCTTTCTGAAAGTCCAAATACACTATATCAACTGACTCACCTTTGTCTACCTGTTTATTCACACCTTCAAAAAAACATAACAGGTTAGTAAGACAAGATCTTCTTTGTCTAAAGCCATGTTGGCTGTCTCCCATTAAGTCATGACTATCTACATGTTCAGTAATTTTGTTCTTTATGATGATTTCTACCATTTTTCATGGTGCTGACGTCAGACTCACTGGTCTGCAGTTTCTCGGATCACCCCTGGAACCTTTTGAAAAACTGGCATTACGTTAGCCATCCTCCAATCTTCAGGCATTAAAGATTATTTAACTGATAGTTCACAGATTACTAATAGCAGGTCTGCAATCTCATATTTCAGTACTTTCAACACCCTTAGATGTATACCATCTGGTCCAGGTGATTTGCTACTCTTCAGTTTATCAAATAGTTGAAATACATCTTCCCGATGTATCGATATTTCCTTCAATTCTTCCACACCTTTAAATACCACTTCAGTCATGGGTAACATCCCTACATCTTCCTCAGTAAAGACCGAAGCAAAGAATTCATTCAGTCTCTCCGCTATCGCCTTGTCCCCTCTTAGTGCCCCTTTAACCCCTCTATCATCTAATGGACCAACTGACTCTCACAGGTTTTTTGCTACAAATGTACTTGAAAAAGTCTTTATTACGCGTTTTTGCTTCCGCAGCAAGCTTCTCAAATTCTCCCTTTGCCTGCCTTATCAATGCCTTGCATTTAACTTGCCAGTGCTTCTGCTGTTTCCAGTTTTCATCATTTGGCTCTTTTTTCCATTTCCTGAAAGATGCTTTTTTGGCAACAGCCTCTCTGACCTCACCTTTAAACCATGCTGACAGTTTTTTGGACTTTCTTCCACTTTTCTTAAAGTGTGGAATAGAGCTGGTCTGGGCTTCCAAGATAGTATTTTTAAACAACACCCAAGCTTGATGTTAAGTCTTTAACCTTTGCAACTGCTCCTTTTAGTTTTTTCTTAACTATTTTCCTAATTTTATCATAGTCTCCCTTTCGAAAGTTAAAAGGTAGTACTGTGGATTTCCTTACCATCCCTCCTCCTCCACTAATTAAATCAAACGCGATCATGCTATGATCACTATTGCCAAGTGGCCCCAATACTCTTATCTCTTGCACCAGATCTGGTGTTCCACTAAGGACTAGGTCCAATATGGCTTCCCCTCTGGTCGGTTCATTAACCAGCTACTCCAAGAAGCAGTCATTTATTTCATATAGGAACTTTATCTCCATAGCATGTCCTGCCGTGACAATGACACAGTCGATACTGGGGTAATTGAAATCGCCCATTATTATAACTGTGCTGTAACTTTTGTTAGCTTCCTTGATTTCTTTGAGCATTTCATCATCCATTTGTTCATTCTGGCGAGGCGGTCGATAGTACACCCCCACTGCCATCGCCTTCCCCTTTTTATATGGAATTTCAATCCATAGAGATTCTACAGCAAATTTTGTTTCCTGCAAAACCTTAATCCTTTCTGACTCAATGCCCTCTCTAACATAGAGCGCAACTCCTCCACCAATTTGATCAGCTCTATCATTATGATATAGTTTGTACCCAGGTATCACAGTGTCCCACTGGTTGTCCTCCTTCCATGTCTCTGAGATTCCAATCATATCTAACTTCTCATTTAGTGCTATATATTCTAACTCTCCCATCTTATTTTTTAGACTTCTAGCATTTGCATTCAAGCATTTTAGAGACTGTATTGTATTCATATTAATCTGGCTATTGGTAGGCATGGGTAATTTGGAATCTTTAAGCTCTGTATGCTCCATATTCATGGGCATTTGGGCTACTTTACTCTTTTTTTTGCAACCACTCTGCTTTGGGTAGTATCCTTCAAGGATACATTGTTCCGAACCATGCGCTCTTGGGCGACTGTCGGCTTTCCCCTATTATCTGGTTTAAAAGCTGCTCTATCTCTTTTTTCAAGGTTAATGCCAGCAGCCTGGTTCCATCCCAGTTAAGGTGAAGCCCATCCCTTCGGAAGAGTCCCTCCTTTCACCAGAATGTTCCCCAGGTCCTAACAAATCCAAAACCCTCATCCTTGCACCATCGTCTCATCCACGCATTGAGACTCCGGAGCTCTGCCTGTCTTTTGGGTCCTGCGCTTGAAATGGGAAGCATTTCGGAGAAAGCTACCCTGGAAGTTCTGGATTTCAACTTCCTACCTAAAAGCCTAAATTTAGCCTCCAGAACCTCCCTACCACATTTTCTTACGTCATTGGTACCGACATGTACCAAGACGGCAGACTCCTCCCCAGCACTATCTAAGACCTTATGTAGATGGTGCGTGAGCACTGTTCCCTCTAAGCTATGCGCGTGTGCGCGCGCACACACCTCGCCGAGTGAGCGCACATACTTTACAACACAGCGCACAAAAATTACGGTTCTGATTCTGATAGAAACCACCACAGACGTTCTTAAAATTGAAAAGTTTTTGTGTATTTATGGTTTTCACAAGTTCTACAATATTTTCTAGTGCAATCAATGTGGTGTACATACTGTATTCTGACGTGTAGTCAAATTTTAAAGTATATAACTCCGAGTGTCGTTATGTGGCGCACAAAAATTTAACCTTCCTTCAAAAGCTGCACAGCTGATATTTTATGCGCACACAGCCTACAGAAAATTAGAGGGAACATTGTGCGTGAGGTCTGCTACCTTTGCACCAAGCAGGCATGTTACGATGCGATCCCGACATCCACCAGCCACCCAGCTATCTATATGCCTAATGATCAAATCACCAACCATAACGGCTGTCCTAACCCTTCCCTCATGGGCACATGGCCCTGGAGAAACTTCCTCGGTGCGAGAGGGTTTTACATCCCCTGGATGACAGGTCCTAGTTACAGGATCATTTCCTGCCACACCAGGGTGATGCTCTCCTGTCACGTGACCTCTCTCTTCCGTGGCAACAGGGATGCCGCTAGACTGGAGGTGGGACTTCAGGACTATATCCCTGTAGGTCTCGTCTATGTACCTCTCTGTCTTTCGTATGTCTTCCAAGTCTGCTACGCTAACCTCTAGAGAACAGACTTGTTCCCTGAGAGCAAAAAGCTCCTTGCACCTAGTGCACACGTAAGACCTCTCACCAACTGAGAGAAAATCATACATGTGACACTCAATGCAAAAGGCTGGAAAGCCCCCAACTCACTGCTGGACTGCTGTTTGCATCTTAGTTTTAAGCTTGTGTTTAGTTCTTTAAGTTTTTTACTTACTAAGGGTTGCTGTGGATACTTATACTAATAAAAGTGTACCTGGGTTCTAAATTTAACCAAAAAGCTCTTTTGTGTTTTAAATTTAAACTGCTGCTACTAGGCCCTGACTGATTTAACAGATACACTGGGTTCACAGATTAATCAGCTGTAATCCAAAGAATTCCCTTCAGAAAAAGTCCCAGAAGTATTTACTCACTATTGCAGATCTCTCTCCAGACGTAGCAGTCCCCTTTTGTAGTCCTTCACGACTGAGGATCACAGAACTCTGGTTGAACTATTTATGCCTGTACTTCTGAGGTAAGCTGTGACCAACTTCCTGGGTGATTAACAGTCCTTGCTTGGATAGAAGGAGTCTTTCAAAATGGCCTTTTGGCCTGCTACCTGGCTTTAACACCTATTTAAAAAGTTTCACATGTCTCTTGCCCCCTAGGTAGAAGGCCTCTTTGTAAAGGTCTCTATTTGAATATAATTTTTTGTATGTTGAGTTGTATAGTCAAACACCCTATTTTTGCTCTGCATCTGTTGGGAGAGCTTTATTGGAAAGTCTGGAAGTCTTCCATTCGAATGATAAATTACGTCCTGATATTCAAGGCAATTAGGCATTTGCTGGCAAATAATTAGCCTAAAAGTATATGTTCAAAAATATACAGATAATATCAGGCTGTTTAAACTGAAGAATGACCAGATATCATCTTTCTACTTGTGGACATGTTAGGGGAAGAGCAAAGGTAGGCCAGAAAATTATCCAGAGTGTGGCAATATTTGGTCACTATTCAGTTAAGTTATACATTTAGTTTAGGCCTGAGGAATATCAGGCCTAGCCTAAACAGATAATATAGTGACCATGCCATCACTCTCTGTATATTTAGCACATCTATATGGATAGTGACACAGAATACACAAGTTAAATGGGAGGATGGCATTTAACAAGCCAGCGAGCTGAAAATGTACCCGTTTGCACTGCTTATATTGCAAGATCAGACCCTAGGGGGGTGGGCACAAAAGCAAAATTTGGCTCAGGGTGCTACAACCCCTTGAGCTGGTTATGCACAAAAGAGAAACAGAGAGGGGGGAATCTCTCACATTCTCATCTGCAACCTCTGAAGGATGTGGTACACGGCCACTGGCACAGTTTCCTTGGGAGAATCCGGATACTGGAGGATCTCCAGTTCTTTGGCTTCGTCTTCCATGTCTAACTTAAATGGAATAGCCTACACCATTTCCCACACAAAATCATGGAAGAACATAGCTTCAGGAGATTTACAACATTCATGAGAAGACCTCTCCTCTGAAAAGTACTCAAAGTCATAGTTGGCTACCCAGAAGTGCTCAGACTAGGCCTGGCCCAACCAACAGGCAAGTTCGACAGTCCACTAGGGCAGCAGTTTCGGGGGAAGGGGAGCGAAAGAGCAGCTACAGTCAAAGCCATGCAATAGATGTTGACAGCTATACAAACTCAGAGTCATCAGTGTGCACTTTTACCTGCAGGCAGAATGGGCAATATGAAAACCAATTTATTCATCTTGGTAAGTGGCTTTTTGAAATCTCTCTCATTATGTATATATTTAAAAAATAAAATTAAATATTTAAAAGTGGGATGTCTAAATATGCATATTTATATGAGTGATCTGGGAAAAATGGTTTTGAGATGATTACATCTGAGTTTAATTATCAACATCTTGGGGGGAGGGGGAATCAGGGGACTAAAAGATAATTGTGAAGGGGCACGAGGCTGAAGTTTCACCTAGAGTGCCGAATACCCTTGCACAGCCCTGGCTCAGACTTGGAGTCTGAGCCATGGACATCTGACTCTCTGCCTGGACTGGTCTCTGTTCTTCAGCGGAATTGGATCTCCTCTGGAAATGGCTTCAACACCTCAGGGATTGACCTTATTATTATTATTTACATTCTCTTATATACTGCGCTATTCTGCATCAGTGCAGTTTACATTGAACAAACTGAAATTACATTGAACAGGGCATTATAACTTTGAGATAACTATTTTACAGGGAACATCCACTGAACTCATCCACTGAACTCAATACTGATATTGGTTAGGCATCAGTTGGTGTGAAGTCCTTTCAGGGTCTCGATGAGGACCCATTTCCCATAGGCAGTCGTAGAGTCTCGAGTATCAGTTCAATGGCATGCTGTTGCTGTAAAGGAGGAGTTGGAGCTAGTATCTCCCAACATGCACATGAATTTCTCCTCCATTCTCTTGGCTATGTGCCCCTCCAGAGTTGCCATGAACGAAGACAGGGAGCCTTCAGTAGAATTGGCCAATGCCCCAGGAATCTTTAAGAGTGAATCAGCTGGCTAGTCACAGACCCTTGGAGTCTGGCATGTCTCCTCTGATACCATGAGGGATGAGCAGTCCTCATGTTGAGGCTGCTTTGGGGGGTGGGGGTGGGGTGGGGTTTGAGTACCAGTTGATTCCCCAGTGCTCTTGGCATTAGACTCCAATGAACTCTGATGCCAATGCATCAAAGTCTTTGCACAATGCTCGAAAATTGGTGGTCTTCGATGGCAATGAAGTCTAGGAAGAATCCTTCCTCTTCCTCAGAATGGAATTGGTACAGGATCAATCCTTGCCCACCCTACTTATGCTCTTTTTCGAGTGTGCTTGAGCACTTCCTGATATCAATGCACTTCCAGCACCCGAAGCAGTCCTTGAGTGACTAATGACACTGATGCCAATGGTCTGGCATTCTGAGTGCCAAAAATTTGCAAATACTTCTCATGATTCTTACACCCTCTGTCCTCTGTAAACAGAGGTATTATATAGTCTGGTCTCAGACACTATAGGCACCATTTATGATTGTCCATGATGGATATGGTCCCAGAGCACTGGGCACACTTTTTAAACCTGCTGGCAGGTTTCTGTGACATATTGGCCAGAAAAATAGCTGAAACAAAATCAACTGGCTCAATGATTAAACATAAAATATGGAACACGGCTGAGTACACCAGAGGCATAAAGCAGCCTAAGTGGCACTGAAGGAAAACATAAGAAAACTTATGTAACAATTGAAAAATAGACTATACTAAGGAGAAAGATAACAGTGGCAGCAGGTACCAACAAGGAAATAGTAGAAAAATATGTACAAAACATAAAAAATACAAGAGATGATAAATGCGGCACTGTATGATGAACCATTAGGTTCTGCAGAGAAATAAGTTCCTCAGGTGCAGCGGAGGCAGATAAGAACAGGCACACATGTGCAAGAAACTTTCTAAAAACTTCTGAAAAAGCAGCTGAGACAGTTTCTGCATGGGCTTCATCGATTGCAGCACTCAAATGTGAAGATCTATCCTGCTTGTCCACAAAGAACTACAACCTCATTTCTGACCAGGAGTGTCAAAGGTTACAACTTGAATTTAAGTCTAAGAAGCTTATGCCCCCTCCCACCCCTAAGTAAATGGTTATTACTGAAAGAAAAATCAGCATTTTAGATGTGCACAGAAGAAAGTCCTCTTTCATGCATGCTCCTAGCTCCCTTTCAGACTGAAAAGAGAACAGGTAAGCAAGATAGTATGTATAAATAAGAGATAAAACTGCCTAGCTCATGACACTTTTACAACACAGTTTTCAAATCTACTACTCTATTTATAGTTTGAAAGATGAAAGGGAATGAGAAAGGGCACAGATGAATTGAAAATAGAGGATGACTAAGAAGAGAAACAGATTCATATTTTAACTTGGTGAGAGGAATAATGGATGCTCATGAAAAAAAGGCCAAAGTACCAAATTACCACATAGATGTGCTCTAATTGAGAAAGTTATTTTCATAGATATTGAAAATCACAAGTTAAGATCATAAAGCACAGTACTTCTAAGGAGTTTTTAAGTGTTGTCAAATCTGTGTCGACTCATGGCGACACTGGATAATTGTCCTAAACTGTGTTCGGTCTTTAGTCAAGCAGCTGTTATTATTTTATCGATCCATCTCATTTCTGGTCTTCCTCTTCTGCATTGACCTTCAACCTTCCCAAGCATGATGTCTTTCTCTAATGATCTCTCTCTTTGCATGATGTGTCCAAAGCACAAGATATGTGTCTGAGCTTCTAAAGAAAGTTTAGGTTTGATCTCCTCTAGTACTAACTGGTTTGTTTTTCAGGCAGTCCATGGTATACACAGTATTCTAGCACCATAATTCAAAGGCATCAGTTTTCTTCCTATCTTTTTCACTGTCTAACTTTTACATCCATATGACGTTATTGGATAAGTTGAATTTTGTATGGAGAGAGACATCTCTGCTCTTGAGTATCTTGTCTAGGTCCTTCACAGCCATTCTGCCAAGAGCAATATGCCATTGGATTTCTTGACTGCTTATCATTTCTTTATCGATTATTGATCCAAGCAGGTTAAAGTTGTCTACTATTTCAATTTCTTCTCTATCAACAATGAACTTATTGATTTTGCCAGTTGTCAGGATCTTTGTCTTCTTTATGGTAAGGTGCAGGCCCATTTTAAGATTATGTTCTTTCACCTAGAGAAGCAAATGTTTCATATCATCTTCACTTTCAGCCAGTATTGTGGTATCATCAGCATAGCGAAGGTTGTTGATGAGTCTTCCACCAATCTTCACACCTCGGTTGACTTCATACAGTCCTACTTCTCTGATGATTTGTCCTGTATATAAACAGATAGGGGGAAAGTATGCAACCTTGTCATACACATTTGCTAATTTTAAACCATCGTGTTTCACCTTGTTCGATCCGAACTGTTGCTTCTTGATCAATGTAAAGGTTGTACAAGAGAACTATCAGGTGTTCTGGTATACCCAAGCTTCTTAATGTGGCCCAGAGTTTCTTATGGTTTACATAGTCAAAAGCCTTGCTATAGTCAATAAAACACATACAGATATCCTTTGGTATTCTTTTGTCTTTTTAAGGATCCATCTCACATCCACAATGTCGTCTCTCATTCCTCACCCTTTCCTGAACCCTGCTTACACTTCAGGTTGTTCTTGCCCCAGGTATGGTTGTAGTCTCTGCTGAATGATCTTGAGTAGAATCTTGCTGGCATGTGAGATCAGAGCAATTGTGTGAAAATTTCCACAGTCAGATCACCTTTCTTCAGTACTAGTATAAACACAGATCTTTTCTAGCCAGTTGGCCATGATGTTGTCTTCCAAATTTTCTGGCAGAGCCTTGTAAGTATGGTAACAGCTGCATCTGATTGCTGTAATATTTCAATGGGAATGCCATCAATGCCTGGTGCTTTGTTCTTTGATAAGGCTTTCAGTGCAGCTTCGACTTCTTTCATCACCAATGGTCCCTGATCATAAGATACACACTGAAACGGCTGTTGGTCGACTTGATCTTTATGTATTGCTCAGATAAATGGTGATGGAACCAACCAGGGAAAGTTTGATGCCGGATTTAGTACTTGTCAATAGAGACAGCGTGTTGAATGTCCGGGTGGGTGCCCATGTGAGCAGCAGCGATCACCACAAGGTGTGGTTTGAGGTAAAAGCCAAGGCAGAGTCTGAACATAGCAAATTCTTAACCGTTGACAACATTTCTCATCCCATTCAACACTAGACACCTGCCTATCCTGTTTGCCACTATCAAATAATTAAATTGTAAATAAGTTATACTGTTTCAGAATCCTGTAAACTCTATTGATTTCTGTTTTAGCACTGGTTCTATTGTTAAGATGTTTTAATGTGCCTGTTGTTCCAAATGTAAACCAATATGATTACCTGAAATGGCAGTGAATAAAATGCACAAATAAATAAATCAACTCGAAATCAATGATTTCAGTAAAATGGCAAAGTGTCTGAAGGAGGAGTCAGCAGAGTGGGAGGACAAAAGGGAAGTGGAATTGCAGTGGGCTAAACTAAAAGCAGCAATAAAAGGGGCGACAGATATATATGTAAGAAAAGTAAATAAAAACAAGAGAAAAAGAAAACCTATATGGTTCTCCAAAGAAGTGGCTGCACAAAAAAGAGCAAAAAACACACAGCTTTCACAAAATTCAGAAGATAGCAAACAGAGGAACACAGAAAAGAATATAAGATGTCCAAAGACAAATCCAAGAAAACATTGAAGCGTCCGCTCCGCTGGATCCCTGGCAACACAGTTTTAGAGAGGCGCACAGTGTTGAAACACTCCTCACCACACTCTTTAGTAACATAATAGCCGGAATTGATAACATCCGTCAAGGTTGTGTTCTCATCTTCATGGACATAGCAGCCACCTTCGATTCTGTTTGCTACGAGCTCCTCCTGCGACGTCTCGAGGAGAAAGGGATATGTGCCACAGCACTAGAATGGTGCAAGTCGTACCTCTCGGATAGATGGCAGCACGTAAGATCAGGCGATTCAACATCAGAACCTTTCCACCAGAATCAAGGAGTCCCACAAGGATCCTCCCTCTCTGCCCTGATGTTTAACATATACATGCAGCCTATATGTGACATCATCCGGTCATTCAATGTGAATTGCTTGATATACGCCGATGATGTTCTCTTTTACATGCCATTCTCGACAGAGAACCCTGACCTCTCCCCTCTGACAGCTTGTTTTAATGCAGTATCCAGCTGGCTCCAAACACAAAATCTTCAAATTCAGCATAAGAAAACGGAGGTCCTATTTATCACAAGGAATCCAAACTTCATCACACCACCCTGCCTGAAAGTCAAGGAAGCAGAACCTCTTACCAAACCCACGATCAGATACCTTGGAGTCACCCTAGACCAGCGACTAGACATGAAGACACACTTAAGCAATATATCAAGAGCAGTATACCATAAAATCCGATCTCTCGGACACCTTCGCTTCCTGCTGGACCCGGATGACTTCCGGACAATCTATCAGGTGTTGATCATACCACACTTTGACTATGCAAATGCCATACTTCAAGGACTCCCTCAATCCACTCTGCACCTGCTACAGCTTGCGATGAACTCCACAGCAAGAGTTCTCCAGGGTGCATCCAGGATAGATCACATCACGCCCATCCTGAAACGGCTCCACTGGCTCACATTCAAAACCTTACTACTGACTTTCAAAGCTATCAATGGGCTCTCCTCCTCATCCTTAACAGAACTCATACAGAGCAACCCTCCTAACAGATCTAGAAGATCATTAGCGATCAACACACTAATAGTCCCAAAAGCGATAACCAAGTGCACCCAGGCAACAGTAAACAGGGCTTTCAAACTCTGTGTGCCTAGATGCTGGAACACCCTCCCACCCAGCATCCGGGCAATCACTGACCTAGCCCAGTTTAGGAAAGCTTTAAAACATCACCTCTTCCTCTTGCATTACCTGGAAGACAGTACAATAATAGCCGCATCAACTAGCTAATCAATGCAGTACAAATGATGCAGCAGTACTAGATTATACAGATGTAAATAGTTACCCAAGTTTGGATCCAAGTTCGAGTACCTGTTAATTGTAAACACAGATCAACCAACTGAAATGTGTAAGCTTGTTGTTCCATGTAAACCGCACTGATGTGGAATATCGCGGTATATAAGAGACTGTAAATAAATAAATACAATAAAGCTAAAAGAGACAAAGATAGAAATAAGGATAGCAAAAGCAAAGGCGGAAGAAATGATGGCTAAAGATGTGACGCGCAGAGACAAACGTTTTTTTCAGGTAAATTCAGAAGAAGAGGAAGATCAGAGGTGGAATTGCAAGACTCAAAGGTGCCGAGGATGAATTCATGGAAGTGACATTGAAAAAGCGAGAATGCTAAACAAAATATTTCAGTTCCATATTCACTAAGACAAATCCTGGAGAAGGACCTTGTATGACTGACAAATATACAAATGGGAATGGAGCAGATACCACACAGAAGATGTGTTTAAACAGCTTGAAAAAATGAAAGTGGACAAGAGCATGTGACCAGAAGGGATACATCCCAGGATACTGAAAGAGCTCAGAGAGGTTCTGGCAGGACCAAAGGATATTTTTAATAGATCCTTGGAGACAAGAGAGGGTCTGCAAGACTGGAGAAGGGCTGATGTGGTGCCTCTTCACAAAAGTTGTAATAGGGAAGAAGTGAAAGTATAGGCCGGTAAGCCTTACCTCAGTGGTGGGAAAATTAATGGAGGCACTTCTGAAAGAGAGAATAGTAGACTTTCTACAAACCAATAGATTGCATGATCCGAGGCAACATGGTTTTACCAAAGAACGATCATGCCAAACAAATTTGATTGCTTTCTTTGACTGGGCGACCAGAAAACTAGATCAAGGGCATGCGATGGACATGATCTACCTAGATTTCAGCAAAGTCTTTGATATTGTTCCTCATAGGAGGCTTATCAATAAGCTGAGCAGTCTGAGGATGAGTCCCATTATGGTGAACTGAATCAGAAATCGAGGTGGTGGTAAACGGTACTCACTTGGAAGAAAGGGAGGTGAGTAGAAGTGTGGCCCAGGGATCCTTCCTGGGACCAATACTGCTCAATGTATTTGTGAGTGACACTGCTGAAGGACTGAAGGGAAAAGTCTGCCTTGTTGCAGATGACATGAAAACTTGCAACAGACTCGACTCCTCTGAAGGAATGGACAACATGAGGAAAGTTCAACAAAAGCAGAAGAATGGTCTAATGCTTGGCAGTTAAGATTTAATGTGAAGAAGTGAAGAGTCATGCACTTGGGATGCAGAAATCCAAGGGAATTGTATGTGATAGGGGGTGAGAGGTGAGAGGTTAGTGTGCACGGACCAGGAGAAGGACCTCAGAGTTATTGTTTCGGAGGATCTCAAGGTGGCAAAACAATGTGTCAAGATGGTGGCCAAAGCCAGAAGGTGCCGAGTTGCAGAAAGGAGGAGTATTAATGCCACTGTACAAGTCGCTGGTGAGGCCTGGGAGTATTGTGTTCAGCTTTGGAGACCATATCTCACAAAGGATATAAAAAAGACTTGAAACAGTTCAGAGGAAGGTGACCAAAATGATTTGGAGCCTGTACCAGAAGACATATGAGAAGAGACCCGAAGACCCAAATACATATACTCTAGAGGAGAGGAGGTTTGGGGAGATATGATACAGACCTTTAAATACTTAAAGGGTATTATGAACAAACAAACCTTTTTCAAAGAAGGGGAAGCTGTAAAACTAGAGGGCATAAAATGAAGCTGCAAGGAGGTAATCTTTAAAGCAACATCAGAAAATACTTTTTCACTGAAAGAGTGATGGATGCTTGGAATGCCCTCCCGATGGACATGGTGGGGACAAATACAGTGACAGAATTCAAAAATGCATGTGACAAATACAGTGGATCCCTTTATAACAGTATAAAATCAAAATAAACATAACTTATCTCTTATATCTCAACAAATAGGGGTGACCTACACGGAGCGATGGGTACACCCCTAAACAAAGGAATGGGGAGAGAAGACTTGCACGGAGCGGCAGGTGCACCTACTCTTGCCACCTTGCTGGGCAGACTAGATGGACCATGCTGGTCCTTATCTGCTGTCATATACTATGCTACTATATGTTACTATGTGTTGATGGGCATTCCTCAAAGACAAAGAGAAATTAAGTGTTCAAGGACTGCATTGTATTTCATTACAGTTCTTGCAAGTTTCTTCTTAATTATAAATGGAACACTATTTTTTTTGTCTTTCATTTCCAGCATGGTATACGATGTGATCATCAGATGCAAAGTTCCCAATGTCAGTATTCTGTTCATTTTAACATTTAAGTAATTTTCTATTCTCTAGTCAACCATACACTTGGATGGGGTACCATGAAAGCTGTTGTTTTTCTGCTGTCCAAAATATCTACAGCATCCTTAGATTTATTTCTTTACTCTTTTTCTTGCTGAGTAGTGTGATGGTGTGTACATCCCATCACAGGGAGACCTTTGTAACCCCATTTCAAGCAGAACCAAGGGGTCAGAGAACTACAGGCTCACAACCGGGTTTAAGAGTGGCCTGCTCTCCTTTTCAAATCAGGGAAGGCCATTACGAACCTGCCAGCGGGAGGTTGTAGTCTAGCAGGGATGACTACAGGGTGGTGGCAGGTGGGGTCAGGCCAAAGGCTGGTCTGACCTATCTGAGCAGTGGTTGAGACAAATCCCTGAGCATTTGGATCTGGAAAGAGATCATGGAAACTGGAAGTGTTGGATGTTGGGATAGGATACATTTGCATCTAATTTGCATGGACTGAGTGAACTACAAATGTCTCCTGGGGATATCTCCCAGATAGAGGGGGATATTTCCCATATAGCCCCTTGGGGAAGGGGAACTATTATGCCTGCAATAACCTTGGAGGGTTAAAGAGAGGAATTCCTTTGTGGAACAAAAACTTACCTTAACTGTACAGGGAGCACAGGCTAAGGACTTCCTAGCCAAGGAGTTTATCCAACTACTTTGGAGTTGAGATTATTGCTAATACAAGTGGAGAGCTCAGGACCAGGGACTAGTAATATATACGTAGGAATAAAAGCAAGGTTGGAAACTGAAGGCCTGAATTTGCAATTGTTTTGACTGGATCATCAAAAATTATTCTAAAAGCATCTTAAGTTTGATAATGTAGACCATATACTGGTTCTTTTGAAAAATGGAGTGTTTCTAGGTTGTGAGACCAACAAATGCATCTAAAGGAGAGTCCTATACTAAAACTACTTTTTCTGTTGTTCCTTTACAAAGTATTACAGCCTACAATGCTGAAAAAAGCTTGTGAACTCCCCCTAAGGTGGTCTGTATTTTAACAATTTATACTTTGAAACATTTTTAGATCCTAATCTAAACCGTAATAAGAAAGAAAGATAACAGCTGAATAGATAACTCTGATAAAAAAATATATTTTGATTATTTATTCAATAAAAGGATTCAACAATAAGAAGTCCTGTGGGAAAAGTATGTGAACCCTTTCATTATCTGATGGCACTTCCTTGATCAGCAATAGCTTTGCTGCTCACATTGTCCTTGAGGGATTTTGATTCATTCTCTCAGAGAACTATTTCAACTCTGTGACATCCATGGGGCTTTTCTTGCATCAACAGTTCACTTCAGGGCTTGCCACAACATTTCAATAGGGTTTAGTTTGAAAATTGGCACAGCATTTCTTCTGCTTCAGCCATCCTGCAGTAGATTTATTTGAATTTTTAGTCACTGTCTTGCTGTATGACCAATTTTGGCTCAACCTTAACTCATGAACAGATGACTTAACATTCTCCTCTCTAGTTTTCTGATATAAAGAATTATTCATGGTTCCATCAATGATGGTAAGCCATCAAGGTCCTGATGCAGTAAAGCAGCCCTTCACCATGATGCTGCCACCACCACTATGCTGGACAGTCAGGATGAGATTCTTACTTTGGAATATTAAATTTTTGATTCATTTGTCCAGAATACATAATTCTAGAAATCTTGACCATCATCTAGATGCTCTCTGGTGAATCTAAGGTGGACAGCAGTGCTTGTCTAAAGAGAAGTGAAGTGGTTTATCCCTAGCTATCTCCCCCAAGAACACTATTTCCATTCAAATTTTCCTGATGTCTGACACATGAATCCTCATATCAGCCACAGCAAGAGAGAGCTGTAGATCTTTTCATGATGGTCTGGAGCTCTCCATGACTTTGTGGATGATTTTCCAGTTTGCTCTTGGGGTGATTCTGGCAGGACAACCGTTCCTCGACAATCTCTTCAACTTTTTCCATTTGTAGACTGACCTGACTGACTGACAGATGGAACCTCAAATGTTCAGAAAGGGTCTGGTAACCCTGTCCAGACAAATGAGCATCAGATACTCTTTTCTTAGGTTTTCTGAAATTTCTTTTGATTGTGGCACGATGAGTTCCATTATGTTTTATAACAAAGACTAAACTTAAAACCTTTTGGATCTTTTAGGGCAAAATGCCCAAATTTATTTGCACAAATTTACTCTGCAGGGTAGTTTACTTGTTACCCAATTATTTAAGCACCTGATTCTATTTGGTCAATTAATTGTGTTTAGGAAACTAGACATTCATGAACAATTCCACACACTGATTTTGAATTAGTCATACTTTTCTTATTTTGGACATTACTGTGTTTGAAGAAACTTGGAATGGTTTAATTCATACCCTTTTTATTGCATAAGACTGATTTCAATTAAACAAGGGTATCATTATTAGATTTGGGGTTCACAAACATTTACTTAGCATTCTATTATGACTAATAATTCTGAGAAACATAGGTGTGAAAGAATGACGGATTATTTAGCCAAAGTGGCATAAGATTACCAAATGCCTTTTTAAATTTTTATAAAAACTGAATAATCAGGAAGCAATGCTGCTTTAAGTTTCCCATTTTTAAACAAGTTAATTTAACAGAAAAGGCTTAGAATGGATGGTACTTATACACTTCTGCTAAGTTTAATAAGTGATACTGTACCCAGGTTTGTTATAATGATTCAGGGAAGATATGGAAATGACAATGTCCCAGCTCACTCATGGACTATATTATTTATGGTACATTCTTTTTCAAGTCAGACAGTAAAAATTCTATTAGTTGTCATTTTGCCTCCAAAATTTTATCTCTATTTGGGACAGCACAATAGGAGACCTATATTTCAGTTAACGATATATATAAATTCCAAACCTTATACACATGCATTGAAAGTACAGAAAACCCTCCTATTCTGAGTACAATGGAAGTTGTGCTTCCAACAGAAGACTGTTTCATCTTGTGTTACAGTGACATAGCAAAGGCAATGCCATCAAGCCCTGAATTTTCACTCTTCTGAGCTAGCTGCATCAAAAGGTACTGAACACATAACCCTGTTAACAACATCGTCCCCATAGCTATTTTATATTTACTTTGCAAATATATATGCTACTTTGGGGATTAAGTTATGGATCATGCACAAAGTATATGCAAAGCAACAATATTATTATTTTGCATATTAACATAGCCTTCTCTAAATTGTAACTATCTGCTTAAAACGTTATCTTTCATGCAAAACATTCCTAATGCTCAAATACAATAAAGTTGCTTCCTGCAACAGGTATAGACAACAGTATTACCAGTCACATGTGGGTAACACCAGAAACTGATGAAGAACACCTTCCAGAGTGTTATGAACAGGGCTTAATTTCCTGGAGAATGGCCTGTGATATAGTTTCAGCACTTCTTTTTAGAATCCAGAGCAGCAAGGGTGTTGTGTTTCAGCTCCTTCCTTCCAGGCAGTCTTGCAAGGTAGAGAAAGAACGGATGGATCCTGGAGCAGAGAACACTCTACTCCCCAATCCAGCCCCTCTTCTCCTGTAGCTCTTACCCCTAGCTAGCCTGCCTGATCCTTCTCCAGGTTCCACAGTTCTACTTCTTTTTTTCCTAAAAATTAAACCCTGGCTATGAAAAAGCTTAGTAAAGCTTTTCTGGGCATTTGTGGACTTTCCTGCACAGTTGCTGTCCTGCCAGGTCACACCCATCTCATATATTAACTGAATAGTAGAAAACACCAGCAACTGAGGAGAGAGGGTAGGTATAACTGATTATCCTGCCGCCCATGGAAAATACTGTTACAGGTATGCAACTTTGTTCTCTGAGGACAAGCAGGATAATTAGTCACATGTTCCTCTTTTTCTTTAAGGGATTACCACAAGGACAGTGAATTGGTAGGATGAACCTGTTTTGATAACAGTCCTTAAGAAAGTTGAAACTTATTTAAAAAAATATTTTATACAAAGAAGCCATTCCAAACTAATACGGCCCTAGGTGGGATGGAGCCAGATTCTGCTCCTTGACCAGAACTTCAAGGCCAGACTGACAAAACCTACTCTTGTGTCAGGAATCAGGGTCCAAACAGTAATGCAATGTAAATATGTGGACTGAACTCCATGTATTGCAGCCTTGCAAATCTCCATAGACTCTGATCTTAGATGGCCACCATGATTCTAATATTATCAGTCTTGACATGCCCTCCTTGGAATAACCAATCTGTTATCCAATTAGAAATAGCTCACTTGGTTAAAATCCCAGGTCTGTTGGGTGAAAGGAAACAAACTGTTGAGCAGACCTTCAATAGGCTTTGGCCCCCGACTGATAGAAGGCTGTAGTTCTCTTGCAATCCAAACTGCCCAGGGCTTGTCTATATGAATCTATGGCCTGGGGAAAAGCTATTGGCAGGGCAACTGACTGGTTAAGATGAAATTCTGATAAATTCTGGTATGCGATGGGCTTGGAGCTCAGTGACACAACCACCAAAATTTATTTCAGGCCACAAGAAGCCAGAGGTTCAAAAGAGTTTCATCACATGGTTAAGAATTACTTTGAGGTCCAATAACATAACAGGTGGCTTGATGGGAGGCTTTAATTGAAGTACAACTATGCATTAATTTAGTGACAAAAAGCTGGACAGTAACTGGATTTCCTTCTACACGTGGGTGATTATTTATTTATTTACATTCTCTTATATACCACGCTATTCTGCATTAGTGCGGTTTACATTGAACAAACTGAAATTACATTGAACAGGGCATTATAACTTGGAGATAACTATTTTACAGGGAACATGGGCTATGGAGGGTTAAGTGGCTTGCCCAAGACCACAAGGAGCACCTGTGGGACTAGAAATCCCAAGGTTGCTGTCCTCTAGTGGGATTTGAACCCCCGACCTTCCAGCCTGAAGTACCTTGCCCCGACCACTAGGCCACTCCTCCACTCCGATAAGCACCAGTTCCACTGAGGTGTACCCTAAATGATCTGGTTTTGAAGTTAGACTGAAATATGCAGATGATATTCAAGCAGACTTTAGCGTGGAGTAGGAGAGAGGAACTAGGGCCTTGTCCTCAGACTAGCTCGCAAACCTCTTCTTACCAGGCAGAATGACTTGAGACACTCAAAGGAATAGGTTATTTTCTTCTCAATATCAGATTGTGAGGGCCAGACACTGGATGATGGAATGAATGATACAGAGTACCATGATTCCGTGTGATAAGATTTGAGGAACTGTCCCATCTGATTGGATTTTTGATGTTCAGCTCCTATAGGAGTGAAATCAAATTTACCTTGGTCAATAAAAAGTTATGAGAATTATTGTTATTTGGTCTCTTCTGAGTTTTATTAATGTCTTCACTATGAGAGATATAGGAGAATACACTTATAGAAGAACAGTTTCCCAATAAGAGGAAGTAATATCTGATGCTAGTTTGCCCTCTAATCTTCTCTTGCAACAGAAGGCTAGAATCTTCCTCTTAACTCAAGAAATATTCACTAGAAATGTATGCTAGATTCTGATCCAGTGACCACCTATGGGGTCTGGAAATTGACTGAGCTGCTTTGCCATAATGTTATTTTTTCCTGTCAGGTACCTGACTATTAAGGTTGTCTCATGAAAGATGGCTCTATGTCACACCTTGACAGCTCTCTGACACAGAAGGTGCAAGTCTATTCCTCCCTTTTTTTTCAGGTAGATCATAAACACCTGATTTTCTGAATCGAGGAGATTTTGTTAGGCATCAGTTCTCTGAAAGCCTTTAAAACATTCATTACAGTCTATAGCTCCAGAAAAAAAAAAGTGATGTCTTCTTTCCTTAATGGACCAAGTGTTCTGGGTACAAAAATCATGCTCCCCCCCGCCCCCCCAGCCAGTTTGGAAACATCTGTTGTCAGCACAATTTGGTGAGGGGGTATTTAGAAGAGTAACTCCACAGCTATATTTGAAGAGTCACTATGACAGGGAATTTGAGCTCTCCGGTGACATGGATGCTCTCCTTATGTCCTTGAATAACTTGATTTCACTGTGACTTCAAGATCATTGGGTTTATCTTGGTAGAGATTGTTTTTTTTAAAGTGACAAACTGATGATGCCACGAAGCTCAATATGCTCATCATATCCCAAGCTAATTACACCAATTCTGAATGACTTCCTATGGACATTAAGTTTGAGTTTGTTGAAAGAAGGAAGACCTTGTATGCTGTTGCATCTAGCACAGCCCTAATAAATTAGGGTTGAAGTGATAGGCTTGCCTTTGGTAATTTATAATGAACCCCAGTTAAGTCCAGCAACTAGACTGTGCTGTGCAGTGCATGGATTTCTTTGCTTCTGCCAGAGATATGCTCTTAACCAGCTAATCAGTCAGGTAGGGCACTCCAGCCTGCAATGACTGCCAGCCACTTCATAAATACTCGCAATGCAGCTGATGTTTCTATATCACAAATCTGAGATACTTCTTCTGAGTGGGATGTATCTCTATGTAGATACATGAATTCTTGAGATCCAGCCAACACAGCCAATCTCTTTTGTTTTGAAGAGTAACAGTCCTTTGGAAATAATCAAACTTTTCCTTTAAATGGAATTTATTCAAGATCCTTTGATCTAAGCTAGAGGATAGAATCCTCTGGTTTAAAGTACTTGGCATGGGCTGCGCTATAATGAGGCGGAATGAGGTGGTGGCCTCAGGTGGCAAACCTTTGGGGGCAGCAAGAATGCCCCCAAAACAGCCGCCTTAATCCACCTTCAGTTTTAAAAAAACAAACAAAAAAAAATGTGGACAAGCGGCTTTGATAGTGGTAATTTAAAATAAAAAAGAAAACCGGTGCGGAGCCTTCCGGCCCTATGGAACCCCTGCTGCTGCATCCTTCTCTAGCGTCACTTCCTTTTGGGGGCAGGACGCAGCAGCAGAGGTTCCATAGGGCTGGAAGGCTCTGCATAAGTTTCCCTTTTTATTTTAAATTACCGCTATCGCAGCCGCTGAGGAAGGGGAAGGAGCAGAACGGAGAAGACACAGGCGGCAGGAGAGGGAGCAGAATCGAGCTACATGGGGGGGAAAGAGAGGAAGTGGAATGGAGCTACACGGAGGGGGGAGAGAATGGAGTTACACAGGTGGGAAAGACAGAAAAAAGCAGCACTATAAATACTGCAGAATGGAGTTACACAGGGAGGAAAGACAGGGAGCAGAATGGAGCTACATGGAGGGAAAGACAGGGAGTGGAATGGAGCTACACAGGAGGGAAAGAGATGGCTGGACGGGAATTGACAGAGGGGGAAAGAGGGCTGGAAGGGGGTTGACAGAGGAGGAAAGAGAGGGCTGGAAGGGAGTTGACAGAGGAGGAAAGAGAGGGCTGGAAGGGAGCTGACAGAGGGGGAAAAAGAGGGCTGGAAGGGAGTTGACAGAGGGAGAATGAGAGGGCTGGAAGGGAACTGACATGGGGGGAAGTTGGAGGCTGGAAGGGAACTGACTTGGGGGGGGGGAAGGTGGGGGCTGGAAGGGAACTGACGGGGCTGGAAGGGAACTGAGTGGGGGGGGGGGAGGTGGGGGCTGGAAGAGAATTAACTTGGGGGGGAAGGTGGGGGCTGGAAGGGAGCTGATACCTAAGGATGGTACTGAGGGGGAATGGAAGGGTGATGACACTAGGGAGCGGAGGTGGTGGATGGAAAGGAGCTGACACCTAGGGTGGGACTCGTAGGTGGCTGGGTAATGGGGAGGCTGGAATGGAGGGGGGGCCTGGGACTGGAAGAGAGCTGACATGATGGAAGGGTTACTGGGACTGGAAATAGGCTGATGGAAAGAAGTAAAGAAAACAAAAGAAGAGACAAGAAATGGCAGATAGAGTGCTAAGAGAAGACAGGAAAAGCAGAAGCCTCAGATCAGGACCAACATGACCAGAGAATAAAATGGTCAGACAACAAAGGTAGAAAAAAATGAATTTATTTTCAATTTAGTGAATGGACTTTGCGCTATCTTTATATTTTTACACAGTATGGGGAACTGCATCTCTTATCTGGTGTTGCACTGCATGCAGAGTCTGGCTTCTTGGGGTTTTGGTTTAATTTTTGTCTAAATATTTTATTTTTACTTTAGGTTGTGATCACTTACTCTGTACTTGGTGAGAGTCTGTGTTCTGAGTGTGTGACCAAGGCCATGTGTTCTGTTAACATGAAATTTGTATGCAGGGATCTGTACTGTAGTAATTTGCCTTGTTCAACTTTTCAAATAGATGTTAGATGTTCTAGGGCCCGCTGCAGGTAGATTTGGGCTTGATAGATCTTTGGTGACCTTTGTAGGGTTTTATATTAGTTCCCAATATGCCTGGTATTGGAGAATGTTTGTTAGTGAGATGACCAGAATCAGATTTTTTAAAATGTTTTTTAAGATATTGAGTTCTGTTGGTGAATGCCCTAGTTCTACTCTGCACCCACTGTTGAGGGAGGGGGTTCTGTGGATACAAAATATCAGTTCAAAAAGAAAAAGCAAGAACCATAACACAGTTTATAACAAAATAAAAATGAGTTATAATTTAGTTTTATAAAGTGCGCTATGGTTCTCGCTCATTCTTTTAGTTCCTTGGTGTGCGAGCATCTTGAATTTCCTCCATATTATCTAATTGACTTTTTGATTTGGCGGAGACACTATTGGGGGGGGGGGGGAGCGCCATGCCATCTCATCCCTCGCCCAAGGTAACAGATTGACTTGAGCCGCCCCTGGTACTTGGAATAAAATCCCTACCCATTTTTCTTTGGTGGAACAGACTTAACCAGTTTTGTCTGCATGAAAAAGGAGAACTTAATTTTCGGCAGTTCCCGGAAAGAAAGAGGATAAAATGACCCCTTGGCTGGATGATTTGGTGAGTTTTTCAATAGACATTATAATTCAGAGAACTCAACTTACAAGGGGCCAACAGTTTAAGTTGAGCTTTATCCACCCTAATAAAGGCAGACTGACCCAGAGACTGACATTTGGGCTACGAGCTCTGGATACAGTCAGAACTTGACAACCCTTTGAGCAGTTGTCTGAGCCAGGCCTATGTTGCTCTTGCCCTAAACAGCACATGCCAACTTCATGATAATTCAAGATGGACATTTTGTGGTTGCAGCAGGGACAGTAAGGAGAAATTTCACTTACCGTTAATTTCCTTTCCTGGAATACTGCTAGACCAGTCCAGACAAACGGGTTATGCACCCCTGCCAGCAGATCTTGGAGACAGAGAATTCTACCAGAGCTCTGATAGGCTGGAGCCTGGTGATATAATCCTACCCCTAGGGGTCTCCCTCAGTTACGTCCACAAGCTAATGCAACATGAACTGTAACATCACCCCAGAGGGTCTCAAGTGAACTATATACAAGGGAGCCGAAGAACTCCCTAGAGCTGAAAACAGTATCCACCTACGAACCCATGGACTGCCCATGGCGAGGCATACTGGCAAAGAGAAGAACCGCGGTCGGCGGCTGCACCGCACCAGCGGCACTCCAACAGACAGCAGGGCGGGTCCTGGACTGGTCTAGCAGTATTCCAGGAAAGGAAATTAACGGTAAGTGAAATTTCTCCTTCCAGTTCATACTGCTAGACCAGTCCAGACAAACGGGCAGTACCCAAGCTACCTGCGTTCAAGGGGGGGCAAGGCCGCCGACAGCTCAGCAACTCCAAAATGAACCTCCTGACGGGCATGAACGTCCAACCTATAATGACCGACAAAGGTGGACAGCGACGACCAAGTCGCCGCCCGGCAATTATCGAGAGGAACTACATGAGACCTCCCGGCCTACAAAGTTGCTTGCGCCCGAGAGGAGTGAGCACGGAGTCCCGGTGGAGCTGGCTCTCCCAGAAGGTGGTACGCCACCTCAATGGCTTCGGTAACCCATCTAAAAATGGTAGATTCGGAGGCTGCGGATCCCCGACGAGAACCCGCGAACAAGACAAAGGAGCAACAGTCATATGGAAGGGTCCCGCGACCCCCAGATACCGAAAAAGAACCTTCTTAAGGTCCACCGCCTGCAACGGAGACCGACCACTGTCACCCTGCGCCTTTGTTAAAGACGGAAAGAAAAGAGGCTGGTCAACAGCGAACGGCGTCAGCACTTTGGGCAACAAAGGAAGGGACAGTTCTCAGAGAAACGCCTTCGGAGGAAAACGAGAAATAGGGATGTCAACACGAGAGAGCCTGGAGCTCAGAAAGACGGCGTGCCGAAGTTATGGCCACCAAGAAGACTGCCTTCAGAGTCAAATCTAGAAGAGAACATGCCCTCAGAGGCTCAAAGGGAGGAGCAACGAGGGCACAGAGGACAAGCACAAGAGCTCACGCCTGCACAGGCGAACGCAGAGGAGGCCGGAAGGCCTAACTCCGCGGAGGAACCGAGACACGTCCAAATGCGAAGCTATCGACCGCCCCGCTATAGGACTCCGAAAACAAGTTGAGGCGACCACTTGTACTCGCAAGGAATCGAACGCTAATCCCTTATCCACTCCGGCCTGTAAAAAGGACAGGATATCCGGAACACCGCAACGCCAGGGTGAGAGATTATTTCGCGAACACCAACCATCAAGAGACGCCAAACCCGAGCGTAAGTCAGCGTCGTGGTAGACCGCCGCGCCGTGAGAAGCGTCACGACCACGCTAGGCGAATACCGGAACGAGCAAACCGGCGGCGTGGAATTGCCAGGCCGTAAGCGTGTAAGGAGCCGGGTCTTCCATCTCCACCGGTCCCTGAATCAGAAGGCCGAGAAACGCCTCGAGGCTGAGCATCGACGCCCCAGACAGACGGAATAGATCCGCATACCATGGTCCGCGAGCCCAATTCGGAGCCAGCAGGAGTACAGGGTCACGATGGTCTCGGAGCCGCTGGAGAACCATGCATATCACGGATCAGGGAGGGAAAACACACCGGAGAAGATGAATCGGCCACGGTTGAGAGAGAGCATCTATGCCGTGCGTTCCCTAGTCCCTCCAATGGCCGAAGTACAGCGAAGCCGTGGCAGTCTGTGCCGTAGCCATTAGATCCATGGTCAGTAGGCCCCACAGGTGAACAATGGACCGGAACGCATCCGGCTGCAGAGCCCAGCCCCCGGGCTCCAGAGAGTGCCGGGTGAGAAAATCGGCCTACACATTGTTCACGCCTGCGATGTGCTGTGCCGACAGCATGAAGATGTTCCCACAGGAGGAGCAAACGCCTCTCCTGTGAGACATCTGGACATTGCGTGCCGCCTAGGCGGCTTAGGTAAGCAACCGTCGTGGCGTCGGACAGGATCTGAACCGCACACCGCCACATTAGAGGCTGAAACTGAAGAAGGGCGAAGCGCACTTTCCGCGTCTCGAGAGGATTGATAGACCCTTGGGCTGCGCAAGGTGACCAACACCCCTGCGCCGAGGCTAAGCCGCAAGGCGCTCCCCAACCGGAGAGGTTGGCGATTGGCGTCACCAAGATCCAGCGCAGAGACTCCAGAGGGACCGCCTGTAGAAGATTGTGTGCCTGAAGCCATCAGCGGAGGCTGCGGCGCACCGGCAGAAGCAAAGGCAACCGGATTCAATAACTCTCCGATACCGGCGACTGACGAGATAGAAGCGCCGTCGGCAAGCAGCGCAAGAGCGCTCTTGCCCACGGAACGAGGGCTATCGTTGCTGCCATGGACCTCAAGAGTTGAAGGTAGCCCCAAGGCCGAGGCGCCGCTTGATCCAAGCAGCGGCGGAGCTGAAGAGAGATCTTCTGAAAACGTTCCTGAGGTAGAAACACCTGTCCCCTACGAGTGTCGCACCCAGCCCCGAGAGAATCCAGGACCTGAAGCATTCCAAAATAGACAGAGTAACGGCCCAGTCTTCCTTCCAACAGTGGACCGGGACGAATGGCATCTAAACGCTGGAGCCTTTAAATGAAGCAACATCCGCTGCCCATTGACGCAGGCTGAGCCATCTCCGAGCTACCGACACCGGAGCTAGGAAGCGAGCTGACAGCTGCAAGAGATCACAGAATGCCTCTGCCCGGAATGCAGCAATGGATTCGAAATGAACCAACTCGGGAACACCTGGAAGCTGCGGAATCCATCGAAGGGAGGCCCGAGCTGCCAGACCTCCGCACACCTGCAAGAAGGAAATAGCGGGCGAAGGAAAACCGGACTGTAGCAGTCTCCCAACTCTTCAGGTCTGGCTGGTCGCAGAGCGCCTCTCCGCCCTCAACCGGAAGTGTGGTATGCCTGATGACCCTGGTCAGAATGCATCAACCGTCAGGTATTGCAGCCAACGGTCCAAGTGAAAGGGAGACCAAGGGTATAACCGACCAATACCGCGTGCCGTACGAATGCACTGGAAAATGGGATGCGGCTGCAACCGGATTTGAGAATCCGGAGGAGCAGGCGTGTCGGCTAGGGGGAGCGACTCCATCACCTGTGTGATTAGAGCCGGCAACTCCTCTTACCGAAAAAGGCGGAGAACCGTCAGCGAAGAAAACAGACGGAGAATATTCCCCATCTCCGTACTCCAACGAGTCAGGGCTGACCTCCGAAGATTTAAAGTCTTCTTGAATATCCATAGTACCCCGCAAGGCACATGCTATGCCCCAAGGAGGACCTACTGCTCTAAGGTCTGAGGACTTATGGGACCACTTGCGAGACCACGCCATATGCTCGCCTGCTACTGGGCAGGTGTAGGAGATAATCCAAAAGACTCCAAAAGTCACAGGCGTCATGCCAGATGGAAGAGTGTGAGGAAGGCACTGTCAGTCAAGGCTGCTGTGGTCTCCAGCGGCTGTTGAAGCGACATGGGAGCTGACTGAATCTTCTCCTGCAGGAAGATCCTGCAGCAGGGGCTCTGAGGAGGGGGGAGATAAGGTGCTGATGAACCCAGCTAGCAACGCAGTGGGAATGGGGAAAGTCTCCGGGATGCAGCGTGCAGGTGGAACACAAGCAATCTATTAATGTCCCCTTCGGCTGATTACATATCACATATAATACAGCCAGAGAAAGAAGCATTGTAGAGACTTAAACCACCTTTCCTCTTCTCGTGTGGTTTTTTTTTTTTTTTTCTGCATTTAAAACAAAAAGCAAGGTAGGCTCAGGGAAACCCAAGACTCTTCAAGAAAAGGATTTTGAAACTCCACGTGCCTCCACAGCATGTTTAAATGTGTGGAAACTGCTGTTTAGAGCTGTTTCCTCCAAAAAGAAACACTGAAGAGAAAAACAAAACGGCCGCTGGCACAGAAAAACTGTCAGGTATTCACTGAGCTGAGAAGGGAACTGTCAGTCTTCACTGTGCTGGCACAGAGAAACTTTCAAAGTCAGGGTAAGGCAATTACAGTGACTGAAAGTAGGGAAATTAGAGTGTGATCCCTCCACAGCCATTCAGACCTCCATGGTAGGGGCTGAAAGGTGTTTCTGGGGAGGGATGTAGAAGCTCAAATCCAGCCGTAGGAAGATTACAGTGAGCATGCTTAATTAGGCCGAGCCCAAAACAGTCAGGATCCAAAACACTGACTTAAAATTCCAATCAAATGGTATATTGAATAAGACAGGTACAATATTCAGTAGGACGTACAAAGTAACCCGGCTGCAGTTTGTGGATTAAAAATTTAAAGTAGGAACTTCAAAACTCAGAGGCAGCCGGTCCGGATGCAGTTGAAATCATCCCAGAGCAGCTGGGGCAAGTAAGAAAAAAACAGGCTACTCAGTTTTCTTTCAGAAAATGATACCTGAACTTCCTGGAGGTATCCAAACTCTCGTGGCAAAGACTCAGTGCAGCGTAAAGCCAATGGAGAGCTCCACTGAAGCCAAGCTCAGGAGTTCCCAAGTTCATCTGGGGAAGCAAGATGATGGGGGAAGAGCAGAGCTGATTCATGAGGTCCCTGTGTTTCTTCTGACAGCCTATGCAGCGTAAACCTGAATAAGGCACAGTGAGAACTAAAAACAAATAACTGCGTCCCGCAGGAACAGGCATTTAACAATATTCCCCATAATAGGTAATGCCTCAGCCAGCCTTCTTTGTTGGGCACAGTGGGGGATGGAACCCATGAGCCCTGCACCATTGGTCAGTGACTTAGCATTGTACGGTGGCTCTGAATTGCATCCTGTTCTTTATCCATGCCTTCCGTACTTTTTATTCATTATGCTAATACATAGGCAGAGAAAAAGGAACCCCTTCACAACTCACAGCTAGCAAGTGTTGTGGAAAAAAACTTAAACAGCAATATAGCTGTTAGAAGCCAGCAGAGAAGTAATTTGGCTTCCCGCCAAAAACCGAGGCTCATTAGCTATTCAAAATGGCCGCCGGCAAAAATAAAACACAAAAAGAGTGAATTAAAAACCCCAAAAGCTAAGGAATTAACTTAAAAAGTCAAAGGAGAAGGTGGGAGGGTTGCAGGCATGAGAGAAATGCCTAAAATCGCTGAAAAATCAAGAAAAATAAATCGAGTTACCACAGAGTTGCAGACAGCAGTGGGAGAAAGACAGTTTCTGTACTTACAATACCGAAAGTGCAGAGAAGCCACGGACCGCTGCTCAAACCACTGCAGCTGCCTCACCACTAAAATCAGCCCCAGGGACTGGATTCTAGGAGGCTTACCATCCAGCTAAATAGCCCTCATGACTAGTGCTGGGGAGTCTGCACATCAGCGATCTCTACTGTGACAGAGGACACAGGAGCTTCAGCTGGAATCATCCTGGTGCTCAGATAAGTACACTGGCAACTCAGGGCATAATCTCTCCAAGAGAAATCACAAAGAAATAAAGCATTTTACATTTTGTTTGAAGGAGCAAAAAAAAAAAAGCATCCAGATCTGCTGGAGACAGAGAAAAACTGAGGGAGACCCCTAGGGGTAGGATTATATCACCAGGCTCCAGCCTATCAGAGCTCTGGTAGAATTCTCTGTCTCCAAGATCTGCTGGCAGGGGTGCATAACCCCTTTGTCTGGACTGGTCTAGCAGTATGAACTGGAATAGGATTTTCTTCTACACACTACTTGAAGCTGCTGTATTTTTCAGCTACATTCAGAACATCTTTGATGCAAAGTCAAAAGCGAAAATTTGATTGAGGCCATTAAAGCAGGCTGCACAGAGGATACTCTAGGGGACCAGCAGCCACATCCGCAGAAAGATTTGGCAGTAAAGAGAGGATGTGTTTGAACATCTCCAAGGAAAAAAATTGACTGAGAGGGCTCTGCAAGGCAGTGGTTGTGGGGAAATTCCATGAATACCTGGAAGAGCTTTATTTTGCTTTTCTAGAATATTTTTTGGGAGGTGCTCTGCATCAGCGTCATCAAATAATGTCACCCACAGGTATGACTGGTCAACCTATTTGTCCTTGTAGAATTTCACCTAAAGAATTTTTAAAAATTTGATTGTATAAAAATAAAGAGATTAAGTTTCAAAATAAAGAGATCAAGTTTACTGGGTAGACTAGATGGACCATACTGGTCTTTATCTGCCGTAATTTACTATGTTACTATGTTAAGTTTCAATGAATAGGTAGTGGCAGAGAGGGAGCAAGGACCAGGTGCTTGAGTATATGGGGCAATAAAATCCATTCAGTTTAGTCTATGTTCACCATAATTACCTGTAGAAGATTTAAGGGTCTGAGACTTGAAGTATTTTTTAAACCAAATGGGCCACCTGTCAAAGAAAAGTCTTAAGTTTAAAAGGTAATATATACTTCACACCACTGTTAAATCATCATTAGATTGAGAGGCTTTTATGTACTTTCACCTCGAAGAAATTAACCTTTAACTTAAACCTAAAGAACATAGAACACCCAGAAAAAAGTAGAGAGGAAGACAACAAGAATCAGGTATATGGAATAATTTGCATGTGAAAAGAGACTCCAGAAACTACAAATGAACTTGGAAGAGGGAGATACAACAGACAAACAAAATCATGAAAGATGTGAAAAGAGTAAAGGGGGAACTATTATTCACTATGGGCTCACAATATAAGAACCAGGAGGCATCTGAAAAAACTATCAGGAATCAGTTTTTAGAACTCAAACGACATGGTGCTAGTTAATCTCTGGGATTTTCTGCCAAAGGATGTTGTGGAGGAAAAGTATAACTGGGTTTAAAAGGCTCACAATGTAGAGACAGAGTTCATAGTCCTGGGGTGGGTAATATCAGCTGTCTCTCAATAGTGGCTCCTATTGGTTGGACACAGGTTGCTGTATACTGGATTCCAAAGGGCCATGGACCATCACTGCAATGGCTGGGTTACATGGAGAAGTGAAAAAACAGGGCAGTTGCAAATGAAGACCCATAGCACCATACACCAACAGAGGAAAGTTCTGACAGAGCTAAAAGCCCAAATGAGGAGCAAACTGCCATGCCAAACAAGGAATTAGACAAATTTATGGAAAATAGATCAACAACATGCTATTTAACATGACCATCAAGGATAATCACTCCATAATCACTTTACTCCTAAACTATGAATGCTGGGAACTAGAAGGGTATAACTAAAGTCGGGTCACTCCACACATGCCCCATTCTTTACACACATACTCTATGCACAAAGACCTCTTTTAACTAAACTCCACTATTTTGCAATTAATGTGCGAAACAAACACATGTTAAGTGCAAAGTCTCTGTGTTAGCCATTGGGGGCACGATCCACATGTTCCTGGTAGCTAATGTGGCGCAATTGTTGGGGGTGAACACAATTCCATAGAGGAGTTGCTAGGTGAACTCATGCTATGTGTCATGTTGACTGCACTTGCACGCTACTGTGCTCTCTACCCCTAATGCACCTACTCTGCATAGTAGTGTGCAAGAGCAAGTTAATGTGGTTTTGGCAGATGGTAGCTGGCATGGCCACGTGTTAGCGCTCAGTGTGACCAGCTACTGCACGCTAAACCGTGTGTTAACAGATTAGCGTGGTTTAGTAATAGGCGTCCAAAGTGCGTGCACTGTTGTAGATGGCATGCTAAGTTTAATGGACTTCTGGTTTGACTAAGTTTGGCAATTCCTATCTTTATGTTATATTTTATACAGCCGCCTCAACAATTTCTTTTAGATTTATTTTCTATTTAAAGCAGAGATGTCTTTCGTCTGCAGTCCCTTTTCCATTTTGCTTGGATAGCTCAGGTCTCTAAGCACTGAATGATTACCAATTCTAAAGTTCCCAGCAGTGGGCTGAGTTGAAAGGGGAGTTTCTGGGGAAGGGATGGAGGGCTAGGGCCTCCCGTTTGCTAAGGAGGGTCCAAGATGGAGGTCTGGTACAGCCTGACCTGAGGCTATATAAAGTTTGCTGTCAGCTACGATTTGTGCAGGGCTGGTTCCAGGGCACTTCTACCTTTGCGGATGTTAAGTTAGAAGGTGACATTTTACTTACCAGATAATGTCCTTTCCTCGAGTACTGCTAGACCAGTCCAGACAAGTGTGTTGTGTTCTCCTACCAGAGGATTGGTGGAGACAAAGAACAAATGAAAATCCCAGGTTTCAATGACATCACTCCCATGCCTCTATCCATCTCAGCCACCAGAGGATTTTTCCAGTATCTGTCGCAAAGCATATGGGAGTACATGGCAAGCCTCACATAACCTAAATGTGGGCAACAATGACTAATAAAACAGTAGAGAACTATGTACGGGAAAATGAAGGCTGCCAGTAGAAGATGGACTTGCAGAGCCAAGTATATAAATCATAGTTGACCTGAGGGTACCACCACAGAAGAAAAGAACACACACAGTTCCAGGGGCAAGCCCTTGACTGGTCTAGTAGGCCTCAAGTAAAGGACATTATCTGGTAAGTAAAATGTCACCTTCCATATTGTCCTGCTAGACCAGTCCAGACAAGTGGGATGTAACAAAGCTATGCCTCCACTGGGCGGGAAGCTCACAAAACCCTTGAGCCAAAGGCCGTGTCCTCCCGAGTGTCTGTGCAGCGCTGTGTACATCTTGTAGCACTATACAAATGCTCAGTAGTAGTAGTAGTAGTAGAATGTGGACATCCAAGTGGTAATGCTTGACAAAAGTGGAAAGTGATGCCCACATTGCCATCTGACAAATATTTGCAGGGGCTACAGAGCTCCAGTCCGCTCATGCTTGCGTTCGGGTAGAATGGGCATGCAAACCCTCCAGAACCGGATGGTTCTAAAACAGATACATTGAGCCAATTGCCTCCTTAATCCAGCACCCCGATGTACACTTAACACAAAAAGATGGTCGGACTTACGAAAAGTATTCATAACCTCCAAGTACCGAAGAAGCAGCCTCCAGACATCCACAAGTCAAAGATCCTTATCCTTCCCCCAACACTGCTCCTTGGAAAAGGAGGGCAGGCAAACCATCTGGTTCACATGAAAGGGAGAAATTGCCTTAAGCAAGAAGGAAGGCACAGACCGATTGGAAATGACCTCCCTCTGAAAAAGACAGATAAGGATCTCAGCAAGACAGAGCCTTGCGGAAATCCTTGTCGGAAATCCACCTTGGGGAATAAATTGCGACCAATTAGACCGTCAAATCCTTCAGAGTAGCGCGCTTCAATGGCTCAAAGAGTTCCGATATCAGGGCCCTGAGCACCAAACACAGATCCCAGGAAGGGACCACAGACTCCCTGAAGAAAGTGTGAAACATCAGGATGGAAGGCTAGTGACCTACCAGCCACCAGACTTCTGAAACAGGCCAAAGCTGCCACCTGAACCTTCAGGAAGCTAAGAGAAAGGCCCTTCTCCAGACTTTCCTGCAGAAAAGCCAGCGGAGACGGCACCTTGGCTGCCTCAGAAACCAACTGCCATGCGCTGCACTATTGCTCAAAGAGGTACCCGACTCGCACATATGCCAGGTTTGTAGATCACCTCCGAGCAGAATGGAAATCACCATCAGAGAGTAGCCCTTACGTGCTATCTGTTTCCTTTCAAGAGCCAAGCCATAAGTGAGATGGAAGCCGGGTCTTCCAGGATGACTAGCCCCTGATTCAAGAGGCCCCCAGATGAAGGCAAGCAAAGAGGTGGCACTTGCAGGAGTTGCATCAGATCTCTGAACCACCCTCTCCTCGTCCAATCCAGAGCCACCAGAATAATCTTTCCAGGTGGTGCTCTATATGCCGAATCACATGCTCCACCAGGGGCCACAAAGAAAACACATATAGCAGGCATTGACATGGCCAAAGCTGAGTCAGGGTGTCTATGCCTTTGGGCCCCATCTCCGTGGGGTTACTGAAGAAGCGGCATACTTTGGCACTGGAGTGGATCACCATCAGATTCATCTTGGGATGACCCCAGTGGCGCAGATCAACTGAAATACCTCCTAACTCAACTCACCTCACACTCTCCTGGATCCAGATAGTGCCACCTGAGAAAGTCCACTTCCATTGTCCACCCCGGCAACATGCTGAGTTGACAATGCTAGGAAGTTCTTCTCCACCCAGGCAAACAGAAGAGCCATCTTCAGGGCTACTCTGGCACTCTTCATGATGTCTTACAGATTGACATAGGCCACCACTGTGGTGTTGTCTGAAAATACCCAAACCGCCTAGCCTTCGACCAGGAGCCAGAAACGCAGAAGAACCAACCTGATGGCCCTTGCCTCAAGGTGGTTGATGGACTATGCCGCCTCCCTGCATTTCCAACAGCCCTGGGCTATGGGGTCTTGGCAATGGGCTTCCCAGCCTGAGAGACTGGCATCCAACGTCAAAAGGATTCATGAGTAATCGTCCAGTAGCACGCTATTCCTCAGATGACTGGGCTGCCCCCACCACTGCAGGCTGGCCTTCACCATCATTGGGAGCGGATGCCTGAGTTCAAATCCTGAGAACTTGGGGACCATCAAGTCAACAAGGTACGTTGGAGTGGCCGCATGTGCACGTGTGCTCACAGCATCATCTTGATCACCATCACCATCAATCTGAGGAGCTGAAGGTAATCCTGGACTCTGGGAGCCTGCAGCAAACAGAACAGAGTCAGACAATCCAACAACCTTTTGACTTTCTCCTCTAAAAGGAAGACCCTGCCCACTCGAGTATCGAAATGTGCTCCCAGGAAATCTAGGAACTGGGAAAGCCTCAACTGACTCTTTTCTTGATTGATCACCCAGCCATGGCTTTTCAAAAAGGGTACCACCGGGGTTGCTACCCGAGACACCTCTGAAAGACAACGGGTTTAGATGAGCCAATCATCCAGATATGGGTGCACACAAATCCTTTGGCTCGTAGCACCACAGCCACCACCTACATGACCTTGGAGATCGTCCTTGGGGCAGTGGAGAGTTTGAATATGAGAACGGCAAACTGAAAGTGAGAGCCAATCACAGCAAAATGCAGATACTTTTGCTCATCCTCCTGGATTGATTTATGAAGATACGCCTTGGCCAAATCCGGAGATGCCAGGAACTCCCCTTGGCGCACTGCTTGAATCACAGACTGCAAAGTTTCATTACGTAAGCACAGGACACACAAGTAAGCTTGCCCCCAACCAGAGGAACCAGGGAATGGGCCCGTAAACCTTCATTGCACAGCCTGGGAGGGTCCTCTTCTGGAGAAGACTGAGTCCCTGGGCCCGCACACTCCATGAAAGGACTGAGGACCAGCCCAAAATTTGGAAGCAGAGAAGAAGGGCTTTCCAGGCCAGTAGCAATGGGAGTCTTGAGATCCCAGGAGTCTGACCAATGCACACACAAGGAGCAGGCAGAGGGTGATGGAAAAGGGGCTCCTGCCTGCTTCACAGGTCCCCTTGGACCTGTCCTCCGGAAGTCAGTAAGATTTTGTCTCACCCAGGTCCTTCACCAGCTTCTCCAAATCGGTCCCAAAAAGAAGCTTCCCTTTAAAAGCCAGTTGGGTCAACCGGGCTTTGGAAGATGAATCTGCTGCCCATTGTTGGAGCCAAATCCAATGCCGTATCATGGTCAACAGGACACTATCCCTGGCTGCTAGACATACCAGGTCGTTCATGGCATCAGAAAGGAAAGCCATAGCAGACTCTAAAAGAGGGGTAGTATCATCCGGTGGAAGAGACTGAATCCACTGGAGCAGGGTTTAAGACATCAGGCCTGCACATACCACCAACTGAAGAATAGCAACCACCACAGCAAACTGGTTCTTTAACAACAAATCCATCTTTTGGTTCAGAGAATCCTTTAAGGCAAGTCTGTCTTCCACGGGGATGGTGGTCCATCTGGTAACCACTCCTGCTTCATGTCTGCAACATCTGCCAAGCTCAAGGTGGATGAGTCCCAGGCAATCAATGTCACCAGTTCCTCCTTCCGGAACAGATGGATAACACCGGCTTCTTCACAATCTTCCAAAGGCAAGAGTACTTCTTCGTCCACATCAGAGCCCAGAGCTGAGGCATCTAAATCCAAGTCACAGTTCAAATCTCAGACAGATCCCAGCTGATCTCCATCTCCAGGGGGTGTCATTCACTGGGGACGCTTAGCCATAGGCAAACATGCTTTCACTCTCAGCCTTCCCCTCATGAGGCTGCATTCTGAGGAATGCAGAGGCAGCAGGGTCTGAATTTCCACACCAAAATGACCAGGTCTGTTGTAAAAAGGAAAAGAATTCTGGGGAGGACAATCTGAACTCTGGAAGCTCTCCTCATGAAAATGACCCCCCTACACCAGAGGACATAGCCACCACCGATCCCCTAGAGGACAGGGGCGGCCCACAGCATGGCTGCTGGAAGATCTGGCCGGCTGGTCATCCTGACCCACAGTGCCATCTACCACCTACTGCCCTGAGGCAGGCAAGGCTGGACTAACTGCATCCTCAGCTGAGAGAGGGTGGAGCAAGCCATCCAGGAGCAACTCTGAAGCTGCCATGCAAGAAGAGCAGAGTCAGAAGTCAGAGAGGAGGCACTTCGCCTGTCGCAGGCCAAACAACATTTTCAGGAAGACAGAGTTGAGGCATGTAGCACAACAGCACGCACTATGGCTGCAGTGGCCCAGCAGGTGCACACTAACAGTGCATATACAGCAATGTGCGTTATGAGCGCTTGGGTAGGAATGCATGTTGGAGCTGCTCAGGTGGAACACGCACAAGGATCGCGTGACTGCAGGTGTACAATAGTAAAAATGCTATTAACGTGATCATGCCAAACAAATCTGATTGAGTTCTTTGACTGGGTGACCAGAAAGCTAGATCAAGGGCATGCGATGGATGTGATATTTATTTGTGTGTTTGTTACACTTTTCTATACCATCCCTTCCAGAGATCAGGGGTGGTTTACAAATAACCAATCTATTACAGATAACTGAACTTTTTACAGGGAACAGAAAATAATAGCAAAACAAGAACTATTTACATACTAACTATGAACAATAATTATTTGCGTTTGGGTGAATAGAATTACACTCTGTATGTATTTTGTGTGTCAGGGTATTATTGTTGTGTGTGAGGTTAGGTGATTTGTGAGGTTGAGCTAGAATTGTTGTTTCCATAGTGGGCATTGAAGAGATATGTTTTGAGTTCTTTTCTGAATACCTGTAAGTCTTTGGTGATATACCTTGATTTCAGGAAAGTCTGATACTTTCCTCGCAGGAGCTTATCAATAAACTGAGCAGCCTGGGGATAGGTCCCAAGGTGGTGAACTGGATCAGAAACTCGTTGACTGACAGATGACAGAAGGTAGTGGTAAATGGAACTCACTCAGAAGAAAGGAAGGTGCATAGTGGTGTGCCTCAGGGATCAGTCTTGGGACCAATACTGTTCAATGCATTTGTGAGTGACATTGTGGAAGTACTGAATGGAAACGTCTGCCATTCTGCAGATGACACAGACATTTGCAACAGAGTGGACACTTCTGAGAGAGTGGACAACATGAGGAAAGATCTAAAAACACTGGAAGAATGGTCAAATGCTTGGCAGTTACGATTTTATGCAAAGAAGTGCAGAATTATGCACTTGGGATGCAGAAATCCAAAATGAAATATATTCGATAGGGGGAGAGAAGTTGGTGTGTATGGACCAGGAGAAGGACCTCTGTGTGCTAGTGTCCGAGGATCTCAAGGTGGCAAAACAATGTGACAAGGCGGTATCCAAAGCTAGAAAGATGCTGGGCTGCATGCAGTGAGCAATAAACAGCAGAAAGGAGGAGGTATTAATACCCCTGCACAAGTCATTGATGAGGCCTCATTTGGAGTGTGTTCAGTTTTGGAGACCATATCTCACAAAGGATATAAAAAGACTTAAAATGGTTCAGAGAAAGGTAGCCAAAATGATTTGGAGCTTGCGCCAGAAGATGTATGAGAAAATACTTGAAGACCTAAAAATGTATCCCTTAGAGGAGAGGAGGGACAAGGGAGATATGATACATACTTTTAAATACTTAAAGGGTATCAGTATTTTATTTATTTAACAATTTTTCTATACCGCCTTTTCATTCAATCAAGGCGGTTTACAATAAGCTTCAACTTATACAAAGAACTTGCAAATATCAACAGTAACATTATAACTTCAAAAAACCTGAACAGTCTCTTGTAACATTATCTCAACTATATACATCTTAATGAGAGTAATGGGATGTTTGTATGGTGTGGATGTCATGGCTTGTGTAAATCGGTTTGTGGAGTGATTAGGGTGATTGGTGGTCTTCATTGAATTGTTCAATGAATAGGGTGGTTTTGAGTAACTTGCGGAAACCTTTTTCAAAGAAGGGGAAACTGTAATATTAGAGGGCATATGATGAAGCTGTAAGGCGATAAACTTAAAAGCAACATCAGGAAAACATAGTTACACACCTGCAATAGGTCTTCACGCACAGCAGGAATCAGTCCTCACATATAGGTGACGTCAGCATCGATGGAGCCCACGCAGATTCACTCCCCAGCTTTCATGCATGGTCACCTTCCCATCCCAAAGGTGCCATCTTACTTCAGTATGATGACATAGCTTAATCAAGCATAAACAAGAAAAAACAACTCCATGGGGGTTATGAGGTCTGATTCCTGCTGTCCCTGGAGAACAGCTGTTACAGGTGAGTAACTACGCTTTCTCCGGGAACAAGCAGGAGGTCAGTCCTCACATATGGGACTCCCAAGCTATAGGCTACTGAAAAAACCTGCAGGAGCCACAGGCGACCCAAAAGGAGAAACCGTGAAGGGCAGCAAGGAGAGCTGAATGGCTTGAAGTCCAGAGATTCAGCCCCAACATTGATGCTGGAACCACCTCTCCGGTAGCCTGTACACAAGGGGCCGGAGGGAAGGAGTTGCACTATTCCCCAAAGAAGTGACGAAGTACTGCCTGGCCGAAGACGCTATTGTGCCGTGAACTCGTCTCCAAGCAGTAATGCGCTGTGAAGGTATGGACCAAAGATCAGATGGCAGCTCAGCAGATGTCTTGTAGGGGAACAGAGCACAGGTGAGCCACTGAGGCTGCCATGGTGCACACATTATGCATGTTAACATGACATCCCTAAGAGAGTCCAGCCTGCTAATAGACAAAAGAGATGCAGTCTGCCAACCAGGTAAAAAGGGTATGCTTAGAGACCGCAACCCCGAGCCTGTTGATGTCATAGGAGACAGTTGCAATGAATGGCAATGGGCCTGGGTCCTTTGGAGGTAGAAGGACAGTGCCCTCTTGCAATCCAGGGTGTGTAGCAAGGCCTCCACTTGGGACGTGTGAGGCCTGCGGAAGAAGGTAGGAAGGACCACCTCCTGGTTCATGTGAAAAGCAGACACCACCTTAGGCAGGAATTAAGGGTGAGTCTGGAGAACGACCCTGTTTTTGTGGAACCTGGAGTAGGGGGCGTGGGCCACCAATGCCTGCAGCTCACTAACTCTCCTGGCTAAAATGAGCGCTACTAGGAACACTGCTTTCCATGACAAGAACTTGAGATGGCACGTAGCCAGAGGCTCAAAATGGGGAGCCATCAGCTTCCTGAGGACAATGTTCAGGTCCCACCCCACCAGCAGTGAGTGGATGGGGGTGAAGAGAAGCCCTCTCATAAAACTGCCCACAAGGGGGTGAACAGAGATGGGCTGGCCATCGATGAGGCGATGATGAGCCATCAGGGCGCTGAGGTGCACCATGAAGGAGTTGGGCTTTAGACCAGCCCGGGAGAAGTGCAGAAGATATTGTAGGATGTCCTGCACCAAAGCAAGAGAAAGGGTTGAAATTTCTGTCTGTTCACCAGACAGAGAATCTACGCCATTTGAAGGCATACCCGTGCCATGCTGAGTCCTTGACTGATGCCAGTAGGACATCCTCCACGTCCCAGGAGAGGTGGAGGTGTGCTATGGCTAGCCGTTCAGCATCGATGCCGAAAGGGCGAGAGACTGGAGGTTGGGATGGAGAAGGGTCACATCCTCCTGCGAGAACAAGCCCGGAGCCTGGCCCAGGGGTATCAGGGTCTCTCGGGACAGCTGCAGAAGCAGAGGGAACAACAGCTGCCGGGGCTACCGAGGAGCAATGAGAATTACCAAGGCTTGGTCCCGACTGAACCTTGAGCAGGTCTTGGGTACCAGGGGAGTAGGTGGGTACGCATATAGCAGGCTCTTGGAACAGGACAGGAGAAAGGCGTCTGCCGCCACCCTTTCCGGAGTCGGACTCCAGGAGCAGAAGTGCAGCAGCTGCGCATTCTTGGGGCTGGTGATGAGGTCCAACGTTGGGGTCGCCCCATCGAAAGATGGAGGTGGCCGCTGCTGGGTTGAGGCGCTACTCGTGGGGCTGAAGGACTGCTGAGTTGATCTGCGAGCAGATTGTCCTGGCATGGTAGACAGACTGCCTGGAGGATCACGCCATTCTCCACGGGTGAAGGTCCACAGGCGAACAGTCTCCCAACAGAGGCTGCATGGTTGTCTGTCTGAACGAGGACAACCTGGTCCACCAGGTGGGCCTCAAACACCAGAAGGGGGTTTGTTACAGTTCTGAGTTTCAGAAGATTGATCTGGAGGGCACTTTCCTCCCGAGTCCAGGCGCCCTGTGACTGTAGATTGTCGCTGTGGGCTCCCCAGTCAAGCTTGGAGGCGTCCATGGTCAGAACGCGCTGGGCCCATGGGGCCTGAAAGAATAGGCGGGCCATGAGATTCTGCTGGCTCTGCCACCAGGCAAGAGAAGCTGCCATAGGCTGGGTGATCTGGATCTGATCCTCTAGTTGGCCTGTGGCAAGAGTCTATTGAGAGCCGAGGGTCCACTGGGCCTGTGGCATCTGTAGATGGGCCTGCAGGGTTACATGAACCATTGAGGCCATGTGCCCCAATAGGCACAGCAGGAGATGAGCCGATGCTGATGAGCGACCCTATACCTCTTCTGCTAGGGTCACTGGATGCTGCGCCCTGTCTAGAGGGAGGAAGGCTCTGGCCTGGGTGGAGTCCAGAAGGGCTCCTATCAACTCCAGGTGCTGGGATGGTAGCAACTGTGACTTTGGGAAGTTGATCATGAACCCCAGATGCTGCAGCACCCTGATGGTGTGATGGGCCATGTGACGTACCTCCTCTGGTGAGCTAGCCTCCTCCTCCTTGTTTCTTTACCTTTCCCCCTTGTTTTATCCCTGTCTACACCTTCTGTGTTGTCTGTCTTGACTAGATTGTAAGCTCTGATGAGCAGGGACTGTCTCTTACATGTCTGTGCAGCGCTGCATATGACTTGTAGCGCTATACAAATGCTTAGTAGTAGTAGTAGTAGTAGTAGCAGCAGGAGCCAGTCATCCAGATAGGGGAAGACAAAGACTCCAAGCAAGTGGAGGTGAGTGGCGACTACTGCCAGGCACTTGGTGAACTCCCAAGGGGGGGGGGGGGTGTCAAGGAGAGGCCGATGGGAAACACCCTGTACTGGTAGTGGCAGCCTCCGATGACAACGCTGAGGTACTGATGGTGCCGGGGATGGATCAGGATGTGGGTATAGACATCTTTGAGATCCAAGGAGCATAATCAATCTCCCCGCTGGAGGTAGGGACAGCATCTTGAACTTCTCCTTGACAGAAACCGGTTTAGGTCCCGCAGATCCAGGATGGGCCGAAAGCCTCCTGTCTTTTTTGGGACAAGGAAGTACCGGAAGTACGTAGAACTCCGCGCCCCAGAAGGGCCGTGGGACTGGCTCTATTGCCCGATCCTCGAGCAGGGACTCTAGTTCCTTCTGCAGGAGCTCTCTGTGCAGGAAGACCATGGGAAGTTCTCCTGGAAAGAAAGGAGGAGGCATCTGGTCGAAGTACAGAAGATAACCTTCCTACACCACCTGCAGCACCCAGGTATCGATGGTGATACCCGGCCAGAGGCGAGCAAAGTAAACCAGATATCCTCATGTGTGCCTTGGGCCCTGATCCTCAGGAGGAAGATAGGCTATACCCAAAGAGTCAAAGACCCTCCCCCTTATCCTGCGGCTAGGTGCTGTTTGGGGCTTGGGGGCTTTCTGCTTAAGGGGGTCGTGCCCCTGGCCTGCTGACCCTGTTGGGGAGCCTGATAGGCTGGAAATTGGAGGTATTTTTGCCTTCAGGTGGAATAGCTTTTTCCCTGAAGCCTTCCAATGGGAAGGGTCAGCGATCTTCCAGGATAGCATAGTCCTAGTCATAAACCTTGACCCCACCTCAGCTGCCTTGTCAGTCATGGGTTTGCTGAAAAGGTTCTCTCCTCATCAGGAGATATCGGCAGTTTGTCTTGTACCCATTGCTCCAAATCCAAGGACTGTAGCCAAGCCAAGTGGCGGGCACTAATACTCACTACAGCCACACGAGCGATGGACTCGAAGCAGTCATAGGCCGCTTGAATCTGGAATTTGGAGCATTCCTTGACAGAGGAGACGAGGATCCGGAAGCGCTCGAGAGATTCACCTGCCAGCCCAGCTGAGATTCCAGCGATCTCCTTCACCAGGTTCCCCAGGTACATACCAATGTACAGCTAGTAAGCCTGGATGTGGGCCGTGTGCATCGAGCCCTGGTAGCACTTTCTGCCAAACCCATCCATGGTGCAGGCCTCCCTACCAGGGGGCACCGAAGAGTGCGTCTTCTGACTCTTTATTAGATGCATGGTCGATTCCACCACCATGGAGATGTGAGGCAGCTCTGCCTTCAACCAACTCGATACTGGGAATCAAGTCACTGGCTCATTGTTGGCACAGTAACCAGGCCCTCCCACATCCTGAACAGCAAGCGCTCCAGAATGGGGGGAATCGGCACCGTCAGTGCCTCCCTCAGAAGGGCCTCATCCTGGAGGCTCTCTAAGTCCTCAGCACAAAGCTCATCCTCCAGCTCTGCCATTAAGGCCAGGGCCTTTGACATTCCCCAGAGAAAGTCAAGGAACGTGAGGTCCTTGGGCAGGGACCTTCGATGCTCCTGAGGGGGGAGACTGTTCAGAGGGGACAATGATTATCAGAGCAATGAGCTGCCAGAGCAGAGGGAGAGCGAGGTGCCCGATGAGCCGACCCTGAGGTGCTTGGGGGTGAGTTGCGCCTCGAGCGGGAGACCGAATGGCTTGCCTCCAAGCGAGCAAATTATTCCAGCACTGGCTGGACGTCATCCAGAGATGCCTTCAAAGTGGAGGGTCCCATTGTCAGCACAGATGACCCAGAGGCTCCAGGCATTGGGTCCCGCTGCGCCTTGAGGAAGGCAGCCAAGCTGCATTCCAGGGCTGCCATCTTGGCTTCAATGCCAGTAGGCTCCACAGTGATTGGTTCAGGCCTCAAAGGTATTGAGCCCGAAGCCAGCTCCCTCGAAGGGGAATCACCAATGATGATCGCATCGGAGGACCAAGCCCGATCCTCTGACGTAGTGGGAGTCTCCTCCTGCCAGGGCAGCTTCGAGGGCTGCTCCGGGCCATCGCCCTTGGCCTCGGGTCGAGGACTCTGAGGCCAGGCACCGGACGTCTTCACCCAGCTCCAGGATCAGACTTCGACTTGAACGATGTCTTGGATCTATAGGGGAGGATGACCCCCATCCGAGGCTCCATGACCTCGGGGCTCAGATCGAGCACATGCGTGCGATGCTGAGTCGTTAGATGCAGTCTCCGAGGGCAGTGATTCCAGACTCAATGCCGGCACTGTGGCAGAGACCTTTGAGCCAAAAAGCTGTCCCCGCTGCTTTTCATGATTCCTCTGGTTCTTGCTCAATATCTGCAGGCAGAATGGGAAAGTGGAGTCATTGTGATCCGCACCGAGGCATTTGATACAACTGTTGTGGTCTGTATGGACATGGTATGGAGGCACTTGCCACATTGCTTAAATCTGCTGACCGAAGACATGGCGGGGAAAAAAGCAACCGTGAGGTCACACTCAGATGTCTAGGTCAGGGAGGGCACGAGAAAGGATCAGTGCACTGATAAAGAAAAAGGACCTGATAAAAACGTGACGCTGAGGCGAGGGTGGACTCAAGTAGCTAAGTGGTGATTGGGAACCGACTGGTAATAAGAGAAAAAACAGTAAGAGAAGGGTTAGAGAAAAAATCATCTTTTACTGGGGAAGACAGACAGGACGTCTGCAGGGCTTTGCGGAAAAAAGAAGACTGAGATAAGATGACTGCTCATGCACGGTGTAACTCTCAGAGGTTTTATTTGAAAGCTGGGGAGTGAGAATCTGTGCAGCTCCATTGATGCAGATGTCACCCATTTGTGAGGACTGACTTCTTGCTTGTTCCCAAGAAATACTTTTTCACTGAAAGGGTGATGGATGCATGGAATACCCTTCTTATGGAGGTGGTGGGGGCAAACAACAGTGATGGAATTCAAAATGATATGGGACAGACACAGTAGATCTCTTTATAGCAGGATGAAATCAAAGCAAGCTTAAATATCTTTTAATAAAGGGGGGCTGACCTGCACAGAGTAGCAGATGGTGAAATTAGACTTACCTGCTAATTGTTGTTCCTGGAGTGTAGCCGGTCTAGTCCCGGACCTCTGGGTTCCCTATCTCATCCAGCAGCTTTGGAGACTGAGAAACTCCTCCTTTTTATGATGTCACAGGTATATCTTCCCGGTATCCACCTCCTGTCATCAGTAACCTATTGACAAAGCAGACTCACCGGAGAGAGAAGCAAAAAGAATGTAACAGACCATCCCCCCACCACCCCACAAAACGTAAGACATAAACCGTGACTTAAACTGACGCAGGCTTCTCCCTACTCCAAAGAGAGAACAACCCGCTAGAGAAAACGGTGAAGAACCGTGCTTACCTGTAATGCCTACCGTACTTCAGGCGCCGGAAGAAGTGCAACCCTAGGGAGGGATACGGGACTAGACCGGCTACACTCCAGGAACAACAATTAGCAGGTAAGTCTAATTTCACCTTCCTGATCGTGTAACCGGTCTAGTCCCGGACCTCTGGGTAAGTACCAGAGCAGTGAGAGATTCAAATCTGGGAGGGCCCCGGGAGACCAGCCTGAAGTACAGCCGAACCAAAAGCGGTCTCCTCCACCCTCTGCACATCCAGACGGTAGTGCTTCGCAAAAGAGTTTAGGGACGACCATGTCGCCGCTTTACAAATCTCCAGCGGAGACACCTGACGCACTTCAGCCCAGGACGAGGCCTGTGCACTAGTGGAATGAGCCCGCAGGCCAACTGGGACCGGCCGACCGCTCGAGATATAGGCCGAGACAATAGCCTGCTTGACCCACCTTGCGATGGACCCTTTCGACGCCGCTTCTCCTTTCTGGGGACCCGCGAAAAGGACAAAAAGCCGGTCGGATTTGCGAAAACTGTCCGTACGCTGAAGATACTTCTTAAGCGCCCTCCGAGCATCCAGCAAGCACAACCCTCGTGAACCTGAAGAACCTGCAGAATGAGAAAACACCGGCAGGGAAATTTCCTGCTTCACATGAAAGGGCGAAACCACCTTAGGAAGGAAGGCCGGCACCGTACGCAAAACCACCTTCGACGGGAAAAATAGGAGATAAGGCTCCCGGCAAGAAAGCGCCTGCAGTTCGGAAACCCGACGAGCCGAGCAGATGGCTACCAGATACACCACCTTCAAAGTAAGGTCCTTGAGCGACGCCCTCGACAGAGGCTCAAAAGGCTCGCGCTCCGGCGCGGATAACACGGAGGGGAGATGCCACTTCGGAACAAACGGCTGCGTCGGCGGGCGAAGTAAGGAACCCGCCCGCAAAAACCGCTTGACATCAGCATGGCAACCAAGCGGCTGGCCCCCTACTTTACCACGGTAACAGGACAAGGCAGCCACCTGAACACGCAACGCCGCCGCCGCCAAGCCCTTAGCCAATCCATCCTGCAGAAAGTCCAGGATCTGCGGAATGGAAGCTCGCAAGGCCTCGAGCTTCCTGTCCAGACACCAAGCCTCGAAAACCCGCCAGACATGGACATACGCAAGCGAGGTAGAACGTTTCCGGGCCTGCAACAGTGTAGAAACAACCACCGAGGAGTAACCTCTGGCCCTCAGCCGCGCCCTTTCAAGAGCCAGGCCGTAAGCGAGAACCGACTCACGTGAGGCATGAAGAGAGGACCCTGCGCGAGAAGGTCCGGACGAGCCGGAAGCCACCAAGGCTTATCTACTACAACCGCATCAGGTCCCCGTACCACAGCCGCTGAGGCCAATCCGGAGCCATCAGGACGACCTGACCCCGGTGCTGTTCGATCCGCTGCAGAACTCTGCCTACGAGAACCCAAGGGGGAAACATATACAGCAACTGTTCCCTGGGCCAAGGCTGCACGAGCGCGTCCAAGCCCTCTGACATCCTTTCTCGTCGCCTGCTGTAAAAGCGGCTGGCCTTCGCCGAGGCAAAGGTCGCCATGAGATCCATGACCGGCGCACCCCAACGGCGCACTATCATCTCGAAGACTGCGGGATGAAGGACCCATTCCCCCGGATCCACCCGAACCTGACTGAGGAAGTCCGCCTGCACGTTCTCCACTCCGGCGACATGTGCAGCCGACAGGTCTAGAAGGTGTACCTCGGCCCATTCGCACAGGACTGCGGCCTCAAGTTCCAGTCTCGTACTGCCGGTACCGCCCTGTCTGTTGACATAAGACACTGCCGCGTTATTGTCGGAAAACACGCGGACCGCCTGGCCTCGAACCAGCGGATGGAACGCCTGCAACGCCAGCGTCATCGCCTGCAACTCCAGCCTGTTGATGGACCACGCTGCTTCCTGACTCATCCATTGTCCCTGTGCAAACGCTCCGGAGCAATGAGCGCCCCAGCCCAAGAGGCTGGCATCCGTCATTACGGGCACCCAGGCCGGGGTAGTCAGCTCTCTTCCCGCCGCCAGGGACTCGGGAAGCAACCACCATTGCAGGGACCGCCGAGCATCCACCGGACAGGGCAACTTCTTGGATAGGGAGTCCTGTTGATGCGACCAGTGGTGAAGCAACGCTCTCTGCAGAGGCCGCATGTGGGCCCTCGCCCAGGGGACCGTCTTGATGGTCGCCGCCATAGTGCCCAGCAATTGAAAGTAATGCCACGCCGAAGGCGCCTTGTACTGAAGGAACCGGGTCACCAATTTCCGAAGGGCCACTGCCTTTTCCGCCGTCAGAAAGACCTTTCCGACCTTGGTATCGAAGCGAGCTCCGAGATACTCCAAAACCTGAGAGGGAACTAAGTGACTCTTTGACCGATTGACAACCCAACCGAGCTCCTCCAGAAAGGCTACTACGCGAGCCGTGGTCGAGACACTCTCCGACTGGGATTTCGCCCGAATCAGCCAGTCGTCCAAGTACGGATGCACCAAGATCCCCTCCTTTCTGAGGGCCGCTGCCACCACGACCATAACTTTGGTGAAGGTCCGCGGTGCCGTCGCCAAGCCGAAGGGCAACGCTCGGAACTGAAAATAACCGAAGGGTACTGCAAACCGGAGAAATTTGTGATGCTCCTCGCGGACGGGAATGTGCAAATACGCCTCTGATAAGTCCAGCGAGGTGATAAACTCCCCGCTCTGCACCGCTACGATGACCGACCGCAAGGTCTCCATATGGAAATGGGAAACGCGGAGACAGCGATTTACGCCCTTGAGATCCAAGATCGGGCGGACGCCCCCGTCCTTCTTGGGGACGACAAAGTAAATCGAGTAGCGACCGGCGCCGCATTGGTCGGGCGGCACGGGCACAATTGCCCGGAGCTCTAGAAGCCTCCGGACCGTTGCTCGCAGCGCCACGCGCTTGGAGGCCAACTTTCCGGGAGAGAGCACGAAGGACTCCCGCACCGGCCGCAGGAATTCCAAGGCGTACCCTACTCGCACGACTTCCAACACCCACTGATCGGAAGTGACCCAGGCCCAGGCAGCGTAAAACTCCTGCAACCGCCCCCCTACAGGGAATACGGGTGCCTGGGCCCCCCTTATCTCATTGTGGTTTCTTGGCAGCGAAGGAGGAGGAAGAGGCCGATCCAAAGCCTCTCCCCACGCCTCGAAACCCCCGAAAGGGCTGACCTCTGTTGGAGAAACGGCTTCTCTGGGCAGAACCGAATCTGGGGGATCTAAAACGGCGAAAATCGCGCTGCTGTCCCCTACCAGCCGAAAACTGCCTGCTAGGCCTAGGCTTGTCCTCTGGCGGCTTGCCCCCTTTATTTATTTATTTTATTTAGCTGTATTTATATCCCGCTTTTCACCGGGTCAAAGCGGTCAATTGGGAGATACATTTAACACGAGGGGATATGACACACATACGCTAATACTTACAGGGAACATGGGCAATGGAGGGTTAAGTGGCTTGCCCAAGACCACAAGGAGTGCCTATAGGACTAGAAATCCCAGTCCCTCCGGCCTGAGATTGCTGTCCCCAGGTGGGACTTGAACCCCCGGCCCTCCGGCCTGAAGTACCTTGTCCTAACCATTAGGCCACTCCTCCCACTTTAGACTCTAGAGTCTTTAGACTCACCCAAGTCTTTAACCAGCTTCTCCAAGTCTTCCCCAAACAATAGGTGACCCTTAAAGGGAAGCTTGCTCAATCTAGCCTTGGAGGCACTATCTGCCGCCCAGTTGCGAAGCCACAGGTACCGACGAGCCGCAACAGCGGACGCCATGCTCTTGGCTAAGCCCCGCATGAGATCATACTGAACGTCGGCTAAGTAGGCAGTACCAGACTCCAGCTTAGCCGTCTCGCTGGACTCGGCATCGTCCGAGCTCTCTTGAAGCCGCTGGGACCAGCGGAGACAGGCCCTAGCGACCCAGGCACCGCAGGTAGCCGCTTGCAGGGACAGCGCATTCACGTCAAAAACCTGCCGCAGCAGCACATCCAACTTCCTATCCTGAGCATCCTTGAGAGCCGTACTGCCCTCTACCGGGATAGTAGTCTTCCTGGTGACTGCCGAGACAGCGGCATCCACCTTGGGCGACTTAAACACCTCCTTATCCTGGTCCGACAATGGATAAAGGCGGCTCATGACCCTGGCACCTTTCAAAGGAGCTTCAGGCAGGTTCCACTCCTCCTGAATCATCTCACTGAACACCCGATGAACCGGGAACACCTTCTGAGTCTTCCTAAAGACCTGAAGCAACGGATCCTCTAGGGTATCATCTTCCGCCGTCCCTGTGACCGGCATATTTAAAGTCTTGAGGGCCTCTAGTATCAAAGCAGGAAGCTCCTCCCTGCGGAAGACGCGCACGACCCGCGCTTGGTCTTCCCGCTCAGCCAGCTCGCCCTCCTCCAGCTCCTCTGCTTCAAAATCAGGGACCTCACCATCAGAGAGGGGCCCCTCCGAGGTCACCAAACAGTCCGCAAGCGGACCCTCCAGGCGCGGCTTCTTGGAGCTAGTGGAAGGGCCCCCAGCCAGAGCAGGGGACGCGGCCCTCTTAACCCCAGCTGAGCGGATGCCAAGAAAGACTGCTGAAGGAGTGCTACAAAGGTCTTGGAGAAAATAGCAGACAAATCCACGGGAAAAGCAGGAGGAGGAGGAGACGGGACCGGGGCGGAGGAGGGACCAGCCACAGGATCCCCCAGGGACAACTCAGGAAGAGGCGCACTAGAGCCCTCAGACGGAGCACCTGGGCCGACCGCCGAGGCAACACCGGGAGGGTCCAGGACATCGGGGTCCCGTGCGCAGGCCTTACACACCCCGGAAGGAGACCCCTTCTTCATGCCACAGACTAAGCAGAGCGGCTTAGAAGGCATTGTAAAAGAACCAGAAAAATAACTGATCAGGAAAAAACCCCTTCCCACCTAAGACCTACACACACTGCAGGAGAGAGGCAGGAAAAGGGCCCAGTATGTCCTTGCTCTTTTTTTTTTTTTTTTTTTACACGAACAGCGCAGAACAAGCTCCCAGCTATTTAAAAAATAAAAGTAACTTGCACGAGCTGCAAGATACCCCGAACCGGCACGGAGAGCCGGGCCAGAAGAAAAACCGCCAGACGCAGCAGCGTCACTCTAATGCTGAACCGCCACGCGGTCAGGCCTGCAGCTCACTCCTTTGGCGCCAAAAACCAATCACCACCCCCGCGCCCAGAAAAAAAACATGCCGCTTACCTCCAGGCCGCTGAGGGGAAGACGCCTGCAGCACACACACCAGGCTGTGACCGCTTCATTTACCGTGTGCGGGCAAACACGCCGGAGGCTGCACACACACATCGGAGCTGGTCCGCTAATGGGAGGGCCTGCCAGCGCACTAACAGGCAAACCTCTGTGTGGCGCTGGCTAGGCAGACCTCCAGATCTCACCCCCAAACGGCAGCTGACCGGGCCGGGGGGATCCCAGGGAGTGAACAGCGGCTGAGTCTACTGAGTAAAGTAAGAAAAAACTGAAGGGGAGGGGGGGGGAAAGAGGGGGAAAGGGGAGACAGAGGGAGAGAGCAGCCTGCAGACCAAGTAGAGGGCACAGTTCAGTAAGGCAGAAGCTCTCCTTAAGAAAGAAACCCCAAGAAAGGAAAAGGTAAAAATAAGGAAATAAAATCAAGGTAAAGAGGAAAAAACAGTTTCTCTAGTGAGCCCGACTGCGCGGGATCCTATCTATCCAGCTGCTTGGAGACTGAGGTAACTGATGACAGGAGGTGGATACCGGGAAGATATACCTGTGACATCATAAAAAGGAGGAGTTTCTCAGTCTCCAAAGCTGCTGGATGAGATAGGGAACCCAGAGGTCCGGGACTAGACCGGTTACACGACAGGAAACAACCCTAAACTCAGGCATGGGGGGGGGAGGGGGTGACCTGCATGGAATTGCAGTTACAACCACTCTAGCCACCTTACTGGGTCAACTAGATGGGTCATACTGGTCTTGATTTGCCGTCATATACTATGTTACTATGTAACGTGTGCAGAAAAGGGTAGGAAAATCCCCACACCATGCCAACAGTCACCAGCGGTCCACCGCAAATTGTGCCCCAGATGAAATCAGGAGACTTCAATAAGGACAGTGACAAGGTCAAAGCCTTGGTATTCACCCACTGAGAACCACAGGCAGAAATCAGTGTTGGGCTCAGCTCTACTCCCCTCTCTTCAGGAGAGAGCAGCGGGAACAGAGGAGAGGGGGCAGGGGCACTGAGGTTGTGTGAGGCAGCTGAACTCTTCCAATCCTTCTAATTTTCTGGCTGCTCAACAGGCTCTTATCATGATAACAGCATGGAGCTGAACCAATTTTCCCTTCTCCTATGGCTACTGAAAAGACCACAGTCTAGTGGAGCCTCGCACAGCACGCTCAAGTGAGTCACCCTCAAGGTGGTCGTTCATGAGTATTGAAATCAATCTTTTCCTCTCAATTATTCAGATTTTCTTCAGAGTGGAGAAAGTCCATCCACCATCTGCTGGAGACAAAGAAAAACTGAGACCACCTCTGGTGGGGCTGACATGGATAGAGGCATGGGAGTGATGTCAATGAAACCTGGGCTTTTCATTTGTTCTTTGACTCCATCAATCTGCTGATAGGGGAACACAACCCACTTGTCTGGACTAGTCTAGCAGAATGATATTGAAGCGCAGTTAGTCCAGCCATACCACTTAACAAATGTGTTCCATAGTAAGGTTCTGTGTTCCTTTACACGGAGGCTCAGTCTCTTGATTTGTGCTACATGCTGGGCATGAATCTGGAGTAGTAAGAAACTGGGGACAACGGGGTTCCTGGCAATTTGTGGAAATGAGGCCTTCTCACTGGATATGGAGAATCAGCTATTTCGGGACTGGGCAAAGATGGGGCTTTGGAATATTGGGCAATTCTTTCAGGAAGGTGGGGAGGAATGGTTCACCCATTTCAATTACTGAAGCAGAAATATGGACTGAGGTGGCAGGTTTTTATGGTTACTGGCAGGTCCATCACTATATTGATTCTACAATGCACAGTAATGCGTGTGGCTTGAGGGAAGGGAAATTGATTTGCATTATAATGAAAGTTATGTTGAAAATGGAGTTCATTTCCTGGCTGTATAAGAGCCTTTTGAAGAGTTAAAATGGGGACTTTTTGATGGGCTGGTATGGGGCTGGAACCAATGGCTGGAGACAAAGCTGGATGGGGATGATATGATATGGTTGGTGTGCATTATGTGGTGCAAGGTATGGAATGGAGAGAGTTGTATTTTAAAATAGTGTATAGAATGTATATGTATCCAGTATGGCCCACAGAGCATGAGTGTTGAACGCAGAAGACTGTTTGAAATGTGAGTGTGCTGGGGGAACGTGCATGGGAATGTTCAGTGATTGCGGGTATGTGGAAGTGAGTATTTAAGTATATGCTGGCTTTTGTGAATATTACTTTGGAGTTCAAAGCGGTTGTATGTCTGTTGAATAAATTGGACAAGTTTTCTCTGTGTAATAATCTGCAAATATTGTTTGTGTGGAAGGCTTTTCTGATGGGTAAGCATGTAATTTTAAATCATTGGGTGGATCCATTTCCAGCCACATTTACAGGCTGGAAGAACCAGATGCATACATTGTTACAGATGGAGCATTTGTCTGTATAACTAGCCAGTGTTAAGAAAAAGAAGTGAATTTTGGCTATCTAGTGCCCTTTTTTGCAAGGGCTGACTCCATATTGTCAAGGTCTGATTATGGAAGAGTTGGGGTTACAGTGAAGAAGGGGAGAGGGTTGGGGAGGGTATCAGGGATTGCATAGAGATTCGGGTTAGTGCTTGGTGTTAAGTGTCCATTTTGTAGAGTTATGGTTTGGATGACATATGTTGTATGTGTCTCTGAAATGAGCAGAGTTGTTGTGATGCTGTTTTTCTTTTTTTTTTTTAATAAATAAGAATGACAAACATAAAGAGCCCAATATTTGAAAGGCATTTACATGGTTTACAGACTTGTAAATGCTGCTGAATTGGATATTCAACTGCACTAACATGGTTAGTGCCGCTGAATATCCTCCATTATCTTCCCTACATGCCCCGATGCTAATCCTTAGCATGGGGCGTGTTGTGTCGCATTTGGGGCAGAGCAGAGGCGGTGACAGTCACTAACCGGGTAGTGGTGATATTGCACCGTTACCTGTTTAAGCGAACTACGGGTAAAACTAGGCGAAGCAAAAGGTGGCCTAGTTTTACCCGCAGGAGCTAACCTGGCAGCAGTGCAATATTGCTGCTACCCGGTTAGTTTCTACAGCTCCAGGCCATGTGCGGTGATCCCGGATATTCAATGTAGAAGCCGCATATGACCCCGGCATTGAATATCCGGGGTTAGAAGTTAGCAGGAATGGCTATGTGCCATAGTGGCGCATAGCTGGCTCAGTTCAATATCGGATCCAAAGTTCCCAGTTGCTGATTGGGGCACAACTACTCAAGAGGAGTAGGAAGAGACTGCCAATGCCATGACTGGCATTTTCAGGCAGACTTGTTAATAAATCATACAAATTTTGTACACATTTTCCATATCTTTTCAAAACATGATGAACTCTACAGCAATGTTTAAATTTCCTTCTGCCTCACCCTCTTGGCACATGCAAAATCCATAAAAAGCATAAAATTTTGCTGCTTTAGAAATGAGAAAAACGTGGGAAATTAAAGGAACATATTTTAGGGAGAATATCAGAGGACACAGACCACTTTGAAATTACAGAAAACATATAAAAACTGTAGATACATATGAAGGCTCATTTCTCAAGGAAAACTGGAACAACAAGCAGAATCTACACAGGGTAGCAAATTTTGAGAAATGCATTGGATATTTCAGTATTTATTATTAAAAGCTGTAATCACAGCAGTAATTCACTCAAAATTCTAACAAAAGTACAAATGTGTTTATAGTGGGGCATGCTAACTTCAGGGGCATATGAGTCCATTCCCCTGCAGTTAGTGTTGTGCAAAGACTCAGCACCACGCATATTGGTATGTGGGTTGCACTCAATGCCACATACTAGAGGTGGCATTAAGAGCACTCATGCAAAGGGCAGCAAGCGCAATTACCATAAGCTACTAATGCCCGTGCTAACCATGAACTGCTGTCAACCCCTCGATTTCGTCCCTGACCCGCCTAGTCCCTACCCATCATGAGCTACCCAGTTAGCATGGGAATTTTTGCAAGGGGGTCTGTGCTATGTTTTAGCATGATGCTTATTGTGCTATAAACCCCACACTATCAGATAGCGCACTTTAGTGAACATGCCCCTGTGTGAATTAAGACAATTTTTAAGAAATGTACTACACGTAAATTAAATCTTTAAAATAATGGAAACTAATTGGGTTAAATGTCAAGTTCCAATTCAAGTGATCTAAATGTCCTATGTAGAGAACACATACTGCTCTTCTGTAGGAAACATAGGCTTGGCACAGCGTCCAGAGTTGACCCATTAAAGTGGTGATAATGTCCTCACTCTTTCTTCTATCTTAATCGTGAGCATGCCCTCACCTTTTTACTCCACTGCATCCAAACTGTTTTTGTAGAACATAAAAGCATCTCCCAGCCACAACAGCAAAAGAAAACATAAGGTAAATCCCCCAGCTGTTCTTTTCTAATACATACATTAAGAAATACATATTTCAATAACTGGTCTTGTGTTCTTTCCATGTCAGTCACACTTATACTGAATAGGATCTACGACACTGCAAAAGACAGAGAAAATGTGCTGAGTAGCTAAACTCTGTGATTTTATCTCCCACCATTGCCTGCCTTTCCATGAAAGGGACATTATAAGCCTATTTTTCCCAAAAAGGATCTCACCAAGTTTCATTTGCAGATGAAAGTAGCAGCACAAACTCAAATCTGGAAAACATCTCTCTCTTTTTCTGGCGCTAATAATTTAGTTATATTTTCACACCTTTTTTATGTAACAGGGTATTATTTTTATAGGCATATTCCTTTTTTTTATTTTTAAGGAGCTGTGCTTCCTGGAAACCCTTCATGATCTGCTCCTGCTATATTGATGCTTTGCATACCAGCACACAGCTGCAAGGGACCCTGAGCAGAAGCTGCTGCTCCTCCCTCATTTACGGAGACTCATAATGTGGTTGGTCTGTTCAAGTGGAACTTGGCAACCATAAATTAACTGGGACAAAATGTGTGTAAACTGGACATAGTGTGTGTGAACAGCATCATGTGGCTTTTATTTGTTACTCTGGAATATATATTTATTGAAACGTACAGCACATATACATGAAGGAAATAACATATAAACTAGCTCATGGACTAGCTGTTGATTAATGCTTCAACTGTTGAGAAACCTATATGATTTAGACAGTTGAAACTGTGACAGTTTGTTTCTTTGATTTATATCTTGAGTCATATGACTGGTGAAATCACATGAGTCCAAACACTTATGATCAGGCCAGCTCATAAACTAACTATGAAATCTGGAAAGAGGAGTTGTGAGGACAGTAAGGTGACATTTTACTGACCAGATAATGACCTTTCCTTGAGTCCTGCTAGACCAATCCAGATGACAAGTGGGACGTACCAAAGCTACGCCACTACTGGGCAGGAAGAAGACACAGCAGCTTTCAAGACCTCTGAGCTAAAGGCCATGTCTGCCTGAGCATGGACCTCCAAATGGCAGTGCTTGACAAAAGTGGAAAGTGATGCCCACGTTGCTGCCTGACAAATATCTGAAGAGGCTACCAAATTATACTCTGCCCACAAGGAAGCTTGCACCAGAGTGGATTGCACATGCAAATCCTTTGGAACCGGCCAGTCCTGCAAGATTCGTAGAGGCAATTGCCTCCTCAATCCTGCGCCCCAAAGTAGACTTGGCAGCCGCATCACCTTTATGCAGTCCTGCAAACACCATAAATAGATGGTCTGACTTGCAAAAAGAGTTAGTAACCTACAAGTACTGGAGAAGCACCCTCAGGACATCCACTGGTAAGATTATCCTTCCCTTGACACTGCTCCTTAAAAAAGGAGGGCAGCCAAAGCACTTGATTCACATAGAAGGAAGATACCACCTTGGGCAAAAAGGAAGGCATAGGCTGAATGCATACGGCTTCCTCTGAGAAAGGTAAGTATGGATCTTGGCAGGATAGCGCCTGAAGTTCAGAAATACGCTCACCAAGCAAATTGTGACCAAGAAAATAGTCTTAAGAGTTAGCCTTAGAAGAAAGGGAACATCCCAAAGCACTGCCACCAGAGCACAAGGACTAGAAAGAGGGACTGTTACTTCTGGAGAGAAATCTGAAACTGTGAGTATATACTTCTGGTAATTTTCTAAAAAGAATTCTTTGTATTAAAGCTACTTAATCTGTGAACCCACTGTTTTTTGTTGGATCCGTTAGGGCCTAGTAGCAGCAATTAAAGTTTGAATTTAAAACACAGAGGAGAGCTTTCTGGTTACATTTCATACCCAGCAGAGAGCTTATAGTTTAAATTTAATAGTCACTCAGGGCCAAGTAACAGCAAAGTACTTTTAGTTTAAATTTAACACACAGAAGAGAGCTTTCTGGTTAAATTTAGTACCCAGCAGAGAGCTTGTAGTTTAAATTTCATAAGAAGTTAGAGCCTAGCAGCAGCTAAGAGCTATAATTTAAATCAAATTAGAATTTAGCTTACCTCAGCAGCACAAGACAGGTTACTGTGTAGCAGCCCTCTTTTAATAAGTGTTATTTCCCTCCGCACACCCACCCTCCCCTGGGATAATCATAGCTTTATAGGTACTTACACATCTTAAAAGACAGGAGGTGCTTTCAGGTGAAGCTCATTACCCAAATCAGTCATACACTAAGGACCTGAGATTAAGCAACCTTCAGGTGAACAAGGTATATTAAACGTATTAGGTACAGTTTTATTGGTATAAATACCCATAAACAACCACTAGTAAGTAAGAACTTAAAGATCTAGGCACAAACTTAAACTAAGATGCAGACAGCAGTCCAGCAGCGGGATGGGGGCTTTCCAGTCTTTTGCATTGAGGTCACATGTATGATTTTCTCCCAGTTGGTGAGAGGTCTTACGTGTGCACTAGGTGCAAGGAGCTCTTTTCTCTCAGGGAACAAGTCCGTTCTCTAGAGGCTAAAGTAGCAGACTTGGAAAACATAAGACAGACAGAGAGGTACATAGACTAGACCTACAGGGATATAGTCCTGAAGTCCCACCTCCAGTCTGGCAGCACCCCTGTTGCCATGGAGGAGAGAGGTCACGTGACAGGAGAGCATCACCCTGGTGTGGCAGGAAGTGATCCTGTAACTAGGACCTGTCCTCCAGGTGATGTAAAACCCTCTCGCACCGAGGACGTTTCTCCAGGGCCATGTGCCCATGAGGGAAGGGTTAGGACAGCCGTTATAGTTGGTGATTCGATCATTAGGCATGTAGATAGCTGGGTGGCTGGTGGACGTGAGGATCGCCTGGTAACATGCCTGCCTGGTGCGAAGGTAGCGGACCTCACGCGCCACCTAGATAAGGTCTTAGATAGTGCTGGGGAGGAGTCTGCTGTCTTGGTACATGTCGGTACCAATGACATAGGAAAATGTGGTAGGGAGGTTCTGGAGGCTAAATTTAGGCTTTTAGGTAGGAAGTTGAAATCCAGAACTTCCAGGGTAGCATTCTCCGAAATGCTTCCTGTTCCACACGCAGGACCCAAAAGGCAGGTAGAGCTCCGGAGTCTCAATGCGTGGATGAGACAATGGTGCAGAGATGAGGGTTTTGGATTTGTTAGGAACTGGGGAACATTCTGGGGAAAGGAGGGGCTCTTCCGAAGGGATGGGCTTCACCTTAACCAGGATGGAACCAGGCTGCTGGCATTAACCTTTAAAAAGGAGATAGAGCAGCTTTTAAACTAGATATTAGGGGAAAGCCGACAGTCGCCCAAGAGCGGATGGTTCAGAAGAATGTATCCTTGAAGGATACTACCAAAAGCAGAGAGGTTCCACAAAAGAGTAAAGTAGCCCAAATGCCCTCGAGTATGGAGCAGACAGAGCTTAAAGATCCCAATTTACCCATGTCTAACAATAGCCAAATTAACATGAATAAAATACATTCTCTAAAATGCTTGTATGCAAATGCTAGAAGTCTAAAGAATAAGATGGGAGAGTTAGAATATATAGCACTAAATGAAAGGTTAGATATGATTGGAATATCAGAGACATGGTGGAAGGAGGACAACCAGTGGGACACTGTGATACCTGGGTACAAACTATATCGTAATGATAGAGCTGATCAAATTGGTGGAGGGGTTGAGCTCTATGTTAGAGAGGGCATTGACTCAGAAAGGATTAAAGTTTTGCAAGAAACAAAATCTGCTGTAGAATCTATATGGATTGAAATTCCATATAAAAGGAGGAAGGCGATGGCAGTGGGGGTGTACTATCGAGCACCTGGCCAGAATGACCAAATGGATGATGAAATGCTCAAAGAAATCAAGGAAGCTAACAAAAGTTACAGCGCAGTAATAATAATGGGTGATTTCAATTACCCCGGTATCAACTGGGTCAGTGTCACATCAGGACATGCTAGGGAGATAAAGTTCCTAGATGAAATAAATGACTGCTTCTTAGAGCAGCTGGTTCATGAACCGACCAGAGGGGAAGCCATATTAGACCTAGTCCTTAGTGGAACACCAGATCTAGTGCAAGAGATAAGGGTGTTGGGGCCACTTGGCAATAGTGATCATAGCATGATCGCCTTTGATTTAATTAGTGGAGGAGGGATAGTAAGGAAATCCACAGTACTACCTTTTAACTTTCGAAAGGGAGACTATGATAAAATGAGGAAAACAGTTAAGAAAAAACTAAAAGGAGCAGTTGCAAAGGTTAAAGACGTACATCAAGCTTTGGTGTTGTTGAAAAATACTATCTTGGAAGCCCAGACCAGCTGTATTCCACGCTTTAAGAAAAGTGGAAGGAAGTCCAAAAAACTGACAGCATGGTTTAAAGGTGAGGTCAGAGAGGCTGTTGTTGCCAAAAAAGCATCTTTCAGGAAATGGAAAAAAGAGCCAAACGACGAAACCTGGAAACAGCACAAGCACTGGCAAGTCAAATGCAAGGCATTGATAAGGCAGGCAAAGAGAGAATTTGAGAAGAAGCTTGCTGCGGAAGCAAAAACGCGAAATAAAGACCTTTTCAAGTACATTCGTAGCAAAAAACCTGTGAGTCAGTTGGTCCATTAGATGATAAAGGGGTTAAAGGAGCACTAAGAGGCGACAAGGCGATAGCGGAGAGACTGAATGAATTCTATGCTTCGGTCTTTACTGAGGAAGATGTAGGGATGTTATCCATGACTGAAGTGGTATTTAAAGGTGCGGAAGAATTGGAGGAAATATCGATACATCGGGAAGATGTCTTACAACTATTAGATAAACTGAAGAGTAGCAAATCACCTGGGCCGGATGGTATACATCCAAGGGTGTTGAAAGAACTGAAATATGAGATTGCAGAACTGCTATCAGTAATCTGTGAACTATCATTAAAATCATCTCTAATACCTGAAGATTGGAGGATCGCCAATGTAACACCAATTTTTAAATGGGTTCCAGGGGTGATCCGGGAAACTACAGACCGGTGAGCCTGACGTCAGTACCGGGAAAAATGGTAGAAACCATCATAAAGAATAAAATTACTCAGCATGTAGATATTCACAACTTAATGGGAGAGAGCCAACATGGCTTTAGACAAGGAAGATCTTGTCTTACTAAACTGTTATGTTTTTTTGAAGGAGTGAATAAACAGGTGGACAAAGGTGAGTCGGTTGATATTGTGTATCTGGACTTTCAGAAAGCCTTTGACAAGGTCCCTCATCAGAGACTTTTGGCAAAACTAAAGAGTCATGGGATAGGAGGCAATGTACTATTGTGGATCAGGAACTGGTTAAAAGATAGAAAGCAGAGGGTAGGGCTAAATGGCCAATTTTCCCAATGGAGAAAGGTGAATAGTGGTGTACCCCAGGGATCTGTGCTGGGTCCGCTGCTTTTTGACATATTCATAAATGACCTGGAAAGTGGAACAACGAGTGAGGTTATCAAATTTGCAGATGACACAAAACTATTTAAAGTTGTTAAAACCCAAGAGGATTGTGAAAAATTGCAAGAGGATCTTGATAAATTGGAAGACTGGGCATCAAAATGGCAGATGAAATTTAATGTGGACAAGTGCAAGGTTATGCACCTAGGGAAGAACAACCCAAACTATGGTTACACGATGCAAGGTTCCACATTAGGAACCACCACCCAGGAAAAAGATTTAGGCGTCATTGTGGATACCATGTTAAAACCCTCGGCTCAGTGTGCAGCGGCGGCAAAGAGAGCAAATAGAATGCTAGGTATGATAAGGAAAGGAATGGAAAATAAAACAAAAGATATTATAATGCCTCTATATCGTTCCATGGTGAGACCGCACCTTGAATATTGTGTGCAATTCTGGTCGCCGTATCTTAAAAAGGATATAGCGATTTTAGAAAAGGTACAGAGAAGAGCCACCAAAATGGTAAAGGGGATGGAAGAATACTCCTATGAAGAAAGGCTAAAAAGGTTAGGGCTCTTTAACCTGGAAAAGAGACGGCTGAGGGGAGATATGATAGAAGTCTATAAATTAATGAACGGAGTGGAACGGATAAACGTAGATCGATTGTTTACCTTATCAGAATATAGAAAGACTAGGGGACATGCAATGAAGCTACAGGGTAAACTATTTAAGACTAAGAAAAGAAAATATTTTTTCACTCAACGTGTACTCAAACTCTGGAATTTGTTACCGGAGGATGTAGTAAAGGCTGTTAGTGTAGCTGGGTTTAAAAAAGGTTTGGACAAGTTCCTGGAGGAAAGGTCCATAAACCATTATTAAGAAGTGACCAAAGATATCAATGCTTGACCCAGTACAAGCATTGTGGAACTTGTTTCTCTTGGGGAAACTGCTAGGTACATATGACCTAGATTGGCCACTGTTGGAAACAGAATACTGGGCTTGATGGACCTTGGTCTGACCCAGTATGGCATATCTTATGTTCTTATGTTAAGGCCTGCCAATCATCCTTACCCACAGAACCATCGCTCACCTCTTGCAGTGAGACGGAAAAGGCTGGGTCAACCAAGCTCCCTCTATATTTGTGTGCACTAAGGCTGTGTAGACGCGAGAGCACATGCTAAGATATTGCATTCAGCAACAATGCACATTATGGGTACTTGGATAGGAACGAGCACTAGATCCGCTCAGGCCGAAAGAGTGTGTTAGGGCTGTACGGCTGCAAAGCCCATACTGAGAAAACATTAACAGTGTGTGTTGGGAAAAGGTGGGGAAAAGAGACGCTGCACCATTGGTCGCCCCAGCCACAGACTAGGTCAGGTGCCCCCACAAGGAACAATGACAAAGTCAAGCCTTGGTTCCCCCCCCTCCCCCCCCCCGGGAGCTCCAGGCAGGAACCATGCCAGACTCAGTGCTACTCCCGTTGATGCTTTCTTTTTTCCCTTTTTTCTGGCTTGCATAGCTCCGAGAGCCTTCATCAGTCTTTGGGGGGGAGGGGAGAAGAGGCACTGAGGTTGTGTGAGGCAGCTCAATTCCTTCCAAAATCCTGGCTGTTCAACAGGCTCTTAACAGGATAAGAGCATGGAGCTGGACCAATTTTCCCTCCTGCTATGGCTACCACAAAGACTAGTCTAGTAAAGTCTCCTACATCATGCTCAAGTGAGAGTGTTAACAGGAGGTGGTCATTCAAGAGCAAAATTAATCTTTTCTCTTATTCAAATTCTTTACTTGTTCAGATTCTTTCAGAGCTGAGACAACATGCATCCACCATCTGCTGGGAGACAAATACTGGTTCTGCCTCTAGTGGCTCAGGCTGATAACAGTATGATATCATCAGAAGCCTGAATATTTTTGTTTTTACTCTCCACACATTTGCTGGTAGGGAAACACAACCCACTTATCTGGACTGGTCTAGCAGGACGATATGCAATCTCTGTCATCACATATGCATTTCCTTATATGAAAGGACAACATGAATTTTAGAAAGAGAGAATTTGGGGCCCTTTTATTAAAGTGTGGTAAAGTTTGCATTTAGGACATGTTTACTAAACTGCACTACCAGGGTAGTGCAGGATTAGCACGTGGTTTAGGTGCCACGCTAATAAGCAGCATGAACCCACAGGCTAAAAGCCCTCTGGGACAGGGCGGTTCACAAGCATTCCCCATGCGGAGGAGCTAGAGCAGACATTAGTGGGTCCATGCTAATTGTGCTTGATGCTGGTAGTTCAGGTGCCACTAATGCCACCTCAATGGGTGGTATTAGTTGAGCCCACGTGGCAGTCTGTGCAGTGCGGCAACCTGGCCGCATGTTAATTGCAGGAGGATGGAAGCACATGCCTCATATAGTTACTGCTGAACCCCATGCTTGTAATGCAGTCCACATGTGCGTTACTGGCACAGTGCTTAGTAAACACGCACCTTGATGCGCAATATGTAAAAAGTCAGAGCAGTAACCATTGGGTGTGTTCTGAGCATGATTTCATATAACTATTGCATAGAAAAATATTTTAGCACCTGGTAAGTGCATTGTAGAAAGAGTGGATGTACTTACCATCTTCTAAGCTAGATAACTGTATGGAAACATACTAGGAATGCCCCCAGTGGTTACCACACTGGCTAATTAGGAGATGGCATGTGCATCCACGCTATCTGCAATAGTGATAGCATGCATCAAGGTATCCTGGACTAACTCTTCTACCAGCACAGAAAATTCCGCCAATTCGACAAGGATCAATTCCTGAAAGAAGTCCTTCCACAGCTTCAACTGGACACTAAGAATACAGACCTGCTCATAAGGAGATGGAACTCAACAATCTCTCAAGCAGCCACAGTTACCAACAGTCACACAACTAACAAGCCTCATTCAAGGAAAAGCACGGTATGGTACACTAAAGAAGTTAGATCATTAAAAAAACAACTAAGAAAGTTTGAAAGGAAATGGAGAAAATCAAAAAGAGAATCTGGGTGGAGGGGTACTCATGAGCCCAAGCAAAATGGCCACGATCCCTTGAGGCTCCTCAACCTCTCCCTCTAATTCCCTGGCAGTCGGGATCCAGAAATGGAGTCTATGGCTTAAAAACGCGTCTCTTACTACCGTTATGATAATCTTATAAGATGTTATCATCATCTTGCTCAACCTTCCACCAGATGATTTAAAAATCCTGATTCCTCCCGTGGAACCCCCGGAGGTGATTCTCAGCCCGAATAACATCAAACAATGCAGGCTGAATTTCAGAAGGATTGAGACGGCTGACTAATCCCACTGAAGCTAGTGATGATGTTCTCTGCCTCCGTCTGCATGCCTAAATGCCCACCTCGCCTGAAGATCTTTTAATACAGTGAGTTGCAACAATATAACAGTTAGCAGAATTGGGGGTTTAGGGTCGGGATAAGAGGCCCATTGAAACACTGGAGTGGTGATTGAAGTTCAATAGAGGGTCTAATGGTCACCGGGGGCTGGCTCCGAGCGTGTCTTGAACCCTCTAAAATTAACATCGCCGCCATGACAGACGTACCTAATTGACTTGCAGTGGAACGCAGAAGGGGGCCCCAGCAGCGGCAGGAAAGTTGTTGTGTTTCTCTCCCTGGAACGCAAAGTGGTGTTGACGACAACCGCGGTCTTGCTGAGGTGTGCAGTTGTAAGTTGTCTCTCCCTTCAAAATGGCCGCTGCTCCGCGGAACGCAACGCTGGAACGCACGATGTGACAGGCAAGATGGCTGCCGGAATTTAAAGGGCTCAGAGGATCATTTCTGTCCAGCGGGCGATAACAGTGAAGCCTTGATCTGTTCATCGGAAAACAGGCAGAGACCTCATTAAGTGCAAGAAGAATTATTCTCTTCATTATCGGAAGCTGCAGTTTGTTCCTGCTAGGTTTGTAAGAAGGGAAATCAGCAGTGAATGTGCTATTCTTACTACATCATGTAGTACTCTATCCGGGAGCTCCCCCTTATGTCTTCTGTGAGTACTGCAGGCAAAGGACATTATAATTTCTTATATAATATTCTTCTTGGTTATATTCATTCCTTCACTTTTACCACTCTTACAGCGAACGTGGGTGAGGAAACTGCTTTCGCATGAGGAGTTGAGTGATTACTTCTAGCTGAAGTCCTCCCAGGATTCTTGGCGGCAGAGACACCTGGCAATAGTTGAAGCAGGCCTGGGGAGGGTACTCCCTTCATAAGGTTCACAACTCCTGACCTGGCGGTCTCACTGCTGCAAAGCAATTCTAGCCTCCCTACTGATGCATCACCCATCCCGAGGGTACGAACTGAAGGCATTCTTTGCTGAATTTGATGGAGGAGTGAGGTTTCCCAAGCCACTGTAGTTCCTTGGTGGTGGGAAAAATCTGACAGATCCTTGCAGAGGTGAGTCAGTCTGATTCAACCACAGTGGTGTGCTCAGGGCACGACAGTTTGCTGGAAAGAGAATCCGGGTCTGTCCGACAAAAATGGCCACTGCAAAATTTTATGCATCTTCTCTATCCAAGTTTGTTAGATCTTCGGACTCTCTCAATACACAATCTTCACATGCAACAGAGGGTATGCCCGTTTCCAAAGCCAGCGCTTCAGGTCCGTAGTCCCCAGTTTCGACAGTAGAATTCCTGGAAATCCTGAAGGAGCTTAAGCTCTTCCGCCAGGACTTCACCAAGGCAGTGACCGATATCCGAGCAGATCTAAAATCACTTGATGATAGGGTAACACAGACCGAGATCAATATAGGGGAATAAATGGATTTGACTGTGGCCTTCCAGTCTAAAATCATAAAACTGGATCAACTCACAAAAGATCTAAAGGAGAGACAAGATGAACTTGAAAATAGGCAAAGACGCAAAAACATTAGAATATTTGGCCTCCTAGAACAACCGGGAGGTTCAGAGGATACGGTGGCTCTAGTCCAAGAACTTTATGCCTTCTGTGTGCCAAATGCTCCGAAGCCGGTGCGGCTTGAAAGGGCGCATCAATCTCTTGGGGTCCGACGGGCCTCTAATATACAACCTCGCACAGTTATCTGTTTCACCTACTTTGAAGACAAAGTGACACTAATGAGAAGTCTAAGGGGTAGGCGGTCGGTGGTCTTTAAAGGTCAAGAACTTCAAATTTACCAAGACCTTTCCCAGTACACCTTAGAACGGCAAAGAAGTTTCAAACCCTTAACCCAGGCGCTGCAGAAAAGAGTAGTTACTCACCCGTAACAGGTGTTCTCCAGGAGCAGCAGGAATCAGTCCTCACTTATGGGTGATGTCGGCGCCGACAGAACCCCCGCGGAACAATTTTCCCCAGCTTTCGCAGAAAGCCTTTGGGAATTGCAGCGCGCATGCGCGGTCCCCTTCCCGCCCAGGGATGCCATCTAAATCAGTCTGATGACAAAGCGGAAAGACAGCAAAAAGTTTGCAAGATATGCAATAAGAATGACTGCAACTCCAAGGGGAGGAGGGAGGGTAGTGAGGACTGATTCCTGCTGCTCCTGGAGAACACCTGTTACAGGTGAGTAACTACTCTTTCTCCAGGACCAAGCAGGAAGTCAGTCCTCACTTATGGGACTCCCAAGCTTAAGGCTACCGGAGACCTCAAGCCGAAAGAGCTTCCTGAAGCTCCACAGTACAGAAGGAAGGAATCTTCTCTGAATACGCATCCGGCCGGTAGCCAAACACCGGGGCCGGAGGGTAGGAGTTGCCTAAACCTCAAAGAGATTGTGGAGGACTGCCTGACCGAAAGCACTGTCCCTGCGGGACTCCCTTTCCAGGCAGTAATGAGCCACAAAGGTCTGACCTGAAGACCAAGTAGCGGCCCGGCAGATGTCCGCCAACGGAACAGAGCGGAGGTGAGCCACGGACGCGGCCTTCGCCCTGACCCGATGAGCCGTGACGCGACTTTCCAAGGAGAGGCCGGCAGCCTCGTAAGTCCAGGCGATACAGTCGGCCACCCAGGTGGACAGAGTGCGCTTGGAGACAGGCGCTCCCAACCGATTGGGATCAAAAGATACAAAAAGCTGAACCGCTTTCCTATGCTCCCGTGTACGGTCAAGGTAGAAGGACAAGGCTCTTCTACAATCCAGGGTGTGCAGGACAGTCTCAGCTGGGCCAGCATGCGGCCTGGGAAAGAAGGTCGGAAGAACCACCTCTTGATTGATGTGAAAATGGGAGACCACCTTTGGGAGGAACTTAGGGTGGGTCCGCAGGACCACCCTATTCCTGTAGAACCTAGTGTACGGAGGCTCCGACACTAGGGCCTGTAGTTCACTTTACGCGCCTCGCGGATGTGAGGGCTACCAAGAAGAGGGTTTTCCAGGAAAGGAAACGAAGAGGGCAGGTAGCCATGGGTTCAAAAGGCGGGCAAGTAAGCCTTTGTAGAACCACGTTGAGGTCCCAGTCAGGGGCTGGAGGGCGCAACGGAGGTTTAAGCAGAAGGAGGCCTCTGAGGAAACGCGCCACCAAGGGGTGCGAAGAGAGAGGCTGACCCTCAACCGGTGAATGATGAGCAGAGAGAGCACTGAGGTGGACTCTGACAGAACTGGATTTAAGACCCAGATCGGAGAGGTGAAGCAAATATTGCAGTACCACCGATACTAGACAGGCAAAGGGGTCCTCAGATCGCTGAGAACACCAGACTGAGAAGCGACGCCATTTGAGGGCGTAAGATTTCCGGGTGGAAGGTCGCCGAGATGCTAGGACGACGGCTTCCACATCCGGGGGCAGCAGCAGCGGGGCTAGGACTACCCTTTCAGCAGCCAAGCCATCAGGTGCAGGGCCCTGAGGTTGGGGTGCAGAAGAGTGCCCTGATCCTGGGTCAGGAGGTCCGGCTGAAACCCCAGGGGAAGAGTGTCCACCGCTAGCTGTAGAAGCAGAGGGAACCACGGTTGCCTCGGCCACCGGGGCGCTACCAGAATCATGGAAGCCCTGTCCTGGACAACTTTGAACAAGGTCCGGGACACCAGTGGTGTGGGGGGAAGGCATACAGCAGACCCGTGGACCACGGGATGAGGAAAGCATCCGGCGCCACTCGAAGAGGGTGAGGGTGCCGGGAGCAGAATCTGGGGAGCTGCCTGTTTAGGGGACTGGCAAAGAGGTCCACAATGGGAGAGCCCCACCGGTGGAAGATCTGCTGGACCACCACGGGGTTCAACTTCCATTCGTGCGGCAGCAGAATCCGGCTCAGTTTGTCTGCCAGGCAATTGTCCTGCCCCGGCAGGTAAACCGCTTTGAGGAGGATGTCGTGATCGACAGCCCAAGAGCACAGCCTCTGGGCTTCCTGACATAGAAGGAGGGAGCCCGTGCCCCCTTGTTTGTCCACATAGAACATGGCAACCTGATTGTCCGTCTGCACCAGAACGGACTGACCGAATGTCAGGTGAGAGAAGGCCCGCAGAGCTAGGTGGACCGCCCGTAGCTCTAGAAAGTTTATCTGCTGGGCGGCCTCCCAGGGTGTCCAAAGGCCTTGAGTGCATGTCCCCCGACAATGCGCCCCGCAGCCCAGGAGGGAGGCATCTGTCGTGATCACCCGGGACGGGGGTGGGGGGGGCGACTGAAAGGACATGCCGCGCACTAGGTTGGGTAGGTGAAGCCACCACTGCAGGGAGGAGACCAAACGGTCAGAAACCTGTATCAGGTCCGACAGTCTCCCCGTGGCCTGGTGTCACTGAGTGCGGAGGCTCCACTGAGCAGGTCTCATATGTAGACGGGCATTCGGAGTGGCATGGACCGTGGAGGCCATGTGTCCGAGTAGTTGCAGGAACTGTCTGGCAGGGGCCGGCGACTCGCTGTTGAACCTGCCGGCTAGAGCCACAAGCCTGTTGGCTCATTCTAGAGGCAAGAAGGCACGAGCCTGCCGAGTGTCCAGCCGTGCCCCTATGAACTCGAGGTCCTGAGAGGGAAGCAAAGCGGACTTTTCGAAGTTTATGACGAAGCCCAAGTGCTGAAGCAGAGCCACCGTACGCTGGGTGGCCCGGGCGACCTCTGGAGCAGACGCTGCTCGGACGAGCCAGTCGTCCAGGTATGGGAAGACGAAGAGGCCTTGAAGCCTGAGGAAGGCTGCCACCACCGCCAGGCACTTCGTGAACACCCTGGGAGTGGAGGACAGGCCAAAGGGCAGTACTCGGTACTGATAATGGTTCCCCGCCACCACAAACTTTAGGTATTGCCGGTGGTCCGGGTGAATAAGGATGTGGGTATAAGCATCCTTTAGATCCAAGGAGCATAGCCAATCTCCCTGCTGGAGGTAGGGCAGTAGGGTTCCAAGGGAAAGCATCTTGAACTTTTCCCGCTGCAGGAACTTGTTGAGGTTGCGTAAGTCCAGAATGGGTCGGAGGCCTCCTGTTCTCTTTGGCACCAGGAAGTACCTCGAGTAGAAACCGTGACCGCACAGATGCGGGGGCACTGGTTCCACCGCCCGTTCCTGAAGCAGACCTCGCAGCTCCTGAAGAAGCACGTCCTCGTGCAGCGGGGGTCTGGGAGGCTCCCCCGGGAAGTAGGGGGGGGGGCACCTGGTGAAAATGTAGGAGGTAGCCGTTTTGAACCACCCGCAACACCCAGGCATTGGATGTTACGGCTGACCACCTGTGAGCAAAGTGGGTCCGCCGGCCCCCCGTGCTGAGCGAGGGCTCCTGGGGGGGAGAGGCTATGCTGGCATAGTCAAAAACCCCCACCCTGCTGGGCCGGGGCCTGCGTGGTGGGCTTGGGAGCTTTCTGCCTCCGGGATCCGTTACCCTGCCCCTTAGGCTGCTGCCCCTGATGAGGGGTTGTCGAGGCCTGATAGTGTGGGTGGTGCTGCTTATAAGCCAACACCTTCCTCGGGTAAAAGGACTTTTTCCCCGAGCCCTTCTTCTTCTGAGAAGGAGCAGAGGTTTTTCTGGAAAGGCGAGTCCTGGTGAGAGTCTCTGACTCGAGCTCCGCCGCCTTGTTGGCCAGGGGCTTACCGAAGAGGTTTTCCCCTCTGCAGGGGACATCGACCAACTTGTCCTGCACCCACGGCTCGAGGTCGGATGACTGAAGCCAAGCTTGGCGGTGAGCTCCGATGCCGGCTCCGGCTACTCAAGCCGATGCTTCGAAGCCATCATAGGCCGCTCGAGAAATGAACTTCGAACACTCTCGAATCCCTGTGGACAGGGCTTGGAACCGCTGCAAGGGCTCCTCGGAGAGACCGGCGGAAAAACCCGCCATTTCTTTCGCCAGGTCGCGGAGATACATACCCATATACAACTGATATGTCTGGACCCGACAAGCAAGCATGGAGCCCTGGAAGCACTTCCTGCCAAGGGCATCCAGAGTCCGGGCCTCCTTACCCGGAGGCACCGAGGAGTGCATCTTTTGACTCTTGAGTCGATGCATGGCCGATTCCACCACCATGGAGTGGTGCGGTAGTTGCGCCTTCTGGAACCCGGGGCTCCTGCGGACCCGATACATGGAATAGACCCGCTTGCTCAGTACCAGCGTCGAGGCCGGGCTTCCCCACATATGGAAGAGAAGCCGCTCCAGCATCGGGGGAACCAGTACAGTAAAGGCCTCCCTAGGGGGGGGAGTCATATTGAAGGGCCTCGAGCTCTTCGGCCCGGGGTTCCTCCTCCGGATCCGCGGGAAAAGCCAAGGCCTTGGCCATATCCCTCACGAAATCAGAGAACCGAGTATCCTCCGGGGGGGAGCGCCTCCGGGGCTCCGACTCGGGCGAGTCGGAGGGGACGCACCGGGTCTGAAAGGAGCCGGGTGACTCGTCCTCCTCCGTGTCCCAGCCTGACTCCTCCGAGGAGTAGTCGAGCGGCTCCGTGCGCGCGGGGCCCGGGGACCTCCTCCCCGACGCCGAGGACCTCGGTCCCGAACGGGAAGCCAAGGGAGACCTAGGCCGAGGATCGACTCGGGTTCGCATGGACTTGAGGATCGATTCGGCCTCCAGGGTCGACTTGGGCGTCGACGTCCCGGTGGTCGGGGCAGATGCACTGGCGAGGCCGGCGATCAATGCCCGCTGCTGGTCCATGAAGGCAGAGATACTGCGCTCCAAGGTCGTCAGTCTGAGACCGAGCTCAGAAGACCCAGCATCCGCCGATGGGCCCCGACGGCGCCAGGCCCGACGTCGGTTCATCCGTGGGGGAGTCCAGGAGGACTATATCACTTACGTGTCCAGGCGCCTCCACTTCGAGACGAGGAAGCTTCGAAGGCCTCTTCCCCTCCGAGGGCCCGGGGAGTCGGACCGGGCTGAGCGACCTGGCCCTTGAGGAACCAGGGTTGCCGTCCGGCTCCACCCTCGCGGGCCTCTTCTCCCGCCGGTGTTCCCGGCCGGGGGAGCCCCGTTCAGAAGAACTCCGACGATGGTCTGAGCCGGAGCCACGAGACGTCGAAGCCTCTGACGAGGTCCACGCGGAGTCAGAGAAGATACGATCCCTTTGGGACTGTCGACTCCTCAGGGCTTTCGAGGACATCCTGCTGCACGGGCCGCAACTCATAGGGTCATGCTCGGGCCCCAGGCAGCGGAGGCAGCAGTCATGCGTGTCAGTAAGAGACATGAGTCTGACACAACGATCACATTTTTTAAAACCGCTGGCAGCCATGGGGGGAAAAAGAACCCCTGCAAGGTCGAAAGATCGCGCTGCCAGGGATAAAGGAAAAAAGTGGCGAAAACGCCAGTTGGAATAAAAAAATAAATAAATAAAACTAAGAAATCAACTTTTTCAGCGGTGGTAACAAACTACGTCTGTAGGGCTCCGCGGAAAAAAGAAGACTGAGTTAGATGGCATCCCTGGGCGGGAAGGGGACCGCGCATGCATGCTGCAATTCCCAAAGGCTTTCTGTGAAAGCGGGGGAAAATTGCTCCGCAGGGGCTCCGTCGGCGCCGACGTCACCCATAAGTGAGGACTGACTTCCTGCTTGGTCCTGGAGAACATGCAATTTCATACAGAATGGGGCTTTCCCTTTGCATTGTTGTTTGAATGGAACAATTGTGCTCAAAAAATCTTGGATTTGTAGGCAGCAATGGAGTTCTTAGATCTGATGCAACACGGTGAGCGACCAACACGTCAGAGAAGCACCAATAGAGAGTAGGAGATGTCCCTGCCCAAGAGACGCAAGGTTCCAAGATCCCGAAAGTCTTCCAACTCAGACCCAGATGCCAATAAGAGTTGGTGTCTGGGGATGTTTTTTCATTTGTCACTTTTCTTGCACTTACACTGTGGAAGGTAGGCTTCACTGAGGAAATGTAATACAGCGGCGGGGTAGAGAATCTGGGATGAAGGGAGATTAGGTGGGGGGAAGATGGTTGATCAAGGAGGGGGGGAGAGGGGAATGAGGTTGGGAAGGAATTTCGCTTTAGGGCTGAACTAAGCATTAAAGGAACATCTTTAAGGGTAATATATTGCTATATTGCTGAGATGCAGGTACGGAGGGGAGTTTGGGACTATTCTATCACACTCTTACTTATAATGCCTTCTTTGGAGACACTAGAGGTGTCACCACGATTGAGATCTTTATGTATGGTTTACTTCCTGCACATATGGGAATGTAGGGGGGAAAGGGTGAAGGAGGGAGGGGGGACGTCTCTGACCTGGGCACCAGACAGCTACCTTTGATTATCCAGAACACATTTTATGTTCAGTAAATAGGTGGGGGAAGGAATGTTGGGGGATTTTGGGGAAAGAGTATTATGGGTCAAAGTTTAGAGACTGTAGTTAAAGTGTTGTTGTTAAGGATGGAAATTTATAAGTGGCTTTTTTCACGGATTGGGTATGATTAGGGCTATTTCTTGTAATGTACATGGCTTAAATAATCCCTGTAAGCGTAGGAGGATAGTAGACCAGTTGTGCAGGGAGAAGGCTAAGATAATCTTTCTTCAGGAAACCCACTTTTCCAAGCGTGACTATTTTGATTCTGCTAAAAGTAGGTTTCCTCTAATACACCTAGCTAATTACTCCACGAGGAAGAGGGGGGTCGCTATTCTGTTTTCCTCTACTTGCCCCTTTCAGCTAATTAATAAAGTAACTAACCCGGAGGGTCGCTTTTTGATCCTGGTGGGATCCATTCATGGGACCACGTTGACTTTTGTAAATGTATATCTCCCCCCGGCAGCTGTGGGGAGCACCTTGATTGATCTTTCAAAGGCCCTTCAGAAATCTAGTCAAGGTCCATTATAGGAGGGGACTTTAATTGTGCTCACTCTGAGTTGGACCGCTCAGGGAGTCGGACTTCTGGGAATAATTTGGGGGTATTACTGGAGGAATGGGTGTCACATTTTGATTTGTGTGATGTCTGGCGACATCTTCATGCTCTGGAAAGGGATTACATTTTTTACTTTAAGGTGCACAATTGCCATTCTCATATTGATATGTGGTTCTTGGCAAGATCAGAAATTGCATGGCTAACGCAGGCGAATACTGGGACCATGGGCCAGTCTGATCACGCAGTTATTTTCATGGATCTCTCTCTGGGAGAGTTGGATTTCTCACCTCACCGGTGGTCTTTGCATCGCAGCTTATTGCTTAATCCAGAGTTTGCCTCCGTAGTGAGGAAAGGCTGGACAGAATTTTTGAAATTTAATGACTCCTCAGAGATATCTAGAGTCCTCCTATGGGATGCAGGGAAAGCGGTTTTGTGGGGGCATCTTATTTCTCTATCGAGTACTTTTAAAAAACGTTTGGTGGCTAAACAGGAGGATTTGCGGAGAGAGATTATGGAATTTGAAAAGAAACATAGGAAGGGGGAGGAAGTAAGGTGTGGAGTTTTCTGACCAGACGTAGGGGAGAATTACCGGCCCTTGAATCTGAACGAGTGGCCTCGCTTTTCCTGCGTACAAAACAACGTTTTTATGAACAAGTAAATAAGGCAGGGAAGCTGCTGATGCTATCAAATCTCCACAGGGTCAGATTCTATATGGGTCTCGGGATATTGTGTCCACCTTTGCGAGATTCTACGAGAGGTTGTATGCTAGTGGAACGTCGGCATCGACAGGGGACATCCACGAGTGGTTGCGGAAGGCATCTCTACCCCAACTTTCCGCTGAGGGAAGGATTCACCTAGATCGCCCGTTCACATTACCAGAGGTTCAACTCGCGATGAAGAACCTGTGGTAAGGAAGCCTATCCTAAGTTAGGGGAAAGGGAAAAAGGCAAAGAGTTCATCCTAGTAAAATGGCCCCTTCTGCAAGGTCAAGGTAACAAAGCCACAACCTCACCTAGGAACCAGAAAACCCCCAGCTGGAACAGGTTTCATGTTTCCCCTAGTGAAATAAGGGAGAGTGAATACAGACCTAAGGTCCAAGACCCTTACGTCAGTAAGCTCCCTGATTACTCAGGCGCCAGAAAGCAGAGTGATCTCCGTCACCTGGAAAGAGAGGAGGTGGGGCTAGAACCCTGGAGATATAAGCCTATGCTAGATTATAGTAAAGGAGAAAGAGAGAGGGTGGAAGCAAGGGCAGAGGCAAAGGCAAGAAAAGGAGAAAGAGAGAGAGAAGCTGATACAAGCCGAGGCACAGGTACGAGCCTAAGAAGCCTGATTAATGCTGAGCAGAGCAGGAGAAGCCTGACTTATGCTGGGCAATGCAAAGGAGCAGAAGACGCTCTCAGCTCTAACGAGAGGCTGTTAGCCGAGCCCGGTGAGCCAGAAGGAGAGTCAGAGTCTATGCAACTAGGAGAGCCTGATGCTGAGCTGAATGAGGAAAACACCCTCATGGATTGCTCTTTATGCCAAGCCTTAGCCACAGAAGGGTTGAAGGAAAGCCAGCCCTGAGAGGAAGCCCTCCAGAAAAAGGTAACCATAAGAAGCAGGTAGATGGATTGTAAATTCCCACGTGGTAAAGAGGGGAAGTTTACTAAGACATAAGAACAAGCTGGAGTTGTGAATTGTGCTTGTTAAACACCTGCTACCTGGGAAGTGAGACAGCAAGAAGCCAAATTAACTGTGAGGAAAAAGCTTTCTTTTTACTCTTGAATTTCCCTGAGAAACCTGAATAGAACTTTGCTTGCACGTTGGAAGTTTGTTCCTGTTTGGAGTTTTTGTTTTGCTTGTTAATTGGAAAACAGCCTGGAAAGGTTTGAGACTGGAAAAGAAGGCAAACTGCCACAGAAGAAAGCCTGTTTTGTGTTTTGTGCTATAACCAGCAAGGCTAAAGGAAGCTGGTAGCCTTGCTGTTAAAGGCTATGTTTTTCTGAGCTGAAGAATACTTTAAGCTGCCACTTTGGTTTTGGGGTTTTGTTTTGCTTATAACCTGTTGTACTTTGAAGAAGCCTGGAGAAGTATGCCTGAATGTGGTATTTATGAACCTTTTTTTTGTGCTCAATAAATTTCTGTCATTGCCTTACCCAAGGAGCCCGACTACAGCTTTCTACCTGAAGCCCATATATAGCGCAATTAAACTACATTTCCCAAAAAACATTGCGGGGAATTAGTCAGTTAAGGCTGAAACGGGAAAGTTCCTCATACAACCACGCCCCTCTAAGCTAGAGGCGAGTGGTGAGGGCGTGACAAAGAGTAGTTACTCACCTGTAACAGGTGTTTCCCAGGAGCAGCAGGAATCAGTCCTCACATATGGGTGACGTCGGTGCCGACGGAGCCCTCGCGGAGCAATTTTCCCCAGCTTTCAAAGAAAGCCTTTGGGAATTGCAGCGCGCATGCGCGGTCCTCTTCCCGCCCAAGGGTGCCATCTTGCTCAGTCTGATGACATAGATAAAAAGACAGCAAAAAATTAGCAAAAACGAACTGCAACTCCAAGGGGAGGAGGGAGGGTTGAGAGGACTGATTCCTGCTGCTCCTGGAGAACACCTGTTACAGGTGAGTAACTACTCTTTCTCCAGGACCAAGCAGGAAGTCAGTCTTCACATATGGGACTCCCAAGCTTAAGGCTACCGGAGACCCTAAGCACAAAAAGGAGCTCCCTCAAGCTCAGTAGCACAGAAGGAAGGAATCTTCTCTGAATACGTCTCCAACCGGTAGCCCAACATCCGGGATGGAGAGTAGGAGTTGCCTATACCTCAAAGAGGTTACGGAGGACTGCCTGTCCGAAAGCACTGTCCCTGCGGGACTCCCTCTCCAGGCAGTAATGGGTTGCAAAAGTCTGGCTTGAAGACCAAGTAGCGGCCCGGCAGATGTCTGCCAATGGAACAGAGCGGAGGTAAGCCACTGACGTAGCCTTCGCCCTAACACGATGAGCCGTGACTCGACTTTCCAACGAGAGGCCGGCTGCCTCATAAGCCCAAGCGATACAGTCAGCAATCCAGATGGACAGAGTACGCTTGGAGACAGGGAGCCCCAACTTATTGGGGTCATAAGAGACGAAGAGCTGAACAGCCCTTCTGTGCTCCCGCGTACGGTCAAGGTAGAAGGTTAACGCCCTTCTACAGTCCAGGGTATGCAGGACCATTTCAGCTCGGCTGGAGTGTGGCCTGGGAAAGTAGGTCGGAAGTACCACCTCCTGGTTGATGTGAAAAGGGGAAACCACCTTGGGAAGAAACTTAGGGTGAGTCCGTAGGACTACCCGGTTCTTGTAGAACCTAGTGTAAGGAGGATCAGATACTAGGGCCTGCAGCTCACTAACGCGTCTAGCAGAAGTGAGGGCCACCAAGAACAAGGTTTTCCAAGAAAGAAAACGAAGATGACAGGTAGCCATAGGTTCAAAAGGCGGACAGGTAATCCGCTGTAAAACCACATTGAGATCCCAGTCCGGGGCTGGTGGGCGCAAAGGTGGCTTAAGGAGAAGGAGGCCTCTGAGAAAACGAGCCACTAGAGGGTGGCTGGAAAGAGGTCTGCCATCCACCGGCATGTGATGCGCAGAAAGAGCACTGAGGTGGACCTTGACCGAGTTGGACTTAAGTCCAAGATTGGAGAGGGAAAGCAAGTACTGCAAGACCACTGATGCTGAACAGGAGAAGGGATCTTGAGACTGCTGAGCACACCAGACGGAGAACCGACGCCACTTAAGAGCGTAGGACTTCCGGGTGGAGGGCCGCCTGGAGGCCAAGACGACCTCCTCCACATCTGGAGGCAGCCGGAGGGGAGCAAGGACTACCCTTTCAGCAGTCAGGCCATCAGATGAAGGGACCGGAGGTTGGGGTGCAGGAGAGTCCCCTGATCCTGTGACAGGAGGTCGGGCTGAAACCCCAGAGGAAGAGGAGTGTCCACCGCCAGCTGCATTAGAAGCGGGAACCAAGGTTGTCTCGGCCACCGGGGAGCCACTAGGATCATCGAGGCTTTGCCTCTGAGAACTTTGAAGAGTGTCCGAGACACCAGCGGCATGGGAGGAAAGGCATATAAGAGGCCTGTGGACCATGGAATCAGAAAAGCATCCGCCGCTACTCTGAGAGGATGCGGTTGTCGAGAGCAGAATCTGGGAAGTTGCCGGTTCAGAGGACTGGCAAACAGATCCATGGTGGGGAGGCCCCACTTGAGAAAGATCCGCTGAACCACCATCGGATCCAACCTCCACTCGTGTGGCTGGAGGATCCTGCTTAGCTTGTCTGCCAGGTAATTTTCTTGACCTGGGAGATAGACAGCTTTGAGGATGATGCCGTGGTGGACGGCCCAAGAGCATAGTTTCTGTGCCTCCTGACAGAGAAGGAAGGAGCCTGTTCCGCCTTGTTTGTTCACGTAGAACATTGCAACCTGATTGTCTGTCTGGACCAGCACCGACTGGTGAGAAATCAGGTGAGAGAATGCTTTGAGCGCTAGGCGGATGGCTCTGAGCTCCAGGAAGTTTATCTGCTGAGCAGACTCCCAAGGAGTCCAGAGACCTTGAGTACATGTCCCTTGGCAATGTGCTCCCCAACCCAGGAGAGAAGCATCAGTCGTCAGGACCTGAGAAGGCGGAGGGGGCTGAAAAGCCACTCCTAGTACTAGGTTTGGCAGATGAAGCCACCATTGTAGAGAAGAGACCAGCGGGTCGGAGACCTTTACGGAGTCCGCTAGGCTCCCAGTGGCCTGATGCCATTGTGTGCGAAGGCACCATTGAGCAGGTCGCATGTTCAGGCGGGCATTGGGGGTCACATGGACCGTGGAAGCCATATGGCCGAGCAGTCTCAGAAATTGCCTGGCCGAGACCAGGGAATTGCTGTGAAAGTGGCTGGCGAGATCCATGAGCCTTTGGGCCCTGTCCAGAGGCAGGAAGGCCCGCGCCTGAAGAGTGTCCAACCTGGCGCCGATGAATTCGAGATTTTGAGAGGGGAGCAAAGTGGACTTTGCGAAGTTTATGACAAATCCCAAGTGCTGGAGTAGAGTCACAGTGCGATGAGTGGCCTGAGTGGCCTCTTGGGAAGACTGGGCTCTGATGAGCCAGTCGTCCAGGTATGGAAACACAAAAAGGCCTTGAAGTCTTAGATAGGCCGCCACCACTGCCAGGCATTTGGTGAACACCCTGGGGGCGGAGGATAGGCCAAAGGGCAGTACTCTGTACTGGTAATGATTTCCTCCCACAACAAACCCGAGATATTGTCTGTGGTCTGGATGAATAAGGATATGAGTATACGCATCCTTTAGATCCAAGGAGCATAGCCAGTCTCCCTACTGGAGGTAGGGTAGCAGGATTCCAAGGGTAAGCATCTTGAACTTTTCCTTTGCAAGGAACTTGTTGAGGTTGCGTAAGTCCAGGATGGGTCTGAGGCCTCCTGTTCTTTTTGGTATCAGAAAGTACCTGGAGTAAAACCCTTGACCCTTCAGGTGGTGGGGTACCGGTTCCACAGCCTGTTCCTGAAGGAGACTTGCTAACTCCTGAAGGAGTAAGTCCTTGTGCAGAGGGAGTCGAAGAGGCTCCCCTGGAAAATAGGAGGGAGGTACCTGGTGAAAGTGAAGAAGATAGCCCTTTTGAACTATGTGAAGCACCCAGGTATCTGTGGTGATGTTGGACCACCTGTGGGCAAAGTGGACCAGCCGGCCTCCTGTGCTGAGAGAAACCAGCTGAGGGGGAGAGGCTATGCTGATGAAGTCAAAAACCCCCACCCTGCTGAGCAGGGGCCGGTGGTGCAGGCTTGGGGGCTTGCTGCCTACGGGACCCATTACCCCGTCCCTTGGCCTGCTTACCCTGTGGGGGAGCTGCTGAGGCCTGATAATGAGGGTAGTGTTGATAGGCAGCCGCCTTCCTCGGGTAAAAGGGCTTTTTCCCCGAGCCCTTCTTCTTCTGAGAAGGGGCAGAGGTCTTCCTTGAGAGACGAGTCCTGGTGAGAGTCTCGGTCTCGATCTGTGCAGCCTTCTCATCCATGGGCTTGCCAAAGAGGTTTTCACCTCTGCAGGGGACATCGACCAACTTGTCCTGCACCCATGGCTCGAGGTCGGATGTCTGAAGCCAAGCCTGGCGGTGGCCACCGATGCCGGCTGCGGCTACTCGAGCCGATGCCTCAAAACCATCATAGGCTGCTCGAGAGATAAACTTTGAGCACTCCCGAATACCAGTTGACAAGGTTTGGAACCTCTGCAAAGGTTCGTCGGAGAGACCAGCAGAGAACCCGGCTATTTCTTTAGCCAGGTCTCGGAGATACATGCCCATGTAGAGCTGGTAGGTCTGGACTCGACAAGCAAGCATAGAGCCCTGGAAACACTTCCTACCGAGGGCATCCAGGCTTCGGGCCTCCCGACCGGGAGGCACCGAGGAGTGCATTTTTTGACTCTTAAGTCTATGCATGGCCGATTCCACCACCATGGAATGGTGCGGTAGTTGTGCCTTTTGGAACCCGGGGCTCTTGCGGACTCGATAAATGCAATCGACCCGCTTGCTTAACACCGGCGACGACGCCGGGCTCTCCCACATGCGGAAGAGAAGTCGTTCCAGCATCGGAGGAACCGGTACAATAAAGGCCTCCTTCGGGGGAGAGTCATATTGGAGGGCATCGAGCTCTTCGACTCGAGGCTCCTCCTCGGGATCTGCGGGGAAGGCCAAGGCCTTGGCCATATCCCGCACGAAGTCCGAGAACCGGGTATCCTCCAGGGGGGACCGTCTCCGAGGTTCGGACTCGGGGGAGTCCAATGGGACACACTGAGTCCGAAAGGAACCAGGTGACTCTTCGTCCTCGGATTCCCAGGCCGACTCTTCGTCCTCGGATTCCCAGGCCGACTCCTCGGAGGAGGAGTCGAGCGGCTCCGGTCGGTCGGGCATTGACACGACTCCACTGCAGTTCACATGAAGGATAAAGTCTGACTGTTTACGACTAGGAAATTTAACTCGTCAATGCTAAGTCTATTAATGCGGCAGTTTATAATAATCCTGACATGGAGAGTTAAGGATATGCATTTTTTTCAGTTAAAGGATTGCTGAGGGAGCGCATTTGTGTATCTTCCCCTGGACTATTTTTAAGCTTTTCAGCCTTTTATAAATTTGATTAAAAGGAGGGCCTGCTATGGGAGAGGGAAACCTCTCAAGGTAGGCGATCTGACAAAAAATTAGAAATTGATAGATTTGTCTTCTTTAGATAGGCAGACTATTAGTGGTTGTGTGGTTTTCACCTTAATTAGAGAATAATCATGTCCTGGCAATGTCCCAGTTTTTATACCATTTCCTTTTTTAATTGGTCTTTTTTTATTTGATTCTTTTGTGTGTCAAATATGAGTGTATATATAGTTTAAAGCCATTTCAATGGTATTTTTTTTAAGGAGATAATGGACATTAAGGGGTTGAACTGCAAGGGTGCCAAGATTGCTGACCACAACTGTATTTACCTTTTCCTTCCCTTTTGTCTGTTAAGGTGGAATGTGAACTCAAAAAATTCTCTAGGAGGTTCCCAATCTTTGAGTGTCCCTCCAAAATATTCAGGGACACTCAGGTTCATCACCATTACTTTTCCCGGACCCCCTCCCCTCAATACTAAGTCTATCTCCATTAGCCCTCTATCTCCTTCACCTTCCTGTCTCCACCAGTTTTTCTCCCTCCCTTTAGCCAGTTCCCACCCATCTCTTTCTCTTTGCCACACCCCAGCTAATTCCCTCCAGTCTCTCCCTCTTCCTCCAGTCAACCCCCACCAGCCTCTCTCTTTTCTGTGTCCTGTGGGCCCCCTCCTGTAATGTTCTCATGGACTCCCAGAGGTCCATGGGCCACAGGTTGGAACCACTGTATTAGAAGGTAAAACAATTTTGTGAGCCAGGAAAGACCTAATGCCCCACCAACCAGAGATTTACTTTTAAGAGCTTATCTAAATTGCTGCACTTGTGCTGAATTTCTCCTACCAGTGACTAAGACACACTGGGATCAATTTTTAAAAGGACTTGCATGATTACAGAGGTCTGCAAAAACTTTTTTTCGAGAGCTGTTTTGGTTATTCCACGTAATCTCTATGTTTTTTGGTGCGCTGAATCTGAAAATGACCTTCATTTTGTCATAGGACATCACGTTTCCTGACAATTTAGGTAACTATGTTAAATAAGGCAATACCTCAAAATAAATGGAAATAGACTTATAAAATTAAAGTTTTATTACAATATTTTCATGAAAATCCTTTTTTGAACTGAAATGAGCTCACCTACACACACTAAACTCGATTCTTCTTCCTTGTGAGGCTCCTCTTGGTGCATTTACGCTTGTGAGTAGCATCTGGAATGTCTCTCTGAAGCATCCAACAGTAGTCTGCCATCATTGTAATGCTCCATGTTCCCTAGTATCTCCTTTCCATCTCTTTAATGTCTTGGTGGAAACGTTCACCTTTTTCCTCACTCACAGCTCCCAAATTTTCAGGAAAGTAGTCAAGGTGGGACTGGAGGAAATGCACTTTCAAACTCATCAGGCAACCTAAAGCTTGAAATGCTTTCAGCATTCGTCCGACAATCTTTTTGTAGTGAGGATCTTTGTTATTGTCTAAAAATTTCTGTACGACTTCTTTAAATGCAATCCACCCTTCTTTTTGAGGATCCGTCATGGTATTGACAAACTCTTGTTCAACTATAAGCCTTCTAATGTCTGGTCCGACGAACACACCTTCCTTCAATTTTGCCTCCGACAGGCCTGGAAACTTGGTGACCAAGTATTTGAAGCATTCTCCATCTCTTGGAAGTGATTTTACAAATTGCTTCATCAATCCCAATTTTATGTGGAGAGGTGGTAGAAGAACTTTATGGGAAGGTACCAAAGTTTCTCGGAGGACACTTTTTTCACCAACAGTTAGCACCCTCGGTTGCCAACTCTTCTTGGTCCAGTGATTTTGTCGGTCTCGACTGTCCCACAGACACAGAAAACAAGGATATTTGGTATACCCAGCTTGTTGCCCGAGCAGCATGCACAAGACCTTCAAGTCCCCACACACTTGCCAACCATGGTCTTCATATTTAAGTTTACGAAGAAAGCGTAGTTACTCACCTGTAACAGGTGTTCTCCAGGAGTAAAACCCTTGACCCTTCAGGTGGTGGGGTACCGGTTCCACAGCCTGTTCCTGAAGGAGACTTGCTAACTCCTGAAGGAGTAAGTCCTTGTGCAGAGGGATGAGCCCTCGCGGAGCAATTTTCCCCAGCTTTCAAAGAAAGCCTTTGGGAATTGCAGCGCGCATGCGCGGTCCCCTTCCCGCCCAAGGGTGCCCTCTTAGCCAGTCAGATGACATAGCGAAAAGACAGCATAAAAAATTTGCAAAAAAACTAAAGCAGATAATTGCAACTCCAAGGGGAGGAGGGAGGGTTGTGAGGACTGATTCCTGCTGCTCCTGGAGAACACCTGTTACAGGTGAGTAACTACGCTTTCTCCAGGACCAAGCAGGAAGTCAGTCCTCACATATGGGACTCCCAAGCTTAAGGCTACCGGAGACCGTAAGCACAAAAATGGGCTCCCTCTAGCTCAGCAGTACAGAAGGAAGGAATCTTCGCTGAATTATTACCCACCGGTAGCCCCCATTCGGGATGGAGGGTAGGAGTTGCTCAAACCTCGAAGAGATTTCGGAGGACTGCCTGTCCGAAAGCACTGTCCCTGCAGGACTCCCTCTCGAGGCAGTAATGGACCGCAAAAGTCTGGCTCGAAGACCAAGTAGCGGCCCGGCAGATGTCTGCCAATGGAACAGAGCGGAGGTAAGCCACTGACGTAGCCTTCGCCTGAACACAATGAGCCGTGACCCGACTTTCTAACGAGAGTCCGGCTGCCCCATAAGCCCAAGCGATACAGTCAGCAACCCAGATGGACAGAGTACGCTTGGAGACCGGGAGCCCCAATTTATTGGGGTCAAAAGACACAAAAAGCTGAGCAGCTTTACGGTGCTCCCGCGTACGGTCAAGGTAGAAGTTCAATGCCCTTCTACAGTCCAGGGTATGCAGGACCATTTCAGCTCGGCTGGAGTGTGGCCTGGGAAAGAAGGTCGGAAGTACCACCTCCTGATTGATGTGAAAAGGGGAGACCACTTTTGGAAGAAATTTAGGGTAAGTCCGTAGGACTACCCTATTTTTGTAGAACCGAGTGTAAGGGGGATCAGACACGAGGGCCTGCAATTCACTTACGCGTCTAGCGGAAGTGAGGGCTATCAGGAATAAGGTTTTCCAAGAAAGAAAACGGAGAGAACAGGTAGCCATAGGTTCAAAAGGCGGACATGTGATCCGCTGCAAAACCACATTCAGATCCCAGTCAGGTGCTGGCGGGCGCAGAGGTGGTTTAAGTAGAAGGAGACCTCGGAGAAACCTTGCCACGAGAGGGTCGCTGGAAAGAGGTCTGCCGTCCACCGGCACATGATGTGCTGAAAGAGCACTGAGGTGAACTTTAACGGAGTTGGACTTAAGTCCCAGATTAGAGAGGTAGAGCAAGTACTGCAAGATCACCGACAACGAGCAGGAGAAGGGATCCTGAGACTGCTGGGCACACCAAGCGGAAAAGCGACGCCATTTAAGGGCGTAGCATTTGCGGGTAGAAGGTCGCCGGGAAGCTAGGACGACCTCTTCCACCTCTGCCGGCAGTAGAAGGGGAGCAAGGACTACCCTTTCAGCCGCCAGGCCATCAGATGTAGAGATCTGAGGTTGGGGTGCAGTAGGGACCCCAGATCCTGTGTTAGGAGATCTGGTTGAAACCCCAGAGGGAACGGATCCTCCACCGCTAGTTGCAGCAGGAGTGGAAACCACGGCTGTCTGGGCCACCGAGGAGCTATCAGGATCATGGAAGCTTTGTCTCGGAGAACCTTGAAAAGAGTTCGAGAGACTAGCGGTATGGGAGGAAAGGCATAGAGAAGGCCTTTCGACCATGAGAGCAGAAAAGCATCCGCCGCTACTCGAAGGGGATGCGGCTGCCGAGAGCAGAAGCGAGGAAGTTGCCGGTTGAGAGGACTGGCAAAGAGATCCATCGTGGGGAGGCCCCACTTCAGAAAAAGTTTCTGAACTACGAAGGGATCCAGTCGCCACTCGTGCGGATGGAGGATTCTGCTGAGTTTGTCCGCCAGGCAATTTTCTTGGCCTGGGAGATAAACTGCCTTGAGAAGAATGCTGTGGCTTACGGCCCAAGAGCAGAGTCCCTGTGCTTCTCGACAGAGAAGGAAGGAGCCCGTGCCCCCCTGTTTGTTCACGTAGAACATGGCAACTTGATTGTCCGTCTGGACAAGGACGGACCGGTGAGAAGTCAGGTGGGAGAAAGCCTTGAGAGCCAGACGGATCGCTCTGAGCTCCAGGAAGTTGATCTGCTGCGCAGACTCCCACGTGGTCCAGAGACCTTGAGTACATGCCCCTTGGCAATGCGCTCCCCATCCGAGGAGAGAAGCATCGGTCATCAGCACTTGAGCCGGCGGAGGAGACTGAAAAGGCATTCCGAGTACCAGGTTCGGCCGATGAAGCCACCACTGTAGAGAAGAGGCCAGCGGGCCTGAGATCCGCACTAAGTCGGCTAGGCCGCCCGTGGCCTGTTGCCACTGCTTGCGAAGGCACCACTGAGCAGGCCGCATATTCAGGCGGGCATTGGGGGTCACGTGGACGGTGGAAGCCATGTGGCCGAGTAGTCTCAGGAAGCACCTGGCCGAGACCAGGGACTGGCTGCGAAAACGGCCGGCTAGGTCCATGAGCCGTTGAGCCCTGTCGAGAGGCATCCTGCGAGGGGAGCAAAGTGGACTTTGCGAAGCTTACGACAAAGCCCAAGTACTGGAGGAGAGTCACAGTGCGGTGCGTGGCTTGTGTGACCTCTTGAGAGGACGATGCTCTGATGAGCCAGTCGTCTAGGTAAGGAAAGACATAGAGGCCCTGAAGCCGGAGATAAGCCGCCACCACCGCGAGACATTTTGTGAAGACTCGTGGTGCGGAGGATAGGCCAAAGGGCAGTACTCTGTACTGATAATGATTTCCTGCCACCACAAACCTTAGGTATTGGCGGTGGCTTGGGTGGATGAGGATGTGCGTGTAGGCATCCTTTAGATCCAAGGAGCATAGCCAATCTCCCTGCTGGAGGTAGGGCAGAAGGATTCCAAGGGTAAGCATCTTGAACTTCTCCCTCACGAGGAACTTGTTTTTATTTATGTTGAGGTTGCGCAAGTCCAGGATGGGTCTGAGGCCTCCTGTTCTTTTTGGTATTAGGAAATACCTGGAATAAAAGCCTTGACCTCTCAGGTGGTGGGGCACCGGTTCCACAGCCTGTTCCTGAAGAAGACTTGCTAACTCCTGAAGGAGTAAGTCCCTGTGCAGAGGGAGTCGTGGAGGCTCTCCCGGAAAATAGGAGGGAGGGACCTGGTGGAAGTGGAGAAGATAGCCTTCCCTCACAACCTGAAGCACCCAGGCATCTGATGTGATGTTGGACCACCTGTGGGCAAAGTGGACCAGCCGGCCTCCTGTGCTGGGAGGAACCAGCTGAGGGGGAGAGGCTATGCTGAGGAAGTCAAAAACCCCCACCCTGCTGAGCAGGGGCCGGTGGTGCAGGCTTGGGGGCTTGCTGCCTACGGGAGCCGTTACCCCGTCCCTTGGCCTGCTGACCCTGTTGGGGAGCTGCGGAGGCCTGATATTGAGGGTAGTGTTTATAGGCAGCCGCCTTTCTCGGGTAAAAGGACTTCTTTCCCGAGCCCTTCTTCTTCTGGGAAGGGGCAGAGGTCTTCCTAGAAAGCCTAGCTCTGGTGAGAGTCTCCGTCTCGAGTTGTGCAGCCTTCTCAGCCATGGGCTTGCCAAAGAGGTTCTCACCTCGGCAGGGGACATCGACCAACTTGTCCTGCACCCAGGGTTCAAGGTCAGACGACTGAAGCCAAGCCTGTCGGCGGGCACCGATGCCTCAAAGCCATCATAGGCTGCTTGAGAAATGAATTTGGAGCATTCCCGAATACCAGTGGACAAGGCTAGGAACCTCCGCAAAGGTTCCTCGGACAGTCCAGCAGAGAATCAGGCTATCTCTTTAGCCAGGTCTCTAAGGTACATGCCCATGTAGAGTTGGTAGGTCTGGACCCGACAAGCAAGCATAGAGCCCTGGAAACACTTCTTACCGAGGCCATCCAGGTTGCGGGCCTCCCTGCCAGGAGGCACCGAGGAGTGCATCTTCTGGCTCTTAAGCCTATGCATGGCCGATTCCACCACCATGGAATGGTGCGGTAGCTGTGCTTTTTGGAAGCCAGGGCTCTTGCGGACTCGATAGATGGAATCGACCCGCTTGCTTAATACCGGCGACAATGCCGGACTCTCCCACATGCGGAAGAGTAGTCGTTCCAGCATGGGAGGAACCGGTACAGTAAAGTGCTCCCTGGCGGGAGAGTCGTACTGAAGGGCGTCGAGCTCTTCGGCTCGAGGCTCCTCCTCGGATCCGCAGGGAAGGCCAAAGCCTTGGCCATATCCCTGACGAAGTCCGAGAACCGGGCATCCTCTGGGGGGGACTGTTTCCGAGGTTCGGACTCAGGGGAGTCCGAGGGGACACACCGAGTCCGAAAAGAATCAGGTGACTCTTCCACTTCAGACTCCCAGGCCGACTCCGAGGAGGAATCGGTGGGGTCAGTTCGGGCGGGCGGAGGCGTCGGCCGCCCCGACGCCGAGGGAGTCGGCGTCGACGACCTCGGTCCCGAACGGGAGGCCGAGGGTGACCTCGACCGAGGATCGACTCGAGCCCGCATGGACTCGAGGATCGGCTCGGTCTCCGGGGTCGACTTAGACGTCGACGTCCCGGCGGTCGGGGCAGAGGCGCCAGCGAGGCTAGCGATCAGTGCCCGCTGCTGGTCCATGAAGGCAGATAGTCTGCTCTCCAAGGCCGTCAACCTGAGTCCGACCTCAGGTGACCCAGCAGCCCCCGACTCGGGCCCCGACGGCGTCGGGCCCGACGTCGGACCCCTCGGAGGCGAGTCCAGGAGGACTACAGGACTTACCCGAGCAGGCATCTCCGATTCCAAACGAGGTCGCTTCGGGAGATGTTCCTTCTCCAAAGACCCGGGACGGCTATCGGGGCTATGCGACCTGGCCCTCGCGGAACCAGGAGCGTCCACCGATGCCGCCCTCGCGGGTTTCGCCTTCCGACGATGATCCCCGGAGGGAGAACCTCTGTCGGAGGAACTCCGGCGATGCTCAGAGCTGGAGCCTCTGGACGCCGAGGCCTCCGACGAGGTCCGGGTACGGGCGGGATCTGCGAAGATTCTTTCCCGCTGATGCCGCCGACTCCGTAACGCTTTGGAGGACATTTTGCTGCAGGCCCCACAGATCAGTTCCTCATGATCTGGGCCAAGGCAGCGGAGGCAATTATCGTGTGTGTCAGTGAGTGACATATTTCTGTCACACTGAACACACCTCTTGAAACCACTGGCAGCCATCGGGGGAAAAAGGGCCCCTGCAAGGTCAAAGGACCGGGCTGCCAGCGAAAAACCGAAAACGAAACTGACAGAAAAATCAGAAAAACCGAAAAATAAGAGAAGGACTCGCAACGGCGTCGCGAGTCCGGGCAGGAAAGAGACCGGCGTCGAACCGAAGAAAAAAGAGAAATAAATCACGAAAAATCAACTTTTTCAGCGGGGACAAGAAGACCACGTCTGTAGGGCTCCGCGGAAAAAAGAAGACTGGCTAAGATGGCACCCTTGGGCGGGAAGGGGACCGCGCATGCGCGCTGCAATTCCCAAAGGCTTTCTTTGAAAGCTGGGGAAAATTGATCCACGAGGGTTCCGTCGGCGCCGACGTCACCCATATGTGAGGACTGACTTCCTGCTTGGTCCTGGAGAACCAATTCCAAGTTCTTGTAGGTTTTCTTCAAGCGTATGGAATGACCTACAGGTATGGAAGCGTAAAAACCGTTGTGGAGTAAAACTGCTTTGAGACTTCTTTTTGAAGAATCTATAAAAAGACACCATTGCTCTGAATCATATTGGATTTTAAATTGACCCATCAGACCTTCGACATCGATGCAATAAACCAACTTGTCTTCCTGGGCGAAGTAAGGAACAAACTCCTTTTCACGATGTCTGAACCATGAAGATGACACTCCTGGCAACAATAAATTCCTGCTTTTCAGCCTTGATCCGAGTAACTCAGCGGCATCTTTGGGAAGATTCAAGTCTCTTACCAAATCATTCATCTCCTCCTGAGAAAACAATTTTGGTCTTGTATCATCTTCAAAGTCAGAACTTGATTCATCATCTGTTTCAAGTATGACTTCACCTTCATCGGAGCTAGTTATCTCTTCCAAGGTAGCAGGGGGCTTGGGTACTAGTATATGTGTGCCATGGGGGATGGGACGAATTGCCGAGTGAAGATTGGGGTATGAAATGGAATGCTTCCATTTGGAATTAAACCTTTTCACATCGCATGAACAAAAGTAACAGTCACTGTGGTTCTTTTGCTCTCGCCATACCATACGAATCCCATAACGTGAAGATTTTTTCTTACCCTTGAACCAGTTTCGGAGGTCCTCAACATACCGTTTGCACACTTTATGAGGCGCCCAGACTTTATCTTGATCTCCAATTTTTAGTCCAAAGTATGTAAAGTATACTTTTTTCACAAAGTCTGTAATATTCTGCTGTTGCTTCAACACTGTATATTCACCACAGATGAAACAGAAACTGTCTGGCGAATTAATACACTTTTGCGGAGCCATAACGGTTGAAGAATGACGAGCTAACACGAATTGCGATGAAAAAGTGTGAACAGCCTAGAACCAAGAACCTGATGATGATTCATGCACAAGTATGGCATGCAGGAGAGAGCAGCTCTGTGTCTGTACACGAGACGTCACAGTGCTGGCCACGCCCCCCTGCACTGACCGGAGCTGCTGCTATCTGCCCTGTGTCTCCCTCCCACTGGATTCTTCAGGAAAGATTAACCCCTTCTACCATTAGAAGCATGGACTTAAAACTTGCTTAGCTTATGTATATATTGCTGACCATCAGATTTACAGTGCTATATTTTTTTTACATAACTCGGACAACCCCTTGGTTTTTTTGGCATTTTATATCTTAAATGCACTTATGTGAATTAATTAATAGTAATTTGAAAAAATTTGATAAATTTGAAGACAATTTTGCATGTTGTGGCAAAACGTGACGTCTAGGAGTTTTTTCAATATTTTGTTTTCAGCACACCAAAATACATGGAAATTAGATGAAAATAATCAAACAGCTTTTTAGTCGCAGACCTGTGTTATTGTATACCGATAAAATGTAAATCCACTATCTGTCAATTTCTGGCCCCTATATGGATAGTTGCAGGCTGAAAATCCACCTACTGAGTCTCTAACTGCTTAGCAGAGAGGCAGAGTTAGGGTGGCAATCCAAAACTATCCAGAAAACAATGGTACTCAGTTGCTATATGGATAGCTTATACATACAGATAAAGGGGTGGGAGTCAATGGCACCGAATATACATATTTAAACACTGCAGCAGATTGTTTAAATAAATATAATTGACTGCACCCACTGAAAATCCAGTTCACTGTGCCGAAAAAGCACACACGCATATCTAAATCAGCAGCAATCAAAAAATGCCATTTGTGGGTGCTTACATTAAAATCATGTTTTTCAAATGCCACAATAACACATACATGCATATACAGCATGCTGCTGTAAAATGACTGAACATTTCTTCTGTTCAGAATCTGAATCTGCAACTGAAGAAAAAAAAATAAGTGCAACCAAAAATTAATACCAATTTGTACTTTTCTGAGTTACGAGAGGTGATGTTTTAGTTGACATTAGCCTTCTGCACTCTGAATGAAAATATCATGAGGAAAATCAAGTATACTAACCTGCCTGTGAGGCTGATTGCATTGCAGCTGGCAGTGCATTTGATATCAGTCCTCTTGATGGTAAAATACTACCCAGATTTAAGCCTGCAGAGTTGATGGCACCAGCATTACACCCCAACATGGGATTAGAGGCACTCATCAATGTCTGTGATCCACTGGAGAAGAGCAGAAAAAGAATATATGGCAAGCAGGTGTTAGATATGCATTTATTTTTAAAGTTTTACATATTGCATAATTTGACACAAATCTTTGAACACTGTTACCAACAATCAAAATACAAAACCAAATCCACTCCTCTACCCTTTTTCCCTCCCAAATCACCTATCTCTGACCTAATCATATGAAACTTTCAAGTCTGCAGCCCCAAAAACATCCTCCTCCTCTAATAGCTGGCTATCTGTACTTTAACTCACAGCCCAGTAGGGTGAAATTAGATCTTACCTGCTAATGTTCTTTCCTTGAGTCTCTCCAGTCCAGTCGCATGGGTTATGCCCTATCACCAGCCGATGGAGAATGAGAATCACAGACTTTGATGATGTCACACTATAAAGGTTCTGTGCACATCCTCTCACTCCAGTATTCTAATACAGCAGACTCCAAACTTTAAACAAGATATAATCAGTAAAAAAAACTTGGTATAGAAACATAGAAATATGACGACAGAAAAAGACCACATGGCCTATCTAGTCTCTCTTTCCATATCAACAACTACAACAGTCCCCTTTTTTCCTTTAGAGATCCTTTGTGTTTGTCCCATGCTTTTTTGAATTCAGATACTGTCCTCATCTCGACCACCTCCACTGGGAGACTATTCCACGGATCCACCACTCTTTCCGTAAAGAAATATTTCCGCATATCACTCCTGAATCTATCCCCCTTCACCCTCATCCCATGTCTCCTCATAGCAGAACTTGCTTTTAATTGAACGAGGCTCTCCCCCTGTACATTTTTATGCCACGGAGGTATTTAAACATTTCAATCATATCACCTCTATCCCACCTTTCCTCTAAGGTGTACATATTAAGATCCATAAATCTGTCCTCATATGCTTTATAATGAAGACCACTAACCATTTTAGTAGCTACCCCCTGTACTGACTCCATCCTGTTTATATCCTTTTAAAGGTGCGGTTTCCAGAATTGCACACAATATACGCCAAATGTGGTCGTACCAAAGACTTATACAAAGGCATTATCACCTCTTTTTTTCTGCTAGCCATTCCTCTCCGTATGCACCCAAGCATCCTTCTAGATTTTGCTGTTGCTTTTTCTACCTGTTTAGCTACTTTAAGATCATCAGACACAACCATGCCTAGGTCCCGCTCTTCTTTAGTGGACAAAAGTACTTCACTCCCTATACTATATTGCTCCCTTGGATTGCTGCAGCCCAAATGCATGACCTTACATTTTTTAACATTAAGTCCAAGCTGCCAAATTCTAGACCATTCTTCAAGCTTAGCTAGATCCCTTCTGTTATCTACACCTTCCTGGGTGTCTACTCTATTGCAGATTTTGGTATCATCCGCAAAGAGGCAAAATTTACTCGACAGCCCTTCCGCTATATCACTAACAAATATGTTAAAAAGAATCGGACCAAGGACAGATCCCTGAGGCACACCACTGGTAACCTCCTTCTCCACAGAGTGAGCTCCATTTACCTGTACTCTTTGTCACCTCCCACCCAACCAATTTCTAACCCAAGCAGTAACTTTAGAGTCCATCCCTAGGGTGCTCAGTTTGTTTATAAGTCGCCTGTGAGGAACAGTGTCAAAGGCTTTACTGAAATCTAAATACACCACATCTAGAGCTCTCCCTCAGTCCAACTCCCTGGTCACCCAGTCAAAGAAATCAATCAGATTTGTCTGACAAGACCTGCCTATGGTGAATCTATGCTGCCTCGGATCCTGTAATCCACTGAACTCCAGAAACCTCACTATTTTCTCTTTCAGCAGCGTTTCCAATAATTTACTCACCACCGAAGTTTAACTAACTGGCCTGTAGTTTTCAACCACATCTTTACTTCTGCTTTTGTGTAAAGGCACCACATGAGCCTCTCTCCAGTCCTTTGGCACCACTCCAGACTCCAACGAGGCATTGAAAAGGTCAGTCAGTGCAGCTGCTAGAACGTCCCCAAGTTCCCTCAGTATTCTAGGGTGTATCCCATCCGGTCCCATCGCTTTGTCTACTTTAAGTTGAGCTAGTTTCTCACCAACACAGTCTTCTGAAAATTGTTCAAGATGTCCCTCGCTTCTGTTCCTGTTTGTGGGTGTTTTCTGAGGTCCTGCTCCTGGTTCTTCATCTGTGAACACAGAACAGAAATATTTGTTAAGCAATTCCGCTTTATCCTCATCAGCTTCTACATATTCCTCCCCTTCACCCTTGAATCTGGCAATACCACTTTTGCCCTTCCTCTTCTCACTAACATCTGAAAAATGTCTTATCCCCCCATTTTATTGCATTGGCTATTTCCTCCTCTTTTTGAATCTTTGCTTTCCTGACTACTTTGCTAGCTTCTCTAAGTTTTTCCAAATATAGATGCCTGTCTTACTCTCTGTGATCTCGTGTATTTCATGAAGGCCTCCCTCTTTTTTCACCTTTACAGCTACTTCTTTCGAAAGCCATAGCGGTCTCCTTTTCCTTTTACCTTTATTTACCATTTTAACAAAAAAGTTGGTTGCCCTTAAAATATCCCCTTTCAGTTTTGCCCACTGTTTTTCTACATCCCCTAGCTGTTCCCATCCCGCTAACGACTCCCTGAGGTATTGGCCCATCTTAGCAAAGTTAGTCTTCCTAAAGTCTAAGACCCTCACCTTTGAATGGATTCTAACAGCCCTAGTCCTAGTCCTAATACTGAACCATACCATCTGGTGATCACTGGATGCAAAATGATCTCCCACTATAACATCAGAAACATTTTCATCATTGGTAAGCACCAAGTCCAGTATGGCCCCTGTATAAAAATATACAGAAAGTACAGTTAGGTTTCTAAAGAGAACCAACATCTGCCAAAAACACAGACTTGTTGAACTTGCTAAACAATGTATTAAACCAACACAAGAAATGAAGAGAAAGCACTGGACATACACATTAAAACAGATACAATCTTGTATGTCCAGGTTCGCCTAAGAAGAAAACTGAGAATGGCAGGTTCTGGATTGGACTGGAGAGACTCAAGGAAAGAAAATTAGCAGGCAAGATCTAATTTCACCTTCCTTATTATCCCTCGTCCAGTCCAGACGTATGGGATGTATCAGAGCAGTACTCAATTTTAGGAGGGACCTGAGAGCCCAGCCTGCAACACTCGTGCCCCAAACCATAAATCACCTCTGGCCTGAACAACGAGGTGATAGTGATGCACAAATGTAATAAGGGAGGACAAAGTAGCAGCTTTACATATATCAATCGGTGGAACAAGGCTATATTCAACCCAGGAAACCGCCTGAGCCTAATAGAGTGAGCTTGGAGCCCCACAGGAAGAGCCTTATGTTTCAGCAAAGAAGCTGATGCAATAGCTTCTTTTAACCACCCTGCAATAGAAGCTTTCGATGCTGCTTCGCCCTTCTTGTGTGGACCACCAAAAAACACAAAAAGATTATCTGATTTTCTAAACGATTTTGTATGCTTAAGATGACGACGAACAACCCTGCAAATGTCCAACAGGTTCAACTGCTGAAAATCTGAGTCCTCATCTGAACTAGAAAACAGGAAGTGTTACAGACTGATTGATTAGGACAGAGCAAGGAAATTATTTTCTTCAAGAATGAAGGAACTGGACGTATCACAGCCTTTTTCTTAGGGGTCACAAAGGCGATCAATCGGGTAGCCATGAGTTGCAGAAGGTGAGTCCCCACACTGAGAGACTCTGCAAGACCCTAGCTTCCAGCGACACTATCACTCTGGTGGCCTGAACATAGAAGGGTCAGAGGACAGGCGTTGCCTACACCCCGAGAATATTACGGAGTACTGCCTGGCCAAAGGCACTGTCCCTGTGGGACTTGCTCTCCAGGCAGTAGGGAGCTGCGAACGTATGAACTGAAGACCATGTGGCGGCCTTGCAGATTTCCATCACCGGCACTGAGCAGAGGATGGTGTGGCCACTGTCTTCACGCAATGCGCTGTGATACAGTGCTCGAGGGAGAGGCCAGCTTGCACATAGGCAAGAGCAATACAGTCCGCCACCCAAGTGGACAGAGTTTGCTTAGTCACAGGAAGCCCTGGTCTTCTGAGGAGCTTTTTGGTGGGCCTGAGTCCACTGTCAAAAGGAGGACAGGGCCAGTTTGCAATCTACTGTATGAAGTACTACTTCCTCCTTGCTGGTGTGAGGCCATGGGAAGAAGGTGGAGAGGACCAGCTTTTGGTTGAGGTGAAAAGGGGACACCACTTTCGGGAGGAATTTTGGGTACGTGCAGAGCACTACGCTGTTCTTGTAGAACCTTGCATATGGAGGATCTGCCACCAGGGCCAGGAGTTCACTCACTCTTCGAGCAGATGTGAGGGCCAACAGAAAAGACACTTTTCATGACAGATACCACAGGTGGCAAATGGCCAGGGGCTCAAACGGTGGTTTGGTGAGCTGAGAGAGCATCATGTTGAGGCCCCACTCTGCCGCTGGAGGGCGGAGAGGGGACTTGGATAACAGGAGGCCCCGGAGGAACCTGGAGACCAGGAGCTGGATTAAGAGAGGTTTTCCCTCGACAGGGTGGTGGTAAGTGGCTATGGTGCTCAGATATACCCTCACAGAGTTATATTTCAGCCCGGGGTGTGACAGGTGTAGTAGGTACTGCAGTACTAGTTGCACCACCAGGAGGAGAACCTTCTCCACTTAAAGGTATAAACTCATCTGATGGAGGGTTTTCGGGAGGCTAATAGGATCTCCTCAACTTCTCCTGGAGAACTGAAAGGGGCCCCCTGAGAAGATTTGGGAGATGAAGCCACCACTGTAAGGAGTCCAAAAGTGGTTTGGACACCTTTACTTTGTCTCGGAGGTCACCTGTGGCCTGCGTCCACTGATCTCTGAGGCACCATTGAGCAGCCCGCATGTGCAGATGGGCATTCGGAGTCACATGTACCATGGATGCCATGTGGCCCAGGAGCCGCAGGTAGTGCCTGGCAGAGACATGAGATTTGCTTTGGAACTGGTTGGCCAAGTCTATCAGTCTGTGGGCCCTGTCTTCGGGCAAGTAAGCTCTTCCCTGAAGGGTGTCTAAGCTTGCCCTATAAACTCTAGGTTCTGAGAGGGGAGCAAAGTGGACTTTGCATAGTTTATGACAAAGCCCAGATGCTGAAGAAGAGAGACAGTGCGAAGAGTGGCTTGTTGGGCCTCCTGGACAGACTGGTCCCTGATGAGCCAATCGTCCAGGTATGGGAGGACAAAAATTCCCTGATTCCGGAGATAAGCCGCCACCACCACCAGGCATCTGGTGACAACCCTGGGGGGCAGAGGTTAGGCAAAAGGGAAGTACCCTGTACTGAAAATGGTTTCCTCCCACCACAAATCTGAGATATTGTCTATGGTCTGGATGAATGAGGATGTGAGTATAAGCATCCTATAGTTCTAAGGAGCATAGCCAGTCTCCCTGCTGGAGGTAGGGCAGCAGTATCCCAAGGGTAAGCATCTTGAACTTTTCCCTCTCCAGAAACTTGTTTAGGTTTTACAAGTCTAGGATAGGCCGGAGGCCTCCTATCCTTTCTGGTACCAGGAGGTACCTGGAGTAGAAGTCTTGCCCTGTCAGGTGGTGAGGCACCGGTTCCACCGCCTGTTCCTTTAGAAGACTTGCCAACTCCTGAAGGAGGAGGTTCCTGTGTAGAGGGAGTCTTGGAGGCTCCCCTTGATAGTAGGAGGGGGGTAGCTGGTGGAAAAGGAGCATGTAGCCCTTTTGGACTATGCTCAGTACCCTAGGTATCCCCCTGTGATGGCTGGCCACCTGTAGGCGTACAGGGTCAGCCGACCCCCTGTGCCGAGTGGAGCCACCGGTGGAGGAGAGGCTATGCTGTGGAAGTCAAAACCCCGCTCCCTGCTGTGCAGGAGCCGGAGCTGGCGGCTTGGGGGTCTTCTGCCTACGAGGCCCATGCCCCTGCCCCTGCTGGCCCTGTTAGGAAGCTGGAGAGGCCTGATACTGAGAGTAGGATTTGTAGGCAGCACCCTTCCTCGGGAAAAAGGGCTTCTTTCCCGAGCTTCTTTTTTTGAGAAGGGGCAGAAGTCTTTCTGGACAGCCTTGTCCTGGTGAGAGTCTCAGTCTCAATTTCTGCAGCTTTTTCAGTCATGGGCTTACCGAATAGGTTGTCACCTCGGCATGGGATATCGACCAACTTGTCCTGCACCTATGACTCCAGGTCCGATGACTGTAGCCAGGCCTGACGGCGTGCACCGATGCCGGCCGCGGCTACCCGGGCCGAAGCCTCGAAGCCATCATAGGCTGCTCGAGAGATAAACTTCGAGCACTCTCGGATCCTTGTCGATAAGGCTTTGAACCTCTGCAAGGGTTCCTCGGAGAGGCCAGCTGAGAACCCAGCAATCTCCTTTGCCAGGTCCCTTAAGTATATGCCCATGTACAGCTGGTAAGTCTGGACACGGCAAGATAGCATAGAGTCCTGGAAGCACTTCTGACTCTTCAGGTGGTGCATGGCCGATTCCACAACGAAGGAATTGTGCGGTAGCTACGCCTTTTGGAACCCATGGCTCTTATGGACTCGATAAATGGAATCAACCTGTTTGCTAAAAACTGGCGCCAAGGCCGGTGCCTCCCACATACGGAGGAGCAACTGTTCCAGCATCGGAGGAACCGGTACAGTAAAGGCTTTCTTTGGAAGAAAATCATACTGGAGGGCATCGAGCTCCTCGGCTCGAGGCTCCTCCTTGGCGTCCGCAGGGAATGCCAAAGCTTTGGCCATGTCCCTCACGAAGTCCAAGAACCGGGTATCCTCCGGGGGGACCCTTCTCCGAGGCTCGGACTCCAGGGAGTCCGAAGGGACGCACCGGGTCCGGAAGGTGTTAGGAGACTCCTCATCCTCCGTCTCCCACGCTGAGTCAAGTGGCTCCGGCCGTGTGGGCCTCAGTGCCACCCGCCCCGACGCCGAGGGCACCGGTGTCAACGATCTCGGCCCCATACAGGAGGTCGAGGGGGACCTTGACCGAGGATTGACTTGAGACTTGATGGACTCGAGGATCGGCTCGCCCTCCGGGGTCGACTTAGACGTCGAGGTCCCGGTGGTCGGTGCAGATGCACCGGTCAGACCGGGGATCAGCACCCGCTGCTGTTCCATGAAGGCAGCCAAGCTGCTCTCCAAGGCTGTCAGCTTGAGTCCAAGCTCAGGAGACTCAGCAGCCCCCGACTCGGGCCCCGATGGCATCGGGCCAGACGTCGGTTCTCCGGGAGAAGAGTCCACGAGAACAACAGAACTTACGTCATTCAGGGATGCCGGCTCCATGCGAGGTAGTTTGGATGGCCTCTCTGACTCTGAGAGCCCGGGGCGGCGGTCAGGGCTACGTGACCTGGCCCTTGAGGACCCAGCGGCCTCCACCAATGCCGCCCTCACGAGCTTCTTCTTCCTTTTCTGCTTCTGGGTGGGAGACCCCCTCTCAGAGGAACCACGACGGCGCTTGGGGTCAGACTCCCAAGATGTCGAGGCCTCTGACGAAGTCCGGGCCCGGTCGGACGCGGACTCTGAAAAAATTCTCACACGTTGATGCTGACGGCTCCGAAGTGCCTTCGACGACATTTTGCCGCACGGGCCACAGACCAGCGTGTCATGGTCGGGCCCGAGGCATCGGAGGCAGCAGTCATGTGTGTTGGTGAGAGACATAGGTTTCTTGCACCAATCACATTTTTTTGAATCCGCTGGCAGCCATTGGAGGAAAAAGGGCCCCTGCAAGGTCAAAAGACCAGGCTGCCAGTGAAAATAACAAAAAAGGCGCGAACGCTAGTCACGAAGGACAAACATTGAAAAAAGAAATTCCGGACTCGATACCGGTGTACCGAGCCCAGGCGGAAAGGGGAACCAGCGTCGAACCGGATAAGAAAAAGCGAAAATTGCAGAAAAAAATCTACTTTTCCCGGGTGACACAAACTCACGTCCGTTGGGCTCCGCGGAAAAAGAAAGACTGAGCAAGATGGCACCCTTGGGTGGGAAGGGGACCGCGCATGCACGCTGCATTCGCAAAGGCTTTCCTTGAAAGCTGGGGAAATGCTCCGCACGAGGGCTCTGTCGGCGCCGACATCACCCATATGTGAGGACTGACTTCCTGCTTGGTCGTGGAGAAACAGTGTTCCAAGGGAGAGCATCTTGAACTTCTCCCTCACCAGAAACTTGTTTAAGTTTCTCAGGTCTAGTATGGGCCTGAGGCCCCCAGTTCTCTATGGGACAAGGAATTATCTGGAGTAGAAGCCTTTTTCCAATAGATGTTTGGGTCCAGGCTCTACTGCGTTGTCCCTGAGCAGACTTGCAAGCTATGAGAGCAGAAGGGTCTGGTGAAGGAGAAGTCACCCTGGCTCTCCTGGAAAAAACCTGGGTGGTACCTGCTGTAGGTGGAGGAGGTATCCCTGCCTTACCATCTACAGTATCCACTGGTCTGAGGTGACACTGGCCCACCTGTGAGTGAAGAGAGCCAGGTGGCCCCCTGTAGGCTGGTGAAGGTCTCCCGGAGGAGGGGAGGCCCTGGCCTGGGAGTCAAAAGCTCCCCCGGGCTGGGTGGGAGCTAGGGCCTGGGGCTTCTGTGCCTTTGGCTTCTGGGCCCCATGGTTTTGTATTCTAGGCTGAGAACCCTGCTACTGGCCCAAGAAGGGCTGGAAGTGGTGACTCTGATGAAAGGCCCCCTTTTTCCTTGGGAACAGGGATCTTTTCCCCAGTGGTTTCTTCCAGGAGAAGGATGAGGTCTTCTTGGAGAGCCTCTGTTGAATCACCATGTCGACCTCTATCTTGGCAGCCTTGTCAGCCATAGGTTTGCCGAACAGGTTCTTCCCGGTACAGGGGACATCGAACAGCTTGTCTTGGAACTACTGCTGAAGGTTCTAAGATTGCAGCCAGGTTTGATGTGAGCTGCTGCTCCCCAAGCTGCTGATTCAAAGCCATCATAGACCGCCTGAGAAAAGAACTTAGAGCAGCCCTTGATCCCACAGGTCAGGGATTGGAACCGTTGGAGGGGTTCTCCAGTAAGCCCTGCTAAAAACCCAGACAACTCCTGGATTAGGGCCTTGAGATACATGCCTATGTACAACTCATAGGCCTGGATCCAACACCCCAGCATCGAGTCCTGGCAGTACTTGCGCCCGCCCAAGGGCGTCGAGGACTCTAGCATCCCTACCAGGGGGAACAGAATGGGTCTTCTAGCTCTTAAAGTTTTGCATGGTTGACTTGACAACCACGGAGTTATGTAGGAGTTGGGGTTTGTGGAACCCCGGCCCTATCCTGACATGGTGCATGGCATCGAGGGGCCAGCTGAACACCGGTACCAATGCCAGGGTCTCTCACATTTTCAACAGGAGCCGTTCGAGGATTGGCTGCACCGGCACTTTGAGAGTTTCCTTGGGTGGAGAGACTTGTCTGTTTCTCACTGAGTCGAGGAGTGACGACAAATCCGGGGCCCTGTGACGACTCATTTATTTGATGTTTTTTTTTATACTGCCTTTTTAAGTACTCCTTGCCTCGAGGCCAGCGCGGAGGGTCAGGGGTCTGGGGCCTCTGGAGAAAAGGATCAGAGTCGCGGAAACTGACCGGGGAGGATCAGATTCTTAAGGAATGGGACTAGGACTCGGCTTGATTTCTGCAATTCCGTTGTCACAGGCATCACTCGCACTCAGTTACGTCGCTTACAATTATTATAAAACACCGCAGCCAGGATCATCACTTGCTCTTCTCGTAGGGATCATGTTACACCACTCTTGTTTCACTTACTTTGGCTTCCTATGGAATTTTGTGTTCACTTTAAGATTCTTACTGTGGTGCACCAAGCTATCTATACCCACACACCACAGTATCTCACCAACCTCCTTCAGTTCATGTTCCCACACGCAGTCTCCACTCCATTCACGTCAACCGCCTTCATCTTCCCTCACCTTCACGCGCACATCTTCAATCCACCCACCACTCTGCTTTTTTTTTCTCCACAGTCCTGCCCTTAGGAATTCTCTGCCCACGCCACTCCGACTAGAAGCAAATTATTCTACTTTCAAATCTCAGTTGAAAACCCATCTATTTACCACTGCATACAACCTCCCAGCCTCAAATAGCTGACCTGGTTTAGTCATGTTCATCTACACGCTTCTTTATGTCGTCATTATGTTCTCCGCTATTTCCTCTTTTCTGTTAAAATTGTAGCTCCTTTTCTTTCTTCTGGCCTTTGTGCCACTATTTGATTGTTAAATTGTCTGTGAACCGCCCTGTCATAAAGGGCAGGTATATCAAATGCAAATAAACTGAAACTGAACTGAAACAGGACCTCGACTGGCGCTGAGGGCTTACCCGAGGCTAGTGGCGCTTAGAGCTTGGTTTGACGACCGAGGACTCCCCCGCAGTCGGGGGGGTGGGGGGGCAGGTAATCAGGGCAGATGTGGACAAAGCAGCCTTCATTGCCTGCTGCAGGGCCAGGATAGCAGCGATATTCTGCTTCAGAGCCGTCATTCTGGTTTCCAAGCCAGAAGCCTTTGCAGCTTTCAGTGTGGGCACCGAGGATGTCGGGCCCAGCACCGACACTCTCACGAGTGCATCCTTGATGAGGAGTACGGTCTCGAGGAACCTCGCACAGTCTCTGCCGGCCGAGGAATCCTCTTTGAGGCCTTGATTAGGACGCTTCTCGGAGCTGCCTGAATTCCTCCAAGGGGTTTTACCTGGTTTTTCTGGTGGAACCTCGATGGACAGCAAGGATTTTTTTTTCTCTTTCTCAGGGTCAGAGGTCTTTATGGAGAAGCTGCCGCCACAGGACTCCGAGGAGGCTCGGATATCACAGGTAGTGCTGGGCTTGAAGCTCAGCGTTGGGGAAGCTAGTGCCGAGTAAGACCTTGGGAACAGTTTCTCCTGCAACTCCGAACTCATTTTACTGGTCTTAGGCGTCATGGCCTGGCACAGGTCACAAGAGGTGCTGTCATGGTCTAGTCCCAGACAGCAGTCATAGGTGTCGATTACTGACATGGTCTGACTGCAGTGGTCAGATTTCTTGAACCCACCGGCAGGCATGGTGGGAAACACCTGGTCGGAGTTGATGATCCCTAGGCAAAAAAAGGCATGAGCGACGGTTGAGGCAAGCCTCGATTGAAAAGAGGGGGGAAAAGCCAAGTATAGCTCAGAGACCGGCTTCGGCTCGAGGTGGGAAGAACCAGTACACAAACTGGGAAAATTAACTTTAAAGGATATAGCAATGATTTTTCCAGGGAAACAGGACAGATATCCACTGTGCTCCGCAGAAAAAAGCAGACTGAGCAAGATGGCACCCTTGGGCAGGAAGGGGACCACACATGCATGGTAGCATGTCCCATAAGCTTTCTTTGAAAGCTGGGGAAATGTTCTGCATGGGCTCCGTTGGCACAGACATCACCATATGTGAGGACTGACTTCCTGCTTGTTCCTGGAGAATGGTAGTTTTCTTGGTACAGCAGAAATGAGAACGGCCACCTTTGGCAATTTGAGAAGATTCTTCTCAAGTGGAGGAATCGAGAACAAACAAGACATATATCTAGCATCCTTCAATTGGAGAATCCCTTGCAACAGAGGATTTTCCAATGTTCCCTCCTTCACCAGAGAACCATGAGGGATATTAAGTGCTGCTAAAGACTGTGCAATTAGAACAGCTTACTCCTCCCTACGAAAAACCCTAATAATGAAACTGTCTTCCCTTGGAAGAATTTCTCCTTCACGATCTGCAGACAAAGGATCCTCGGAAGCCTATGGATCGAAACCTGGTCTTCCCATAGATTCTCAACTACCCTACAGTTGACAGGAGGGTCAATAAGATCCTTAGTCGAAGAAAGTCTCCTGCGCCACATTTTTAGTGAGACCATGAGAAGAAGCTGGCAACAAGCCCTGCTTTAAACAGTATGCCTGGTGCAATAATATAACAAAATCAGGGGGAAAAGCAAGGAATTCTCTCCAGAGTCCAAAAGTTTCACCCGGTTCCTCTCAGATGTACCAGGAAGCACTCCCTGTATCCCCCAAGAGATCTCCTGTGTCTCTGTCTGATGTTTGTCCGCTAACTGTGGCTCCTGCTGAAACCGTGGAGTCCTGCAGTTGAGATGAAGGCTGAGGAATATGAGGCAACTCAATCTCAGACAACGCCGAAGACTCAGAAACCACTGGTTTAACACCCCTCATAAAATCCTTAGTGGTCCTGCCTTCATCTATTATTTATTTATTTATTTTATTTAACATTTTCTTCTATACCGCGCTATTAAAATCAGCGCGGTGTACATCGAACAAGAATACTGCAATGTATACAAATAACATTGAGTTTACAAATAACAGGGAATTGAAGAACGACAAAGACCTCCTGCCAAAAACTGCCCCCGATGACAATAGGCAACACAACAACCCGAGCCGTTGGCATTGCAAAAACTGCAGCTGCACAATACAATAACAATACAAACAAGAGAAAATAAAAGCGCATAAATAAATAAATTCCTCTCGCCTCAGCACTACAGCAACCCCCGACCAAGCAAAAACCCCTCCGATGCTCACGCAACACTGGGGCAAAGGTAAATAGCTCTCCTCAAAACTTGTACTGACTCACTTTTTTTTTTTTTTAACTCACAGCCAAATAAATTAAAGGGCCAGGCTTAAAAAGCACAAGTAAAGAGTAGTTACTCACCTGTAACAGGTGTTCTCCAGGAGCAGCAGGAATCAGTCCTCACATATGGGTGACATCGACGTCGATGGACCCCTGCGGAGCATTTCCCCAGCTTTCTAAGAAAGCCTTTGGGAATACTGCACGCATGCGCGTTCCCCTTCCCGCCTAAAGGTGCCATCTTGCTCAGTCAAATGACAGCTAAAAAACAGCACACAAAAATGTAAAAAATAAACTATGTACAATTGCAACTCCAAGGGGAGGAGAGAGGGTTGTGAGGAGTGATTCCTGCTGCTCCTGGAGAACACCTGTTACAGGTAACTACTCTTTCTCCAGGACCAAGCAGGAAGTCAGTCCTCACATATGGATGACTCCCAAGCTCTGGGCTACCAAGGAACCCAGGCTGAACAAGAGAACTCCCTCTAGTCCCAGCATTACAGAAAGGCTTTTCACGGAAAGAAACTCCACCGGTAGCCCAACGGAGGGCTGGAGGGCAGGAGTTGCCTAAACCTCAAAGAGATTCCGGAGTACTGCCTGGCCAAAAGCACTGTCCCTACGGGACTCCCTCTCCAGGCAGTAATGAGCTGCAAAAGTCTGGCTTGAGGACCAAGTTGCAGCCCTGCAGATGTCTGCCAACGGTACAGAGCGGAGATGAGCTACTGAGGCAGCCATTGCCCTGACACGATGGGCCGTGACCCGACCCTGCAAGGGAAGGTCAGCCGCCCTGTAAGCCCAGGTGATACAGTCAGCCACCCATATGGACAAGGTACGCTTGGACACAGCTAACCCCAAATTATTAGGGTCAAAAGAGATGAAGAGCTGAGTAGCCCTTCTATGTCCTTGCGAACGGTCAAGGTAGAAGGATAAGGCCCTCCTACAGTCCGGGGTATGCAGGACCGCTTCAGCCTGGCTTGCATGAGGCCTAGGGAAGAATGTTGGAAGAACCACCTCCTGGTTGAGGTGGAAAGAGGAGACAACCTTAGGGAAGAACTTTGGATGAGTCCTGAGGACTACCCTGTTCCTATAGAAGCGAATGTAAGGCCTGTCACAGACGAGGGCCTGAAGCTCACTCACCCGTCTGGCTGAGGTTAAAGCTACTAGGAAGAGTGTCTTCCAGGAAAGGAAGCGGAGAGGACAAGTAGCCATCGGCTCAAAAGGTGGGCGAGTCAGTTGCTGCAAGACCACATTCAACTCCCACTCAGGAGCTGGAGGACGGACAGGAGATTTGAGCAAGAGCAAACCTCGGAGAAACCGGGACACCAAGGCGTGAACCGATAGAGTGTGTCCTTCCACCAGTGAGTGGTGAGCTGCTAGAGCTGAGAGGTGGACCCAAACAGAATTGGACTTAAGGTCCTGATTGAATAAGTGTAGCAGGTACTGAAGCACCACTGGTACAGTACAGGAGAAAGGATCTTCTGTACGCAGCTGACACCACACAGAAAACCTCTTCCACTTCAGGGCATAGGTTTTTATAGTGGACTGCTTCCTAGAGGCCAGGACGACCTCTTCAACTTCAGGAGGTAGGCCCCAAGGAGCCAAAACTACCCTTGCAGCTTCCAAGCCATCAAATTGAGAGATTTGAGATTGGGGTGCAGAAGAGACCCCTGGTCTTGAGAAAGAAGATCGGGCTGCAACCCTAGAGGTAGTGGAGTGTCCACTGCTAGCTGAAGCAGAAGTGGGAACCAAGGTTGCCTCGGCCACCTGGGGGCTACCAGAAGGACTGAGGCCTGGTCCTTTAGAATCTTGAACAGGGTTCGGGCCACCAGAGGCGTTGGAGGAAATGCATATAGGAGGCCCTGGGACCAAGAAATCAGAAAAGCATCTGCTGCTAGTCTCAGAGGATGCGGTTGCCTGGAGCAGAACCTGGGCAGCTGTCTGTTCAGGGGACTGGCAAAGAGATCTATGGATGGAAGTCCCCACCTCAGGAAGATCTTCTGAACTACCAAGGGATGGAGCTGCCACTCGTGGGGCTGCAGAATTCTGCTCAACCTGTCTGCTAGGTAATTTTCCTGGCCAGGGAGATAAACCGCCTTGAGTAACATGTGGTGCTTGAGCGCAAACAAGCAAAGGTCCTGCGCCTCCTGACAAAGGAGCCTGGACCCAGTGCCTCCCTGTTTGTTCACATAAAACATGGCTACCTGGTTGTCTGTTTGCACTAAAACAGACTGGTGAGCCAGGGTTTGAGAGAAAGTCTTGAGGGCTAAGCGAATAGCCCGAAGCACTAGTAGATTGATCTGCTGCTGGGCCTCCCAGGGAGACCACAGGCCCTGGGTGCACTTGCCCAGACAGTGTGCTCCCCAGCCCTGTAGAGAGGCATCGGTGGTCAATACCACTGTGAACCCAGGTGGCTGAAAAGGCATCCCCTCCAGCAGGTTGGGGGGATGCAGCCACCAACGTAGGGAGTGCAGGAACGGTCTGGACACCCCTACTCTGTCTTTGAGGCGCCCTGTGGCCTGTGACCACTGAGACCTGAGGCACCATTGTGCAGGCCTCATATGAAGCTGGGCATGGGGTGTGACATGCACTGTCGAAGCCATGTGGCCCAGAAGCCTCAGGCAGAGCCTGGCGGAGACCAGTGACCTGCTGAGAAACTGGTTTGCCAAGGTCATCAGTCTTTGGGCTCTGTCCTCTGGCAAGAAAGCTTTTGCTTGCAGAGAGTCCAGTCTTGCCCCTATGAACTCTAAGTTTTGGGAGGGGAGCAAAGTGGACTTTGCGAAGTTTATGACAAACCCTAGATGCTGTAGTAGAGAAATCGTTCGGAGGGTGGCTTGCCTGGCCTCCTGGCACGTCTGACCCCTGATGAGCCAGTCGTCCAGATAGGGGAAGACAAAGATACCCTGATTTCTCAAGTAGGCCGCCACCACTGCCAGGCATTTGGTAAAGACTCTGGGGGCGGAGGTGAGGCCAAAGGGCAGCACTCTGTACTGATAATGGTTTCCTTCCACAATGAACCTGAGGTACTGTCTGTGGTCTGGACGAATGAGGATGTGAGTGTACGCATCCTTTAGATCTAAAGAGCATAGCCAATCTCCCTGCAGGAGGTAGGGCAGAAGTGTTCCAAGAGTAAGCATCTTGAACTTTTCCTTCTGTAAGTACTTGTTGAGATTTCTGAGGTCAAGAATAGGCCTGAGATCCCCTGTTCTCTTTGGTACTAGGAAGTACATGAAGTAAAACCCGTGACCCTGGAGGTGAGGAGGCACAGGCTCCACCGCCTGGTCTCGTAACAGACCCTGAAGCTCCTGCAGGAGGAGGGCTGTATGGAGAGGAGGTCTTGGAGGCTCTCCTGGAAAATAGGGAAATGGCAACTGATGAAAATGAAGCAGGTAGCCCTTTTGGACTATGCTTAAGACCCAGTTGTCCCCTGTAATGGGTGGCCATCGGTGGGCAAATAGGGCTAGGCGACCTCCCGTGCAGGGATGGGACAGCAGAGATGGAGAGGCTATGCCTTGGGAGTCAAAAACCCCCACCCTGCTGAGTATGAGCAGGAGCCGGAGGCTTGGGGGCTTTCTGCCTATGGGGCCCATGTCCCTGCCCCTTGGCCTGCTGACCCTGTGGGGGAGCGGGGGAGGCCTTGCAAGTCGGGTACTGTTTGTGGACAGTCGCCTTCCTCGGGTAACAGGGCTTTTTACCCGAGCCCTTCTTCTTGTGTGAAGAGGCAGAAGTCTTTCGAGACAGCCTTGTCCTCGTGAGGTGCTCGGTCTCGAGCTCAGCAGACTTCTTGGCCATGGGCTTGCCAAAAAGATTTTCACCTCGGCAAGGGACATCCACCAACTTGTCTTGAACCCATGGCTCGAGGTCCGATGACTGCAGCCATGCCTGGCGTCGAGCCACGATGCCGGCAGCTGCAACCCGGGCCGAGGCCTCGAAGCCATCGTAGGCTGCTCGGGACATAAACTTAGAGCATTCCCGGATCCCTGAAGACAAGGACTTGAACCTCTGCAAAGGTTCCCCGGAGAGACCAGGAGAGAACCCGGCAAGCTCCTTTGCCAGGTCCCGCAAGTACATGCCCATGTATAGCTGATAAGACTGGACACGGCAAGCAAGCATCGAGCCCTGGAAGCACTTTCTACCAAACGCATCCAGGTTCCGAGCCTCCCTGCCAGGGGGCACCGTGGAGTGCATCTTCTGACTTTTCAGACGATGCATGGCCGATTCCACCACCATGGAATGGTGCGGTAGCTGCGCCTTTTGAAACCCAGGGCTCTTACGGAGTCGATAATTGGAATCGACCCGCTTGCTCTGAACCGGCGCCAAGGCCGGTGCCTCCCACATCCGGAAGAGGAGCCGTTCCAGCATCGGAGGAACCGGCACAGTAAAGGCCTCTTTCGGAGGAGAGTCATACTGGAGGGCCTCTAGCTCTTTGGCTCGAGGCTCCTCCTCGGGATCCGCCGGGATCGCCAAAGCAGTGGCCATATCCCGCATGAACTCCGAGAACAGAGTATCCTCCAGAGGGGATCTACTCCGGGGCTCAGACTGCGGTGAGTCCGACGGGACGCACTGAGTCTTAAAGATATCGGGGGACTCCTCATCCTCCGTCTCCCAGGCGGACTTGTCCGAAGAGGAGTCAGGCTCCGACCGCGCGGGGTCCGGCAGCACCCGCCCCGACGCCGAAGGCACCAGCGTTGACGCCCTCGGTCCCGACTGGGAGGTTGAGGGTGACGCGACCGAGGACAACCTCGAGCCTTCATGGTCTCGAGTAACGGCTCGATCTCCGGGGTCGACTTCGACGTCGATGTCCCGGTGGTCGGGGCAGATGCGCCAGCAAAGCTGGCCATCAGCACCCGCTGCTGATCCATGAAGGCAGACAGTCTGCATTTCAAGGCTGTCAGCCTGAGACCCAGCTCAGGAGACTCAGCAGCCACCGACTCGGGCCCCGGCGGCGCTGGGCCCAATGTCGGCTCCCTGGGAGGAGAGTCCTCGAGGACGTGTCCAGCAGACCCCGGCTCCACCCGAGGTACTTTTGACGGCTTCTCCTGTTCCACAGGCCCGGGACGGTGGTTGGGGATCCGAGACCTAGCCCTCGAGGAGCCAGGGACCTCCTCCGACGCCGCCCTCGCGAGCCGCTTCTTCCTCTTTTGCTCCCGCTCGGGGGACCCCCCTATCTGAGGAACCCCGACGATGCTCGGGGTCAGACTCCTGAGACGTCGAGGCCTCAGACGAAGCATAGTTACTCACCTGTAACAGGTGTTCTCCAGGAGCAGCAGGAATCAGTCCTCACATATGGGTGACGTCGGCGCCGACGGAGCCCTCGCGGAGCAATTTTCCCTAGCTTTCAAAGAAAGCCTTTGGGAATTGCAGCGCGCATGCGCGGTCCTCTTCCCGCCCAAGGGTGCCATCTTGCTCAGTCAGATGACATAGCTAAAAGACAGCAAAAATTAGCAAAAACGAAAGCATATAACTGCAACTCCAAGGGGAGGAGGGAGGGTTGTGAGGACTGATTCCTGCTGCTCCTGGAGAACACCTGTTACAGGTGAGTAACTACGCTTTCTCCAGGACCAAGCAGGAAGTCAGTCCTCACATATGGGACTCCCAAGCTTAAGGCTACCGGAGACCCTAAGCACAAAAATGAGCTCCCTCGAGGTCAGTAGCACAGAAGGAAGGAATCTTCTCTGAATATGTCTCCAACCGGTAGCCCAACATCCGGGACGGAGGGTAGGAGTTGCCTATACCTCGAAGAGGTTACGGAGGACTGCCTGTCCGAAAGCACTGTCCCTGCGGGACTCCCTCTCCAGGCAGTAATGGGCTGCAAAGGTCTGGCTTGAAGACCAAGTAGCGGCCCGGCAGATGTCTGCCAATGGAACAGAGCGGAGGTAAGCTACCGACGTAGCCTTCGCCCGAACACGATGAGCTGTGACTCTACCTTCCAGCACGAGGCCGGCAGCCTCATAAGCCCAAGCGATACAGTCCGCAATCCAGATGGACAGAGTACGCTTGGAGACAGGGAGCCCCAACTTGTTGGGGTCATAAGACACGAAGAGCTGAACAGCCTTTCGGTGCTCCCGCGTACGGTCAAGGTAGAAGGTCTAGGCCCTCCTACAGTCCAGGGTATGCAGGACCATTTCAGCTCGGCTGGAGTGTGGCCTGGGAAAGTAGGTCGGAAGTACCACCTCCTGGTTGATGTGAAAAGGGGAAACCACTTTGGGAAGAAATTTAGGGTGAGTCCGTAGGACTACCCGGTTCTTGTAGAACCTAGTGTAAGGAGGATCAGAAACCAAGGCCTGCAGCTCACTAACGCATCTAGCCGAAGTGAGGGCTACCAAGAATAAGGTTTTCCACGAAAGAAAACGTAGCGGACAGGTAGCCATAGGCTCAAAAGGCGGACAGGTAATCCGCTGCAACACCACATTAAGATCCCAGTCCGGGGCTGGCGGGCGCAAAGGTGGCTTAAGGAGAAGGAGGCCTCTGAGAAATCGAGCCACCAGAGGGTGGTTGGAAAGAGGTCTACCATCCACCGGCATTGATGTGCAGAAAGAGCACTGAGGTGGACCTTTACCGAGTGGGACTTAAGTCCAAGGTTGGAGACAGAGAGCAAGTACTGCAAGACCACTGATGCTGAACAGGAGAAAGGGTCTTGAGACTGCTGAGTACACCAGACGGAGAACCGACGCCACTTGAGAGCGTAGGCCTTTCAGGTGGAGGGCCTCCTGGAGGCCAAGACGACCTCCTCCACATCTGGAGGTAGCTGCAGAGGAGCAAGGACTACCCTTTCAGCAGCCAGGCCATCAGATGAAGGGACCGGAGATTGGGGTGTAGGAGAGTCCCCTGATCCTGCGACACGAGGTCGGGCTGAAATCCCAGTGGAAGAGGAGTGTCTATCGCTAGCTGCATCAGAAACGGGAACCAAGGTTGTCTCGGCCACCGGGGAGCCACTAGGATCATCGATGCTTTGTCTCTGAGAACCTTGAAGAGCGTCCGAGACACCAGTGGCATGGGAGGAAAGGCATACAAGAGGCCGGTGGACCATGGAATTAGAAAAGCATCCGCCGCTACCCGGAGAGGATGCGGCTGTCGTGAGCAGAATCTGGGCAGCTGCCGGTTCAGAGGACTGGCAAACAGATCCATGGTGGGGAGGCCCCATTTGAGAAAGATCCGCTGAACCACCAGCGGATCCAACCTCCACTCGTGTGGCTGGAGGATCCTGCTGAGCTTGTCGGCCAGGTAATTTTCTTGACCTGGGAGATAGACAGCCTTGAGGATGATGCCGTGGTGGACTGCTCAAGAGCATAGTTTTTGTGCCTCCTGACAGAGAAGGAAGGAGCCTGTTCCGCCTTGTTTGTTCACGTAGAACATTGCAACCTGATTGTCGGTCTGTATCAGCACCGACTGGTGAGAAACCAGGTGAGAGAATGCTTTGAGCGCTAGGCGGATGGCTCTGAGCTCCAGGAAGTTTATCTGCTGAGCAGACTCCCAAGGAGTCCAGAGGCCTTGAGTACATGTCCCTTGGCAATGTGCTCCCCAACCCAGGAGAGAAGCATCAGTCGTCAGGACCTGAGAATGCGTAGGGGACTGAAAAGTCACTCCTAGTACCAGGTTGGGCAGATGAAGCCACCATTGTAGAGAAGAGACCAGCTGGTCGGAGATCTGTACGGAGTCCGCTAGGCTCCCCGTGGCCTGATACCATTGATTGCGAAGGCACCACTGAGCAGGACGCATGTTCAGACGGGCATTGGGGGTCACATGGACCGTGGAAGCCATATGGCCGAGCAGTCGCAGAAAGTGCCTGGCTGAGACCAACGCATTGCTGTGAAAGTGGCCGGCGAGATCCATGAGCCGCTTGGCCCTGTCCAGAGGGAGGAAGGCCCGCGCCTGAAGTGTGTCCAACCGGGCGCCAATGAACTCGAGATTTTGAGAGGGGAGCAAAGTGGACTTTGCGAAGTTTATGACAAAACCCAAGTGCTGGAGCAGAGCCACAGTGCGATGAGTGGCTTGAGTGGCCTCTTGGGAAGACTGGGCTCTGATGAGCCAGTCGTCCAGGTATGGGAACACAAACAGACCTTGAAGTCTCAGATAAGCCGCCACCACTGCGAGGCATTTGGTGAACACCCTGGGTGCGGAGGACAGGCCAAAGGGCAGCACTCTGTACTGGTAATGATTTCCTCCCACAACAAATCTGAGATATTGTCTGTGGTCCGGATGAATGAGGATATGAGTATATGCATCTTTCAGATCCAAGGAGCATAGCCAGTCTCCCTGCTGGAGGTAGGGCAGCAGGATTCCAAGGGTAAGCATCTTGAACTTTTCCTTTGCAAGGAACTTGTTGAGGTTTCGCAAGTCCAGGATGGGTCCGAGGCCTCCTGTTCTTTTTGGAATCAGGAAGTACCTGGAGTAAAACCCCTGGCCCTTCAGGTGGTGGGGCACCGGTTCCACGGCTTGTTCCTGAAGGAGACTTGCTAACTCCTGAAGTAGTAAGTCCCTGTGCAAAGGTAGTCGGGGAGGCTCCCCTGGAAAGTAGGAGGGAGGTACCTGGTGAAAGTGAAGAAGATAACCCTTTTGAACTATGTGAAGTACCCAGGTATCTGTGGTGATGTTGGACCACCTTTGGGCAAAGTGGACCAGCCGGCCTCCTGTGCTGAGAGAAACCAGCTGAGGGGGAGAGGCTATGCTGAGGAAGTCAAAAACCCCCACCCTGCTGAGCAGGGGCCAGTGGTGCAGGCTTGGGGGCTTGCTGCCTACGGGACCCATTACCCCGTCCCTTGGCCTTCTTTCCCTGTGGAGGAGCCGCTGAGGCCTGATATTGAGGGTAGTATTTATAGGCAGCACCTTTCCTCGGGAAAAAGGGCTTTTTCCCCCGAGGCCTTCTTCTTTTGAGAAGTGGTAGAGGTCTTCCTCGAGAGACGAGTCCTGGTGAGAGTCTCCGTCTCGATTTGTGCAGCCTTCTCATCCATGGGCATGCTAAAGAAGTTATCACCTCGGCAGGGGACATCGACCAACTTGTCCTGTACCCAGGGCTCGAGGTCAGACATCTGAAGCCAAGCCTGGCGGCGTCCACCGATGCCGGCCGCAGCTACTCGAGCCGACGCCTCAAAACCATCGTAGGCTGCTCGAGAGATAAACTTGGAGCATTCTCGAATACCAGTAGACAAGGATTGGAACCTCTGCAAAGGTTCGTCGGAGAGACCAGCAGAGAACCCGGCTATTTCCTTAGCCAGGTCTCGGAGATACATGCCCATGTAGAGCTGGTATGTCTGGACTCGACAAGCAAGCATAGAGCCCTGGAAGCACTTCCTACCGAGGGCATCCAGGCTTCGGGCTTCCCTACCAGGGGGCACCGAGGAGTGCATTTTTTGACTCTTTAGTCTATGCATGGCCGATTCCACCACCATGGAATGGTGCAGTAGTAGTTGTGCCCTCTGGAAGCCGGGGCTCTTGCGGACTCGATAAATGGAATCGACCCGTTTGCTTAACACCGGCGACGACGCCGGGCTCTCCCACATGCGGAAGAGAAGTCGTTCCAGCATCGGAGGAACCGGTACAATAAAGGCCTCCTTCGGGGGAGAGTCATATTGGAGGGCATCGAGTTCTTCGACTCGAGGCTCCTCCTCGGGATCCGCAGGGAAGGCCAAGGCCTTGGCCATATCCCTCACGAAGTCCGAGAACCGGGTATCCTCCGGGGGGGACCGTCTCCGAGGTTCGGACTCGGGGGAGTCCGAAGGGACACCGAGTCCGAAAGGAACCAGGTGACTCTTCGTCCTCAGATTCCCAGGCCGACTCCTCGGAGGAGTCGATCGGCTCCGGTCGGGCGGGCACCGATGCTATCCACTCCGACGCCGGGGGAGTCGGCGTCGACGACCTCGGTCCCGAACGGGAGGCCAAAGGAGACCTCGACCGAGGATCGACTCGAGCCCTCATGGACTCGAGGATCGGCTCGGTCTCCGGGGTCGATTTGGAGGTCGACGTCCCAGCGGTCAGGGCAGAAGCACCGGCGAGGCAAGCGATCAATACCCGCTGCTGGTCCAAGAAGGCAGTCAGACTGCTCTCCAAGGCCGTCAACCTGAGTCCGAGCTCAGGAGACCCAGCAGCCCCCGACGGCGTCGGGCCCGACGTCGGGTCCTTCGGAGGCGAGTCAAGGAGGACAACAGTACTCACGTGAGCGGGCAAGTCCACCTCGAGTCGAGGATGTTTTGACGGCCTCTCCATCTCCGAGGACCCGGGACGGGAATCGGGGCTATGCAACCTGGCCCTCGAGGAACCAGGAGCGTCCACCGATCCCGCCCTCGCGGGTTTCTTCTTCCGATGATGTTCCCGGGTAGGAGACCCCCTTTCAGAGGAACTTCGACGATGCTCAGGACCAGAGTCCCGAGACGTCGAAGCCTCTGACGAGGTCCAAGCCCGGCTGGAGTCAGAGAAGATACGCTCCCGCTGGTGCTGCCGACTCCTCAATGCTTTTGAGGACATTTTGCCGCATGGCCCACAGATCATGGAGTCATGATCTGGGCCGAGGCAGCGGAGGCAGAAGTCATGAATGTCTGTAAGAGACATGAGTTTCTTACAGAGATCACACTTTTTAAAGCCGCTAGCAGCCATCGGGGGAAAAAGGGCCCCTGCGAGGTCGAATGACCGGGCTGCCAGGGAAAAAGGAAAAAGGCACGAAATCTGTCACGAAGGACAAAAAAACGAAAAATAAGGGACGGACTCGCAACCGGCGTCGAACTGAAGAAAAAAGAGAAAAATAGAGAAAAAAATCAACTTTTCTGCGGGGATTCACAGGCAACGTCTGTAGGGCTCCGCGGAAAAAAGAAGACTGAGCAAGATGGCACCCTTGGGCGGGAAGAGGACCGCGCATGCGCGCTGCAATTCCCAAAGGCTTTCTTTGAAAGCTGGGGAAAATTGCTCCGCGAGGGCTCCGTCGGCGCCGACGTCACCCATATGTGAGGACTGACTTCCTGCTTGGTCCTGGAGAAGGTTTGGGCCCGGCCGGAGGCCGAGTCGGAGAAAAGCCTTTCCTTCTGGTGTTGACGACTTCGGAGTGCCTTAGTGGACATTTTTCCACACGGTCCACATATCTTAGGATCATGATCAGGACCGAGGCACCGAAGGCAGCAGTCGTGTGTGTTGGTGAGAGACATTAGTTTCTTGCACCGATCACACTTCTTAAAACCACTGGAAGCCATCGGGGAAAAAAGAGTCCCCGTGAGGTCAAAGGACCGGCCTTCCAGGGAAAAGGAAAAAAAGGGCACGAACGCCAGCCACGAAGGGCAAAAAACGAAAAAAGAAGATCGGGCTCGATACCGGTGTACCGTACCCGGCGAGAAGGGGAACCGGCGTCGAACCGGACAAAAACCGCGAAGAAAATCGCGAGGTATAGACGAAAAAATCTGACTATTTTCCAGGTGAACAAGGACACACGTCCGAAGGGCTCCACGGAAAAAGAGAGACTGAGCAAGATGGCACCTTTAGGCAGGAAGGGGACCGCGCATGCGTGCAGAATTCCCAAAGGCTTTCTTAGAAAGCTGGGGAAATGCTCCACAGGGGCTCCATCGAAGTCGATGTCGCCCATATGTGAGGACTGACTTCCTGCTTGGTCCTGGAGAACCGTGTACTCTCTCAAAAATAGAGAGACTGAAACTCTAAAATGGCAGTGGAGCGATAGCGGGCTGAACATGCCTAAGCGTAAAGGCAAGCAAAGGGCTCCTCCCGCAGAGCCTGTTGCTGCCGTTGAGGGTCCTATGGATCGTTTCGTTCAGCTAACAGAGCAACAAAAGGGGGAGATTCGCGTGGGCGTTTCATCGCCGGCTGAGGTTGTTTCGGCGTTGTCAGCCCTGGATGTTTCTCTCTCCCTGAATGGGCATCAGCCGCCTTCTGTTTCGACCTTCCTGGTGACCCCTCCTGCGAGAGGAGATGAAGCTCTGTCCAAAGAGGTGGGAGCGGAGTCTTGTGAGCAGGCCTTGTTTGAGGAGAGTCCCGGGCGGCAGCCCAGGGAATCTGGGGCTGTGGACGTGGTCGGTGTTCAACCTGTGGAGACGGCTGTGCTTGCGCATGGAGTGGATGGGGCTGATGGAAGAGTAGCTCCTCTGACTGCAACTGTGACGTCTGAGTTGCCAAAAGGTTTTTCCTTGAAGCGCCCGACGGAGATTTCTCTGGAGAGCATCTGGGAGGCGATTTCTCAATTGTCCTGTGCTGTAAGTCAACAAGTGGTTTTTAACTATATCGCGGCTGGATAAGCTGGAGCGCTTATGCTCTGGGTTCAACGTGGAACTGGCTGAATTAAAGATAAAAATCGATACTGGTGAGCAGAAAGTGATTCGAGTTTCAGAGGTTTCTGATTCTTTAATGAAAGACAATGTTGCTATAAGAATGAAAATGGAAAATCTAGAAAACATTGTTAGGGCTTCAAATATTCGGTTACTTAACTTTCCAGTTGTGCCAGCGATTGCTCCTGTGGAGTTGTTTAAAAAATATATCCATGAGGTTTTGCTGGTACCACCGGATATAACCCCTCCAGTTTCTAAAGCTTATTTTCTGCCAAGTGGTACGAAAAAGGGAAGGAGGCTGTTGGGACACTAGAAATGGATATATTGGATGTATCAGCCCTTTTACAAATGCCTAAGGAAGAAGATTTAATGGTGTCTACTATGTTAGTGACTTTCGCGATCCCATCAGATAGGGACTGGATTCTGAAACTTTATTTCAAAAAACGTACCAGTTTATTTATGGGGAAGAGAATTATGATCTTCCCAGATGTCTCCAGAGAGACTCAAAAAAAGCATAAAGCTTTTTTGTTATTGCGCCCCAGGGTCACTCAGATTGGTGCTTTATTCCTATTAAGGTTTCCTTGTAAATGTATAATTGTCTTTAAATCGCATAAGTATGTTTTTTTTCAACCGGAGGATTTATCCTCATTTATGAGCTCCCATATTGTGGCATCTTCTCCTTCGTGAGTAAGACTCCATTATAATTATATGCTCTGTTCTCTGTCCCTTAAAACATTTTGGGTTTGTTTCTTTGTTGTTGATGAATACCAGGGAGTCACCTATCCCTGGCTTTTTTTTCTATTGCTGCTCCCCCTATTTGGTGGGCTAACGACACTCTTGATGTAAGTTTTTCTTTGTAATTATTTCCTTGTATTATTATTGAACAATTTGTGTCTTTATCTGTACAAGCGTGTTGCTTGATTATAATTATAAATTTGCATAAATAAATAATAATAAAAAAAAGAGAGAGACTAAATGGGAAACCAAGCAAAGTGCAAACTGGATAGGTGAAAAGGTTGAACCTGAGGGAAGGATCTGGACCAGGTTATACACCTCAAAAAAGAGCTGAATACTGACTTAACAGCATTGGTTCTCCACAGAAAAACAACAAAAAACCCCGCTTCTTCCTCAAAACTGAATTTTTCTTTTGTTTTTCAAATCTGTGTGAGAGGATAGCAGACTGCACAAAAGCTTATCACCATCTGCTGGAGACTAAGAAATATTGGAGAACGAGGATGTGCACAGAACCTTTATAGCGTGACATCATCAAAACCTGTGATTCTCAGTCTCCATCTGCTGGTGACAGGGCATAACCCATGCGTCTGGACTGGAGGAAAATAAGGAAAGAGTGAGTTATATCTTCACCTTTTATCTAAGTCGGACAGTTTATCTCCTGTCTCAAACCTACTGGCATCGTGTTCCACAGAGTGGGCACTGCAGTTAAACATGCCCACACAGTAAAGCATAGAGTACAGAAGTAAAACTTGACAAAGTGACCACTTACACAACACTCCTTTGGGTGGACCTAAGCTCCAGAGATGTCACACACCAATCTGATTTAATAATGAATATTTTGTACCTGTCTCCCTCAACAACCAATAAAACCAAGTCAGCAAGGAGAACCTGGTGCGAACAACCACAAATCATCTTGTTGTAATGTTTTACAGTACTTGGAGCTTATAGACACTTAGAGCATTCTTCAGGCCATGCCCAGAGGTATAATTTGCTTAAATATAATCAATTCCCAGTTCAAGATGGGTGTTTAACACTAGCAAAAGGCTCACACTAAGAATGGATGAATCTAGCTTGGATTTCCTGCATTCTTTAAGAAACAGTGCACAGTGTCATTGTAACTATATAAGACATGTTACAGCATGATGCACATAATCTTTCATACCAAGACTATATACTTAAATGGGTAACTTCAAGATTAGTAGGCTGTGACTGAGCGACACTTGTTCATAGCTGTGGTGCACTAGCAAATAAATGCAAACCGAAATAACACTCAGAACTAATTTATGAAGATGGACCACTCCCAGAGCTTCAATCTTTATTACTCTGTCCCCAGAAGTAAAAAAGGAATATCAAGTAGAGCAATAAAATAGTACATTCTTATTAATTTCCTCAGAACTGTTTAATGTAAAGCTATTTGACTTAATGGATCTATTTTGCAAGCTTTATCTTTTAAATTTGATCTTCTTCAATGATCAAGCCCAAAAAGTCAAATATTAATCACACACCCCCAAGACACCAACTCTTTCAACACTGCCTCAGAAAAATACAAGTTATCAAGGACCCTGTTTAACGTACATTACGAAGTTTAAGTTACAATGTAAAATGCTTTGACTGAAATGATAAAGTGGCATAAAAACTTGTTAAATAAATAAAATAAAAATATTTACATAAAAAGAATAAAAACAGCAGCAAGAAGCTCAAAAAGGGAAAAAGCACAGTTACTCACCTGCAACAGGTGTTTTCCGGGGACAGCAGGAATCAGTATTCACATATGGGTGATGCCGGAGCCAACAGAGCCCGCATGGAAGCATCTCCCCAGCTTTCAAAGAAAGCCTTTTGGAAGTGCCCCCCGCGTGCGTGGTCCCCTTCCCGCCCAAGGGTGCCATCTTGTCTCAATCTAATGACATAGCTAAGATGTCAAAAATAAAAAAAACTGTAAAGAAGCAAGGAAAAAGAGCAGTTTTTCTGTAGAAAACTGGGTAAGTCTTTAGACTGTCACATAGAGAAGGCTTATGTCCTTTATTAAAAGGAAACAGAAGGGTGTAAGAACCCCTACAGTCATGGGGAATGGCCGAGGAAGCCTTTTTTCAACCATATAGGATAGTAATTAGAGAAAAAATCCCCATGCTCTCTAGCAAGGGCCCATAGTGGAAAGCTTCTCAGTAGGATTGCAGAGAGCACTATGCAGGAGAATTGGGAAATAAAAGTGGCTGTTGGAGGAAACCAGCTGCCACCTTAGTTATGCTGCCAATTCCAGATTTTTGGAGATGACAGAAAAGAAGTGATAGGGATTTTCCAAGATAGATGAGCACTATCTTGGAAGCACTACTAAGACCAGAAAAAGTAGTGGAAGACAAGACTGGAACTCACAGAAAGTACCAGTAGTCCAATGACTGGAACTCTTGCATGGGCAGCTGCTGAATAGAACAGCCGAGGGAATCCTTCTGTTTGTAACAGAGAGAACAGACAGAACAAGAGGAGAAAATCTTGATCATGTCTGATGAGCTGCCCAATGAAAGCAGGGAGGTAACTCCAGAGAAAAACTCTACACTGGAAAGGAAAGGAAGACTAGAAAGGCTAAGAAAGCCCTCCAGTCGTATAGTACTCCTCGTACAGGGGAAGCCCTGGAAACGAGGGTAAAGAAAAATAGGAGCTGAAGGGAGACTTGCTATATGGTAAGTCTGTAGAAGGAAAAAATTCATGGTGGTACAGGGAAACTATCATGAGATAGTTGGCAAACCTCTCTGCATGGTATGAAGAGGAGGAAACCCTGTGACCCACAGACATGAATTTCCTGACAGCTCAGCCTACCTGAGAGCAAGTTAATATCCTGGAAACAGGAATCCAAGCATAGAGTTTGAAATGAAAAAACAGTGAAAAAACTTCTGCTGAGAAGAAGTGAACTGTATGTCATAAGAGATCCATTGGAACCCCATTGAGGGTTAATTTTCCTGGCTTGAGTTTGGATTCTTCAGACCAGGGCGAGGTTTCCCCTGTTTGGGAACATCTGTATGATGGGCAGGAGAAGAATAAAACCTTCTTCTTTTAGGGAAAGAAGGTTTGGTAGGGCATTTCCTACCTATTGGGGAAGAAGGCGGCTTAGGATAGCCTTCAGAAACAGGGAAGTCAGTGGAGCAATGAGCAACCTGACGTAAAGACTCCCTATTGAAGAGATTTTCTCCAGTACAAGGAGTATTACCCAGTCTTTGTTGTGCCCATCTGTTCAAGTCTGAAGCTTGGAGCCAGGCTTTACGTCGTGCCCCTATAGCTATAGCAGAGGTGCTAACAGACTCAAAAGAGTCAAGGGAAGCACGAGAAAGAAAGCAAGATATATTTTGGCTATGACTAAGAAGTAAGGAATAGTCTGCAGCCTTGGGCTCTGATAGAAAAGGAGTCAAAAGAGATAATTTCTTTGTGACCTCCTGAAGGGATAGACTCATATAAAAAATATATGAGAGAATCCTTGTTGCCAGCATAGATGTTTGGAAGGTTTGACGTCCAAAAGCATCCAGTGTTCTAGAAGCACGACCTGGCGGATAAGAAGAATGCTTCTTCTTGCTTTTTACCTTCCTCATTGCTGATTCCACTACAATGGAATGATGGGGAAGTTGAGTCTTTTGAAACCCTGGAGAGGGGGGCACCTGATACAGAAGATCAGTTGCTGTAGAAGGTGAGGAAACCCTTAAAGGTGTTTCCCATATTCTCAGAAGAAGATCCTGCAAGGAAGGATGTAAAGGAAGCATTATATTTTCCTTTTCCCCATTAGAGCCTTGTGTAGGATCATAGCCAGGGATAGCAAGGAATGTAGCCATGTCAAGGAGAAATTTCTGAAAAGAAGGATCTCCAATGGGAACCATCCCTGGACAGGCTAAAGTTGAAGAACTAGCCTGGGCACCGGAGGATGTACTGGTCCGGTGCAGAAAAGGAGCCCTAATGGATGGATACTGGTACTGGCGGTTATGACTTGAGACAGTCAGTACTGCATCGTCCATGCCAGGTATCGACTCCAAACTAGGCATAGAAAGGAGCAAGCCTGGTGAAAAGGGAGTAGTTGGTCCCGATGTTACTGCAGGAACCGGCATCGTTACCGATACCGGTAGCTGTGCCGGAATCGGAGGCGATACCGACATCGAAGCAGTCATCGGAGGCTGCTCCAGCGGTACCGAGGCAACCAAAAACCCTTGGTGAGTATCCTCGATACCGCGCATCCGGAATCGGTAAGCATCGGTTCCGAGACGTGTCGGTACCCAGTCTTCCAGACTAGATATCGATTCCAGACTCGGCATCGAAGGAAGCGAGTCTATCGATGCATGTCTGGAGGGTACCGGCGTCGGTGGTCGTATCGGCGATGCTGCCGATACTGGAAAGTCAATCTGGGACGTATCGATCGGTCCCGAAGGTACCGAGAACGCCAGATGACGATCCCTGATGAAGAGTGGATCACTCAACACCAGTGCCGATGCCGGGGTATCGGTACCGCTCGACGCGGATGCCACCACCGAGCATGGCTCAGGTATGTTCTGTGAGGGGTGAGCCCCAGGAACAACCTGAAACCCCTGAAAGGCTTTGGAGACCGAAGACTCCCGCCAGGGTTTTGAAGCCAACAGGGTCTTGAGGGCAAGGCCGGAGCCGTCATCATGTTTGACATAAGACTAGCCAATCCTTGAGTGGTAGGTCTCAACAGACTGTTTGTGGGTTACCTGATCCTGTAGAGAAGAAATGGTCGGTGCCCTGACACTGGAAGGGAACGCGGTATCGAGGGAAACTCGAAATGGAAAATCTCTTCTCATAAAATTGTAGCCTAATGGCTCCGGAGGAAAAGGGTAAGGACCCAAACAGGTTAGACACCAGTTATTGGAGTCTAAAAAGAAAACTGTATTTCCACAGTTAAGGCACTTCTTAGGAGAAGAAGGCTCCATGATGGAGAGGCCTCACAGGACCCAAAATTTAAGACAGAAACTGAGGGAAAACTCTCCCTGAGTTTTTGAAAAGAAAAGAAAAAAAACCCCACCGGCGGTACCGGTGGAGGCGGGAAAACAGTCGCGACCACAAGAAAACATTTTCTGCGGTGACAGGAGGACGTCCTGTCGGCTCCGCGGAAAAACGAAAACTGAGGAGAGACAGTTGGAAAGGCGGGAAGGCAGCACGCAGGCGCTGAGGGATGCTCCCAAAAGCTTTCTGATTGGACGCTGGGGAGCGTTCCCGCGCAGGCTCCGTCGGTACCGACGTACCCATATGTGAAGACTCATTCCTGCTTGTTCCTAGAGATATTACCTTTTAAATAAATAAAAGTAGAAAATAATTACCCGATTGCTTGGGCAGTTTTATTGGCTACCAATTTCTAAAAACCTTCAGAGCATTCAGTACTTCTCTTTCCTCCAGAAAATTTAAGAAACAATAATTTGGTGATGGAAAATTCAAAAAGATAATCCCTTTAACAAACTGAAAAAAGGATAGCCACCAAAATAGAAAGTATTTCTCTTCTGTAACTCAAGATATGATCTTGTATGGCTGATTCCACTGAAACTTCATATTAGTTGGGTCTGCCTCATATGGTATTGGATCACAGGAGACACGTATACCATGGGAGTCCATTGGATCTAGCAACCTCAACATGGACCAGCCTGATGTTGGCTGATTCTACATTATCTTGTCCACTGCAGCAATGATGTGGTTAGCTCTCATCATATGGAGACAAGTCATGGTTCGCGTTGCAGCTAGCAAAACCCCCAAATAATTCCTGTGGTTATTATTGTTTTGTTCATTATCTTGTAATTATGGATTTGTTTCTCTTTAGATTCTATGTAAAGGTTATAAAATCCGAGATTAAAGTAAAGGTGATGAATTCAAATGAAATTTGGAGTTGCTACAGCTCAAACGATTACCCCAACACAAGCGTATTTGTGGTCTTCACGGGGTGAGTTTTAATCTTTATTACAAGAATCACTCCATACAAATTATCTTTTTTGCAATCTCAGAACAAAACTTGGACAAACGTGGGCAGCAGCACTTTCTACCCTCCTGAGAAAGCTCCAACACGGAGTGAAACGCTGTAAGGATACCGGTTGAAGCGTAGAGGCAAGAAAGTTATGAGACAAAAAGCAGAGCATTTTTTGAGAAAACTAAGACGACACGATATCAGAAGATTATTAAGCTAAGCTTTTTGTTTTATTTTGTTTGAAACACAGAGATTATTTCAATAGCTTTTTAACATTTTGATGATTACATTGTGGTGTGAGAGACAAGAGGCAAAGAGCTGAGCATTTGTTGTGCAAAACTGGAGAAAGAGACATCAGATGATCATTGAGCTAAGCTTTTTGTTCTGTTCTGAACAAGAGATTCTCTTAATAGCTTTTCAATATATTTGGTGGTGGAGAACTGGTGTTTATATTAGCAATTTAAAGAAACAGCAAAATTCCAGGGTGGTTATTGATGTTATTCATGCGCTGATGTTTACAAGTCAATGAACATTCGTCAAAGCGCAGTGTAGAGCTGAAACCTCCTGGATTACTAACATTACTAATTGATTAATAACGAAAAAATTATTTAACACCAGTGCCCCCAGTTTTTCTAACACACCAATAGTTAAAATTAGGAGTGATAATTATTTTCCACTAAGATAATTTGTTTGTATGGAGTGATTCTTGTAACAAACGATTACCCCAGCATCTGAATGACTCACATTGATTCACTGACTGAAATGTGTTCTTGATTAGCCAATTATTCAGGTAGGAAAGCACATTAATCCCTAATTTGTGTGAATAAACTATAATGACTGCTAGGCATTTGCTAGCAGTTGATTCCACTCTTCATAAATCTGAACAACAAAGTGACAGGAGATCTCTCTTTGTGGGTGTTGGCCTCCTTGAAATCCTGTAAAAAAAGAGAGTCAGTTCCCTCTAAGAGGGGAAGAAAGATGCCCCTATATCATCTTCAATGTTTCCATTAAATGAATTTTTTTAAAACCCATTCTATACCTAGGGGCCTTAATCTTCCAGGTTTGGGGGTTTTTGTTGTTTTCGGGGGGTTTTTTTTAGATCACGAACTACCTGATGTAAAAATCCCTGTCCTCTATCCTGTGGTGGGACAGGTTTGACCATTTTGGGTAGCAAAAAGGAGATTTCTGATCTGAGTATTTTCTGGTTCTAGATGAAACAACAAATATTTTGAGGAGGCCAAATTTGAGAGATTGTCATCAGATGTAATCTGTATCTGTCTCTTATAACCCAAAGGAAACAGCTGCTTGGTGATATAAATAGTATAAATCAGGCAGGACTTGTATGATGTAAATTGTCACTGTATCCCGCACCTTGCTTTAATATGTAACATATGTTGCCAGCCCAGAGTGTAGATGAGATTGTACTATTTAAATCCAGTACAGCTATATTATTCCTCCATAGATGGAGAGTATAACACTTGAAAGCTTGTCAAAAATATATATTAAGTTAGTCCAATAAAAGAGAATCTCCTACACCCTTTACAGGTGAGTAACTACGCTTTCTCCAGGAACAAGCAGGGCGTCAGTCCTCACATATGGGACTCCCAAGCTACAGGCTACCGAGGGCCTGCAGGAAAAGGAAAATACCATGGCAGAGCCGTGAGCAGTCGCCAGTTTATCCGAAGGCAGCCAGAGGATCTTGTCCATGGATGGCCACACTCCCGGTAACCGGAACAAGAAGGGTCAGAGGGCAGGAGTTGCTTAAACCCCAAACAGATTATGGAGTACGGCATGGCTGAAGGCGCTGTCCCGGTGGGACTCCCTCTCCCGGAAGATGTCTGCCAGCGGCACCGAGCGCAGGTTAGCGACAGACTTCGCCATCGCTCAGACATTGTGCGCTGTGACTCAACGGTCCAGTGGAAGCCTGGCCTGAGCAAAAGCAATGCAATCCACCACCCAGATGGACAGGATCCACTTGATGACCTACCAGCCCCAGGCAGCTGGGGTCATAGGAGACGAGTTGTCTGGATCTGCGGTGGTCCAGAGTCCGCTGCAAGTAGAAAAAAAGAGCTCTCTTACAGTCCAGCATATATGTTGCTGACGTCCAGTCGGCATGGGGTTTTGCAAAGAAGGTGGGCAGCATTATCTCCTGGTTGAGATGGAAGTCTGAGATGACTTTTCGGAGGAACTTAGGGTGAGTATGCAGAACTACCCTGTTCCTGTAGAACCTCGTGTACAGTGCCTTAGCCATCAGAGCCTGCAGCTCACTGACTCTCTGGGCAAAGGTGAGGGCCACCAGGAAGGCCATCTTCCATGACACACGCCGCAGAGAGTAGGTAGCCATGGTCAGTTGTGTGAGGACCACACTGAGGTCCTATTCGCTGGAGGAGGGCGGGTGGCAGACTTGGAGAGAAGCAGGCCCCGCATGAAGCGGGAGATGAGCGATTGTCCCAAGAGTGGTTTACCCTCAATGGGATGGTGGTTTGCTGAGATGGCACTCAGGTGAACCCTAACCGAGTTAGACTTCAGTCCAGCCTGCGAGAGGTGGAGAAGGTAACTGCAGGACCAAGAGAGTAGGGCAGGCAAACAGGTCTGCTCAGAGCTCCGAGCACCACACCGAGAACTGGTGCCACTTGAAGGCGTATGTCTGCCTAGTCGAGTCCATTCATGAAGCCAAAAGAATGTCCTTGATCTCCATGGGGAGATGGAGGGGTGCTAGAGCGACCCACACCCCTGTGAGGACGTGAGGGATAGAGACTTCAAATTGGGATGAAGGAGCTGACCCCCTTCCTGCATCATCAGTTCCGGCGAGTTCAAGAGAGGAACTGGGGGCTCCGTTGAGAGACCGAGTAGCAGAAGGAACCACGGTTGCCTGGGTCACTCGGGGCCACGAGGATCACCTAAGCCCTGCCCGCTGGACTTTGAGGAGAGTCCGAGTTATGAGAGGCATGGGGGGATGGCATACAGGAGGCCAGTTGCCCACGAAAGGAGGAAGGCATCAGGAGTCACTCTGCCAGGATGCGTAAGGGGGCCGCAGAACCAGGGGAGCTGCGTGTTCCCAGGGCTGGCAAAGAGGTCCAGGTCTGAAGTCCCCCAACACTGGAAGAGCCGCTGCGCTGTCCAGGGACACAGGCACCACTCGTGCAGCTGGAGGAGTCGGCTTAGCCGGTCTGCCAAAGCATTGTCCTGGCCTGGGAGATAGGTGGCTCGGAGGGTCCTGCCCTGGCTCACCGCAAAGGAGCACAGGGCCACCGCCTCCAGGCAGAGGCTGTTAGAGCCAGTACGCCCGTTTGTTCACAGAAAACATCATGACCTGGTTGTCCGTCTGGACAAGCACCGCTCGGTGCTGCAGGTGGTGCCTGAAAACCCTGAGCGTGAGGAAGGCGGCTCGGAGCTCCAGCAGATTGATCTGCTGCTGGGTTTCCTCAAGGGACCAAGTCCCGTGAGTGCGCAGTTCCTCGCAGTTGGCTCACCAGCCCACCAGGGAGGTGTCTGTTGTTAAGACCACCTGGTGTGTCGGGGCCTGGAAAGGCATGCCTAGAAGCAGGTTCGATGCATCCCGACACCAGCCCAGGGATTTTGCCAAGCAGTGTGTGACCGAGGCATGGTCTTGGAGTCAGCCGATCACTTGAGTCCACTATGCGCAGAGGCACCACTGCACCGCCCGCATGTTGAGGTGGGCATTGGGCATGACATGGACCATGGAGGCCATGTGGCCGAGAAGGTGAAGCATCAACCGAGCTGAGACTGTGCTGTGGCGTTGCGCATCGGAGGCCAGGGACACAAGGTGATCTGATCTGTCCTGGGGAAGGAAGGCCATGTCCTGCGGTGTGTCCAAGTGAGCCCTGATGAACTCTAGGGATTGTACCAGAGTGAGGTGGGATTTTGGGTAATTTACCCTGAATGGAGGCGAATGGTGCGGTCCATGGCCTGTCGAGCCTTGGAGGCCCTGCCCCCTGTGATGAGCCAGTTGTCTAGACAGAGGCAGACGAAGATGCCCTGCAGCCAGAGGTGGGCTGCTACCACAGCCAGGCATTTTGTGAAGACTCGTGGGGCGGACGCGAGGCTGAAGGGAAGCACCCTGTACTAGTAGTGGTTCCCCTGTACCATGAAGCGAAGGTACTTTCTGTGCTTGGTATGGACGAGGATGTGAGTGTAAGCATCCCTTAGGTCCAAGGAGCATAGCCAGTCGCTCTACTGGAGGTAGGGCAGCAGTATGCCAAGGGAGAGCTTCTTGAACTATTCTCACACCAAGAACCTGTTGAGGTTCCTCAGGTCAAAGATGGGCCGGAGGCCTCCTGTTCTTTTAGGGACAAGGAAGTACCAGGAGTAAAACCCCTGTCCCCTGAGGTGCGGTAGGACTGGTTCCACCGCCCCATCCTCAATGAGGCCTGTGAGCTCCTGAATCAAGAGTCTGGTGCAGGGGAACCACCTTGGCTTGTCGGGGCAGTACGGAGAGGGGAGCTGGTTCAGATGGAGGAGACAGCCGTCCCGATTGACTTTGTGAACCCAGGTGTCTGTGGTGATGGAGAGCGAAGTGAATCAGATGTCCCTGACCAGCCGCTGGCCCGCCAGCGGATGAGAGGCTATGCCGGTGGTGTCAAAACCCCGAGGCTAGTTGGGCCGGTGCCGGGGGTTGGGTCTCAGGACCCTTCGGCTTGTGAGGGCCTTGGGCCCCGCCTTTGTCTTGGCCACCCTGAACCAGGGTTGACGCCGGTGGGTAGGGCGGGCAGCCTCTATATGGGAGCCCCTTCCTGTGGAAGAAAAGCTTCTTGCCCTGTTCCTTCTTGGGGAGGGAGGAGGTTTTTCAGGAGATCAGTGTGGTGTCAGCTCAATGCAGGAGACCAAGCAAACCTTTAGGCATGCCCACTTCAGAGCATGTGGAACTCCCACACAGAGGCGCTGCATTGAAGTAACGAAGCTTCCAATTGAGAATCGGCATATGCTGCTGTCAGCTCTCAACACAAATGTTTGCAGTCCTTGCCTAAACTCAAGTATGGAAACTGACATTAGGCTCAACTCTTTTAGCCTATTCTTGGAGCAATGCACTAAAGAGACTAAAGACCTCCTTAAGGATGCCTGGTCATCAGCACAACTGTAGTTGGCCTCCTAAGCCACATAATCAGTCTTCAAGGCCATCATCTTGGAGCTATTTTTAAAGTTCAACAGTACAGAACCAAAACATTCTGTTTAACACCCTGGAGCACATTTTATAGCTATCTGCATCAAGGTCCTGCTCTAGACAGATGTAGCACACCTTGCTGTGGTCAGTGACACATATCTTTTGTACATACTTGGGACAGAATTTGTAAAGTAACTTGCTTTTCTGACATGCAATGAAAAACAACTAATATGAAAGATGAAAAACTCTCCTTCAAAGGAAAGATGCCTTAAAAGAAAAACCTTGTTTCTTGCTTAAAAAAAAATATCAGGACTGAAAATGATCCATTTCTCAGAACATCGAAGCAGAAATAAAATTTAAAGAAAATAAAACCCTGACTGGGTAATACAAAATTTCTGGCAAAGGTGAGGAAGAAATTAGCACTGAAGAAAGTCATGCAGCCTGCTGGAATGTGTCACTAGACAGACAGATAAGGTGACATTTTATTTACCAGTTAATGTCCTTTCCTTAGATCAGTCCCAGACAAGTGGATTGTGTTCCCCTACCAGCAGATTGGTGGAGACAAAGAACCAATGAAAAGCCCAGGTTTCAATTACATCACTTCTATGCCTCTATTTGCCTCAGCCACTAGAGGTCCCTCTTCAGTATTCATCCCAAAGCATACAGAGATACAGTAGCAAGCTTCATACAACCTCAAATGTGGGCAACAATGAGTAAGGAACAGTAGAGAACAAGAAATCAAAACAAGCAGAAAACTCTCATACCCAAAGCCTAAGATGTGTGCTCATAAACGCCCGATCAATACGCAAAAAATGGCCAGTGATCACAGAACTGATATCTTACCATGACCTTGACATTCTCATGATTACAGAGACATGGCTCTCTAGCAATGATAATGTCCTACTCAATCAACTCTTGCCATCCAATTTCACAATTCACACATGTCATAGAAACAACAAAGGAGGAGGAGGAGTACTCGCCCTCACCAAATCGGACCTACACTTCCACCTGATAAATGCAGACAGCACAAAGAATCTGGAGTTAATTACTATATCCAACAAACTCTGCTCTGTTAATCTCATTTATAGAGCTCCATCACTAGATCCGGATGCCCTTTCCTCAATAATTGACCTGGCATCTAACACTCAAAGCCCATGCACACCAAGCTGGGTTTTGGGAGATTTCAACCTACCATCACTACAAGAGACTCAGGCTTCAGCATTCCTCGAGGCTCTCAAAGACCTAGGATATACCCAACTAGTAGATGAACCTACCCATGTTAAAGGAGGTCTACTAGACCTGATATTTGCTCCACAGACATCTCCCAAGTCAAAAGACACCAATGGACTGTCCATAACCGCAGTTCCCTGGTCTGACCATAAACTGATTGTCTTCCAACTACCCATACTCAGAAACAACCAGAACAAAGTCAAAAGGCAGACTAACTCCAAGGCACCGGAACGAAGGTTTCAAGCCTTCGATAGAGATGTGATCCTGAGTAAAACACGCCCACTTCTTACCGCGACAATACTCAACCCGGAAGATATGGTTTCTGAATGGAACAAATGCTTCAGTAATATTGCCTTACATCCACCATCCAACAAGCCACCAAGGACGCGAGCTTCAGCAGTTTGGTACACCTCAGAACTACGATCATCTCTCACCCTCCTACGGAAGTTGGAAAGACGCTGGCGTAAATCTCACTCAGAAGTAGATCAAGAGGCATATAATTCCCATCTTGCACATCATCGTGAAGCAGTAACTGCAAATTTAAGGCAATTTCACATAGATTCTTTGAAACGATAATTGAACAAACCTCATGACCTTTTCAGCCTCGTAAAGAACTTAACTAAGGAACCGGTACCTGAACAATCAAACAAAATCCACCCTGAAGACTTTGCTGACTATCTGCAAGCAAAGATAAGCCATACCAACAAATCTACAGTACCCTCAATGGCATTTGTACAAAACAATATAACACCCTTGACCATGTTCACTACGCCATCTAAGAAACACATTGAAAACACCATTGCTACGATCAACACCACCACTGCCCAGACTGACCCCTGCCCTGCCTTCTGGATAAAGGAGCTACGGTCTGATCTTAGCCCTTTTATAGCCAGGCTCATGGAAAGATCCTTCACAACAGGGGTATTTCCTCAATCCCTCAAACATACCTCCATTAGACCTCTGATGAAAAACGGCAAGCTCAACAGCCTGAAAGTGGACTCATATAGACCAATATCGAGCATACCACTTCTTGCCAAAATAATAGAAAAAGAGGTAAAGACAAATTCAAGACCACGTTGACAACATTTCTCCACTAGACCCATGCCAACACGGTTTTAGAGAACAACATGGCGTGGAAACCCTCCTCACCACACTTATCAATAATATAACCACAGGAATTGATAACATCCGGCAGGGATTTGTCCTTATTTTCCTTGACATAGCAGCTGCTTTCGACTCAGTATGTCATGAGCTACTTCTGGTGCGCCTCAGAGAGAAGGGTATTTCGGAGACAGCGATAGTCTGGTGTGAATCTTACCTCACAAACAGATGGCAACATGTACGTTCAGGTGCCTCAACTTCTAAACCTTTCCACCAGAAGCAAGGAGTCCCGCAGGGATCCTCCCTGATGTTTAATATCTACATGCAGCCTATCTGTAACCTCATTCGCTCTTTTGGGGTAAACTGCCTGATATACGTGGACGACGTCCTACTTTACATGCCCTTCTCGACAGAAAACCCAGACCTTTCACCACTTACAGAATGCTTTGATGCAGTATCCAATTGGCTCCAATCCCAAAACCTTAGGTGCTGTTCATCACAAGGAATTTAAATTTCGTCACACCAACACATATAAAAGTCAAGGAAGCGGAACTTCAGACTAAATCCTCGATCCGGTACCTTGGAGTCACCCTGGACCAGCGCCTTGAAATGAAGATCCACATAAGCAACGTAGTCAGAGCGAAATACCACAAGATCCGCACCCTCAGGCACCTTTGTTTCCTACTTGAACTAAGCGACTTCCGGACTATCTATCAGGCGCTAATCACGCCTCATTTTGACTACGCAAATTCAATCCTGCACGGTCTCTCTCAATCTACTTTAAACCCTCTACAGCTCGTGATGAACGTGGCAGCGAGAGTTCTAATCGGAGCGTCTAAGAAAGATCATATCACACCCATCCTAAAACATCTTCACTGGCTCCCCATACAGTCCAGACTATCTTTCAAAATTCTGCTGCTTACTTTCAAATCAATCAATGGGCTAGCCTCTGCATCATTAGAAGAACTTATCCATACCACACCATCCAACAGGTCCAGGAGATCGGCAGCTATCAACACATTAGTAGTCCCAAAAGAAATAACCCAATGCACCCATGCTACAGTTAACAGAGCTTTCAAACTATGTGCACCGAGAAGCTGGAATTCTCTTCCACCCAACATACGTACAATCACTGACTTGGTCCAATTTAGGAAGGCAGTGAAACATTACCTATTCCTTCAGTACTACAAGATAGACAAAGATACAGTAGTATCACCCGCAGTCTAAGACAGATATTATGACTAAACCTACCCTATAAGACACTCATGAGTATAGCCTGTATAATATGAAAATCCGATGTAAATAGTTACCCCAAGTTAACCAAGTTTTATTTCCTGTTTCCTGTAAGCACAGTTCATTATATGCAACGTGTATGTTTTATGTAAACTGCACTGATGTCGAATAGCGCGGTATAAAAGAAATGTAAATAAATAAATAAATAACTATAAATAAATGTACAGGAAAGCATAAACATAAGGCTGTCAGTAGAAGATGAACCTGCAGAGTCAAGCATAAAAATCATTACAGACCCAAGAGTACTGCAACAGTAGAGTAGAGCGAATACAGTTTCAGGGGCAGGCCAGCAACAGATCCAGCAGGATTCAAGGACAGGACATTAACTGGTAAGTAAAATGTCACCTTCCATATCATCCTGCTAGAGCAGTCCAGACAAGTGGGATGTACCAAAGCTGGGCGGGAAGAAGACACAGTAGCTCACAAAATCCTTGAGCCAAAAGCCGTGTCCGCCCTCATGTGGACATCCAAGCAGTAATGTTTGACAAAAGTGAAAGTGATGCCCACGCTGCTGCCCAACAAATTTCTGCAGGGGCTACCAAAATGGGCACGCAAGCCCTTCGGAACCAGCCAGTTATGCAGCAGATACGCCGAGCAATAGCCTCCTTAATCCAGTGCCCCAAAGTTGACTTGGCCACTGCTTCACCCTTGCACAGGCCAGCAAACACTACAAAAAGATAGTCGGACTTATCAAAGGGATTCGTAACCTCCAATTACTGGAGGAACGCCCTCAGGACATCCACTAGGCGAAGATCCTTATCCTTTCCCAGACACCGCTCCATCAGGAAGGAGGGTAAACAAACCACCTGGTTCACAAGAAAGGAAGAAAGCACCTTAGGCAAGGAGGAGGGCATAGGCCGAATGGAAATGGCCTCTTCTGAAAAGGACAGAAGGATCTTGGCAAGACAGAGCCTGCAGCCCAGAAATCCACCTTGTGGAACAAATCGTTACCAAGAAGACAGTCTTGAGCGTCAAATCCTATAAGGTAGCATGTTTCAATGGCTCAAAGGCTGCCGCCATCAGGGCTCTCAGCACCAGACATAGATCTCAGAAAAGGGATCACAGACCGAAGGGGAGGGACGCAGGTGCCAAACCCCCTGGAGAAAATGTGAGACTTGCCTGCCACCGGACCAAGGAAGCAGGCTAGAGCTGCCACCTGAACTTTCAGGGAGCTAAGAGAGAAGCCCTTCTCTAGGCCATCCTGCGGAAAGACCAACAAGGAGGACACTGACTGTCTCAGAAGCCAAATGCCATGCGCCGCAACAGCATTCAAGGAGGCACCATATCCATATATTACCTAGCTTGATAGCCCCTCCTACAGGCACCAAGTATAGTAGAGATTACTGCTGGAGAGTAGCCCTTGCGCGATAGCAGTCTCCAGTCAAGAGCCATGCCGTAAGAATGAAGGGAACCGGTTCCTCCAGAATGATCAGTCTTTGCTGCAATAGCCCTCGAGACAGATGCAACTGTAGAGGAGGCACCTGCAGGAGCTGCATCAGGTCTCCAAACAATGCTCTCTTTGGCCAATCTGGCACCACCAAAACAATCCTGCCCGGGTGGTACTCTATGCGCCAAATCACACGCCCAACCTCTGACCACTGAGGCAACATGTACAGGACATTGACTCCCTTGGACCCCATCTCCGTGTGGCGACTTAAGAAGCGGAAAACTTTGGCATTGGAGTGAGTCACCATCAGATCCATTTCGGGGCGACCCCAGCAGTACAGAATCAACTGAAATGCCTCCTCACTCAACTCCCATTCTCCAGGATTCAGAGAGTGCTGGCTGAGGAAGTCTGCTTCCACAATGCCCACCACCTCGGCAATGTGTTAAGCCAACAAGGCTGGAAAGGTCTTCCCTGCCCAGGCAAAAAGCAGAGCCATCTCCAGAGGCACTCTGGCGCTTCTTTGTGCTGCCTTGTCAATTGACATAAGACACCACTGTGGCGTTATCTAAAAACGCTTGAACTGCCCAACCCTCGATCAGGGGCCAGAAATGCAGAAGAGCCAACCTGATGGTCCTCACCTCGAGGTGATTAATGTGGTTCCCTGTGGTTTCAATGGCCCTGGGCTACACAGTCTAGGCCAGGGGTGGGGAACCTTTTCTCATTTGAAGGCTGCATGAGAGCTAACATCCTTCCAAGAAGGCCACATTCTAAAAAAAAACAAAAAGAAAACAAATTTACTGCAAAATGCAAATAATTTAATACTAATTTAGCTTTTATACAGAATTAACCCTTTCAAGTATCTTATACTGCCATACAGCAGAGTGCATACCAACAATGTTTCAATACAAATATATATATATGTTATTTTAAACAACTAAGCTAGCTGCTTACCTTTCAGTGGCTCTTCTGAAATTTTTTTTTGCGAGAAAGCAGTGATATATCAGGCTGCAACGTGGTTGTACGTAGTCTTAACTGGTCTTCTAGGTGTTCATCTGTAATTTGTGATCTTAAGAATGTCTTAATTTGTGTTAAGTAGGAGAATGTAGATTCGCAGCGATATGTTTTTGAGAAGCAGGAGAGCAAGTGTCGTGCGTGTTCCCTGAGGTGAGGATATTCGACGGCATTTTTCCATATTTAGTTATGGTGGAAACCAAATACAATACCTGAACTGAGTCAGTGCAATCAGTTGATTTATCCAGCGCTATTGAATAGTACACATTTTCTTTTTGGATTATTTCTTTCAGTTGATCTACTACATTGAGTGCTAATTCATGCTGCCGATCAGCATTAGTTCTTCTTGAAAAGGCAGTTGTTTGTATTTGTTAACCTTATCAGGATCTAAGCATCCTACAACCTCTACGATACAATCTTTTATAATTTCCACATCACTAAATGGCTTACCTTTTTTCCCCAAGTATATATGTCACTTTATAAGTAGCTTCTGTAGTTGCGTTTCCGATACTCTGCACTGATTGGAATAACTGCCTCTGCTTTTGCTTCCCTTCTTTCAATTTTTGTAAAGCAATCTTTCGGGATTCACCTTCTAGCTTAACGTATTTATTGTCCTTATGAGTAGAGTAGTGTTGATGTGCATTGTATTTTTTTACCGTTGAAATCACAGAATCACAGAGCAAACAACTCATTTTATCCTTCTCAGAAACATAGTATTGCAATTCCCACTCATCGTTAAACACTCTGTGTTCTTCTTTTAGAGACCTTTTAGTTTTTTTCGACATGATGGAAAGCAAAAAAAAATGTAATCAAGTGACAAACACACTCTGAAGGAAGGAACCACAAACGCTGCACTCTCTATGCCAGCCAGTTAGTAACTGTCACCACAGTGTTGCCAGAAGGTGGAGAAGAAATTTTGGTTTCAAAACTAGCACCAATTCTTTTTTGTTGCAATCATGAATTTGTTTCTTCACATATAAATTTGAACGAAAATGTTGAGAATTTATTCAACGTCACACACCGGGTACCTCCTCATACTGTGGTTTTACATCCTACACACGTCAAGGTTGAGGCACACTCTCCTCTACGCGACACACTTCAACTCGCACGCGCGACCACTATGCTTCACCGCCAACTCCAAACTGATTCGCTAATGTGTTCTCTCGTTCAAAATCCAACCCTTACTCTTCTTCCGCATTCTCCTCAGAGTCCCATCGTGATATATTTATCCAAAGGCAGTTCCACGCCTGTTATCGGGTGTAGTGTCTATCGCCAGTTCCCCGTACAGATGTCGCCGGCAACAGACATTTCGGGCGACCTCTTTATCGCCTCCAAGAACTACAATTAGATAAGCGATACCACCTTATCGCGGCCAGATAACGGCTTTTATCGAGAATCATCTCAGCGGAATCGCCATATTGCCAAAATTAGTTCACATATGTTAATCAATGTCATATCTATATAACAATATGAAAACTTGTTTAAGAAGTCTGCAGAAGGCCGCACATCATGCTCCAAAAGGCCGCATGGGGCCTTAAGGCCGCAGGTTCCCCACCCCTGGTCTAGGCAATGGGCTCCCCAGCTCAAGAGACTGGCATCTGCCAACATCAGCATCCAGGAGAAATCACCCAGTGGTATGCCTTCCTCAGGTGATGGCTGCTGCCACCACAACTAGCTGGCCTTCACTTGCAATGGGAGTGGAAGCCTGCACTTGAACTCCTGACAACTCAGGACCATTAAGTCAACAAGGACTGCAGGAGCAGTTGTAGGTGAGCATGCACCCATGGCATCATCTCTAAGACTGCCGCTATCAACCCAAGGAGCTGAAGATCATACCAGACTCGGGGGCCTGCTGCGCACAGAACAGTGCCGGACAATTTAACAGTCTTCCTAGTTTTTCCTCTGGCATGAAAACTCTGCCCACTGAAGTGTTCAAATGTGGTCCTAGAAACTCCAAGGACTGAGAAGGCAAAAGTTGGTTCTGTCCTCAATTGATCACCCAGCCGAGGTTTTCCAAAAAAGAAACCACTCGGGACACCACCGCAGATGCTTCTGACAGGGAACGGGCTTGGATGAGCCAGTTGTCCAGTAAGGGATGGACACAAATCCCTTGGCGCTGCAGCCGCTACCACCATGAGCTTGGAGAACATCCTTGGGGCAGTGGATAGCCCAAACGGATGGCAGTGAACTGACAGTAAGAGCCAAGCATGGCAAAACGCAGATACTTCTGCTAATCCTCGTGACAGAGCCAGAGAAGCCAAGAACTCCCCTCAGTGCACTGCTTGAATCATGGAGTGCAAGGTTTCCACTGGAAGCGCAGGACATGCAAGTGGTCATTGACCGCCTTGAGGTCAAAATGGGTCAGAAGGAACAGTCATTCTTTGGCACCACAAAATAGATGGAATATCTGCCCTTGCCCTGCTTGTCCAGGGGGATGGGAACCACCATCTTTAGGCACAACAACTTGTCCAAGGTGGTCCGCACAGCGGCACCCTTGATTGCAGACCCACATGGAGAAATGACGAAAGCATTGAGAATAGACTCTTGGCATTCCAGGACACAGCCAAACTGAATGGTGTCTAGCAACTAGCAATCCTTGGCAACTTGGGCCCATTCCTGAAAGAAAAGGCAAAGCCTTTTGCCCACCCGAGGAACCAAGGGATGAGCCTACAAACCTTCACTGTGCAGCCCGGGAGGGTCCTTCTTTGGAGGGAACAGAGTCACTGGGTTCACGTTCTCCAGAGGCCCTGAAGCAGAGGAGAAGAAAGGTTTTCCAGGTTGGAAATGATGATAGTCCAAAGTCCCTCTGAAATCTGGCCAGTGCATCCTGGGTGGTCGTACAGAAGTTGAACGAGAACGGGGCACCAGTCTGCTTAACAGGCCCCTTGGACCTGTCTTTCGGTAGGCGGTAAGATTTAGTCTCACCTAGGTCCTTCAACAGCCCCTCCAAATCAGTTCCAAACAGAAGCTTCCCCTTATAGGCCAGTTGAGCCAACTGGGCTTTGGAGGAGGTGTCCACTGCCCAATGCTGGAGCCAAATACAACGTCGTGACACTATCTTGAGAGCACCATCCCTGACCGCCAAACATGGTCATACATAGCAACAGAAAGGAAGGCCATTTTCGACTCCAAAAGAGGGGTAGTATCATCAGGCAGAAGAGACTGAATCCACTGGAGCAGAGCTCGAAATGTCAGGGTCGTACATACCGACAGCTGTAGAATAGCCACCGCCACGGCATACTGATTCCTCAGCAAGGAATCCACTTTGTGGTCCAGGACATCCTTTAAGGATGATTCGCCTTCCACAGGAATGGTGGTCCATCTGGTAACTGCCATGACCTGCACAACCACCTTGGGGAATGTCAAACCACTCGATGCACTTCTCTTCCGGGAAAGCGTGGATCATCTTATAAACCCTTAACCCTTTAGTTGGGGAGTCCCACTCCAACCAGATCATATCCTTGATCACCTCCGGGAACAGAAAGACAGCAGTGGATTTTCGCACCCCTTGAAGAAGCGGGTGTACCTTCGGCTCCTGCTCCATGCTGGAAACATCCATCAAGTTCAAGGCAGATGAGACCCTGGTAATCACACCACCAGCAACTCCTTCCAAAATAGGCAGATCACGTCGGCCTCAGCAGAATCTTCTGAAGGTGAGAGCACTTCCTCATTTGCATCAGAGCCTAGTACTGAGCCATCTGAATCCGAAGCATTGTCAACATCTCGGATAGCTCCTATCTGCTCTTTATCTCCAGGATGTCCCTCACTGGAGATGCTTAGTCAGAGGTAATCAAACAGGGCTAGGACTTTCAGCCTGCCCAGCACGAGACTATGGCCGGGGGACCCAGAGGCTGTAGGGTCTGAATTACCATGCCAGAAGGACCAAACATTGCAAAAAGTAAAAATTCCAGGGAGGACAATCCGTAGTCCAGAAGCAATCCTCTCGGATAAAGCTCCCCAACACCAGGGGGCACAGCTACCATAGACCCCCTAGAGGATGAATAGTCTCTCACAGCATGGTTGCCGAAGCCTCAAGCCAGCTCAACATCCTTACCCACAGCACCTTCTGACACCTCCTGCTCTGAGGCAGGTAAGGGCAGACTAACCACATCCCCTGAAAGAGGAGGAAAGCAGGTCCTCCAGGGGCGACTCAGAAGCTGCCATGCAGGAAGGGCAGAGTCCAGAATTCAAGGATGAGACTCCTCACTTGCCAAAGGTCAAACAATGTTTCCTGGAAGTAGATATAGAGAGATAGGGTAAGTATCACAAGAGGGCATGCTAAGGCTGCATCAGCCTACAAGTGTGTGTTACCTGCGCTTTTAGTTTACGCACATTAAAGGCGCTAGGGAAGGAGCACGTGTTGCAGCCACTTGGGCGGGACATGCGCTAGGACCGCATGATTACCAGATGCACAATAGAAAGCATAGTTACAAACCTGTAACTATGTTCTCCGGGGACAGCAGGAATGTGTCCTCACATATGGGTGACGTTGACGCCGATGGAGCCCTCATGGAAGCATCTTCCCAGCTTTCAAAGAAAGTCTTTGGGAGATGCCACCATGCTTGCGTCTTCCCCTTCCTGCCCAAGGGTGCCATTATGCCTCAGTCAGATGACATAGCTAAAGACAGCAAAAAGGATATAAAAAGCAACTCCACAGGGAGGAGGGAGGGTTGTGAGGATTGATTCCTGCTATCCCTAGAGAACACCAGTTACAATTGAGTTTTCTCCGGGAATTCAGGAAGTCAGTCCTCACATATGGGACTCCGTAGCTACAGGCTACAGAAACCCTGTAGAAAACCACGGATGCTCCCAAGGGGGGGCGGTGAGTAGCAGCAATTGAGTCTAAGGATACAGACTCCAGAAGGACCCATGTGTCCACTGAGGAACCAACACTCTGGTAGCCTGAACACAGAAAGGTTGGAGGGTAGGAAATGCCTAAACCCTGAACAGATTACAGAGCACGGCCTGGCCGAAGGCGCTGTCCTATCGGGACTCCCTCTCCAGGCAGTAATGAACTGCAAAGGTATGGACTGAAGACCCAGTGGCGGCCCAGCAGATGTCCGTCATCGGGACAGAACGCAGGCTAGCCAAAGAGGCTGCCATGGCACCGACGTTGTGCGCCATGGCCTGGCCCTCTAGCAAGAGCCCAGCTTGTTCATAGGCAAGGGTAATGCAGTCCGCCACCCAGGTGGACAGAGTTCGCTTGATCACTGCCTCCCCGTTGACTGGGGTCATAGGAAACGAAAAGCTAAGAAGCTTTGCAGTGGCCCTGGGTACATTGAAGGTAGAAAGACAGGGCCCTCTTACAATCCAGAGTATGGAGGATGGCCTCCACCCTGCTGGTGTGAGGCCGCAGAAAGAAGATGAGGAGCACCACATCCTGACTGAAGTGGAATAGGGACACCATCTTCGGAAGGAATTTGGGGTGCGTGCGGAGCACGACCCTGTTTTTGTAGAACCTGGTGTAGGGTGGCTCTGCCACCAAGGCTTGGAGCTTGCTGATCCTGCGAGTGGATGTGAGCACCACCAGGAAGATGACTTTCCTTGTAAGATATCTCAAGTGGCAAGTAGCCAGGGGCTTGAATGGCAGCCCAGTGAGCCGTGCAAGCATCACATTGAGGTCCCACTATGCCATTGGTGGGCAGATGGAGGGCTTAGACAACAGGAGACCCAGCAGGAAGCGGGTGACAAGAGGTTGCACAGAGAGGGGTTTGCCCTCGATAGGGTGGTAGTGCGCTGCAAGAGCACTCTGGTATACCCTGGCAGAATTGGATTTGAGCCCTGATTGCAACAAATGAAGGAGGTATTGCAGCACCAGCTGCAACGAGCTTGAGAAAGAGGTTCACCCATTGCTCCGCACACCACACCGAAAACCTGCGCAACTTGAAGGCATGGACTCGTCTGGTGGAGGTCTTACAGGAGGCCAAAAGGACCTCCTCCACCTACCCCGAGAGGTTGAAAGGGGCCAAGGGTACCTTCTCAGCAGCCAAGCTGTCAGGGACCCCATATTGTGTTGCAGGAGGGAGTCCTCCTCCTGGGACAATAACCTCGGGGCACTGCCCGGAGAGACAGGGGCCTCCGCCACCAAGCGGAAAATCAGAGGAAACCACAGTTGCCTGGGCCACCATGGAGCCACCAGGATTAGCAACGCCCTGTGGCAAAGAACCCTGAAGAGGGTCTTGGCAATCAACGGCATGGGCAGGTGGTGTACAGAAAGTCCTCTAACCACAGGATGAGGAAAGCATCAGCAGTCACCTGAGCCAGGTGGGGCTGCTGTGAGCAGAAGCGGGACAACTGGGAGTTGTCTGGGCTGGTAAAGAGATCCACTAGAGGGGTCCCCCAGAGCCAGACGAGCCTACTGGCCATTCTGGGGTCCAGCTGCCACTCGTGTGGCTGGAGGACCCTGCTCAGTCTGTCTGCCAGCGTGTTGTCCTGTCCCGGCAGGTACATCGTCCACAGGAGTATCCCTTGGCAGATCGCATAGGAGCAAAGAGTCACTGTTTCATGGCAGAAGGTGCGGGTCCCCGTGCCCCCTTGTCTGTTCACATAGAACATTGAAACTTGATTGTCTGCTTGGACCAGCACAGATTGGTGCTGCAGACAGTGGTGGAAGACCCGGAGAGCCAAGTGTATGGCCCAGAGCTCCAGGAGGTTGATCTGCTGCTTGCTTTCCGCCTCAGACCAACTGCTGTGAGTGCAGAGTTCCTTGCAATGTGCTCCCCAGCCCAGCAAGGAGGCATCTGTAGTGAGGACCCCCTCTAGGGGGTGAGCATCTGAAAGTGCATCCCTGCTCGAAGGTGCTGTGTGTTCTACCACCAGTTCAGGGACTCCACCAGCTGGCGGGTCATGGAAACTCTGTCTCGCAGTCGGTCTGTGGCCTGTGTCTACTGGGCGCAAAGACACCACTGGGCCACCCTCATTTGAAGATGGGCATTTGGAGTGACAAGGTCCGTGGGGCCATGAATAGGTGCAGCAGGAGGTGAGCGGACGCGGAGGGTTGGTGCTGAACATCTGCAGCCAGTGCTCTGAGATGGTTGGCACTGTCCAGGGGGAGAAAGTGTCTGGAGTTCATCGGAGTAAGACTGGATACAGTTCAGGCCAGAGCCTGTGTCGAGAGGAGGTGAGACTTGGAGCAGTTTATCATGAACCCCAGATATTACAGGTCGTAGATGGTGCGGGCTGTGGCCTGCTGCACCTTGGCAGCTGTGTCTCCCTTTATGAGCCAGTCGTCCAGGTAGGGAAAGATGAAGATGGAGATAGGCAGCGACTACCGCCAAGCATATGGTGAAGACTCTGAAGACGTAGGCCAGGCCGAAGAGTAGTACCCTGTACCGATAGTGGCCCGTCCCCCACCATGAATCTGAAATACTGCCTGTGGCTGGGATGAATGAGGAGGTGAGTAAAGGCATCCTTCAGATTCAAGGAGCATAGCCAGTCTCCCTGATGGAGGTAAAGCAGCAAAGTTCCAAGGGAGAGCATCTTGAACTTCTCCCTCACCAGGAACTTGTTCAGGTCTCACCTTAGGTCCCTTGTTCTTTTTGGCACAAGAAAGTACCTGGAGTAGAACCCTTTGTCCCAGAGTTGCTGTGGCACTAGTTCCACCGCCCTGTCCTCAAGAAGATCTGCGAGTTCCTGCAGTAGTAGATCCCCGTGAAGGGGAGTCCTGGGGGACTCTCCTGGGAAGAAACAGGGAGGCATCTGTCTTAGGTGGAGGAGGGACCTGGCGAAGGAACTCGCTGGGTTCTTAGCTGGTCTTTCTGAGGAGCCCCTACAGTGGTTCTGGAGCCTGACCAAAGCCATCCATGAGTGCTCCAAGTTCATGACTCGAGCAGCCTATGACGGCTTCGAGTCGGTGGCTAGAGCAGCCGCGGTAGGCATCAGTGCCCGATGCCAGGCTTGGCTACAGTCTTCTGACCTGGAGCAATGGGTTTGGGACAAATTGGTCAATGTCCCCTGCCAGGAAGAGAACCTCTTTGGCAAACCCATGACCAATAAGGCTGCCGAGCTGGAGACCAAGTTCATGACGAGGCCAGGCTGTCCAAGAAGACTGCTATCCTCCCCTGACAGAAGGGTTTGAGTAAAAAGCCCCTTTACTCGAGGAAAGCAGCTGCTTACAGAAACTACCTGCAGTATCAGGCCTCCCCAGCAGGGTCAGCAGGGCCAAGGGCATGGCCCTCATAAGTAGAAGACTCCCAAGCCCCAGGCACAGGCCCCAGCCCAATTTGGCAGGAGTTTTTGACTCCTTGGGCATAGCCTCTCCACCCACAGAAAGTAAGCAGCTCACAGGGGGGATGTCTGATCCACTTTGCCCATCAGTGGCCAGGCGTTACCACAGACACTTGGGCACTCTAAGTGGTCAAGGAGGGTTATTGCCTCCACCTCATACAGATGCCTCCCCCCCTTTCTTCCCAGGAGAGCCCCCAGGACTCCCCTTCACCAGGATCTACTACTGCAGAAAATCACAGATCTCATGGGGGGGGGGGGGGGGAGTGTCCCAGCTTGGTCCAACAGCTGAGGCTGACAGCGGTAAAAAAGTGCAAACCGCACTGAGGAAAAAAGAACACTTGTAAACGGACTTGAGACGCAATGCCAAGGTAGCGTGCTTGGGGAAGAATATTGGTGCAAGACCAGAGAAAGTATAAACCCCCCCCAAAAAACAATACTTTTTCCAGGGGAAACAAACAGACATCTGGTGGGTTTGGCAGAAAAAGTAGACTGAGGCAAGATGGCACCCTTGGGCGGGAAGGGGACCACGCATGCGTGGTGGCATCTCCCAAAAGCTTTCTTTGAAAGCTGGGGAGATGCTTTCTGCGAGGGCTCTGTTGGTGTCAATGTCACCCATATGTGTGGACTGACTTCCTGCTTGTTCCCGGAGAAAAAAATGTTATTAATGCATGCAGAAAAACAGCTGGAAAAACCCATACTGCGCCAATGGTCGCTAGCAGTGCGCGCCAAATTGCGTCCCTCAGAGAAGGAACAGTGAGCCCCTGATGAGGTCACCCTCAGAGAGCCCCAGGCAGAGGATCCATGCCGGGTTCAGCTCTACGCCCTACTCCCCTGAAATAGCTTCACTGGCTGGCTTTGCAGCACTGAATGTAAGGTGGCTGACAGGCAGATCCCTCTGCAATCTTCAAGGAGAGAGCAGGGGGGAGGGGTGCTGAGTATGTGCAAGACTGCTGCACTCTTCCAGAGCCTTCCGATTTGTGGCTGCTCTACAGGCCCTTATTATGATAAGGGCGTGGAGCTGAACCAATTTTTCCTCCTTCTATGGCTACCAAAAAGACCAGAGACTAGTTGATCCTTCCACGTAGTGCTCAAGTGAGAGAGTCACCTTTCTATAATCCAGGTGGTCGTTTACGAGTGTTTAATCAATATCTTTTCCTCTCAATCCTTAGATTTTCTATTGAGAGGAGAAAATCCATCCACCATCTGCTGGAGACAAAGAAATACTAAATGGATCTTCTGGTGGCTGAGGCAAATAGAGGCACAGGAGTGGTGTCATTGAAACCTGGACTTTTCATTGGTTCTTTGCCTCCACCAATCTGCTGGTAGGGGAGCACAACCCACCTGTCTGGATTATCTTAGCAGGACAATATGTTAAAAGAAATTGAGAACAGATGTGGGCCTGCTCTGTAAATTTCATCCATTGGGCACATTCGATGGTGACATGGATCCACTTGAGCAACACTGAGAATCATCTTGTCTTCAGAGAAAGAAAAATATTTCTTTTATAGCTTTTAAGAGGCATAGTAAAAGGAGTTCCCTCCCTCCCAGAGGTTTTCAATGTCCCTTGCTGGGATCCATGTCTATACCACAGCAAACTCCTTCAAGAAAGAAGCCAGCAAGGAATTGGAGAATAAAAGACCTGGACGTGATCTCAGATTGTAAAAGTAGTAACGCTGGCTCAGCTATGCTGACATATTTATTTTTTCCTTTGACATGAGCAAAGAGGAATACATTTGTGCTAGTTTTGCCCTTCTTTAGTCTTATTATATACTCTCTGCATGCATTTAGTCTTCAGATGGAAAGACATCAAACCTCTTTAAAGCACTATTCTGAACAATGTTAAATTACTACTCTTGATGCTCCTCAGATTCTGCTATTACTCTTCTGCCTGTCTCCTGGCTGACATTATTTCTTCAAATAAAGAAAGAGAAGTTACAAAAGGAAATGTGTTCATGCGAAGCAATATATTGATTCCAATTCATAACCAGCACAGACTCCAGTGTTGATGGCATAAAGTAGTGCACTGTGTTACTAGAGAAAAGTGGAGTCTTTGCAGGTTCAGACAGTTGGACCCTCATAAAAAATGTACAAAAAGGAGAGTCACCTACTTTTGATATCTTGTAGGTCCTTTCTTCAGATCTAAAGAATACTTTGGAAAAGGAATGTTTATGTTGGTCCAACAAAAGTTATCATAACTTGTAAAGAAACCATGCTCCATTCATAATTTAAACCAAACAGTAACCTCTCTCAATAATATGAGCTTACATAACAGAGCCCATCAGAACTGAGTATCACTGCACATGAAATTTTTCATGGTATTAAATTCCCATATATTCAATCATCAGCCCCAATAGTTCATACATTCTTTTGATTATGCATTTAAAAGATAAACATACTTGTAGATTATGCTTAGCTATCGTCTTACTACAATTACCATAAGATGAGGTAGCCAAAAATCGCAGGCAAAGCAGACACACAATCCTGATCAAAGCTGGAAATACAATAGCCACAGAGTACTTATCTTAGCATACCACTGCCCCTCTTTAATACAATGGAAAATTTTATACATAGTGGTGCCGAGTTCTGATGGTCCCTATTCTTTAAATTATTGACAAAGGTTACTGGTTGGTTTGGTTATCTGATTCCTTTCGTATTTGACATTTTTTCTGTAGTACCAATCAAAATTTAAACAGACCAATGTATTCTGTCAATCATCTGAAATTAATTTTAATGCATCTTACCATTCTAAAATCATAATTCTACTGGGAGGCATGGAACAGCCTCCTAGTAGAGATGGTGGAGATGAGAACTATCTGAATTCAAAAGAGTATGGGACAAATATAGAGGATCTTTGAAGAAGAGGAAGAAATTGTAGAACTTAACAGTTCTCATGGATGAGCAGAATGGATAAGCCGTATGGTCTTTATCTGCAATTGTTTTCTATATTTCTATATAAATTGATGGCAGCAAAGAGGTTACTAGAAAGAGGATGCCAATTGAAATGTAAGACTGGTCACAGGGAAAAATGCAGACCAAAGATAATCAAAGAAACTAATAAAAACCTAGTATAAAAAAAAAGAACCATAGCATATTAATGATCTTCACTGGCCTTGTTCTCTCTTTCATACTACAAAGGAAGGACAGGCCTACTCAAAGAAGAGAGTATCCTTTGTGAGAGAAATCAGAAAAGCTCTAGAATCCAAGCAACCACTTTGCAGATTTGCTTATTTACCAAATTAAATGTTCCATTCTTGGCTTTATACTGACACCAGGCCCTGTTCTACCTTCCCTTTTCTCAAATGCGCAAGTCAAACTGCCTATTCAACCCCAATCCTTTGGTAAGTTCCTACATTCTCTCCCCGGGGAATGAGAAACTATACAGAGCAACAGGCTGCTCTCCTCTGCACCCCCCCCCCCCCCAAACAAGCTTCACACACAATCTCTGGAAATATTTTCCTTCAAAGTCTCCACCACCTTCTATGAACTCAGCCTATTTACCAATCCATTCTGATTGAGAACAGAAAGGAGCTCCCTCAGCAACAGTGTCAAAGGCACTATTATATTTGCCCAGAAAGTGCTGATGCAACCCCAGCATCTGGGTGTCCACCCTTGCCTCTGAGAGGCTACAAATATTGCCTTTGAAGTGCAGCCAGTGCTGGTATGTTCAAAAGTCCAAAGCTGGGCTGTGGGCACATGCCCGGGCTTTTTTTTTTTTTTTTTACTCTCAAACTCTGAGTTTTTTTATATTGCATTTAAATAAGCTGTCTTCTTTTCACATCTCTTTTACTTGGAATTATTCAGGAGCTCACTTATGCAATGTTAGAAACACACATTTCCCCAGACTGCTTCTTTTCATAGCTGTACAGTCAGTACTGCACTCAACTAATATGCAAAGATAATGCAGTGGTTTAATTGTTCGGGACTTGCAGTATATGACACCCTATTTTTCTTGGTTAATATTATTCTATATAAGTGCAAACATTGTGACCAAACACATAATAAGCAATCACTAGAAAAAAAATTAAACTTACCAGACAGAGCCCACTACATTGATGAAATTCAGTCCTGTAGGGTCTGCCATGACCTGGGTGGATGAGGTTCCTGTAGTAATGGATGTTACCATGGTGGAAAGAGGAATGCCCATTACAGGCAATGCCTGGCTCAGCGACATTTGCTGTTGAGCAAATGGGGTTAACAACGTGGGCTGGGGGGTGAAGCCTGAATCTTGGGGAGTAGGGGTGACAGAAGGGGTGACAGGAGCTGAGGTCAGAGCATCAGGAGGGTGTGGGGTCGATGAAGGGGTGTTGGTTGGTGTAGGAGTAGATGGTTTAAGAGTTCCAGATCCTGCTCATTGAGACAAATAAAAAATGCTAGTTTGTTATAAAAGGACAATTCTTCTTAAAAACAGAAATTTACAAAGAGCTCAAAGTTATATAGCACTCTTAGTTTCTACCAGTCTTTTAAATACTACAGTGACACTAATTTTTACACATGACATGAGTGTTTTCACTTAGCCCTTATTATATATATTATATAAAACAGGGCTTGAAAAACTGGAGCAGTATGGCAGACCCTATCTTGGTCACCGTGTACAGCTAGTATGTGCATCACACAAAGCAGCAAAATTAAATAATGCAATTAAATTATGTTGGAATCAGTCGTACTTGTGAATAAATGTGTTTGCAATGAGAACACAAATTTAGTAGGTGAATTATGATACTCGCCTATACCTCCTGTCCCCCCCCCCTCCAAAGAGGTGAAATCTTATAACACATATCAGTCCAGCACTGACACAAATAAAGAAAGGGTTATTTACATCAGCATAAAATTACCAGGTGCTACAAGTGGTGTTGTGGACCAATGAGGGACTCCCTGCAGTGGGAGTCCCTCATTGGTCCACAAACCTAAATCAAATACAACTCAATTATCTCATCCCATCCATGGGAACCTGGCTTATATTTATATTATTTTTATTAGATGGATACCAAAAACACTGCCTTTTTTGTTAGGGTTCTCAAGTTGGGCTACAGCTAGCTTTAAAACAGTACTGAAATAGAGCGATTGTTCACGCCACCATGCCTTGAATGGACACTGCTTGTCTTTAGATTTTCCCCTTGTACTGGTACTACAGTCTAAAAACCTGTATTGCTATGGGATGAAACTGATCAAAAGACAAACAAACACAGTTAAGAACAGCAATGAACCCACAAAGAATATCCTTCAAGCCAGTCATTTTTAATGTGTCTTATAAGATATACACCTTAAGCTATAAACACACAGAAGTTAATTTTTAAGGCTTTCTCTTCAGGCAAACATCTGCTTACCCATGGAAAAAGACCTGCTGAAAACTGCCTTTCCCCAATAATGCGGGTGAGTGTGGGTTCTTTTTATTGATGGCTGAAACAGGTGGGGAAGGGGGCATGGTTAGACCAGGGAGGGGAGAGTATGCCTGGGACTTTCATTTTGAAAACCCTGTGTGTACTTTCAGTGGACATATTTGCACCTGCTAATGTACATGCAGAGAAGCGAGTCCCATTTCTGTAGCTGTCATATTTTCAAAGAGAAACCCTATGCACGGTTTATCTTTGAAACTGAGCTTATAGTCTTGCGGGGTTCCAAAACCTGCCCCGATTGCACATAACTGATTTAAGCACATATCACGGAAGGCCTTCCTGTTATCTATAAACACACAATTTACTGATCTGAAAACTGAAGAGGATTCCATATTACCCTGCCACTGTGAGTTTGTAATAGGTATCACTTTTCACCTTTCAAAGTACTGGGTGTGTTCCAAACAAGTATAGACAGCAGGATAACATTTAATCCAAGTGAAAGACATAACTAAGCCAACTAAAAAGGGACGGAACTGTTTTTTAAACATATCTTGGCATTTTGAATTCAACCTCAGAATCCAGGAACACAAATGCTTTTTGCATTAAGCATTTGCATTTAATAATGCTTTACTAAGTTACTATATAGTAGGGGGGGTCTGCATTTGTGAGTATACCTTTCATTCGTTTGGGCGCCTAAAACTTAAGTGCGCGCATACCTACAAATTAATGACTGTACAATTGATTTGCACATGCAAAAACATCCCAACATACATACAAGGTATACATTTAAAATGAATGTTTGAAAATAACAGATAAAAACAAACACAAATTGGGAAAAATCTTGGAAATCACAAACCAAATTTTCACTGTGCACCTCCCTACCATATATAAACATCAATTGCAGCTATTTACATGTACAACGGTTCAAGTACACAGTAAAGGCAACATTTTCCTTCTATATATGAAAAACTGTATCAGCTTTGTGGTTCGTTTGAGGAAATGTGGGGCTAGAGTGGTGGGTGTTAAACTTTTATGTTCAGCAGAATGGAGATGATCTCCATAGTTTATAGCTGTGGCCATGCGCTACTCAAGTCTGAGCAAGAAAATGTATGTCTACATCTGAGAGAGGGACCTTTACAAACCCTGGAAGCTTATATTTAAACATCTGTTAGCTTAATGAAAGGTACCGTTCTCTATCCAACTGCTTCAATAGATTTAACATTTTTTTTTAAATTGTTGGTGGACCAACATCTTCTACAATAAAGTTGCATAAACACATAGCAGCAACATAAGAGCTAAGAATTCATTTTTTTTCTTTGGGCAATATGGTTTGATAAGGGGGGGAAAAGAGAATACACCATTCCAAGCTAACAAATGCATATGGTTCTGATGCTCAGAAATGGCAAAAAGAAAAAAGTAATCACCTGACATTCCAAGTACAGTGGAACCTCGGTTTTCGTGATTAATCCGTTCGAAAATGTCTGACTAAAACTGAATGTATGAAAACTGAAGCAATATTTCCCATAAGAAATAATGTAAATCCAATTAATCTGTTCCAGACATCCAAAAATATTAACAAAAAATACATTTTATAGATAACTATATTTTTACATACAGAAAACAATGAGAAATAAATATAAATGACTAATGAAATGGATAAATGAATTAACATCACTTTTACCCTTATTGGCATAAGACTCTTGTTGGCATATGGAAGACAGTCAATCAGCAAGAGAATCGAAATAAAGAAAATCCCACTTCTGGCTACAAGATGGTGCTCCATTTTCAACTGTACGAAAACCGAGACAATGTACGAAAACTGGGACAAAATCTCGATGAAAAAAGTCAATGAAAACCGAATCATACGAAAACTAGGGCATACGAAAACCGAAGTTTGACTGTATATATACATACATTAAAAAAAAAAAAAAGCTGCATCCCTTAAAAAAAAAGTTTCGAGAACTTCTGTTTCTGTTTGTAAAAAAATAAATCTGTATCTTTATGTGTGTGTGTGTATATATACTTTTTTTGGGACACCCTGTATATCTAATATCTATATATCTCATATCCAGTTGTCATTTGATTTAGAAAATTACATTTCTAAATAATCTTGTATAACTGCTATACTTAACTCATTATCACATTTTAAGCATCGCAATGACTTGTAAACCAAAGTGAGCATGTTTAAAAAGATCAGTATATAGTTTATTGTATAACCACCTTTGGACTAATAGTTTGATTATATACATACAGAGAGATAACAACCATTCTGGCTACTATGACAATTTCTTTTTACAGCCGCTGCCTGAATTATGCAAAAATTCAAATTGGTCTAATGTATTGTTATTTTTACACTGCAGGAAGATGCTACATTTTGGAATCTTAGACTGTCACATCAGGCGTCAAGTTCTTAAAAATTAAAATAAAATAATAATAAAACCCTTAAAATAAGTTATACTGGTTGCATCAAAATGGTCTTTATAGGTATACACAAAGGGTGCATACAGAAAATACAGAACACATTTACGTTAAACAGAAAATACATACTGTACAATCAACAAGAGAACTGCCTGATGTGCTGCATGACTGACATATTTAGGAGGCGCTGTGCGTGTCTGCTTCAACGTCCCACAGGCTAAGAGGTATTCTCTTGAGAAGCTCTATTTGGAAAGGCCTATGAAGATTTAATGGAGAATTTAGGTCGTGACTCACTTTGTGAAGAGTTGGCAGGGGACATGGCAGCTGAAGAAAGCATACCGACTTGATTAAGATCCACTGATTGTTTCCGAGAAAGACTGGGAGGCTTAGGAGGAGGAGGAGGAGTTGGGGATTTTAGGTGGCCACTCGCCTGCTGTGAACTAAAAATATTACCTGAAAAAGCACAAGTGCAACAGATTATGATTTTGAAAAGGCAGTGGTTAAGAACAAGCTATTTCCATTATATCTATTTTATTTATGCTTTTTAACTAAAAGCAAGTTACATCCCTCTACCAACACTGAGGCCTATGTACTAATGGTTTACTCCCATTTTGGGTCTACATGGAAAAATGCTTATGGTGTAGGGCCGAGGATCTCACCAAAATATCAAGGTGAGATATTTAGGAGCTTAGCATGGATAGCCCTTGCAAACAAAACACTGACAAGAAGCATTTGGCAGAAGGTGACATTTTACTTACCACTTAATGTTCTTTCCTTGAGTCCTGCTAGACCAGTCCCAGACAAGTGGGTTGTGTTCCCCTGCCAGCAACTTGGAGGAGACAAAGAACCAATGAAAAGCCCAGGTTTCAATGACATCACTCCTATGCCTCTATTCACCTCAGCCACCAGAAATCCCTTCAGTATTCATCCCAAAGTATATGGGAGAAATATAGCAAACCTCACACATACAGAGCTACTATCAGAGGCCTCCAGGCCTACTTAACAGTATCATTGGATCCAAATACACAAAAAGTGCTGAAATATAAAAGTAAACATCCAGAATCTGTCTCCATTGTCAAACTTGGACAAGTGTTCCGACAACTAGAGGGAATGAGTGAAAATCCACAAGCACACAGGAAAGGAAGCACAGAATTTGCAAAACAAGAGAAAAAATTCAAAGAATCAGAACAACAAACAAGGAAGAACAAGTGGCAAATGCACAAATACAGTGGGAGATATAGCACAGTTACTTACCTGTAACAGGTGATCTCTGGGAACAGCGGGAATAAGTCTTCACATATGGGTACGTCGGTACCGACGGAGTCTGCGCGGGAACGCTTCCCAGCGTCCAATCAAGAGCTTTTGGAAGCATCCCAGCACGCCTGCGTGCTGCCTTCCCGCCTTTCCCAACTGCCTCTCCTCAGTTAAGTTTTAAAGCTGAGACAAAGAGAGAGAGAGGAAAGGAAAGATAGATAGAGATACAACTCCTGGGGAGGTGGGAGGGTTGTGAAGACTTATTCCTGCTGTTCCCAGAGATCACCTGTTACAGGTAAGTAACTGTGCTATCTCCAGGAACAAGCAGGAATGAATCTTCACATATGGGGACTCCCAAGCTGAGATGCCTGGAGTCCCAGCATGTCATAGGCTGGAACATGCTATCTCCCAGAACACCAGGCATCCTGAGGATGGAGGGTAGGAGTTGAAGAAAGAAGGATGCTGTGGAACAGCTAATCTAGCATAGGACTGCAGAGATGGAGTCTATGTGTGGATGATGGTCATCAATAATATTGCAAAGGATATTGCAATATGGACCTCCCCTGACAGGATTTCACAGAAGTATGGCGGTTCATGGATCTACTGGGAAACCTAGTAGAGGAACCTTGAAGAGGACCTCACTGTAAGTGGAGGTAATAATCCTGTAGGAAAACCAGTGGAGGTCAGAATCTTGAAGGGAAACTGGGGTAGTCCAAAAACGGTGGGCCTTCAGCAGAAGGCTTTATGAGAAAAACCCTAGCTCTTTTGGAGGCAGAGTGAGTCACTCTTAGGAGCAAAAAGAGAAGGCTAACCGATTTGGACAAACAGGCACAGTCCTTGTGGGGAGAAAGGGTGTGGGAACTCCTTGTATCCCAAAAAGAGAGGACAAATGCCTGAGGCGTTAAAGCCTGTGATTAACTGAAGATCCACAATGTCTCTCCTAACTGGGGTAAGCTAGGAGAGATATTGGGCACGGAGAGCTTCAGAGGTACCTAAACAGTTAGGTTATGGTATAAAAATTGTTGACTACCACAGGAGTGGTTGTGTGTGTAGAACCCCAAACCTTCTAGATAGCATAGGTATGGGTAAAGCCCCTCTGTCAGAATCATATAGCTATATGAGGATAGACAGTGAGATAGATAAGTATGTGGATACATATCTATCTATAATAAAATATCTCAACAGATACATATATATATATAGATAGATATAGATAGATAGACATATAAGAATATATCTATAGTGAGATATGGTAGGGCATAAAATACACACAAAAAATAAATATGGATATGTAGGCCTACATATGGGTGTCTGCAATTAAACAGACAGATATGCCTACAGCATAGTGATCACATAGGATATGTGGAGAGGAAAGATTCATCTAATAACAAGGAGGTGGAACCTACTTGAGAAGACATATAGAGAATCTATTCCTCCTGGTCATGATCTGCAAGAATGCTAGCTAGTGAAAAATAACCAGGACTGTTACGTGAAAAACAAAGGACAATGTCAATGTGCAGCCAGCAAGTCCCGAGTCTTCCAGGACTCTAGCATGGTAAGTAGACAGAAGACGCCTAGAGATGAGATACCATGTTGACCTGCTTAAGGGCAAAGGTATCATGCGTTCTTACCATGAGGACGAGCATATCCCGGATTGGGAATACTATGGACCAAAGCAGGGAACTGGCAACTCCTTGAGCTTTCACGTAAGAGAAGGCCTATGTCCTTTATATCAAAAAAGGAGATAGTAAAAGAAGGGAGAACCTTCTAGTCATGGGAGACATGACTGAAAAGCCTTTTCTAACCAGCTAGGATAGCTGTTGGAGAAAAAAAACCCCATGCTTTCTAGCAAGGGCCCATAGTGGAAAGCTTCTCTGTAGATTGCAGAGGGCATGATGCAGGAGAATGAGGAGATAGAACTGGCTGTTAGAGAGCCAGTATCTCTGCCAACTATGCTGCCAAACTCAGGAAGCAATGTTCGTTACAAGAACACCTGTGACTGAGGACACTTTTCCAACAACAATCTCAATCAATAATACCTCTATACCCGTTAAAAAAGAGGTAAAATACTTGGGTGTAATAATAGATCATACTCTCACCATGCTACCTCACATAAAGAAGACAGTAAGAACCATATTCCTTAAACTCAAAACCATACACCTAAGGCCCCTCTTGGATACACATGACTTTAGATCGGTTGTCAATACACTCATCACACCCCATTTTGATTATTGCAACAGTCTCCTGATTGGCCAGCACAGAAAAACACATACCTATTACAAAGAGCCCAGAACATCTGTGCAAAAGTAACTACCAAAGCTCGTCTAACAGACCATGTGACTCCTATACTCCTAGAACTACATTGGCTCCCCATAAACAGCCGTATTAGATACAAAATTCTCCTAACAACATTCAAGCTCCTAAATGACATCGACCCATCACATCTATCAACATTACTACAGACCCCATCTGAATCAAGAGCTCGCAGACAAAATGCAGCCCACTCACTTGATATACCAAAATCATTCAAGAAGACTAAAAAATCCACAAGTGACAGAGCCTTCACGTTCACTGCCCCTATGCTCTGGAATGATCTCCCACTAGACCTCCGCACCATAAAAGACCTCGCCCAATTTCGGAAGGAACTCAAAACTTACCTATTCTCCGAACATTTCCAAATCCCCTACCCCCCAAGCTCTGTCCCACAACATCCACAGACACACCAACTCAGAACTCCCTAAACCACAACTAGACAACCCCACACAGCCCCCCCCACACACACACAAAATTCTTGAAAAAATGAAAATAAATTCCACCACCTACACATGATGCACGATTTTTATGAAAACCCCTGTATAGAATCACTTGTAAATAACCTATGTAAATAGTTTGGACAGTTTTTTACATCTGTCATTATTTGTAAAAAGTTAGAAAGTTTCTCTGTTTCAATGTAATGTATATCTATTTCCATGTAAAAAGTTAAAAAGTTCTCTGTTCAATGTAAAGTATACAGAAGTATACATAATTTGTTAAATTGTTCCATGTAAACCGCCCTTGATCACTGGAAGGGGCGGTATAGAAGAAATAAGTAAATAAATAAATAAATAAATAAAATGAAGATGGCAGAATAGAAGACAATCTAGAAAGCTTGTAGTGAGATGATCTCCAAGAGAGATGAAGCACTGACTTGGAGCCACTACTAAGATTAGACAAAATGTTAGTGGAGCACAATCTGGTTGTTTGTGGACAAGAACCAGTGGTCCAAACATTAAAGCTCTTGAATAGGCAGCTGTTAGCAAGACAGCAGAAAGAATCTTACTGTTCAAAAACAGAAAGAACAGACAGAACAGGAGTAGGAAACTCTGGACATGTCTGATAAGCTGCCCCAAAGCAAGATTGAGCAGAGGAGGTAAACTCCGCACTGGAAAGTGAGAAAAGTAGAGAGGCTGAAGAAAAAGCCTCCCAGTAAGTAATTCCCTCTTACAGGGGAAAAACTTGGTAAGAGGGTGAAGAGAATGGAGCTGAAGAAGACTTACGAAGTAGGAAGTCTATAGAAAGGAAAGATACATGCTGGCACAGGAACTATCATTTGATAGTGGTTAGACCTCTTTCCCTAGCAGGAAAAAGAGGAGAAACCTGTGACCTATAGGCATGAATATCCTGACAGCTCATAGAAATATAGAAAAAATGGATATCTTTTGGAAAGGGATCCATGTGTAGGGGTTAGAATGAAGCGGTGGATTGCCTCCATTGAGAAGAAGCAACTGTAGATGCTAACCCCAAGAGTCACAAGCATCTGATGATAATTGATCAGAAACCCTGCAGATGCTGGGTTTGCTGAGCCTGGTGAGAGGTTGGATTCTTCAGACCAGGACGATGCCTCCCCTGTCGGAGTACATTTGTATGATGGGCAAGTGATGAATAAAACCTTCTCCTGTGGGAAGAAAGTTTGGTAGGAGATTTCCTACCTAGTGGGACAGAAGAAGGTGTAGAACAAACCTTAGGAACAGGTAAATCAGTGGATAACTGAGTAACCTGACGTAAAGACTCCTTGTTGAAAAGATTTTCTCCAGTGCAAGGAGTATGTCCCAGACATTGTTGTGCCCATTTGTCCAAGTCTGAAGATTGGAGCCAGGCTCTACGTCGTGCCCCTATAGCAATAGCAGAAGTTCTGCTAACAGACTCAAAAGAGTCTAGGGAAGCACGAGAAAGAAACCAAGAAATATTATGGATATGCTTAAGCAGTGAAGAATAGTCTTTACTCCTAGAATCTGGAAGGAAAGGAGTCAAAAGATGTAACTGCTTTGTGACCTCCTCAAGAGAAAGACTCATATAAAAAATATATGAGAGAATTCTTGCAGAAAGCATAGATGTCTGGAAGGTTTGACGTCCAAAGGCTAGTCTCTTAGACTCACGACCTGGCAGATAAGAAGAGTGCTTTTTCTTACTCTTTACCCGCCTCATTGCTGATTCCACTACTATGGAATGATGAGGAAGTTGAGTCTTTTGAAACCCTGGAGAGGGGGGCACCTGATATAAAAGATCAGTTGCCCTGGGAGGTGGGGGTACACTTAAAGGTGTTTCCCACATTCCTAGAAGGAGATCCTGCAAGGAATGATGCAAAGGAAGCATTATGTTGTCCTTAGCCTTGGCAGAAACAGAACCTTGTGCAGGATCATGTCCTGGAATAGGAATGGCAAGAGATCTTGCTATATCCAGGAGGAAACTCTGAAAGGAGGGATCTCAAACAGGAATCTCTCCTGGACAGGGTAGATCTAAAGAACTAGCCTGAGCATCCACAGAGTTATCCAAATATATAGGAATAGAAGATCCTGCAGAGTGCAGTGTGGAATGCTTAAAAGATGGTTGCTGGTACTGGCTGTCAGGAGCAGCCCCCATCCTTACTACATCGTCCATGCCAGGTATCGACTCCAAGCTTGGTATAGAATGGAGTGATCCTGTTGAAAAAAAGCATGGCAGGAATTGGCGACGATGCTACTGTGGGTACCGGTACCGATGCTGATACCGGTACCGATGTCAGAGTCGAACCCGACAAAGACATCAGAGCAGTCATCGGTGACAGTTCAATCGGTACCGAGGTAACCGAAAACCTCCGGCCGCTATCCTCGGTACCGAAGCACCGGTATCGATCGGTGTCGGTACCAAAATCTATTGGTACCCAGTCATCTAGACTAGAGATCGATTCCAAACTCGGCATCGAGGGCAAAGAGCCTGATAAGCGAAGCATGGAAGGCACCGACCGTGAAGGTAATGAGGACATCGGTACCAACTTCGGTACCGTGTCTGATACCAGTGAAGGAAGGGCAACCAGTGGCAACTCAATCGGCGTCGGGGGAACCGAGAGTTGCAGATCCGAAACATCGGAACCGAGCCTTCGGTACCGTCGAGAGCCGGTACCAAGGCGAGTCGGTACCCAGTCCTCCAGACTGGAGATCGATTCCAGACTCGGCATCGAAGGAAGCGAGGCTATCGATGCACATCTGGAGGGTACCGACGTCAGTTGGAGTATCGGTGTTGGTACCGATAATGGAAAGTCAATCTGGAGGGTATCCACCGGTCCCGAAGGTACCGAGGACGCCAGAAGACGATCCCTGGTGAGAAGTGTTTCATCCAACACCAGTGCCGATGCCGGGGTATCGGTACCGCTCGAAGCGGATGCCACCACCGTACATGGCTTAGGTATGTTCTGTGGGGGGTGAACCCCAGGAACAACCTGAAACCCCTTATAGGCTTTGGAGACCGAAGACTCCCGTCGGGGTTTTGAAGCCAGTGGGCCCTCGAGGGCAAGGCCGGAGCCGTCTACATGCTGCGTATGAGACCTACCACTTGAGGACTGGCTAGTCTTAACAGACTGTTTGTGGGTTACCTGATCCTGTGTGGATGAAGAAGGGGACGATGCCCCGAAGTTGGCAACCGTGTATCGAGGGAGCCTCGATGTTGAAAACCTCTTCTTACCAAACTGTTGTCAGGACCCAAGCAGGTTAGACACCGACTTTGAGGGTCTAAAAATAAAGTTGTACAGCCACAGTCTGAACATTTCTTGGAGAAAGTGTCTGGCGGTTCCATGAAGGAAAAAGAAGAGGCCTAAAAGGCCTAAGAGACCGTGGGACACTATGAAGAAAAAATATCCCGTGGAAAAGGAAAATTTTTCAAGAAAAGAAAAGAAAACACTGGCGGTACCGGTGGCGTCGGGAAGACAGCCGCGACCACAAGAAAACTAAAAACAAGAATTTTCTGCGGTGACAGGAGGATGTCCTGCCGGCTCCGCGGAAAAACGAAAACTGAGGAGAGGAGAGGCAGTTGGGAAAGGCGGGAAGGCAGCACGCAGGCGTGCTGGGATGCTTCCAAAAGCTCTTGATTGGATGCTGGGAAGCATTCCCGCGCAGACTCCGTCGGTACCGACGTACCCATATGTGAAGACTCATTCCTGCTTGTTCCTGGAGATAAAATGTTACTCCAGGACCCCTTTGTCGATCACAAACAGAAAGATGAATGGTTAAGGAGAGGTGAACAGGAGTCGAAAGATGAGAAATTGATAGTTGCAATCCAGGACAGCAGATTACGAATGAGATGGTTTACAATGAGCACTGAAAAAACTGGCAACGAATACATATGTTGATTCTATATGAAAAACCTGGAAACAGCGACTCACCTCACAGCTGGCTGTGAAGTTCCAATGGCAAAAAATTTCTTTACAGAAAGGCACAACAAAGTAGCATGCCTCATTCACTGGAAACTCTGGAAACACTACAACACCACAGTGCCTGAAAAGCACTGGGATCATGATCCTAAGAGAATTATAGAGAGGGAAGAGGTTATGATCACCTGGGACATTTCCATTCCGACAGATAAGAAACTGAATGCGAGGAAACTGGACATTGTTGTACAGGGGAAAAACACCAGAACAGCAACAATAATAGAGGTGTCTATTCTGAGTGATTACTCTGAATCGTATGAAGAAGCAGAAGGTACTGAAGTACCAAGAAATGCAGTTAGAGACCAAGTAAATGTGGCAGAAAGATACAGAAATATTTTCCATTCTACTGGGAGCCACAGATTCGATAAAGAAGACTTTTCAAGCACATCTTGACAAACTATCCATACGAGTGTTACATTTTACGAACTCAAGAAGGAAGCTCTCTTTGGCACAATGCAAGTACTACACCAAGCATTAGTAGTAAATTTAAGCGACTGAGATCATACTCCACATACCCTGGCTTAGAAGTGAGGTTCATGACTGTCATGGTATGCACAAAGCTAATCCATTTGGAGAAACTACCCCTCAACTGTGGGCAACAATGAGTGAGCAACAGTAGAGAACTATGTTTAGGAAAGCATAAACCTAAGGCTGTCAGTAGACGATACACCTACAGTTTCAGGGGAAGGCTCTGGACTTGTCCAGAAGGACTCAAGGAAAGGACATTAACTGGAAAGTAAAATGTCACCTCCTACTAGACCAGTCCAAACAAATGAGATGTATATCAAAGCTACAACTCCACTGGGCGGGAAGACACAGCGGCTTGCAAAACCCTTCTGCCAAAGGCCATGTCCACCCGTGCGTGGACACCCAAGCAGTAATGATTCACAAAAGTCGAAAGTAATGCCCACATCACTGCCCGACAAATATCTACAGGAGCTACTGAGCTCCGCTTGGCCAACTGGGATGCTTGTGCGCAGGTAGAATGGGCACGCATAGCCTCCAGAACCGGCCAATTCCGCAAGAGATATGGTGAGGTAATGGACTCAATCTGGTGCCCCAATGTCGACTTAGCTGCCACGTTACTCTTGCGCAAGCCAGCAAAGAGCACAAAAAGATGTGGAACGAATTCATAACCTCCAAGTACCAGAGATGTACCCTCCAGACACCTACAAGGTGAACAATCTTATCTTTCCCCCAACACTGCTCCTTCGAGGAGGGCAGGCAGACCACCTGGGTCATATGAAAGGGAAAAAGCACCTTAGGCAAGCACAGGCTGAATGGAAATGGCCTCTATACATTCCTCCTCCTCCTCACATGCCTGACCCTGCCTTACTAGCCATGCACTTCACCGACAAAGTGCAAGCCCTCCGCCTACTGTTTCCTGCTTGCCACCCCTTTTTCTCCTACCTTTTCCAACCCTCTTTACCCCATCCTCCGTCCAGCACAAAAGGTCCATCATTTTCTCATCTTTGGTCCTCTTTTTGGCCCATTGCTCTTTTTGAGCTGTCTAAAGCCTTTGCCACCACCTGCAAAACAACTTGCCAATCCGACTCCATCCCTTCTCGCTGGATGTCTGAACCCTCTCTAGCACTCGTTCCGCTTATTCTATTTTCAACTCCAGTCTTCACTCCGGTTCCTTCCCATCCCCCTGGAAACATGCCCTGATCCAGCCCATTCTCAAAAAAGCTTCCCTGGATCCTTCTGTCCCTGCCAATTGGCACCTCATCTTCAATCTCCTGTTCCTCTCCAAACTCCTAGAAAAACTAGTCTTCACCCAGCTCTCCTCCCATCTTGATTCTACCTTAGCACTTCATCCTCATCAGTAAGGGTTTCTGCCACAGCCATAGCACAGCCTTCTCTCTTTTCTGAATGGATTGCACACTGCGCATGACCATGGCTCTATTTCCCTTGCAGTTTCCCTCAACTTGTCCACTGCTTTTGATTCAGTCGATCACCATACCCTCCTCACTCACCTTCATGATGTAGGGACTTCTGGTACTGTCCCGCCTCTGGTTCCACTCCTTCCTTACCAACAGGTCCTTTTTGGTTCTCTCTGGGTCCGCCTCCTCGCCCGTAACCCCGCTCTCTTGTGGTGTCCCTCAAGGGTCCGTCCTAGTCCCACTCTTGCTCAACATTTTCCTGGCCCCCTAACCCTTTTGTTCCAGCAGTATGGCATCTCAGCGTACTACTACATGGATGATATCATCCTTCTCTACCACACAGACTCTTCCACCCCAGATATTGCCCCTCTCAACGCCTGTATCTCCCGTATTGATTCATGGATGTTTTCTAACTACCTTCATGTTAACCTTTCTAAAACTATGGCTATATGGTTCATCTTTGGTGGCACCACTCCCCCTATTGACCTCTTCTTTTCCTCCTCCCCCATCCCTATTGTCTCTTCCTTGCGCTATCTCGGCATCACCCTTGATTCCGCTTTGTCATTTCAAGATCACATATCTGTAGTCCAACCTCCTTCTATTCTCTAAGGCAAATTCGTGCCGTCCGTTCCTTCCTCCCTACCTCTTCCTTGACTATTCTGCTCCTTTCTCTCATCTCAGAGTGTAGTCCTAGAGAATCTCCGACCCCTTATGACCAACACAACCCTCAACTTAGACGATCTCATATCCAAATGGGACGAGAACCTTAGAGCTGCCTCCCATCCATCATACACCGAAAAGAAAATAAAACAACGGTAACATGCACCATGGTTCTCCAATGACCTACGCAAACTTGAGAGACGGTGGCGCCGTACCCACTCCCCCGAGACACATGCTGCATACAACTCATACTTAATTACTCACCATGAGAAGATAATGCAGAGAAGGAAACTTTACCACACAGGTATATTAAAACGCTCCATCAATAAACCACATGCCCTGTTCAATATTGTAAAGTCTATAACAGGGGAGCCGGTGTCAGCTCAACCATCAATGCCTCAACCACAGGACTACTCAAACTACTTACAATCAAAGATGATTAAGACCAACACAAACATAAGAGTCAGTAACCTCTTCGTATCGCCTAAAGCACCCCAAGCAACACCATGATGCAATTTCACCATGGTATCTAATAAAGAGGTTGAGGACATTATAGCCTCTATCAACCCCAGCACAGCACCCAACGACCCCTGCCCAGCAAGCTGGATCAGGGAACTTCGACACGACCTAAGCCAAATCCTGAGCAAAATACTGAACCAGTCCTTTTTAACTGGTTCGTTCCCGCAGAGCCTAACACACACCTCAATCAGGCCGCTACTGAAAAACAGCAGACTAGACCCATCCAAAGTGGAATCGTTTAGACCAATCTCGAGCATCCCCCTGCTTGCCAAGATCATCGAAAAAGCTGCTCAACAACAAATCCAGCATCATATCGATACTGAAGCACCGCTAGATCCATCCCAACACGGCTTCAGGGAAGCACACGGAGTTGACACCGTCCTTACAACCCTCTTCAACGACTTGGTCACAGGAATAAACACCTAACAAGGATTCGTCCTCATCTTCCTGGACATCTCTGCCGCCTTCGACTCTGTGAACCATGATATACTCTTACAACGCCTAAAAGAAAAGGGGATTCAAAGCACGGCACTGGAATGGTGCAAATCCTACCTATCCAATAGGTGGCAACAAGTCAAGGCAGGCCACACATCCTCAGAACCATTTCTGCAGACACAGGGGGTGCCTCAAGGTTCGTCCTTATTGGCACTGATGTTTAATATCTACATGCAGCCGATATGTGATTTGATCCGATCCTTCAACGTACAATGCCTTGCTTATGCAGATGACATCCTCCTTTACATGCCGTTCACAATTGACCAACCAGTGCTCTCCCCAATAATAAGATGCTTCGAAGCTGTAGCTGACTGGCTGTTGACACAAAATCTACAGATCACCATGACAAAACTGATGTTCTATTCGTCAGGAGGAACCGGAAGTTCATACCTCCCCCATCACTACATGCCAACAATGTAGAGTTGAAATCCAAATCCACAATCCGTTATCTAGGCATCACGCTTGATCAGCACCTGGATATGACAACACATGTGAAAAACGTCACAAAGGCAATATTATCATAAGATCAGAACGCTGCGTCACCTTCGCCCCCTACTGGATTTCACCGACTACCGGACAACCTTCCAGGCATTAGTCCTCCCACATCTGGATTTCACTAACATCATCCTCCACGGACTCTCACAATCAACCTTAAATCCGCTCCGCCTAGCTATGAATGCAGCTGCAAGAGTCCTTTCTGGATCGTCAAGATCTGACCACATAACGCCAATCATGAAAGAACTGCATTGGCTACCAATACATGTCAGACTCCAATACAAGTCAATAGTCCTTACATTCAAAGCCCTAAATAACCACCCCCCTACGCCAATCAGCAAGCTAATCCACAGTACCCCGGAAAATAGAAACAGGAGACCTACAACAATGAACACCTTAGTAGTCCCCAAAATGCACAAAGACAACCTCCAACAGGGCCTTCTCCATATTTGCTCCTTTAAATTGGAATGCCCTTCCCCATGAAATCCGAGGCATCAAAAGTCTAGCCCAATTCAGAAAAGCCTTGAAACACCAACTGTTCACAAAATTCTACCCGGAAACCATTCGAGGTAAACACTCAATTGGCAACCTACCCGCATGCCCCAGCCGCCCTAACACCCTAACACAAACAGAAAATGGTTAGCCTACACATAAGCCCCACCGCTAACCATCACACGTGTACTATCCACCCACAAATGCACATGTAACAACTAGATGAGTTAGAGAAGTGTACATAGGATAAAGTTAGCTTGTACATAGTTTTCCCGGTTTATTCCATGTTTAATATCCTGTTTCACTGTAAACTCAATGTTGCCTGTATGCATTGTAGTATGTTTCTGTTCGATGTACACCGCACTGATTACAATAGCGCGGTATAGAAGAAATGTTAAATAAATAAATAAATAATGTCTCGTTTGGATTACTGTAACATCTCTTTAGCTGGCCTCCCCCAATACCAACTACACAGACTCCAACTTGTACAAAATACGGCAGCCTGCATTCTCACACACGCTTCCTGTTCAGATCATGTCACTCTCCTCATCATCAGTCTCCACTGGCTCCCTGTGGCTTCAAGAATCCAATACAAAATCCTCACTTTCATCCATAAAGCAATTGATACTGGTATACCACAATATCTTTCTAACCTGGTCCGCCTTCACACCCCCCAGCATTTACTCTAACCGCATGTCCCTCCCTTCCTCTTCCCAGGCCCATTTGGAGTCCACTCGATCATCCGCTTTCTTTTTCTCGGCCCCAGGCTTTGGAACTTGCTCCCACCGGCCTTCCATTTGGAACCCTCTTTTAGCAGTTTTAAAGCGAGGTTAAAGACTCACCTTTTCTACACAGCCTTTGATCTCACTCCTCTGTCTCCCCCTACCTTTCCCAGTGATGTCTTGCCCCTCTTTCACTCAAGGCCCTCCCTTACCTGTTCCTTCTCTTTATACTATTTCTTTCCTGTTCAATCATTGTCATTCTGTTTCCTTTCCTAGTAGCGTTTAATTTAAATTTTTACTGTAAACCTCTCTGATACTCATGTGTGGGCAGTATATTAAAACCTGAATAAAGATAAAGTATCTCAGCAAATCAGAGCCTGCAGCCTGGAAATCTGCCTTGTGGAACAAATTGTGACCAAGACGACAGCCTTGAGCACCAAATCATTTATGGTAGCGTGCTTCAAAGCTCAAAGGGCGCTGCCATCAGGGCCCTGAGCTCCAGACACAGATACCAGAAAGGCATCACAGATCAAAGGGGAGTATGCAGATGTTGAACCTCCTGGAGAACGCATGTGATGTCTGGGTGCAAGGATAGGGGACTTACCAGCCACCGGACCTTGGAAAAAGGATAAGCCTGCCACCTGAACTTTCAGGGAGCTGAGGAAAAAGGCCCGTCTACAGGCCATCCTGTAGAAAGGCCAACAGAGTTGCCACCTTGGTCGCCTCAGGGGCTAACTGCTGAGTGCCGCACCATTGCTCAGAGGCACCAGATCCACCTGTATGCCACCTGTAGACCTCCGGGCTCCGAGCAGAGTAGAGACCATCACAGGAGAATAGCCCTTATGCGTTAAGCATCTCCTTTCAATACCCAATCCGTAAGCAGGAAGGGAAGTGGGTCCTCCAGGACGATTGGTCCATGCCATAATATGCCCTGAGATGGAGGCAACCAAAGAGGAGGCGCCTGTAGGAGCCGCATCAGGTCTCCGGACCATGCTCTCCTCTGCCAATCTAGCACCACCAGAACAATCCTGTCTGGATGGCGTTCTACAGGCTGAAGTACAAGCCCCGCCAGGGGCCACAGAGGACACACATACAGCAGGTTATGGCTATGGTTATGGTTATGGTTTAGGCATTTGATATACTGCCCTTTACTTACGCATCAAGTCAAGGTGTTGACTTGGCCAAGGCTGGGTGAAGGTGTCAATGCCCTTGGACCCTGCCTCTGTGTGGCGACTGAAGAAGTGGCAAACTTTGGCATTGGCGCAGGTCACCATCAGATCCATTTCAGGGCAACTCTAGATACACAGAATCAACTGAAATGCCTCCAGACTCAATTCCCATTCTCCAGGATCCAGGAAGTGCCGGCTGAGGAAATTCACTTCCACACTGTCTGTCCTGGCAATGTACAGAGCTGACAAGGCTAGGAGGTTCTTCACCGCCCAGGCAAACAGAAGAGCTATCTCCAGAGCTACTCCGGTACTCCTCATGCCGCCTTGCCAATTGATATAAGTCACTGCCGTGGAGTTGTCTGAAAACACTTGAACTGCCCAGCCCTCGACTAGGGGCTGGAAGCACAGAAGAATCAACCTTATGGCCCTCGCCTCGAGGTGGTTGATTGACCACACCGCTTCCCTGTGCCTCCAATGGCCCTGGGCTGTATGGTCATGGCAATGGGCTCCCCAGCCCAGGAGACTGGCATCTGTCATCAGGAGAATCCAGGAGAAACTTTCCAGCAGCATGCCCTTCCTAAGATGACAGGGCTCCTGCCACCACCACAAGCTGGACCTCACCATCAACGGGCGCGGGAGCCTGTGCTCAAACTCCTGAGAACTCAGGGACCATCGAGCCAGCAAGGACTACTGGAGAGGACGCAGGGAAACATGAACCCATGACACCATCTCTATGGTCACTGCCATCAATCCAAGGAGCTGAAGATAATTCCAGACTCAGTCTGCTGCACACAAAACAGCTCCAGGCAATCCAACAGTCATTTGACTTTCTCTTCTGGCAGGAAGACTGCCCACTTGAGTGTTGAAATGTGCTCCCAGAAACTCAGAAGACTGGGAAGGCAACAACTGGCTCTTTCCCAGATTGATCACCCAGATGAGGCTTTCCAAAAAGGACACCACTCAGGCCACCACCTATGATGCTTCTGAAAAGGAACTGGCCCGGATGAGCCATTCGTCCAGATAAGGATGGACACAGATCCCTTGGCACCGCAGCTGCTACCACCATTACCTTGGAGAACATCCTCAGGACAGAGACAGCGGCAAACTGAAAGTGAAAGCCAAGTATGGCAAAATGCAGATACTAATGCTGATCTTCACAGATCAAGATATGAAAATACTCCTCGGTCAGATCCAGAGAAGCCAAGAATTCCCCTCGGTGCACTGCTTGCATGACGGAGCTCAATATTTCCTTCAGGAGGTGCAGAATGCGCAAGTGCTCGTTGACCCTCTTGAGGTCCAGAATGGGCAAGAAGGAATCGTCCTTTCTGTGCACCACAAAATAGATGGAATATCTGCCCTTCCCCTGCTCATCTGATGGGACAGGTACCAATGCCTTTGAGTGCAGCAACGTATCCAAGGTAACCTGCACAGCAGTACCTTTGCTCACAGAGCCACAAGAGGAGATGACAAAGGCATCTGGAATTGGTTCTTTGTACTCCATGACATAGCTGAACTGAATGATGTCTAGCACCCAGTGAAGCCTGCCTCTGGATGAACCTGGGAATGGGCCCCCAAATTTTCACTGCACACCCTGGGAGAGTCCTCATCTGGAAGGGGCAGAATCCCTGGGCCCATGCGCTCCACGAAAGGACTGAGAATGAGCTGAGGGAAAGAAAGGTTTTCCAAGATCGGTAATGCTGAGAGTCCTGAGATCACTGGTAATCAGGCCAGATCACCCTCGTGAATGGGCAGAGACTGATGTGAAAGGAGCACCAGCCCACTTCATAGGCCTCTTGGAGCTGTCCTCCGGAGGGTGGTAAGATTTTGTTCTGCCCAAGTCCTTTACCAGCTTTTCCAAATTGGCTCCAAACAGAAGCTTCCCCTTAAAAGCCAGTTGGGCCAACCAGGCTTTGGAAGACGTGTCCGCTGCCAATTGCCTGAGCCAAATCCAATGCCATAACACTGTCGTCAGGGCACCATCCCTGGCCGCCAAATATACCAGGTCATACGTGGCATCAGAAAGGAAGGTCATAGCAGACTCTAAAAGAGGGATAGTATTATCTGGCGGAAGACACTGAATCTACTGGAGCAGGGCTCGAGACTTCAGGCTGGTACATACCACCAGCTGCAGGATATTAGCCACCACAGTGAACTGGCTCCGCAACAACGAAAGCACCCTGCGGTCCAGAAAATCCTTTAAGGCTGATCCGCTTTCCACAGGAATGATGGTCCATATGGTAACCGCTGTAACCTGCGCATCCACCTTGGGATTGCCAAACCACTCTAGCACTCCTTCTTCAGGAAGGCGTAGATCTTTTTACACACCCTTAGCCCCTTAGGCGGCGTGTCGGGAGAATCCCACTCTGACTGGATCAAATCCTTTATCATATTCAGGAACAGGGAGACAGTAGTGGATTGCAGCACCCCTTGAAAGAGCAGATGTACTTTCTGTTGCTCCGTGCTGGAAGCGACTGCCAGTTTAAGGCAGATGAGATCCTGGCAATCAATACTGCCAGCAAGTCCTTCCAGGATAGGCAGATCACTTCGGCCTCTGCACAACCTTCTGAAGGCAAGAGTAATTCTTCATCCACATCAGAGCCCAGTACTGAGCTATCTGAATCTGAGTAATAGTCAAAAACTCTTATAGCTCCCAGCCGCTCCCCATCTCCAAGAAGGCATCCCTTGCAGGGGATGCTCAGCCAAAGATAATTGGACAGGACTTCCACTCTCAGCCTGCCCCACATGAGAAAGCACAGTTACTTACCTGTAACAGGTGATCTCTGGGAACAGCAGGAATAAGTCTTCACATATGGGTATCGTCGGTACCGACGGAGCCTGCGCGGGAACGCTCCCCAGCGTCCAGTAAGAAAGCTTTTGGGAGCATCCCACAGTGCCTGCGCGCTGCCTTCCCGCCTTTCCTAACTGCCTCTCTCCAGTTTGAGTTATAAAGCTGAGACAAAGAGAGAGAGAGAGAGAGAGGAAAGGAAAGATAGATAGAGAGATACAACTCCTAGGGGAGGTGGGTGGGTTGTGAAGACTTATTCCTGCTGTTCCCAGAGATCACCTGTTACAGGTAAGTAACTGTGCTATCTCCAGGAACAAGCAGGAATGAGTCTTCACATATGGGGACTCCCCAGCTAGAGATGCCTGGGAGATCACCCAGATTGTGAGTCCCTGGGAACGGCTCTACCTCTACCCATGAATCTCAGGCATCCAGTTCAGGGATGGAGGGTAGGAGTTGATTAGGTATGGAACAGGTGTTTGAGAACAGCCTGACCAAACAAGGCATCCCGGCGGGAGTCCTTGTCCAAGCAGTAATGGGCTGTGAAGGTATGAACCGATGCCCAAGTGGCCGCTCAACAGATTTGGTCGATGGACACAGAGTTTAGATGAGCCATAGAGGTTGCCATGGCCCTCACATTGTGAGCTGTGACATGGCCCTCCAGAGAAAGGTTCTTACTTTGGGTAGGCGAAGGAAATACACTGAGCAATCCAATTGGACAGAGTTCTCTTAGAGACTGGAAGTCCTAAATGAGAAGGATCAAAAGCAACAAAAAGTTGAGAGGACTTTCTATGTTGCTGTGTCCTGTGTAAGTAGAAAGCAAGTGCTCTTTTACAATCCAGGGTATGAAGATTCCTCTCTGCACTTGATGCATGAGGTCCTGGAAAAAAGACAGGTAAAAAGACCTCCTGGTTCAGATGAAAAGGTGAGACCACTTTAGGCATAAAGTGTGGATTAGTTCTGAGGACTACCTTGTCATGATGGATCCTTGTATAAGGAGCATTAGCCACTAAAGCTTGCAGCTCACTGATACGGCGAGCTGAGGTGACTGCAATGAGAAAAATAACCTTCCAAGAAAGGAATTTTAAGGAGGTAGTGGCTAAGGGTTCAAAGGGTGGCTTCATAAGCTGGCCAAGAACCAGATTCAAGTCCCAGGCCACTGGAGGTGGTCTAATGGGAGGTTTAGCCAAAAGAAGGCCTCTCATGAATCTTGCTATAAGAGGATGAGAGGAAATAGGTTGTCCATTGAGAGGCTTAAGGGATGCTGCAATAGCACTCAAATGGACTCTGATTGAATTTGTTTTAAGGCCTGCATGGGATAAATGCAGCAAATAATCTAGTAAAGAATGCAAAGGTATTGCAAGAGGGTTGAGACCCTTCTCTGCACACCAAATGGAAAACCTTTTCCATTTAAAAGCACATGAACGTCTGGTGGAAGGCTTTCTGGAAGCATGAAGGATATCCTTCACTTGCTGAGAAAGTTGTAAATCTTGAAGGTCTAGGCCTTCAGCAACCAGGCCCTGAGATGAAGAGACTGAGGATTTGTGTGCCACAAGGTTCCCTCCTCCTGGGAGAGGAGATCTGGAGCAGACCCCAGGTCTAGGGAGGGAGCTTGAGAGAGATGCAGAAGTAGAGGGTACCACACTTGGCGTGGCCAAAGTGGTGCTATGAGGATCATAGTCCCTTTGTCTCTCTGAAGCTTGAACAGAGTCTTGGGGATTAGGGGAATAGGTGGAAAGACATAAAGGAAGTCTTGCCCCCAATGAAGGAGGAAGGCATCCTTGGCCTGAACTCCCTGACATGGAATCCTGGAACAGAACCGGGGAAGTTTGGCATTCCACGGACTTGCAAACAGGTCTATGTCAGGGGTACACCAAATCCGAAAAATTCTGGCTATCTGATCCCCATGGAGGGACCATTCGTGCGGAAGCAGAACTCGACTGAGTCTGTCTGCCCAAGAGTTTTGAACTCCTGGAAGATATACTGCCATGAGATGGATTTGATGCTCTCTGGCGAAGGCCCACAATCTCAGAGCTTCGTTGCAAAGCAACAGAGAGCCAGTTCCCCCCTGCTCGTTCACGTAGAACATAGCTACCTGGTTGTCCGTGTGGATGAGGACTGTCTTGTAGCTGAGCAGGTTGTGGAAGACTCAGAGCCAGAAAGATTGCTCTGAGCTTTAAGAGGTTGATATGAAGATATGTCTCCTGTGGAGACCAGATGCCCTGGGTTGAGAGATCTTGTAGATGAGCCCCCCAACCCTTTGGAGAGGCATCTGTTGTAAGGGTTGCTTGGGGTAACACCTGTTGAAAGGGGGACCCCAGCAACAGATTCTGAGTGGACTTCCACCAGTGGAGGGACGAAAATAGGCAAGTGGAGGTTGCTATTTTGTCTGACAGGCAACCTGATGCCTGGGTCCATTGGGTGGATAGGGTCCACTGAGCTGCTCTCATGTGAAGGCGAGCATAGGGAACCACATGCACCGTGGATGCCATGTGGCCTAAAAGTTGCAACATCTCTCGAGCAGTTAAATGGGATTTTAACTGAATCTGGGAGGCTAACTGCACCAAGCGTAGGCAACGGGCCTGAGGAAGATATGCCCTTGCAGTTGTGGTATCCAGTAAGGCCCCTATGAACTCTAGAGACTGAGTAGGGGGTAAGATGGGATTTTGGAATGTTGATTACCAGTCCCAGATACTGAAGAACACGCCTTGTGCAGGCTAGAGAAGTCTGGGCCTCTGACTGGGATGGAGCTCGGATGAGCCAGTTGTCCAGATATGGGAATACGAATATTCCTAGAGTGCGTAGGAATGCAGCTACTACTGCCATGCATTTTGTGAACACTCTTGGAGCAGAGGCCAGACCGAAAGGAAGCACTTTGTATTGGTAGTGCTTTCCTTGGTACAGGAAGCGAAGGAATCTTCTGTGTGTTGGATGGATGAGAACATGGGTGTACGCATCCTTGAGATCTAGAGAACAAAGCCAGTCCTGACTCTGGAGGTATGGAAGGAGAGTTCCGAGAGAAGTCATCTTGAATTTCTCCTTGCATAGAAACTTGTTCAATTCTCTGAGATCTAATATGGGTCTGTAGCCCCCTGTTTTCTTTGGGATGAGAAAATAGGGGGAGTAGAACCCTGAGCCCTGTTGAAGAAGGGGTACTTCTTCTATTGCCCCTTGGGCAAGAAGGGTAGCAATCTCCTGACCTAGAAGGTTGAGGAGAGATGTTGGAGAATTGAACTGTTTCACCATGGTGTGAGGAAGAAGGTTTAAGAAATGAAGTTTGTACCCTTCCCTTATGATGGAGAGGGTCCACTGCTCTGCTGTGATTTGTTCCCATCTGGGAGCAAAGTGAGCTAACCTTCCTGGGATGGTGAGGGGCTCTGGATGTTCTAGAGCCAGTAAGGCTAAGTTCTCTAGTGGAAAGTCAAAGGCCCTGAGGAGGCTGAGGCTGTTGGGCCGTAGCAGTCCTCGCAGCCTGGGTTTTGGCCTGTTTTGGTTGTTGCTGTCTCTTTGTAGCAAAACGACCTTGAGAAGAGGCCTGACCATAAGAAGAAAATTTCCCTTTCTTTGGGAAAGATCCCTTTTTGAACAACCTCTTTTTGAAAGGAGCAGTAGTAGACTTTGAAAGTAGCAGTAGTAGACTTTGAAAGTCTATCTAAAGCAGAATTTTCAGCATCCATCTGGTTGGCCTTTGCTTGCCAATCTTTGCCAAACAGGTTTTCGCCTGTACAGGTAAGGTTACCTAGACCATCCTGTACCCAGGATTCCAAATCAGAGGCTTGCAACCAAGCAACTCTGTGTGCACCTATGGCAATAGCTGAGGCTCTACTGACCCCCTCAAAAGAGTCAAAGGCTGCACGGTTGGAAAACTTGGATACATCCTGTGCCTGTTTAAGCCAGGCGATATATTCTTCTCTCTTACCTTCTGACATAAAAGGAGATAAGGTTTGCAGATGATCTGTAACTTCTTTTAGAAACATCCCCATATAGAGACTATAGGAGTTGATTCTGGCTACAAGCATACTGGCCTGGAAGATTTTCCTGCCAAAGGCATCTAGGGTTCTGCATTCTCTTCCTGGAGGAGCAGAGGAGTGCCTTTTTGTACTCCTGATCTTTTTCATAGCAGACTCTACCACAATGGAGTGGTGAGGAAGCTGAGTCTTATGAAACCCAGGACAAGGAGGAACACGATACATGGTGTCCAACCTTCTGGAATGAGGGGAGGTGGAAAGAGGAGTCTCCCATAGGCCCAACATGTGTTCATAAAGAATCTCATGTATTGGTAAGGTGGCTGCCTCTTTAGGAGCCTTAGGATATTGTAGAATATCTAATTTTTTGGCTCTAGGTTCAGTCTCAGAGCTCACTGAGATGGACAGGCCTTTGGCCACCTCCCTAATAAAGTCCTGAAAAGACAAGTCTTCAGGAGGAGACATTCTCCTTTTTGGAGAAGAGGGTTCCTGAGGAAGGATCCCCGATGCTTCAATTGAGGCCTCTGAAGAGTCAGAGTCTTCAGAAGAATCGAAGTATCGACTGTCTGGATGCTCTCGTAGAGCCCGATACGCGTACCGGGAGGTATCGACATCGGGAGTAATCGGTACCGGGCCGGTACTGATAGGCATCACTGGATAGCGTACCGCTGCCGTCGATGCTGATGTCGATGCAAGCGGTACTGGTATCGGAACCGGAATCAGATCCTGTACCGGAATCGGTACTGGTACCGACAACGGGGTTTGTTGCGGTACCGTAGTCGTTGCAGCTTGAATGAATGCCGTGATGGCACGCTGCATGGTCAGAATATTCTGATCCATTGACGCCACCAATGTCTGGATATCGGTACCGGTAGAAACTGCCGGTACCCCAGAACATTGTAACAGGTGATCGGTCGAGGTCGAGCCATCGATGTCAACCTGTGACCCCATAGGTAGTGCTTTGTAAGCCGGAGCCTCCCGCCGGGGTAATTTTGCCGGTGTGGTATCCTCTAGAGTAAGCCCGGGGGCATCCCGATACTTAGAGGGAGATGAACTCTTTGAGGACTGGCCAGATTTAAGTTTGGTTACCTGAGATCCATGGGATGAAGAAGCAGCCCTGGAAGACGCCGATGCCATGGAAGCTGCATCGGAGGGAAACAGGGTACTGAGCTTAGCTGCCCGATTCTGTAGCCCTCTTTTGGACATCATAGAACAGGACTCACAATCCGCAATGGAGTGGTCAGGACCTAAACATTTTAGACACCAGTCATGGGTGTCGGTGACAGAAATAGTGCTACTGCACTTTGTGCATTTTTTTAAACCCGGAGGCAGGTTTTTCCATGAGGGAAAAATATCTCTGTAGGCCTAAGGCCCCAGAAGAAAAAGGCACTAAAAAAGGTAGAAGATTTTTTTTTTTTTTTAAAGAAAGAAAAAGAACCGGTGGTACCGGTGCGGAATCGAGAAGGCAGACACGCGACTAAAGAAAAATAAAAGAAAATAAGAAAATTTTTCAGCGGCGACAGGAAACACGACCTGCTGGCTCCGCAGAAAAGAAGAACTGGAGAGAGGCAGTTAGGAAAGGCGGGAAGGCAGCGCGCAGGCGCTGTGGGATGCTCCCAAAAGCTTTCTTTCAGGACGCTGGGGAGCGTTCCCGCGCAGGCTCCGTCGGTACCGACTATACCCATATGTGAAGACTCATTCCTGCTTGTTCCTGGAGATTATAAGATATCCATACTGGGTCAGACCATCAAGCCCAGTATCCTATTTCCAAAAGTGGCCAATACAGGTCACAAGTACCCGGCGGGTTCCCAAAAAGATACACAGGTTCCACAAATGCTTGTCCTGGGGCAAGCAGTGGATTTCCTGGGTCCTCTTTAATAATGGTTTATGGACTTTTCCTCCAGAAACTTATCCAAACCTTTTTTAAACCCAGCTACACTAATAGCTTTTACTACATCCTCCAGTAATTAATTCCAGAATTTGATTACGTATTGAGTAAAAAAATATTTTTTCTTATTAGTCTTAATGAGTTATGTTATAGCTTCATTGCGTGTCCCTCTAGTCTTTCTACTTTTTGATGACAAACAATCGATATACGTTTACCTGTTCCATTCCATTCATTCATTTATAGACCAATCGCATCTCCCCTCAGCCATTTCTTTTCCAAGTTGAAAAGCCCTAACCTTTTAAGCCTTTCCTCATAGGGGTATCCTTCCACCCCTTTTACCATTTTGGTGGCTCTTCTCTGTACCCTTTCTAATTCCATTATATCCTTTTTTATTTATTTATTTATTTTATTTATTTACATTCACTTATATACCGCACTATTCGGCATCAGCGCGGTTCACATAGAACAAAAAGTCTCAGTACAATAACATGCATGAGTTTACAGATAACAAGGGAAGGAACTTGGATAACAGGGGAAACTATTTACAGTCTATTTACAGATATAATACTAATTTTAAGATACGGTGACCAGAAATGCATACAATACTCAAGGTGTGGTCGCACCATGGAACGATACAGAGGCATTATAATATACTTTGTTTTATTCTCCATTCCTTTCCTTATGATTCCTAGCACCTTGGGCAGAGGGTTTCAACAAGTTATCCATGACGCCTAAATCTTATTCCTGGGTGGTGGTTCCTAATGTGGAACTTTGCATCATGTAATCATAGTTTGGGTTTTTCTTTCCTAGGTGCATAACTTTGCACTTGTCCACATTAAATTTCATTTGCCATTTGAATGTCCAGTCTTCCATTTTATCAAGGTCCTCTTGCAACCTTTCACAATCCTCTTGGGTTTTAACAACTTTGAATAATTTGGTGTCATCTGGAAATTTGATCACCTCCTCATTATTCCCATTTCCAGGTCATTTCACCATTGAGAATATTGTCCATTTAGCCCTACCCTCTGTTTTCCTTCTTTTAACCAGTTCCTGCAAAATAGTACACTGCCTCCTATCGTATGACTTTTTAATTTCGCCAAGAGTCTTTAATGAGGGACCTTGTCGAAGGCTTTCTGAAAATCCAGACACACTGTATAAATGGGCTCACCTTTGTCTACCTGTTTATTCACACCTTCAAAAAATATAACAGATTAGTAAGATAAGATCTTCCTTGGATAAATCCATGTTGGCTTTCTCCTATTAAACCATGACTACCTACATGTTCAATAATGTGTTCTTTATTATGGTTTCTACCATTTTGCCTAGTACTGATGCCAAAAGTAAAAAACCCCCAAACAAGTGAATACTGTGATGACACAGACCAATCCCATTCAAAAAAGTCAAAACAGAGTGTTACCTGGATGAAAAACTAAAACTACTCAAAATAGCACCAAAATATCACAAAATCATTTCTGTCGGAAACCGCCGACCTGAGATAGAGAGGGGAAGAACTCTCCACTCTGTGTCGGCAGTAACCGTTTTTTCAATTTTTTAATTGGCATAAAGTGCTTACAAAAATAATCATAGTGAAAACCACTTATCTGAGAGATGGGCAAGCTGGGCAGCAAAAACGAACACAGCGACATGCATGTTTCGAGCTCGGTTTTTCCATCGGGAATGGTTTTTTTACTCCCCGGAATCTACCTCTGCACGATCGGAGGAGGACTTTATTACCGGAGTGCTCCCTTATATGCAACATACGGCTCCGATAACAGCTTTATTGAAGAAGCATTGGGGGGTTTTACGGGTTCACCCCTGTTTTCAGAAACCCCTTCGCCTAGCGTATTCACGGGGCAGAAACCTCCGCGATCGCTTGGTACATACGGCCCTGCCCGGGCCGTCGCTGGGGCTTTCGGTGGATCATTATGGTCATCGACCATGCGGGCGCTGTAAATTCTGTGCTACAACGGAGGAAGGATCACAGTGGACACATGCATATTCAGGGAAGTCCTTTGTTTTTAAGGGTTCTTCTACTTGCTTATCCTCGTTTGTAGTGTACATGATAACCTGCCCCTGTAAGTTATCCTACATAGGTAGGACTATACGCCCGGTCCGGGTTAGATTAGGGGAACATGCTTCACGTCTGGCTCGCAAACTTTTATCAGCACCCTTGGTGGAGCATTGCATTCATCACCAGCACAGCTTTGAGGACCTTCGCTGGAGAATTATCGATTCCGTCCCCTTGGACCCCCGAGGTGGCGATCGGGAACAGCGGCTTCAATGCTGCGAGCAACGCTGGATCTTCCGGCTTCGGACTGTCTTCCCCACAGGGTTAAATCTTGAATGTGACTGGTGGAGTTTGCTTTGAGTGTTGCGAAGTGTTTCTTCCACCTTCCATTTTTTATGGTTCTTTTGGACAAAGTTTACTTCCATCCTGATGCTGTTCAAGATTTTTTGGAGTTTATTTCTTCATTCGATTGATGTTTTTGAGCCGATTGCCTTTGAGATTGAGTTTGCTGACGTCGTGATGACGTCTTCAGGGGACGCCTTTTTGCAGCCAGAGAGCGTTTCGTGGCCTTTTAAATATACCTGGATGGGGCTGGCAATTTTATGGGTGCGCTTTTCATCTGAACAGCTTGAGACAGGGCCTCTTGTAGGCTCGAAACATGCATGTCGCTGTGTTCGTTTTTGCTGCCCAGCTTGCCCATCTCTCAGATAAGTGGTTTTCACTATGATTATTTTTGTAAGCACTTTATGCCAATTAAAAAATTGAAAAAACGGTTACTGCCGACACAGAGTGGAGAGTTCTTCCCCTCTCTATCTCAGGTCGGCGGTTTCCGACAGAAATGATTTTGTGATATTTTGGTGCTATTTTGAGTAGTTTTAGTTTTTCATCCAGGTAACACTCTGTTTTGACTTTTTTGAATGGGATAGTACTGATGCCTGGATCACTCCTTGAATCATTTTTAAAAATTGGAGAATGCCCAATGTAATGCCAATCTTCAGGTACTACAGATGATTTTAATGATAGTTCATAGATTACTAATAGTAGGTCTGCAATCTCATATTTCAGACTGCGCTCGGGGGCACCCAGATGCTGCAGGGTCTGAATTTCCATGTCAGAAGGACCAGGCCTGCTGCAAAAGAGAAAAAATCCTGGTGAGAAAAATCCAGAATCCAGAAGCTCTCCTCTCGGATATGACTCCCAAATGCCAGGGGGCACAGTCGCCACAGACAGGGGGTGAGAAGCTCACAGCAGTTGCCGGATCCTCCGGACGGCTGAATATCCTTACCCATAGTGTCTCAGTCACCTCCTGCCCTGAGGCAGGTAGGGTCAGACTAACTGCATCCCCCAACTGGAAGGGGGAAAAGCAGGCTCTCCAGGGATGACTCAGAAGCTGCCATGCCAGAAGAGAATAGTCCAGAATTCAGGGATGGCACCTCGCTTGCCACAGGTCAAACAATGTTTCCTGGAACAAGATAGAGAGTTAGGCAAGTATCACAACAGTATATGCTAAGGCTGCGTTGGCCTGGAGGCACACGTCAATTGCGCTTTTATACAATGGACATTACAGGTACTAGAAAGAGCGCGCGTTGGAGCTTTCTGGGAGGAACGCGCGCAAGGACCACATGACCACCAGGCGCACAATACAGGAAATGCTATTAACACGTGCAGAAAAATGGCGGGAAACCCTTACCCAGCACCAATGGTCATCAACGGTCTACTCCAAATTACTTCCCCCAATTCTTGGCGAGAGCCCCAGGCAGAGAATCTGTGCCAGGCTCAGCTCTATTCCCTTGGAACTGTTTGGCTGGCTTGCAGCACTGCATGTAAGGTGGCTGGGTAGGAAGATCACTCTGAGAGCCTTCTGCAATCTTCGAGAGCGAGCAGGGGGTACTGAGGAGGAGAGAGGGAGCATTGAGGTTAAGTGAGGCAGTCGTACTCTTCCAGATCCTTCCAATTTCTGGCTTCTCAACAGGTCCCTATCCAGGGTAAGAGCGTGGAGCTGAACCAATTTTCCCTCCTCCTATGGCTACCGAAAAAAACCCACAATCTAGTGGAGCTTCCCGCGTTGCGCTCTAGTGAGCGATCAGCCCACATGAGCGTTTTAAATCAATCATTTTCTATCAAATCCTCAGAATTTTCTTCAGAGAGGAGAAAATCCATACACCATGTTCTGGAGACAAAGAAATGCTGAAGGGACTTCTGACGGCTGAGGCGAAGAGACATAGGAGTGATGTCATTGAAACCCAGGCTTTTCATTGGTTCTTTGTCTCCACCAATGTGCAGGTAGGGGAACACAATCCACTTGTCTGGACTGGTCTAGCAGGATGATATAGAAACTAGAATTCTGCTATATCGAGAAGTGACCAACAAGATAACAATGTGCAAAATTTACAGAGACAGCCTGGGGAACCATGCATGGTAACCATTTTGAGAGGGCTGCACTGCTGCTTTTTAATGTAAGAATATTTAAGGTACCTTTTAGAGAGGCTGTGGAGATCAGAATTGAGACATCAAGGTACAGTTGTGGTCAACATTACTGACACCCTTGCATTTTAGGTATGTTGTCTACAATATGTTGACAAATAATTGGAACTATTCCAACTGTATGTCATCATAATATTTTAATAGTATGCTCAAAGGTATACAACACCACACAAAAAAAAAGATGTCTGTGCAACATAGACATAGTAATTTCTGAAGAAAAAAAAATTAAATTTGACCTGGACAGGAATAATGGCACCTTTCAGTAATATCCGGTTGCACAACCCTTGGCAGTGATAACAGCCTCCAAAGGTTTCTTATAGCCATCTATAAATTTCGTACATTTGTCTGCTGGTAGTTTCTCCCACTCTTCAACTGCGATTTGTTCCAGCAAATGAATGTTTCCAGGATTCCTTTAACCAATGGCAGATTTCAGCTCTTTTCAAAGGTTCTTGATTGGATTGAGATCAGTTCATATTGCTGGCCAGTATAAAACAGTCCATTTTTTCCTTTTTATTTATTTAGCAAGTTTTATATACTGCTATATCTACAAGTCATAGCGGTTTATAATTGACATAACTATTGCATTAAAAGAACTGTTAAGCGGTTTACAAGGAACTTTAGTTTGACACGAACAGGTTTGGAGATATAGTCTGGGTCATTGTCCTGCCGGAGGACCCATGACCTTTGATCGAGACCTAGTTTTCTGACACTAGGTAGCACATTTCGTCCAAAGGACCTTGGTAGTCCTCTGACTTCAATGCAATGCAATGTGTGCCCTCTGACTTCATGATTCCTTTAATACGTTCCAGGTCTCCAGTTCCTGAGGCAGCAAAGCAGCCCCACAAAATTATGGAATTTCCACCATACTTAGGAAGGGTGTTATTTTTCCTTATAGACTTCATTTCTTCGCCTGTAAACGTATCACTGGTCTGCATTGCCAAAGAGTTCAAGTTTGGTTTCATTTGTACACATTTTCCCAGAAGGATTGTAGTTTCTCAAGGTGGGTTTGGGTAAAGATCAGGTATGCCTTTTTATGTCTGTCTTTGAGCAGTGGGGTCCTCCTTGGCCTTCACCCATGAAGTCCTCCTTTGTTTAGTGCGTGGCGTATGGTGCGGGTTGAAACCACCACTACAGGCCAGCCTTAAGCTCTTTGGATGTTGTATGTCATTTTTCCAGCAGTTCGCACTAACCTTTGAATACCCACGTCCTGGGAGGTGCTTAACAGTTCCAAGAGCAGAAGACTTCTTAATAAAATTGTGAACTATAGACACAGGCATCCCAAGGTCTTTGGAGATGGCCTTGTACTCCTTTGAAGTTTGACGTTTGGTGATAATGGTTTTTCTGTCTCAGGCACCTCTCGTCTTCACCGTTGTGAAAATGAACAGGGAGTGAATGTAGCCATTTTAAACATTAGAACCATCATGCATTGGTTGATTCAAGTCATATGAGTACTGACAATTGATCATAGGAGTGTGGTTCTTCTGTTCAAACTGATTTGAACTGTTTATAAGGGTGCCAATAATCATGTCCTATACAGAGTCAGACCAAATAAAATTGAACTAATCCCACTATCTATAAATGCCATCACAAACTAAAAAATGATCACTACATACTAAAGTGATTATGTGTGTTTTTTTGTCGGATTGTTTGTCGCGAAAGGAAACCTCTCGTGAACAATCCCTCCAGTTTTCTCTATTTAAAAGGCATAAAATACCCAATGCCCAAAACAGCATGTTAATAACTCATCATGTGAGACCCACACCCTTCACTTATCTTGTTCCAAAATAATTCTGTGCATCGCCGCACCAATCGCTCAGCGGGCAAATGGAAATAGCTGTAGCGTTTATATGCAAATCAATGCAGTCCGAGACAGCCACCATTGCTCTTGTGGTGGTAGTCTCTGAACCAAATCATGCAGAGTTCAATCAAAATGGCCAGACAACATTTTGGTTGAATTTGGCATGATTTGGTTCAGAGACTACCACAAGAGCAACGGTGGCGGTCTCAGACTGCACTGACTTGCATATATATACTACAGCTATTTCCATTTGCCCGCTGAGCGACTGGTGCGGTGATACATGGAATCCTTTTGGAACAAGATAAGTGAAGGGTGTGGGTCTCGCATGATGCATTATTAACATGCTGTTTTGGGCATTGGGTATTTTATGCCTTTTAAACACAGAAAGCTGGAGGGTTTGTTTCATGAAAGGAAACCTTTCTCGTGAACAATCTGATAAAAAAACACACCTAATTTTAGTATGTACTGGTCATTCTTTAGTTTGCGATGGCATTTATAGATAGTGGGTTTAGTTGAGTTTTATTTGGTCTGACGTTTGTATTTGATTTCCTTCAGTTTGGACTTTAGTTTGTTTTGTTGCTAATAATCATGTCCAGGCAATGTCCCAGTTTTTATATTATTTCCTACTATTTACCTTTTTAATTGGTCCTGTTTTATTTGATTATTTTGTGTGTCAAATATGTGTGCATATGTAGTTCAAAACCATTTCACTGACCACTTTTTCATTTTTTTTAAGGGGTTGAACTGCAGGGGCACCAATAATGTTGACCACAACTGTAAAGACATACTCAATTCTGTCAGTATTTTAGGAACAGCTCTGCTAAACATGGAGTCATTTCTAAAATAAACATTCATGAGCAGTAGTAGAAGGAGCCATTTTAGAAATATACACGTGGGAAGTATCGACAGAGGAAACCTGGCAACTTACACATGTACATGCTGACATTTCACAGCCCGCAGGTGTAAATGTTAGCTGTTACACATGTATCAAAGCCATTTTGCAAATTAAAATGTACATATGCTGTTACTCAACCTCAGAGGACCCTATATTTAATATGGTGGGGCTTTGAATTGGGAGATTAAGGGAGATATTCCACTTGATTCTTCCTGTAAAGGGAGAGGCAAATGAAGTACTTTTTCTAAATCTACTTGTGTCAGGGAGCAGGTGTAAATTTGGACATGGGCAATTTCAGGCTTGAACAAACATTCCCTATATGAAGTGAGATTGACTCAAGCAGAGTTTTGTCTCACTCAGGCCATGTCCCTATCCATGTGTAAATGAGCCTTTTCTAAAATATAACCAGCCAAACCATCTGAATATCACAATAACACTACTTCCCATTTAATGCCTTATTGTCACTTTTTTAAAACTATTTTTCATTATTTTTTGTACTTTTCTATTTATAAAAATCTGAAACAATGATAAAAACATATACAATATTTTATAAAAGAAAGGGAAAGACCTCAATATTGTCCCAACAAATGTAATTTAGACCACTTATTTAGGTCTAGGGCACGTCCCCATAAGTCATAAAAACCCCTTCAAAATACCTGATTTTATTTTGAAAAGTCCACACTAAATTAAAAATTCAAGCTTATATGAACATATCTTTCAGCCAGAGTCATTACACTCAGTGTTTCTAGAATAGTCATTTACATGCAGATGTGATTTGCCCAAGTAAGTGGTCATATGGACACATGTAAATTGCAAAGAGGGCTTCTAAAATAACTCCTTTATTATTTTTAAAAGAAAAGTATGACAGCAAGAGCAGCTGAAAATACATAACAGTATGCTTTTGTCTTTAATAATATGTATGGCTTTTTTTTAACTTTTGAATTAAATCAACATGCAATTATATTCTGGCAGGCAAACCTTTCTTTGGATAATGCAGAGCAATGGTGCTTACCTATAACAGGTGTTTTCTGTAGACAGCAGGATTGATAAGGCACACAAGTGGGTGAGATCATCCAATGGTGACAGAAAGGAACTGCTCTCCCACAGCTCAGACTTTAGTGTATTTATTTATTTAGAAGGATTTAGTATACAGCCCTATCGTTAAATCAAGGCGGTGTGGCACATCAATCAAAATCATTAATAAAGTGTGGTTTGTAGCATGCAGTGTCAGAACTGAGAAGTGTAGTGTGTGGGGCAGTGCGTTAGATTATATCGGTGAACTATTTACATAATGAGCTATATACATATATACAAAATGGGGCTGTTTGAGAGGCGTGCTAGGATTGAGATTCTGTAATGTCTTGAGGGTAGGATCGTGATCCTGTAATGTCTTGAGGTAGAAAATTTATGTGAGGTCCTTGAAATGTACTGTAAATGGATCAGTCTTAAGACGTTTTCTGAAGTCCTTGAGGTTCTTGGTCGATCTTATGTGGTCTGGGAGAGAGTTCCATATAGCGGGTGCTGCCAGAGAGAGTGCCCTCCTTGATGTGGCCAGCCTTGTTTTAGCAAATTCTTTTGGTGTTCTGATGGTGTCTGAGGTTCCTTTTCTTCTTGGTCTCCTGATGTCATCGGTTTTTATGAGAGGGCGTAGGGCTGTCTGCTGATAGGTTGTGTATTATTTTAAATATGTGAAGAAGTACTTTGAATTGGATTCTGGAGCTGATTGGGAGCCAGTGTAGGTGGTATAGTATGGGGGTGATGTGATCGTGAATTGTGTGATCTCTCATGAGTCGTGCGGCTGTGTTTTGTGCTAGCTGTAGTGGTTTTATTGTCTTTTTAGGTAGTCCTTGGTAGATGTGATTACAATAGTCTAGGGTTGGAGTGATGATGGCTTGACAGACTGTTCGGAAGTGTTCATGGGCAAGGATGGGTTTGAGCCTTCTGACTGTCCTCATTTTGATGTAAGCGCTCTTTGTTATTTTTGCAATGTGGGACTGGAGGTTGAGGTCCTTGTCGAGCGTTACTCCAAGGTATTTTATTTCTTGTCTTACCGGTATGATGGTGTTGTTTAGGTTGATGGTGGCCGTGTACAGTTGATGGTTGGCCGTGTACAGTTGTACAGGATGACGGTGTACAATTCTAAGCATGTGCAGTCCTTCACACATACAGCAGTCTCCTCAGCTCCTCAGTTTATCCAAAGCTAAAGAATGTAGGCAACTCTTGGGAGGTGGGTAGGATTTGTGTGCCTGATCAGTCTTGCTGTCTAAAGAAAACACCTGTTATAGGTAAGCAACATTGCTTTTTCAGTCGACAAGCGGGACTGAGTCATGCACACATGTGGTTGACTCCGAAGCTTAGGGCTGCTCACTGTTTTGATACTGCCCCAGTCTTAAGAGAAGCCTGCAGTAAATAAGCTGAGAGGAATATTCGTTTGTGCATATCAGAATTGGACACAGTAAAAAAAGCCAATTTGCTAAAGTACTTTTTGAAGTAACATGCAAGGTCTGTTCGAACCAAAACCAAGATGAAAATTGTGGGACTGACTAAATGGAACAGTTCTTTTAAGGCACTAGGCGAGAGCCCATTTAGAGTAGTTACTCACCTGTAACAGGTGTTCTCCAGGAGCAGCAGGAATCAGTCCTCACATATGGGTGATGTCGGCGCCGACGGAGCCCTAGCGGAGCAATTTCCCCAGCTTTCAAAGAAAGCCTTTGGGAATTGCAGCGCGCATGCACGGTCCCCTTCCCGCCCAAGGGTGCCATCTTGCTCAGTCTGATGACATAGCTAAAAGATAGCAAAAAAATTAGCAAAAACGAAATGATAGGACTGCAACTCCAAGGGGAGGAGGGAGGGTTGTGAGGACCGATTCCTGCTGCTCCTGGAGAACACCTGTTACAGGTGAGTAACTACTCTTTCTCCAGGACCAAGCAGGAAGTCAGTCCTCACATATGGGACTCCCAAGCTTAAGTCTATCGGAGGCCTCAAGTGGAAAAATGAGCTCCCTCTAGCTCAGAAGCACAGAAGGAAGGAATCTTCTCTGAAAAACGCCCCCGACCGGTAGCCCAACACCAGGGCCGGAGGGTAGGAGTTGCCTAAACCTCAAAGAGATTATGGAGGACTGCCTGTCCGAAAGCACTGTCCCTGCGGGACTCCCTCTCTAGGCAGTAATGGGCCGGAAAAGTCTGGCTTGAAGACCAAGTAGCGGCCCGGCAGATGTCTGCCAACGGAACAGAGCGGAGATGAGCCAGTGACGCAGCCTTCGCCCTAACACGATGAGCCGTGACTCGACCCTCCAACGAGAGGCCGGCCGCCCCATAAGCCCAAGCGATACAGTCAGCAACCCATATGGACAAAGTACGCTTGGAGACAAGCAGCCCCAACTTATTGGGGTCAAAAGAAACGAAGAGCTGAACAGCCCTTCTATGCTCTCGCGTAAGGTCAAGGTAGAAGGATAAGGCCCTCCTACAGTCCAGGGTATGCAGGACCATTTCAGCCCGGCAGGTGTGCGGCCTGGGAAAGGAGGTCGGAAGAACCACCTCCTGGTTGAGATGAAAAGTAGAAACCACTTTTGGAAGAAACTTAGGGTGAGTCCGTAAGACGACCCTATTCCTGTAGAACCTAGTGTAAGGAGGATCAGACACTAGGGCCTGCAGTTCACTAACGCGCCTAGCAGAAGTAAGGGCTACCAAAAACAAAGTTTTCCAGGAAAGAAAATGAAGAGGGCAGGTAGCCATAGGCTCAAAAGGCGGACAGGTAATCTGCTGCAAGACCACATTCAGATCCCATTCAGGGGCTGGTGGGCGTAAAGGAGGCTTAAGGAGAAGGCGGCCTCGGAGAAAACGAGCCACCAAAGGGTGGTGGGAAAGAGGTCTGCCATTCACCGGTGCATGATGTGCAGAGAAAGCACTGAGGTGGACTCTGACAGAGTTGGACTTAAGGCCCAGACTGGAGAGGTAAAGCAAGTATTGCAAGACCACTGTTACCAAGCAGGAGAAGGGATTCTCAGACTGCTGAGCATACCAAATGGAGAACCGACGCCACTTAAGAGCGTAGGACTTCCGGGTGGAAGGCCTCCTCGAGGCCAAGACAACCTCTTCCACCTCCCGAGGCAGCTGGAGGGGAGCAAGGACTACCCTTTCAGCAGCCAGGCCATCAGATGAAGGGACCGGAGGTTGGGGTGTAGGAGAGACCCTTGATCCTGTGTCAGGAGATCGGGCTGAAACCCCAGAGGAAGAGGAGTGTCCACCGCCAGCTGCATTAGAAGCGGGAACCAAGGTTGTCTCGGCCACCAAGGAGCCACTAGGATCAGCGAGGCTTTGTCTCTGAGAACTTTGAAGAGTGTTCAAGACACCAGAGGCATGGGAGGAAAGGCATACAAGAGGCCCGTGGACCATTTAGGGCAAAGTGAATAGGTTAATTCTTCGTCTTGATCTGTTTTCAAGAGGGATGTTGATGAGCGTGGATAAGAAGGAAGGAGCTATATTATTATAAATCTTAAAAGTATTGATTAAGGATTTGTAGGTGATTCTGCATGATACTGGAAGCCAATGGAGAGAATAAAGAATCGGAGATATATGATCTGTTAATTTGCTTTGGAGATAATCCTTGCGGTGACATTTTGGGCCAATTGAAGTGAGTGGATATTTTTCTTTGAGGTCCCTTGAAGAATACCGTTACAGTAGTCTAAATGTGGTGTAATGAGTGTTTGTACTATGGTTCTGAAATCAGTGTTATCTAGTAATGGTCTAAGTTGTTGGATTGTCCTTAGTTTGAAGTAGATTGTTTTTACAGTTAGTTTTATATGTTTGGTGAGGTTGAGGGTCTTATCAAGAGTGACTCCCAAGTATTTGATCTCCTCTTTAACAGGGAGAGAATTATTGCCAATGTTGATTTCCAATGGAGGGGTGAAGCTTGTGTTTCTTGTTATAAATAAAGCTTCGGGTTTTTTAAAATTAATAGACATGTTAATAGATTCATGGAATCAGAAAAGCATCCGACGCTACTCTGAGAGGATGCGGTTGTCGAGAGCAGAATCTGGGAAGTTGCCAGTTCAGAGGACTGGCAAAAAGATCCATGGTGAGGAGTCCCCACTTGAGAAAGATCCGCTGAACCACCAATGGATCCAATCTCTATTCGTGTGGTTGGAGGATCCTGCTTAGCTTGTCTGCCAGGTAATTTTCCTGACCTGGGAGATAGACCGCTTTGAGGAGGATGCCGTGGTGGACGGCCCAAGAGCACAGTCTCGTGCCTCCTGACAGAGAAGGAAGGAGCCTGTGCCTCCTTGTTTGTTCACGTAGAACATTGCAACTTGGACCAGCACAGACTGGTGAGAAGTGAGGTGGGAGAAGGCTCTCAGAGCTAGGCGGATGGCTCTGAGCTCCAGGAAGTTTATCTGCTGTGCAGACTCCCAAGGAGTCCAGAGGCCTTGAGTACATTTTCCTTGGCAATGTGCTCCCCAACCCAGGAGAGAAGCATTGGTTGTTAGTACCTGAGAAGGCGGAGGAGATTGAAAATCCACTCCCAGTAGCAGGTTTGGCAGATGAAGCCACCACCGCAGAGAAGAGACCAGCAGGTCGGAGACCTGTACTGAGTCCGTCAGGCTCCCCGTGGCCTGATGCCATTGAGTGCGAAGGCACCACTGAGCAGGTCGCATGTTCAGGCGGGCATTGGGGGTCACATGGACCGTGGAAGCCATATGGCCGAGCAGTCTCAGAAATTGCCTGGCAGAGACCAGGGAATTGCTGTGAAAGTGGCTGGCAAGATCCATGAGCCTGTGTGCTCTGTCTAGAGGCAGGAAGGCCCGCGCCTGAAGTGTGCTTAACCTTGCGCCGATGAATTCGAGATCTTGAGAGGGGAGCAAAGTGGACTTTGCGAAGTTTATGACAAAGCCCAAGGGCTGGAGCAGAGACACAGTGCGATGAGTGGCCTGAGTGGCCTCTTGGGAAGACTGGGCCCTGATGAGCCAGTCGTCCAGGTATGGAAACACAAAAAGGCCTTGAAGTCTTAGATAGGCCGCCACCACTGCTAGGCATTTGGTGAACACCTTGGGGGCGGAGGATAGGCCAAAAGGCAGTACTCTGTACTGGTAATGATTTCCTCCCACAACAAATCTGAGATATTGTCTGTGGTCTGGATGAATAAGGATGTGAGTATAGGCATCCTTGAGATCTAAGGAGCATAGCCAGTCTCCCTGCTGGAGGTAGGGCAGCAGGATTCCAAGGGTAAGCATCTTGAACTTTTCCCTTGCCAGGAACTTGTTGAGGTTTCGCAAGTCCAGGATGGGTCTGAGGCCTCCTGTTCTTTTTGGTATCAGAAAGTACCTGGAATAAAAGCCGTGACCTCTCAGGTGGTGGGGCACCGGTTCCACAGCCTGTTCCTGAAGAAGACTTGCTAACTCCTGAAGGAGTAAGTTCCTGTGCAGAGGGAGTCTTGGAGGCTCCCCTGGAAAGTAGGAGGGAGGTACCTGGTGAAAGTGTAGAAGATAGCCTTTCTGAACTATATGAAGCACCCAGGTATCTGAGGTGATGGCTGACCACCTGTGGGCAAAGTGGACCAGCCGGCCTCCTGTGCTGAGAGAAACCAGCTGAGGGGAAGAGGCTATGCTGATGGAGTCAAAAAGCCCCACCCTGCTGAGCAGGGGCCGGTGTTGTGGGCTTGGGGGCCTGCTGCCTACGAGACCCATTACCACGTCCCTTGGCCTGCTGACCCTTTTGGGGAGCTGCTGAGGCCTGATACTGAGGGTAGTGTTTATAGGCAGCTGCCTTCCTCGGGTAAAAGGACTTTTTCCCCAAGCCCTTCTTCTTCTGAGAAGGGGCAGAGGTTTTTCTGGACAGCCTAGTTCTGGTCAGAGTCTCGGTCTCGATCTGTGCAGCCTTTTCAGCCATGGGTTTGCCAAAGAGGTTTTCACCTCTGCAGGGGACATCGACCAACTTGTCCTGTACCCATGGCTCGAGGTCGGATGACTGAAGCCAAGACTGTCGGCGGGCACCGATGCCGGCCCCGGCTACTCGAGCCGATGCTTCTAAGCCATCGTAGGCTGCTCGAGAGATAAACTTCGAGCACTCTCGAATACCAGTGGACAAGGCTTGGAACCTCTGTAAAGGTTCCTCGGAGAAACCGGCAGAGAACCCGGCAATTTCTTTTGCCAGATCTCGGAGATACATGCCCATATAGAGCTGTTAGGTCTGGACTCGACAAGCAAGCATAGAGCCCTGGAAGCACTTTCTACCGAGGGCATCCAGGTTCCGGACCACCCGGCCGGGAGGCACCAAGGAGTGCATCTTCTGACTCTTGAGTCGATGCATGGCCGATTCCACCACCATGGAATGGTGCGGTAGTTGTGCCTTTTGGAACCCGAGGCTCCTGCGGACTCGATAAATGGAATCGACCCGCTTGCTTAACACCGGCGCCGATGCCGGGCTCTCCCACATGCGGAAGAGAAGTCCATGTCAGCTCGAGTCGATCCTCGGTCATGGTCTCCCTCGGAACGGAGAACGAAGAGTCACCTGGTACCTTTCGGACTCAGTGTGTCCCATCGGCCTCCTTCGGGGGAGAGTCATACTGGAGGGCATCGAGCTCTTCGGCTCGAGGCTCCTCCTCGGGATCCGCGGGGAATGCCCAGGCCTTGGCCATATCCCGCATGAAGTCCGAGAACCGGGTGTCCTCCGGGGGGAACCGTCTCCGAGGTTCGGACTCGGGTGAGTCCGATGGGACACACTGAGTCCGAAAGGTACCAGGTGACTCTTCGTTCTCCGTTTCCCAGTCTGACTCCTCGGAGGAGGAATCGAGCGGCTTCGGTCGGGCGGGCACCGATGCCCTCCACCCCGACGCCGAGGGTGTCGGCGTCGACGACCTCGGTCCCGAAGGGGAGGCCGAGGGAGACCATGACCGAGGATCGACTCGAGCTGACATGGACTCGAGGATCGGCTCGGTCTCCGGGGTCGACTTGGACGTCGACGTCCCGGTGGCCGGGGCAGATGCATTGGCGAGGCCAGCGATCAATGCCCGCTGCTGGTCCATGAAGGCAGCCAAACTGCTCTCCAAGGCCATCAACCTGAGTCCAAGCTCAGGAGACCCAGCAGCCCCCGACGGCGTCGGGCCCGACGTCGGCTCCTTCGGAGGCGAGTCCACGAGGACTACAGTACTCACGTGTCCAGGCGACTCCATTTCGAGACGAGGATGTTTCGAAGGCCTCTCCGACTCCGAGGACCCGGGACGGCTATCGGGGCTATGCGACCTGGCCCTCGAGGAACCAGGAGCGTCCACCGATGCCGCCCTCGTGGGTTTTTTTCTTCCTATGATGTTCCCGGGTAGGAGACCCCCGCTCAGAGGAACTCCGACGATGCTCAGGACCGGAGTCCCGGGACGTCGAAGCCTCTGACGAGGTCCGGGCCCGGCCGGACGCGGAGTCAGAGAAGATTTGTTCCCTTTGATGCTGCCGACTCCTCAACGCTTTTGAAGACATCTTGCTACACGGACCACAGATCATCGGGTCATGATCGGGTCCGAGGCAGCGGAGGCAGCAGTCGTGTGTGTCGGTAAGAGACATAAGTTTCTTACACCGATCACACTTTTTAAACCCGCTGGCAGCCATCGAGGGAAAAAGGGCCCCTGCGAGGTCAAAAGACAGGGCTGCCAGTGAAAAATAAAAAATGGCGCGAACGCTTGTCACGAAGGACAAAAAAACGAAAAATAAAGAACGGACCTGATACCGGCGTAGCGGGTCCGGGCGGGAAAAGGATCCGGCGTCGAACTGAGAAAGAATAAGAAATATGAAATAAAATCAACTTTTTCTGCGGCGATCACAAACAGCGTCTGTAGGGCTCTGCGGAAAAAAGAAGACTGAGCAAGATGGCACCCTTGGGCGGGAAGGGGACCGCGCATGCGTGCTGCAATTCCCAAAGGCTTTCTTTGAAAGCTGGGAAAATTCCTCCGCGAGGGCTCCGTCGGCGCCGACATCACCCATATGTGAGGACTGACTTCCTGCTTGGTCCTGGAGAAACAGTCAAGTGTATGTATGACTCTCATATGAATCTGAATGTGGCTTTAGACAAAAGGTGGGAACAGGGCTGGCACCGAACTAGGCAGCTGCCTACAGTGTCAGCCCTCCAGGGGTGCCTACTGCCAGCACTGTCGCCCCTCACCGGGAGCTACAAAAGTGGCAATAGACAAACAGTCCTGTAGCTCTTACCTGTAAACTTCGGTGCCATTGGGCTGTCTGCTTCTGCTCCCATTGAGGACAGACTGCATGGGGGCAGAAGCTTCACACCCATGCAAACAAGTTGGCCATTCGAGAGGGTGGAAGCAGACAGCAGCGTGGTGCTGACGTTTGCAGGTAAGTGCCACGGGGCTGCTTCAATCCACTGCCACCCGTATAGGTCCTGGTGGGGTGGGCAGGCAGCCGCAAGGGATGGGGTTTACCTAGGGTGCATCAGCTCCTTGTGCTGGCCTTAGGTGGTAAACGCTATTTCTTTGTTCATGTGAAAAGGATGTCACCACTTTAGGTAAAAACTTAGGATGTGTTTGGAGAACAACCTTGTGATGATGAAATTGAGTGTATGGTTCATAGGTTGCCAATGATTTAAGATCAGTGACTCTCATAGCTGAGAACTGCTACTAGGAAGAGTACGTTCCAGGTAAAGAACCTAAGCGCAGCAGATCCCAGTGTTTCTAAGGGCAGCAGAAACAGCAGATTTTTCCAGAAGTGATTTCACATGAAGTCTTTTCATGAAATGTGTGATGAGATGACAGAAAGAAGCTGAGAGCTATCAAATGGAGTGTAGTAGACAGAAAGCACTAAGGTGCACTCTAATAGAGAATATGTCAAGAGTCCTTGACAATATATGTGATATAGCATAGTTACTCACCTGTAACAGGTGTTCTCCGGGGACAGCAGAAATCAGTTTTCACATATGGGTGATGTTGATGCCAATGGAGCCTCCGTGGCAGCATCTTCCCAGCTTTCAAAGAAAGCCTTTGGGAGATGCCACCACGCATACGTGGTTCCCTTCCCGCCCAAGGGTGCCATCTTGCTCAGCTAAAAGATGGCAAAGAAAATGGTAAAGAAGCAACTCCAAGGAGAGGAGGGAGGGTTGTGAGGAATGATTCCTGTTGTCCCCGGTGAACACCTGTTACAGGTGAGTAACTATGCTTTCTCTGGGAACAAGCAGGAAATCAGTCCTCACATATGTGTTAAATTTGTTAATTTTGTTAATATTGTTAAATGCACTATATCAAGCTTTGTTCAATGTAAACCACTAAATTTTGAGTTCAATGTAAACCGCTTTGATTCACGAAAAGCGGTAAATAAGCACAAATAAATAAAAATAAATAAACATATGGGACTCCCTAGCTACAAACTACTGAAAGCCCATAAAGAAAAAAACAGTCGCCTTCAGAGAGAGCCATGAACAGCAGCAATTGAATCCGCAGATACAGACTGAGGTAGGGCTCGTGTGTCCGATGGGAACTAATGCTCCGGTAGCCTGAACACAGAAGGGTAGGAGTTGTGTAGACCCCAAAAAAGATTACAGAGCATGGCCTGGCCGAAAGCGCTGTCCCATTGGGGCTCCCTCTCCAGGCAGTAATAAACTGTGAAGGTATGGACTAAAGACCAGGTGGCGGCCTGGCAGATGTCCAACATCAGGATGGAACGCAGGTTTGCCGCAGAAGCCGCCATGGCCTGCCCTGTGAGCTGTGACCCGGCCATCCAGCATGAGTCCAGCCTGCTCACAGGCAAGGGTGATGCAGTCTGCCACCCAGGTGGACAGTGTTCGCTTGGTCACTGCTTCCCCCCAGCCGACTGGGGTTCTAGAAAACAAAAAGCTGAGAAGTTTTCCGGTGGCATTGTGTATGTTGAATGTAGAAAGACAGGGCCCTCTTATAGTCCAAGGTGTGAAGGACAGTCTCTGCCCTGTTAGAGTGAGGCTTTGGGAAGAAGGTGGGTAGCACCACCTCCTGGTTGAGGTAGAAGGGAGATACCACCTTCAGAAGGAATTTGGGGTGTGTGCGTAGCACAACCCTGTTCTTGTAGAATCTGGTATATGGCGCCTCTGCCACTAGGGCTTGGGTCTTGCTGACCCTGCGAGCGAGGGTGAGCGCTACAAAGAACACGAACTTCCATGAGAGGTTCCTCAGGTGGCAGATAGCCAGAGGCTCAAATGGCAGGTGGGTAAGCTGTGCCAACACTACATTGAGGTCCCACTCTGTTGCCAGAGAGCAGACGGGGAGTTTGGACATCAGGAGTCCTCTCAAGAAACAGGCCACCAGAGGCTGGACCGAGAGGGATGCCCTCAACAGGGTGGTAGCAGTGTGCCACTAGGGTACTGAGGTGTACCCTAACAGAGTTTGATTAGAGCCCGGATTGTGAGAGATGAAGGAGGTACTGCAGCACCATCTGCATCAGGCAGGAGAACAAGTTTACCTATTGCTTTGCGCACCACACTGAGAATCTGTGCCATTAAGGCGTAAGCTCTCCTGGTGAAGGTCTTATGGGAGGCCAGCAGGATCTCTTCCACTTCTCCCGAGAGGTTGAACGGAGCTACGGTTACCCTTTCAGCAGCCACATTGTCAGTGAAAGGAACCCCAGGTTGGGGTGCAGGAGAGAGCCCTCCTCCTGAGACAAGAGCCTCGGGAGCTCCCTAGGGGGATTAGAGGCTCCACTGACAATCTGAGGAGCAGCGGGAACCATGGCTGCCTGGGCCACTGTGGCTCCACTAGGATCAGTGATGCTTTGTCGCAAAGAGCTTTGAAAAGGGTCTTGGCAATCAACAGCGTGGGCGGGAAGGCATACATGAGGACTTCCAACCACAGAATGAGAAAGGCATCTGCTGCTACCCGGAACGGATGGGACTGCTGGGAGCAGAAACGGGGCAACTGGTAGTTGTCTGGACTTGCGAAAAGGTCCTCCCATGGGGTCCCCCAGAATCGGAAGAGCTAGGTGGCTACTCTGGGGTCCAGCTACCACTCATGTGGCTGGAGGACCCTGCTCAGTTTGTCCGCCAAGGTATTGTCCTGGCCTGATAAGTATACAGCCTGTAGGAGTATTCCCTGATGAATTGCATAGGAGCAGTATCATTGCTTTGCAGCAGAGGGTGCGAGACCCCATGCCCCGCTGCTTGTTCACAAAGAACACTGCTACCTGATTGTCCATTTGGATCAGCACCGACTGGTGCCTCAGACAGTGGCAAAATGCTCGGAGGGCTAGATATATTGCCTGAAACTCCAGGAAGTTGATCTGCTGGTTGCCCTCGGCTTGTGACCAGCTGCCCTGGGTGCGAAGTTCTTTGCAGTGGGCTCCCCATCCCAGTAGGGAGGCATCCGTCGTGAGGACCCTTAGAGGGCTTGCGATTTGGAAGGGCATCCCTGCTTGAAGGTGTTGCGGATTTTGCCACCAAGTCAGAGATTCTGCCAACTGGTGGGTCACTGAGAGTCTGTCTTGGAGATGGCCCTTGGCCTGTGTCCAATAGTCTTGAAGGCACCACTGAGCGACCCTTATGTGCAGACAGGTGTCTAGGGTGACATGGACTCTGGAGGCCATGTGCCAGAGTAGGCGCAGCAGAGGCCGAGCTGATACCGAGGGATGGTGTTGTATGTCTGCGGCTAGTGTCCTGAGACGGTCGGCCCGGTCCAGGGGAAGGAAGGCCTTTGCCCGAACGGTGTCCAGCTTTGTCCCTATGAACTCCAGACATTGTGTCGGGAGGAGATGGGACTTGAGGTGGTTTATCATGAACCCCAGATATTATAGGACGTTGATAGTGCGTGCCGTGGTTTGCTGCACCTCTGTGGCCGTGCCTCCATTTATGAGCCAGTTGTCCAAGTAGGGGAAGATGAATACCCCCTGGAGATGGAGGTAGGCAGCCACAACTGCCGGACATTTGCTGAAGACCTGGGGGCAGACACCAGGCCGAAGGGTAGTACCCTGTACTGGTAGTGGCTGCCCCTCACCATGAAGCAAAGGTACTGCCTGTGGCTGGGGTGAATGAGGATGTGGGTATAGGCATCTTTCAGATTCAAGGAGCATAGCCAATTTCCCTGCTGGAGATAAGGCAGCAATGTTCCAAGGGAGAGCATCTTGAACTTCTCCCTCATCAGGAACTTGTTCAGATCCCACAGGTCAAGGATAGGTCAGGCCCCCTGTCCTTTTTGGCACAAGGAAATACCTGGAGTAGAACCCTTTACCCCTGAGATGTTGGGGTACTGGTTCCACCGCCTTGTCCTCCAGAAGGCCAGCGAGTTCCTGCAGTAGGAGGTCCCAGTGAAGGGGAGACCTGGGGGGCTCTCCCTGGAAGAAAGGAGGAGGTAGCCCTCCCTGACCACCTGGAGTGCCCAGGAATCGGTGGTGATGGCTGGCCCTCTGTGAGCATAGTGGATCAGATGTACCCCTGTGGAATGCTGTTCTCCTTGGGTAGAGAGGCTATGCCCAAGGAGTCAAAAATTCCCCTTGAGCTGGGCCGGAGCCGATGCCTGCGGCTTACAGGGCCTTGCCCATGTCCCTTGGCCTGCTGACCTGCTGGGGAGCCAGGGAGGCCTGAAAATGTGGATAGTTTTTGTAAGCAGCCCCTTTCCTCGGGTAAAAGGGCTTTTAACCCGAGCCCTTACATCGGAGCGGGCCAGCGGTCTTTTTGGAGAGCATGGTCCTCATCACGAACTCTGTTTCCAACTCGGCGGCCTTTTCCATCATGAGCCTGCCAAAGAGGTTCTCCCCTTGGTATCGGACAATGACCAATTTGTCCTGAACCCATTGCTCGAGCGGAAGACTAGCGAAGTCTGGCATTGGGCTCCAATGCCTGCTGCAGCTACTCTACACGCCGACTCGAAGCAGTCATAAGGCTGCTGGAGTCATGGATTTGGAGCACTCATGAACAGCATTGGCCAGATTCTTGAAACGCTGCAGGGGTTCCTCGGAGAAACCAGCCGAGAACCTGGCAAGTTCCTTCTCCAGATCTCTCAGATACATGCCCATGTACAGCTAGTAGGTCTGGATCTGGCCAATGAGCATAGAGCCCTGGTAGCACTTTCTGCCGAGGGCATCCAAGGTGCGGGCCTCCCTACCTAGGGGCACCGAGGAGTGCGTCTTCTGGATTCTCAGCCAATGCATGTCCAACTCCACCACCATGGAGTTATGTGTCAACTGTGCCTTCAGGAAGCCAGGGCTCTGGCTGACCAGATACATTGAGTTGAGCCAATTGCTCACAATGGACACTGACGATGGTGTTTCCCACATACGGAGCATTAGCTGTTCCATGATGGGTGGAATGGGTACCATGAGCAATTCCCTCTGTGGGGCCTCGTAGTGGAGGATTTCTAGTTCCTTTGTCCAAGGATTCTCCTCTGATTCCATTGGGAATGCTAGAGCCTTTGACATATCCCACATGAAGTCAAGGAATGCCATGTCCTCGGGCGGGGACAGACGCCAGGGCTCGGAAGGTGGTGAATCTGAGGGGATGTTGCGGTGGTGATGGGAGTCTGGAAACTCCTCGTCCTCGGTCCCCCATTCTGAGTAATCAGTCAAAGACTCGAGGGAAGGGTGTCTCGTGGACTCCAGGCCTGAGCCCTGCCCATGTTCCTCAGAGGCCCCATGGCTGGTGCCATGTGCATTGTAGGATTGTGGCCTTTGGTTAAAGTATTGGATACATAATTTCTTCCATTTGAAAGTGTATAGTAGGTGGTTTTCAGACAACTATAAGAATGTCTTGAAAAGGCTCTGGTAGAGCTAGAGCAGAAATTAGATGCTGCTGAATTTCCACAGTGCAAGGGCTAGAGACTTCAAGTTTGGATGAAGAAAACCACCCTCTTGTTCAGCGATTAACGTTGGAAATCTCTGAGTTTACTTGGAAGCAGAACCACTAGCTTTTTTTTTTTTTTTTAAGTAGTACAGTAAAAAACAATTCCCCTGGGGCCAATTTAGCACTCTGAGAATCATGGTGCTTGGCCACTGTTGAAATTCTGGATGGTTCTCACTATGAGAGCAATAGGAGAGTTATGGTACAAAAAGGAATTGCCAGGGCATCAGGAGCTACACAATTAGGGGACAGGAGGATGGAGCAGTAGAGAGAAAGGTTCATGTTTTCATTGATGGGAAAGAGTGAGATCTGAGGGTCTTCTATTTCCCAGTGATGGTTTGAAGGAGATTTATATCTAGTAACCACATACTGAGATTGAAGAACTCTGCTGAGCTTGACATCTAAATGGTTCTGAATTCCTAGGATATAAGAAGCTTGCATTTGCATACAATTGGCTATGGAAAAGTCCCAGATATTTACCGGTTCTTGACAGAGATGCAAAGAACCCATACCTAATTAAGAGTGATGAACCCTGGAATAGATGAAGAAAAACTTCAAGAGCATAGTAAAATAGCCTGGAGTTCTAAGTAGTTGATGTGGAGAAGCTACCCCGATTTTGACCATATTCCCTGGAAATAATGAGCCCTGATATGAGCTGCCTATGCCACATTCCAACACTCTGTGATTAGTATTAACTGGTACTGCCATACATCAATAGGAACACCTGTTGCCAGACTGGATTTTGAAGTCCACCATCGTAACAAAGATCAAAGTGGAACCAGATGAATTATTGTCAAGAGAGACCAAGAGTCAATTCCATTGGAATTTTAGGTCCATTGAGACTGCTTCATTTGCAGGAAGACTAGAGGGGGCTAAACATATAGCTGAAATCATGTGACCTAATATTTGAAAGTAGGCCTTGGCTATGATAATTGGTTCTATTTGTATGGCTTGAACATGGGAAATAAGGGCTTGCCTTCTGTTTTCCGACAGGAAAGCCTTTACCTGAACTCTGTATAGGATGGTGCTTATTAAGGAAAATAGTGGCCGCAGGGCATGAGGCAGATCTTTGAAAGTTGATGAGGACACCCAGAGAGTGAAGAAAAACTACTTCGTTTGTCAGGGCTATGCACTGGGTTTCTAAAGAGGCTAGTAGACGCCAGTCCTCGAGAAATGGGGAAAACTAGATGATCTTGCTTGTTGATGTGGGCAGTTGCTATCAATGCATTTCATGAAGATTCTGGGGCTCACCTAGGAGGCAGATAGCATAGTTACTCATCTGTAACAAGTGTTCTCCAGGAGCAGCAGGAATCAGTCCTCAAATATGGGTGACCTCGGCGCTGATAGAGCCCTCATGCGGAGAATTTCCCCAGCTTTCAAAGAAAGCCTTTGGGAATGCAGCGAGCATGCGCGGTCCCCTTCCCACCCAAGGGTGCCATCTTGCTCAGTCTGATGACATAGCTAAAAGACAGCAAAAATCAAAATGAAGGATAGGACTGCAACTCCAGGGGAGGAGGGAGGGTCGTAAGGACTGATTCCTGCTGCTCCTGGAGAACACCTGTTACAGGTGAGTAACTACGCTTTCTCCAGAACCAAGCAGGAAGTCAGTCCTCACATATGGGACTCCCCAGCTCTAGGCTACCGTGAACCCAAAGCTGAAAAAATGGCTCCCTCTCAAGAGCCTCAGCATCCGTGATAAGAATTTTCTCTGAGAACGCACCCTGTTCGGTAGCCCAACACAAAGGGCCGGAGGGTAGGAGTTGCCTAATCCTCAAAGAGATTATGGAGTACCGCCTGGCCGAAAAAACTGTCCCACCGGGACTCTCTCTCCAGGCAGTAATGGACTGCAAAAGTCTGGCTTGAAGACCAAGTTGCAGCCCGGCAGATGTCTGCCAACGGAACAGAGCGGACATGAGCTACTGACACGGCTTTCGACTCGACACAGTGGGCTGTGACACGACCCTACAAGGGGAGGTTGGCTGCCCTGTACTCCCAGGCGATGCAATCTGCTACCCAAGTGGACAACGTACGCTTGGAGGCAGGTAATCCCATCCTGTTAGGGTCAAATGAGACGAAGAGCTGAGTAGCCCTTTGATGCTCCCGCGTACGTTCTATGTAAAAAGACAACGCCCTTTTACAGTCCAGGGTATTTAGACTGTTTCAGCCTGGCTGGCATGCGGCCTGGGAAAAAAGGTCAGAAGAGCCACCTCCTGATTGAGGTGGAAAGAGGAGACCACTTTTGGGAGGAACTTGGGATGAGTCTGTAGGACCACCCTGTCCCTATAGAACCGTGTGTACGGTCTATCAGAAACCAGAGCTTGTAGTTCACTCACACGTCTGGCTGAGGTAAGAGCCACCAGGAAGAGCGCTTTCCAAGAGAGGAAGTGCAAATGGCAAGTAGCCATCGGCTTAAACGGTAGGCGAGTAAGTTGCTGCAAGACCACATTCAAATCCCACTCAGTTGCCGGTGGACGAACCGGAGGCTTGAGTAGAAGCAGACCTTTGAGAAATCTGGACACCAAGGGGTGAACCGACAGACTGTCCCTCCACCGGTGAGTGGTGCGCTGACAAAGCACTGAGGTGGACCCGAACAGAGTTAGACTTAAGGCCTAGGTCTGAAAGGTGAAGTAGATACTGCAGTACTACTGGCACAAGGCAAGAGAAAGGATCTTCATTGCGCTGAGCACACCATACCGTAAACCTACGCCACTTGAGGGCATAGGAGTTTCTGGTGGACTGCCTCCTAGAGGCCAAGACCAACTCCTCAACATCCTTAGGTAGAAGTAAGGGAGCTAGCACTATCCTTTCAGCAGCCAGGCCATCAGATTGAGGGACCTGAGAATGGGGTGCAGAAGGAAAGCCTGCTCTTGAGACAGGAGATCGTGTTGCAGCCCCAGAGGGAACGGAGCTTCCACCACCAACTGTAGAAGAAGTGGAAACCACGGCTGCCTCGGCCATTTGGGGGCTACCAGAATCACCAAGGCCTTGTCCCGGAGGGTCTTGAACAGAGTTCGGGCCACCAGGGGCATGGGAGGAAATGCATACAGGAGGCTAGTAGACCAAGAGATTAGAAAAGCATCTGCTGCCATCCTCAGGGAATGCAGCTGTCTGGAGCCAAACCTGGGCAGCTGACGGTTTAGTGGACTTGCTAAGAGATCGACGGATGGAAGTCCCCATCGGAGGAAGATCTGCTGAACGACCAATGGATTCAACTGCCATTCGTGGGGCTGGAAAGTCCTGCTTAGCTTGTCTGCTAGGAAGTGCTTTGAGAAACATGCCTTGTCTGACCGCAAAGGAGCAAAGGTCCAGTGCCTCCTGACATAGGAGCCTGGACCCTGTGCCTCATTTGTTCACGTATAACATTGCTACCTGATTGTCTGTCTGAACTAGGACAGACTGTTGAGAGAGAGCATGGCAGAAGGTTTGCAGAGCTAAGCGGATTGCTCGCAGCTCTAAAAGGTTGATCTGCTGTGTGGCCTCCCGAGGGGACCACAGGCCTTGAGTGCACGTGCCCTGGCAATGTGCACCCCAGCCCTTTAAGGACGCATCTGTCATCAGCACCCTTGTGTGTGCTGGAGCCTGAAAAGGTACACCCCTGAAAAGGTTTGGCAGATGTAGTCACCACTGTAAGGAGTTCAGAAGTCATCTGGACACCTTTACTCTGTCTCGGAGGTCGCCGGTGGCTTGTGTCCACTGATCTCTGAGGCACCATTGAGCAGCCCGCATGTGCAGATGGGCATTCGGAGTCTCATGTACCATGGATGCCATGTGGCCCAGGAGCCGCAGGTAGTGCCTGGAGGAAACACGAGAATTGCTTTGGAACTGGTTGGCCAAGTCCATAAGTCTGTGGGTCCTGTCCTCGGGCAAGTAAGCTCTTGCCTGAAGAGTGTCCAACCTGGCCCCTATAAACTCTAGGTTCTGAGAGGGAAGCAAAGTGAACTTTGCGTAGTTTATGAAAAAGCCCAAATGCTGAAGAAGAGAGACAGTGCGAAGAGTGGCCTGTCGGGCCTCCTGGAGTGACTGGCCCCTGATTAGACAGTTGTCCAGGTATGGGAAGACACAAATCCCCTGATTTCTGAGAAAAGCTGCCACCACCACCAGGCATTTGGTGAAAACCTTGGGGGCAGAGGTCAGACCAAAAGGAAGCACTCTGTACTTAAAGTGGTTCCCTCCCACCACCAATCTGAGATATTGTCTGTGGTCTGGATGGATGAGGATGCGAGTATAAGCATCCTTTAGGTCTAAGAAGCATAGCCAGTCTCCCTGCTGGAGGTAGGGCAGCAGTATCCCAAGGGTAAGCATCTTGAACTTTTCCCTCTCCAGAAACTTGTTCAGATTTCGCAAGTCTAGGATAGGTCTGAGGCCTCCTGTGCTCTTTGGTACTAGGAAGTACCTGAAGTAGAAGCCTTGCCCTTCCAGGTGGTGTGGCACCGATTCCACCACCTGTTCCTTTAAAAGACTTGCCAACTCCTGAAGGAGGAGGTCCCTGTGTAGAGAGTCTTGGAGGCTCCTCTGGATAATAGGAGTGGGGTAGCTGGTGGAAATGGAGCATATAGCCATTCTGGACTATGCTCAGTACCCAGGTATCCCCTGTGATGGCTGGCCACCTGTAGGCGTACAGGGTCAGCCGACCTCCTGTGCTGAGTGGAGCTACCGGCGGAGGAGAGGCTATGCTGTGGGAATCAAATACCCCCTTCCTGCTGTGCAGGAGCTGGAGCTGGCGGCTTGGGTGTTTTCTGCCTACGGGGCCCATGCCCCTGCCCCTTGGCCTGCTGGCCCTGTTGGGGAGCTGGAGAGGCCTGATACTGAGGGTAGGTTTTGTAGGCAGCACCCTTCTTCAGGAAAAAGGGTTTCTTTCCCGAGCCCTTCTTTTTGTGAGAAGGGGCAGAAGTCTTTATGGACAATCTTGTCCTGGTGAGAGTCCCGGTCTCGATTTCTGCAGCCTTCTCAGTCATGGGACATCGACCAACTTGTCCTGTACCCATGACTCCAGGTCCGACGGCGTGCACCGATGCCAGTCGCGGCTACCCGGGCCGAAGCCTCAAAGACATCATAGGCTGCTCGAGATATAAACTTCGAGCACTCCCAGATCCCTGAAGACAAGGCTTTGAATCTCTGCAAGGGTTCCTCGGAGAGGCCAGCCGAGAACCCGGCAATCTCCTTTGCCAGGTCCCGTAAGTACATGCCCATGTACAGCTGGTAAGTCTGGACACAGCAAGACAGCATAGAGCCCTGGAAGCACTTTCTACCAAGGGCATCCAGGCTCCGGGCCTCCCAGCCAGGAGGCACCAAGGAGTGCATCTTTTGACTTTTCAACCTGTGCATGGCCGATTCCACAACCATGGAGTTGTGCGGTAGCTGCGCCTTTTGGAACCCAGGGCTCTTACGGACTCGATAAATGGAATTGACCCGCTTGCTCAGAACCGGCTCTGAGGCCGGTGTTTCCCACATACGGAAGAGCAGCCGTTCCAGCATCTGAGGAACTGGAACAGTAAAGGCTTCCTTCGGAGGAAAATCATACTGGAGGGCATTGAGCTCGTCGGCTCGAGGTTCCTCCTCGGCATCCGCCGGGAATGCCAAAGCCTTGGCCATGTCCCTGACGAAATCCAAGAACCGGGTATCCTCCGAGAGAGGGGGGGAGACCTTTTCCAAGGCTTGGACTACGGGGAGTCCGACGGGACGCACTGGGTCTGGAAGGTGTCAGGAGACTCCTTGTCCTCAGTCTCCCACACAGACTCCTCCAAGGAGGAGTCAAGCGGCTCCGGCCATGTGCACCTTGATGCCACCCGCCCCGACGCTGAGGGCACCAGCGTCGATGACCTCGGCCCCGCACGGGAGGTCGAGGAAGACATTGGCCGAGGATAGACTCGAGACTTAATGGACTCAAGGATTGGCTCAGCCTCTGGGGTCAACTTAGACGTCGAGGTCCCAGTGGTCGGGGCAGATGCACCGGTCAGACCGGCGATCAGTACTCGCTGCTGCTGTTGCTCCATGAAGGCAGCCAGGCTGCTCTCCAGGGCCGTCAACCTGAGACCGAGCTCAGGAGACTCCGCAGCCCCTGACTCGGGCCCCGATGGCGTCGTGCCCGACATCAGTTTTCCCGGAGGAGAGTCCATGAGGACAACAGAAGTTACCTGACTCAGGGACTCCGGCTCCAGGCAAGGTAGTTTGGTCAGCCGCTCCAACTCCGAGAGCCCGGGACGGTGGTCAGGGCTGCGCGACCTAGCCCTCGAGGATCCAGGTGCCTCCACTGATGCTGCCCTCACGAGCTTCTTCTTCCTTTTGTGCTCCCGGGTGGGAGACCCCCTCTCAGAGGACCCACGACGGCGTTTGGGGTCAGACTCCCGAGATGTAGAGGCCTCTGATGAAGTCTGAGCCCGGCCGGATGCGGACTCCATAAAAATTCTCTCACGTTGATGCTGACGGCTCCGAAGCGCCTTCAACGACATCTTGCCGCATGGGCCACAGACCAGTGGGTCATGGTCGGGCCCGAGGCTTCGGCGGTAGCAGTCGTGTGTGTCGGTGAGAGACGTACGTTTCTTACACCGATCACATTTTTTTCTCTTTTTTTCTTTTAATTTTCAGTCAATTACATAACCAAAATATACTGAAAGGTCAATCCGAATAATAAAGAATGAAATGAAAGGAAAAAAAAAAAGGAAAAGAAAATAAATAAGAAAAAACCCTTAAAGACAGGAAACATAAATATGTAAATAAACCTAGGATAAAGTCCACATCATGGAACCATTGCTGTCAAATTCAATATAGATACAAAATAAAAAGAACTATGGGATAAAAAAAAAAAATCCCACATTAGAGGCTATACATTATTACCGGCCCTATCTACCGCGTGCTTATCGATCAAAAAACTTTCCAGATGGGACACCTCCACAAAAACATAAGATGCATCATCCAAGCAAACAATACATTTGTAGGGGATGTAGCCCTCAATGCCAAAATTCGGGGCTTAAGATTCAAAAATTGCCGCCGGCGTAGTTGTGTACTTCGCGACACATCAGGAAAGATGTTAATCGTCTGACCACAGAATTTAGCGGATTTGACTTAAAAAAAAAAAAGCCCTAAGGATACGCTGTTTCATTTCAACAGAAGAAAGAGTGATCAGTAAAGTGGCACGCGTAGTGATGATATCTTGAGAATCCTCTAGAAAGGCAGTCAAATTATTCATTGGGGCAACAATTTCATCTAAACTACCTTTAACCACATTGATTTTTTTTAACGGTAGAGGGGACATAATAAAGTTGTGATACATTTCCAGGATCAGGGATGGCTAAAACTTATTTAAGAAATTTATCAAGCAAAATTCTATGAGATAATAACAATGACTGAGGGAAATTCAAGAAACGGAGATTACAGGAGCGAAACGAATTCTCCAGAGCTTCTACCTTAGCATGAAGAAACAAGGAATCTTTGATACCAGAGACACTCGTATGCAAAGAGAGAACCTGCGATTCTAATTTTGTAATAGCCAAACCAACCACCGCAACTTTCTCATCAAGCTGCCGCAGTGCTACTGTAGCCTCCTGTGAGAAAGTGCACAAAGAATTAAGTGAAACAGACATTTTATGATCAATTGATTTCAAAGCACCCCAAATATCCCACAAAGTAATTTCAGACTCTGAAGAAGGAGTAGGAAGCTCAGAGGAGCCACCCACTTCTAATGGCTGTACGGGGACAGGTAAAATAATAGGTTGTAATTTACTTACCAAATCAGAGGATTCTTTAGACAGGCCAAGTAAGTTGCCAGAAGCAGGACACACAGGAGGGGACCTGCTGCCAGGGCTCAGAGACGCCCCTTCAAGGGAAGATTGAGCCAAAGGTAGGGGGACGAAATGCTTGTCCAATGGACCGATCAGTCTAATATCACCAGACACGGTCCCAGGAGCTTTAGCTCCGGACTTAGCCTTATGTTTCCCCATATATACACATCAAGTAAAACTAAAAAGTAAGACAAAAACAAATCTGAGCCTTTAAACACAATATTGTCTCAGTTGCATTGAAGGGGCGTCTAAGGGGCCATTCAAGCCCCTTTAACCATGCCCCTTCGACACACGCCCCGCGCACATGCTCCGCGTCACGAAAAGAAACCAAAGAAATAAACCCAAAAAGGACCCTGCAGGTAGGGCTGTCCCAGCAGTGTCTGCCCGATGAAGTGGGGTAGAGAAACAAAGTCCTTTGCTATAGCGGCAGCAGCAGCCTCCCGGGCCGATGGCCTGGCTCCGAACACCTCCTGCAGTAGAGACAGCTGGTCCCCCGATCACATTTTTTCCATTACACAGGTCTGCAAAAAATGTTTTTTCGAGAGCCGTTTTGGTTATTCCACGTAATCTTTATGTTTTTTGGTGTGCTGAATCTGAAAAGGACCTCCATTTTGTCATAGGACATCACGTTTCCTGACAATTTAGGTAACTATGTTAAATAAGGCAATACCTCAAAATAAATGGAAATAGACTTATAAAATTAAAGTTTTATTACAATATTTTCATGAATATCCTTTTTTGAACTGAAATGAGCTCACCTACACACACTAAACTTGATTCTTCTTCTTGTGAGGCTCCTCTTGGTGGATTTACGCTTGTGAGTAGCATCTGGAATGTCTCTCTGAAGCATCCAGCAGTAGTCTGCCATCATTGTAATGCTCCATTTTCCCTAGTATCTCCTTTCCATCTCTTTAATGTCTTGGTGGAATCGTTCACCTTGTTCCTCACTCACAGCTCCCAAATTTTCAGGAAAGTAGTCAAGGTGGGACTGGAGGAAATGCACTTTCAAACTCATCAGGCAACCTAAAGCTTGAAATGCTTTCAGCATTTGTCCGACGATCTTTTTGTAGTGAGGATCTTTGTTATTGCCTAAAAGTTTTTGTACGACTTCTTTAAATGCAATCCACCCTTCTTTTTGAGGATCCGTCATGGTATTGACAAACTCTTGATCAACTATAAGCCTTCTAATGTCTGGTCCGACGAAACACCTTCCTTCAATTTTGCCTCCGACAGGCCTGGAAACTTGGTGACCAAGTATTTCATTCTCCATCTCTTGGGAGTGATTTTATGAATTGCTTCATCAATCCCAATTTTATGTGGAGAGGTGGTAGAAGAACTTTATGGGAAGGTACCAAAGTTTCTCGGAGGACATTTTTTTCACCAACTGTTAGCACCCTCGGCTGCCAACAATTCTTGGTCCAGTGATTTTGTCGGTCTCGACTGTCCCATAGACACAGAAAACAAGAATATTTGGTATACCCAGCTTGTTGCCCAAGCAGCATGCACAAGACCTTCAAGTCCCCACACATTTGCCAACCATGGTCTTCATATTTAAGTTTACGAAGAACCAATTCCAAGTTCTCGTAGGTTTCCTTCAAATGTACGGAATGACCTACAGGTATGGAAGCGTAAAAACCGTTATGGAGTAAAACTGCTTTGAGACTTCTTTTTGAAGAATCTATAAAAAGACGCCATTGCTCTGAATCATATTGGATTTGAAATTGACCCATCAGACCTTCGACATCGATGCAATAAACCAACTTGTCTTCCTGGGCGAAGTAAGGAACGAACTCCTTTTCACGATGTCTGAACCATGAAGATGACACTCCTGGCAACAATAAATTCCTGCTTTTCAGCCTTGATCCGAGTAACTCAGCGGCATCTTTGGGAAGATTCAAGTCTCTTACCAAATCATTCATCTCCTCCTGAGAAAACAATTTTGGTCTTGTATCATCTTCAAAGTCAGAACTTGATTCATCATTTATTTTATTTATTTATTTTATTTATTTATTTCTCTTATATACCGCGCTATTTGACATCAGTGCGGTTTACATGGAACATTATATTGAACATTACATTGAACAGGGTATTATAACTTGGAGATAACTATTTTACAGGGAACATGGGCAATGGAGGGTTAAGTGGCTTGCCCAAGACCACAAGGAGCACCTGTGGGACTAGAAACCCCAGTCCTTCCGGCCCAAGGTTCATCATCTGGTTCAGATATGACGTCACCTTCATCGGAGCTAGGTATCTCTTCCAAGGTAGCAGGGGGCTTGGGTACTGGTATATCTGTGCCATGGGGGATGGGATGAACTGCCGAGTGAAGATTGGGGTATGAAATGGAATGCTTTCATTTGGAATTAAACCCTTTCACATCGCATGAACAAAAGTAACAGTCGTCACTATGGTTCTTTTGCTCTCGCCATACCATAGGAATCCCATAACGGAAAGATTTTTTCTTACCCTTTAACCAGTTTCGGAGGTCCTCAACACACCATTTGCACACTTTATGAGGCTCCCAGACTATATCTTGATCTCCAATTTTTAGTCCAAAGTATGCAAAGTATACTTTTTTCACAAAGTCTGTAATATTCTGCTGTTGCTTCAACACTGTATATTCACCACAGATGAAACAGAAACTGTCCGGCGAATTAATACACTTTCGTGGAGCCATAACATAACAGTTGAAGAATGACGAGCTAACATGAATTGCAATGAAAAAATGTGAACAGCCTAGAACCAAGAACCTGATGATGATTCGTGCACAAGTGTGGCATGCAGGAGAGAGCAGCTCTGTGTCTGTACACGAGATGTCACAGTGCTGGCCATGCCCCCCTGCACTGACCGGAGCTGCTGCTATCTGCCCTGTGTCTCCCTCCCACTGGATTCTTCAGGAAAGATTAACCCCTTCTACCATTAGAAGCATGGACTTAAAACTTGCTTAGCTTATGTATATATTGCTGACCATCAGATTTACAGTGCTATATTTTTTTTACATAACTCGGACAACCCCTTTAAGGTTTTCTTGGCATTTTATATCTTAAATGCACTTATGTGAATTAATTAATAGTAATTTGATTTAATTAATAGTAATTTGAAAAAATTTGATAAATTTGAAGACAATTTTGCATGTTGTGGCAAATCATGACGTCTAGGAGTTTTTTCAATATTTTATTTGTTTTCAGCACACTAAAATACATGGAAATTAGATGAAAATAATCAAACAGCTTTTTAGTCGCAGACCTGTGTTATCTTATCGCTCAATAAGATATCACCTTTAGAAGGCATATTTGCCAATTTAGAATGCACGTTCTCAAGACAGTTAGAATCCCATAACCTAGCTAAGCATCTGGCTGCAATGGTTGAAGCAGACACTCTAGAGGAGGTCTTGAAGTCGTTATATGCTAGCCATATAAGATGAGTAGCACTCTTATCTGCCAGTGCTAGTATGGACATTAACCTCCAATAAATCAAATGACTATTCTATGAAACTATTTGGCAAAAAGTTATTGATGATTGTACCGGTGAGAGTCAAAATGCAATCTGAGTATGTTGTCATGCACCTAAAATTCTTTTTTTGTCGGGATCGACCTGCCCGAGTGGGAGAGATGGAAGCCCTCCCCTCCTTGCAGAAAGAACCCTTTTTATCAAGTGAATAAGTTCACACTGCTGGAGGGGATCTTTTCAATGGATCCCCTTTCAATTTACTTTGTCCTACTTTGTGGTTCCAATTGGATACGTTCAAACGTCACCAGTCATGTGATGCAGGTTTTAGACCAATTGGTGGCCATTTTAGCTACATTTAAGAACCGTTGGGTTCGGCGTTTTTTAGGGCAATTGACTACGTTCACTGATGTTGGACGGGTGAACATTCTTATCCCGGCATCTGTTGAGGATGAACATCGCCTTACAGCAGTGGTTCTCAAACCCAGTCCTGGGGGCCCACCAGCCAGTCGGGTTTTCCGGATATCCACAATGAATATGCATGAGAGGGATTTACATATACTGGAAGTAGAAGGCGTGCAAATCTCTCTCATGCATATTCATTGTGGATATCCTGAAAACCCAACTGGCTGGTGGGCCCCCAGGACTGGGTTTGAGAACCACTGCCTTACAGACAAGATAAGTGTGACCACACTATTTTCATAAAGCAATGTGAACTTATTCACTTGATAAAAAGGGTTCTTTCTGCAAGGAGGGGAGGGTTTCCATCTCTCCCACTCGGGCAGGTCGATCCCGACAAAAAATGAATTTTAGGTGCATGACAACATACTCGGATTGCATTTTGACACCCACCGGTACAATCATCAATGACTTTTTTGCTGAATAGTGCTAGTATGGAAACAATTGAGTCTGAGCCGGCAATGGAAGTATAGTAAAGAAAACTTGGACTTTTTGAAAGAATGTATGCACATTCTGAACCATATAAAGCTATGCTGGCAGAAAGCATGGTTCCTTGAAAATCTTCTTTTCTAAATGGCCTAAAAGGTGTCGATTTTTACCTGGAGGAGTGCTGGAAAAATCCCTATACTTCCTGGCCTTCATCATGATGGCACTGGGCTAGAAGGTGGATTCTGCCACATATTGAATTACTGGTCTTGGAGAAGACTATGAATGGGAATTACAACAGTAGGGGCTTTGGTGCTCAGGATTTTTCTGCCACAAGATATTTAATCAGGGTTTCAGGGATGTTTCAACAAAAAAATAAAAGTTAAATGAAATAGAAATGAAAATGAAAGAAATCAGTAAAGTACACCTAAATATGTCTGAACACTGAAGGCAAAAAGGAAAATAATTTATTGGGAGTGCTTTGTTTTGTGTTAGTTAATTACAGCAGAAAAAAATGAAACCAAGGAGCAGAGATGACCACTGTGTGCAGGGAGGGCCACATCCACTCAGAACTTTACATTAAATTCTGAGCTGTGGGACAGCAGCTCCATCCTGGCACAGTCAGATGACATCACCTACTTGGTGTGCCTTATCAATCCTACTTGTCAACAGAAAAGACACGAAAGAAACTATTCTATTCACGTTAAAAGAATCTCTCTGGACGTGCAGAAGACAGCTGGATTTATTTTATGTATGTTTTTATATATACATAAAAGGCATTTCTCCACACAAGATGGACAGCTTCTTTCATGAGTGGGACATGGAAAAGAGGATCTCAAAAGACCCGGAAGTTCCATGATTTTGAATTGTAAAATTCTTTATTTTATACTTACACTTGCCTGTAGTAATGGCCGCCCTCCTGCTACCATTGTTTAGGACCAGCGGGCAGAAGTGAGGCATACTCCAGAACTGACACCGTGGTATTATGGAATAACTTTCCATTGAAAAATGCAAGCTAATTAAAAAATATATTTAAGTCTTCTCAAAGAACACCTGGGTCCCCTCTTCCTACTTCGTAAATATAAAAGTGGGGACAGATATGTGTGATGCATACTATAAGATAAGTTCAGGACTGAAGTTGCCCTTGTTCCTTCATGTAACCACATGTCATGCCATGAAAGGATACTGCAGGATATCACTCTGCAGTTTTGCACATTCTGAAACTAAACTTTGGAAAATCCACCTTTAGAAAATTTTGACTATGAGTAACAAAATTTCATCTACTCGGCAGTCTACAGATTTAAGATCAGATACAATTTTTTTTCCCTTCAATAAGAAAACACATACAAGCCAATTTTTAAAGGGATTTATAAGTTTAGTGACAGTCTCTAATCGTATAAGTCCCCTATCCATGAATTTTCAGAAACATTATACAGACATTGATGTTGAAAATGCTCTCTAAATACTCCAGCACTATTTGGAGTGCCAAGACAGAGAGGGTGTTTCGCCTAGCTATACATATGGCAGTGAGTCAGCCACTATCTGTATAATGAAATGTTTTAAATTAGGCAGGATAAATGTTGCCCTGCATCTGAATAAAAGTGTTCTTTTAAATGCTGTAGCCAGCAATAAAAAAACTTCTGACCACCATGGCTGAATATTGATCTGATACTTTTTCTAATCACAGGTAACAGAACTACAGTGGCTACTTTCTGCCTGGTAATTATATCGCTCTGTATATGGATCACCCTCATGTGCAATGAGAAAAACTGTTAGATCTTGGGCCTTAAAAGGCCTCTGTTCTATAATACCAATGATTTAAACAATATTATTGGCACAGGCAAGGATATGCCCTATGCAGTTTAAACATAAGTTTGGGCATTATACTATAATATAGCTAACTGGTAACCTTGGTTCTGTCCCACATTTATACACTATGCCCACAGCACAGAAAAAAACACTTTACTTTCAAGAACAAAAGGAACTGAAGACCCCCCCCCCCTGCAAAAGCACTTTAGCCTACAGAAAAACATTGATGCATTTGTGTCAGGGGATTTGCTTATAGCTCACTAACAGTGTGTGCGTTGGCAAATAACACATACAAAAGTGTTTTATAGGGTGGGAATATACTAGGGCCCCCTCTAACTTCTCCACTCCAATTTCCCCACTGGCAGGATACAAATAAATTCAACAGTGTGAATACAAGACACCTGTTAATACACAGAACTTGTAGGGCCCCCAGGCATTCTTCACTTCTTCAATGAAGGGAAAAAGGATTCCATATGTCAAGCTCCAAACTCTTTTTTTTATATTACCACCATACTGATGTGAATCTTTTTCAGAATAATAAATGCCCTCTGATTCTAGCTACAGAAATCTAGAGAAAGGAATGAAGGAAGCTACAGACTGAAACTACAAAAGTATTTACCTGAAGAGCTGCTTCCGGAACTCGATGGAAGTTTAATGGCAGGAGGGCGATGTTTAACACCTTTACCCAATACTGAAGACTGAACAGACCCCGACAAGCTCTCCGTCTGCTGCAAGGAATGAAGAATTCAGAATCCCCTTACAGAATTTGAGGAGATACACCGCCTACTCATGACACAGAATCGCATAACAGCAGCTCTCTACTGTATGTAGACTATTTGCCCTTCTTGTTGTAGTGTACTTGGATGTGCTAGTTATCTGCCCAGTCTTTCTGTGTTGTTCCATGTTTATGACGACTGCTATTCCTTCCTTTATATTCTATTCTAACATACTTTACTAACAATGTATCAACTACCAATAAAGCAGCAATATTTTACATGCCATTTTGAAGGTGAAACTCTGGGTTTTCTTCTTGATATGGAAATCATATTGGCTCCTGGAGCACAGCCAGAAGAACCCAAAGCGATAGAGGAATGTGAAGGAATTCTGGCTTTAGGGTTACATGGTAAGCAGCCTTCTCATACAGATGGGGGTCAAAAGGAAGTACAGCATAAAATTCACTACCTGTGTTTGGTGAATTGCTATGCATCTCTTAGCGGGAGAGAATATAGCTCCCACCCCAAGTCTTGCTGGGTACCTTCATGTGGTGACCCCGTTGTACAAAATCTATACTAAATCCCAGCCAGGTGACACTACAATTGAAGCATGATAGGAAAGAAAAAGAAAAATACATACTAGCTGCATGTTGCCCAGGATAAAAAGGTGCCCACCCGTAGCCTCTGCGCTAGGGCTAACAATGGTGGTAGCAATATTGCAGACATTGCAGATGCTGGCAACATCCTTGCTATGGATAAAGGCCATGGTAAGCATGTTCATGGACCCACTGTGGCAGGAAATAAACCACAGAAATTAATGAAAAAGTTAAGAGAATAAACTATAGTTAAGTGGACTTCTGCAGATAAAGAAGAGATAATACACTGCTACTTTTATGCTACACGCTCTATATTTAGATCCACCAAAAACTGGAAGAAAGAGGAGAACTGCCACAAGAAAAACTGCAAAAAGCAACGGACGCAAATTTAAGATCTGTAATTTCACATATCAAAATAAAGTAGTATGTGAATGACAGCATCTTGAATCAACAATGGGCTTCCATGGAAAAAGAAAAACAGGGAGGAGAAGGAGACCTAGATGAGAGTACCAGAAGAAAGGAACAAACAGAAAAAGAAAGAGAAGTTGAGGGAGAGATGGAGCTTAGAGATCTGGAACTGCAAGAGAGTGAGATGGATAAAGGACAGGTCAACAAATCAACTGAAGAGGAGGAAGAAAGGGAGGAGAGAGACCCATAAGTGGAGAAATTCAAGATCGAACTCCTAGTCCATATGGAAAGAGATTAATATGCTGGGTTGCAGGCAAGGGAAAGATAGCTAATAGGTGTTGTCCAGGAGCAGCAGGAATCAGTCCTCACATATGGGTGACATTGGCGCCGACGGAGCCCCCGTGCGGAGTATTTCCCCAGATTTCAAAGAAAGCCTTTGGGAATGCAGCGCGCATGTGCGGTCCCCTTCCCGCCCAAGGGTGCCATCTTGCTCAGTCTGATGACATAGCTAAAAGACAGCAAAAATCGAAATAAAGGATATGACTGCAACTCCAGGGGAGGAAGGAGGGTCGTGAGGACTGATTCCTGCTGCTCCTGGAGAACACCTGTTACAGGTGAATAATTACTCTTTCTCCAGGACCAAGCAGGAAGTCAGTCCTCACATATGGGACTCCCCAGCTCTAGGCTACCGGGAACCCAAAGTTGAAAAAATGGCTCCCTCTCAAGAGCCTCAGCATCTGTGATAAGAATATCCTCTGAGAACGCCCCCGTACGGTAGCCCAACACAAGGGCCGGAGGGTAGGAGTTGCCTAAATCTCAAAGAGATTACGGAGTTCCACCTGTCCGAAAGCACTGTCCCTTTGGGACGCCCTCTCAAGGCAGTAGTGGGCTGCAAAAGTCTGGCTTGAAGACCAAGTAGCGGCCCGGCAGATGTCTGCCAACGGAACAGAGCAGAGATGAGCTACTGACGCGGCTTTCGCCCTGACACGGTGGGCCGTGACTCGACCCTGCAAGGGAAGGTCAGCTGCCTTGTACGCCCAGGTGATACAATCTGCTACCCAAGTTGACAACGCACGCTTGGAGACAGGTAACCCCAATTTATTAGGGTCAAAGGAGACGAAGAGCTGAGTAACCCTTCGATGCCCCCCGTACGTTCAATGTAAAAGGACAACGCCCTCTTACAGTCCAGAGTATGCAAGACTGTCTCAGCCCAGCTGGTATGCGGCATGGGAAAGAATGTCAGAAGAACCACCTCCTGGTTGAGGTGGAAAGAGGAGACAACTTTTGGAAGGAACTTTGGATGAGTCCGAAGGACCACCCTGTTCCTATAGAACAGTGTGTACGGTCTATCAGAAACCAGAGCTTGTAGTTCACTCACATGTCTGGCCGAGGTAAGAGCTACCAGGATGAGCGCCTTCCAAGAAAGGAAACATAAATGGCAAGTAGCCATCAGCTCAAACAGTGGGCGAGTAAGTTGTTGCAAGACCACGTTCAAATCCCACTCAGTGGCAGGTGGACAAATCGGAGGCTTGAGCAAAACATGCCTATGAGGAAGCGGGACACCAAGGGGTGAACCGACAGCGACTGTCCCTCCACCGGTGAGTGGTGCGCTGAAAGAGCACCGAGGTGGACCCGATGAGCTTGTGTTACAGAGCCTGGAAGGGCATGCCCCGACGTAAGCTTCAGAGATTCTGCCATCAATCCAGGGAACTGGATAGGCTACACAAGACCGAGATGGGATCCCTGAGCCGGCCCGAGGCTTGGGACCATTGCGTTCTGAGGCACCATTGAGCTGTACGGTCAAGGCCATATACCCCAGAAGGCGCAGCATGGCTCGTGCCGAGACCTTGGTTCGGCTTTAGATCTCGGCAGCCAGAGTGCGGAGGTAGTGCACGCTTGCTCGAGGGAGGAAGACGGTCGCCCGTTCCGTGTTGAGTAGTGTGCCAATGAACTCCAGTGACTGCACCAGTTCAAGGTGGGACTTGGAGTAGTTGATCAGGAAACCGAGGCGCTCGAGGAGGACCGTGTGTGATGCCAAGAGGCAGGGCAGACGCAAGCCCAAAGGGGAGCACTCTGTACTGGAAGTGCTCTCCCTGTACCCTGAAACGCGGGTACTGTACTTCCTGTGCTTGGGGTGAATAGGGATGTGGGCGTGTCTCTGAGATCCAAGGAGCATAGGCCAATCGACCTGCCGGAGGAAGGACAGCAGGAAGCCAAGCGAAAGCACTCTGAACTTCTCTCTCACCAGAAATTTGTTCAGGTTCCTGAGATTGAGGATGGAGCATAGGCCCCCTGTACTCGTCGAAACAAGGAAATAACGGGAGTAGAATCCCGGACCTCCGAGATGCGACGGGACCCTTTCGACTGACTGTTGACTGAGGAAGTTGTTCAATTCTTGCTTTAAGCAAGCATGGTGTGAGGGAAGCCGAGTAGGCTCCACTGGGGAGAAGGGAGGGGGGAGTCTGTCCAGATGGAGACGGTAACAGTCTCGGACGACCTGGAGGTCCCTGGTGTCTAATGTGATGGCCTCCCACTCGGGGTCGAAAAGGGACAGATGTTCTCCTACCGGCGGGAGTGCCGCTGGAAGATGAGAGGCTATGCATTTGCCGTCAAAACCCCGGAGCTGGCTCTTGGGCCTCTTAGGTTTCCAGTGGCCCCGAGCTCCGCCCTTGCCTTGGCCGCTGGGTGCTGGCACTGAGGTGGGCGGATAGGGTGGGAATCCCCGGTAAGGAAGCCCCTTCCTCTGAAAGAAGGGTTTCTTACTGTGCTGTTTCTTCTGGGGAAGGGAAGAGGTTTTCCAAGAGAGACGGGTGCGGGTTACGAACTCCGCCTCGATCTTGGTTGCCTTGTCCTCCATGGGCTTGCCGAATAGTTGTTTGCCGAAGCAGGGAACATCCAAGAGTTTCTCCTGGACCCACTGTTCCAGGTCTGAGGATTGGAGCCATGCTTGACGCCAGGCTCCAATGCCAGCCACTGCCACATGGGCAGAAAACTCAAACCAGTACTATGCGGCGCAAGAAAGGTATTTCAAGCAGTCTGCGACTGATCTCAGGAGGGTCTGAAATCTGAGGTGGTGGTCACCTTCAAGGCCCGCGGAGAAACCGCCGAGCTCTTTAGCAAGGAAGATACCCATATATAGTTGGTATGCCTGGATGTGGAATGTCAGCATGGATCTCTGGTAAGCCTTACGCCCGAGGGCGGCGAGGGCACGAGATTCTCTGCTGGGCGGAACCGAAGAAAGCTACTTCGGGCTCTTCTGTTTCCGCATCACGGATTCCACTACCATGGAGGTATGAGGAAACTGGGCCTTTTGAAATCCAGGACTGTGCTGGACTCTGTACATGGCAGCGAGTCTTTTACTGATAATAGGGACCGAGGCGGGTGCTTCCCACATACAGAGGAGCAGCCGGGTCAGGATGGACAGCACAGGGACTGTGAGGGACTCCCTTGGGGAGACTTATATTGCAAAATGTCGAGTTCCTCTGCCGTTCCTCGGTCTGCGTGGGCAGATTGAGGACCCGAGCCATAACCCGCACAAATACCAAGGAGGAGCTATCTTCAGGGGGGAGGGGGTGACTGCCTTCGTGGGGGGGGGGCAGGGATGGGTCAGAAGGAAGGTCCCAATGGGCACGGGTTTCAGGGGACATATCCCCGTCCGATTCCCAGACTGAGAGGTCAGAGAAGGACTCGGAGTCCAGCTGATCCCCACGTCCGGTGGCCGAGAGCCGTCTGGAGCAGGAGGCACTGACTCTGGAAGACCTCACCCCCAAGGAACAGGACAGCGAGTGAGACCGGTGCCAAGAACCCTCATGAGGCCCGTGGCTCTCGGAGGTTTCCAAGGCAATTTTCAGGACCACAGTCAAGGGACACACTGTCTCAAGGCGCGAACCAGCCGTGCTAGGCAAGAGCGCCTGCTGGGCAGCTAGGAAGGCAGAAATGCTGTGCTCTAGTGCCAGCATACAGGACTCCCACTCAGAAGTGGGTCCCTGGGACGCCAACGCAGGGATTACAGGGTCTGGCATGGAGGAGGAGAGGGGGTCCTCACCGGGACAACCCTCAGGAGACCAGGTGCCATCGCTGGAGGCCTCCATGTCTGTACGAGGTACCTTTCAAGGCCGCTCCTTGTTCGACTCTCGGGAATGCCAGGGAGGACTAAGGGACCGAGCACAAGAACGCTCACGCTTATCCGGAGCCCCCGACAGCGTCTTCTTTTTTTACCATTCCACCTCAGGCGAACCCTGGTCAGAGTGATGCCTGAGATGCGGAGTCACTTCGGGGGACCACGCAAGTGGTGGATCGATGCACCACCGGGGACTCCGGGGCTGACTTACCAAAAAGGTCACCTGACCTCTGCTTATGGCTTTGTAAGGTTAACTGACATTTTCTTGCAAAGTGAGCAGAGCACCGGGTTGTGGTCAGGCATCGCAGACATCAGTCGTAGGTGTCCGTGAGCAACATGTTTTTGGAGCATCTGCCACATTTTTCCCAAGATTTAGAGTATATTCCAGAAGATAAATACTTATGTGCAGATATATTTCCAGAGGTAGCAGTCCCTTTTGGTAGTCCTTCAAATAAGCCTTTAAATAAGATATCTGAGTGTACCCTCAGTTCATGTAAAGCCTACTGGTCAGGGACACTTGTGATATAAAGCTACTTGGAATAAAAATACTTAGATTTGCAGGGACCTGGTCTTTTACCGGAGTCTCCCACTTACTTCAGTAACAAAGGTATCACTTTAAAGTTACAGGGACCTTTGCACAGTAGGCAGATACATAGAAGTAAAAGTTCAGTTTGACTATTTCTGTTTCCACTGTTGGAATTGTTTGTTGAAAGCCTGCTCACAGGGAGGAGCTAATTAAATTACTATACAGCCTGTCCACAAGTACCTAATCAACTCTAGTCTTCACAGCTTCCAGAGACTCCACACAGCTAAAGCTTCCAGCCTTTCTATTGCCTGTTTTTGTTTCTTAATATAGATTTTAACTGTTGGGTATGCAATCATTTTTGAGAATATTCTGACTGCCTACATTCCTTGTGTAGCCTTTAAATAAGATATCTGAGTGTGCCCTCAGTTTATGTAAGGCCTACTGGCCAGGGACACTTACATTCCTGCCCACCCTACCCCTCACCCCGCCCACCCCAGGCCTGCATTGCCTATATAGTCATCACATACGTTGACATCTATCCTTTTAATTTGGTATTAAACCCACCTTTTCTTCTACTTCTAGGACCGCTTAATCAGCATGTTGTGTATTCAGTGCAATAACTGTGGTGCTTTCATTCTGAGAAGAATCATTTGGAACCTAAGAGCTTGCCCTATATGCCTCAAGTTAACTGCCATGCATAAAGAATTGACTCTACTAAGGGAAGAACTAGCTGCAATAAAATGCACCTCTTCTAGGATACAATCCGAACTAAGTCCACCACCGCTCTCACAAAGAATCAAACATCCCAGAAACAAATGGATCATAGTGGGCTCTGGTAGGTTGCGACCTGTAACAGAGAGACACCTTATACATCAAGAGATATCCCTGCATAATGCCTTCTCTCCCATGGAAATTGCCCAATCCATGGAAATTGAAGGGCCTTTAAATGAGACAGTCAATGCCCAATCTATTGATAAAGCACCAAATATGATGAAACAATCACAAAACAGAAAACTATTACTACTTGGGGATTCCATCATCAGACGCACCAACTTGGGAACAGAGTTCAAAGGACAGAAGATACTCAAATGCCTCCCAGGCTCTTCAGTCAGCAGGAATACAAACCAAATTGTTGATGTAGTTAGCGCAGAAAGTGAGCACTCCAAAATTGATGTTGTCATCCACTTGGGTACAAATGACCTGGCTAGAAACAGCGCCTCTGCAGTTCAAAGGGCCTTCTAGACTCTGGGAGAGAAACTCGAGCCCACTGTTAACACTGTAGCATTCTCAGAAGTTCTACCTGTTCTTGGTAAAGGGGCAGAAAGACTGCATTGCATAAACAGCTTAAATACATGTCTCCAGACCTGGGGCAAAAAATAAGGATTCAGATTTATAGGCAACTGGGGAAACAGAAGGACCTACAAGAGACTATACTGTGCTGATGGACTACATCTCTCTGTCACATGAAAAAAATCTTAAGTGAAACATTCAGGCAGTATGTGGACAGGTATTTAAACTAGAGAAAGGGGGTGACGGATGGGGAAGGACAAGTTCAGGACGTCACTCCCAACAAAAGCAGAACAACATTAGAAATAGCCACATTTTTAAACCACACATCAACGACAAGTGGAAGAGGTGGGTAGAACAAAATCAATGCAAAATACATGCAAGCCAGTTAAATGCTGGAAAGCAATGAGCACAAATGCTCGAAGCTTAGACAACAAAGTTCCTGACCTGGAAGCCCTAATGGAGGAAATGGACTTGGACATTGTGGCCATTACAGAAACATGGTTTAATGAATCACATGATTAGGATATAGCCATAGCTGGCTATAATCTATTCAGAAGAGACAGAGAAAGTGGAAAAGGAGAAGTAGCCGCCTTATATGTCAAAAGCAATATTAAAGCTACTGAAATGCAGGGGGCATGGAGAAAAGAAGAAGTGCTCTGTATTTTGTTGGAAAGAGGAGATGGCATTGTAATCCATGCTGGTGTAGTCGACAAACCTCCGACTCAAATCGAAGAAATAGATAACGAATTGATTATAAACATTGCAAAGATAGCCGCAAAGGAGGAAGTGATCATATTGGGTGACTTTAATCTACCTGATGTGGATTGGAGTACTCCTTCTGCAAATCTGAAAAGAAGTAAAAAAATTGTGGATGCTTTCCAAGATGCATTACTTAGACAAATGGTGATGGAACCAACCAGGGAAAGCTCAATGCTAGATTTAGTGCTCACCAACGGAGATAGCATGTCAAATGTCCGGGTGGGTGCCCCAATGAGCAGCAGCGATCATCACACCGTGTGGTTTGAGATAAAAGCCAAAGTGCAGTCCAATCATAGCAAGCACAAAGTCCTAGACTTCAAAAACACTGACTTCAGTAAAATGGCCAAGTACCTGAAGGAGGAGTTGGCAAGGTTGGAGGGGATATAAGGGAAGTGGAATTGCAATGGGCTAAACTAAAGGTGGCAATAAAAGGGGCAACAGATAAATATGTAAGGAAAGTAAATAAAAACAAGAGGAAAAGGAAACCTATTTGGTTCTCCAAAGAAGTGGCTGCTCAAATAAAGGCAAAAAACACAGCTTTCACAAAATTCAAAAGCTTGCAAACAGAGGAACACAGAAAGGAATACAGGATCAAACTAAAAGAGACAAAAAGAGAAATAAGGAAAGCAAAATCAAAGGCAGAGGAAAAGATGGCTAAAGATGTCAAGTGTGGTGACAAAACTTTCTTCAGGTATATTCTGGAGAGGAGGAAAATCAGAGGTGGAATTGCAAGACTCAAAAGTGCTGGGAACAGATTCGTGGAAAGTGACATTGAAAAAGCGAAATTGCTATACAAATACTTCTGCTCTATTTTTACTAAAGAAAATCCTGGAGAAGGGCCACCTGTGACTCCCAAATATAAAAATGGGAATGAAGCAGATATCACACCATTCACAGAAGATAATGTGTTAGAACAACTTGCAAAACTGAAAGTGGACAAGGCCATGGGACCAGATGGGATACATCCCAGGATACTGAAAGAGCTCAGAGAGGTTCTTGCAGGGCCGTTAAAGAATGTTTTTAACAGATACTTGGAAATAGAAGTTCCTCAGGACTGGAGAAAGGCTGATGTGGTACCTCTTCACAAAAGTTGTGACAGGGAAGAAATGACAAACTATAGGCTGGTGAGTCTTACCTCGGTGGCGGGAAAAGTAATGGAAGCGCTCCTGAAAGAACGAATAGCGGACTTTCTCAAAACCAACAGGTTACATGATCCGAGGCAACATGGTTTTACCAAAGGACGATCTTGCCAAACAAATCTGATTGAGTTCTTTGACTGGGTGACCAGAGAACTAGATCAGGGGCATGCGATGGATGTCATCTACCTGGATTTCAGCAAAGCCTTTGATACTGTTCCTCATAGGAGACTTATCAATCTCAATAGTTTGGGGATGGGTCCCAAGGTGGTGAACTGGATCAGAAATTGGTTGACTGACAGACGTCAGAAGTTGATGGTAAATGGAGCTCACTCGGATGAAAGGAGGGTGATTAGCAGGGTGCCCCAGGGTTCGGTCCTAGGACCGGCACTGTTCAATGTATTTGTGAGTGATATTGCTGAAGGACTGAATGGAAAAGTCTGTCTTTTTGCAGATGACACAAAAATTTGCAACAGAGTGGACTCCCCTGAGGGAGTGGATAACATGAGGAAAGATCTACAAAAGCTGGAAGAATGGTCTAATGCTTGGCAGTTAAGATTTAATGCGAAGAAGTGCAGTGTCATGCACTTGAGAAGGAGAAATCCAAGGGAAATGTACGCGGATAGGGGGAGAGAGGTTGGTGTGCACAGACCAGGAGAAGGACCTTGGTGTGATTATTTCTGAGGATCTCAAGGTGGCAAAACCAGGTAGTGGCGAAAGCCAGGAGGATGTTGGGTTGCATATGAAGAGGATTACCAGCAGAAAGGAAGAGGTACTAATGCCACTGTATAAGTCACTGGTGAGGCCTCACTTGGAATACTGTGTTCAGTTTTGGAGACCATATCTCGCAAAGAATGTAAAAAGACGAAACGGTTCAGAGGAAGGCAACCAAATGATTTGGAGCCTGCGTCAGAAGCCTTATGAGAAGAGACTTGAAGACCTAAATATGCACACTCTGGAGGAGAGGAGGGATAGGGGAGATATGATTCAGACCTTTAAATACTTAAAGAGAAATAATGAACACACAAACCTCTTCCAAAGACGGGGAAGCTGTAAAACTAGAGGGCATAACATGAAGCTGCAAAGGGGTAAATTGAAAGGCAATGTCAGGAAATACTTTTTCACTGAAAGGGTATTGGATGCTTGAAATGTCCTCCCGATGGAAGTGGTGGGGACAAATACAGTGACAGAATTCAAAATGGCATGGGACAGACACAGTGGATCCCTTTATAGCAACAGAATAAAATCAAAATAAACGTAACTAATTAATTTCTCAACAAACAGGGGTGCCCTACACGGAGCGGAGGGTTCACCCCTAAGCAAAGACATGGAAAGGGGTGACCTGCACAGAGCGGCAGGTGTACTTACTCTTGCCACCTTGCTGGGCAGACTAGATAGACCATACTGGTCTTTATCTGCCGTCATTTACTATGTTACTATGCTAAGCTAGGATATTCTTCTTCGTCCAGGCAAAAAGGAGAGTCATCTTCAGGGCTACCTCGACACCGCTCGTGCTACCCTGCTGATTGACCTAAGCCACTGTTGCGGCGTTGTCCAAAAACATTTAAACCACGTAGCCCTTGACAAGGGATCAGAAATGCAGAAGGGACAACCTGATGGCCCTCACCTCGAGGTAGGTGATGGACCATACGGCCTCCCTGTGGTTCCAATGGCGCTGGGTCATTCGTTTTTGGCAATGGGCTCCCCAGCCCGAGAGACTGGCACCCATTGTCATTAGGATCCTTAAGCAATCATCCAGCGGCATGCCCTCCCTCAGAAGACTGGGCTGCTGCCACCACCTCAGGCTGATCTTCCCCATTGTTTGGAGCAGGAGCCTGAGCTCAAACTCCTGTGAATTTCTGGACCAACGAATCAGCAAGGAGACCATTGGAGCAGCCGTATATAGGCATGTATCCACGGCACCATCTCAATTGCATTTAGCTGCCTTGTACATAGTTGCTTTTTGTACATAGTTTTATTATGTTCTCTGTTTATGAAACCTGTTTAATGTATACCCAGTTCATTGTCCTGTTCATTGTAAGCACTGATCAATTTTTGTGACGTGTAGTTTCTGTTCATTGTAAACCGCACTGATGTCAAATAGCGCGGTATAAAAGAAACTGTAAATAAATAAATAAATAAATTGTTGCCGCCATCAATCCAAGGAGCTGAAAATAATCTCAGACTCTGGGAGCCTGCTGTGAACAGAACAATGCCAGGCGATCCAATGATCTTTTAACTGTCTCCTCGGGCAAAAGACTCTGCCCTCTCAAGTATCAAAATGTGCTCTTAGGTACTCCATGGACTGAGAAGGCATCAACTGGCTCTTTCCTTGATTGATCAGCCAGCTGAGACTTTCCAAAGAGGATACAATACAGTTTACTATCCAAGATGCCTCTGAAAGAGAATGGCTCTGACAAGCCAGTCGCCCAGATTTGGGTGTACACAAATCCCTTGGCAATGTAGCGCCACAGCCACCATCACCACCATGACCATAGAGAACATACTTGGGGCAGTGCAGATTACACAAGGGAGAATAGCGAATTGAAAATGGGAGCCAAACATGGTGAACACAGATATCTTGTTGATTCTCCTGGATCGAGATATGAAAATACACCTTGGCCAAATCCAGAGATGCCAGGAGCTCCCCTTGGTGCACCACTTAAGACACAGATTGTAAATTTTCCATCTGGAAGCGCAGGATGCACAAATGCTTATAGACACCCCTGAAGTCCAGAATGGGCTGGAATGATCCATCCTTTTTTGGCACCATGAAATAGAGTAGTTACTCACCTGTAACAGGTGTTCTCCAGGAGCAAGCAGGAATCAGTCCTCACATATGGGTGTAATCGGCACCGATGAAGCCCCAGCGGAGCATTTCCCCAGCTTTCCATGAAAGCCTTTGTGAATGCAGGCACGCATGCGCGGTTCCCTTCCCGCCTAAAGGTGCCATCTTACCTCAGTCAAATGACATAGCTAAGAACAGCACACAAAAAAATGAAAAACTAAGCTATGTACAACTGCAACTCCAAGGGGAGGAGGGAGGGTTGTGAGGACTGATTCCTGCTGCTCCTGGAGAACACCTGTTACAGGTGAGTAACTACTCTTTCTCCAGGACCAAGCAGGAAGTCAGTCCTCACATATGGGTGACTCCCTAGCTCTGGGCTACCGAGGAACCCAGGCTGAACAAGAGTACTCCCTCTAGTCTCAGCAGCAAAGAAAGGCTTTTCAAGGACACAACCTCCACCAATAGCCCAACAGAGGGCAGGAGCTGCCTAAACCTCAAAGAGATTCCGGAGTACTGCTTGGCCAAAAGCACTGTCCCTACGGGACTCCCTTTCCAGACAGTAATGGGCCGCAAAGGTCTGGCTTGAAGACCAAGTTGCAGCCCTGCAGATGTCTACCAAAAGTACAGAGCGGAGATGAGCCACTGAGGCAGCCATTGCCCTGACACGGTGGGCTGTAACCCTACCCTGCAAGGGAAGGTCAGCCGCCTTGTAAGCCCAGGTGATACAGTCAGCCACCCAGATGGACAAGGTACACTTGGACACAGCCAACCCCAACTTATTACGGTCAAAAGAAACGAAGAGCTGAGTAGCCCTTCTATGCCCCTGCGTACGGTCAAAGTAGAAGGATAAGGCCCTCCTACAGTCCAGGGTATGCAGGACTGCTTCAGCCTGGCTTGCATGAGGCCTAGGGAAGAATGTTGGAAGAACCACCTCCTGATTGAGGTGGAAAGAGGAGACAACCTTTGGGAGGAACTTTGAATGAGTCCTAAGGACTACCCTGTTCCTATAAATCCTGGTATAAGACCTATCACAGACCAGGGCCTGAAGTTCACTCATTCGCCTAGCCGAGGTAAGGGCTATCAGGAAGAGTGTCTTCCAGGAAAGGAAGCGTAGTGGACAAGTAGCCATCAGCTCAAAAGGTGGGCGAGTCAATTGCTGCAAGACCACATTCAGCTCCCACTCAGGGGCAGGACGACGGATTGGAGGCTTGAGCAAAAGCAAGCCCCTGAGAAAACGGGACAGCAAGGGGTGACCTGACAGAGAATGTCCCTCCACCAGTGAGTGGTGAGCTGCTAGAGCTGAGAGGTGGACCTGAACAGAATTGGACTTAAGTCCCTGATTTGATAAGTGCAGTAAGTACTGAAGCACTACTGGCACCGTACAGGAGAAAGGATCCTCTGTACGTAGCTGACACCACACAGAAAACCTTTTCCATTTGAGAGCATAGGTCTTCCTAGTGGACTGTTTCCTAGAGGCTAGGACAACCTCCTCAACTTCCTGAGGTAGGCCCCAGGGAGCCAAGACTACCCTTGCAGCCTGCAGGCCATCAAGTTGAGAACTTTGAGATTGGGGTTCAAGCATCGGAGGAACCGGGACAGTAAAGGCCTCCTTCGGAGGAGAGTCATACTGCAGCGCCTCAAGCTCTTCAGCTTGAGGCTCTTCCTCGGGGTCCGCCAGAATAGCCAAGGCAGTGGCCATATCCCGGACGAACTCCGAGAACCGAGTATCCTCCGGAGGGGATCTACTCCGGGGCTCAGACTGAGGTGAGTCCGACGGGACGCACTGAGTCTTGAACGTATTGGGAGACGCCTCATCCTCCGTCTCCCAGGCGGACTCGTCCGATGAGGAGTCAGGGTTTGACCCCGCGGGGCCCTGGAGCACACGCCCCGACGCCGGAGGCTCCGGCGTCGATGCCCTCGGTCCCGAACGGGAGGTCGAGGGAGACCGTGACTGAGGTCGACTTCGAGCCATGATGGACTCTAGTATCGGCTCTGTCTCCGGGGTCGACTTCAAAGTCGATGTCCCGGTGGTCGGGGCAGATGCGCCAGACAGGCTGGCCATCAGTGCCCGCTGCTGCTCCATGAAGGCAGACAGTCTGCTCTCCAAGGCTGTCATCCTGAGACTCAGCTCGGGAGATGCAGCAGCCACTGACTCGGGCCCCGGCGGCGCTGGGCCCGACGTCGGCTCTCTGGGAGGAGAGTCCTCGAGGACTACGGGGCTTACGTATCCAGCAGACTCCGGCTCCATGCGAGGAACTGTGGCAGGCTTCTCTTGTTCCACGGGCCCGGGGCGACGGTCGGGGGTCTTAGACCTGGCCCTCGAGGAGCCAGGGACCTCTTCCGACGACGCCATCGTGAGCCGCTTCTTCCTCTTGCGTTCCCGGTCGGGGGACCCCCTGTCCGAGGAGCTTAGACGGCGCTCGGGATCGGAATCCCGAGGTCTTAGACGAGGTCCGGGCCCAGCCGGAGGCTGAGTCCGAGAAAAGCCTTTCTTTCTGCTGCTGACGACTTCGGAGTGCCTTGGAAGACATCTTCCCACATGGTCCACACGACTTAGGGTCGTGATCAGGACCGAGGCACCGAAGGCTGCAGTCGTGTGTGTTGGTGAGAGATATTAACTTCTTACACCGATCACACTTCTTGAAACCGCTGGAAGCCATCGGGGAAAAAAAGAGTCCCCGTGAGGTCAAAGGACCGGCCTTCCAGGGAAAAAGGAATAAAGGGCGCGAACGCCAGCCACGAAGGGCAAAAACCGAAAAAGAAGAATCGGGCTCGATACCGGCGTACCGAACCCGGCGGGAGGGGAACCGGCATCGAACCGGGAGAAAAAACAGCGAGAATCGCCGAAAAAAAATCAACTTTTATCCGAGATGACAGGACACACGTTCGGTGGGCTTCTCGGAAAAAAAGAGACTGAGGTAAGATGGCACCTTTAGGCAGGAAGGGAACCGCGCATGCGTGCCTGCATTCCCAAAGGCTTTCATGGAAAGCTGGGGAAATACTCCGCTGGGGCTTCATCTGCGCCGATGACACCCATATGTGAGGACTGACTTCCTGCTTGGTCCTGGAGAAAGATGGAATTCCTGCCCTTGCCCCAATCCTCCGGGGGAATGGGCACCACTGCCTTCAGGAGTAACAACTTATCCAAGGTGATCTGCACAGTGACCCTTTTGCATTCCTAGACACAGCCATACTGAATGGTGTCTAGCACCCGGCAATCCTTGGTAACCCAGGCCCATTCCTGAAGAAGAGGCAAAGCCTGCTCCCAAACTGGAGGAACCAAGGAATGAGCCCCCAGACCTTCAATGCATAGCCTGAGAGGGTCGTGCTCTGGAGGGGACCAAGACCCTGGGCCCACATGCTCCATAAAAGGACTGAGGAGCCAGAAGGCTTTTCTAGGCTAGTAGTGACGAGAGTCCCGAGATAACCGGGAGTTCGACCAGTTTACCCACGATGAGTGGGCGGAGGTTGATGGCAAGGGGGCTCCTCCGGCTTCAGAGGCTCCCCGGACCTGTCCTTTGGAAGGCAGTAAGATTTTGTATCATCCAAGTCCTTTGCTAGCTTCTCCAAATTGACCCCAAAAGAAGCTTTCCTTCAAAGGCCAGTCAGTTAAATTGGGCTTTGGAACATATGTCTGCTGCCCAGTGTTGGAGCCACATTCAACACCATGTCACCATCGACGGAGCACTATCCCTGGCCGCTAGACTACTAGGTCATACACTGCACCCGAAGGAAGGTCATAGCAGACTCCAAAAGATGGTGTCATCCGGCAAGAGACTGAATCTACTGGAGCAGAGCTCGAAACATCAGGCCTGTACATACTGTTATGTGAAGAATAGCAGCCACCGCGGCAAACTGGTTCTTAAACAACTAATCCATCTTTCAGAGTATCCTTTTAAGGCCGATCTGCCTTCCACAGGATGGTGGTCCATCTAGAAACTGCCGTGACCTGTGCATCCATCTTAGAAATATCAAACTAAACATCTCAGAGAGAGCATACATATTTATATACCCTTAGCTCCTTAGATGGGGAGTTGGGAGAATCCTACTCTGACTGTATCCTGTCCTTGATCATCTCTGGGAACAGGGAGACAGTAATGGATTTTTGCACCCCCTGCAGGCTGGATGCACCTTCGGCTCCCGCTCCGTATCTGAATCCGCCATGCTCAAAGTGGATGAGATCCTGGCTATCAAAGCCACATGTTCCTCTTTCTGGAGCAGACAGAACACACCATTTTCTTCACAATCCTACGAAAGTGAGAGTACCTCTTCGACCACCCAGAACCGAGACATCTGAATCCAAGTCACAGTCCAAATCTCAGAGAGATCGCAGCTGATCCGCATCACTGGGGATGCTTAGCCATAGGCAAGCAGAGGGCTACCACTCTCAGACTGCCCCTTATGAGGCTTCATGAGGCTTCACTCAAGGGTAACAGATGCCACAGGGTCTACATTTCCATGCAAGGATGACCAAGCCTGTCATAAATAGGAACAGAATTCCAGGGAGGACAATCTGGACTCTGGAAGCTCTCCTCATGGAAATGACCCCCCCCCCCCCAACAACAGGGGATATAGCTGCCATCAATCCCCTAGAGGATGGGGAGAGGTCCACAGCAGTTGCCGGAACCTCTTGCCGGCATGGTATAATTACCCACAGTGCAATCCGCCACCCCCTGCCCTGAGGTAGGCAAGGCTTGACCAACTGCATTCCCTTGCTGCGAAAGGGGCAAAAATAGGCTCCCCAGGGAGAGTTTAGAAGCTGCCATGCAAGAAGAGCAGAGTCCAGAAGACGTACTTAACTCGCCACACATTTCCTGGAAGAACACCAAGAGTTAAGGCAAGTGCAATAGCAGTACGCACTAAGGCCACGGCAGCTGTAAGGTGCGCTTTAACAGCACTTCTACAGCATTGTGTGAACCAGGCACTTGGGCAGAAATGCATACTGGAGTCACCCAGGCAGAACATGCACTAGGACCACATGACTGCCAGGCACACAATAGTAAAAGGTGCTAGTATTGCGTGCAGAAAATGGTGGGAAACCCCCCACACCTTGCCAATGGTTGCCAGTGGTCCATCCCGAACTGTGTCCCAGATGGACGGAATCAGGAGACCTCAACAAGGACAATGACATGGTCAAGCCTTGTTACTCATCCCCTGACATCCCCAGGCCAAAAGCGCATGATGGGCTCTCTTTCCTGTAACTGTTTCTCTTGCTTTTCAGGAGAGAGCAGGGGAGACAGAGGAGGAGGGGGGCGTGTTGAGTTCATGTGAGACTATTGAACTCTTCCAATCCTTCCAATTTTCTGACTGCTCAACAGGCTCTCATCATAATAAGAGCACAGAGCTGAACCAATTTTCACTCCTCCCATGGCTACTGAAAAAGAGTAGTTATTAACCTCACCTGTAACAGGTGTTCTCCAGGAGCAGCAGGAATCAGTCCTCACATATGGGTGTCATCAGCGCCGATGAAGCCCCAGCGGAGCATTTCCCCAGCTTTCTATGAAAGCCTTTGGGAATGCAGGCACGCATGTGCGGTTCCCTTCCCGCCTAAAGGTGCCATCTTACCTCAGTCAAATGACATAGTTAAGAACAGCACACAAAAATGAAAATAAACTATGTACAACTGCAACTCCAAGGGGAGGAGGGAGGGTTGTGAGGACTGATTCCTGCTGCTCCTGGAGAACACCTGTTACAGGTGAGTAACTACTCTTTCTCCAGGACCAAGCAGGAAGTCAGTCCTCACATATGGGTGACTCCCAGGCTCTGGGCTACCGAGGAACCCAGGCTGAACAAGAGAACTCCCTCTAGTCCCAGCAGCAAAGAAAGACTTTTCAAGGACACAACCTCCACCGGTAGCCCAACAGAGGGCAAGAGGGCAGGAGTTGCCTAAACCTCAAAGAGATTCCGGAGTACTGCTTGGCCAAAAGCACTGTCCCTCTCCAGGCAGTAATGTGCCGCAAAAGTCTGGCTTGAAGACCAAGTTGCAGTCCTGCAGATGTCTACCAAGGGCACAGAGCGGAGATGAGCCACTGAGGCAGCCACTGCCCTGACTCGGTGGGCCGTAACCCGACCCTGCAAAGGAAGGTCAGCCGCCTTATAAGCCCAGGTGATACAATCAGCTACCCAGATGGACAAGGTACGCTTGGACACAGCCAACCCCAACTTATTGGGGTCAAAGGAGACGAAGAGCTGGGTAGCCCTTCTATGCCCCTGCGTACGGTCAAGGTAGAAGGATAAGGCCCTCCTACAGTCCAGGGTATGCAGGACTGCTTCAGCCTGGCTTGCATGAGGCCTAGGGAAGAATGTTGGAAGAACCAACTCCTGGTTGAGGTGGAAAGGAGACAACCTTAGGGAGGAACTTGGGATGAGTCCTAAGGACTACCCTGTTCCTGTAAATCCTGGTGTAAGGCCTATCACAGACTAAAAAGCAAAAGCAAGCCCCTAAGAAAGCGGGACACCAAGGGGTGACCAGACAGAGAATATCCCTTCACCAGAGAGTGGTGAACTGCTAGAGCTGAGAGGTGGACCCGAACAGAAAGCACAGTTACTTACCTGTAACAGGTGATCTCTGGGAACAGCAGGAATAAGTCTTCACATATGGGTACGTCGGTACCGACGGAGCCTGCGCGGGAACGCTCCCCAGCTTCCCAAAAAAGGAAAGCTTTTGGGAGCATCCCACAGCGCCTGCGCGCTGCCTTCCCGCCTTTCCTAACCACCTCTCCCCAGTTCGAGTTTTAAAGCTGAGACAAAGAGAGAGAGGAAAGGAAAAATAGATAGAGAGATACAACTCCTAGGGGAGGTGGGTGGGTTGTGAAGACTTATTCCTGCTGTTCCCAGAGATCACCTGTTACAGGTAAGCAACTGTGCTATCTCCAGGAACAAGCAGGAATGAGTCTTCACATATGGGGACTCCCTAGCTAGAGATGCCCGGGAGATCCCCAAGGTTATGAGACCCAGTGAAGGGCTCTATCTCCTCCTATGGATCTCAGGCATCCATTCAGGGAAGGACGGCAGGAGTTGATTAAGCATGGAACAGGTGTTTGAGAACAGCCTGACCAAACAAGGCATCCCGGCGGGAGTCCTTGTCCAAACAGTAATAGGCTGTGAAGGTATGAACCGAGGCCCAGGTGGCTGCTCGACAGATCTGGTCGATGGACACAGAATTTAGATGAGCCATAGAGGTGGCCACGGCCCTCACATTATGAGCTGTGACATGGCCTTCCAGAGAAAGGTTCTTACTCTGGTAGGCGAAAGAAATACACTGAGCAATCCAATTGGACAGTGTCCTCTTAGAGACTGGAAGACCCAAATGAGAAGGATCAAAGGCAACAAAGAGTTGAGAAGACTTTCGATGTTGCTGTGTTCTCTGTAAGTAAAAAGCAAGAGCTCTCTTACAATCCGGGGTATGAGGATTCCTCTCTGCACTTGATGCATGAGGACCTAGAAAAAAGACAGGTAAATACACCTCTTGATTAAGATGAAAAGGTGAAACCACTTTAGGCATAAAGTGTGGATTGGTCCTAAGGACTACCTTATCATGATGGAAACTTGTATAAGGTGGATTAGCCACTAAGGCCTGCAGCTCACTGATGCGGTGAGCTGAGGTGACTGCAGTGAGGAAAATAACCTTCCAGGAAAGAAATTTCAAGGAGGTGGTGGCTAAGGGTTTAGTTAAAGTTAGGCCTCTCATGAATCTTGCAATGAGAGGATGAGAGGAAATAGGCTGTCCATTAATAGGCTTAAGGGATGCTGGAATAGCACTCAAATGGACCCTTACTGAATTTGTCTTAAGGCCTGCATTGGAGAGATGCAGGAGATATTCCAATAAAGAATCCAAAGGTAGTGGTAGAGGGTCAAGCCCCTTCTCAGCACACCAAATGGAAAATCTTTTCCATTTAGAAGCATAGGACCGTCTAGTAGAAGGTTTTCTGGAAGCATGGAGAATATCCTTCACCTGCTGAGAAAAATTCCATCCTTGAAGGTCTAGGCCTTCAGCAACCAAGCTCTGAGGTGAAGGGACTTGGGGTTTGGGTGCCACAAAGTCCCCTCCTCCTGGGACAGAAGGTCTGGAGCAGCTCCCAAGTCTAGGGAGGGAGCTTGAGAGAGATGCAGAAGAAGTGGGTATCACACTTGGCGTGGCCAGCGTGGAGCTATGAGGATCATGGATCCTTGATCTCTCTGGAGCTTGAATAGAGTCTTGGGAATTAAAGGAATGGGTGGAAAGGCATACAGGAAGTCTTGACCCCAGTGAAGGAGGAAGGCATCCTTGGCCTGAACTCCCTGACACGGAATTCTGGAACAGAACCTGGGACGTTTGGCATTCCATGGACTTGCAAAGAGGTCTATGTCTGGGGTTCCCCACTCTTGAAAGATTCTGAGTACTTGGTCCATGTGCAGGGACCATTCGTGTGGAAGCAGAACTCGACTGAGTCTGTCTGCCCAAGAGTTTTGGATTCCTGGGAGGTATACGGCCAGGAGATGGATTTGATGCTCTCTGGCGAAGGCCCACAATCTTAAAGCTTCGTTGCAAAGCAACAGTTCCTCCTTGCTTGTTTATATAAAACATGGCTACCTGATTGTCCGTATGAATGAGGACTGTCTTGTAGCTGAGCAGGGTATGAAAAACCTTGAGAGCTAGAAAAACTGCTCTGAGCTCCAAGTGGTTGATATGCAGAGATGTCTCCTGTGGAGACCAAGAGCCCTGAGTGGAGAGGTCCTGTAGATGAGCTCCCCAACCTGTTTGGGAGGCATCTGTTGTGAGGGTTGCCTGGGGCAACAACTGTTGGAAGGGGGACCCCAGCAACAGATTTTGGGTGGACATCCACCACTGGAGAGACCAAAAGAGGCGTTTGGAGGTTGCTATTTGGTCTGAGAGAGCTCCTGATGCTTGAGACCACTGGGTGGACAAAGTCCATTGAGCTGCTCTCATGTGAAGGCGAGCATAGGGTACCACATGTACTGTGGATGCCATGTGGCCTAGCAGTTGTAGCATCTCCCGGGCAGTTAAATGTCTCTTTGACTGAATTTGGGAGGCTAACTGCACTAGGCGTAGGCAACGGGCCTGAGGAAGATAGGCCCTTGCAGTGGTAGTATCCAGCCAGGCCCCTATGAACTCTAGGGACTGAGTAGGGGTGAGCTGGGATTTTGGGAGGTTTACCACAAGTCCCCAGATACTGCAGAATGTGCCTTGTGCAGTCCAGGGAAGTCTGGGCCTCTGACTGAGATGGAGCTCGGATGAGCCAGTCGTCCAGATATGGGAATACAAATATTCCCAGAGTGCGTAGAAATGCAGCTACTACTGTCATGCATTTGGTGAACACTCTTGGAGCAGAGGCCAGACCGAAAGGAAGCACCCTGTATTGGTAATGCTTTCCTTGGAAAAGAAAACGGAGGAACCTTCTGTGAGATGGATGGATGAGGACATGTGTGTACGCATCCTTGAGATCTAGAGAACAAAGCCAATCCTGACTCTGAAGGTATGGAAAGAGAGTGCCTAGAGAAAGCATCTTGAATTTCTCCTTGCATAGAAATTTGTTCAATTCTCTGAGATCTAATATGGGTCTGTAGCCCCCTGTTTTCTTTGGGATCAGAAAGTAGGGGGAGTAAAACCCTGACCCTTGTTGAAGAAGAGGCACTTCTTCTATTGCCCCTTGGACAAGGAGGACAGCCACCTACTGACCTCGAAGGTCGAGGAGAGATGCTGGAGAATTGAAATGTCTCACCATAGTGTGAGGAGAAAGGTTTGAGAAATGAAGCTTGTAGCCCTCCCTTATGATGGAGAGGGTCCACTGCTCTGTTGTAATTTGCTCCCATCTGGGAGCAAAATGAGCTAACCTTCCTGGAATGGTGAGAGGCTCTGGCTGTTTCAGAGCCAGAAAGGCTAAGTTCTCTAGCATCAAGTCAAAAACCCTGAGGAGGCTGGGTCTGCTGAGTTGCAGCAGCCCCTGTAGGCTTAGGCCTGGCCTGTTTAGGTTGCTGATGCTTAGCAGCAAAACGACCTGTAGATGATTGTTGGCCAGAAGTAGGATGGAATCTGCCTTTCTTGAAAAAATACTTTTTGAAAGGTTTTTTCTTGGCAGTGATGGAGGTTGACTTGGAAAGTCTATCCAGAGCAGAATTTTCTGCATCCATTTGAGTGGCTTTTATTTGCCCAATCTTTGCCAAACAAGTTTTCTCCTGTACAGGGAAGATTTCCCAAGCCATCTTGGACCCAAGATTCCAGATCAGAAGCTTGGAGCCAAGCAATTCTGCGTGCAGCTATGGCAAAGGCCGAAGCTCTGCTGGCACCCTCAAAGGAGTCAAAAGCTGCACGGTTGGAAAACTTTGAAACATCTTGAGTATGCTTAATCCAAATAAGAAATTCTTCCCTTTTATCCTCTGGAAGGAAAGGGAGGAAAGTGTGCAGCTTATCTGCAACTTCTTTCAGAAACATACCCATATAAAGACTATAGGAGTTGAATCTGGCAATGAGCATACTGGTTTGGAAGATTTTCCTACCAAAAGCATCCAAGGTCCTGCATTCTCTTCCTGGAGGAGCAGAGGAGTGTCTTTTTGCACTCTTTATCTTTTTCATAGCTGACTCTACCACAATAGAATGGTGAGGAAGATGTGTTTTATGAAACCCAGGACAAGGAGGGACACGGTACATAGTGTCCAACCTACGAGAATGAGGAGAGAGGTGAGAGGAGTCTCCCATAAGTCAATCATGTGATCATAAAGAATCTCATGAATTGGCAAGGTGACTGCCTCCTTAGGAGCCTTAGAATAACCTAAAATATCTAATTTTTTAGCTCTAGGCTCTGATTCAGAGGATACTGAAATAGAAAGCCCTTTAGCCACTTCTTTGATGAAGTCTTGAAAGGACAAATCCTCTGGAGGAGACACTCTTCTTTTTGGAGAAGAAGGCTCTTCAGGAAGAGCTATAGACACTTCAGCAGACTCCTCCGATGCATCAGAGTCTTCGGAGGAATCAAAGTAACGACTGTCAGGGTGCTCTTCTAAAGCTCGATACGCGTATCGAGCGGTATCGACATCGGGACCGGTACGGTACCGATGGGCATCCCTGGACAGGGAACTGCTGCAGTCAGCATCCTGGTCGATGTGGATGCAGTCGGTACCGGTACCGGCACTGGTGCCGGTACCGGAGCCGATACCGACAACGGAGTTTGTTGTGGTATCAGCGGCGTCGCAGCTTGAATGAAGGCCGTGATAGCCTGCTGCATGGATAGAACATTCTGATCCATCGACGCCATGAATGCCTGGAATTCGGTACTGGAAGGTTGCGCCGGTACCCGAGAACATTCTAACAGGTGATCGGTCGAGGCCGTGCCATCGATGTCAACCTGTAACCCCATAGGAGGAGCTTTGGAAGCCGGAGCTTCCCGCCGGGGTTGTTTTGCCGGTGCAGAATCCTCGAGGGCAAGCCCGGAGGCATCTCGATGCTTGGAAGGAGATCTACCCTTCGAGGACCGGCTGGATTTATGTTTGGTTACCTGAGATCCATGAGAGGAAGTAGAGGCCCTGGAAGACGTCGATGCCACTGAAGCTGCATCAGAGGGAAACAGCACATGGAGCTTAGCTGCTCGGTTCTGTAAACCTCGTTTAGACATCAAGGAGCAGGACGGTCAATCCAAAATGGAGTGGTCAGGACCCAAACATTTAAGACACCATTCATGGGTGTCGGTGACAGAAACAGTACCGCTGCACTTAGTGCATTTTTTAAACCCGGAGGCTGGTTTTTCCATGAGGAAAATTTCTCGTGAGGCCTAAGGCCCAAAGAGGAAAAACACACTAAGTGAGGGAAGAAATATGTTCTTTTTTTTTTTTTTGAAGAAAAGAAAAGAAAGACCGGCGGTACCGGTCCGACGTCGGGGAAGGCAGACGCGCGACCAAAGAAATAAAATAAAACAAAGAACTTCTTCAGCGGTGACAGGAACATGACCTGCTGGCTCCGCGGAAAAGAAGAACTGGGGAGAGGCGGTTAGGAAAGGCGGGAAGGCAGCGCGCAGGCGCTGTGGGATGTTCCCAAAAGCTTTCCTTTTTTGGGAAGCTGGGGAGCGTTCCCGCGCAGGCTCAGTCGGTACCGACGTACCCATATGTGAAGACTCATTCCTGCTTGTTCCTGGAGATTTGGATTTAAGGCCTTGATTTGACAAGTGCAGTAAGTACTGAAGGACTACTGGCACAGTACAGGAAAAAGGATCTTCTGTATGTAGCTGACACCACACAAACCCTTTTCCATTTGAGAGCATAGGTTTTCCTAGTGGACTGTTTCCTAGAGGCTAGGACAACCTCCTCAACATCCTGAGGCAGGCCCCAGGGAGCCAAGACTACCCTTGCAGCCTCCAGGCCATCAAATTGAGAGCTTTGAGATTGGGGTGCAAAAGGGAACCCTGCTCCTGTAAGAGAAGGTCAGGTTGCAACCCCAGAGGTAGTGGAGGATCCACCGCCAGTTGAAGCAGAAGAGGAAACCAAGGCTGTCTCGGCCACCTGGGAGCCACCAGCAGGACCGAGGCCTTGTCCTGAAGAATCTTGAAGAGAGTTCGGGCCACCAAGGGCGTGGGAGGAAACGCATACAGGAGGCCCTGAGACCAGGATATCAGAAAAGCATCCGCTGCTATCCGCAGAGGAAGCGGTTGCCTGGAGCAGAACTTTGGCAGTTGCTTGTTCATGGGGCTGGCAAAGAGATCTATCAAAGGGAGACCCCATTTCAGGAAGATCTTCTGAACTACTGAAGGATGCAGCTGCCACTCGTGGGGCTGCAGTATTCTACTTAATCTGTCTGCCAGGTAGTTGTCCTGGCCTGGAAGGTACACAGCCTTGAGGAGCATGTTGTGCTTGAGGGCAAAAGAAAAAAGGTCCTGAGCCTCCCGACAAAGGATCCTGGACCCAGTTCCGCCCTGTTTCTTCACATAAAACATGGCAACTTGGTTGTCTGTCTGAATCAGGACAGACTGGTGAGCTAGGGTAGGAGTGAAAGCTTTGAGTGCTAATCGAATAGCTCTGAGTTCGAGGAGATTGATCTGCTGTGCAGCTTCCCAGGGAGACCACAGGCCCTGGGTGCACTTGCCTAGACAATGAGCTCCCCAGCCTTGCAGGGAGACGTCTGTGGTCATCACTATTGTGTACCCTGGAATCTGAAAAGATACCCCCCTTCAGTAGATTGGGTGGGTGCAGCCACCAGGTGAGGGAGTGCAGAAATGGTCTGAACACCCTTATCCTGTCTCTGAGGCTGCCTGTGGCCTGTGACCACTGAGCCCGAAGGCACCACTGTGCAGGCCTCTTATGGAGCCTGCCAATGGGGGTCACATGTACTGTCGAAGCCATGTGGCCTAGAAGCCTCAGGCAGAGTCTGGCGGAGACCAGGGACCTGCTGAGAAACTGATTTGCCAAGGCCATCAACCTCTGGGCCCTGTCTACTGGCAAGAAAGCCTTTGCCAGAAGAGAGTCCAGCCTTGCCCCTATTAACTCCAAGTTCTGGGAGGGGAGCAAAGTGGACTTTGCAAAGTTTATGACAAACCCCAGGCTTTGTAGAAGAGCAATAGTCCTGAGGGTGGCTTGTCTGGCCTCCTGGCACGTCTGACCCCTGATGAGCCAGTCGTCCAGATAGGGGAAGACAAAGATTCCCTGATTTCTCAGGCAGGCCGCCACCACTGCTAGGCACTTTGTGAAGACACTGGGGGCGGAGGTGAGGCCGAAAGGCAGCACTCTGTACTGATAATGGTTTCCTCCCACAATGAACCTGAGGTACTTTCTGTGGTCTGGATGAATGAGGATGTGAGTGTACGCATCCTTTAGATCTAAGGAGCATAGCCAATCTCCCTGCTGGAGGTAGGGCAGAAGTGTCCCAAGAGTAAGCATCTTGAACTTCTCCTTCACTAGGAACGTGAGGTTCCTGAGGTCCAGAATGGGTCGAAGGCCACCGGTTCTTTTGCGCACCAAGAAATACCTGGAGTAGAAACCGTGACCTTGTAAGTGGGGAGGCACAGGCTCCATCGCCCTGTCCACCAACAGACCATGAAGCTCTTGTAGAAGAAGGTCTGTGTACAGGGGAGGCCTTGGAGGCTCCCCTGGAAAATATGGAGGCGGCAGTTGGTGAAAATGGAGGGCATAGCCCTTGTGGACTATCTCCAGCACCCAAGTGTCCCCGATGATAAGGGGCCACTGGTGGGCAAAGAGGGCGAGGCAACCTCCTGTGCAGGGTTGGGAGAGCAGTGGAGGAGAGGCTACGCTCAAGGAGTTAAAAACCCCCACCCTGCTGAGTGGTAGCAGGGACCTGAGGCTTGGGGCTCCTCTGCCTACGGGGCCCATTACCCTGGCCCTTAGCTTGCTGACCCTGGGGGGCAGCTTGGGCAGCCTGATATTGTGGGTACTGTTTGTAGGCTGTGCCCTTCCTCGGGTAAAAGGGCTTTTTACCCGAGCCCTTCTTTTTATGAGAAGTGGCAGAGGTCTTCCTCGACAGCCTTGTCCGTGTGAGGTGCTCAGTTTCGAGCTGAGCGGCCTTCTCAGTCATGGGCTTGCCAAAAAGGTTTTCACCTCGGCAAGGGACATCGACCAACTTGTCCTGAACCCATGGCTCGAGGTCCGATGACTGCAGCCATGCCTGGCATCGAGCCGCGATGCTGGCTGCCGCAACCCGGGCCGAAGCCTCAAAGCCATCATAGGCGGCGCGGGACATGAACTTCGAGCAGTCCCGAATCCCCGAGGACAAGGACTTAAATCTCTGCAAGGGTTCCCCGGAGAGACCAGCAGAGAACCCGGCCAATTCCTTGGCCAGATCCCGCAAGGACATGCCCATGTACAGCTGGTAGGACTGGACACAGCAAGCAAGCATCGAGCCCTGGAAGCACTTTCTACCGACGCCATCGAGGTTCCGGGCCTCCCTGCCAGGGGGCACCGCGGAGTGCATCTTCTGGCTCTTCAGATGATGCATGGCCGATTCCACAACCATAGAATGGTGTGGTAGCTGTGCCTTCTGAAAACCAGGGCTCTTTCGGAGTCGATAGATCGAATCGATTCGCGTGCTGAGAACCGGCGCCGAGGCCGGTGCCTCCCACATACGGAAAAGGAGCCGTTCCAGCATTGGAGGAACCGGAACAGTAAAGGCCTCATTCGGAGGAGAGTCATACTGTAGGGCCTCGAGCTCTTCAGCTCGAGGCTCCTCCTCGGGGTCCGCTGGAATAGCCAAGGCAGCAGCCATATCCCGGACGAACTCCGAGAACAGAGTATCCTCCGGGGGGACCTAGTCCGGGGCTCAGACTGCGGTGAGTCCGAAGGGACGCACCGAGTCTTGAAGGTATCAGGAGACTCCTCGCCCTCTGTCTCCCAAGCTGACTTGTCCGAGGAGGAGTCAGAGTCCGACCCCATGGGGCCCTGGAGCACCCGCCCTGACGCCCTGGCGTCGACGCCCTCGCTCCCAAACAGGAGGTCGAGGGAGACAGAGACCGAGTTCGACTCCGAGCCACGATGGACTCAAGTATCGGCTCAGTCTCAGGGGTCGACTTCGAAGTCGATGTCCCGGTGGTCGGGGCAGATGCGCCAGACAGGCTGGCCATCAGTGCCCGCTGCTGCTCCATGAAGGCAGACAATCTGCTCTCCAAGGCTGTCATCCTGAGACTCAGCTCGGGAGACGCAGCAGCCACCGACTCGGGCCCCGGCGGCGCCGGGCCTGACGTCGGCTCCCTGGGAGAGTCCTCGAGGACTACGGGGCTTACGTGTCCAGCAGACTCCGGCTCCATGCGAGGAACTTTCTCGTGTTCCACGGGCCCGGGGCGATGGTTGGGGGTCTTAGACCTGGCCCTTGAGGAGCCAGGGACCTCCTCAGACGACGCCCTCGCGAGCCACGTCTTCCTCTTGCGTTCCCGGTCGGGGGACCCCCTGTCCGAGGAGCTTCGACAGCGCTCGGGATCAGAATCCCGAGATGTCGAGACCTCAGACGAGGTTTGGGCCCAGCCGGAGTCTGAGTCCGAGAAAAGTCTTTCTTTTTGCTGCTGTCGACTTCGGAGTGCCTTGGAAGACATCTTTCCACATGGCCCGCACGACTTAGGGTCGTGGTCGGGGCCGAGGCACCGAAGGCAGCAGTCGTGTGTGTTGGTGAGAGACATCAATTTCTTACACCGATCACACTTTTTAAAACCGCTGGAAGCCATCGGGGAAAAAAAGAGTCCCCACGAGGTCAAAGGACCAGCCTTCCAGGGAAAAATGGAAAAAGGGCGCGAACGCCAGCCACGAAGGGCAAAAAATGAAAAAGAAGAATCGGGCTCGATACCGGTGTACCGAACCCGGTGGGAGAGGAACCGGCGTCGAACCGGGAGAAAAAATAGCGAAAATCGCCGAAAAAATCTAATTTTAACCGGGAGAACAGGACACACGTCCGGTGGGCTTCACGGAAAAAAAGAGACTGAGGTAAGATGGCACCTTTAGGCAGGAAGGGAACCGCGCATGCGTGCCTGCATTCCCAAAGGCTTTCATAGAAAGCTGGGGAAATGCTCCGCTGGAGCTTCATCGGCGCCGATGACACCCATATGTGAGGACTGACTTCCTGCTTGGTCCTGGAGAAGACCTCAGTCTAGTAGAGCCTTCCACATTGTGCTCAAGAAAGCATTTAAATCAATCTGTTCCTCTCAATTATTTAGATTTTCTTTAGAGTGGAGAAAATCCATCCACTACCTGCTGGAGACAAAAGAATACTGAAGAGACCTCTGGGATGAGGCGAATAGAGGCATGAGAGTGATGTCATTGAAACCTGGACTTTTCATTGGTTCTTTGTCTCCACCAATCTGCTGGTAAGGGAATACAACCAACTTGTCTGGACTGGTTTAGCAGGATGATATGGAATCATTATTGAAAAGTGCCTTAACATCAAGGAATAGGATAGAAGCCATCAATCAGCTGGCAATTCCTGTACTCTCATACAGCTTTGGAACTGTAGACTGACCTCTTTAAGATCTTGAAAAACTGGATGTGCGAACAAGAGAAGTCCTTCATGCCCATGAGGTAATTTACAAGAATCAGTGTATGCCGACTGTACATTCCTAGAACTGAAGGAGAGTTAGGCCTCAAAGATTGATTATACATATATAGCTACTATCATAGGCTTCCAGGCCTACCTAACAGCATCACTGGATCCAAATACACAAAAAGTGCTGAAATACAAAAGTAAATGTCCAGAAGCTGTCTCCATCGTCAAACATGGACAAGCATTCCAACAATTAGAAGGAATGAGTGAGAATCACAAGCACACACAGGAAAAGAAGCAACAGAGTTTGCAAAACAAGAGAAAAGAATTAGATCAGCAAACGAGGAAAAGCGAATGAAAAATGCACAATACAGTGGGAAATACAAAGTGCTACGTCAGGAATCCTTTGTCGATCAAGAACGGACACATGAATGGTTAAGGAGAGGTGAACTGAAACCGAAGGATGAGAGATTGATAATAGCAGCCCAGGACAGCGGATTACGGACGAGACAGTTTATAGCGAGCACTGAAAAAACTGGCAAACAGATATATGTTGATTCTGTAAGAAAGACCTGGAAACAGCGATTCACCTCATAGCTGTTCTGATAGAAAATTTATAAACAGAAAGGCACAACAAAGTAGCATGCCTCATGTATTGGAAACTCTGTAAACACTAGAACATTACTGTGCCTGAAAAGTACTGGGATCACAACCCTAAGAGAATTACAGAAAATGAAGAGGTTATGATTACCTGGGATGGATAAGAAACTGGATATGAGGAAACCCGACATAATGGTAAAGCAGAAAAGCACCAGAACAGCATAGAGGTGTCCATTCAAGTGATTTTTCTATGCATCACGTGGAGAGGGAGATCTGAAAGTACTGAGAAATGCAGTCAGAGACCAGGAAAATGTGGCAGAAAAATACAGAAATATTTCCCATCATATTGGGAGCCACCGGCTTAAGAAGAATTTCCAAGCACATTTTGACAAACTACCCATACATGTTACATCTTACGAATTTCAGAAGGAAGCTCTCTTTAGCACGATGCAGGTATTACGCCAAGCATTAGCATTAAATTTGAGAGTCTGAGATCATACTCTACATACCCTGGCTTAGAAGTGAGGTTCAGAACTGTCATGGCATGCGCAAAACTAACCCATTTGGAGAAACTGCCCCAAATGGAACCTATTTGGAAAAACTGCCCCAGTAGAATACAGGAAGTTGTCATTGGTAGTTATGGAGAGGTTTCATAACAAAAAATATATACTACACGGGGGAGAAATAATTGAAAGCAAGTTGGAGAAAGGTAGAGAATGCCTTAAGGTATTTTGTGAACACTGTTGATAAAGCTATTTATAAACAACCAACAATTAATATTTAGTTCTAAATGGTTTCTTATTGGGATCAAGGACACCGTGTTGAAGTGGTTCCAATCCTACCTGACAAACAGACAACAACTCATTCGCACCAGCACCTCAACTTCCTCCCCATTCCAACAACACCAGGGAGTACCCCAAGGATCCACACTATCAGCCATGCTCTTCAATATTTACCTCCAGCAACTCTGCACCGTCATACGCACCCACAACGTCAGCTTCCACATCTATGCTGACGATATCATGCTCTACGCTCCCATTACAACCACAAACCCTACAAACAACCACCTATCAGCATGCTTCACTGCAGTCTCCGACTGGTTACAGACAAACAACCTATCCATCAACATAAAGAAAACCGAAGCCCTCATAGTGACAAGGGACCCTGACTTTACACCACCCACACACCTCATCATTGGAACTACAAGCATCCAAATTCAACCACAGATAAGATACCTGGGCATTATCATCGACCAAGCCCTCACCTTAAAGCAACAGATCACTAAAACCTCAGGAACTATATTTCATAAAGCACGAACAGTGCAACGTTTCAGACCCCTCCTGGAACATCAAGACTTCCGAACAGTGATGCAAGCCAGGACACTCCCACATCTGGACTACTGCAACATAATCTACCATGGCCTTCCAGCCATCCACACCAACCCCCTCAGAACTGCATTAAACACCACCGCAAGAATCATTCAGAGGGCAAAGAAAACCGACCATATCACCCCAATTCTGAAAGAACTACACATTCTCCCCCTCGAAGCACGGACAAAATACAAAGCCATCCTACTCACCCACAAAGCTATCCATCAAACACAAGACACCCAGCTTCGCACCCTACTGGCTCGTCCAGCCCACGGCAGATCTACTAGACAAACCTCCAGCATTTTCCTCATCGTCCCTCACAAAAGAACCAAATGCTCACAACGGACCTGCAATTGAGCTTTCAAACTTTATGCTCCGTCCTTATGGAACTCTCTACCAAGCTATCTCAGATGCAATACCGACCTTCTAACTTTCAGAAAACAGCTAAAATCCATCCTCTTTCAAGAATACTTCAACTTGAGACCCACCGTAAAACCCACAAACCCCCGATCTCATCCACAATGAACTTCTAACCCAAAACTACCCTAACCTGTCTATGTCCAACGTTTGTCCTGTGTCCAAAGTCCTTCCTATGTCAAAATCATCAATGTTGCCTCCCCGGTGATGGCCCCACCCTTGTAGTTAATTCCCCCACCCCCATGTAACACCGCTTTGACCCGGTGAAAGGCGGTATATAAATACAGCTAAATAAATAAATAAATTTCTGGCCTTACTAAAAGCACCAATTATTTGTGACAAATCTTAAATTTCTTGACAGTTTTTAACAGGTAATATGTACCATAAAGTGGATCCTCTTCTTCTAAACATAAGACTAAGGAGACCGCATGTTTCTTTCTTCTCCAAGAAAGTCACACAATCCTTTATAACCTACCAGCTAGTGAGTAAAACAGGAACCAGTTCTGCTGTAATTACAAACTGCAGGGCCCATGCATAAAATGTTTTCTCCCATTTTGAGAGCAATTTAAGCTATTTACCTGCGTAAATGTCATGTTCAACAAGAGGGAAGGCCATTTTCAAAACGTGCATACCTTTACCCATATCTTTGTGATGGTGTTTTGAAGACATGGTAAGGTTAAGAGATGGTGGATACTTTTTACAAAAGATGTAAGTAAAAGTACCTGCAGGCTCTGTAGCAAAACACTATGGACTAGATTTATTAAAGTGAGCTACCGCATTAGACTGGTCTAACACCGTTAACATGTGGTATTAGTAAATAGTTCCACTGAATAAAATGGGATTTGCGATAAATAACATGCGTTAATGTGCGACAGTATGCACTAATGCAGTAACACACTAATAAATCTAGTCCATGGTTTTGAAAATTACCCTCTCTGTATCTGTGGGAAAATTTCTTAGCACAAAAGGCCCCCGCATTTGTAGAGAAACATTCCAGGTCTTGCTTTAGGACAGTTGCTTTGATAAGCTAGTAAAAACAAAAAAAAAAGCAGAAGACAGCATAAATGTACTTACCTCAACCTCTTTCCCAGGAGAAAGTGGAGTTTGACTGACAGCACCACCTGGGTTGTGGGTTACCTTTACTGAGCACTTTGCTTCATTTTCAAGTAGCTCATGATACTGACTGACTGCTCTGTAACACAGAAAAATCTTTAGTGAAAACGTCAGCAAAACTAGATGCAAAGACATTCATTATCACTGTTGCCTAAAATCTCAATTTCCAAGAGGCCATCTGATGTTGGCATCTCCTGAAAGCTGTTTCCAACTTTTGTGTATTCCTAACTGGTGTACCGTCAGACCTCATCAGGCATTCCACAGAAAAATATCATCACTGGTTGGAACAGATTACCTCAGGCCGGAGGACCAGGGGTTCAATTCCCACTTAGGGAGAAGTAACCTCAAGCCGAAGGGACTGGGATCTCTAGTCCCATGGCCACTGCTTGTGGCCTTGGGCAAGCCACTTAACCCTCCATTGCTTCAGGTACACTTAGACTGTGAATCCTTCGGGGACAAGGGACTAAAAAGTGCCTGTTAGAATATATCTGTAAACCGCTCTGATACACACAGTAAAGGGTATTATATCAAGTGCCTAAACTATAAACTCATAAAACTGCCTGATACTCAGGTCCAGACCAACATATGAGCTCTCTGTTCTCAACATTTCACAGCCACAAGAGATACTTCAATGGTTCTTAAAATGTGCAAAGCTTCTTTCTGAATATGTGCAGTCACACATGCCTTCCTCCTTCCAAGATACAGCATGAGTTCTGGAGTGTGAGAATTAACAGGCAGCACACAGAACATGGATAACCGACCCTTCTTCGAGTTACACACACACTCCACATAGGATCTACTCTTCTTCCACCCTGAGTCCCTTTGAGTCTTTCCAGCATCTTTATGAGCATCTGAGCGACATCAAAATTAACAGCTGCAATTTATATTATAATCTTTCATGGTAGGAATCTTTGTTTTTATTTTATTTATTTAACGTCATTTATATACCGCCTTATCCTACAATCAAAGCGGTTTTCACGGCAAACAATCAAGGGATGGGCAAGTGTTATCATGCAGTGGTGAGTGTTTGTGTGTTAGTGGTGGGGGTGGAAGATTTAGGTGTGATTTCTACCTAGTGCGCTATATACATCGTGAGCTATAATACATTCACAATTGTACTGACTTAGGGTGGGGGAGGGACTGTGTAAACTTTGAACTTCCTATTCAAAGTTTATTAATTGTGAGTATATATTGGATAATTTTCATTTTTGTAAGAATCCAATTGATTCCGCATTTTGTATTTGATTCAATAAAGTTCTTTCCTGACCTGATTTTTCTAATAGAATTCTTCTCGGGCAAAAGTAGAGATCTTAAGATGCACTTCCAACACTCCCAGATGTTAATTATTGTATCTGTTGTCCCAAATAGGCCACCTGTGCTCTTCCATTAGTTTGTGGGTTGGTTAATATTCATTCCGTTAATAATAAGCTAACCTTTTGATTAGAGATATAATTGAGGAATATAAACTCAAGATCTTGTATCTCATGAAAACCTGAATTCAAAAGTGTGAAACTCTAGAGCAGTGGTTCCCAAACTGTGGGTCACAACCCCAAATGGGGTCGCAGAATTCTCATTTGGGGCTGTGGCAATGCGGGGTCTCCAGAGTAGCAGTGGGGAGATGGAAGCAGGACCGGGATAGGCCAGCATTAAAAATCAGTATAATGCTTTGAAGCCCAAGTACATGCTGCACCTCTGCATGTGCATGAACTCCAAAGGCCTGCTCTGATTTTCAACGGCTCTTCAGCCCTCCAACGCGATCGATTCCATGTATGTAGATTGAGCCCCGCGATGGAGGAAGTTGTGCTGATCCAATGAGACATGAAGTAGCACGATCAGCAAAACTTCCATCACTGCGCTGCTCAAGCTGCATGCACATAGCCAATCGCAGTGAAGGGCAGCAAACGCAAGAATGGTAAGGTAAGCCTTGCTGCACATGGGAGAAAGGTGGACATGAGAGAGGAATGGAGGATGAGAAAGACACAGTGGGTAATGGCTGCGAGAGAGAGAAAGAGAGACATGCATCGAGTGATGGCTGTCGGGAACTCCGCTCTTCTAGCAAATTGCTTCTATGTGTGCCCTTCTCTTCTATTGCTAACTCCAGACTTCGCTCCTTTCACCCTGTTGTACCTTACGCCTAGAACAAACTATCTGTGTCTGAACGCCAGGCACCTTCTCTGACCCTCTTCAGATCCAGGCTGAAAACTCACCTCTTCGCTGCTGATTTTGGATCTTGACTCACCTGATCTCTGTTTTCTTTTTCTTTCCCCCTTGTTTTATCCCTGCCTACACCTTCTGTATTGTCTGTCTTGCCTAGATTGTAAGCTCTGATGAGCAGGGACTGTCTCTTATATGTCTGTGCAGTGCTGCGTACAACTTGTAGCGCTATATAAATGCTCAGTAGTAATAGTAGCAGTTGTGACTTCTGGAAGCCCAGGCTCTGGCGGATTCAATACATCGAGTCGAGCCGTCTGCATTGACGCCAGTGTCTTCCACATGCATGAGCCATTCCAGTATGGGAGGGATGCGCACCTTGAGTGATTCCCACAGAGGGGCCTTGTACTGGAGGATCTCTAACTCATCCGCCTGAGGGTCCTCCTCTGTCGGGAATGCCAGGGCCTTGGACATGTCCTTGACGAAGTCCAAGAGGCCCATGCCCTCAGGCTGCCGCCGAGATTCCGAGACGGGGGAATCTAAAGGGATGTTGCTGTGGCGACGGGCATCAGGGGACTCGTCATCCTTAGTCTCCCACTCGGCGTGGTCCATTGAGAACTCGTAGGCGAGCTGCTCCATGGGCTTCGAGGGGCCCGATGTTCTCTGGCCGGCACCGGGTAAACTTGCTGGGGACGACCGCGGTCCTGTCGAGCGGGACTCAGAATGCGACCTCGGCCGAGGATGGACTCGAGGCCGAAGAACTTCAAGGATCGGATCGGCCTCCGGGGATGGATGTCGATGGCCTGGTGGTCAGGGCAGATGAACCGATCGTGCTGAACAGCACCCGCTGCTGGTCCATGAAGGCAGACAAACTGTGCTCCAGGGTCGCCATTCTGAGAAGGATGGTGTCTGGGGACCGAGGTTGGTCTGTGGCTGGATCCTTCCAGGGGACCTTTGCAGGTCACTCCTTCTCAGATGCCGCAGATGAGCGTCTCGGACTGCGGGACCGGGCCCAGGGAGCTCCCGGCCGGTCAGAACCATCCAAGGATGCCACCTTCGAGGATTCCTTCTTCTTTCTTGGTTCCCTCGAGGGAGACCCCTTTTCTGAGGACCCATGAGGCTCGGGTTTGGAGAGTTCCGCCCGAGGTGTCGGAGCCTCAGAAGAGGCCTTGGCTTTCGAAGGCATCAGGGACTCGGGGAAGAACTTATCGTGCTACTGCTGGCGGCTCTTGAGGACCTTGTTCAATATCCTCCTGCAGAGACCAAGGCAATGAAGATAGCAGTTGTGCGTGTCGGTCAAAGACATTATTTTGGAGCACCAATCACACTTCTTAAAACCACTGGTAGTCATGAGGGAAAAAAAACACCTCTGCAAGGTCGAAGACTCTCTGGGCTGCCAGCGGGAGAAAAAAAAAGGACGCAAAGGCACCAGAAAAAGAAAACAATGAAAAGACTACAAAAATAAACCAAGTCCGACACCGTGGCACCGAGGTCGGTAGGCAGGAAGAGTACTGGTGCAATACCAGAAACAAATTAAAAACTTGAGGGTGTTGAGGCTGGCCGCAATGAACTCTAGCTGCTGAGTTGGAGTGAGGCTGGACTTGGGGTAGTTGATTATGAACCCTAGGTGCTGCAGCTCCTGGATGGTGCGAGCTGTGGCCTGGTGGGCCTCGGAGGCTGAGGAACCCCTGATAAGCCAGTCGTCGAGGTAGGGGAATACAAAGACCCCTTGGAGCCTGAGAAAGGTGGCAACAACTGCTAGGCACTTTGGGAACACCCTGGGGGCCGAGGCAAGGCCGAAGGGGAGTACCCTGTACTGGTAGTGATTGCCCCCACCACAAAGCGTAGATACTGCCTGTGGCTTGGGTGTATTAGGATGTGTGTATACGCATCTTTCAGGTCTAAGGAGCATAGCCAGTCTCCCTGGTGGAGGTAAGGCAGCAATATTCCAAGGGAGAGCATCTTGAACTTCTCCCTCACCAGGAATTTGTTGAGGTTGCGCAGGTCGAGGATGGGTCTGAGGCCTCCTGTCCTTTTTGGCACCAGAAAGTACCTGGAGTAGAAGCCCCTTCCTTTCAAGTGGTGTGGCACCAGTTCTACAGCCTGATCCTCGAGAAGACCTGCCAACTCCTTCAGAAGAAGGTCCCGGTGAAGTGGAGTGGAGACCTGATGGCCTCTCCTGGAAAATAGTGAGGCGGCATCTGGGCTAGGTGAAGAAGATAGCCCTCTTGGACTACCTGTAAAACCCAGGCATCGGTGGTAATGGCTGCCCACCTGTGGGCATATAGAGCCAGCCGGCCCCCTGTGATCTGCCTTTCTCCTGTGGGAAGAGTGGCCATGCTTGTAGAAGTCAAAAGCCACTGCCAGGCTGGGCCGGAGCCGGTGCCTGGGATTTGGGGCTTTTCTGCTTACGCGGGCCATGACCCTGTCCCTTGGCCTGCTGCCCCTGTTGGGGAGCTGGGGAGGCCTGAAAATGGGGGTAGCTTCGGTAAGCAGCACCCTTCCTCGGGTAAAAGGGCTTTTTACCAGAGCCCTTCTTGCAAGAAGGGGCAGAAGTCTTCTTGGAGAGCTGTGTCCTCGTCATGTACTCGGTCTCCAACTCTGCAGCCTTGTCGGTCATGAGTTTGCCAAACAGATTTTCCACCTTGGCATGGGACATCGACCAACTTGTCCTGAACCCATTCAAGGTCCGATGACTGCAGCCATGCCTGGCGGCGTGCACCGACGCCAGTCACAGCTACCTGGGCTGCCGACTCGAACCCGTCATAGGCCGCCCGAGACAAACTTCGAGCACTCATGGATGGCTTTAGACCGGCCCCTGAAGTGCTGCAATGGTTCCTCAGAGAGATCAGCCGAGAACCCGGCGAGTTCTTTCACTAGGTCCCTCAGGTACATACCCATGTACAGCTGGTAGGCCTGGATCTGACAAGTCAGCTTTGAACCCTGGAAGAGCTTCCTGCCGAGGGCATCTAAGTTGTGGGCCTCCCTGCCGGGAGGCACCGAGGAATGTGTCTTCTGGCTCTTCAGCTGGTGCATGACCAATTCCACAACCATGGAGTTGTGCGGCAGCTACACCTTCTGAAACCCAGGGCTCCAGCAGACTCGATACATCGAGTTGAGCTGCTTGCTGATCACCGGCACCAATGCCAGTGTCTCCCACATGCGGAGCATCAGTCATTCCAGGATCGGAGACATGGGTAGAGTAAGGGCCTCCGGGGGGCCTCATACTGGAGGATCTCGAGCTCGTCAGCTCAAGGATCCTCCTCGGACTCCGTGGGGAACGCCAATGCCTTGGACATATCCCGCATGAAGTCCAAGAATCTCATGTCCTCCGGGGGGAACATTCTCCGAGGCTCAGATACTGGAGAAACAGACGGTACATCCCTGTGCCGGCGGGTATCCGGGAACTCCTCATCCTCGGTTTTCCATGCCGATGCCTCCGAGGAGGAATTGGGGGGCTCCTTGGGCATCAAGGGCTCCGGTGCTGACGGCCCCGACAGACTTGGCAGCGACAACTTCAGTCCCAAATGGGAGGCCGAGAGAGACCTCAGCCGAGGATCGACTCAAGCCTGAGGGGCACCAAGGATTGGCTCAGCCTCCGGGGTTGACTTCAACATCGAGGGCCCAGTGGTTGGGGCGGAGGAATGAGGTAAGTAGTCATGATGGAACGCCTCACAGTGCTTTGTAGAAATAGAGGACAGTCTTGAATCTGGATGAAACCACTGTTGGACTACTTGACAATGAACTGAACCTTCTGGGGAGGAGGGTGTGTAGAAGGGGGGGGGGGGGAAGTATGTTATAGCTTTTTGGCTGTGTAACATCTGGGACCCACAGAAGATGGGGAAAATATAGTTACTCACTGTAACAGGTGTTCTCCAGGACAGCAGCAGGAATCAATCCTCACATATGGGTGACGTTGGTGCCGATAGAGTCTGCGCGGAAGCATCTCCCCAGCTTTCAAAGAAAGCCTTTGGGAGATGCCACCACACATGCATGGTCCCCTTCCTGCTCAAGGATGCCATCTTGCTCAGTCAGATGACATAGTTAGGACAGTAGTAAAAATAGAACAAGGTAGGGAGGCAACTCCAAGGGGAGGAGGGAGGGTTGTGAGGACTGATTCCTACTGTCTTTGGAGAACATCTGTTACAGGTGAGTAACTACGCTTTCTCTAGGATCAAACAGTCAGTCAAGTCCTCACATATGGGACTCCCTAGCTCCAGGCTGCCAAGGACCGAACAACAGCACCAATGGCGACCAAGTCAGGTAGCTAGCTGTGAGTTGCAGAAGGTGAGTCCCCAACTGAGAGACTCTGCAAGACCCTAGCAATCCAGCGGCACTATCACTCCAGTAGCCTGAACACAAAAGGGTCGGAGGGCAGGACTTGCCTACACCGACTACTACTACTACTGAGCATTTGTATAGCGCTACCAGTCGTACGCAGCACTGCACAGACATGTAAGAGACAATCCCTGCTCATCAGAGCTTACAATCTAGTCAAGACAAAACACAGAAGGTGTAAGCAGGGATAAAACACAGAAGGTGTAAGCAGGGGTAAAACAAGGGGAAAGAAAAGGAGATCAGGTGAGTCAAGGTCCAAAAGCAGCAGCGAAGAGGTGAGCTTTCAACCTGGATTTGAAGAGGGTTAGAGAAGGTGCCTGGAGTACAGACACCCTGAACAGGTTACAGAGTATCACCTAGCTGAAGGCACTGCCCTGACAGGACTCACTCTCCAGGCAGTAGTGAGCTACGAACATATGAACTGAAGACCATGTGGCAGCTTTGCAGTTCTCCGTCATCGGCACTGAGCGCAGGTTCGCCACCGATGTGGCCACTGCTCTCATGCGATGCGCTGTGATCTGTTGGTCCAGAGAGAATCCAGCTCGCTCATAGGTGAGGTCAATATAGTCCATCACCCAAGTGGACAGAGTTCGCTTAGTCACAGGAAGCCCCAGTCTGCTGGGGGCGAAGGAAACGAAAAACTGAGGAGCTTTGCAATAGCCCTGGGGGTCCACTGTGAGTAGAAAGACAGGGCCTGTTTGGAGTCCAGTGTATGGAGTATGGTTTCCTCACGACTTGCATGAGGCCATGGGAAAAAGGTGGGAAGGACCACCTCCTGGATGAGATGGAAAGGCGATACCAACGTTGGGAGGAATTTGGGGCAAGTCTGGAGCACCACCCTGTTCTTGTATATGACAGCTCTGCCACCAAGGCTTGAAGTTCACTCACTCTGCAAGCAGACATGAGAGCGACCAGGAAGGCAACTTTCCATGAAAGATACCACAGATGGCAAGTAGCTAGGGGCTTAAATGGCTGCCTGATGATATGTGAGAGCACCACATTGAGGTCCCATTCTGCCATTGGGGGGGGGGGGAGGGGCGGGGCAGATGGAGAGCTTAGAAAGAACAGGAGGCCCCAGAGGAACCAAGAGACCAGGGGCTGACCCGAGAGGGACTTCACCTCAATAGGATGGAGGTGAGCAGCAATCGCACTCAGGTGCACCTCACTGAGTTTGACTTTAGTCCAGCGTGCAATAGATGAAGTAGGTACCATGCTGTTAGCTTTAGAGATCCCAGATTGGGGTGCAGAAGGGAGCCCTTCTCCTGAGACAGGAGGTCTGGGGCATGACTCAGCGGGACAGGGAGTGTCACCGACAGGGAGAGTAGCAGCAGGAATCAAAGCCCTCTGGGTCAACTGGGAGCGATGAGTATCAGTGCTGCCCCGGGGGGGGGGGGGGGAGGTCGGTGGAAAGGCATAGAAGAGGCCTTCTGTCCATTGGATCAGGAAGGCATTTGCCACCACCCTTGCCGGGTGTGGCTGCTGCAAACAAAAGTGGAGCAACTGCGCATTTTCCAGAGTAGAAAAGAGGTCCATCACAGGTGTCCCCCAGAGGCTGAAGAGCTGTGAGGCCACTCTGGGGTTCAGGTGCCACTCATGTGGTTGGAGCACCCTGCTCAATTTGCCAGGATGTCGTCCTGGGCTGGGAGGTAGAACACCCGCAGAAGCATGTTGTTGCGAGCTGCAAAGGAAAGGAGGGCCACCTCATGCCCTCTTGTTGATATAGAAAATGGCAACTTGGTTGCCCGTCTGTATCAGCACCAGTTGGTGTCACAGGCAGTGGCAGAACACCCATAGGGCCAGGGAGATCACCCCGAGTTCGAGAAGATTGATCTATAGCTGGAATTCTGCCTAATATCAGTTGCCTTGTGTGTGATGGCCATTGCAATGGGCCCCCCAACCGAGGGAGGTGTCCATGGTAAGGACCCTCTGGAACGTGTGTGCCTGGAAAGGCATCCCGGCCTGGCAGTGGCAGAGAAATTGCCACCAGCAGAGGGACTCCGCCAGCTGGCGGGTTACCCTGATCCTGTCCCGCAGTCTGCCCATGACTTGCGTCCACTGAAAGCGGAGGCACCACTGAGCTGCCCGCATGTGCAGGTGGGCTAGCAGGGTCACGTGGACCGTGGAGGCCATATGGTCCAGAAGTCGGGGGAGGAGATGGGCTGGCACCAAGCGACAGTGCTGCACCTTCACTGCTAGGTCCCCGAGGTGATCTGCCCTTTCTCTGGGGAGAAAGGCCTTGGCCTGCAGGGTGTATATCTGAGCACCTATGAATTCCAGCTCTGGGATGGAGAGAGATGAGATTTGGGGTAGTTGACGATAAACTCCAGGTGCTGCAGCAGGAGGGCTGCGAGCCCAGTGGCCTGATGGGCCTCTACGGCCGTGCTGCCCCTGATGAGCCAGTCATCCTGGCCCCTTGCAGATGTAGGTGGGCAGCGACCACTGCCAGGCACTTTGTAAAGACCCTTGGTGAGGAGGCCAGGCCGAAAGATAGCACCCTGTACTGATAGTGTCCTTCTCCTACCACAAACCTTAGGTACTGCCTATGGGAGGGGTGGATCAGAATGTGCGTTTAAGCATCCTTTAGGTCAAAGGAGCAAAGACAGTCTTCCCTGATGGAGGTAGGGCAACAGTGTTCTAAGGGACAGCATCTTGAACTTCTCCCTCACCAGAAATCTGTTTAGGTTACATAGGTCTAGGATGGGCCTGAGGCCCCCAGGTCCTCTTTGGGACAAGGAAGAACCTGGAGTAGAAATCTTTGTCCCACAGGGGTCTGGGTATAGATTCTACTGCTTTGACCCTGAGAAGACCTGCGAGCTCTGTGAGCAGCAGGGTCCGGTGATGGAGGGATCGCACTGGCTCTCCGGAAAATAACCTGGGAGGAGTCTGCTGCAGGTGGAGGAGATATCCCTCACTGACCACCTGCCGTACCAAAGGGTCCGAGGAGACTGAGGCCCATCTGTGGGTGAAGAGTGCCAGGCACCCCACTATGGGCTGGTGAAGATCTCATGGGGGAGGAGAGGCCCAGTACTGGGACTCAAAAGCTCCCCCCAGGCTGGGAGGGAGTGGAGGCTGGGGCTTAGGTGTTTTGCCTTCGGAGCCCTGTGTCCCTGCCTCTTGGGGTGAGAACTCTGCCGATAGCCAGAATAGGACTGGTACTGGTGATCCTGTGCAAAGGCACCCCTTTTCCTCAGGAAAAGGGACCTTTTCCCGACCGTTTTTTGTGGGGATAGATGAGGTCTTCTTAGAGAGCCTCTGATGGGTCACAAAGTCTACCTCGATCTCAGCAGCTTTGTTGGCCATGGGTTTGCTGAAGAGGTTCTCACCGGTACAGAAGGCATCAAGCAGTTTGTCCTGGACCCACTGCTTGAGGTCAGAGGATTGCAACCAGGCCTGGCGCTGGGCCCCGATGCCGGCCGCCGCAACTAAAGCCACCAACCCGAAGCTGTCATAAGCAGCCCAGGAGAGGAACTTGGAGCAGTCCCTCACTCCCAAGGTCAGGGTCTGGAACTGTTGGAAGGATTCCCTGATGAGGCCTGCTGAAAATCCTGACAACTCTTCGGCCAGTGCCTTTAGATACATGCCTATGCAGAGTTCATAGGCTAGAGCCGGCAAACCAGCATCGAGCCCTGATAGCATTTGCGTCCGAGGGCATCGAGGGCCTGGACCTCCCTGCCGGGACAGAGGAGTGGGTCTTCTGGCTCTTAAGCTTCTGCATGGTAGACTTGACGACCACGGAGTTATGTGGGAGCTTGGGTTTGAAAAACCCCGGCCCTTTCCGGATGTGGTACATAGCATTGAGCAGACAGCAGACACCGATTCGAAGGAGCAGCCTCTTGAGGATCGGATGTATGGGCGCCTAAGGGTTTCTCTAGGTGGAGTTTCATATTGGAGAATCTCCAACTCTTTGGTGCGCAGGTCCTCCTCTGCCTTGGTTTGCACCAAGAGGGCCTTGGCCATATTCCTGACAAAGTCATGGAAGGCTACATCCTCAGGAGGAGAATAGCGTCAAGGCGCCTGGGGAGATGGGTCCAAAGGAATGTCTCAGTGCCTTCTGGTGTCTAGGAACGCCTCATCCTCTGTCTCCCACTCGGAGTCAAGCAGTGAGGAGGAGTCCAAGGCCCTGCGACTCCTTGCATCGAGGTCAGTGCCGAAGGGCCAACAGCCTGCGGAGGGCCTGGGTCGGAGTCATGGACACTAGCTGGTGAGGACTGGATACCTGACGAGCGGGACCAGGACCTCGACCAGTGCCGAGGACTTTCTCGAGCCAAGGGCGCTCAATGCTTGGCTCGACAACCGGGGACTTCTTCGCAATTGAGGGCCCGGTTGACAGGGCATATGAGGCGGAGGAACCAGCCATCATCGGCCTGCTGCAAGACCAGGATTAGCAGTGTTGTTCTGCTTCAGGACCACCATTCTGGTTTCCAAGCCAGAAGACTCCGCAACCTTCGGCGCAGGCACAGAGGATTTCGGGCCCAGTGCCGGTACTTTAGGGAGTGCGTCCTCGACGAGGACTACAGCCTTGAGGAACCTCGCACGGTCTCCACTGGCTGAGGAATCCTCCTTGAGGACCTTGGTGGGGTGCTTCTTGGAGAAGCCCAATTTTCTCCATGGGGTTTTACTTGGTTTCTCTGGTGCAACCTTGGCAGACTTTGATGACTTCTTTTCTGGTTCTGGGGTCTTCTCAAAGGCATCATGGCCACGGGACTCCGAGGCATCTCGAGATGTGCTGAGCTTGGAGCTTGGTGCCGGGGAGGTGGGTGCTGAGTTGGACCTTGGATGCAATTTTTCCTGCGACTCCGACCTTTTTTTTTGTTGGTTTTGGCTGACATGGCCTGGCACAGGTCACAGGAGGTGCTGTGATGGTCCGGGCCCAGGCAGCAGTTATGGGTATCAGTAACAGACATGGTTTGATTGCTGCAGTCACACTTTTTGAACCCATTGGGAGACATGGTGGGCAACACCTGGATGGGGTCAATGGCTCCCAGGTGAAAAAATGTGCAAATGCTGGTCCAGTAAGACCTCGAGGAAAAAAAAAAGGGGCTGAGAACAGCGCTGGGAGTCGCCAACTTGAGGCGGGAAGAGGAACCGGTACGCCTACTGGAAAAATAACTTTTAGGAACAGTTTTGTCAAGGATTTCTTTGAGGAAACAGGACTAAACGTCCGTTGAGCTCCAAGGAAAAAAGGAGACTGAGCAAAATGGTACCCTTGGGTGAGAAGGGAACCACGCATGTGTGGTGGCATCTCCCAAAGATTTTTTTTAAAGCTGGGGAGATGCTTCCACGCGGGCTCATTTGGTGCAGACATCATTCATATGTGAGAACTGACTTCCTGCTTGTTCCTGGAGAAATTAACTTATATAAATAAAAATTTCCTAAGAACATAAAAATTAAAAAAAAGAAAAAGAAGATCAACTATATTCACAGATTCAATGGATGGTGATGGGAGCCACAGTGGCCCCCTCCCCACTCCCCATAAATAGCCTGCCCCATGTGTCTGATTTCGAGAACACATGTATTTATCCTAAAGTTACTGGAGATATATTGAAATATGGCTCCGGTATACAGACAAATTTTTTGTTTGGACGAATATGAAAGGCAGTTTGGCCGAAAATTTGCAATGGATAAATCTGCAGAATCCTTGTTTATAGTTTACCTCAACTGTAGCAATGGATCAGGTGTCATTTTTGGATATTATGAATGTTAACGAGGGAAATTTTTTCACTTCTATTTATAGGAAATGCACGGGTCATAATAGTTTGCTTCATTATAAAGGTCTCCATCCACAAATATTGAAAGAGAATATTCTGCATGGTCAATTCATGCATCTTCAAAGGTTATGTACTACTTATTTGGAATTTCAACAGCAGGCAGGCGCTATGAAAGCGCAGTTTCGTGCCAAGCAATATCCAGCAGATATTATTTCTACTGCTTACTGTCAAGCAAAACACATTAATTGTGATTAATTGGTTGACACCTTGTCAACCAGTGAAGGAATAAGAAGATTACATGTGCCATGCCTTTTTCTCAGCAAGCCAAGTATATTCAACGTATTATTAGTCAATGTTGGGACATACTCTGAGTACATGTAGTTTTCCAATAGACCCCTAGATTTGCTTTTCTTAAAAAAACAAAAAAAAAATCTTCATGATAATCTAGTGCATGCTGCACAATATTTGGGTTAGTATTAACGACAGATCAGCATGGTCATTTTAAATGTGGCTACCGTGTTGCTGGCTGACATGCTATGGAAATTACTACATTTCAACATATTCATCAGGGATTTATCTCCAATTTATTATCCAAAACCAACTGAGAGTCTGAAGATGTGATTTATGCAATCGTATGTCTGTCAATATTTACATATTGGAAAGACCATTCATAAGATCAAAACAAGAATCATAGAACATTGTTTTTCTAGTCATACAAAATGTATGACTGTGCCTTTGGTTTCCCATTGGTTGCCAGCTACACATTTTATCAGCGATCTCCGCTTTTTTGTCATTGAGGCCAGTAGAGCGACATGGTATAGTAATCTAATACAATGGCTACTTCGAAGAGAGTAATTGTATATTTTCAAATGGAACACTTTGGCCCCATTTGGAATGCAGAGGTTAAGAGCAGAGAGGACCGTTCCTGGCCTTTGAGGTTATACTGACAAAAATGGTGCTGTTCTCACAGTGCTGCTCCCTAGCATAAGGACACGAGAGGGCAGCACTGTGAGATCACAGTCGTCATTTTGATTAGCAGCAATGACGGGGGGAGGACCACTCTTGCCCACTGTTGTCCGTACACCATGGGCACTTTAAAGATATGGACTTAGAGGGGGGAGGTCAGGAGGGCTCCTATATAGATAACTGGCTAGCTGGGCTTTTAGGTTTTGAAGGAAGGGAGGGGGAGGAAGGAGGTTGAGGACCCTGACTGGCTAGCTGCGATTTATTTTTGTTTGATCTGGAGGAAGGGGGCCCTACTGACTACTGTTGGTTATGTTTTAATGTAGCTCGAGGGGAGGGGTGTGTGAGGGCGAGAGAGGGAGGAGCCTGACTGGCTAGCCGGCACATTGTGTTTTTTGGGGGGTGAACCGATCCCCCTTGGACAGTTCCATATGAGGGACGGGAGCTGTCTGAGGGGAGGGGGTGGAAATCTGTGCTGAAGGGAAGGTGGGGGTCTGGCAATTTGTGACTGCCTGTGCTGCAGATCAGCACGAGGCACTGAATATCATTTTAAGGTCAGGGGGCCTGATCGGGACATGGGAGGGAAGAAAAGGCAATGCTGATTTTATTACTAGCTCTGTCCTCCGCTTACACGTGCCATGAATCCTGTGATCCTTGCATTGGCAGGCACCGTGGGACTTCCTGCACTACCTACCGAGGCAGGGATCGTGAGTCTTCATGATAAGTGCAATTGTACCATAGTATGTACAGGGGTAAAGCTGGGAACGCGCCCAGCAGATACTATGGGCATTTTATTTATTTAATAGGATTTCTATTCCACTTTATCCTAAAATCAAATCGGTTTATAGCACAACTCGTGGGCTGCTGCTACTGTGGGGCCCTTTTGCAGCTATTGCCCATGGTAGTTGAAAAAGGTTACCGTGATTTAGTTTATTTAGCAATGCTTATTTCTTTATCTAGCAATGCTTATATACTGCTTTTCACTGGGTCAAAGCGGTGTACATTCCGGTACGGTATAGTAGACAGACCTAGAGTAGCCAAATGCCTTTCTTCCTCTAAAGAGTAGTTACTCACCTGTAACAGGTGTTCTCCAGGAGCAGCAGGAATCAGTCCTCACATATGGGTGACGTCGGCGCCGACGGAGCCCTCGCGGAGCAATTTCCCCAGCTTTCAAAGAAAGCCTTTGGGAATTACAGCGCGCATGCGCGGTCCCCTTCCCGCCCAAGGGTGCCATCTTGCTCAGTCTGATGACATAGCTAAAAGACAGCAAAAAAAATTAGCAAAAACGAAATGATAGGACTGCAACTCCAAGGGGAGGAGGGAGAGTTGTGAGGACTGATTCCTGCTGCTCCTGGAAAACACCTGTTACAGGTGAGTCCTACTCTTTCTCCAGGACCAAGCAGGAAGTCAGTCCTCACATATGGGACTACCTAGCTTAAGGCTACCGGAGACCTCAAGCGGAAAAATGAGCTCCCTCTAGCTCAGTAGCACAGAAGGAAGGAATCTTCTCTGAAAACGCCCCTGACCGGTAGCCAAACACCAGGGCCGGAGGGTAGGAGTTGCCTAAACCTCAAAGAGATTATGGAGGACTGCCTGACCAAAAGCACTGTCCCTGCGGGACTCCCTCTCCAGGCAGTAATGGGCCTCAAAAGTCTGGCTTGAAGACCAAGTAGCGGCCTGGCAGATGTCTGCCAACGGAACAGAGCGGAGATGAGCCACTGACGCAGCTTTCGCCCTGACACGATGAGCCGTGACTCGACCCTCCAACGAGAGGCCGGCTGCCCCATAAGCCCAGGCGATACAGTCAGCGACCCAGATGGACAAAGTACGCTTGGAGACAGGTAGCCCCAACTTATTGGGGTCAAAAGAAACGAAGAGCTGAACAGCCCTCCTATGCTCCCGCGTAGGTCAAGGTAGAAGGACAAGGCCCTCCTACAGTCCAGGGTATGCAGGACCATTTCAGCCCGGCTGGTGTGCGGCCTGGGAAAGAAGGTCGGAAGAACCACCTCCTGGTTGAGATGAAAAGGAGAAACCACTTTTGGAAGAAACTTAGGGTGAGTCCGTAAGACTACCCTATTCCTGTAGAACCTAGTGTAAGGAGGATCAGACACTAGGGCCTGCAGTTCACTAACGCGCCTAGCAGAGGTAAGGGCTACCAAGAACAAGGTTTTCCAGGAAAGAAAATGAAGAGGGCAGGTAGCCATAGGTTCAAAGGGCGGACAGGTAATCCGCTGCAAGACCACATTCAGATCCCATTCAGGGGCTGGTGGGCGCAAAGGAGGCGGCCTCGGAGAAAGCGAGCCACCAAAGGGTGGTTGGAAAGAGGCCTGCCATCCACCGGTGCATGATGCGCAGAGAGAGCACTGAGGTGGACCCTGACAGAGTTGGACTTAAGGCCCAGATTGGAGAGGTAAAGCAAATATTGCAAGACCACTGCCACCAAGCAGGAGAAGGGATTCTCAGACTGCTGAGCACACCACACGGAGAACCGACGCCACTTAAGAGCGTAGGACCTCCGGGTGGCGGACCGCCTGGAGGCCAAGACGACCTCTTCCACCTCCCGAGGCAGCAGGAGGGGAGCAAGGACTACCCTTTCAGCAGCCAGGCCATCAGATGAAGGGACCGGAGGTTGGGGTGTAGGAGAGTCCCCTGATCCTGTGACAGGAGATCGGGTTGAAACCCCAGAGGAAGAGGAGTGTCCACCGCCAGCTGCATTAGAAGCGGGAACCAGGGTTGTCTCGGCCACCGGGGAGCCACTAGGATCATCGAGGCTTTGTCTCTGAGAACTTTGAAGAGCGTCCGAGACACCAGTGGCATGGGAGGAAAGGCATACAAGAGGCCTGTGGACCATGGAATCAGAAAAGCATCCGCCGCTACTCTGAGAGGATGCGGTTGTCGAGAGCAGAATCTGGGAAGCTGCCGGTTCAGGGGACTGGCAAATAGATCCATGGTGAGGAGGCCCCACTTGAGAAAGATCTGCTGAACCACCAACGGATCCAATCTCCACTCGTGAGGTTGGAGGATCCTGCTCAGCTTGTCTGCCAGGTAATTTTCTTGACCTGGGAGATAGACAGCTTTGAGGAGGATGCCGTGAAGGACGGCCCAAGAGCACAGTTTTTGTGCCTCCTGACAGAGAAGGAAGGAGCCTCTGCCTCCTCGTTTGTTCACGTAGAACATTGCAACTTGATTGTCCGTCTGGACCAGCACAGACTGGTGAGAAGTGAGGTGGGAGAAGGCTCTCAGAGCTAGGCGGATGGCTCTGAGCTCCAGAAAGTTTATCTGCTGAGCAGACTCCCAAGGTGTCCAGAGGCCTTGAGTACATGTCCCTTGGCAATGTGCTCCCCAACCCAGGAGAGAAGCATTGATTGTCAGCACCTGAGAAGGTGGAGGAGATTGAAAATCCACTCCCAGCATCAGGTTTGGCAGATGAAGCCACCACCGCAGAGAAGAGACCAGCAGGTCGTATACCTGTACTGAGTCTGCCAGGCTCCCCGTGGCCTGATGCCATTGAGTGCGAAGGCACCACTGAGCAGGTCGCATGTTCAGGCGGGCATTGGGGGTCACATGGACCGTGGAAGCCATATGGCCGAGCAGTCTCAGAAATTGCCTGGCAGAGACCAGGGAATTGCTGTGAAAGTGGCTGGCGAGATCCATGAGCCTGTGTGCCCTGTCTAGAGGCAGGAAGGCCCGTGCCTGAAGTGTGTTCAACCTTGCGCCTATGAATTCGAGATTTTGAGAGGGGAGCAAAGTGGACTTTGCGAAGTTTATGACAAATCCCAAGTGCTGGAGCAGAGTCACAGTGCGATGAGTGGCCTGAGTGGCCTCTTGGGAAGACTGGGCTCTGATGAGCCAGTCATCCAGGTATGGAAATACAAAAAGGCCTTGAAGTCTTAGATAGGCCACCACCACTGCTAGGCATTTGGTGAACACCCTGGGGGCGGAGGATAGGCCAAAGGGCAGTACTCTGTACTGGTAATGATTTCCTCCCACAACAAACCTGAGATATTGTCTGTGGTCTGGATGAATAAGGATGTGAGTATAGGCATCCTTTAGATCTAAGGAGCATAGCCAGTCTCCCTGCTGGAGGTAGGGCAGCAGGATTCCAAGGGTAAGCATCTTGAACTTTTCCCTTGCCAGGAACTTGTTGAGGTTTCGCAAGTCCAGGATGGGTCTGAGGCCGCCTGTTCTTTTTTGTATGAGAAAGTACCTGGAATAAAAGCCGTGCCCTCTCAGGTGGTGGGGCACCGGTTCCACAGCCTGTTCCTGAAGAAGACTTGCTAACTCCTGAAGGAGTAAGTCCCTGTGCAGGGGGAGTCTTGGAGGCTCACCTGGAAAGGAGGAGGGAGGTACCTGGTGAAAGTGTAGAAGATAGCCTTTCTGAACTATATGAAGCACCCAAGTATCTGATGTGATGGCTGACCACCTGTGGGCAAAGTGGACCAGCCGGCCTCCTGTGCCGAGAGAAACCAGCGGAGGGGAAGAGGCTATGCTGACGGAGTCAAAAACCCCCACCCTGCTGAGCAGGGGCCGGTGTTGTGGGCTTGGGGGCCTGCTGCCTACAGGACCCATTACCCCGTCCCTTGGCCTGCTGACCCTGTTGGGGAGCTGCTGAGGCGTGATAATGAGGGTAGTGTTTATAGGCAGCCGCCTTCCTCGGGTAAAAGGGCTTTTTCCCCGAGACCTTCTTCTTCTGAGAAGGGGCAGAGGTTTTTCTGGACAGCCGAGTCCTGGTCTGAGTCTCGGTCTCGAGCTGTGCAGTCTTTTCAGCCATGGGCTTGCCAAAGAGGTTTTCACCTCTGCAGGGGACATCGACCAACTTGTCCTGTACCCATGGCTCGAGGTCGGATGACTGAAGCCAAGCCTGTCGGCGGGCACCGATGCCGGCTCCGGCTACTCGAGCCGATGCTTCGAAGCCATCGTAGGCTGCTCGAGAGATAAACTTCGAGCACTCTCGAATACCAGTGGACAAGGCCTGGAACCTCTGCAAAGGTTCCTCGGAGAGACCAGCAGAGAACCTGGCAATTTCTTTTGCCAGGTCTCGGAGATACATGCCCCTATAGAGCTGGTAGGTCTGGACTCGACAAGCAAGCATAGAGCCCTGGAAGCACTTCCTACCGAGGGCATCCAGGTTCTGGGCCTCCGAGGAGTTCATCTTCTGACTCTTGAGTCGATGCATGGCCGATTCCACCACCATGGAATGGTGCGGTAGTTGTGCCTTTTGGAACCCGGGGCTCTTGCGGACTCGATAAATGGAATCGACCCGCTTGCTTAACACCGGCGGCGATGCCGGGCTCTCCCACATGCGGAAGAGAAGTCGCTCCAGCATCAGAGGAACCGGTACAGTAAAGGCCTCCTTTGGGGGAGAGTCATACTGGAGGGCATCGAGCTCTTCGGCTCGAGGCTCCTCCTCAGGATCCGTGGGGAATGCCAAGGCCTTGGCCATATCCCGCATGAAGTCCGAGAACCGGGTGTCCTCCGGGGGGGACCGTCTCCGAGGCTCGGACTCGGGCGTCTCCGATGGGACGCACCGAGTCCGATGGGACGCACCGAGTCCGAAATGTACCGGGTGACTCTTCGTCCTCCGTCTCCCAGGCTGATTCCTCGGAGGAGGAATCGAGCGGCTCCGGTCGGGCGGGCACCGATGCCCTCCACCCCGACGCCGAGGGTGTCAGCGTCGACGACCTCGGTCCCGAACGGGAGGCCGAGGGAGACCGTGACCGAAGATCGACTCGAGCTCACATGGACTCGAGGATCGGCTCGGTCTCTGGGGTCGACTTGGACGTCGATGTCCCGGTGGTCGGGGCAGATGCACCGGCGAGGCCAGCGATCAATGCCCGCTGCTGGTCCATGAAGGCAGCTAAACTGCTCTCCAAGGCCATCAACCTGAGTCTGAGCTCAGGAGACCCAGCAGCCCCCGACTCGGGGCTCGACATCGGCTCCTTTGGAGGCGAGTCCACGAGGACTACAGTACTCACGTGTCCAGGAGACTCCATCTCGAGACGAGGATGTTTCAAAGGCCTCTCCGACTCCAAAGACCCGGGACGGCTATCGGGGATATGCGACCTGGCCCTCGAGGAACCAGGAGCGTTCACCAACGCCGCCCTCGTGGGTTTCTTCTTCCTATGATGTTCCCGGGCAGGAGACCCCCGCTCAGAGGAACTCCGACGATGCTCAGGACCGGAGTCCCGGGACGTCGAAGCCTCTGACGAGGTCCGGGCCCAGCCGGATGCGGAGTCAGAGAAGATTCGTTCTTTTTGATGCTGCCGACTCAACGCTTTTGAGGACGTCTTGCCACATGGACCACAGATCATCGGGTCATGATCGGGTCCGAGGCAGCGGAGGCAGCAGTCGTATGTGTCGGTAAGAGACATAAGTTTCTTACACCGATCACACTTTTTAAACCCCCTGGCAGCCATCGGGGGAAAAAGGGCCCCTGCGAGGTCAAAAGACAGGGCTGCCAGTGAAAAAGAAAAATGGCGCGAATGCTAGTCACGAAGGACAAAAACCGAAAAATAAAGAACGGACCCGATTCCGGCATAGCGGGTCCGGGCGGGAAAAGGATCCGGCGTCGAATTGAGAAAAGAATAGTAAATAAAATCAACTTTTTCTGCGGCGATCACAAACAGCGTCTGTAGGGCTCTGCGGAAAAAAGAAGACTGAGCAAGATGGCACCCTTGGGCGGGAAGGGGACCGCGCATGCGCGCTGCAATTCCCAAAAAGGCTTTCTTTGAAAGCTGGGGAAATTGCTCCACGAGGGCTCCTTCGGTGCCGACGTCACCCATATGTGAGGACTGACTTCCTGCTTGGTCCTGGAGAAATCTCCTATCTCATTCAGAACATTCAACATATGTGTAGTATCTCTAATAAAGCACAGTTACTTACCTGTAACAGGTGATCTCTGGGAACAGCAGGAATTAGTCCTCACATATGGGTAAGTCGGAACCGACGGAGCCCGCGCGGGAAAGCTCCCCAGCTTTTCAGATGAAAAGCTTTTGGGGCTTCCCACAGCGCATGCGCGCTGCCTTCCCGCCTTCCTTACCAGCTCTCTTCAGTTCGAGTTTATAGCTGAGACAATAGAGAGAGGAAAGGAAGGTAGATAGATAGAAGATACAACTCCTAGGGGAGGTGGGTGGGTTGTGAGGACTAATTCCTGCTGTTCCCAGAGATCACCTGTTACAGGTAAGTAACTGTGCTATCTCCAGGAACAAGCAGGAATAAGTCCTCACATATGGGGACTCCCTAGCTAAGATGCCTGGGAGATCCCCCTCCAAGGGTAAACCATCTTCGTATGGATCTCAGGCATCCATTCAGGGAAGGTGGGCAGGAGTTGCTTAAGTATGGAACAGGTGTTTGAGGACAGCCTGACCAAACAAGGCATCCCGGCGGGAGTCCTTGTCCAAACAGTAATGGACTGTGAAGGTATGAACCGAGGCCCAAGTGGCTGCTCGACAGATCTGATCTATGGATACAGAGTGAAGATGAGCCATAGAAGTAGCCATGGCTCTCACATTGTGAGCTGTGACATGGCCTTCCAGAGAAATGTTCTTACTCTGGTAAGCAAAAGAAATACACTGAGCAATCCAATTGGAAAGTGTACGTTTGGAGACTGGAAGTCCCAAATGAGAAGGATAAAAAGCCACAAAAAGTTGGGAAGACTTTCGATGTGGCTGAGTCCTGTTGAGGTAAAAGGCGAGAGCTCTTTTACAGTCAAGAGTATGAAGGTTCCTCTCTGCACTGGATGCATGAGGAGCCGGGAAAAAAACAGGTAGATATACCTCTTGATTAAGATGAAAAGGCGAGACCACTTTGGGCATAAAGTGGGGATTCGTCCTAAGGACCACCTTATCATGATGAAATCTGGTATAAGGTGGATTAGCCACCAAAGCCTGCAGTTCACTGATGCGGCGAGCCGAAGTGACTGCAATAAGGAAAAGAACCTTCCAGGAAAGAAATTTCAAGGAGGTAGAGTCCAAAGGCTCAAAAGGTGGTTTCATAAGCTGACCTAGAACTAGGTTCAAATCCCATGCTACCGGCGGAGGTCGGATGGGAGGTTTAGTTAGGGTCAGGCCTCTCATGAACCTTGCAACGAGAGGATGAGAGGAGACAGGTTGTCCATTTATAGGTTTTAAGGATGCTGCAATAGCACTTAAATGGACTCGTACTGAATTCGTCTTGAGGCCTGCATTGGAAAGATGCAGGAGATAGTCTAGTAGAGAATTCAAAGGAAGTGCCAGAGGGTCAAGACCCTGTTGAGCACACCAAATGGAAAAACGTTTCCATTTGAAAGCATAGGAACGCCTGGTAGAGGGTTTCCTAGAGGCATGAAGGATATCTTTCACTGGTTGAGAAAGATTAAACTCATGAAGGCTTAAGCCTTCAGTAACCAAGCTCGGAGATGTAGGGACTTGGGGTTTGGGTGCCACAAAGTCCCTTTCTCCTGAGATAGAAGGTCTGGCGCAGCTCCCAGGTCCAGGGAGGAGCCCTGGGAGAGCTGTAGAAGTAGAGGGAACCACACTTGGCGTGGCCAGCGTGGAGCTATAAGGATCATCGACCCGTGATCCCTCTGAAGTTTGAACAGAGTCTTGGGAATCAAAGGAATGGGTGGAAAAGCATACAGGAATTCCTGACCCCAATGCAGGAGAAAGGCGTCGTTGGCCTGAGCTCCCTGACACGGAGTCCTGGAACAGAACCGGGGAAGTTTGGCATTCCACGGACTTGCAAAGAGGTCTATGTCCGGGGTCCCCCATTCCTGGAAGATTCTGTGTATCTGGTCCATATGCAGGGACCACTCGTGTGGAAGCAGAACTCGACTGAGTCTGTCTGCCCGAGAGTTTTGAACTCCTGGAAGATACACTGCCAGAAGATGAATTTGATGCTCTCTGGCGAAAGCCCATAATCTTAGAGCTTCGTTGCAAAGCGACAGAGAGCCCGTCCCTCCTTGCTTGTTGACATAGAACATGGCCACCTGATTGTCTGTCTGAACTAGGACAGTCAGGTTGGCAAGGAGGGTATGGAAGACTGTGAGGGCAAGGAAGAGTGCTCGCAGTTCCAGAAGGTTGATATGAAGGGTGGTCTCTTGGGGAGACCAGGTTCCCTGAGTGGAGAGATGTTGAAGATGAGCTCCCCACCCTGTTTGGGAGGCATCTGTTGTGAGGGTTGCTTGGGGCAACGAAGGTTGGAAGGGGGTCCCCAACAACAGATTTTTGGAGGATGTCCACCACTGGAGAGACCAAAACAGACGTTTTGAGGTGAGTACCTGGTCTGACAGCAGTCCCGATGCTTGAGACCACTGGGTGGCCAATGTCCATTGAGCTGCTCTCATATGGAGACGAGCATAGGGCACCACATGAACCGTGGAGGCCATGTGGCCCAGAAGTTGCAGCATTTCTCTGGCTGACAAGTGACTTCTGGACTGAGCCTGGGAGGCCAAGCTTATTAGCCGTTGGCCTCGGACCAGAGGAAGGTAGGCCCTTGCAGTGGTGGAATCCAGATAAGCCCCTATGAATTCCAGGGACTGAGTAGGGATGAGTTGGGACTTGGGAATGTTTACCACAAGTCCCAGATATTGAAGAATACGCCTTGTGCGGTCCAAGGAAATCTGGACTTCTGACTGAGATGGAGCTCGGATGAGCCAGTCGTCCAGATATGGGAACACGAAGATTCCCATGCCTCTTAGAAATGCGGCTACGACTGCCATGCATTTTGTGAATACTCTTGGAGCAGAGGCGAGACCGAAGGGAAGTACTCTGTATTGGAAATGTTTTCCCTGGAACAGAAATCGAAGATATTTTCTGTGGGATGGATGGATGAGTATATGAGTGTACGCATCCTTGAGATCTAGAGAACAAAGCCAATCCTGACTCTGAAGGTATGGAAGGAGAATGCCCAGAGAGAGCATTTTGAATTTCTCCTTGAATAGAAACTTGTTCAATTCTCTCAGATCTAGGATATGCCTGAAGCCCCCTGTCTTCTTTGTTATGAGAAAATAAGGGGAGTAGAACCCTAACCCCTGTTGAGGAAGAGGAACCTCCTCTATTGCCCCTTGGGCAAGGAGAGAGGAGACTTCCTGACCCAACAGGGTCAGAAGAGATGGGGGAGAACTGAATTGCTTCACCATGGTATGGGGAAGGAAGGCTGGAGAAATGAAGTTTGTAGCCCTCTCTGATGATAGAGAGGGTCCATTGCTCTGATGTTATTTGCTCCCATCTGGGAGCAAAGTGAGCTAACCTTCCCGGTATGGTGAGAGGCTCTGGTTGTTCCAGAGCCAGAAATGGTAAGTTCTCTAGGGGCAAGTCAAAACCCCTGAGGGGGTTGAGCCTGCTGGGGTGTAGCAGACACTGCAGACTTTGACTTTACTTGCTTAGATTGCTGACGTTTAGCAGCAAAGCGAGGCTGAGAAGATTGTTGGCCAGTATTTGTGGAAAATCTGGCCTTCTTGTAGTACGGCCTTTTAAAAGGTTTCTTTTTGGCAGGAGTAGAAGTAGACTTAGAAAGTCTATCTAGAGTGGCATTTTCTGCGTCCATTTGAGCAGCTTTAATTTGCCAGTCCTCACCAAATAAGTTCTCTCCTGTACAGGGCAGATTCCTTAAGCCATCCATGACCCAGGGTTCTAGGTCAGAAACCTGGAGCCAAGCAAGACGTCGGGCTGCAATAGCGATTCCCGAAGCCCTGCCAGCAACCTCAAAGGAATCAAAGGCTGCCCTGTTGGAAAACTTGGAGACCTCTGAAAGTTGTGTCACCAGAGTAGTGAAGTCCTCCTTTTTATCCTCAGGGATAAAGGGGGCTAAATGCCGTACCTTTAGGGCAAGTTCTCTGAGAAACATGCCCATATAAAGGCTGTAAGAATTGATCCTGGCTATAAGCATACTAGCCTGAAAGATCTTTCTACCAAAAGAGTCGAGGGTCTTACATTCTCGCCCTGGAGGGGTAGAGGAATGCCTTTTAGGACTCTTTATCTTCTTCATAGCAGACTTCACCACAATGGAGTGGTGAGGCAGCTGAGTCTTTTGAAACCCAGGAGGAGGAGGGACCCGGTACATGGTGTCCAACCTACGGGAATGAGGAGACAGGGTTAGAGGAGTCTCCCACAAATCCATCAAGTGTTCTTGAAGGATTTCATGGATAGGCAGAGTAACTGCCTCTTTAGGAGGTTTAGAGTATCCTAAAATATCCAATTTTTTTGATCTGGGTTCCTTTTCAGCAGATGTAGCAATAGAAAGTGCTTTAGCTACATCAACAATGAAATCCTGAAAGGATAAATCCTCTGGAGGAGACATCCTCCTCTTTAGAGAAGAGGGCTCCTCAGGAAGATCAAACTCAGCAGAGTCATCAGAGGAATTGAACTCATCAGAAGAATCTGAGTATTCTCTCTGTGCTTGCAATGCACGATACGCGTACCGATCGATATCGACATCGGGCGTATCGGGCATGGGATTGGTATCGGGCAAAAGCCTGAATCCAGCAAGCGGAACCGATCGACGCTTGGAAGTCGATGGTCTCGGTTCCGGTGTGGATACCGGAACCGGGGTCGGTACCGATGGAATCGGTACCGAGGGCGTCGCAGCCTTAATGAAAGCCAAAACGGCCTGCTGCATGGTCTGGACAGTATTGCCCATGGACGCCACTGCTGCCTGGATGTCGGTACCGGTATCGACCGGTACCCCAGAGCAGTCTAACAGGTGATCAGTCGAGGCCGTGCCATCGATGTCAACCTGTAACCCCATAGGTGATGCTTTGGAGGCCGGAGCCTCCCGCCGGGGTTTTTTGGTCTGGGCAGAATCCTCGAACTCAAGATTGAGAGCCTCTCGATCTTTTGAAAGAGATTTGCTTTTAGAGGATTTGCCCACAGAAAGTTTGGTTACCTGAGATCCATCCGGAGAGGAAGACCTGGATGACTGTGATGCTGGATTATCTGAAGCAAACAGCACATGGAACTTGTTGGCCCGGTTCTGCATACCACGTTTAGACATCTGGGAGCAGAATGGGCAGTCCGGTATGGAGTGGTCAGGTCCTAAACATTTAAGACACCATTCATGGGTGTCTGTGAGAGAAATAACAGCATTGCACTTGGTACACTTTTTAAAACCAGGAGCTGGTTTCTCCATGAGGAGAATTTGTGTAGGCCTGAAGGCCTAACAAAAGTTACCAAGCTGTGCTGAGAAAATAAAAAAAGATTTTTTTTTTTTTTTTTTTTTTTAAAAAGAAAGAGAGAGAGACCGGCAGTACCGGTTTTGGTATGGGGAAGGCAGGTACGCGGTCAAAAGAAACAAATTAAAATAACAATTTCTTCAGCGGTGACAGGAACACGACCTGCTGGCTCCGCGGAAAAAGAGAAACTGAAGAGAGCTGGTAAGGAAGGCGGGAAGGCAGCGCGCATGCGCTGTGGGAAGCCCCAAAAGCTTTTCATCTGAAAAGCTGGGGGAGCTTTCCCGCGCGGGCTCCGTCGGTTCCGACTTACCCATATGTGAGGACTTATTCCTGCTTGTTCCTGGAGATAAGAGATTACAACCATCGGTATTAGTTTTAATAACAAATCTACAAAAACAGATAATGGCTCTAATATGGAATCTTGACTTGAAATACTAGTTATCCCCGGGGATTATTCAAAGATTTATAAACTTGGGTTATGTATATAATATAGGTACTTCAAGGAGTTCAGTAATAAAGAAAGGGATTTTCTAATTAATGAGCTCCTTAAAGTACCTATGTCATAGGTTTTCAACCCAGTCCTCGGGGAACCCTAGGCCAGTCAGATTTTCAGGATTCCCACAATGAATATGCATAAGATAGATTTGCATACAATGAAGGCAGAACATGCAAATCTTTCTCATGTATATTCATTCTGGGAATCCTGAAAACCTGACTGGCCTAGTGTTCCCCGAGGATTGGGTTGAAAACCCCTGACCTATATTATATACACAACTCAACTTTATAAATCTTTGAATAATCCCCCGGGGATCTATTTTGTAATTTAGTTTAGCCATGGGTTACCTTCTCCTATTCCCTATAAAAGTGAGAATCCATTAACTGCCAATTAATCTCCTCATGATATTGCTCTTTGGTATAAATTAATACCCCTCCTCCTTTGTCTGCCATCCTGATAATGATGTTCAAATTATTCTCAATGGAGAAAGGTGAATAGTGGAATACCCCAGGGATCTGTGCTGGGCCCACTGCTTTTTAACATATTTATTAATGACTTAGAAATGGGAATAATGAATGAGGTGATCAAATCTGCAGATGATACAAAATTATTCAAAGTTGTTAAAACACAAAAGGATAGTGAAAAATTGCAAGAGGACCTTGAAAATTGGGAGACTGGGAACCCAAAATGGCAGATGAAATTTAATGTGTAAAAGTGCAAAGTTATGCACTTAGAGAATAACCCAAACTACAGTTACACAATGCAAGGCTCCACATTAGGAATCACCACTCAGGGAAAGGATCTGGGTATCATCGTGGACAGCATGTTGAAACCCTCTGACCAGTGTGCAAGTCACAACTCAGCTTTCTATATTCTTGACCCACTACTATGGAACTCCATTCCTGGATATCTCTAAGCAGAATCCTCTTTAAATCGGGTCCTAAGGTATTTTTTCTTTTTAAACTCTCAAGCCTTTGAGGATTAAGTGGTCTGGCTGGAGGGGTGATGAGCAAAGAGGCCCTTCTTTTCTTCTTCTCTCCTATACAAAATCTGATTTTATTATTCACGCATACCTTTTGTTTACTCTAATTTACTTTTACTAATATATTGAACATCGTTATGCAAGTGGAACAAGAGCACTAATAAATATCAAATTTTTGTACCCTTACAGGATATCTAATTAGCTGGAAAGTAAACACCTACATTTAAAATTTATAAACACCTAAGAAGTCCTATAAGTACTCTAGGGAGCTTTAGAAGGAACACTCTTATTCTTCTTCCTTACCACAATCTCATTGTAAGCATAGTTACTCACCTGTAACAGGTGTTCTCCAGAGACAGCAGGAATCAGTCCTCACATATAGGTGACGTCGACACCAATGGAGCTTGCACGGAGCATTTCCCCATCTTTCAAAGAAAGCCTTTCAGAACGCTACCACATATGCGTGGTCCTCTTCCCACCCAAGGGTGCCATCTTGCTCAGTCAGATGACATAGCTAGGACAGTAGTAAAAACTAAAACAAGTTAAGGAGGCAACTCCCAGGGAAAGGAGGGTTGTGAGGACTGATTCCTGCTGTCCCTACAAGTGAGTAACTACGCTTTCTCCAGGAACAAGTAGGAAGTCAGTCCTCACATATAGGACTCCCTCACTCCAGGCTGCCGAGGACTGAACTAGGACAGCACCAGTGGCAACCTATTGGGTAGCCGTGAGTTGCAGAAGGTGAATCTCCACTGAGACTCTGCAAGACCCTAGGCGTTCAGCGACACTATCACTCCGTTAGCCTGAACACAGAAGGGTCGGAAGGCAGGATTTGACTAAACCCTGAGAATGTGACGGAGTACTGCCTGGCCAAAGGCGCTGTCCCTGGGGGACTCGCTCTCCAGGCAGTAGTGAGCTGCGAATGTATGAATTGAAGAGTATGAGGCGGCTTTACAGATCTACGTCACTGGCACTGAGCAGAGGTTGGCCACCACCCTCACATGATGCGCTGTGATCTGGTGCTCAAGGGAGAGGCCAGCTCGCTTGCAGGCAAGGGCAATACAGTCCGCTTCCCAAGTGGACAGTGTTCGCTTAGTCACTGGGGTCATATGACACGAAAAGCTGAGGAGATTTACAATGGGCTTGAGTCCGCTGCAAATAGAGAGGACAGGGTCCGTTTGCAATCGAGTGTATGAAGTACCAGTTCCTCCTTTTAGATACCACCTTCGGGAGGAATTTGGGGTGTATGCGGAGCACTATCCTATTCTTGCAGAATTGTGTGTATGGTGGATCTGTCACCAGAGCCTGGAGTTCACGCATTCTATGAGTGGACATGAGGGCCACTAGAAAAACCACTTTCCATGACAGGTACTGAAGGTGACAAATGGCCAGGGGCTTGAATGGTGGTTTGGTAAGCTGAGAGAGCACCACATTCAGGTCCCACTCCGCTGCTGATGGGCAGAGAGGGGGCTTTGATAACAAGAAGCCCTGGAAGGACCTGGAGACAAGGGGCTGGCTTGAGAAGGGCTTTCCCTCTATTGGGTGGTGTTGCATGGCTATGGCGCTCAGGTGCACCCTCACAGAGTTTGGTTTTAGCCTGGTGTGCAACAGGTTCAGGAGGTACTGAAGAACGAATTGCACCTGGAAGAGACGAGATTCTCCTCCCTTTCCGCACACCAGACAGAAAACCTTCTCCACTTAAAAGGCATATGCCTTTCTGGTGGAGGGTTTTCAGGAGGCTAGTAGGATCTCCTCAACTTCCTCCGGAAGACTGAAAGGGGCCAGCGCTACTCTTTCAGCAGCCATACTGTTAGTGCTAGCAACCCCAGGTTGGGGTGCAGGAGGAAGCCCTCCTCCTGGGACAAGAGGTTCAGGGCCCGGTACAGTGAAACTGGGAGTGCCACCGACAGGAAGAGCAGCAGAAGGAACCATGGTTGCCTGGGCCACCTTGGGGCAATCAATATCACAGACACCTTCTCGCTCTTGACCTTGAAAAGGGTCTTGGTGACGGAGGGGGGGTTGGTGGACATGCATAGAATAGGCCTTCTGAAAGGGATCAGAAAGGCGTCCGTTGCCACTCTCCCCGGTAGCACGAGCAGAAGTGAGGTAGCTGCGCATTTTCCAGGGAGATGAAGAGGTCTATCGCAGGCCAGTCCCAGCAGTGAAAGAGTTGCTTTGTTACCCTGGGGTTCAAACGCAACTTGTGTGGGCGAAGGACTCTGCTCAGCCTGTCTGCAAGGCAGTTGTCCTGGACTGGCAGGTACATCGCTCGTAGGAATATGCCATTCCACATTGCAAAGGAGATGAGGGCTACCACCTCCTAGCAGAGAGAGTATGAGCTTGTGCTCCCGCTTGCTGATGTAAAACATGGCAACCTTGTTGTCTGTCTGGATCAGCACAGGTTGGTCCCACAGGCGGTAGCGGAATGCTTGCAGGGCCAGGAAGATGGCCCTGAGCTCTAGGAGGTTGATCTGCAAGAGTGACTCCTCCAGGGAATAGCTGCCTTGCATGCAGTGGTCCCCGCAATGTGCTCCCAAACCCATGAGGGAGGCGTCTGTTGTCAGGGTCTTCCGCGGCATGGATGCCTGGAAAGGTATTCCCGCCTGGAGGTGGCACAAGTTTTGCCACCAGGTGAGGGATTCCGCCTAGTGGTGTGTGACTGTGGCCCTCGCCTGTAGCCTGCCAGTGGCTTGAGTCCACTGTGACAGGAGGCACCATTGGGCTGTCCACATGTGCAAGTGGGCTAAGGGTGTGACATGGACTGTTGAGGCCATGTGACCCAATAGGCGGAGGAGGCGGCGAGCCGGCACTGACTGGCGGTGTGTACCTTCCTTGCCAGTTGTATGAGGCAGTCTTCCCTTTCTCTGGGGAGGACAGCTTAGACTTGCAACGTGTCCAACTGAGCCCCTATGAACTCTGGATTGTGGACTGGAGAGAGATGGGATTTGGGGTAGTTGATGACAAACCCCAGATGCTGCAGTAGAAGGGTTGTTCTCTCTGCAGCCTGACTGACCCCTGAAGATGAACCCCCTCTGATTAGCCAGTCATCTAGGTAGGGGAAGACAAAAGCTCCTTGTAGGTGCAGGTGGGGGACTGCCACTGCCAAGTATTTGGTAAAAAACCTTGGCGAGGAGGCCAGGCCAAAGGACAGCACCCTGTACTGGTAGGGCCCGCCTCCCACGACAAACCATAGGTACTGTCTGTGGGATGGATGGATTAGGATGTGTGTATATGCATCCTTCAGATCCAAGGAGCACAGCCAATCTCCCTGGTGGAGGTATGGCAGTAGTGTTCCAAGGGAGACCATCTTGAATGTCTCCCTCACCAGAAACTTGTTTAAGTTTTGCAGGTCTAGTATGGGCCTGACTTCCCCAGTTCTTTTTGGGACAAGGAAGTACCTTCAGTAAAAGCCTTTTCCCCATAGATGTTTGGGTACAGGCTCCACTGCCTTCTCCCTGAGCAGATCTGCAAGCTCTGAGTGGAGAGTCTGGTGAAGAAGAGGTCACACGGATTGTTCTGGGTGGTGGCTGTTATAAGCAGAGGACGTATCCCTCTTACCACTTGAAGCACCCACTGGTCTGAGGTGGCCTCGACCCATCTGTGGGCAAAGAGTGCCAGGCGGCTCCCTGTGGGCTGGTGATGATCTCCCAGGGGAGGGGAGACCCTGCCCAGGGAGTCAAAAGCTCCCCCCTGGTTGGACTGGAGCTGGGGCTTGGGGCTTCTGAGCCTTGGGATTCTGAGTCCCCTGTCCCCCTGTCTCTTGGGGTGAGAACCCTGTTGCTGGCCCGAGAAGGACTGGAATCAAAGCCTCCCCCCCCCCCCCCCCCCGAGTGTTTCTTCCGGGGAAAGGAAGAGGTCTTTTTTGAGAACCTCTGACAGGTCACTACTTTGGCTTCTATCTCGGCTGCCTTGTCAGCCATAGGTTTGCCAAACAGGTTCTCCCTAGTGCAGGGGACATCACGCAGCTTGTCCTGGACCCATTGCTCAAGGTCCAATGATTGTAGCCAGGCCTGGAGTCGAGCCCCGATGTCTGCTGCTGCTACTCGATCTGCAGACTCAAAGCCATCATAGGTTGCTCATGACAGAAACTTTGAACAGTCCTTGATCCTGGAGATCAGGGCTTGGAACAGTTGAAGAGGTTCCCCCTACTAGCCCTGCCGAGAATCCGGACAACTCCTGGGTTAAGGCCTTCAGATACATGCCTATGTACAACTCATAGGCCTGGATTTGGTATCCCAGCATAGAGCCCTGATAGCACTTGCACCCGAGGGCATCGAGGGCTCTAGCATCCCTTCCAGGGGGGGACAGAGGAGTAATTCTTCTTGCTCTTGAGCTTTTGCATGGTTGAATCAACAACAATGGAGTTATGTGGGAATTGGGGCTTGTGGAACCCAGCCCCTTCCTGACATGGTATTATTGCGTCAAGGCGTCAGCTGACCATTAGCACAGATACCGGGATCTCCCACATTCTCAAAAGCAGCCGCTTGAGGATCGGCTGCAGCGGCACCGTGAGTTTCCTTAGGTGGAGACTCAAACTGGAAGATCTCCAGTTCTTCGATGCAGGAGTCCTCCTCTGCCTCGGTCTGCACCTTGAGGGCTCGGGCTATATCCCCGACAATGTCATGGAAGGCCATGTCCTTCTGAGGGGAATGGCCCCGAGGTGCCGGGTCCAAGAGAATGTCTCTGTGCCGTCTGGTTTCTAGGGAGGCCTCGTCGTCGATTTCCCACTCGGAGTCGAGGGGGGACAACAGGTCCAAGGCCTTGTGGCTCTGTACCCTCGAGGCCTGGGCCGAAAGGCCGGGGGGGCCCCCCCCCCACGAGGACCTGGGATCCGCATCCTGGAAAATCACTGGGAAGGACTGGATGCCTGAGGAGAGGAAGAGACTGGGACCAGGACCTCGACCAGGGCCGAGGACTTACCCGAGGCCAGTGGCACTCGAAGCTAGGCTTGATGACTGGGGACTCCCCCGCAGTTCGGAGGCCCAATCATCGGGGCAAATGATGCGGACGAACCTGACATCATTACCTGCTGCATGGCCAGGATAGCAATGATGTTCTGCTCCATGGCTGCCATTCTGGTTTCTAAGTTAGAAGGCTTTGCAGCTTACGGCGCGGGCACTGAGGATTTCGGACCCGGCGCCGGCACTCTTTCAAGTGCGTCCTCAATGAGGACTATGACCTCAAGAAACCTTGCAAGGTCTCCACCAGCCAAGGAATCCTTGAGGACCTTGGTGGGACGCTTTCGGAGTCACCTAAGTCCCTCCAGCTCATCTTATCGGGTTTCCTTCTTTTTCTTCTTCTGCTCGGGGTCAGAGGTCAACTTGGAGGAGCAGCCCCCACGGAACTCCAAGGACACTCGAGCCTCACAGGACGTGCTAGACTTGGAACTACGCGTTGAGGAGGCCGATGCATAGTCAGACCTTGGGAACAGCTTCTCCTGCAAGTCCGACCTCTTTTTATTAGCGTTAGGCGTCATGGCCTGGCACGGGTTGCAAGAGCTATCATGGTCTGGACCCAGGCAGTGTAAGCAGCAGTCATGGGTGTTGGTGATAGACATGGTTTGACTGCAACGGTCACATTTTTTGAACCCATCGGGAGACATGGTGTGAGACACCTGGCCGGGGCCAGTGACCCCCAGGAGAAAAAAGGCACAAACACCAGTCGAGGAAAGCCTCAATGAAAAAAGTGAGAAAGAGCCGAGAACAGCACCGGGCCCGGTGCTGGCTCGAGGCAGAAAGAGGAACCTGTACGCAAACCGGGAACAGTTAATTTTTTAAGGCTTTAGCAAGGATTTTTTACAGGGAAACTGGACATGCATTCATTGGGCTCCACGGAAAAAAGGAGACTGAGCAAGATGTCAACCTTGGGCAGGATGGGGATCATGCATGTGTGGTAGCATTCCCAAAGGCTTTGTTTGAAAGCTGGGGAAATGTTCCGTGCAGGCTCCATCGGTGTCGACGTCACTTATATGTGAGGCTGACTTCCTGCTTGTTCCTGGAGAATATATCTTATTCTACAAAAGGTGAAAAGTCAAAATAGGTAGGAATTGGGGGGCGGAGCCCGATGTCCAGCGGGATGGTCGCATAACGCTGAGGCTCCCGAGAGGCCTACTCAGAATCCTGAATTAACACCGGACATACTTGAACTTCTGCTCTGATCTTGCCGGGGCACATTGGTGAGATGGCGGGGACCAAACCCACGCGCCTGGAATTTGGATCTCCAGCGGCTTCTCACGGCAAACGCTCCAAAACTGAACCCCCGTCCCCGCAGAAGGGGCTGGCTTTGCGCGAGGGCCCCGAAATGCAGCAGGAAATCCTCGCAGAGATCAGAGGGGTTAAGGACCTCGTGCAGTCAAACGGTGAAGCACTCCGAGCGCTGCGGGAAGATCTTGGTGTACTGCAAGGCAGGCTAGAGGGGCTCTCTTCGCGTCAGGACAAAATGGAGAGCATATTAGACTCCCATGCGGCCCGGTTGTCCAAACTCGACAAAGTTGAACGTCAGGTACGGGCCTTGCAGAAAGAAGTGGAAGATGGCACTAATAGAGCGCGCCGCAACAACCTACGACTCGTGGGCATACCGGAGGGAGCGGAATCGGGAGACATGAAAGAGTTTTTATGTAAAATCCTCCCTTCCCTGCTCCAAATCATCTTTACCAAAGAATTGGAGATCGATCGCGCTCATCGTGTACCCACAAACATAATGCTCAACAGGAAGACCCCGCGGCCTATCATCTTTCGACTTTTGAGATATCAACATGTGGAGCAAATTCTCAGTGCCTCTCGGGCAAAGGGCCATATGGAGTTTGAGAGCCACAAGATCTCCTTCTATCCTGACTTGGCTAAACCCACGGTCGACCGCCGAAAGCGCTTTCTGGAATTCCGGCCGAGGCTTCAACAACTACAAGCACGCTATGGCCTGATGTATCCGGCCAAGCTCCGAGTCACGCTTCACAATCAGACAAGAACATTTGAGGACCCTGATCTACTAGCGGAGTTTTTGGATTCTAAAGAAGCCGACTTGATGCGCTGACTTCCAGAATATTCCTGCAAGTATTCTCATATCCGCTGTACCTGCCATATTGGATTTGCCGCGGCTCAGCAAAGAGTCTGGCGAGGGCGGTTTGTTGCCTTATTTTTGATGATATCTGTGACCCGACTCCATCTACCCACAGTAGCCTCGATGAGTATCGGAGACAGTGTTACTTATGGACTCTGGTGTTTCTTTTCTTTTTTCATGTCTCTATCTTCCTCTCTAGGGCCTCCTCCCGCAGACATATGGTCGCCATATTCATTGGGGGTTTTGCTTCTTCTCTAAGTTACTTTGGTACATACTTTTCAATATGGGGTGTATTAGCCAGCATACTCGGTGATTATGTCATTGTTGCACAGGTTCTGATTATGTTGTATGTTTTCAAGCGCCCTTACCTAAAATGTCTATTACCGATTGATGGCACCATGTAAGATTTTCTCATTGAACGTAAAAGGAATCAATAATCCGATAAAACGGAAGAAAATCCTAAGCTATCTAAGTCATGAAGCTGCGGACCTGATTTTCCTCCAAGAAACGCATTTAAATTCGAAGGAAACTCTTAAACTCAATATTAAACCTTACATGGTGGCCGCCTATTCCCCAGCCGTTTCTAAGAAATGTGGGGTTGCCATACTGGTTAGGAAATCTCTGCATGCTACTATTATTGCGACTAGCTCAGATACAGCAGGTAGATGGTCCAGAGTTCACCTCAAGATAGGTAGCCTTGAAGTTACATGTATATGCCTTTATGCTCCTAATGTGGATGACCCTGCCTTTTTTGCTACCATTGCTCAGGTTGCGCAGGCCTCTGCTAATACTTCATTGATAATAGGGGGGGATTTCAATTTAGTTCTTGATCCCCTGATTGACAAACAGCCGCCTAGGACAAGTGGTCCCCCCAAGAGTCACACCACGCTTACCTCTTTGATCAAAGATCTTGCTTTAGTTGATCTATGGAGGTTACTACACCCCAATGAGCTTGACTTTACCTTCTTCTCTTCCCCTCACAAATCCCAGTCTCGCATAGATTTCTTTCTAATATCAAAACTGTTAGTTCCTCAGGTGGACACTGCAAAGATTCACTCCCAACATATTTCAGATCATGCTGCTATTTCTTTTCAATTACACACTACTGCACCCCAAGGGAATTCGGGGGCCTGGTTCTTTGATAGAGCCCTGTTAACTCAGCCAGAGTTCCAGTTAGAAATTCGAGCAGCCATACAGGATTACTTCCATTTTAATTTACCCCAGGATACTGCGAATTGGGCTTGGTGGGAGGGTTTCAAAGCGGCCATTCGAGCAACGATCACTAGCTATCAAATCCGCCTACGGAAACAACGCAAACAGCAGCTACTCATACTAGACCAACAAATCAAAGCAGGTGAACGAGTTCTAACTTCACGTACTGATCCATGTGTCTTAATTCGCTTACAGCGTCTCCGTTTTCAATATAATGCAATCCTCTCAACTGCAGCTTCTAAGAGTATTGAGCTTCAACGAGGGACATACTATCGTGAAAACAACCGAGCCGGTCGACTTTTAGCCAACGCCTTGAAAGGTCAAAAAGAAGCCAAACGCGTAGCGGCCCTTCGAGCCCCACAGGGAGGGGGCATATTGACCACAGACTCCGATATTGTAGAACTCTTTCGGGATTTCTATACCCGCCTATATCAATCTGAATGTGAGTTCTCATCAGAGACCTTCGAGCGATTGCTTTCTGGTATTCAGCGGCCGACCCTCTCTGAAGCTGATAGGGATGCGCTGGATGAACCCTTCTCTACTTCAGAGATCCAATCTGCCCTAAAACGAACAGCCTCGGGTCGAGCCGCAGGGCCTGATGGTCTCCCGACCGAATTCTACAGAACGTTCAGTGCAGATTTAGCTCCCTACTTAAAACTCTATTTTACTGCCCTTGCGGTAGATACATCCTCTTTGGGATCCTTTTCTGCAGCTAATGTGGTAGTATTTGAGAAAGAAGGCAGAGACCCGCTGCTAACCGCCAACTACCGTCCAATCTCCCTACTTAATGCCGATTATAAGATCTTCGCAACGATCTTGGCCACCCGGCTATCTGACAGGATGGCCACCCTAATCCATCCCGACCAATGCGGTTTTATACCCGGCCGATCCACCGCTGACAATGCTCGGACCTTGTGCCATGTGCTATCCAGTGCTGCCAATCTAGATCACCCATGGGTGGGTCTTTCCCTAGATGCTGAAAAAGCCTTTGATCGCCTAGAATGGCCCTTCTTATTTGCAGTTCTCCGATGGTATGGCTTTGGGGAGGGCTTCCTCCGATACCTCCAAGTCATGTATACTCAACCCGTCGCCAGTATTTGTGTAAATGCCATTAAGTCTCAGCCTTTTAATCTCCAAAGAGGCACGCGTCAAGGTTGCCCCCTATCACCAATGCTCTTTGATTTAGCTCTTGAACCCCTCGCCCTCCTTATTAGACAGTCCGCACGTATTCGAGGTGTCCCCTTCAGTCACAGAGAGATTAAACTCTCTGCATATGCAGATGACCTTATGCTTTTCGTATCCCTTGATTCGGTTCCAGCTGTCTTGGATCTGATTGATGGATACTCGCAATTATCGGGCTATAAAATTAACTGGACCAAATCTGTAGCATTCCCACTGAACCGCTGGGTACATGAGGCTGACATGCAGGCCTTTCCTTTCCTTTGGCAATCCCGCATGGTGAAATATTTTGGGGTCCATTACTGTTCTCCTTTAGAAGACACTATCAGTTTTAATGCCAAAGAGGTAGTCTCCAAAGTCCGTGAGCTCACAAATCGTTGGTCTCCCTTATCCCTTACATGGTGGGGCCGCCTAGAAACTGTGAAAATGATGATAGTCCCCAAAGTGAACTACATTTTAGAAATGCTGCCATGCTTACTCCCGCTACACACTTACAAAGATATTGAGGGCCTTCTCGTCCGCTATCTCTGGCAGGGCAAACCACCAAGGATAGCTAAACAAAAATTACAGTCTGCGAAGGAACTAGGGGGTACCAGATTTCCTGATTTTCTCAGATATCATCAAGCCTTCCTACTTAAACAAGGTGCCCGATGGCTAGATGCCTCAACAGACAGCAGACCAGTTTGGCTTGATATAGAAGAGGAGCTTAGTAGCCCAATTCCGTTGACCCATCTCCCCGGTATGTCCCATCAAGTAGACACCCGCCATCCCCCAATGATTGTCGATACTCTTGCAGCCTTTAACACTCTCATTCTATCACTGGGCCCAAACGTATGTCCTCAGGACGGACTCCCGCTGTGGAATAACCCCAGAATTCAAGTCCTAAATAGAACGATAGCATGGAAACCCTGGTACTCTAGGGGGATCTGGACAAACCAACAGCTCTTCTCTGCAGCTCGTTGGAAAACCTTTTCTGATTTACAAAAGGAATTTGCGTTACCAGCGAAACATTACTTTCAATTGATGCAGCTTCAACACTGCCTCAAAAGTGCTCAAATCATGCCGCCCTCTGTCCCTACTGAGGACGGGCTCTTAGAACTAGTTCACTCTATTAGTAGTACACATGGGGTAGCCTCTAACTTTTATAAAATATTATGTCAGGGTACAGATACTGCCACTTTTAGAGCCCAACAAGCCTGGGAGCGCGAACTGCAAACCACTTTAACCCCTGTGCAATGGAGCGTTTTCTGGAGCAAAGTAGTGCGGGTTTCCCGGTCTGCCTCAGTTACCCAAACTCTCTTCTTTTTTGCACATAGATGCTTTTATACTCCAGAAAAAATAGCCAAATGGAACACAACTGCTAGGGACCAGTGTTGGTCTTGCCATACTGCTGTGGGAACCCTCGCTCATGTTATTTATGAATGTCCTCAACTACAGGTTTACTGGGGGCGGGTCTGGGGTCGTATTCAATTTATCTTACACCTTCACGAGCCTCTCTCTTGGAAGATTGTGGGACTCCGCTCAGTGGCGGAGGTCCCCTCTCTTCCTAAGAAGGGTCGCTTTCTCCTTGATTTCATGCTGGGTATAGCCATATGTTTAATCACGAGGAATTGGAAGGATAGCTCTCGACTTACTGTCAATGAATGGTGGAACCTCGTCTGCTTATATAGTAAATATGAGCAGATATCTCGGAGAGCTATTCCCCATACCCAAACTCACTCTCGCTTGTCTAAATGGCAGATGCTCAATGATTATGTACAATCTGCTCATTGTTCCGACATGTCTGTTTAATGTGCACTCATCATGTTTCAGATCACCGTTAGGTTTTGTAACACAATAATGTCAGTACACGCCCGCTTCGGGAATGATTAGTTTTCTAGAGAAGAAGCAGGGGGGAGGGGGGTGGCAGGGGTTTACTTTGGTGTATGTATCACATTCTATGTATCTGTCTTTTAGCTGTATGTCTTTCCTTTCCTTTGTTGTTATAAAACGAAAATAAAGAATTAAAAAAAAAAAATAGGTAGGAAGTTTCCTGAGTAGTTTATCCCTTTCCATTGATTAAGCCAGAGCTCATACAATTTTCTTGTAAAGTGCCTTATAGACTAAAAGGAAAGAAAATGAATAAATGCATGCTGCAGCAGCTAAATAAATAAATCCTTACCTTTCAATATCGTTCTTTGATCCAATCAGGAACCTATGATGAAAAGAAATAAAACCATTTAAACATTCTTTTTCAATTTTATTTATTTATTTATTTATACCATGGACTCAGTTTCTAGGTGCTTTTTAATGTTGAGCCTGTTTGACTTCCAGCATAAACCAATCTTTTTTATTAGGGAAAGTGCTGAAAACATCCACATGTTTTTAACATACACTGTACCATTTTTCTCAAGCAGCAGCTAAACATCAGGGATTTTTTTATCCCTTAGGAATTTTAGGATGTATCTTCCTGCATTTTCAATACAAAATTCAGGCTTGGCACTTAAAAAATATAGAAGTGGTTGAAAGCATATAGTATATGGGATATATCTACGACCATTTTGTAGTACAATCCAGTAACACAAATGAGGCATGACATACTGTACACCAATTTGGAAATGTTTCTTCCAAGCTCTGAAACTTCTATAAGGCCTGGTGTTTCTAGATGGCACTACAGCCACCAGAACCAACAACCTGGATAAAGTTTCACCAAACAAATGTGACAGGTTGCACAGGGCAGATACAGCGTAGTTACTCACCTGTAATAGGTGGTCTCTGGGAACAGTAAGAATTTAGTCTTTACATATTGGTTACGTCGGTACCAATGGGAACGCTCCCTAGCGTCCAATTGGAAAGCTTTAGGGAGCACTCCACTGCTCCTGCGCAACTGCCTTCCCACCTTCCCAACCCTCTCTTCAGTTGAGTTTATAGCTGAGGAAAGAGAGTAAATGAAACCCTATAACTCCTAGGTGAGAAGGGTGGGTTGTGAAGACAAAATTCCTGCTTGTTCCTGGAGACGAAGTGACCTCAGAACCGGTGGAGGTTTGCCTCTTGGTAGGCATGATGAGGTCATAGATCCCACATGGATTTTTGGCATCTTCAAATTCCGGGATGTAGGGTAGGAGTTGCAACTAATTCTAAAAGATTTGCTGGCGTATAGCCTGACCAAACATGGCATCCCGATGGGAGTCCATGTCCAGACAATAATGGGCAGCAAAGGTATGGACAGAAGACAAAGTTGATGCTTTGCAAATTTTGTTGATGGCTACTGAGTGTAGGTTTGCTATCGAGGTGGCCATGGCGCAAACACTATGAGCAGTGACATGCCCTTCCAGGGAGGGTCCTGCTTGGTCATAGGCAAATGAAATGCAATCCACTATCCATATGGAGAGGGTACGTTTAGAAACAGGTAATCCCAGGTGACTGGGGTCAAATAAGAGGAACAACTCAAAGGCTTTATGATGACCTTGAGTCCTTTGGAGATAAAAAGTCAATGCACTTTTGCAATCAAGAGCGTGCAGAGTTGCTTCCGCTCTAGACACATGTGGTTTAGGAAAGAAAACTGGAAGGTAAATTGACTGGTTTAGATGAAAGGGAGATACCATCTTTTGCATAAAATGTGGCTGAGTCCGAAGGACTACTTTGTTATGGTGGAAGCAGGTATAGGGTGGATCCGCCACCAAAGCCTGAAGCTCATTAATGCATCTAGCTGAAGTGAGGGCAATTAGGAAGATCACCTTCCAAGAAAGGAATTTAAGTGAGGTCGTGGCTAATGGTTCAAAAGGTGGCTTGAGAAGCTGTGCTAGAACGACATTGAGGTCCCAAGCTACCAGAGGTGGCTTAATGGGAGGTATGGACAGCAGGAGACCTCTCATAAAATGCAGCTGTTCATCAAATAGATGACGAGGCCGCAATGGCACTAAGATGGACTCTCATTGAGTTTGTCTTTAGACCTGTCGAGGACAGGTGGAGGAGATAATGGAAGAGCAGAAAAGGGATTGAGATCTTTCTGGGAACACCAGAGAATCTACACCACTTAAAAACATATGAACGTCTGGTGGAAGGCTTTCTAGAAGCCAAAAGGATCTCTTTAACCTCTTGAGTAAGGTCAAAGCCCTGTAAAGCTATGCTCTTGTCAGCCAAGCTGTGAGGTGGAGAGACTGTGGATTGGGATGGAGTAGTGAGTCGTCGTCCTGGGAGAAGAGATCCAGCACATATCCCAATTGCAGAGGATTAGTCTGAGTCAGACATAGAAGCGGAAATCATGGTTGCACAGCCAGTGAGAGGCTATGAAAATCATGAAGCCCCTGTCGGACTGAAACTTGAAAAGTATCTTGGGAATAACGGGTATGGAAGGGAATGCATAAAGCAGACTCTGATCCCAGTGTAGATGAAAGGCATCCACTTGTTGGTTGGTGGATGTCAGAGTTCTTGTGCAAAAGTGAGGAAACTTGGCATTTTGCGGCGTCAAACAGATCTATGTCTGGAGTTCCCCAGGTCTGGAAGATGTAGGTCATTGTGTCCAGATGCAGAGACCGTTCGTGGGGAAAAAGAATGCAACTCAAGACACTGGACTCCCCCGGGAGGTACATTGCCTGGAGGTGGATTCGATGAGCAATGGCAAAGGACCAGAGGTCTATTACCTCCTCGCAGAGGGCCCATGAGCCTGTTCCTCCTGCTTGTGCACACAGAACATGGCAACCTGATTATATGACCTTACTAAGACCTATTGTGCTGTGAGGTGGTGTTGGAACACCCGGAAGGCATTGGAAATAGCCCTGGAATTCTGACTCTGGCACTGTCCAGTGTAGTCAAGTTTGCCCAGATGGGCTCCCCAACCCAATTTGGAGGCATCCGTTGTCAAAGTGCATTGACTTGGAGGCATCTGAAAAGTGACCCTTTGAGCAGGTTTTCTGGAGAACACCACCACTGATAGGCAGTGACTTAGATCCTGTCCCGGAGATGGACAGAGGCCTGCCTACACTGGAAGGCCAGAGTCCACTGGGCTGTCTGCATATGTAGTCGGGCATAGGGAAGAAGATGTATTGTAGAGGCCATGTGCCCAAGATGTTGCAGCATCTCTCGGGCTGCTAGATGGTCTCATAGGAACGACTGGGATACTACTTTGACTAGACGGGTACAATGGAGCTGGGGCAGAAACATCCTGTACTGTTGGATGTCTAGTAGAGCTCTGATAAACTCTAGTCTTTGAGTTGGAGTGAGCTGGGATTTTGGGAAGTTTATGACAAATCCAGAGGGTTGTAGTAGGACTACAAAAGGGGACTGCTACTTCTGGGAGAGATCTGCAATTGCAAGTATTTACTTCTGGGAAGTTTTCTAAATCTTAAGGAAAAAGAAATTCTTTAGATTAAAGCTGATTAATCTGTGAACCCAGTATATTTGTTAAATCAGTCAGGGCCTAATAGCAGCAAAGAGCTTCCAGTTTAAATTTAAAACACTGCAGAGAGCTTTCTGGTAAAATTTAGACCCTAAGACTCCCTCTATCCAAGCAAGGGCTGTGGGGACTCTTCCTGGAAATTGGTCACAGATTACCTGAGAAGCACAGGACAGGGTACTGGGTAGCAGCCAGCTTTTAATAAGTCTTTTCCCTTCCCTCCCTCCCCAACACCCACCCACCCATGGAATAATTGTAGCTTTATAGGTGCATAAACCTCTCAAAGGAAAGGAGGTGCCATATTCACTCTCAGGTGCAGCTGTTTGTCCTCATCAGCATACATTATTCACATGAAGCTTAATTAATCTCAAGTCCTTAAAGTACATTAAACATATTAGGTGTAGTTTAGAAGTATAAGTATCCCCACCAATCCTTAGTAGGTAAAGAACTTAAATACCTAAACACAAACTTAAAACCAATATGCAGACAGCAGTCCAGCAGCGAGATGGGGGTTTTCCAGTCTTCTGCATTGAGTGTCATATGTATGATTTTATCCCGGTTGGTGAGGGGTCTTATGTGTGCACTAGGTGCAAGGAGCTCTTTGCTCTCAGGGAACGAGTCTGATCTTTAGAGGCTAGAGCAGCAGACTTGGCGGACATAAGGAAGACAAAGAGGTACATAGATGAGACCTACAGAGATATAGTACTGAAGTCCCACCTCCAGTCTGGCAGCATCCCTGTTGCCATGGAGAAGAAAGGTCACGTGACAGGAGAGCATCACCCTGGTGTGGCAGGAAGTGATCCTGTAGCTAGGACTTGTCCTCCAGGTTATGTAAAATCCTCTCAGACTGAGGACGTTTCTCCAGGGCCATGTGCCCATGAGGGAAGGGTTAGGACAGGCTTTATAGTTGGTGATTCGATTATTAGGCATGTAGATAGCTGGGTGGCTGGTGGATGTGAGGATAGCCTGGTAACATGCCTGCCTGCTGCGAAGGTAGCGGACCTCATGCGACACCTAGACAAGGTCTTAGATAGTGCTGGGGAGGAGTCTGCTGTCTTGGTACATGTTGGTACCAATGACAGGAAAATGAGGTAGGGAGGCTAAATTTAGGCTTTTAGGTAGGAAGCTGAAATCCAGAACTTCCAGGGTAGCATTCTCCCAAATGCTTCCAGTTCCACGCACAGGACCCAAAAGGCAGGCAGAGCTCCGGAGTCTCAATGCGTAAATGAGACGATGGTGAAAGGATAAGGGTTTTGGATTTGTTAGGAACTGGGGAACATTCTGGGGAAAGGAGGGGCTCTTCCGAAGGGATATGCTTCACCTTAAATGGGATGGAACCAGGCTGCTGGCATTAACTTTTAAAAAGGAGATAGAGCAGCTTTTAAATTAGATAATAGGGGAAAGCCGACAGTTGCCAAAGAGCGCATGGTTCGGAACAATGTATCCTTGGAGAATTCTTATCAAAAGAATGAAGTTACGGCATATCAGCAGAGAGGTTCCAATAAAGACAAAAGTAGCCCAAATGCTCTTGAGTACGGAGCAGACAGAGCTTAAAGATTCCAAATTACCTCTACGTACCAATAGCCAGATTAATATGAATAAAATAGTGTCTCTAAAATGCTTGAATGCAAATGCTAGAAGTCTAAAAAATAAGATGGGAGAGTTAGAATATATCACACTAAATGAAAGGTTAGATATAATTGGTATCTCAGAGACATGGTGGAAGGAGGACAACCAGTGGGACACCGATACCTGGCTATAAACTATATCGTAATGATAGAGCTGATCAAATTGGTGGAGGAGTTGCGCTCTATGTTAGAGAGAGCATTGAGTCACAAAGTATTAAAGTTTTGCAGGAAACAAAATTTGCTGTAGAATCTCTATGGATTGAAATTCCATGTAAAAAGGGGAAGGTGATGGCAGTGGGGGTGTACTATCGACCACCTGGCCAGAATGAACACATGGATGACGAAATGCTCAAAGAAATCAGGGAAGCTAACAAAAGTTACAGCACAGAAATAATAATGGGTGATTTCAATTACCCCGGTAATGACTGGGTCAGTGTCATGGCAGATCATGCTAGGGAGATAAAATTTCTTGATGAAATACATGACTGCTTCTTGGAGCAGCTGGTTCATGAACAGACAAGAGGGGAAGCCATTTTGGACCTAGTCCTTAGTGGAACACCAGATCTGGTGCAAGAGATAAGGGTGTTGGGGCCACGTGGCAATAGTGATCATAGCATGATCGCGTTTGATTTAATTAAAGGAGGAGGGATGGTAAGGAAATCACAGTACTACCTTTTAACTTTCGAAAGGGAGACTATGGTAAAATGAGGGAAATAGTTAAGAAAAACTAAAAGGAGCAGTTGCAAAGGTTGAAGACTTATATCAAGCTTGGGTGGTGTTTAAAAATATTATCTTGGAATCCCAGACCAGCTGTATTCCACGGTTTAAGAAAAGCGGAAGGAAAGTCCAAAAAACTGCCAACATGGTTTAAAGGTGAGGTCAGAGAGGCTGTTGTTGCCAAAAAAGCATCTTTCAGGACATGGAAAAAAGAGGCAAATGATGAAAACTGTTAACAGCACAAGCACTGGCAAGTTAGATGCAAGGCACTGATAAGGCAGGCAAAGAGAGAATTTGTGAAGAAACTTGCTGTGGAAGCAAAAACACATAATAAAGACTTTTTCAAGTACATTCGTAGCAAAAAACCTGTGAGAGTGGCAGATGGACCATTAGATGGATAGAGGGGTAAAAGGGGCACTAAGAGGGGACAAGGCCATAGCGGAGAGACTGAATGAATTCTTTGCTTCTGTCTTTACTAAGGAAGATGTAGGGATGTTACCCATAACTGAAGTGTTATTTAAAGGTGATACTGCGGAAGAATTGAAAGAAATATCGATACACCGGAAAGATGCATTACAACTATTTAATAAACTGAAGAGTAGCAAATCACCTGGACCAGATGGTATACATCCAAGGGTGTTAAAAGAACTAAAATATGAGAATTCAGACCTGCTATTAGTAATCTGTGAGCTATCATTAAAATCATCTTTAATACCTGAAGATTGGAGGATGGCCAATGTAACTCCAATTTTTAAAAGGGTTCCAGGGATGATCCAGGAAACTACAGACTGGTGAGCCTGACATCAGTACCGGGAAAAATGGTAGAAACCTTCATAAAGAACAAAATTACTGAACATGTAGATAGCCATGGATTAATAGGAGACAGTCAACATGGCTTTAGACAAGGAAGATCTTGTCTTACTAATCTGTCTTGTTTTTTTGAAGGTGTGAATAAATAGGTAGATAAAGGTGAGTCAGTTGATACAGTGTATCTGGACTTTCAGAAAGCCTTTGACAAAGTCCCTCATCAGAGACTTTTGGCAAAACTAAAAAGTCATGGGGTAGGAGGCAGTGTACTATTGTGGATCAGGAAGTGGTTAAAAGATAGAAGGCAGAGGGTAGGGCTAAATGGCCAATTTTCCCAATGGAGAAAGGTGAATAGTGGAGTACCCCAGGGATCTGTGCTGGGTCCGCTGCTTTTTAACATATTCATAAATGACCTGGAAATGGGAATAACGAGTGTGGTTATCAAATTTGCAGATGACACAAAATTATTTAAAGTTCTTAAAACCCATGAGGATTGTGGAAAATTGCAGGAGGATCTTGATAAATTGGAAGACTGGGCATCCAAATGGCAGATGAAATTTAATGTGAACAAGCGCAAAGTTATGCACCTAGGAAAGAAAGCACAGTTACTTACCTGTAACAGGTGATCTCTGGGAACAGCAGGAATAAGTCTTCACATATGGGTACATCGGTACCGACGGAGTCTGCGCGGGAACGCTCCCCAGTGTCCAATCAGAACGCTTTTGGGAGCATCCCACCACGCCTGCGTGCTGCCTTCCCGCCTTTCCCAACTGCCTCTCCTCAGTTAAATTTTAAAGCTGAGAGAGAGAGAGAGGAAAGATAGAGATAGAGAAATACAGCTCCTAGGGGAGGTGGGTGGGTTGTGAAGACTTATTCCTGCTGTTACCAGAGATCACCTGTTACAGGTAAGTAACTGTGCTATCTCCAGGAACAAGCAGGAATGAGTCTTCACATATGGGGACTCCCAAGCTAAGATGCCTGGAGGAGTCCCAGCATGTTGCGAATCAGAGAAGGCCATGCTATTTGACAGAACCTCAGGCATCCTGGGGATGGAGGGTAGGAGTTGAACTAAACAGATATGCTATGGACCAACTGGACCAAATAGGACACCTAGAGAGGAGGCCCTGAGTAGATAATATCTAGTAGTAAACATTGAACTTGAAACTAGCGATATGGACCTCACCTTGAGGTATTGTAAAAGGTTTATGGAGGTTCATATGGGAATGCTAATATGAACCAGCAGAATATCCTCAAGGAATACCTCAATATAGAGCAGAGGTAATAACTGTGCAAAAGACAGGTTAAGGTCAGAACCTTTAGGGTGAGAAAAGTCCCAGCGGAGACTGGGGTAGTTCAATAGGGCAGGACTTTTGCGGGAAATGCGGAAGTCCCTATTAGATAAACCTGAAGTCCTTTTGACCCTAAAGAGACATGGTTCTTATAGGAGAAGAGGGGCTTTAAAGCCCCCTATATCCGATAACAGAGAAGGACAGAAGTATGAGGCATTGTAGCCTCCTATTTACTGAAAAATTCAGAATGTCCTTCTTAAATGAAGTTTACTTAGGAAAATGATGGTACATGGAGGACTTCAGATGTACCTAAACTGAAGGTCATGGTGGAAACCTTTTAACTACCACAGGGAAGTGGTTGGTTACGTAGAATCCTGAACATGCTGGAGTAGCATCGAAAAGGATAGTGACTATCTGTCGGGGCCGTATAGGAAAATATATATATGTATATAAATATATATGAACCTAGGCAGACAGATAGAAATAAATTAAAAAAAAAAAAAAATATATATATATATATACACATATGTATATATATGTATAAATATGGATACAGACATGCAGATGTCTATATACATGTATGCATAAATATATATACCCATGTCCCCACATAGGGATATGTGAAGAGAGAAAGATTCATCTAATAACAAGGGGTGGAATACCTGCTTGAGGAGATGTTTAGAGAATCCATTCTCCCTTGTTTTGGGTGAGAGAGCCAAGGGAGTGCTCTCACTGACAAGGAGAAGTCTAGAGTATTCTAAGAACTCTAGCCCTTGAAAAACCAGGAATGGAGGATGTTTAATCCGCTGACAGTGAGTCTGGAACCTTCCATAACTCCAGCATGACAGCTGGAGAAGAAGAGGCAATGAAAAGAAATACCATATTTACCCTTCTAAGAGGGCAAAATGAGTATGATGCATTCTTGCGCTCAATATGAATTATTCCATGAGGAATTGAGGATGGAAGGTAATACACAAACGAAGACTGGCTGTCAGTGAAAGAAAACCATCCCTGGTGAAGGGGTCCACTGGGAATGTGAACCAACCCAGGGGATTGGATAATTCTGTAGGTCTTCATTTAATTAAAGGTGTGTGTCCTTTATTGAAGAGGAAGACTTTAATGGAAATGGTAAGGGTAGGGAAGAACCCAGCAAAGCCTTTCCTAATCATCTGGAATTATTTGCTCTCTAGCAAGGGCCCATAGTGCAGAGCTGCTCTGTAGAGATGCAGAGAGCATGTTGCAGGTTGGCTAGAAGAAAAAACTGGCTGTTTAAGAGCCAGTATGTGACCTGAACTATTCCGCCAACGCCAAGGATTGGGGAAGGCGAAGGATAGAAGGTATGCTGCAACAAGAAAACCTGGGAAGGTTCCAAGTCTGTCTGGGACTTAGTACTAAGGCCAGAAAGATTAATATTGGAGATCAAGCCCTGGGTGCCTGGTTAGCAAGTCAGTGGTTTAAACACTAAGAGCCCCTGCATTCTAACTATTGTTAGAGCGGCAGAACAAATCTTAGGTCTCAAGATTAGAAAAGACCTACAGACATAAGTAGGAGTGGTAAAAATGCCATCATTGTCTGAGAAGCTGCCACAAGCAACAAGAATGCAAGGTGGCGATAACTCTGAAAAGAAACTCAGGGCTTAGGGATAAGCCCTCAGTTAAGTAGTATACTCTTACAGACCAAAATGTCTTAAGTAAGAGGGGCAGAGTTGAACAAGACTTACGATGGAGTAAATCTTTGAAAAGAATAGTATGAGACATGCTGATACAGGAGAAACTGTCAAAGATAAAGGTATAGAGGACTTTATTGACAGTTGTTACTCCTCTATCTACTTAGAAGGAAGAGGAGTAACCTTATTACCTGTAAAACATAATCATGCTAATGAGCTCTATGAGCTAAAAGTCAGGATGTCTCTTTAATGTAAAGTTTGGGATGGAACCGATGTAGATGCTTGTAAGAGAAGAAGCAAACTACAGGTTCTAAACCTTGTGATAAGGAAGCTTATCATAGCTCAGGAAGGAGCTATAGAAAAGGTGAAGTGACTCTGAACAAGCAACCTGTCAAGTTCTGGTAGAAATAAGAAAACAGAATTTTCTTATAAAAGACTACCAGTCCCAGAATGCACCAGGTTTCCAACAGCCATTAGAGGAGCTGAAGTGGGGGAACGTGTGTTCAATCAGGAGGGCTATGAGGTAATCCCTAAGCACTCATCTCAAAGGGCAGGGCCTGATTCAGCACAGCTGCGCTGTATTAGGGAGGAGCACTCATCTAAGCAGAATAAAGGTAGAGTTTATTCTACAGATGACCATCTTCATGATCACCTTGGATATCCTGAGAATCAGCTTGAGCTTGATCATCTTCATCATCAGGAGGATCATCAGAAGCAGAAGCCAAACCGGACGGACAGAGAGGGAAAGAAACCCTTTGGAAGAAAGAGGAGAAAAGCCTTTGAGAGGTCTAGAAGAGTCCAGAGCAGTACGTATACTGGGAGGTATTTCAAGGGCCAGCATACACCATTGGACTGGGGAAAGCCAGAGGAATGGTGCTGCAGAGCTAGGAATCTCCAGACGCTACCTGTGAGGGAGACGGCTGCACGTGGAAGGGACCCTAAGACCCGTACCAGAAGGTATGTGAAGAGAGATCCAGTGTCCAGGGATCTGGATTGGAAGGTTGGACATAAGAACTGGACTACATACTGGCCAGGCTATATAGAGAGGAACTCTAACAGCAATGGAAGCTCAGGCATGAACACTGATCTATGCCCTAGCTATAACCTTGAAAGACAGCAGGGAAACAAGTATTCTCCTGAAAGTGCTCCATTGAGAGATTCATCTATGCCAATCCATGATATTGAACCCATGCTTGTTGAAGAAGGGGGAATGATTGCAGATGAAGAATGTGTTTATATATGGACTGCTCTCCGTCTAAACTCCTTTGGTAACTTTCTGTTACAAAGTACAGCAACCATCACAAAGAAATACAAACTTGTTCTTTAATCTACTCAGAAAAGCTCCTGAAGCAGGATTTGACCCACACAGTAGAAAGCAAGCCAGCTAAGGGGTTTCAGCTGGATAACTGCTAGCAATTGAGCCTTACCTAATTGCTTGTGAGCTAGGAGAGAATCACTTCTGAATCTATGTGGGAAGTTATCAGAAGTTAACCTGAAAAGAACAGTTTTTTTCTTTCTTTGTGGCTTTTCGTTTGTGGTTTGATATATGCTAAGAAAACATTAACTAATGCCTGATAAGTTAAAAATGTTGTTTTCTTTATTTTGTTTTTCCAAGTTTAACACTGAAAGCAAGTAACCTGATTTATGTGCTACCAAGCATATCTGTGTTGGGAGAAATAACCCCATAAATAAATATCTTATTGGCTTTACCCAAAAGCACAACTAATTATTGTGAGCAGCTGTGTCTGGTGTGAATGAACTGCATTGCCCACAATCCCTTGCAAATCATATAGATATATGCACTTGCCAAGACTGTGAAGATTCTCACCCAGGCAGCCGTCTGACAACCTCAAAGCAGGAAGGAGGATTCAGTGAAGAATCTATCAGCAACCCTGCGACTGCTGGGTTTGCTGAAGTGGTTGAGGTTGTGGTTTCTTTAGCCTGGTTTGATGTTTTCCCTGTTTGGAAACAGCTGTATGATGGGTAGGGAAAGGATAAAACTTTTTCCCCTTGGAGGAATAAAGTTTGGTAGAAGATTTCTTACCAACTGGGATAGAGGAAGGTGTAGACAATCCTTTGAAAGCAACAGTGCCAGTGGTTAACTGAGCAACTTGGCGTAAAGTCTCTTTGTTAAAGAGATTCTCCCCAGTACAAGGAGTATTTCCCAGCCTTTCTTGTACCAATGTATCCAAGTCAGAAGCTTGGAGCCAAGCCATGCGTCGTGCCCCTATGGCTATAGCAGAAGTTCTGCTAACAGACTCAAACTGTCCAGGGTAGCACGAGTAAGAAACCTAGAGATGTTTTGAACATGACTAACCAGTAAAGAGTAGTCTGCTCTTTTGTGATCCTGAAGAAAAGGAGTCAAAAACAGCAAACTGGTCGTGAGCTGTTCAAGAGATAGTCCCATATAGAAAATATATGAGAGAATTATTATTGAAAACATGGATGCCTGGAAGCTTTTAAGTCCAAAGGCATCTAAAGTTCTAGCCTCACGACCTGGCGGATAAGAAGAGTGCCTTTTAGCACTTTTCACACGCCTCATTGATGATTCCACAACAAGAGAATGATGTGGAAGTTGAATCTTTTGAAAACCTGGAGAAGGGGGCACCTTGTACAGAGAGTCAGTGGCCCTTGAAGGTGGGGATACCTTTAAAGGAGTTTCCCACATTCTAAGTAAAAGATCCTGTAAGGTTTGATGCAAAGGGAGCATGATAACCTTCTTTGGTGTCTCAGGGAGACACAGAAACTCTGAATCCCTTGGAGCAGGATCTTCATCAGGTATAGAAAAGGCAAGTAACCTTGCCATATCAAGCAAGAATGCTTGAAAAGAAATTTCCCCAGCAGGGGATCCGGTATTATGAGGAGTGAAGGTGAGATCTGTTGAAGATCTAGCCTTAGCACTAATGGATTGATCCATTAGAGTACCAGACCCAAAAGGGTGGAGCATCGGGTTATCCTGAAAGGATAATCGGCGGTACCGCTCGAGGTCGGTACCGCGACGAACCGGTGAAAAACTATCCATGCCAGAGATAGACTCCAAGCTCGGTACCGAAGGAAGCAAGCTTGTGGAAGTAAGCATGGAAGGTACCGGTACCGATGCAAAGGTAGAAAATGGAACCGGCAGTGGTATCGCAGCTGGCACCGACACCGGATGATCAGTCTGAAGCGACTCTAATGGTACCGAAGGTACCGAGAGCGGTAGACTTTGATCTCCGGGACAATGTCTTCGGCACCGAGCGAGGTCGATACCGAGACGAGTCGGTACCCAATCGTCCAGGCTAGAGATCGATTCTAGACTCGGCATCGAAAGCAGCGAATCAATCGAGACAGACCTGGAGGGTACCGACATGGATGCCAGGATCGGTACCGGGATCGATACTGATGCTGGAAGATCGGTCTGTAGCAGCTCTAGTGGCACCGAAGATACCGAGAACGCTAGACTGCGATCATCGGTGTGGAGTGTTTCATCCAACACCGTTGCCGATGCCGGGGTACCGGCACCGCTCCCAGCGGATACCACCACCGAGCATGGCTCAGGTATTTTCGCGGAGGTGAAAACCCTGGAAATAACCAGAAACCCTGTTAGTGCTTTGGAGGCTGAAGACTCCCGCATGGGTTTTAAAGCCAAATTGTCCTCGAGGGTAAGACCGAAGCCATCTTGATGTTGAACATGAGATCTATCACCCGAGGACTGGCTAGTCTTTACAGACTTTTGTGGGGTTACCTGATCCTGTGAAGAAGTTGTAGCTGGTACCCTCAGAGCTGACGGGAACCGCTTATCGAGTTCAGCTCGATGCTGAAAACTTCTTTTAGAAAAAAATACTGCAGGAGGGACACTCCAGCAGATGGTGGTCAGGACCCAAACATGGAAGGCACCAGTTATGGGTGTCTAAGACTAACTTAGTACCGCCACAGTTAAAACATGTTTTAGGAATAGTGGCTGACGTTTCCATGAAGGAAGTGGAGAGGCCTAGTAGGCCGAAAACCGTCAGACACTAAACAGGGAAAAATTCCCTACCAAGGAAATAATTTTGCTCAAGAAAAGAAAAAGAAAAACACCGGTGGTACCGGTGCATCGAGGGAAGGCAGACGCGACCACAAGATAAAAGAAAAATAAAGGAAGAATTTTTTGCGGTGACACGAGTACGTCCTGCCGGCTCCGCGGAAAAATGAAAACTGAGGAGAGGTAGTTGGGAAAGGCGGGAAGGCAGCACGCAGGTGTGGTGGGATGCTCCCAAAAGCGTTCTAATTGGACGCTGGGGAGCGTTTCCGCGCAGACGCCGTCGGTACCGACGTATCCATATGTGAAGACTCATTCCTGCTTGTTCCTGGAGATCAAGCCAAACTATGGTTACACGATGCAAGGTTCCACATTAGGAAATACCACCCAGGAAAAAGATTTAGGCATCATCGCGGATAACATGTTAAAAACCTCCGCCCAGTGTGCATGGCAGCCAAGACAGCAAGTGGAATGCTAGGTATCATAAGGAAAGGAATGGAAAATAAAACAAAGGATATTATAATGCCTCTATATCATTCTATGGTGCGACCGCACCTTGAATAGTGTGTGCAGTTCTGGTCACCGTATCTTTAAAGAGATATAGTGTTCTTAAAAAAGGTATGGAGAAGAGCCACCAAAATGGTAAAGGGGATGGAAGGATACTCCTATGAATGAAGAGAGGCTAAAAAGGTTAGGGCTCTTCAACCTCGAAAAGAGATGGTTGAGGGGAGATATACTAGAAAGTCTATAAATTAATGAATGGAGTGGAACAGATAAACGTAGATCGATTGTTTACGTCATCAGAATATAGAAAGACTAGGGGACATGCAATGAAGCTACAGGGTAACCTATTTAAGACTAATAAGAGAAAATATTTTTTCACTCAACGTGTAATCAAACTCTGGAATTTGTAACCGGAGGATGTAGTAAAAATTGTTAGTGTAGCTGGGTTTAAAAAAGGTTTGGACAAGTTCCTGGAGGAAAGGTTCATAAATCATTATAAAAAGGGACCTGGGATTTCACTGCTTGACCCAATACAAGCATTGTGGAACCTGTGTCTTTTGGGGAAACTGCCAGGTACTTATGACTTAGATTGGCCACTGTTGGAAAGAGGATACTGGGCTTGATTGACTTTGGTCTGGCCCAGTATGGCATATTTTATGTAGTACTTTGATGATACGATGCAAGGAAAGCAGTATCTCTTGGGAGGTGTCTGCCTTTATTAGCCAGTCGTCTTTGTAGGGGAAGATGAATATCCCCCGAGTTCTTAGATATGTGGCCATGACCGCCATGCACCTTGTGAAGATTCTTGGGGCAGAGGCAAGTCCAAAGGGAAGGACTCTGTATTGATAATGTTTTCCCTGAAAGGTGAAGCATAGAAATTTCCTGTGTCCTGGATGGATGAGGATATATGTGTATTCTTTTTTCAGATCTAGAGAACAGAGACAGTCCTGACTCTGGAGGTAGGAAAGAAGAGTCCCGAGAAAGATCATCTTGAACTTTTCATGGACTAGAAACTTATTGAGGTTTCTGAGGTCCAGAATAGGCCTCTACTCTCTGGTTTTCTTTGGAATGAGAAAGTAGGGAGAGTAGAAGCCCACTCCCTGTTGAGATATCTTCTATGGCGCCCTGAGACAGAAGAGAGGACACCTTGTCTTGTAGGAGAGCAGTGAGTGGGGGCTGCGCTTGATATTACCCCTTGAATGCGGATGGGGGCAGAGTTCGTAGGTGAAGTCTGTACCCCTCCTCAACTATGGTGAGTGCCCATAGCTCTTAAGTGATGAGATGCCATTTATGGGCATAGTGACACAGTCTGCCTGCTATGTGGAGGGGGTGGGGGTCCTCCAGAGGCAGTGTGGCAATGTTCTCTAGGAAAGAGCTAAAAATCAGGTGCAGACTGTGGCTGTGGAGCTGGCTGATATTTAGCCACCCGTGGCTTCTTTTGTTTAGGAGGATGCTGTATCTTCTATGGGGCCTGACCCTGATACTGAGAAGCAGGAGGATATGAAGAAAAGAATGTCTTCTTGTTAATGTGGAAAGACTTCTTTGCAGGAGTCTTTTTCCTAGCAGGGTCAGCTGTTACTCTGCCAAGCTGTGCTCAATGGCCAGTATGCAAAGGTCTATCGAGGTCGCCGATGCCTGGATATCGGAAATGGATATTTGTGCTACCATCCCAGAGCATGGCACCAGTAGCTCTCCGGAGCTCGAGGCCTCGGGAGCATCCTGGGGCCCCTCGATGGCTTTGGAGGAAAGGGCCTCCCACCAGGGCTATTTAGCAGGCCGATCCGTCTACGAGGCAACCCCCGAGGGGTCTCGGTGGTCTGAGGGTGATCATACCCTGGTGGTGCCATCAGACCGATGCAGCCTTATGCTTGGACTTCAAAGATACCTGAGATCCATGAGAGGATGATGAGGCCCTCGACGAAGTGGACGCCATCGATACCACATCCGAAGTGAAGAGTACTCCAAATTTAGAAGCCCGGTATTGCAGGCTTCTCCATGTCATTTTTTTGACAGAGGGAACAGTCTTTTGGCTGGTTGTCTGGGTAGAGGCATTTTAAACACCAGTCATGTGTTTCAGTCGCCGAAATGGTGCTGGCACAATTAGAACATTTTTTTAAGCCACTAGTTGGTTTCTCCATACCATCAAGTGTGAAGAGTATGGTAGGTTTAAGGCCTAATCTTGTTGTTGTTTTTTTTTTTTTAAGAAAATAACAAAAGAAGTTAAAGAAAGGAATAAGGGAACCAGCGATGTCCTAGGCGGTGCCAGTGTCGATGGGAAGGCACAGGCGCTATCCATAAGAAGATTTTTCTGTGGCGACAGGATTTGCTTCCTGCTGGCTCCGCAGAAAACAAAGAACTGAAGAGAGGGAGTTGGGAAGGCAGTCATGGCGGAGTGCTCCAAAACTTTTCCAATTGGACGCTGGGAAGTGTTTCTACGTGGGCTCCATCAGTACCGACGTCACCCATATGTGACAACTACATTCCTGCTTGTTCCTGGAGACTGCTTTGGACTTCCAGCTCAGTAAGACCAGACCACTAATGGATGCCATTAGTTTTCTTTTACCACTAGCCAGAATCTTTCCCCATTTTTTAACCCTTTCTCCCTTCCCTTCTAACTGCTAGCGCAGCAACAATCCTTCCTCAGGAACTGAGAGGCCAAGGCTCCCTTAAGAAACTGATGGCAATATATTGTGAGCTTGGAGTAGGGATCACTGTTTGCAATGCTCTCTCCAGGGGAACTGTGAATGCGGCCAAAGCACCATCCTCAGTCATGGAATGCCCAAGGAATAAATATATGGCTTGAGATATAAGCATGTTGTATAATATAACCTATTTGTCCCCTCTTTCAACCAAAACAAAGTACTATAACATGCTTCAACACCATTATTTAACTGATTAACAGTACCAGTTACATTTTCCATAAATCCGTATTACCATAAAATGCAAACTCAGACATCATAAAAAGTGACATTTTAATTACGATAATGTCCTTTCCTTGAGTCCTACTAGAACAGTCCAGACAAGTGAGTTGTGCCCCCCACCAGCAGATGTGGAGACAGAAGAAAATTCCATAGGCTTCTTATGACATCACCATGCTATATCAGCCAGAACCACTGGAAGGAGCCTTCAGTATTTATGGCAGATAAAGACTAGTATACAGGCAGTCGTTTATACAGATAATTACTGAAAGTCGATATACCAGCTGTCAAAAACAACAAACAAGCTCTGGCTACAAGAAGTGCCAATGGGTTATGCTACTAGCATAAACAAACATTACATCAAAAGCATAAAAGGTCAAAATGACAATAAGAAAAAGTGTACACAACATTGGAAAGAATTTCTTATAACTATAAAAGTGAAATGAAGTATAATACAAGCGACGGTCCCAACATAGTAGATATCCACTAATGCTAATGCCAGTGCACAGATGTCAAGATAAGGAGGACAGCACCAACGGCGCCCCATCAGGTAGCCATGAGTTGCAGGAGGGGAGTCCCCACTGAGAGACTCTGCAAGACCCTAGAGTCCAGCAAGACTATTACTCCGGTAGCCTGAACACAGAAGGGTCAGAGGGTAGGAGGAGTTGCCTATACCCGAAGAAAGCGTAGTTACTCACCTGTAACCGGTGTTCTCCGGGGACAGTAAGAATCAGTCCTCACAAACGGGTGACATCGACGCCGAAGGAGCCCCACGCGAAGCAAATCCCCAGCTTTCAAAGAAAGCCTTTAGGAATTGCTACCACGCATGCATGGTCTCCTTCCCGCCCAAGGGTGCCATCTTGCTCAGTCAAATGACATAGCTAAATAGATGGCAAACCCAAATGAAAATAATAGGACTGCAACTCCAAGGGGAGGAAGAAGGGTTGTGAGGATTGATTCCTGCTGTCCCCGGAGAACACCTGTTACAGGTGAGTAACTACGTTTTCTCCGGAAACAAGCAGGAAGTCAGTCCTCACATATGGGACTCCCCAGCTACAGGCTATCATGAACCTATAGCCAAAAAAGGCTCCCTCATTGAGAGCCGCAAGCAGCCGCAAGGAAAATAGGACCTGCGTCCAAGGAAAGTAGCACTCCGGTAGCCTGAACACAGAAGGGGCGGAAGGCAGGAGGTGCCTAGACCCCAAAAAGGTTATGGAGTACAGCCTGGCCGAAGGCACTGTCCCATCGGGACTCCTTATCCAGGCAATAGTGAGTATGAACCGAAGACCAGGTGGCGGTCCGGCAGATATCTGCCAGAGGAACAGAACGTAGGTGAGCCACTGATGCCGCCATGGCCCTGACCCTATGAGCCGTAACACGGTCTTCCAGCGGATGTCTCGCTTCCTCATAAGCCCAGGCAATACAGTCCGTCACCCATGTAGATAGCGTACGCTTGGTCACCGCCTCCCCCAGCTTACTGGGGTCGTAGGAAACGAAAAGCTAAGAGGCTTTCCGATGACCTTGAGTGCATTGAATGTAGAAGGATAGAGCTCTCTTACATTTCAAGGTATGGTGGACCGCCTCTGCCCGACTGGCATGCGGTCTGAGAAAAAGTAGGAAGGACCACCTCCTGGTTGACATGGAACAAGGAGACCACCTTCGGAAGGAATTTGGGGTGCGTGTCCAGCACCACGCTATTCTTGTAGAACCTGGTATAAGGCCTCTCCACCATGAGGGCCTGGAGATCACTCACCCTCTGGGCGTAAGTGAGCGCAACCAAGAAAACCACCTTCCAGGAGAGATAATGGAGGTGGCAAGTGGCCAACGGTTTGAAGGGCGGCCAGGAGAGCTGCCCCAACAATACACTGAGATCCCATTCGGTCGCCGGGGGGTGGGGCGGACCGGGGGCTTCGACAGGAGTAGTCCCTTTAGGAACTAGGACACCACTGTATGAACTGAGAGGGGCTTCCCATCCATCTGATGGTGGTTTGCCGTTAGGGCACTGAGATGCACTCTGATGGAGTTGGACTTAAGCTCTGTCCTGGAGAGGTGGAGAAGGTATTGCAATACCACAGTCACCGGGCAAGAGAAGGGGTCTACCCTTTGCTCAGCGCACCAAAACGCAAACCTGCGCCACTTAAAAACATAAGCCCGTCAGGTAGACGTTCTGCGTGAAGTCAGCAAAACATCCTCCATGTCCTTTAGGAGGAGTGGGGCTAGAGTCATCCTCTCAGCAGCCATGCCATCAATGAAAGGGAGCTGAGGTTGGGATGCAAAAGAGCCCCCTCCTGGGAAAGGAGCTGTGGAGCCAACCCCAAAGGGATAGGGGCCTCCACCGCTAGCTGTAGGAGGAGCGGAAACCACGGTTGCCTGGGCCACCGTGGGGCTATCAGGATGACTGAAGCTCTGTCGCGAAGAATCTTGAACAGAGTCTTGGTGATCAGAGGCGTCGGGGAGAAAGCATACAGAAGACCCGCCGACCATGAAACTAGAAAGGCGTCAGCTGCCACCCTGGCGGGGTGTGGCTACCTCGAGCAGAAGCAGGGCAACTGGTGATTGTCCGGGTTTGCAAATAGGTCCATCACCGGTTCCCCCCAGGTCTGGTAAAACCCACTGGCTACTTCCCAATCCAGCTGCCACTGGTGCGGCTGGAGCATCCTGCTGAGTCCCTCCGCCAGCCAGTTGTCCTGGCCCGGCAGGTATACCGCCTTGAGGAGAATGCCCTGCCAGACTGCATAAGAGCACAGATCTAGGGCTTCCTGACAGAGGGCATGGGACCCCATGCCTTCCTGTTTGTTCACATAGAACATGGCAACCTGGTTGTCCATTTGCACCAGGAAAATCCTGTGGCCCAGGCACTGTCTGAAAGTCTTCAGGGCAAGACGGATTGCACGCAATCCCAACAGACTGATCTGTTGAGCAGTCTCATCGGGGAACCAAAGTCCCTGTGTGCGGTATTCCCTGGCAATGGGCTCCCCAGCCCAGCAGGGAGGCATCCATGGTGAGGACCCTTGAGTGATGAGGGGTCTGGAAGGGCATCCCCGCCTCCAGGTGATGGGGCGAGAGCCACCACGAAAGGGGCTGCACCAGATGTCTGGCCACTCTGACCCTGTCCTGAAGATGTCCCGTGGCCTGGGACCACTGGTCCCTGAGGCACCATTGCACAATTCGCATGTGGAGGCGGGCATCTGGATTGACATGGACCGTGGAGGCCATGTGCTCGAGGAGGCACAGCAGATGCTTTGCTGGCACTGAGGGACGGTGATTTATGTCTTTGGCTAGAGCCATTAGCCTGCTTGCCCTGTCTGCAAGCAGGAAGGCTTTCGACTGAAGAGTACTGATCTTTGCCCCAATGAATTCCAGATCTTGTGCCGGGCAAAGGCTGGACTTGGGGTAGTTGATAACAAAACCCAAGTGTTGAAGGACCTGGGTGGTGCAGGCTGTGACCTGCTGAACCTGTGGGGCTGTAGTGCCCCTGATGAATCAGATAGGGGAAGACAAAGATCCCCCTGAAGCCTGAGGAAGGTGGCGACCGCCACCAGGCACCTTGTGAATATCCTGGGGGACCGAGGCAAGGCCAAAGGGGAGCACCCTGTATTAGTAATGATTGCCCCTACCACAAAAGCATAGGTATTGCCTGTGGCTTGGGTGGATGAGGATGTGTGTGTAGGCATCCTTTAAGTCCAAGGAGCATAGCCAGTCTCCCTGGTGGAGGTAAAGCAGCAATATTCCAAGGGAGAGCATCTTGAACTTCTCCCTCACCAGGAATTTGTTGAGGTTGTGCAGGTCGAGGATGGTCCTTAGGCTCCCTGTTCTCTTTGGCACGAGGAAGTACCTGGAGTAGAACCCCTTGCCTTTGAGGTGGTGGGGCACCGGTTCCACCACATGGACCTTGAGAAGACCTGCCAACTCCTTCAGAAGGTGGTCCAGGTGAAGAGGAGACCTGATAGGCTCTCCTGGGAAGTAGTGTAGAGGTACTTGGGCTAGATGGAGGAGGTATCCCTCCCTGACCACCTGAAATGTCCAAGAATCGGTGGTGATAGCTCCCCACCTGTGGGCAAACAAGGCGAGCAGACCTCCTGTGGGTTGTCCAGCTCTGGTTGGGAGAGGGGCCATGCTGCAGGAGTCAAAACCCCCCTCCAGGCTGTACCGGAGCCGGAGCCTTGGGTTTGGGGGCCTTCTGCTTACAACGGACATGCCTCTTGCCCTTGGCCTGCTGCCTTTGTTGGGGAGCTGGGGATACCAGGTAAGGGGGGTAGTTCCGGTAAACAGTGGACTTTCTTGGGTAAAAGGGCTTTTTATCCGAGCCCTTCTTGCAGGAAGGGGCAGTGGTATTCTTAGAGAGCCTAGTCCTCGTCATGAACTCAGTCTCCAGCTCTGCGGCCTTGTCGGTCATGGGTTTGCCGAAGAGGTTTCCCCTTGACATGGGACATCAACCAACTTGTCCTGTACCCATTGCTCGAGGTCAGAGGACTGTAGCCAAGTTTGGTGGTGTGCACAGATGCCCGCCACGGCTACCCAGGCCGCCGACTCGAACCCATCGTAGGCCGCCCAAGACAAACTTGGAGCAGTCACGGACAGCTTTGGAAAGGCCCTTGAAGCGCTTCAAAGGCTCCTTGGAGAGACCAATCGAGAACCCAGCGAGCTCCTTCGCCAGGTCTCTGAGGTACATGCCCATGTACAGCTGGTAGGCCTGGATCTGACAATTCAGCATTGCGTCCTGGTAATACATCCAAGGTACGGGCCCTCCCTGCCGGGGGGCACCGAGGAGTGCATCTTCTGACTCTTCAGTCAATGCAAGGCCAACTCCATAACCATGGAGTTGTGCGGCAGTTGTGATTTTTGGAACCCAGGGCTCCGGCGGACTCGCTACATTGAGTCAAGCCGCTTGCTGATTACTGGCATTACTGCCAGTGTCTCCCACACGCAGAGCATAAGTCGTTCTAGGATAGGAGGAATGGGCACCGTGAGGGTTTCCCGAGGGGGAGCCTCGTACTTGAGGATCTTGAGCTCGTCAGCTCGAGGATCCTCCTTGGACTCTGCCGGGAAAGCCAAAGCCTTGGACATATCCCGAACTTAGTCCAGAAAACCCATATCCTTCAGTGGGGACCTTCTCCGAGGTTCAGATACCAGGGAATCGGATGGGACTCCATGTCCTTGGTCTCCCAAACGGAGGCCTCCGAGGAAGACTCGTGGAGCTCCTCGGGCCTCGAGGAACCTGGCGCCATCCGCTGCGACACCTGCAGGCTCGGCGGCAACAACCTCGGTCCTGACAAGCAGGAGGCCGAGCGCGACCTCGGCTAGAATCGACTTGGGCCCGCAAGGCCTTGAGGATCAGCTTGGCCTCTGGGGTCGACTGACGTCGAACACCCGGTGGTCGGGGCGGAGGAACTGGATGTGCCGGACATCAGCGCCCATTGCTGTTCCATGAAGGCAGTCACACTGCACTCCAAGGCCGCTATCCTGGACACCAGTCCCGGAGGCTCCACAGCCCTCGGCTTGGGCACCGACGTGCTCGGGCCCGAAGCCAGTTGCCCCAGAGGCCAATCCACGACCGTGTACCTGCGAAGAACCTTGACTGGATGCTCCTTCTCCGACGCCTCAGGCAGTAGCTTGGGACTCCACGATCGGCCCCAAGAGGAGCCCCGCTGATCGGAACCATCCAGAGACGCTGCCTTCGAGGGTTTCTCTTCGGTTCCCTTGAGGGAGCGTCCCTCTCCGAGGAACCCCGACGACGCTCGGGTTCAGAGTGCTCCTCCTGAGGCATGGAGGCCTCAGACAAGGTCCTGGCTCTCGGAGGCATGGGGGAAATCAGGGAAAATCTTATCATGCTGCTGCTGGCGACTCCTCAAGGCCTTCTAGGACATCTTTTTGCACAGGCCCCAGACTGCTGGGTCGTGGTCCGTGCCAAGGCACTGGAAGCAGCAGTCATGTGTATCGGTGAGGGACATAATTTTCCTACACCGATCGCACTTTTTGAACCCGCTGGTAGCCATGGGGGGAAAAAGGACCCCAACAAGGTCGAAGACCCTTCAGGCTGCCAGCAAGAAAAAATGGGTGCGAAGACGCCCCAAGAAGAAATAATCAACCAACCCGATACCGAGGTACTGAGATCGGGGCGGGAAAAGGTACCGGTGCGAAACTAGAGACAGCCAAAAAGGCACAAAAAACCCCAATGTTTTCCGGGACAGGTACAGACTATGTCTGATGGGCTCAGCGGAAAAAAGGAGACTGAACAAGATGGCATCCTTGGGTGGGAAGGGGACTATGTATGCGTGGTACAATTCCCAAAGGCTTTCTTTTAAATCTGGGGATTTGCTCCATGTGGGCTCTGTTGGCATCGATGTCACCCATATGTGAGGACTGACTTCCTGCTTGTTCCCGGTGAATATTACGGAGTACTGCCTGGCCAAATGCACTATCCCTGTGGGACGTACTCTCCAGGCAGTAGTGAGCCGTGAATGTGTGAAATGAAGACCATGTGATGGCCCTGCAAATCTCAGTCACTGGCACTGAGTGAAGGTTGGTCACCAACAGGACCATGGCCCTCATGCGACGCGCTGTCATTCGGTGCTTAAGGGAGAGGTCTGCTTGCTCATAGGTGAGGGCAATACAGTCTGCAATCCAAGTGGACAGAGATTGTTTAGTCACGGGGAGCAGCAATCTGCTGGGGCCATAAGACACGAAAAGCTGAGGAGCTTTCCGATGGGCCTGAGTCCACTGTAAGTAGGAGGATAGGGCCCATTGCAATCCAGGGTATGAAGGATTAGTTTCTCCTTCCTGGCATGAGGTCATGGGAAAAATGTGGGGAGGACCACCTCTAGGTTGAGGTGGAAAGGAGATAGCACCTTCGGGAGGAATTTGGGGTGTGCACGGAGCACCACCCTGTTCTTATAGAACCTCGTGTGTGGCGGGTCTGCCATCAGGGCCTGGAGCTCGCTCACTCTTTAAGCGAACGTAAGGACCACCAAAGATGGCCACTTTCCACGACAGGTGGCAAGTGGCTCGAACAGTGGTCTGGTGAGCTGGGAGAGCACCACACTGAGGTCCCATTCTGCCATCAGAGTGCAGAGAAGGGGCTTCGATAGCAGGAGGCCCCGCAGGATCCTGGAGACCAGGGGCTGGCTGGAGGGGTTTGCCCTTGATAGGATGGTGATGAGCAGTTATGGCGCTCAGGTGCACCCGTTCTGAATTCGATTTCAGCCCGGTACATGATAAGTGCAGCAGGTACTGGAGGTCAAGCTGCACAGAGCAGAAGGGATTCTCCTGTTGTTCTACGCACTAGACAGAGAACCTCCTCCATTGAAAGGCGTATGCGCTTCTGGTAAAGGGCTTCCGGGAGGCCAGCAAGAGCTCCTTGACTTCCACTGGAATACTGAAAGGGGCCAAGGGTACACTTTCAGAAGCCACACCGTTAGTGTCAGGGACCCCACACTGGAGTGCAAGAGTGAGCCCCACTCCAAGGACAGGAAGTCTGGGGTCCAGCCCAGTTGGACTGGGAGTGCCACAGACAAGGAAAGCAGCAGGGGGACTCAGGGTCGCTTGGGCCACCTGGAGGCAATCAGTATTACTGACACTTCATCGCTCTGAACTTTGAAGAGTGTTCTGGCTATAGGGGGAGTTGGCAGGAATGCATAGAGTAGGTCCTAGGCCCACGAGACTAGGAAGGCATCTGCTGCTACTCTCTCCGGATGCGGCTGACGGGAGCTGCCACTCTCTCCAGGTGCGGCTGACGGGAGCAGAAGCAGGTCAGCTGTGAGTTGTATGGAGAGGCGAAGAGGTCCATCATGAGCCTGCCCCAGAGGCTGAAGGGTTGTCTCATTACCCTGGGGTTCAAGCGCCACTCATGAGGCCGCAGCACTCTGCTCAGCATGTCCACTAGGCAGCTGTGGTGCATCACAAAGGAGAGGAGAGAAGGGCTACCACCTCTCGACAGAGGGAGTACGAGCCCGTGCCCCCTGCTTGTTGATGTAAAACATGGCCATCTAGTTGTCCGTCTGGCTCAACACGGTCTGATGCCGTAGGAGGTGGTGGAACACTCTTGGGGCCAAGAAGATCACCCAGAGCTCCAGGAGATTGATCTGCAGGAGAGACTCTTCCAGAGACCAGTTGCCTTGTGGGCACAGGCCATTGCAGTGCGCTCCTCAACCCAGGAGGGAGGCATCTGTGGTCAGGGTCACTTGTGGTGCGGTTACCTGGTTTCGAGGCCAGAAGGCTCTGCAGCTTTTGGCGCAGGCACTGAGGTTTTTGGGACCAGTGCCGGAACTCTCGGGAGTGCGTCCTCGATGAGGACCACGGCCATGAGGAGCCTCGCATGGTTTCTGCCGGCTGAGGACTCCTTCCTAGAGATCTTAGGGGGGTGCTGTGCGGGGTAATCCGAGTCCCTCTGCGGGACCTTACCGAGTTTCGTCAACTGGCCTCAACTGGCTTTGAGGATATTTTATTTTTCTTTTCAGGGTCCGGGGTTTTTTTTTGAGGAAACACCGCCGCAGGCCTCCGAGAATGCCCAGGCCTCATGGGAAGTGCTGGGATTGGAGCTCAGCATTGGGGAAGTCCGGAGCAGAGTACCGTTTAAGAACATAAGAACATAAGATATGCCATACTGGGTCAGACCAAGGTCCATCAAGCCCAGTATCCTGTTTCCAACAGTGGCCAATCTAGGTCATACGTACCTAGCAGTATCCCCAAAAGACACAGGTTCCACAATGTTTTTATTGGGTCAAGCATTGATATCCTGGGTCCCTTTCTAATAATGGTTTATGGACCTTTCCTCCAGGAACTTGTCCAAACCTTTTTTAAACCCAGCTACACTAACAGCCTTTACTACATCCTCCGGTAACAAATTCCAGAGTTTGATTACACGTTGAGGGAAAAAATATTTTCCTTTATTTGTCTTAGTTTACCCTGTAGCTTCATTACATGTCCCCTAGTCTTTCTATATTCTGATAGTGTAAACAATCGATCTACGTTTACCCGTTCCACTCCATTCATTAATTTATAGACCTCTATCATATCTCCCCTCAGCCGTCTCTTTTCCAGGTTGAAGAGCCCTAACCTTTGTAGCCTCTCTTCATAGAAGAAGCCTTCCATCCTCTTTACCATTTTGGTGGCTCTTCTCTGTACCTTTTCTAATAATGCTATATCCTTTTTAAGATACGGCGACCAGAATTGCACACAATATTCAAGGTGCGATCGTACCATGGAACGATACAGAGGCATTATAATATCCTTTGTTTTATTTTCCATTCCTTTCCTTATGATACCTAGCATTCTATTTGCTTTCTTGGCCGCCGCTGCACACTGGGCGGAGGGTTTTAACATGTTATCCACGATGACTTCTAAATCTTTTTCCTGGGTGGTGGTTCCCAATGTGGAACCTTGCATCGTGTAACCATAGTGTGGGTTGTTCTTTCCTAGGTGCATAACTTTGCACTTGTCCACATTAAATTTCATCTGCCATTTGGATGCCCAGTCTTCCAATTTATCCAGATCCTCCTGCAGCTTTCTACAGTCCTCTTGGGTTTTAACAACTTTAAACAGTTTTGTGTCATCTGCAAATTTGATAACCTCACTAGTTATTCCCTTTTCCAGGTCATTTATGAATATGCCAAAGAGTAGCGGACCCAGTACAGATCCCTGGGGTACTCCACTATTCACCTTTTTCCATTGGGAAAATTGGCCATTTAGCCCTACCCTCTGCTTTCTATCTTTTAACCAGTTCCCGATTCACAATAGTACATTGCCTCCTATCTATCCCATGACTTTTTAGTTTTGCTAAAAGTCTCTGATGAGGGACCTTGTCAAAGGCTTTCTGAAAGTCCAGATACACTATATCAACTGACTCACCTTTGTCTACCTGTTTATTCACACCTTCAAAAAAACATATCAGATTAGTAAGACAAGATCTTCCTGTCTAAAGCCATGTTGGCTGTCTCCCATTAGGCCATGACTATCTACATGCTGTGTAATTTTGTTCTTTATGATGATTTCTACCATCTTCCCTGGTACTGATTTCAGGCTCACCGGTCTGTAATTTCCCAGATCACCCCTGGAACCCTTTTTAAAAATTGGTGTTACATTGGCGACCCTCCAATCTTCAGGTATTACAGATGATTTTAATGAAAGTTCACAGATTATTAATAGCAGGTCTGCAATCTCATATTTCAGTTCTTTCAACAATCTTGGATGTATACCATCTGGCCCAGGTGATTTGCTACTATTCAGTTTATCAAATAGTTGTAATACATCTTCCCGGTGTAGCGATATTTCTCTCAATTCCTCTGCAGTATCACCTTTACATACCACTTCAGTCTTGGGTAACATCCCTACATCTTCCTCAGTAAAGACCGAAGCAAAGAATTCATTCAGTCTCTCCGCTATCGCCTTGTCTCCTCTTACTGCCCCTTTTACCCCTCTATCATCTAATGGTCCAATTGACTCTCTCACAGGCCTTTTGCTACGAATGTACTTGAAAAAGTCTTTATTTCGTGTTTTTGCTTCCGTAGCACGTTCCTTCTCAAATTCTCGCTTTGCCTGCCTTATCAATGCTTTGCATTTAACTTGCCAGTGCTTGTGCTGTTTCCAGTTTTCGTCATTTGGCTCTTTTTTCCATTTCCTGAAAGATGCTTTTTTGGCAGCAACAGCCTCTCTGACCTCACCTTTAAACCATGCTGGCAGTTTTTTGGACTTTCTTCCACCTTTCTTAATGCGTGGAATACAGCTGGTCTGGGCTTCCAGGATAGTATTTTTAAAACACCCAAGCTTGATGTAAGTCTTTAACCTTTGCAACCGCTCCTTTTAGTTTTTTCTTAACTATATTCCTCATTTTATCATAGTCTCCCTTTCGAAAGTTAAAAGGTTGTACTGTGGATTTCTTTACTATCCCTCCTCCACTAATTAAATCAAACACGATCATGCTATGATCACTATTGCCAAGTGGTCCCAACACCCTTATCTCTTGCACCAGATCTGGTGTTCCACTAAGGACTAGGTCCAGTATGGCTTCCCCTCTGGTCGGTTCATGAACCAGCTGCTCCAGGAAGCAGTCATTTATTTCATCAAGAAACTTTATCTCCCTAGCATGTCCTGCCGTGACACTGACCCAGTCGATACGGGGTAATTGAAATCACCCATTATTACTACTCTGTTGTGACTTTTGTTAGCTTCCTTGATTTCTTTGAGCATTTCAACCTGGAAAAGAGACGGCTGAGGGGAGATATGATAGAAGTCTATAAGTTAATGAACGGAGTGGAACGGGTAAACGTAGATCGATTGTTTACGTTATCAGAATATAGAAAGACTAGGGGACATGCAATGAAGCTACAGGGTAAACTATTTAAGACTAATAAAAGAAAATATTTTTTCACTCAACGTTTAATCAAACTCTGGAATTTGTTACCGGAGGATGTAGTAAAGGCTGTTAGTGTAGCTGGGTTTAAAAAAGGTTTGGACAAGTTCCTGGAGGAAAGGTCCATAAACCATTATTAAGAAGTGACTGAAGATATCAATGCTTGACCCAGTACAAGCAATGTGGAACTTGTGTCTCTTGGGGAAACTTTGGCTTATTTATTTGCATGTCTTTTAAACTGAAGTTTCTTTGTATGTTCTTAGCTGTGATGTATTTGGATCTGACTGTTTTATTATTTATTTATTTTATTAGAGGATGTACTCTACTGTTTCTTTGAGGTTCTCCCTCATGAAGGAGTTTGCCAAAACGCGGCTGTGTAGGGGCTTTTTCTTCTAATAAAGGACTTCTTTTACATCTCGCTCCCTGTTATTCTCCTTGCTGTTCTGTGAGTGTGTGCACGCTTCTTGTTGGACATGCACACACAAACCTTCCGGAACCAACTGGTTCCGCAACAGATACGCAGAGACAATCACCTCTTTGGTGCAGCATCTTCAGCCAAAGGACAGTCGATACAAAACTCCAGATTCCAATCACTGCCGAGAGCGCTTAACAGGCAGAGACTGAGCCGGGCTCTGACTCATCCGCTGTACCTCCTCTGAGGGGGCAGAAAGAAATCAAGAGGACCCGGAAGCTCCAGGGTCCATTTTGCATAGAAACATGATGGCAGAAAAAGACCATATGGCCTATCTACTCTGCTCTTCCATATCAAATACAATAGCACCCTTTTTTCCTTTAGAAATCCTCCGTGTTTGTCCCATTGTTTCATGAATTCAGATACTGTCCTCATCTCTACTACCTCCATTGGGAGACTATTCAACACATCTAACACTCTTTCCATAAAGAAGTATTTTTGCATATTACTTCTGAGTCTATCTCCTTTCACCCTTTATCTTATGTCACCCCATAGCAGAGCTTTCTATCAATCAAAAGAGGCTCTCCTCTTGTGCATTTATGCCAAGGTGGTACTAAAAGTCTCTATCATATCTCCTCTATCCGCCTTTCCTCTAACATATACATATTACGATCTTTAAGTCTGACCCCATCTGCTTTATAACGAAGACCACTAACCATTTTAGTAGCCATCCTCTGCACCACCTCCATCCATTTTGAAGGTGTGGTCTCCAGAACTGCACACAATACTCCAAATGAGGTTGCACCAAAGACTTATACAGAGGCACTATCACCTCCTTTTTTCTGTTGGCCATTCCTCTCCCTATGCACCCAGGCATCCTTCTAGCTTCCACATCACCTTTTTTACCTGTTTAGTTACTTTAAGATTATCAGAAACAATCACATTGAAGTCCCACTCTTCTTTCGTGGACAGACGTACTTCGTCCCATACATTGTACTGCTCCCTTGGCTTTTTGCAGCACAAATACATGACTCTGCATTTTTTAACATTAAATCTCAGCTGCCAAATTCTTGACCATTCTTCAAGCTTAGCAAGATCCCTCCTCATGTTACCTACTCCTTCTGGATGTTTACTCTATAGCAGATTTGGTATCATCCACAAAGAGGCAAACCTTACCTGACAGCCCTTCTGCAATATCACCAACAAAGATGTTAAAAAGAATCGGACCAAGGACAGATCCCTGCAGCACACTACTGATAACATCTTTCTCCTCAGAGTGAGCTCTATTTATCTGTACCCTATGTTGCCTCCCATTTAACCAACTTCTACACCAATCAATCTCTTTAGCGTCCATCCCTAGGGTGCTCAATTTGTTTGTAAGTTGCCTGTGCAGAAGGGTGTCAAAGGCTCTACTGAAGTCTGTGATAAGGAAGCTTATCATAGCTCAGGAAGGAGCTATAGAAAAGGTGAAGTGACTCTGAACAAGCAACCTGTCAGTTCTGGTAGAAATAAGAAAACAGAATTTTCCCATAAAAGACTACCAGTCCCAGAATGCACCAGGTTTCCAACAGCCATTAGAGGAGCTGAAGTGGGGAAACGTGTGTTCAATAAGGAGGGCTATGAGGTAGTCCCTAAGCACTCATCTCAAAAGGCAGGGCCTGATTCAGCACAGCTGCGCTGTATTAGGGGGGAGCACTCATCTGGGCAGAATAAAGGTGGAGTTTATTCTACAGAGAATTATCTTCCTTATCCTGAGAATCAGCTTGAGCTTGATCATCAGTTTCATCTGAAGGATCATCAGAAGCAGAAGCCAAACCGGAAGGACAGAGGGGGAAAGAAACCCTTTGGAAGAAAGAGGAGAAAAGCCTTTGAGAGGTCTAGAAGAGTCCAGAGCAGTACGTATACTGGGAGGCATTCCAAGGGCCAGCATACACCATTGGCCTGGGGAAAGCCAGAGGAATGGTGCTGCAGAGCTAGGAATCTCCAGACGGTACCTGTGAGAGAGACGGCTGCACGTGGAGGGGACCCTAAGACCCGTGCCAGAAGGTATGTGAAGAGAGATCCAGTGTCCAGGGATCTGGATTGGAAGGCTGGACATAAGAACTGGACTACATACTGGCCAGGCTATATAGAGAGGAACTCTAACAGCAATGGAAACTCAGGTATGAACACTGATCTATGCCCTAGCTATAACCTTGAAAGACAGCAGGGAAACAAGTATTCTCCTGAAAGTGCTCCATTGAGAGATTCATCTGTGCCAATCCATGATATTGAACCCATGCTTGTTGAAGAAGGGGGAATGATTGCAGATGAAGAATGTGTTTATATGGACTGCTCTCTGTCCAAACTCCTTTGGTGATTTTCTGTTATAAAGTACAGCAACCATCACAAAGAAATACAAACTTGTTCTTTAATCTACTCAGAAAAGCTCCTGTGTAGGATTTCTGGCCACGCTGTAGAAAGCAAGCCAGCTAAGGGGTTTCAGCTGGATAACTACTAGCAATTGAGCCTTACCTATTTGCTTGTGAGCTAGGAGAGAATCACTTCTGAATCTATGTGGGAAGTTATCAGAAGTTAACCTGAAAAGAACAGTTTTTTTCTTTCTTTGTGGCTTTTCGTTTGTTGTTTGATATATGCTAAGAAAACATTAGCTAATGCCTGACAAGTTTGAATGTTTTCCTGATTTTGATTTTGCTTTTCCAAGTTAAACACTGGAAGCAAGTAACCTGATTTATGTGCTACCAAGCATATCTGTGTTGGGAGAAATAACCCCATAAATAAATATCTTATTGGCTTTACCCAAAAGCACAACTAATTATTGTGAGCAGCTGTGTCTGGTGTGAATGAACTGCATTGCCCACAATCCCTTGCAAATCATATAGATATATGCACTTGCCAAGACTGTGAAGATTCTCACCCAGGCAGCCGTCTGACAAGTCTAAGTACACCACATCTAGAGCTTTCCCTCAGTCTAATTCCCAGGTCACTCAGTCAAAGAAATCACTCAGGATTTGCCTGACAAGACTTACCTTTGGTAAACCCATGCTGCCTCGGATCCTGCAAGCCACTGGACTCCAGAAACCTCACTATTCTCTCTTTTAACAGCGTTTCCAATAATTTACTCATCACAGAGGTTAGACTAACCAGCCTGTAGTTTTAACTTCTGCTTTTGTGTAGAGACTACACGTGCCTTTTTCCAGTCCTCTGGAACCACTCCCGACTCTAAAGAAGCATTGAAAAGGTCAGTCAGTGGGGCCACTAGAAAGCACAGTTACTTACCTGTAACAGGTGATCTCTGGGAACAGCAGGAATAAGTCTTCACATATGGGTATCGTCGGTACCGACGGAGCCTGCGCGAGAACGCTCCCCAGCGTCCAAAAGGAAAGCTTTTGGGAGCATCCCACAGCGCCTGCGCGCTGCCTTCCCGCCTTTCCCAACCACCTCTCTCCAGTTCGAGTTTTAAGCTGAGAGAAAGAGAGAGAGAGAAAGGAAAGGAAAGATAGATAGAGAGATACTACTCCTAGGGGAGGTGGGTGGGTTGTGATAGCACAGTTACTTACTTGTAAAAGGTGATCTCTGGGAACAGCAGGAATAAGTCTTCACATATGGGTACATGGGTACCGACGGAGTCTGCGCGGGAACGCTTCCCAGCGTCCAATCAAAGAGCTTTTGGAAGCATCCCACCACGCCTGCGTGCTGCCTTCCCGCCTTTCCCAACTGCCTCTCCTCAGTTAAGTTTTAAAGCTGAGACAAAGAGAGAGAGAGAGGAAAGGAAAGATAGATAGAGATACAACTCCTGGGGAGGTGGGTGGGTTGTGAAGACTTATTCCTGCTGTTCCCAGAGATCACCTGTTACAGGTAAGTAACTGTGCTATCTCCAGGAACAAGCAGGAATGAGTCTTCACATATGGGGACTCCCAAGCTGAGATGCCTGGAGTCCGAGCATGTCATGGGTTGGAACATGCTATCCTCCAGAACACCAGGCATCCTGAGGATGGAGGGTAGGAGTTGAAGAAAGAAGATGCTGTGGAACAGCTAACCTAGCACAGGACTGCAAGAAAGGAGTCCATGTGTGGATAGTGATTGTTATGAATGATATCGCAAAGATGTTGCAATATGGACCTCCGCCAACAGGATTTCATAGAAGTATGGAGGTTCATGGATCTACTGGGAAGCCAGTAGAGGAACAGTGAAGAGGACCTCACTGAAAAAGGGAGGTAATAAACCTGTAGGAAAAACAGAGGAGGTCAGAATCCTGAAAGGTAACAGGCACCCCTGGTAGGATAAACTGGGGTAGTACAGAAACGGTGGGCCTTCAGCAAAAGCTGTATGGTAAAAACCAAACTCTTTTGGCGGCAGAGTATCTCACTCTTGGGAGCAAAAAGAGAAAGGCTAACCAATTTGGACAAACAGGCACAGTCCTTGTGGGGAGAAAGGGTATGGGAACCCCTTGTATCCCAGGGTGAAGACAAATGCCTGAGGCGTTAAGCCTGTGAGTAACTGAAGATCCATAATATCTCTCCTAACTGGGGTAAGCTAGGAGAGATATTAGATACGGAGAGCTTCAGAGGTACCTAAACCTGTAGGTTATGGTATGAGAATTGTTGATTACCACAGGAGTGGTTGTGTGTGTAGAAACCCAAACCTGCTGAATAGCAGAGGTATGGGCAAAATTTCTCTGTCAGAAACAGAAAGCTATATGAGCATAGACAGTGAGATAGATAAGCATGTGGAGACAGATCTATCTATAATGAAATATCTCATCATATATATAGATAGATAGATAGATAGATATAGATATATGAATAAACATATAGAATATATCTATAGTGAGATATGGAGGGCATAAAATACACACAAAGATAAATATGAATATGTAGGCGTAAATATGGGTGTCTGTAATTAAACAGACAGATATATGCCTACAGCATGGTATTCACATAGGACATGTGAAGAGGAAAGATTCATCTAATAACAAGGAGGTGCAACCTACTTGTGAAGATGTATAGAGAATCTATTCCCCCTGGTTATGATCAGCAAGGATGCTAGCTAGTAAAAGAACCAGGATGGTTATATGAAAACAGAGGATAATATCAATCTGTAGCCAGCAAGTCCTGAGTCGTCCAAGACTCTAGTATGGTAAGTAGACAGAAGACAGATAAGGATGAGGTACCATGTCGACCTGCTTAAGGGCAAAAAGTATCATAGGTTGTTACCATGAGGACAAGCTGCAAGGAAAAAGAGCATATCCCCGATTGGGAATGCTATGGACCAAAGCAGGGAATTGGCAACTCCTTAAGCCCTTAGGTAAGAAAAGGCCTATGTCCTTTATGGCAAAAGGAGATAGTAAAAGAAGGGAGAACCTTCTAGTCATGGGAGACATGACTGAAAAGCCTTTTCTAACCATGTAAGATGGCTGTTGGAGAAAAAAACCCCATGCTCTCTAGCAAGGGCCCATAGTGGAAAGCTTCTCTGTAGAATTGCAGAGAGCATGATGCAGGAGAATGAGGAGATAGGACTGGCTGCTAGAACCAGTATCTCAGTCCACTATGCTGCCAAATCCAGGGGAATGGAGATGGTAGAAATGGAAGACCAACCCAGAAAGCTTGTAGTGGGATAATTTCCAAGATAGATGAAAAACACTGACTTGGAGCCACTACTAAGACCAGATAGAATGTTAGAGGAGGACAAATCTGGTTGTTTGTGGGCAAGAACCAGTGGACCAAACCTTAAAGCTCCTGCATAGGCAGCTGCTGGCAAGACAGCAGAAAGAATATTACTGTTTAAAGCCAGAAAGGACAGAACAGGAGTAGAAAACTCCGGACATGTCTGATAAGCTGCCTTAAAGTAAATTTGAGACAGGGGAGGAAACTCAGGGAGGAAAACGCCGCACTGGAAAGTGACAAACCTAGAGAGGCTGAGAAACCCTCCAGTAAGTAATTCCGCTCTTACAGTGGTAAGAGGGGGAAGAGAATAGAGCTGAAGAAGACTTACTAAGTAGTAAGTCTATAGAAAGGAAAAATACATGCTGGCACAGGAACTATCATTTGATAGTGGTCAGACCTCTTTCTCTGGTAGGAGAAGAGGAGAAACCTGTGACTTATAGGCATGAATCTTCTGACAGCTCATAGAAAAAATGGATGTCTTTTGGAAAGAGATCCATATGTAGAGGTTAGAATGAGTAATGGAGCGCTTCTGTTGAAAAGAAGCAACTGTAGACTCTAACCCCAAGGGTCACAAACATTTGATGATGACTGATCAGAAACCCTGCAGAGGCCGGGTTTGCTGAGCCTGGTGAGAGGATGGATTCTTCAGACCAGGACGAGGGCTCCCCTGCAGGGGAACATCTGTATGATGGGCAAGTGAGGAATAAAACCTTCTTCTGTGGGAAGAAAGTTTGGTAGGACATTTCCTACTTACTGGGACAGAAGAGGGTGTAGAAGAACCCTTAGGAACAGGTAAATCAGTGGACAACTGAGTAACCTGACGTAAAGACTCCTTGTTGAAAAGATATTCTCCAGTGCAAGGAGTATGTCTCAGTCGTTGTTCCCACTTGGCCAAATCTGAAGCTTGGAGCCAGGCTCTACGTCGTGCCCCTATAGCTATAGCAGAAGTCCTGCTAACAGACTCAAAAGAGTCTACGGAAGCACGAAAAAGAAACCAAGAGATATTCTGGATATGCTTAAGCAAGGAGGAATAGTCTTTACTCCTGGAAACTGGAAGGAAAGGAGTCAGAAGATGTAATTGCTTTCTGACCTCCTCAAGAGAAAGACTCATATAAAAAATATATGAGAGAATTCTTGCAGAAAGCATAGATGTCTGGAAGGTTTGACGTCCAAAGGCATCTAGTGTCCTAGACTCACGACCTGGTGGATAAGAAGAGTGCTTTTTCTTACTCTTTATCCGCCTCATTGCTGATTCCATTACTATGGAATGATGAGGAAGCTGAGTCTTTTGGAACCCTGGGGAGGGGGGCACCTGATATAAGAGATCAGTTGCTCCGGAAGGTGGGGGTACCCTTAAAGGTGTCTCCCACATTCCTAGAAGGAGATCCTGCAAGGAATGATGCAAAGGAAGCATTATGTTGTCCTTTGCTGTGGTGGAAACAGAGCCTGGAGCAGAACCATGACCTGGAATAGGAATGGCAAGGGATCTTGCTATATCCAGGAGGAAACTCTGAAAAGAGGGATCCCCAACAGGAATGTCCCTTGGACAGGTTAGATCTAAAGAACTAGCCTGAGCACCCACAGAGTTATCCCGAGATATAGGAAAAGAGGATCCTGCAGGGTGCAGAGTGGAATGCTTAAGGGATGGTTGCTTGGACTGGTTGTCAGGAACAGCAACCATCCTTAGTACATTGTCCATGCTAGGTATCGACTCCAAGCTTGGTATGGAATGGAGCGATGCTGTTGAAAAAAGCATGGTAGGAGTTTGCAACGATGCTACTGTGGATACCGAGACTGAAGTCAATACCGGTACCGATGTCGGAGTCGGGGTCGACAAATACATCGGAGTAGTCATCGGTGATAGATCAATCGGTATTGAGGGAACCGAAAATCTCCGGCTGCTGTCTTTGGTACCGAGCCGCTGGTATCGAGAGGTGTCGGTACCAAAATCTATTGGTACCCAGTCTTCCAGACTAGAAATGGATACCAAACTCGGCATCAAGGGCAAGGAGCCTGAGACGCGAAGCATGGAAGGCACCGATTGCGAGGGTAATGAAGACATCGGTACCGGGTTCGGTACTGTGTCCAATACCGGTGAATGGTCTACCAGTGGAAACTCAAGCAGCCTCGGGGGAACCGAGAGTTGCGGATCCGATTCATTGGAACCAAGCCTTCGGTACCGCCGGGAGACGGTACCAAGGCGAGTCGGTACCCAGTCCTCCAAACTGGAAATCGATTCCAGACTCGGCATCGAGGGAAGCGAGGCTGTCGATGCACATCTGGGGGGTACCGACGTCGGTGGCAGTATCGGAGTTCGAAACAATACGGGAAAGTCAATCTGGGACGTATCCATCGGTCCCGAAGGCACCGAGGAGGCCAGATGACGGTCCCTGGTGAGGAGTGTTTCATCCAACACCAGTGCTGATGCAGGGGTATCGGTACCGCTCGAAGCGGATACCATCCCCGTGCACGGCTCAGGTATGTTCTGTGGGGGGTGAACCCCAGGAACAACCTTAGACGCTTTGGAGACCGAAGACTCCCACGGGGGTTTTGAAGCCAGTGGGCCCTCGAGGGCAAAGCCGGAGCCGTCTACATGCTGTGCATGAGACTTACCCCTCGAGGACTGGCTAGTCTTAACAGACTGTTTGTGGGTTACCTGAAGCAAAGTGGAAGAAGAAGGGAACGGTGCCCCTAAGTTGGAGGGCACCCGTGTATCGAGGGATTCTCAATGTTGAAGATGTCTTCTCACCAAACTGTTGTCAGGACCCAAACAGGTTAGACACCGACTTAGAGGGTCTAAACATAACATTTTACCGCCACAATCTGAACATTTCGTGGAGAAAATGTCTGGCAGTTCCATGAAGGAAAAAATAGGGGAGGCCTGAAGGCCTAAGACCCCGTGGGATATTATCCCGTTGAAAATTTTACAAGAAGAAAAGAAAAAACACCGGCGGTACCAGTGGCGTTGAGAAGACAGCCACGACCACAAGAAAAATAAAAATAAAAAACAAGAATTTTCTGCGGTGACAGGAGGACATCCTGCCGGCTCCACGGAAAAACGAAAACTGAGGAGAGGCAGTTGGGAAAGGCGGGAAAGGCAGCACACAGGCGTGGGTGGGATGCTTCCAAAAGCTCTTTGATTGGACGCTGGGAAGCGTTCCCGCGCAGACTCCGTCGGTACCGACGTACCCATATGTGAAGACTCATTCCTGCTTGTTCCTGGAGATGACTTATTCCTGCTGTTCCCAGAGATCACCTGTTACAGGTAAGTAACTGTGCTATCTCCAGGAACAAGCAGGAATGAGTCTTCACATATGGGGACTCCCCAGCTAGAGATGCCAGGGAGATCCCAAAGGTTGTGAGTCCCTGATAAGGGCTCCACCTCACCCCCATGGATCTTGGGCATCCAACCAGGGATGGGGGGTAGGAGTTGATTAGGTATGGAACAGGTGTTTGAGAACAGTCTGACCAAACAAGGCATCCTGGCGGGAGTCCTTGTCCAAGCAGTAATGGGCTGTAAAGGTATGAACCGAGGCCCAGGTGGCCGCTTGACAGATTTGGTCGATGGACACAGAGTTTAGATGAGCCATAGAGGCTGCCATGGCCCTCACATTGTGAGCTGTGACATGGCATTCCAGAGAAAGGTTCTTACTCTGGTAGGCAAAGGAAATACACTGAGCAATCCAATTGGACAGAGTTCTCTTAGAGACTGGAAGTCCTAAATGAGAGGGATCAAAAGCAACAAATAGCTGAGAGGACTTTCTATGTTGCTCAGTCCTTTGTAAGTAAAAAGCAAGTGCTCTCTTACAATCCAAGGTATGAAGATTCCTCTCTGCAGTTGATGCATGAGGTCCTGGAAAAAAGACAGGTAAATACACCTCCTGGTTCAGATGAAAAGGTGAGACCCCTTTAGGCATAAAGTGTGAATTAGTCCCGAGGACTACCTTGTCATGATGGAACCTTGTATAAGGAGGATTAGCCACCAAGGCTTGCAGTTCACTGATACGGCGAGCTGAGGTGACTGCAATGAGAAAAATAACCTTCCAGGAAAGGAATTTCAAGGAGGTAGTGGCTAAGGGTTCAAAGGGTGGCTTTATAAGCTGGCCAAGAACCAAATTCAAATCCCATGCCACTGGAGGTGGTCTAATGGGAGGTTTAGTTAAAAGAAGGCCTCTCATGAATCTTGCAATAAGAGGATGAGAGGAAATAGGCTGTCCATTGAGAGGCTTAAGGGATGCTGCAATAGCACTCAAATGGACTCTTACTGAATTTTTTTTAAGGCCTGCATGGGATAAATGCAGCAAATACTCTAGTAAAGAATTCAGAGGTATTGCAAGAGGGTTAAGACCCTTCTCTGCACACCAAATGGTAAATCTTTTCCATTTAAAAGCATAGGAACATCTAGTGGAAGGCTTTCTGGAAGCATGAAGGATATCCTTCACTTGCTGAGAAAGATGCAAGTCTTGAAGGTCTAGGCCTTCAACAACCAGGCTCTGAGGTGAAGAGACTGGGGATTTGGGTGCCACAACGTTCCCTCCTCCTGGGACAGGAGGTCTGGAGCAGATCCCAAGTCCAGGGAGGGAGCTTGAAAGAGATGCAGAAGTAAAGGGTACCACACTTGGCGTGGCCAATGTGGTGCTATGAGGATCATAGACCCCTTGTCTCTCTGAAGTTTGAAGAGTATCTTGGGAATTAGGGGAATGGGTGGAAAGGCATAAAGGAAGTCTTGCCCCCAATGAAGGAGGAAGGCATCCCTGGCCTGAACTCCCTGACACGGAATCCTGGAACAGAACCGGGGAAATTTGGCATTCCACGGACTTGCAAAGAGGTCTATGTCCGGGGTTCCCCAAATTCGGAAGATCCTGGCTATCTGGTCCCCATGGAGGGACCATTCGTGTGGAAGCAGAACTCGACTGAGTCTGTCTGCCCAAGAGTTTTGAACCCCTGGAAGATACACTGCCATGAGATGAATTTGATGCTCTCTGGCGAAGGCCCACAATCTCAGAGCTTCGTTGCAAAGCGACAGAGCTAGTCCCACCCTGCTTTTTCACGTAGAACATGGCTACTTGGTTGTCCGTGTGGATGAGGACTGTCTTGTAGCTGAGCAGGGTGTGGAAGACTCTGAGAGCTAGAAAAATTGCTCTGAGCTCTAAGAGGTTGATATGTAGAGATGTCTCCTGTAAAGACCAGATGCCTTGAGTGGAGAGATCTTGAAGATGAGCTCCCCAACCTCTTGGAGAGGCATCTGTTGTAAGGGTTGCTTGGGGTAACACCTGTTGAAAGGGGGACCCTAGCAACAGATTTTGAGTGGACTTCCACCACTGGAGAGAGCAAAAGAGGCGACTGGAGGTTGCTATTTTGTCTGACAGGCACCCTGATGCCTGGGTCCATTGGGTGAACAGAGTCCATTGAGCTGCCCTCATGTGAAGGCGAGCGTAAGGAACCACATGCACAGTGGATGCCAAGTGGCCTAACAGTTGTAACATCTCTCGAGCAGTTAAATGGGATTTTAACTGAATTTGTGAGGCTAACTGCACCAAGCGTAGGCAATGGGCCTGGGGAAGATAGGCCCTTGCAGTTGTGGTATCCAGCAAGGCCCCTATGAACTCTAGAGACTGAGTAGGGGTGAGATGGGATTTTGGAATGTTTATTACAAGTCCCAGATACTGAAGGATATGCCTTGTGCAGGTTAGAGAAGTCTGGGCCTCTGACTGGGATGGAGCTTGGATGAGCCAGTCGTCCAGATATGGGAATATGAATATCCCTAGAGTGCGTAGAAATGCAGCTACTACTGCCATGCATTTGGTGAACACTCTTGGAGCAGAGGCCAGACCGAAAGGAAGCACCCTGTATTGGTAATGCTTCCCTTAATAAAGGAACCAAAGGAACCTTCTTTTTTTTTTTTTTTTTTTAACATTTTTATTTAAGAGTTTTCAAATACTACAAGAAAATAGCTGATAACATTATTAAACAAGAAAAGTAAATTTCAATCAAGAAACTATTCCCCCCACATAAAATGAAACACATCAAGGAGAGAATTGTCAAAAATTATTATAAGATCAATCAAGATACAAGAAAAAAGGGGAGATTAAACACCCCACAAAAAGGAGCTGAAAAACAATTAAATCATTCCCCCTCAACACTTACACCTCCCTCTGCTTTTAAATCCAAAAAAGATTTCAAGGCATTAACATCATTATACACATAAGTACGCCCAGCCAAGGTAATCACACAGCGACAAGGAAATTTAAGGAAAAAGGTCGCCCCCAATGCCAACACCTGAGATTTCAACAGCAGAAACTGCTTACGCCTTAACTGCGTGTGACGACAGACATCTGGGAAGACTTGAATGGACTGACCACAAAATAAATTAGCTCGATACTTAAAGTATGCTCTCAAAACCCGCAGTTTGGCAGATTCAGAAATAAACTGAACTACCAAAGTGTTACGTTTTGAGATATTGTCCATTGAGTCTTCCAAGAAGGCTGTTAAATTTTGATCCACTGAAGAGGGTGAAGGGGTCGAAGCCCCTACAACCCGAGGAGTGGACGAAGAACCCTGAGGCAAATAATACATATGTACTTTATGGACCGTATGAAAATCCCCATCCAAATGCAAAATCTCCAAAAAGTATTTACCCAACAATATGTCAGAGGACATTAGGTGTGTCATAGGAAAATTAAGAAAACGTAGATTGCTTGCTCTAGCACGATTCTCAAGAGCCTCTAGCCGGAAGGAGATAGCTGAGGAATCACGAATAAAGGCCAAATCAGAAGTACGGCTAGATTGGACCTGAGAATTAGTGCTATCAGCAAGTTTTACTACAGAACCTAACTGGTTATCCATAAACTGTAATTTATCCACAACATCTTGGGAAAATTTACACAAAGAGGACACAGTAGAGGTTAAACGTGTATCTATCTTTTGAATAGCAGACCATATATCATGCAAGGTTATCTCCCCCTTAGGAGAAACTAAACTTTCAGGTTCTACAACAGGTGGAAAAACAGGACATGGAAAAGGGGGAAACCACTCAAGGGGACTACCTGAGAGGGTAGAAGAAAGAGCAGGAAGAGGAAAGGGAGGAGGAGACCGGAGAACAGGACTCAAAGAGGCCTCCTCCGGAGAACGATTACCAGGCAGCAAAACAGTCACGTGTTTGTCCATAGGGCCCGCCGCTTTCCTCTCTGTAGCACCAGCCCCCGATTTTTCATCCAACTTCGCTTTCCTTTTGCCCATGATGCTGTAATCGGCTCCAAGATGGACACACCACACGACACCTCACGTGCGCCGAAGGGGCGCCAAAGGGGCGTAACCTGCCCCTTGAGCCATGCCCCTTTAGGCCACGCCACGCGGCCGCGTGTAAACACCGGAGGGCTTTATGGGGCACAGCAGGGTCCTCCGGGCCAAGGCACGTCCTCCTCCCGCCTGTCCCGATCACACGCCAGCCGCCTCCTGGTCTCGCTGCGCTGAACCGTGCAGATGGAAAGCACGGCAGCTCCCTCACAGCGACGCTTCTCTCACTGCTTTCCCAAAACCGGAGGGCTTTATGGGGCACAGCAGGGTCCTCCGGGCCAAGGCACGTCCTCCTCCCGCCTGTCCCGATCACACGCCAGCCGCCTCCTGGTCTCGCTGCGCTGAACCGTGCAGAAGGAAAGCACGGCAGCTCCCTCACAGCGACGCTTCTCTCCGGAACCAAAGGAACCTTCTGTGTGTTGGATGGATGAGGACATCGCTGTACGCATCCTTGAGGTCTAGAGAGCAAAGCCGATCCTGACTCTGAAGGTATGGAAGGAGAGTACCGAGAGAAATCATCTTGAATTTCTCCTTGCATAGAATCTTGTTCAATTCTCTGAGATCTAATATGGGTCTGTAACCCCCTGTTTTCTTTGGGATAAGAAAGTAGGGGGAGTAGAACCCTGAGCCCTGTTGAAGAAGGGGTACTTCTTCTATTGCCCCTTGGGCAAGAAGGGTAGCAATCTCCTGACCCAGAAGGTCGAGGAGAGATGTCTGAGAATTGAACTGTTTCACCATGGTGTGAGGAGGAAGGTTTAAGAAATGAAGCTTGTACCCCTCCCTTATGAGGGAGAGGGTCCATTGCTCTGCTGTGATTTGTTCCCACCTGGGAGCAAAGTAAGCCAACCTTCCTGGAATGGTGAGAGGCTCTGGATGTTCTAGAGCCAGAAAGGCTAAGCTCTCTAGTTGTAAGTCAAAGGCCCTGAGGAGGCTGAGGCTGTTGGGCCGTAGCAGTCCTAGCAGCCTTAGGCTTGGCCTGTTTCGGTTGTTGCTGTCTCTTTGTAGCAAAACGACCTGCAGAAGATGACTGCTGACCATAAGCAGAATATTATTTCCCTTTTTTGGGAAAAAAAAAACCCTTTTTGAACAACCTTTTCTTAAAAGGAGCAGAAGTAGACTTTGAAAGTCTATCTAAAGCAGAATTTTCAGCATCCATCTGGGTGGCCTTTGCTTGCCAATCTTTGCCAAAAAGGTTTTCACCTGTACAAGGAAGGTTTCCTAGTCCATCTTGAACCCAGGGTTCCAAATCAGAAGCTTGTAACCAAGCAACTCTGCGTGCACCTATGGCAATAGCCAAGGCTCTGCTGGCACCTTCAAAAGAGTCAAAGGCTGCACGGTTGGAAAACTTGGAAACATCCTGGGCATGTTTGAGCCAGGTGAGGAACTCTTCCCTTTTATCTTCTGAAATAAAAGGAGATAAAGTTTGCAGGTGATCTGTAACTTCTTTTAGAAACATCCCCATATAGAGACTATAGGAGTTGATTCTGGCAACAAGCATACTGGCCTGGAAAATTCTCCTGCCAAAGGCATCTAAGGTTCTGCATTCTCTTCCTGGAGGAGCAGAAGAGTGCCTTTTTGTACTCTTTATCTTCTTCATAGCAGACTCCACTACAATGGAGTGGTGAGGAAACTGAGTCTTATGGAAGCCAGGACAAGGAGGAACACGATACATGGTGTCCAACCTGCGAGAATGAGGGGAAGTGGTGAGAGGAGTCTCCCATATGCCCAACATGTGATCATAAAGAATCTCATGTATTGGTAAAGTGGCTGCCTCTTTAGGAGCCTTAGGATATTGTAAAATATCTAAGTTTTTGGCTCTAGGCTCTGTCTCGGGGCCACTGAGATGGAAAGGCCCCTGGCCACTTCCCTAATGAAGTCTTGAAAAGACAAGTCTTCTGGAGGAGACATTCTCCTTTTTGGAGAAGAGGGCTCCTAAGGATGGATCACCGATGCTTCGACAGAGACCTCTGATTCATCAGTCTTCAGAGGAATCGAAGTATCGCCTGTCTGGATGCTCCTGCAGAGCCCGATACGCGTACCGGGTGGTATCGACATCGGGAGTGATCGGTACCGATTCGGTACCGATGGGCATCACAGAACAGTGTACCGCTGCAGTCGACACCGAAGCCGATGTCGATGCAATCGGTACCGGCACCGGAACCGATGTTGGTACCAGCAACGGAGTTTGTTGCGGTACCGAAGGCGTCGCAGCTTGTATGAATGCCGTGATGGCACGCTGCATGGTCAGGATATTCTGATCCATCGACGCAACCAATGTCTGGATGTCGGTACCAGTGGGAACCACCGGTACCCCAGAACATGGCAACAGGTGATCGGTCGAGGCCGAGCCATCGATGTCAACCTGTGACCCCATAAATAAAGCTTTGGAAGCCGGAGCCTCCCGCCGGGGTAATTTTGCCGGTGCGGGTTCCTCGAGAGCAAGCCCGGAGGCATCTCGATACTTAGAGGGAGATTTACCCTTCGAGGACCGGCTGGACTTAAGTTTGGTTACCTGAGATCCATGTGAGGAAGAAGCAGCCCTGGAAGACGTTGATGCAACCGAAGCTGCATCAGAGGGAAACAGGGTACTGAGCTTGGCTGCTCGATTCTGTAGACTTCTTTTAGACATCATGGAACAGGACTCACAATCCGTAATGGAATGGTCAGGACCTAAACATTTTAGACACCATTCATGGGTGTCAGTGACAGAAATAGTGCTGCTGCACTTCGTGCATTTTTTAAACCAAGAGGCGGGCTTTTCCATGAGGAAAAATTTCCTAGGCCTAAGGCCAAAGAAGAAAATGCACTGAAGTGAGAAAAAGAGTAGGTGGGGTTTTTTTTGTTTTTTTTTTTAGAATAAAGAAAGAAAAGACCGGCGGTACCGGTCCAACGTCGAGGAGGCAGACGCGCGACAAAAGAAATAAAATAAATAAATAAATTCTTCAGCGGTGACAGGAACACGACCTGCTGGCTCCGTGGAAAAGAAGAACTGGAGAGAGGCGGTTGGGAAAGGCGGGAAGGCAGCGCGCAGGCGCTGTGGGATACTCCCAAAAGCTTTCCTTTTGGACGCTGGGGAGCGTTCCCGCGCAGGCTCTGTCGGTACCGACGATACCCATATGTGAAGACTCATTCCTGCTTGTTCCTGGAGATCAGTGGTTCTCAACCCAGTCCTCTGGGATCCCCCAGGCCAGTCAGGTTTTCAGGATATCCACAATGAAAATGAATATGCATATGCATACAATGGAAGCAGTGCATGCAGATCTATCTCATGTATATTCATTGTGGATATTGTGAAAACCTGACTGGCCTGGGGGTCCCAGAGGACTGGGGGTTGAGAACCACTGCGCTAGAATGTACCCAAATTCCTTCGATATTCTCTTGTATTTTATAAAGGCCATCCTCTTTTCCTTCACCTTCTCAGCTACTTATTTTGAGAACCATAGTGGCCTCCTTTTCGTTTGACATTTATTTACCTTTCTAACAAAAAGGTTTGTTGCCCTTAAAATATCCCCTTTCAATTTTGCCCATTGCTTTTCTACATCCTCCAGCTATTCCCACTCCTTTAACCACTCCTTGAGGTATTGTCCCATCTTGACAAAGTTAGTTTTCCAAAAGTCTATGACCCTCGCTTTTGAATGCATTTTATCAGCAGGGATTTGCAAATCAACATCCGGCATGTTGAAATCACCTATCAGTAGCACTTCTCCTTCATGACAATACTGTGACTGTCTTCTATTAAATCTCTGTCCACTTCTTCTCCCTGCGAGGGAGATCTGTATATCACACCAATGCAAACTGATTTCTCTTTCCCTCTTTCTAGTATACCCTACAGTGTATCTATGCTCCCTTTTAAGCCCTGTAATTCTATAGCTTTAATATTTTTTACATATAGTGCCTCTCCTCCTCCCCTTCTTCCTACCCTGCCCTTTCTGAATATAGTATAGCCCAGTATAATTATATCACAGTCATGGTTGTCCGCGACCCATGTCTCCATAACCACTACTAAATCCAAGTCAGCCTCTGCCATTAAAGCCTCAACATCTGGGATCTTATTTCTCACGCTAGAGGCATTTATACGCACTCCTTTTCAGATGTTGCTCCTTTTACCAATTTCTACAGAGGTATTTAATGTTTCATTTACCTGGGGACTTTCTTCACCCATTCCCAATGAACCTAGCACTCTTCAGGTGGTTAGCCAGTCTGCTGCAGAAGACACTGCGACCCTTCTTGGACAGATGGATGTCATCTCTGCTCTGCAGCCCTTGAAAAATCATCCCATGATCCAGGAAACCAAAATGCTCTCAATGACATCATCCATGCAGCCATGCATTCATCTCCAGGATGCAAGTTTCTCTACCTCGAACGTTACCCTCAACAGGGAGTACCGAAGAGAACATCACCAGTGCATCTATCTGCTTGACGCTCTATCCCAGAGCCATGAAGACACTCTTGACATGCTCAGAGGGATACCTAGCCATATCATTTGTGCCAACATGGATAAGCAACATCATATAATAGTCAATAGGCTTGAAGAGTCTCAGCATACTCTCTGTAACATCTTGGATTTTTGGCACTTGCCAATCCAGAAAGAAAAAAAAAAAAAGCTTGCTACAGAAAGCGTACTTACTCACCTGTAACAGATGTTCTCCAGGCACAGGGGGAATCAGTCTGTACATATGGGTGACGTCGGCACTGATGGAGCCCTCACAGAAGCATCTCCCCAGCTTTCAAAAGAAAGCCTTTGGGAGATGTTACCACACATGCGTGGTCCCCTTCCCATCCAAGGGTGCCATATTGCTCAGTCAGATGACATAGCTAAAAGACTGCAAAAATAAAAGATGGTAAGGAAGCAACTCTAAGAGGAGGAGGGAGGGTTGTGAGGACTGATTCCTGCTGTCCCTGGAGAACACCTGTTACAGGTGAGTAACTACGCTTTCTCTGGGAACAAGCAGGAAGTCAGTCCTCACATATGGGACTCCCCAGCTACAGGCTACCGAAAGCCCACAGCAAAACCCGGACTCCCTCATGGGGAGTCGCGAGCAGCAGCAATTAGGTCCGTGTCCACAGACCGCAGTAGGACCCCTGTATCCGATGAAAACCAACACTCCGGTAGCCTGAACACAGAAGGGTCGGAGAGTAGGAGTTGCCTAAACCCTGAAAAGATTACAGAGCACAGCCTGGCCGAAGGCACTGTCCCGTTGGGACTCTCTTTCCAGGCAGTAATGGGCTGCGAAGGAATGGACTGAAGACCAGTTGGCGGCCCAGCAGATGTTCACCGACGCAGCCATGGCCCTGACATGGTGTGCCGTGATACAGCCTTCCAGCGGGAGCCCTGCCTGCTCCCTGCTCACAGGCGAGAGCGATACAGTTCGCCACCCAGGTGGACAGCATATGCTTGGGCACTGCCTCCCCCAGCCTACTGGGGCGTAGGAGACAAAATGCTGAGTAGCTCTGCGGTGGCCCTGAGTGATTTGGATATAGGACAACGCCCTCTTACAGTCCAATGTGTGAAGGACTGTCTCCACCCTAACGGAGTGAGGTCTCGGAAAGAAGGTAGGGAGTACCACTTCCTGGTTGAGATGTAAGGACGATACTGCCTTCAGAAGAAATTTAGGGTGCGTGAGGAGCACCACTCTGTTCTTGTAGAACCTGGTATAAGGTACCTCTGTCACTAAGGCCTGAAGCTCATTAACTCTGTGAGCGGAGGTGAGTGCAACCAGGAATGCCACCTTCCAAGAGAGGTATCGTAGGTGGCAAGTAGCAATAGGCTCAAAGGGTGAGTGAGTGAGTTGCCCCAAAACCATGCTGAGGTTCATTCTGTTGCCAGAGGGCAAACCCAGGGCTTCGATAAGAGCAGACCCCTAAGAAAACAGGTCACCAAAGTCTGGGCTGAGAAGGGCTTGCCATCCACTGGGTGGTGGTACGCCGCTAGGGCACTAAGGTGCACCAGACAGGGGTAGACTTGAGCCTGGACTGCGAGAGGTGGAGAAGGTACTGTAACACCAAACCCAACGGGCAGAATGGGTCAGTCCCGTGCTCAGTACACCAGGCCGAAAACCTCCACCATTTGAGGAAATAAGCTCTTCTAGTAGAGGCCTTGCGGGAGGCCAGCAGGATCTCCTCTACCTTACCCGAGAGGTTGAAAGGGGTTATGGTCACCCTTACAGTTTTCACGCTGTCAGCGACAAGGATCCCAGGTTGGGGTGCAGAAGAGAGCCCCCTTTCTGAGAAAGGAGTCCCGGAGAGGTCCCTAATGGGATGGGGGGCTCCACCATTAATTGGAGGAGCAGCGGGAACCATGGTTTCCTAGGCCACCGAGGGGCTATCAGAATGAGCGAGGCCCTGTTGCGGAGGGTCCTGAACGCATATTCACTTGCACCAGGTGTTCTCCGGGAATAGCAGGAATCAGTCCTCACATATGGGTACGTCGGCGCCGACGGAGCCCGAGCAGAGCATTTCCCTAACTTTCAAAGAAAGCCTTTGGGAATGCTACTACGCATGTGTGGTCCCCTTCCCACCCAAGGCTGCCATCGTGTTCAGTCAGATGACATAGCTTAGGCAAAAGACAAAATCAGACAGAGGAGGCAACTTCCAGGGGAGGAGGGAGGGTTATGAGGACTGATTCCTGCTGTTCCCGGAGAACGCCTGTTACTGGTGTGTAACTATGCTTTCTCCAGGAACAAGCAGAAAGTCAGTCCTCACATATGGGACTCCCGAGCTCCAGGCTGCCGGGACCCAAACTACGACAGCACCAATGGTGACTACCATGAGAGGCCGCCAGTTGCTGAGACTCTGCAATGCCCAGCAATCGTCATCGCCAACAGTCCTGGAGTCTGACCATTGATGGGTTGGAGGACAGGAGTTGCCTAGACACCGAGTATGCTACGAATTACCGCCTGGCCAAAGGCACTATCCCTGTGGGACTCACTCTATAGGCAGTAATATGCTGCAAAGGTATGTACTGAAGACCATGTGTCGACCTTGCATATGTCTGTCACTGGTATTGAGCGCAGGTTGGCCGCTGAAGCGGCCATGGCTCCGAAGCGATGAGCAGTGATCTGGTGCTGCAAGGAAAGGCCCGCCTGCTCGTAAGCAAAGGCGATGCAGTCCACCACCCAGGAGGACAGAGCCCGTTTGGTTACTGGCAGCCCCAGTTTATTGGTGTCGAATGAGACAAAGAGTTGTGGTGCTTTGCGATGGTCCCTGGTCCTATGAAGTCAGAAAGACAGGGCCCTCTTGCAATCCAAGGTGTGCAAGACCAACTCCCCCTTGCCGGAGTGAGGCAGTGGAAAGAAGGTATGGAGAACCACCTCATGGTTGAGGTGAAAAGTGGACACCATCTTAGGAAGGAACTTGGGATGGGTCCGCATCACCACCAGGGCCTGCAGCTTGCTCACCCTGCGGGCAGAGGTCACAGCCACCAGGAAAGCTACCTTCCAGGAGAGGTATCTCAGGTGACAGGTGACCATAGGTTCAAATGGTGGTCTGGTGAGCTGGGACAGCACCATATTGAGGTCCCATTCCAGTGCTGGAGGGTGGAATGGGGTCTTGACAACAGAAGGCCCCTGAGGAATCTCGAGACCAGGGGCAGGGTTGAGAGGGGCTTCCCCTCTACAGAGTGGTGGTTCGAACTATGGTGCTGAGATGCACCCTATCTGAATTAGATTTCTGGCCTGAGTGCGAGAGATGCAAAAGATACAACTCGTTTTGCAGTACCTGGCAGGAGAACGGATTCACGTTCCTGTCTGTGCACCAGACGGAGAACCTCCTCCACTTGAAGGCATAAGCACTCCTAGTGGAGGGCTTCTTGGAGACCAGGAGAACCTCCTCGACCTCCCTCATGAGATGGAAAGGGGCCAATGTTAACCGTTCAGCAGCCGCACTGTCAGCAATAGAGCCCTCAGGTTGGAGAGCAGGAGGGAGCCCTCCTCCTGAAAGAGAAGGCCTGGGGCCTGGCCCAAGGGTATTGGGGCTGTCACCGACAGAGAGAGCATCAGGGGGAACCAGGATTGCCTGGGCCACCTGGGGGCCACCAGGATCACTGGATTTTGAACAGAACTTGGGCATCAGGTGGACTGGCGGGAATGCGTAAAGCAGGCCCTGCAACCTTGAGATCAGAAACGCATCTGCCGCCACCCTCCTGTGGTGTGGTGGAGGGGAGCAGAACCATGGAAGCTGAGCATTGTCCGGAGAGGTGAACAGATCCAGGTAGGGCCTGCCCCAGAGCTGGAAGAGCCTCTGGGCCACTTCGGGGTCCAGGCACCACTTGTGTGGGGGAGGACTCTGCTGAGCCTGTCCACCAGGGAGTTGCCCTGGCCCAGAAGGTACATCGCCCTTAGGGTCATGCAGTTGCACACTGCAAAGCAATGAAGTGCTATGGCCTCCTGACAGAGGGAGTAGGAGCCCATTCTGCCCTGCTTGTTCAAGTAGAACATGGCCACCTGGTTGTCCATCTGAATGAGATCGAAAGGCCTCGGAGCAGGTGGCAGAAGGCCTGCAGGCCAGAAAGATAGCCCGGAGCTCGAGGAGGTTGATCTGCAGGTGAGACTCCTCAGTAGACCAGTGGCCCTGAGTGCACTGGCCCTCGCAATGCACACCCCATCCTGCCAGGGAAGCATCCGTAGTCATAATCCTCTGAGGTGCTGCTGCCCTGTCCTGAGGTGGTGTGGGGACTTCCACCAGGTAGGGGAGGCCGCCAGCTGCTGGGTGACCCACACCCTGTCCTTCAGTCCGCCTGTGGCCTGAGACCACTGAGACCAGAGGCACTACTGGACCGCTCGTATGTGTAGGCTGGCTAGGGGCGTAACATGCACCGTTGAGGCCATATGGCCCAGCAAGCGGAGGAGCAGACGGGCCAGCAAATTGAAGTCTTTGGTTTAAGTGTGCAGTTTTTCAATTTTTCTGTCTTGTCCTTTTTTTTTTTTTTTTTCTTTCTTTCCTGTCATCTCATGGCGTTCCTTTTCTATAGTTTGCAGTGTTGACCTTTGATTTTATTGTAAACCGCTTTAATGTCTTGGCGAAAGAGGTCTATCAAGTGTGGAAATAAAGATAAAGCACCATTCTGCAGGCTTGTACCTCCCCAGCCAACCGCATCAGGCAGTGAATCCTGTCTTCTGGGAGGAAAGCCTTGACCAGCAGTGTGTTCAACTGGGCCCCTATAAATTCCAGGGTCTGCGTCGGGGAGAGCCTGTACTTGGGATAGTTGATGACAAAGCCCAACAGAGAGAGTGGTTGGTCAGCCTTGTGGCCTGGTCCATCTCTCCGGCGGTGCTGCCCCTAATGAACCAGTCTTCCAGATAGAGGAAGATGTGAGCTCTTTGAAGGTGCACATGTGCGGCTACTGCGGCCAGGCACTTTGTGAAGACCCTTGGGGAGGAGGCGAGCCCGAATGGGAGCACTCTGTACTGGAGGTGCAGACCTCCCACCACAAACTTCAGGTATTGCCTGTGGGAGGGATGAATCAGGACGTGGGCATAAAGGTCCTTGAGATCCAAGGAGCAAAGCCTGTCTCCCTGGCGGAGGTAGGGCAGCAGTATTCCAAGGAAGAGCATTTTGAACTGCTCCCTCACAAGGAACCTGTTGAGGTTGCGCAGATCCAGGATAGGCCTGAGGCCTCTTGATCTTTTGGGGACAAGGAAATACCTTGAGTAGAAGCCCCTGCCCCAGAGGTGGTGGGGCACAGGTTCCACCGCCTTGTCCCTGGAGCAGGTTTGCAAGCTCTGTGACGAGCAAGGCCTAGTGAAGGAGGGGACGGGGTGGCTCCCCTGGAAAATACTCTGGAGGGCTTTGTTGCAAATGGAGGGAATAATCCTCTCTCACCATCTGCAGGATCCACTGGTCTGTAGTGATGGTGGCCCAGCTGTCGGTGAAGGAGGCCAGTTGACCCCCTATGGGCTGAGGTGGGTCTCCTGGGGGAGGGGAGACCCTGCCCACAGAGTCAAAATCTCCCCCCTGACTGAGGGGGCGCTGGTGCCTGGGGCTTTGGGGCCTTGGCTTTCCTGGGCCCATGCTCTTGGCCCTTTGGCTGTGCGGGTTGGTGAGGCTGACCCTGATAAGGCTGGTAATGGCCGGCCGAGGGGTAACTCATTTTCATTGGGAAAAGGGTCTTCTTTCCTGAGGGCTTCTTCCTGGGGAGAACCGAGGTCTTTTTAGAAAGCCTCTGCTGGGTAACTACCTTGGACTCGATCTCAGCAGCCTTATCCAACATCGGCTTCCCAAAAAGATTTTCTCCATTGCAGGGCATGTCCAGGAGCTTCCCCTGAATCCACTGCTCCAGGTTCGAGGTCTGCAGCCATGCCTGGTGCTGAGCCCCGATGCCTGCGGCCGTCACCTGGGCTGAGATCTTGAACCCATCGTAGGCAGCTCTAGAGAGAAACTTAGAGCAGTCCCGGACAGCCACTAAGCACTGGAGAGGTTCCTCGGTGAGGCCCGCCGAGAACCCCAAGAGCTCCTGGACCAGGTTCTTCAAATACATCCCCATATACATTTCATAGGCTTGTATATATGGCACCTGAGCATGGCGCCCTGGTAGTACTTACGACCCAGGACATCGAGGGCCCTGACCTCCTTGCCTGGGGGCACAGACGAGTAGGTCTTTTGACTCTTCAGCTTTTGCATTGACGACTCCACCACCATCAAGTTGTGGGAGAGCTGAGGCTTGTGGAACCCCACACACCCTTCCAGACTTGGTAAATGGTGTCGACATGCCGAATGACCACCGGCACAAAGGGAGGAGGGAAGAAGAAGGAAGAGGAAGGACTAGGAACATCATATAATTTGAGAGCATATTAGAATATAATGTGATATAATCTATAATCTAAAATTTTTGCATTTACGTTCGCACCACAACAGTTTTTGTTCTTTCTGTCCTTGATTCATGCTTTCAGTTCATGATGTTGCCGATTGTTTTAGACAGCTGATTTTTACTTCCTATGTTTTTTTGTCGTCTATAGATTATATCACATTATATTCTAATATGCTCTCAAATTATGATGATGATGATGTTCCTAGTAAGTTCCTTTTTATCTGAGTTATTCTTTATCAACTACTTTCTTTAGGTCGATTTGTGTGTTACGTATGTAGCTATTTTTATTTTTGCCATTAGGGTTCTCATTTACATTTTTTTGTAAACTCATTTGTAAATATATTTTATGTCCTTCCTCTCCCTTCTCCCCTCCCCCTTCTTTCCCTTTCCCCCCTCCCCCTTCCCTTCTTCCCCTTCCTTCCCCTCCCCCCTTTCCCCCCCTTCCCCCCTCTCTTGTCACACTACGACTTATTATATCTGTTTTTTTCAACATATGTTTTTTTCAACAAAAGGTTTTTTTCATTCTTTGGTTGGTATGTTTTTCCTTACGGCTAGGTAGTCATATTGAGGCATTGTTTTTTAATGCTCTATTTTTATTTTTATTATTTGTATTGTTTTCATTCTTATCGGTATGTCAATTGACAATATTTTTTGTAAATCACATGTATTTATATGTGGTGTGACATACTTTTTTCTATGTTCTGTATTAGCAGTCAGTTTTTTTTTATTTGTTTTTTTGTCTATTTCTTCTATATATTTTCTCTGTTTTACACGTTATGATTTACATTTTAATACATATAGCAGTTCTTTCTATGTCTATTATAGGGTCTAGTGTTTATGCACGGTTAATATGCTTATATTTATTTTTTATAGATTGGGAAAAGTGGCTTGCTCTACCCCTCTTGCATGTCTCTTATTGTTCTTTTTGGTAATGTATTTTATACTCTTATGTAGTTTTATTTTCATTATTAATATTTCATTTTTCATGTTATTTTATCCTTTGTTGCATTTTTATCAGATATCAATAACGTATTTTATGACTACCACATGGTTTAGTTTTTATGTATTGCTAATTTGTTTGTATTTTATCCATTTATTTGTTTATTTTATATAGATTGGGGAGAGTGGTTTGTTCCAACCTTTTATATGTCTCTTATTGGCTTCTTTGGTAATTTATTTCATTTTCTTATGTAGTGATACTTTTAATGTATTTTCATTTTTAAATTTTTTAATATGTTTTTATTTTTAATATGTTGTTTATGTCCAAATTTTAGACCCCTGAAGAAGGCCTCAGGCCGAAACTTTTTAGTTGGGTCTCCAATAAAGGTTTTTGTGGACTATCCTTGTGTGGGCTGTGGTACTTGCCCTACGCTCCTCCTGTACAGATTTCCTGCAGAAGGCACCCCTCTCTCCCTTGTTGGTTTTCTTCTGTGATGGGAGAACCTGATGGGATGTTGCAGTGGCGACAGGTATCGGGGGACTCCTCATACTCCTTCTCCCACTTGGCGTAGTCCATTGAGGACTCATAAGAGGGCTGTTCCACAGGCCTAGGGGCTTCTGATGCTCCGCGGCCGGTGCCCGGCATACTTGCTGGGAATGATCACGGTCCCGTCGAGCAGGAATCGGATCAAGACCTCAACTGAGGATCGGCTTAGCCTCCAGGGACGTCTTCGACGTCGAGGGCCTGGTGGTTGGGGCAGATGAACCGGTTGTACTGGACAACAGCGCCTGCTGTTGGTCCATGAAGGCAGCCAAACTGTGCTCCAGGGCTGCTATTCTGGTCTCCAGGCCAGAAGGCTCTGCAGCCTTCGGCACAGACACCGGGGGACTCGGGCCTGGCACCAGCTCCCCTGATGGGGAATCCTCAACAAGGACTGTGTCTGGGGACAGAGGCCGGTCCAAAGTTGAATCCTTCCAGAGGACCTTTACAGGCCACTCCTTCTCCGATGCATCAGACTAGCGTCTCGGACTGCAGGGCCTGGCCCGGGAGGCATTCGGCTGGTCGGATCCATTCAAGGATGCCGCCTTCGAGGGTTTCTTCTTCTTTCTGGGTTCCCTCGAGGAAGACTCCCTTTCTGAAGATCCACAACAGGGCTGGGGTAAAGGCTTGGAAGGGTCCATCCGAGGTGTTGAGGCTTCAAATGAGGCCCTGGCCTTCAGAGGAACCGGGGACTTGGGGAAAACCTTATCGTGCTGCTGCTGGCAGCTCTTGAGGGCCTTGCTGGACATCCTCTTGCAAAGACCACATGCTGCCGTGTCATGGTCTGGCCTGAGGCAGCGGAGATAGCAGTCATGTGTGTTGGTCAAAAAAATAATTTTGGAGAACCGATCACACTTCTTAAAGCCACTGGTAGCCATGGGGGAAAAAAGTACCCCTGCGAGGTCGAATACTCGCCAGACTGCCAGTCAGGAAAAAAGGGCACGAAGACGTCAGAAAATTAAAGAGTGAAAAACTACAAAAAAAGACCCGAATTCGATGCCGAGGCAGCGAGATCGGGTGGCGGGAAGAGTACCGGTGCAATGCTGGAGGCGCGTATGAAACTTGGAGAGAAAAAAAATCAACCTTTTCCGGGAACAAGCCCGATGAATGTCTGAAGGAATCTGCAAAAAAATGGAGACTGAGCAAGATGGCACCCTTTGACGGGAAGGGGACCACATATGTGTGGTGGTATCTCCCAAAGGCTTTCTTTGAAAGCTGGGAGGATGCTTCTGCAAGGGCTCTGTCGGTGCCGACGTCACCTATATGTGAGGACTGACTTCCTGCTTCTTCCCGGAGAAATGAAGAGAACAACCCAGAACATGGCCAGATGAACCCCACTGGCCAGATGAACCCCATCAGTGGAGGTCGCAGAAGATGACAACCACTTCCACAAAGCGTAGTTACTCATCTGTAATAGGTGTTCGCCAGTCCTCACAAATGGGTGATGTCAGTGTCAGCGGAGCCCTCGCAGAAGTATCTCCCCAGCTTTCAAAGAAAGCCTCTGGGAGATGCCACCACACATGCGTGGTCCCCTTCCCGCCCAAGGGTGCCATCTTGCTCAGTCAGATGACATAGCTAGAGCCAACAGAAGAAGATGGAAAAACCAAATCAGCAACTCCAAGGGGAGGAGGGAGGGTTGTGAGGACTGATTCCTGCTGTCCCTGGAAACACCGCTACAGGTGAGTAACTATGCTTTCTCCAGGAACAAGCAGGAAGTCAGACCTCACATATGGGACTCTCTAGCTACAGTTTCAACCGTGAGCAGCTGGAAGCGAATGTGAGGACAGACTCTGAGGACCCAGTGTCCAGGGAGAACCATGGTTCCGGTAGCCTGAACAAGGGTCGGTGGGCAGGAGTTGCCTAAACCCAAAACAGATTACGGACTACGGCTGGCCGAAGGCACTGTCCCATCAGGACTCCTTTTCCAGGTGGTACTGAGCTGCAAAAGTGTGAACAGAAGACCAGGTGGCGGGCCCAGCAGATGTCTGCCAAGGGGAAAGTTGCCATAGCTCTAACATTGTGCACAGGGGCGGCTCAAGGTAATCTGCTGCCTGAGAGAGGGATGAGATGGCGCCACCACCACGGGTGGGGATCTTTCTCAAAACTCCAGTCAGGGACTGAACCAGATCAAAAAGTCAATTAGATAATGTGGAGCAAATGCAAGATGTTCACACACCAAGGAAGTAAAAGAAAAAGCGAGAACCACAGCAGTTTATAACTCCAAATTATAATTCATTTGTATTTTGTTATAAACTGTGTTATGGTGCTTGCTTTTTCTTTTTGAATATACATTTTGCATTCACAGAACCCCCTCCTCAACAATGGGTGCAGAGCAGAGGTAGGACATTCACCCACGGAACTCAATATATATATAAAAAAAATATCCGATTCTGGTCATCTCACCAACAACAAACATTCTCCAATACTAGGCATATTGGGAACTAATATAAAACGCTAATAAGTCATTAAGATCTGCAAGGCAAAATCTACCATACCATACCAGCATACACTTCCAAAGCTCTTACAATAAGGGGCCTACCAAGAAAGCACAGTTACTTACCTGTAACAAGTGATCTCTGGGAACAGCAGGAATAAGTCTTCACATATGGGTACGTCGGTACCGACGGAGTCTGCGTGGGAACGCTCCCCAGCGTCCAATCAGAACGCTTTTGGGAGCATCCCAACGCACCTGTATGCTGCCTTCCCGCCTTTCCTAACTGCCTCTCCTCAGTTAAGTTTTAAAGCTGAGACAAAGCGAGAGAGAGCAAGAGAAAGGGAAAGATAGAGATAGAGGGGAGGTGTGGGTTGTGAAGACTTATTCCTGCTGTTCCCAGAGATCATCTGTTACAGGTAAGTAACTGTGCTATCTCCAGGAAGAAGCAGGAATCAGTCTTCACATATGGGGACTCCCCAAGCTAAGATGCCCGGAGGGAGTCTTAGCATGTTGCGAATCTAGAATGAGCCATGCTACTCCTCAGAACCTCAGGCATCTTTGAGATGGAGGGTAGGAGTTGAATTACAGAAAAAGGTGCTGTGGAACAGCTGGACTAGAACAGGACTGTGGAACAGCTGGACTAGAACAGGACTGTGGAACAGCTGGACTAGAACAGGACTGTGGAACAGCTGGACTAGAACAGGATCTCTGTAGAGGAAGACCCTGTGTGATGAAATTTAGTAGTAAAAATATTGAGTACAATATTCTAATATGGACCTCCCTTGGTGGTATTGTAAAAAATCCATTGACGTTCATATGGATCTGTTAGAAGAGCCAGTAGAAGATCCTCAAGGAGTACCTCACTGTGAAGTAGAAGTAATAAACTGTAGAAAAAACAAGTGGAGGTGAGAACCCTTCAGGGTGAGAAATGGCCCCAGGGGAAACTGGGGTAGTACAATGAGGTAGGGCTTCAGCGGGAAACGCAGAAGGTACTATTAGACAAAGCTTACGCTCTTTTGGCTGAAGAACAATACAATCCTAGGACCAAAAGGAAAATAAGTCTGACCGATTTGGACTGACAATAGAAATAGTCCATGTAGGAGAGAAGGGGTATGGAGACCCCTGTATCCAATAACAAAGTAAGGACAGACTTATGAAGCGTTACAGCTTTAGATTAACTGAAGCTCTGCAATGTCTTTCCTAAATGAGGTCAATTAGGAAAGAAAAGGTACATGGAGAGCTTCAGAGGTACCTAACCCTGAAAGGTTATGGTAAGAAAAAATTTGCTAATTACCACAGGGAGTGGTTGTATGTGTAGAACCCTAAGCATGCTGGCACAGCATTGATAGGGGTAGTGCCCATCTGTCAGAGTCATATAGGAATATATGGATATATGAACCTAAACAGATAGATAAGTATGTAGATACATATCTACCTAAAAGATATATATATATATATATATATATATATATATGTAGACATATAGACACATGTCTCCACGTATGTAGATGGAGACATGGCTATATAACTAGATCCCCATAGGAATATGGGGAGAGAGAAAGATTCATCTAATAGCAAGAATAGATGCATAGAGAATCTTCTTTCCCTGGTTATGATTGACAGAGTCAGAGGAATGGTCTCCCTGACAAGGAGGAGTCTAGATTCCTCTAAGAATTCGAGCTCTTGAATAACCAGGATGGCCTACGTGAAAAATGCAGAGGATAACTTCAGTCTGCAGGCAGCAAGTCCAGATCTTTCTAGAACTCCAGTATGGTAAATGGATATAAGACGCCAATGGAATAAGATACCATATTGACCCGCCTATGAGGGCAAGATGGGTATCATGCGTCCTTCAGTTTATTTTATTTTATTTACATTCTCTTATATACCGCGCTATTCTGCATCAGTGCGGTTTACATTGAACAAACTGAAATTACATTGAACAGGGCATTATAACTTGGAGATAACTATTTTACAGGGAACATGGGCTATGGAGGGTTAAGTGGCTTGCCCAAGACCACAAGGAGCACCTGTGGGACTAGAAACCCCAGTCCTTCCGGCCCAAGGTTGCTGTCCTCTAGTGGGATTTGAACCCCTGACTTTCCAGCCTGAAGTACCTTGCCTCAACCACTAGGCCACTCCTCCACTCCAGTTGAACATGAGCTTCCCATGAAGTATTGGGAAGGAAGCATATAAGGACGAGCTGCAACGAAAAGAAAACTATCCCTGGTGAGAAGTCCAAAGAAGATGTGGACCAAGCCAGGGAATTGGCCGTTCTTTAGGTTTTCACGTGATGTAAGGCCTGTGTCCTTTGTTTTGAAAAGAGACTTTACATGAGATGGTAAGGGTAGGGAACACCTACCAGTCATGGGAGCATGACTGGGTGAACCCCTCCTAACCATCTGGGATTATCTGCTAGACAAGATTCTAATGCTCTCTAGCAAGGGCCCATAGTGCAAAGCTACTCTGTAGAGTTGCAGAGAGCATGTTGCAGGTTGGTTAGAAGAAAAAACTGGCTGCTTAAGGCCAGTAGGTAACAAACTATTCTGCCAAAAACAAGAGAATTGGAGATGGCGAAGAATAGAAGTCAAACCAACAAGCCTGTGATAATAGGGTTTCCAAAAAAGGTTGATAATCTGTCTTGGGTTTACTACCCAGGCCGGAAGGATTTCTAGTGGAGGAGAAACCCTGGTTGTGTGGTGAACAGAACCAGTGGTGTAACCACTAGGAACTGCTGCATTTGCAGCAATTACCAGGGCAGCGGAAAACAATCTCTTTTTCTCTTTTTTTTTTTTTAAATTGGAAAAAGAAACAGACATAAGCAGGAGTGGTAAGACTTCCTTATTGTCTGATAAGCTGCCCTAAAGTAAGAATGTGAAAGGGGGAGACAACTCTGGAAAGGAAACCCCTTCCTGGAATAGGTAGAGAACCATAGGGGCTTACCAGTGTAATAGAACCACTCTTACAAACCGAATGTTGTAGTAAGAGGGCAGGTAAGACAGAGTTGAAGGAGACTGACGATGTAGTAAGTCTCTGAAAGGTAAGATGATACATGCTAGTATAGGGAAAACTGTCTTATTGATAGTTGTTACACCTCTTTTTCCCAGTAGGAGGAAGAGAAACCTGTTAACTATAGGCATGATCATCATAAGAACTCTTAGAGCAAAAAGAATGTCTCATGAAAAGAGATCCATGAGAATTTAGGATGAAATTAGTGTAGATGCTTCAAGTGAAAAGAAGCAGACTACAAACTCTAACCCCCAAACAGGAGATGTAATGAATCTATCAGAAACCCTGCAACTGCTGGGTTTGCTGAACCTGTTGAGGTTGTGGTTTCTTTAGCCCGGTTCGATGTTTCCCCTGTCTGGGAACATCTGTATGATGGGTAGAAGATGGATAAAACCTTTTTCCCTTAGGGGAAGAAAGTTTGTTAGGAAATTTTCTACCAACTGGGAAAGAGGAAGGCGTACACAAGCCTCTGAAAACAGGAATGTCAGTGGCTAACTGAGCAGCTTGGAGTAAAGTCTCCTTGTTAAAGAGATTTTCTCCAGTGCAAGGAGTATTTCCCAGTCTTTCTTGTGCCCATTTGTCCAAGTCTGAAACTTGGAGCCAGGCTTTACGTCGTGCCCCTATGGCTATAGCAGACATTCTGCTAACAGACTCAAAGGAGTCTAGGGAAGCACGAGTAAGGAACCTAGAGATATTTTGTGCATGACTAACCAATAAGAAATAGTCTGCTCTTTTGGGCTCTTGAAGAAAAGGAGTCAAAAGTAGTAATTTCTTTGTGACTTCAAGAGACAATCCCATATAGAAAATATATGAGAGAATTCTTGCTGAAAGCATGAATGCCTGGAAGGTTTGGCGTCCAAAGGCATCTAAAGTCTTAGACTCACGACCTGGCGGATAAGAAGAGTGCTTTTTAGTACTCTTAACACGCCTCATTGCTGATTCTACAACAATGGAATGATGAGGAAGTTGAGTCTTTTGAAAACCTGGAGAAGGGGGCACCTTGTATAGAAGATCAGTTGCCCTAGAAGGTGGGGGTACCGTTAAAGGAGTTTCCCACATTCGAAAGAGGAGATCCTGCAAGGTCTGATGCAAAGGAAGAATGATGTTCTCCTTTGGACTCCAGGGAATAAACAGAGATTCTGTATTCCCTGGTGCAGGATCTTGACCAGGTATAGAAATGGCAAGTGACTTTGCCATATCAAGCAGGAATGCTTGAAAAGAAAAATCCCCAGAGGGAAGTCCTCTAGAAAGAGGAGTACATGCTAGATCTGTTGAAGAACTAGCATTGGCACCCAGGGATCTATCCAAATTCATTGGAATACAAGACCCTAAGGGGTGGAGCATCGGACTGTCCTTACAGGATGGTTGCCGGTACCGCAGGAGGTCGAGACCACCAACAGTTGGTAGCGCATCGTCCATGCTAGGGATCGATTCCAAACTCGGTACCGAGGGAAGCGAGCCTGCTGAAACAAGCATGGAAGGTACCGACAGCGATGCTACTGTGGATAGCGGTACCGAGTTCGGTACCGTATCCGATACGGATAGAGGAAGACCAGTCGGTGACAGCTCTAATGGTACCAAAGAAACCGAGAGCGCCCGACATGGATCATCGGAGCCGTGCCTTCGGTACCTTCCGATGTCGGTACCAAGGCGAGTCGGTACCCAGTCCTCCAGACTGGAGATCGATTCCAGACTCAGCATAAAAGGAAGCGAGTCTATCGATGCACATCTGGAGGGTACTGACGTCGGTACCAGTACTGGGATCTAAACCGATACTGGAAGATCGGTCTGCAGCGTTTCCAACGGGTCCGCAGGTACCGAGGACGCCAGACTATGATCTTTGGTGAGGAGTATTTCATCCAACACCATTGCCAATGCCGGGTATCGGTACCGCTTGAAGCGGATGCCACCACCGAGCATGGCTCAGGTATGTTCGGAGAGGGGTGAACCTCAGGAACAACCTGAAACCCCACTAAGGATTTGGAGTTCGAAGACTCCCACCGGGGTTTTAAAGCCAGTGTGTCCTCGAGGCTAAGGCCAGAGGCATCTCTATGCTGTGCATGAGATCTACCACTCGAGGACTGGCTAGTCTTAACAGACTGTTTTTGGGTTACCTGATCCTGCGAAGAAGAAAGGGTGGTCGGTGCCCTGAAGTTGACTAGGGACCGCGTATCGAGGTGAACTCGATGCTGAAGAGTTCTTCCGACGATACTGTTGCAGGAGGGACACTCCAGTGGATAGTGGTCAGGACTCAAGCAATTTTGTACAGCCACAGTTTGAACATTTCTTAGGGATAGTGGCTGGCGCTTCCATGAAGGAAAGTTATTAGGCCTAGTAGGCCGAAAAAAACGTCAGGCACTAAGAAGGAAAAAAGTATTCCTTAAAAAGGAAAATTTACAAGAAAAATGAACAGAAACACCGGCGGTACCGGTGGCATCGGGGAAGGCAGACGCGACCACAAGAAAACCAAAAAATAAAAGAAGAATTTTCTGCAGTGACAGGAGGACGTCCTGCCGGCTCCGCGGAAAAACGAAAACTGAGGAGAGGCAGTTGGGAAAGGTGGGAAGGCAGCACGCAGGCGTGTTGAGATGCACGCAGGCGTGTTGGGATGCTCCCAAAAGCGTTCTGATTGGACGCTGGGGAGCAATCCCGCGCAGACTCCGTCGGTACCAACGTACCCATATGTGAAGACTCATTCCTGCTTGTTCCTGGAGATAAAAGCAGCACTATAAACACTGCAATGGGCCCCAAAACATCCATACACCTATTTGAAAAGCTGAACAAGTCAAATTACTACAGTACAAATCCCTACGTACAAACTCCATGTTAACAGAACACCTGGCCTTGGTCGCACACTCAGAACACAGACCCTCACCAAGTACAGAATAAGTGACCACAACCTAAAGCAAAAATAAAAATATGTAGACAAAAATTAAAATGAAACCCCAAGAAGCCAGACTCCGCATGCGGTGCCACACCAGATAAGAGATGCAGTTCCCCATACTGTGTGAAATATAAATAGCACAAAGTCCAATCACTAAATTGAAAATAAAATTATTTTTTCTACCTTTGTCTGATGATTTTTGATCATGCTGGTCCCGATCTGAGGTTTCCATTTTCCTCTGTCTTCTGTTAGCTCTTTTTCTATGGTCTATAGTCCATCTGCCATTTCTTGTCTCTCCTTTTGCTTTCTTCATTTTCTTCCATCAGGCTTTTTTCAGTCCCAGTAACTCTCCCCCTAGTATCAGACCCCTTTACAGCCTCCCCTCCCAGTACTAACCCCCTTGCCTTCCCAGTACTGCCACTGGTGTCTATTCTCTTCCAGACCCCCCTCCTTCCCCATCGTCCAGCCCCTTCTAGTTAAAATACCAGCCCAGGTATCAGCGAACTTTCAGTCCCAGTGCCCCCTCCCATGTCAGCTCCCCCTCTCCCCTGTCCATCCGCCTTCCAGTGCCATCCTGGGTGCCATCCCGGGTGTCAGCTCCCTTCCAGCTCCCCCCACCCTCTGTCTGCTCCCTTCCCTCCCCCCCCCCCCCGTCTGCTCCCTTCCCTCCCCCCCCCCGTCTGCTCCCTTCCCGGCCCCCCCCTCGTCTGCTCCCTTCCCTCCCCCCCCCCTCGTCTGCTCCTTTCCCTCCCCCCCCCCTCACCTCACTGATTCATCCATTAAAATCAAATGAAAGCAGCTGCGGGAACATTTCTCCGTTCCCGCGGGTCTGCTTTCAAACTGCTGGGTGGGGGGGGGGGAGCCCAGAGGTCATCGCTTCTGCCACCCTTCCGCTCCTGCTGCTTCCTCCAAAATGAAAGCAGCTCTGTTTCCGCGGCTGCTTTAGTTTTGGAGGAAGCAGCAGCAGCAGCAGATGGGCGGCGGAAGCGATGACCTCGGGCCCCCACCCCCAGGAAGATGGATGCGACCCAGCAGTTTGAAAGCAGAGCCGCGGGGACAGAGAAATGTTCCTGCGGCTGCTTTCATTTGATTTTAATGGATGAATCTGGCTGGACGGCAAGCATTGCGGAACCTGTGTCTTTTGGGGAAACTGATAGGTACGTATGACCTAGATTGGCCACTGTTGGAAACAGGATACTGGGCTTGATGGACCTTGGTCTGACCCAGTATGGCATATCTTATGTTCTTATGTTCTTATGACGGCTTCGGCGGTTCTATCATAGGCAGTTTCTAGGGAGCGGCAAATCAGTGCCACCCCCTAGAAACTGCTGCCTGAGGCCACCGCCTCAGTTGGCCTAATGACAGAACCACCCCTGATTGTGCGTTGTGACTCAGTGCTCCAACGGCAGCTCAGCCTGGTCATGGGTGAAGGCATTGCAATCTGCCATCCAGATGAGCAGGGTCTGCTTAGTGACAGCCTCCCCCAGATGACTGGGGTCATAAGAAACAAAAAGCTGTGACGCTTTGCAGTGAATCTGGTACGCTGCAGGGTAAAGGGCAGAGCCCTTTTGCAGTGCAGTGTATGCAGAATGGCCATCACTTGTCGGCATGGGGCCATGGGAAGAATGTGGGGAGCACCACCTCTTGGATGAGGTGGAATGCGAACACCACCTTCGGAAGGAATTTAAGGTGAGTGCGAAGCACAACCCTATTCTTGTAGAACCTGGTGAAGGGTGACTCAGCTACCAAGGCTAGGAGTTTGCTGAATCTGCAGCCAGAAGTGAATGCCACCAGGAAGTCAACCTTCCAAAATAGGTACCGATAAGAGTTTGAAAGGTGGCTTGGTAAGCTGTGTCAGAACCACATTAAGATCCCATTCTGCCATGGATGGCCGGATGGGAGGCTTAGAGAGCAGCAAGCCCCGCATGAAGCGGGTGATAAGGAGCTGGACAGAAAGAGGCTTGCCCTCTATGGACTGATGATGCGTGGAGAGCGCACTCAGGTGTAACCTAACGGAATTGGACGTCTGGTCTGTGAGAGGTGAAGCAAGTATTGAAGCACCATGCACATCTGGCAGGAGAACAGGTCAAGCTGTTGCTCCATGAACCAAACCAAAAACCTGTGCCACTTGAAGGCATAAGCTCATCTCGTAGAGTGCTTATGAGAGGCTAGGAGGACTTCCTCCACCTCTATGGGGAGGATGAAGGGCGCTAGGGCGACCCATTCAGCTGCCATATCGTGATCAGTAGGGATCCCAGGTTGGGGTGGAGAATCGAGCCCTCCTCCTGGGTGAGTAGTCCTGGGGAACTCCCCAGAGGGACCTGGAGCTCCATTGAGAGGTGGAGCAACAGAGGGAACCAGAGTTGTCTGGGCCACCGTGGAGCCACCAGAATTATGGAAGCCCTGTCCCGTTGGACCTTGAAGAGGGTCCGCCTGATGAGCTGTGTGGAAGGGAAGGCATTCACCATGTCCCTCTGACCATGAGATGAGGAAGGCATCCGCTGCCATCCGGCCCAGGTGCGGTTGGGGTCAACAGAAGCGGGCCAGCTGAGTGTTGGCCGGGCTGGCAAAGAGGTCCAGACTTGGGGTTCCCCATTGTCAGAACAGCTGCGGTGCCACCTTGGAGTCTAGGTGCAACTTGTGTGACTGGAGGACCCTGTTCAGCCTGTCTGCAAGGGCATTGTTCTGGCCTGGAAGGTAGACTGCTCTGAGGAGCATCCCTTGCCTGATTGCGTACTAGCAGAGAGTCACAGCCTCCTGGCAGAGGCATTGAGACCCTGGGCTCCCTTGTTTGTTCAGACAAAACATCGCAACCTGGTTGTCCGTCTGGACTAGCACCAACTGATGTTGCAGGCGGTGTCAGAAAGCCATGAGCGTCAGAAAGATGGCTCTTAGTTCCAGCAGGTTGATCTGCTGCTGACTTTCCTTGAGAGAGCAGACCCCTTGCTTGCACAGTTCTTTGCAATGGGCATCCTATCCCTGCAGGGAGGTGTCTGTCATGAGGACCCTCTGTGGGTTTGGCTGTTGAAAGGACATACCCCTTTACAGATGCTGTATGTTCTGTCACCAACTGAATGATTCTTCTAGTTGACAAGACACAGAGGCCCTGTCCCAGAGCCTGTCCACTGAGAGCAGAGGCATCATTGAGCCGCCCGCATGTGGAGGCGATAGTTGGGGGCCACATGGACTGTGGAGGCCATGTGACCAAGCAGGTGTAACATGGACACAACAACAGGGTGCGACGGTGCTTCGCCTCAGTTGCCAGGGCCCTGAGACAATCCACTCTTTCCAAGGGGAGGAAGGCCTTGGTTTGCAGGGTGTCCAGGCGAGACCCTATGAACTCCAGGTCCTGTGCTGGAGAGGTGGGATATGGAGTGATTTATCACGAACCCCAGGTTTTGTAGCACCTGAATGGTGCGGGCCACGGCTTGCTGCACCTCTGAAGCAGTGTCTCCTTTTATGAGCCAGTCGACCAGGTATGGAAAGATGAAGGCCCCTTGGAGACGGAGGTAGGCAGCCATCACTGCCAGGCATTTGGTGAAGACTCTGGTTGCAGAGGCTAGGCCGAAGGGAAGTACCCTATACTGGTTGCCCCCAACCATGAACCACAGGTACTGCCTGTAACTGGCATCCTTTAGGCCCACGGAACATAGCTAATCTCCCTGCTGGAGGTAGGGCAGCAAAGTTCCAAGGGAGAGTATTTTGAACTTTTCCTGCAAAAGAATTTGTACAGGTTTCTCAGGTCCAGGACAGGCCTTAGGCCCCGTGTCTTTTTTGGGACCAGTAAGTACCTGGAGTAGAACCCCTTCTCCATTGAGTGGGGAGGTATAGGCTTGACAGCCTTGTTCCTGAGAAGGCCTGTAAGTTTCTGCAGGAGCAGGGCCTGGTGCAGGGGAGTCCGAGGGGGCTCTCTTGAGAAAGAAGGAGGAGGCTTCTGATCCAAGTGAAGGAGGTAACCCTCCCTGAACACCTGGAGTGCCCAGGAGTTGGTGGTTATGGTAGCCCACCGGTGGGCAAAAAGGGACAGACGCCCTCCTGTTGCTAGCTGATCCCCATCAGTAGAGAGGCTATGTCTTGGAAGTCAAAACCCCAATCAAGTCTGATGACATCTGTTTGGGGCTTGAGGCCCTTGGGCTTACTTGGGCCCTGGCCTGTTCCCTTGCCCTAGTGACCCTGTAGAGGGGTCTGGGTGGCTGGGTATGGGAGATAGTCCCCATAGGGAAGGGAGGCCTCTTCCCAGGTGCTTTCTTTCTGGGAAGAGCAGAGGTCTTCCTTGAGAGTGGAGTCCTGGTGACATACTCTGTCTCGATTTTAGCCGCCTTGTCCTCCATTGGCTTGCCGAAGAGATTTTCCCGGAGGCAAGGGACGTCGAGTAGTTTCTCCTGGACCCATTGCTTGAGGTCCGATGCCTGGAGCCAGGTCTGGCATCGGGCGATGATACCTGCGATGACCTGCGCTCTGGACTCGAAGCTGTCGTAGGCTGCTTGAGACAGGTACTTTGAGCAGTCCCCAACAGATCTCACAAAGGTCTGTAAGTGCTGGAGGTACTCCCTGTCGAGTGCTGCCGCGAAGCCTCAAAGTTGCTTGGTGAGGTCTCAGAGGAACATGCCAGTATACAGTTGATAGGTCTATATGCGGCATGTTAGTGTATCAAGCCCTGGTAATATTTTCATCTGAAGGCATTGAGGGATGAGAGATTCCTTGCCCGAGGGCACCGATGAGTGGGTCTTCAGGCTCTTTTGTCGGTGCATGGCCGACTTGACCACCACGGAGGTGTGAAGGAGTTGTGCCTTCCGGAACCCTGGACCTCATTGGACCTGGTACATGGTATCCAGCCTGGGGAGTCCTCGGCATCAAAGTCCCTGTGGTCTCGGGGCATGTACCAGCGGAGCCAGGCAGTGACGCCTGTTGCGAGGCAAGGAACGCAGAAATACTGTGTTTCAGCGCCAGCATTCTGGTTTCCTACTCGGGAGTCGCAGCCTTTGACTCAGACGCTGGGGTGACCGGGTTGGGTGTCAAGGAGGAGAGGGAGTCCTCGATAGGACAGGCCTGAGGAGTCCGGGATCCATTGCTGGATACCTCGATGTCGGTCCTGGGTACCTTTTCTGGTTACTCCCGCTTCAACTCTTTGGATGCCCGTCGGGGACCGCACACGGGACTTGCCATTCTTGTCTGCCTCCCAGGACGAGGTCCTCGAGGCCTTCTTCTTCTTACGCTCTCGTTCTAGGGACCCTTGCTCGGAGTGTCTGTGTGCCCGCTTGGGAATCGTGTGGGCCTTACGTGATTCCGAGGATCCATGCGGGGCCTTAGAGTGTGAGGCTACTGGGGATACTGGGGGGTCAAGTCTGCCCTATGGAAGATGTTGTCCTGCTTCTGCTGGTGACTTTGGATGGCTTCTGCAGACATCTTTTTACATAGGGAGTATTGCTCCAGGTCATGGTCGGCACCCAGACAGCGGAGGCAACAATCGTGTGTGTCGGTGAGAGAGATATTTCTGGCGCACCAATCACACTTCTTGAATCCGGTGGCCATTGGGGCAAAAAGGACCCCAGCGAGGTCGAAGACCCTTGATGCGGCCAACAGTTGATAAAGGTGTGAAAGGCGTTGGATGGAAAGCAACTTAACAGGGTTTCAAGGCCCGCTGCCAGGGCAGCGGAGCTCGAAGGCAGGAAAGGAACTGGCACTAGCTGCAAAAAGGCACAAAGTGCATGAAGAAATCAACTTTTTTCGGGGGGAGACAAGCAAATGTCTGTAGGGCTCTGTGGAAAAAGGGAGACTGAGCAAGATGTCACCCTTGGGTGGGAAGGGGACCAGGCATGCATGGTGGCATCTCCCAAAGGCTTTCTTTGAAAGTTGAGGGGGGGGGGGGAGATGCTTCTGTGAGGGCTCTGTTGGCGCCAAAGTCACCCATTTGTGAGGACTGACTTCCTGCTTCTATCTGGAGAAAGGGGAGCATCCAGAGGAGAGAGTGTTGAGATGGTAAGGCCAGACAATCATCCTTTTTCAGGGCAGCATCTGCTGCTGACAGCAGCAAAAAAGATAAAGCCAGATCACTCGCGTCCATGGTTGCAAGGGAGAGATGGGCCTTTTAAGGGTGCATTGAAGCCTATGTCTAAGTAGAGCAGATACCAGAATCCAGCAACAACTCTGCTTTCCGCAGAACAGGTAGCTCTTCTTCAAAGGCAGCATCAGAACTTCCACTGCCATATGTAGTCAGGCAAGGCAGGCCAAAGGCCTGCTAAGTTAATGTGTTAGGCCGCACGCCAAGCCTACGTGGACATAGCCATGCACATAAGGGCAACACAAACAGTCACAGCGGTAGGCATGGAAAAACACAGAAACCGGAAACATTGGCACTGATCCAAATGATGCCTTGCGCGGCCCCCATTTGATTTGGTACCCCAGCAACAGACGAAGTCAGGAGCTCCCACAAACAAGATAAACAGACAGGCTAAGCCTTTGGTACGCACCCCCCAGGGAGCCCAAGGCAGGTAGAAATCATGTCAGACCCAGGGCTACTCCCAGGGTTGCCAGATACAGTCACCTACCTCTAAATAACCTTCTTCAAATCTTCGGGGGACAGCAGAGGAAAGGAGGGAGAGAGGGAGGGGGCACTGAGATTGTGTGAGGCTTGAAGAATCCTTCCAGAACTCCTTTTCCGATCTTTGAGATAAGGGCAGGGAGCTAAACCAATTTGCCTCCTCCTATGGCATTTGAAAACATCATCTATTTTAAGAGCGACCACAGTGGAGCCTTCCGTGTTGCACTCCAGTGAAAAATCCACCCACAAGGATGGTTACTCATGAGTGAAATTTCTTTGAAAGCTGGGGAAAATTGCTCCGCGAGGGCTCCGTCGGCGCCGACGTCACCCATAAGTGAGTGAGGACTGACTTCCTGCTTGGTCCTGGAGAACAATCTTTTCCTTTTTAATCTTCCTTCTATTTTTTCAGATTTTCAGAGCTGAAAACTTGTATTCACTATCTGCTGGAGACAGAGAATTACTGAAGATTCCACTCTAGTAGTTCTGGCTGATATGGCATGATGTCATAAGAAGCCTACAGAGGTTTCCTCTGTCTCCACATCTGGTAGTAGAGGGGCAGAACCCACTTGTCTGGACTGGTCTAGCAGGACGATATGGAAATATATTTGGCTTTTGAGCTGGTCTGACAACTCTGTGACAAAGCTGTGTATCGTCCTGCAAAATTCTGCAATCTGGGCCCTACATCTGGCCAGCTGACTACTCCTCCTTATGTTTAGAGACCCACCACATCACTTTCAAGCAAAACCTGAAGACCCATCTGTTTTCCCTGGCATTTGACCTTCCCTCCCCTTTCGTGTGATTTTCTTGCTTTTCCCATCGTTTCTACCCTGGATTATGTGTCCTTCTGTCTCGTCTTATCTCTTCTCTCCCTTCTTCTTTCCTGTCAAAGAATTGTAACTTCTTTTCCTATTTCCGCTGGCCCCTGGCCTTGACTTTCTTTTGTTTTTTGAAAATTGTACACCGCCTTGATTTCTGTAGAAAGGCGGTTTTATCAAATTTAATAAACAAACATACTGTGCAATGACTGGGAATCCCTCCTCTGGGACTGTGAATGCTACAGCATCTCCAGCCACCCCAAGAAGAGAGTTCCAGGCATTGCACAACAGCCTAATATTAGTTAGATTTAGGGCCAAGATTGCAGAGTTCCAGAAGGAGGAACTGTTGTGAGGCTAACCAAGCTGAAAGGGGATTCAAAATGGATGGGGGGTATGGGAAGGGTAAGCCCCAGGAAAAGGCAAATAAAGATTCATGGCACCACAGTCCAAAAGAGGCTGGGCCAGATTTACCTAGAAGTCCCTAGAGTAAGAGTAAACTAAAAAAAATGTATTTACCTCCTAAGATTTTTTTTTCTATTATGGTGAAATTAGACCTTATCTGCTAATTGTCTTTCTTCGAGTCCCTCCAGTCCAGGTGTGGATTATGCTCGCCTGCCATCAGATGGAGACTGAGAACCACTGGTTTTGATTTTGAAGTCATGGTATAAAGAGTCCTGAGCAGCCTCATTCTCACCAGTATTTCTGTAACAAAGCAGACTCTGCCACAAAAGATTATTAAATGTTCAGCCAGTACATATAAAGAGTTCTCAGCATACTCACTGGCAAAGCTTTCTTGCTCCACAGAGCATCAAGAATAGGAGACATAGAATGTTTCCAAGTTTGGAAAAGAAACTGATGATGTAGCATGGTCTTAGAATTAACTGAGAGCCTAACCTGAATGTGAAGGATACACTACATTACTTACTGGCTTCACAGGCCCAGTATATTTCCTGCCTTGTAAGGTGAAGACTGAAGCAAAGACAATATAGGCCGGTCTGGACTGGATTGGAGTGACTCGGGGAAAGACAATTAGCAGGTCTAATTTCACCTTCCTAATTATCCCTCCAGTCCAGTCCAGACACATGGGATGTAACAAAGCAGTATCCAACAATGGGGAGGGAAATAAACAGCCCTGTGTGACGTCTTGATGAGTATCTCCTCCTGAGCAGGAGCCGTCACACTAGTAAAACCTGAAGATGCCAAAAGATACTCTGGAGCCAGGTTCAGCTGTCGAAGCCACGCCCTCCCTGGTGGTATCTACTATAAGGCTTGCAGGCGCCAGTGGAACGCCATGTCTTGACAACCAACAGACTCCGGAAGCAATTATAGACAACACTACAAGGCAAAGTCCAGAAGAGACATACCTGTCCCCTTGAAGAACCCCTGCCGAAATAGCGAGTGTACACAATATACAGCAACTGTAAAGAGATCTGACTGGCAGACCTTGAAGAGAAATAGTAAGGACAGACCTAAAACCACTTCCAAAAGAGTGAAATGCAAAGATTCAAGGGCGCCAAACCTTTCCGAGAATATAAGCACACCTGACCACCATATCCCAGAGAGAAAATCTCGGGTTCCTAAAAAGTAGCAGAGAGCAGGACTATCCACCCCTGCACTCTATCCTCTTTTCGGTTTTGTTTTGTTTTTTTTACACCAAGAAAGGGAGGATTTGAATCCAGGCATTCAGGAAAGAGGCCCAGGCATTCACCATATCCCTCAAACGTCGAAAGAGAAAGAGAGATAGACCGAGCCCAGATCTGCCCTAACTGCAGCTATATAAGTTATCTTCAAATGACTAACTAGCAGACTGCTGAGCCAAAGAAGGCATGTCCTGGTCTCATCCAGGGAGATCATGAACTGCAAACGAGAGTGGACCAAGATAAGAATAGGGATTTACGACTTCTGGCCAGTTCCAAATAACCCAGGTCGTGTGACCCCCATTTCCCCAGGTGCCGAGCCCACATGGGCTTCACACCTTGTTGAAAATACCTAGCAGCCCCCGGACACTAAGACTCAAAGGCAAAATCCCAGAAAACCTCCAGGAGAAAGCATAGCCCAGAGGTGGCTCCACAAGGGCCTTCGAACACCAGTACAACTGAGTGAAATACCCACAGAACCTGAAGGCTCTCGCCCTCCCAGGCTGACTATCCCCTAACTTGAAATCACTATGGCTGAATGGTTAGGGCTGAAGAAATATAGGTGTTAAGACAACCCCATGGGCAAGCATCACATGAACCTCCAACCTGAGAATCCTACCTCCTGGGCCTTCACTGATAGCGACAAGAGAACGCTCAGGAACTTCGATGGCCCGAGGTCGCTGAGACCACTCGCCCCAAACATCTTTGGCATCCCATCAAGATATGTAGAATGGGTTGAGCAATGTCCTCAAAAGTGAAACCTATCCCCACCATACCAAACATTGCGGTCTCAACAAGGAAGGTCTTGGGCTGCACCGTAAAACCACGTCCGCCTACCAGCACTCTAGTTGCACACCTGGGAAATAAAGAAGACCATAGACTCCTGTAGCCCCAAATCTCTCCCACAGAAGAAAGACAGAGACATACACAAGGCCCTACATGTCCCAGAATAAGCCCACAGGTGAGCCTTGACCACCTGTTCAAAACTGTCTTTCAGATGATGTAGATAATTGGCCTATTTTTTTTTCTTTTCGTGAAAACAAGCAGAGAAGCTTAAAATAGCCAGCCTGTCTGTCCCATAAGGAAGATCAAGCTGTAGGGCTCCACACGGTGCTTTGCTCTGGACACTCATTCACTATGCTATAGCTTAGGAATGCCGGTACTGCCCTCGGCATGATAGAAGGCCTGCTTTCTTATCTGCAGTTGTTATGATTGACTGGACAGACTGATGTGTTGACTGCCTTCATTCGACTGAGAGCTCTCATGAGCTGAGACTGTCTGTTACGTGTAAGCAACTCTAAGTGAGCTCTAACATGCTATGTCAAGATAAGACATCTGTAATGAACAGGCTGTAAGCCCCTAAGAGCAGGGACTGTCCTTTACATACCTGCGCTCTACGATGAACACGCTCCGAAATATTATTCCAATGACAAGTAGAAAATTAGTAAAACCACCCCAGCTCTTCCGAAGGGATGGGCTTCACCTTAACCGGGATGGAACCAGGCTGCTGGCATTAACCTTTAAAAAGGAGATAAAGCAGCTTTTAAACTAGATAACAGGGGAAAGCTGACAGTCGCCCAAGAGCGCATGGTTTGGAAGAATGTATCCTTGAAGGATACTACCAAAAGCAGAGAGGTTCCAAAAAAGAGTAAAGTAGCCCAAATGCCCTCGAGTATGGAGCAGACAGAGCTTAAAGATCCCAAATTACCCATGTCTACCAATAGCCAAATTAATATGAATATAAAACAGTCTCTAAAATGCTTGTATGCAAATGATAGAAGTCTAAGAAATAAGATGGGAGAGTTAGAATATATAGCACTAAATGAGAGGTTAGATATGATTGGAATAACAGAGACATGGTGGAAGGAAAATAACCAGTGGGACACTGTGATACCTGGGTACAAACTATATCGTAATGATAGAGCTGATCAAATTGGTGGAGGGATTGCGCTCTATGTTAGAGAGGGCATTGAGTCAGAAAGGATTAAAGTTTTGCAGGAAACAAAATTTGATGTAGAATCTCTATGGATTGAAATTCCATGTAAAAAGGGGAAGGAAATGGCAGTGGGGGTGTACTATCGACCGCCTGGCCAGAATGAAGAAATGGAAGATGACATGCTCAAAGAAATCAAGGAAGCTAACAAAAGTTACAGCTCGGTAATAATAATGGGTGATTTCAATTACCCCGGTATCGACTGGGTCAGTGTCACGGCAGGACATGCCAGGGAGATCAAGTTACTAGATGACATAAATGACTGCTTCTTGGAGCAGCTGGTTCATGAACCGACCAGAGGGGAAGTGTGACAATGCAGAGGTTGCAGAACCTGAAAATGAAGGTTTAAAACACTTTTTCTCTCCAGAAGCTGTCAGTGAAACTGGGCAGGAAGGGGTTAAGGATACAGCCCTGAAAGCTGTGCTACACAGGAAAGTGGAAAGAGAGCCACACCCTAGCTTGAAGCAAACCCAGGGAGCTGACGTGGGAGGAAAAGGGGCGGAGTCACACCCGATAGGGCAGCTTGCTTCACTTAACCAGGAAGCCACTGCCAGTAGGGAGAAAGAGTTGCAGAGGAGAAAGAAGGAGAGGGAGTACGAGAACAGACCGGAGAACAGAAACAAGTCCGAGAGCAGGACTGGGACCAGGAGAGAGTCCGAGAGAAAGACTACAGAGACCAAGAGAGAGTCTGGGAAGCAGAGACAAAGGGAGCCAAGGAGAGAGGCCAGGCTTCAGAGGAACCTTCCAAGGAGGAACTACTTGGAGCTCATTAGCCAAGGAAAGCAGGTCAGAGACTATTTAAAACTCCAGGGGAGAAGGTCAGATACCTTGCCTGTAAGGGAGAGAAATAGCTCTCAGGAATCTTCTCTCAGGAATGAAAGATTGGGCAGAGAGACGGTCCCTTTCAATAAGCTAAAGAAAGTTGCTTGTCACAGACAACGTTATAGAAGCTCTAGCTCTGAGTGTAGCCCAGGTGCCTATCAGCATGCTCTTGATTACAAGCAGCACAGACACGGGCAGGAGCTAGGCTCTGACGAAGACGCTGTAATACAAGATTTAGTGAAACAGTATCACAGGAAATGTTTACCTCCCTGCCAGAGAACACAGTCTAGGCATTCCAGAAATCAGGTGAGCCCTTTTTATAAGCTTTTAAAAGGTGCTGATAACTTAGAGCCTGTAGATGTGCCTAGGTATGTTAAGGAGAACAAAAGAAGACAGCTTAAGAATTTAATTAAGCAATGGCAGTCTGTAGACTCTCTTAACCAAAGCCTCAAAGATATATCAGACCCAGAAGAGATGTTAATTGATCCACCTTCATCAGTTAGCAGTGATTCGCCTATGGAATGTGGGATCTGTTATAAGGATTGAAGTTACACTAAGTGAATCCTATAAGAGGAGAGAAGCTGTATCAAAAGCTTATATGAGAAGTGCTGAGAAGCCTATTTGAATGAATCTGAGTTTCATTGAGAAAGGCAGCCTTCTGCCGTGGGAAACTCAGATGTAATTATTGCACCTGTGAAGTAAAGCTCAACGCTGGAGAATGTCCTATGTTTAAAGAGAGCATACTAGTGCAATGTTTAATGGAAGAAATCAAGGCTTGTATTGGAAGCTAATGGAAGTTAATTGCTGAACTTTGTACTTTGAATTGTACCTGAGAAGCATCAGGATTTTCATGGACTTTTTATTTGACACAATTGAGTACCACTACTTTTTGTTTGTGCCTGGGGATGTAGTGCTCCAAATTCCTGTGTGTGGAAATAAAGTTATTATTGGAACTCACAGAAGGCCTTCGCTCTGTTACTTGGCCCACAACTACAATGGACACCAGACAGCAGCACTTAGGTATATAAATTTGCTTTCCTCTTTGCCCCACATGCTAACCCCTCATAGGCAGCTGCCTATACCTACGCCAGAGGGCGCTGCAGTGTGACAGAAGCCATATTAGACCTAGTCCTTAGTGGAACACCAGATCTAGTGCAAGAGATAAGGGTGTTGGGGCCACTTGGCAATAGTGATCATAGCATGATCGCCTTTGATTTAATTAGTGGAGGAGGGACAGTAAGGAAATCCACAGTACTACCTTTTAACTTTCGAAAGGGAGACTATGATAAAATGAGGAAAATAGTTAAGAAAAAACTAAAAGGAGCAGTTGCAAAGGTTAAAGACTTACATCAAGCTTGGGTGTTGAAAAATACTATCTTGGAAGCCCAGACCAGCTGTATTCCACGCTTTAAGAAAAGTGGAAGGAAGTCCAAAAAACTGCCAGCATGGTTTAAAGGTGAGGTCAGAGAGGCTGTTGTTGCCAAAAAAGCATCTTTCAGGAAATGAAAAAAAGAGCCAAACGACGAAACCTGGAAAAAGCACAAGCACTGGCAGGTCAAATGCAAAGCATTGATAAAGAAGGCAAAGGGAGAATTTGAGAAGAAGGTTGCTGCGGAAGCAAAAACGCGGAATAAAGATTTTTTTCAAGTACATTCGTAGCAAAAAACCTGTGAGAGAGTAGGTTGAACCATTAGATGATAGAGGAGTTAAAGGGGCACTAAGAGGCGACAAGGAGATAGCGGAGAGACTGAATGAATTCTTTGCTTCAGTCTTTACTGAGAAAGATGTAGGGATGTTACCCATGACTGATGTGGTATTTAAAGGTGCGGAAGAATTGAAGGAAATATCAATACATTGGGAAGATGTATTATAACTATTAGATAAACTGAAGAGTAGCAAATCACCTGGGCCGGATGGTATACATCCAAGGGTATTGAAAGAACTGAAATATGAGATTGCAGACCTGCTATTAGTAATCTGTGAACTATCATTTAAATCATCTCTAATACCTGAAGACTGGAGGATCACCAATGTAACACCAATTTTTAAAAAGGGTTCCAGGGGTGATACGGGAAACTACAGACCGGTGAGCCTCACTTCAGTACCGGGAAAAATGGTAGAAACCATCATAAAGAATAAAATTACTCAGCATGTAGATAGTCATGGCCTAATGGGAGACAGCCAACATGGCTTTAGACAAGGAAGATCTTGTCTTACTAATCTGTTATGTTTTTTTGAAAGTGTGAATAAACAGGTGGACAAAGGTGAGTCGGTTGATATAGTGCATCTGGACTTTCAGAAAGCCTTTGACAAGGTCCCTCATCGGAGACATTTGGCAAAACTAAAGAGTCATGGGATAGGAGGCAGTGTACTACTGTGGATCAAGAACTGGTTAAAAGATATAAAGCAGAGGGTTGGGCTAAATGGCCAATTTTCCCAATGGAGAAAGGTGAACAGTGGTGTACCCCAGGGATCTGTGCTGGGTCCGCTGCTTTTTGATTTATTCATAAATGACCTGGAAAGTGGAATAACGAGTGAGGTTATCAAATTTGCAGATGATACAAAACTATTTAAAGTTGTTAAAACCCAAGAGCATTGTGGAAAATTGCAAGAGGATCTTGATAAATTGGAAGACTGGGCATCAAAATTGCAGATGAAATTTAATGTGAACAAGTGCAAAGTTATGCACCTAGGGAAGAACAACCCAAACTATGGTTACACAATGCAAGGTTCCACATTAGGAACCACCACCCAGGAAAAAGATTTAGGCGTCATTGTGCATAACATGTTAAAACCCTCGGCCCAGTGTGCAGCGGCAGCCAAGAGAGCAAATAGAATGCTAGGTATGATAAGGAAAGGAATGGAAAATAAAACAAAAGATATTATAATGCCTCTATACCGTTCCATGGTGAGACCGCACCTTGAATATTGTGTGCAATTCTGGTCGCCGTATCTTAAAAAGGATACAGCGTTATTAGAAAAGGTTCAGAGAAGAGCCACCAAAATGGTTAAGGGGATGGAAGGATACTCCTATGAAGAAAGGCTAAAAAGGTTAGGGCTCTAACCTCGAAAAGAGACGGCTGAGGGGAGATATGATAGAAGTCTATAAATTAATGAACGGAGTGGAACGGGTAAACGTAGATCGATTGTTTACGTTATCAGAATATAGAAAGACTAGGGGACATGCAATGAAGCTACAGGGTAAACTATTTAAGACTAATAAAAGAAAATATTTTTTCACTCAACGTGTAATCAAACTCTGGAATTTGTTACCCGAGGATGTAGTAAAGGCTGTTAGTGTAGCTGGGTTTAAAAAAGGTTTGGGCAAGTTCCTGGAGGAAAGGTCCATAAACCATTATTAAGAAGGGACCCAGGATATCAATGCTTGACCCATTACAAGCATTGCAGAACCTGTGTCTTTTGGGGAAACAGTTAGGTACGTACAACCTAGATTGGCCACTGTTGGAAACAGGATACTGGGCTTGATGGACCTTGGTCTGACCCAGTATGGCATCTCTTATGTTCTTATGACTAGAAAGCCATAGGTACCACCTCCTATAGGCTACACCTAACCAGCTGATGAACTAGCAAACCAAAGTACATGAGACGGTCGCTGGATACGAATCTGGAGATCCATTCTGTCTGGTCTTTTATTTTAACCTTTAATCCTCCAGCGAAAACTTGGCCTAACTAAATACCTTTCCTCAAAAAGACAAGTATTAGCTAATGAGCTATCAAACCTACCATATCCTGAGTTGCAAGAAGATAAGAACAGCTGCTTCAGGAGAAGCCACCAATTGGCCAGAGTCCAAAACAAAAATAGTTAATGCCAGCACAGGTGCTAAGCATAGCCCAGGAAACTGGGAAGGCAAAGAATACCCTCTTTGGCACATGAGCAACCAGCAGAGCAAGCAGCGCAAACCTGCCCGGCATACTCAGCACCGTCGCAACTCACCTGCAGTGTCTGACACAGCTGGCATTTCATACTCAAAGTCACAAAGACCCGAGATGCAGGAAGCAAGCAAGCTCACTTATGGTCAAAACAATTTGAGCCATGCCAAGCCTGTCAGATGCTGGTCTCTCTCCGCACCTTTCACTGGAAAATCCTTACAGGAATAAATTGCGTCAAGAAAACCAAATAACCCCAAGACAACCATGGAAGACACACCCCTGCTGCCTGCTACCACCATATCAATTCTGGGAGAATAAAGAGACCAATTCGTAAAATTGCAGAAACTAAGCACACTAGGGCTAAGCAGAATCATGACCAAACTGGAAACGAAATAGGAAAAATACAACCCCCTACACACAGGCTGAGGATGGGAACAGCAGCCTACAAAGATATCCTTGCCACGAATAGGATCTTACCTCATAAGAACGACAAAGTGGACGGTCCCCTACCAAACGATCCTCTGTTGAATGCCAACCAACTGCCCCACTATAAGAGGAATCAGGTTATCCAAATAGGCGGGTGCTGTGTCCCTCTCCATCCTGTGTCTCAACGAGCCAAAAACTGCAACCCTGATGAGCAGTTGACTGTACAAACCAACATTAGCCATTACCAATAACAAGAGAGCCCATAAAACAGGTTAAAAGCAGAGAACTGTATTCATTTGACAGTTTCTCCTTTTTTTTGTTTTACAAAATGAGTCTGGACCAGTACCTGAAGTGACAATATGATAAGGTGCAGAACTTAGGCAAAGACTGCTGATAGCAGCCTGCTACACACTGCCATGGCTAAGGTGTACTGCTATGAGAGGGCCAAAGAAGCCCAACAAAGGCTCTCTTGAGGTGAAGAGTTTGCTTACAGAAAAGCCCCAGGAGGTTCAAAACGCGCATTTTTTTTTTTTTTTATCACCATGTTAAACAACCTGTGGGAAAAAGATGCCTTGCTGGCTCACACAGGACGAAAAAGAGTTCCTGAAGGAGCTGTGCACTGAACAACTGAGAACCTGTTCCTTGGTCCCAGACTGGAGCTTACAATGATTCTATCCCTGGGCCAAAAAACACCAAACCAAAGTAGCGAAGTGAGAAAACTAGAAACTAAATGACAAAGATCAAACAGAACCCCCCCAGTTACCTAAAGGCTCCACACACACGAAAGCAGGCATGCTTGCTATTGCTCAATCACTGCCAGCAAGTGAAAATAGCTTGGAAAAAAACTACCACACGCCACAGTACTGAAACTGTTTTGTGTCTCACATGGATTAATGAGGGCCTGTGGAGTAAAAACAGCGGCGGTTCCCGCTGAAACTTGCAAAGTCACCGAGGACAAAATGGACAAAGACCCTTACAGGCTGGGAAACCTGGTAACTTACTGAAAGCCGGTCACGAAAAACTTATGCTATTACAAAGGAAATACTCACTGCCAGCAGTTTACGGCAAACTACCCGTCAGAGCAAGCTCCAAGGCAAGACACTTGTTCACCAGGCTTTTGTTCCCCCCAGCGCCATAGTACAAAATTCAATGTGCCGTGCGAGTACACAGTCGCTCCCCCCCACCCCCTGATTGCACGTGAAAGATGGCGAGAGCTTTGAGTATTCTAGCACTAGTGGCCTCAACCGACTCCACACTTAAGAGGATGTCAACCAGCATCAAGTTCCCCCCTCCCTCCATCCGTGCCAAAGGCAACTAGCAGGAACAAACCAAACAATATAAGTACAGTGCGATCGTAAAGTACCTCCACAGTGAGCACTGTATATGCAAAGGCAGCCCGCTGAGGAAAAGAGAATGTAGCTGCTTGAGCTGATGAGGACTGCTGTCCCCACTACCATGAGCACGATTTAAAGACAAAACAGGGCCACCCCTTTTTTTTTTTTCAAAGTACCAAGGCATCAGCCACACAAGACTTGCTCATCTGATCCACAGCCAGGGAGCATTTGCCTGAGCTGCTTCGATCTCAGAGCTCAAGGAAGCATTGCACCAAAATGCCTGTTGCCAATAAGGGCCGCTGCTTCAGCAGTGCTACGCTACCAAGCATTCCGGACTGCACAGGTTTAGCACACTTCTTTTTGCTAGAGACTGAGAAATAATGGTGAGAGTGAGGCTGCTCAGGACCCATACTATGACATCAAAATCAAACTAGTGGTTCTCAGTCTCCATCTGCTGGCAAGCGAGCATAACTGACACGATAAGGAAATTTCATCTCATCTCACAAAGTTAAGAACCAGAGTCTTGCATGCTGTTCTTTTCTCCAAAATAGAGAAAGCAATAATTAAATGACAAACACATCTTAAAATTGCCTAAAAATAAAGCAACAAGAAATTCAAAATAAACTAAAAGGAAGTGGTCCAGGAGCTAACATATTAAGGAAGAATTCTCAGATGTTCCTAGCACTGGCTAAAGACTATAAAAGTACTAACTAAAGACCAGATTCAGGCAGGACTGTTTCTTGTTTTATCTCAAGGAAAAACGCCTTAGAGAACTGAGAAACTATGAGAGAGCTGGACTTAGGTTCAATTCTTATGTTCTTAGCAAGAGGGCACAAAATTGGTAGAGTTTCCTAAGGTTTCTTTTGTGGGGTCATATACTGCTGCATGTGATTATTTAAGAAATAATGTCAAATGAAGGACAGAACTCTTGGTTAAAAGGAGCTGACAGTACAAAGGAATTAAGAAAACATAGCCCAAACTGCGGGTCATTAATATAGCTATAAATAAGTCCATTATTAAAAGAGTTAAACCACTACCAATTATTCTCAAATTAATTTTTGAATATCGGATAGGAGTTTTTTAAAAAAAAATTTTTTAAGACAAATCTCATGTTAACAAATGAGGTCCTGCTATGTTGTTTATTACAGGCACTATATGTCAGAATGCTGAATTCCAGTTCTATCATTTTGCTTGTATATCCTCAGATATAAAGCTCTATCTTTATCTTAACTTACTGGGGGGCAGACGGTAGGTAGTCATTTTCTTCGTCACCTCTGAATATCTGCATTTTACCATAGTATAAAGGATTTCCCACAGACTGGAAAATGGACAGCTTTGCTTTCTGAAACGGAGCACCACTTTCGCATTCAAACGTGTAATCTTCTTTCATATCCTATAGGACAAGCAAAGAAAAGATGATGAAACCTCTTTAAACCTAGAGAGCAGAAAAAAAAATCTCCTCATCCCTCATTCACAACTACCAGGGATTTTTCCCCCTATTTTATATTTTCTCCCAACTTAAATTTATTCCAATCATTGCATGGACTTTCCTCAGCAAGAGGCCTGGCACCTGGGCTCCTTCTGGAACCCTATGATGGACCTTAAAACCAGTGTCACTACAGTTCAATGACTGACTTTAATCCTCAGCCCTGTCTACCTGAGGAGCAGAAGACCTGAACTGGGAATTGAACCAGGTCCTTCTGCACAGTCACTAAGCAAACAGGGCCCGCCTGCTCCCTCAGTCTTATATAAAAGCTTGGGAGACCAAGTTTATAAGGAGATGAAGGTTGGAATGTGCAGCCAATTATCCAGTTGTCTTCGGAGAACACCTGTTACAGATAAGTAACTGCTTTCTCTCATGACAAACAGGATGAATCGGCCACACCAGTGGCAATTTCTAGCAAAACCTTTTTTTTTCCCTTGAAAGCAATGAGGTAACAGTTTGCCTACAGGCAATGTAGCATATGTTTATGTGTAAATTCCATTTTGCTTTGTTTTTTAATTTTAGAAAGACAAACCAAAATAAAAATGGGTCCTAGAGACTTCCACCTAATCTACTATTCCATCAGGAGTTGGTGTCTAAATAGTAATAGGATGTAGATCACGAATGATACATTGCAGCCTTTTAATTCTCAACAGGAGCTGACCTCAGAAGCCACCAGTGCTGCTTTGGCTGTACTGAAAAGAAGGTTCAAGGTTCAATTTATTTGATTAACTATCAAAATAATAACTAAGCGGTTTATAATGTAAAAATAAAAATATAAGTAGCATAAAAACTAAATAAAAATAAATAAAGATACAATAAAAACAACCGACAAAAGAAAAGAGAAACAAGATTAAAGCGTGAGTAGGCTAAGGTGGTTAATTGAGTCTTGAAGGGCTAGAAAAGGGGACTGTTACTTCTGGAGAGAGATCTGCAATTGTGAGTATATACTTCTGGGAATTTTCTGAAAGGAATTCTTTCTATTAAAGTTAATTAATCTGTGAACCCACTATTTTTTGTTAAATCAGTCAGGGCCTAGTAGCAGCAGTTTAAGTTTAAATTTAAAACACAGAAGAGAGCTTTCTGGTTAAATTTGGAACCCAGCAGAGAGCTGTAGTTTAAATTTAATAGTCACTCAGGGACTAGTATCAGCAAAGTACTTTTAGTTTACATTTAAAACACAGAACAGAGCTTTCTGGTTAAATTTAGAACCCAGTAGAGAGCTTGTAGTTTAAATTTCATAATAAGTTAGAGCCTAGCAGCAGCAAAAAGCTATAATTTAAATCAAATAAGAATATAGCTTACCTCAGCAGCACAGGACAGGGTACTGTGTAGCAGCCCTCTTTTAATAAGTGTTTTTATTAAAATATTTTTTCACTCAACGTGTAATCAAACTCTGGAATTTGTTACCGGAGGATGTAGTAAAGGCTGCTAGTGTAGCTGGGTTTAAAAAAGGTTTGGACAAGTTCCTGGAGGAAAGGTCCATAAACCATTATTAAGAAGGGACCCAGGATATCAATGCTTGACCCAGTACAAGCATTGCGGAACCTGTGCCTTTTGGGGAAACTGCTAGGTACATATGACCTAGATTGGCCACTGTTGGAAACAGGATACTGGGCTTGATGGACCTTGGTCTGACCCAGTATGGCATATCTTATGTTCTTAATTGGTTAGTGCAAGTCCTCCTCTCCTGGCTGGCCACAGCAGTGAAAATCCTATGAATTTAAACAGGACATACAACTAAAAAAGAAATGTGTTTTCAGAGTTTTTAAAACAGGATGACACGCACCTCCTAATTAGGCAAAGGCAATATAGCCATGAACACATGAGCATGTTGAACTAGTGAAAGCACTGAAAGCATAATTACTCTCCTATAACAAGTGTTCTCCAGGGGCAGCAGGACTCAGTCCTCACATATGGGTGACATTGGCGCTGACAGAGCCCGCGTGGAGCATTTCCCCAGATTTCAAAGAAAGCCTTTAGGAATGCTATCACGTATGCATGGTCCCCTTCCCACTCAAGGGTGCCATCTTGCTCAGTCAGATGATACAGCTAGGACGGCAATAAAACTAAAAGAAGGTAGAGAAGCAACTCCTGGGGAAGGAGGGAGGGTTGTGAGGACTGATTCCTGCTGTCCCTGGAGAACACCTGTTACAGGTGAGTAACTACGCTTTCTCAAGGAACAATCAGAAGTCAGTCCTCACATATGGGATTCCCTAGCTCCAGGCTGCTGAGGACCGAACCAGGACAGCACGAACAGTGACGAGTCGGATAGCCGTGACAGAAGGCGAGTCCCCAATGAGAAACTCTGCAAGCCCTAACGTCCAGCGACACTATCACTGCGGTAGCCTGAACACAGAAGGGTTGGAGGGCAGGAGTTGCCTATACCCTGAGAATATTACAGCCTGGCCAAAGGCACTGTCCCTGCAGGACTCGCTCTCCAGGCAGTAGTGAGCTGCGAACGTATGAACGGAAGACCATGTGGCGGCCTTGCAAATTTCCGTCACCAGCAGAGAGGAGGAGGTTGCCACCGAAATGTTCTTTATAATGGTTTCTGCCATTTTGCCCAGTACTGACATCAGGCTCACCAGTCTGTAGTTTCCCAAATTCCCCTGGAATTCTTTTTAAAAATTGCCGTTACATTGGCCATTTGCCAAACTTCAAGTTTACAGATGATTTTAATAATAATTCACAGATTACTAATAGCAGGTCTGCAATCTGTTATTTCACTTCTTTTAATTCCCTTGGATATATATATTCCGCTCCAGGTGATTTGCTACTCTTTCATTAATCAAATAGTTTTAATACATCTTCCTGGTTTATGGATATTTCTTTCAATTCTTCCGATGCATTACCTTTAAATACCATTTCAGTCATGGGTAACTTCCTTACATTTTCTTCAGTAAAGACCTAAGATGACCTGGAGTGGAGGAGTGGCCTAGTGGTTGGGGCAATGTACTTCAGGCCGGAAGGTTGGGGGTTCAAATCCCACTAAAGGACAGCAACCTTGGGCCGGAAGGACTGGGGTTTCTAGTCCCACAGGTGCTCCCTGTGGTCTTGGGCAAGCCACTTAACCCGCCATAGCCCATGTTCCCTGTAAAGCACAGTTACTTACCTGTAACAGGTGATCTCTGGGAACAGCAGGAATTAGTCCTCACATATGGGTACGTCGGTACCGACGGAGCCCGTGCGGGAAAGCTCCCCAGCTTCTTAGAATAGAAGCTTTTGGGACCTCCCACTGCACATGCGCACTGCCTTCCCGCCTTCCTGAACAGCTCTCCTCAGTTTCGAGTTTATAGCTGAGTCAACAGAGAGAGGACAGGAAGATAGATAGATAAAAGATACAACTCCTAGGGAGGTGGGTGGGTGGCGAGGACTAATTCCTGCTGTTCCCAGAGATCACCTGTTACAGGTAAGTAACTGTGCTATCTCCAGGAACAAGCAGGAATAAGTCCTCACATATGGGGACTCCCTAGCTTAGATGCATGGGATCCCCTGTAAAGGTTCGCCATCTTCGTATGGATCTCAGGCATCCATTCTGGGAAGGTGGGCAGAGTTGTTTAGGAATGGAACAGGTGCTTGAGGACAGCCTGGCCAAACAAGGCATCCCGGCGGGAGTCCTTGTCCAAACAGTAATGGGCTGTGAAGGTATGAACCGAGGCCCAGGTAGCGGCTCGACAGATCTGATCTATGGAAACAGAGTGCAGATGAGCCATAGAAGTTGCCATGGCCCTCACATTGTGAGCAGTGACATGGCCTTCCTGAGATATGTTTTTTCTCTGGTAAGCTAAAGAAATTCACTGAGCAATCCAATTGGTAAGTTTACGCTTGGAGACTTGAAGTCCCATATGGGATTGATCTACGGCCACAAAAAGTTGAGAAGACTTTCGATGTGGCTGAGTCCTATTAAGATAAAAAGCGAGAGCTCTTTTACAATCCAGAGTATGAAGGTTCCTCTCTGCATTGGATGCATGAGGAGCTGGAAAAAAGACAGGTAGATATACCTCTTGATTAAGATGAAAAGGCGAGACCACTTTAGGCATAAAGTGGGGATTCGTCCTAAGGACCACCTTATCATGATGAAATCTTGTGTAAGGTGGATTAGCCACTAAAGCCTGCAGCTCACTGATGCGGCGAGCCGAAGTGACTGCAATGAGGAAGATGACCTTCCAGGAAAGAAATTTCAAGGAGGTGGAAAACATTGGCTCAAAAGGTGGCTTCATAAGTTGACCGAGCACTAGATTCAAATCCCATGCGACCGGGGGTGGTCTGATGGGAGGTTTAGTGAGAGTCAGGCCTCTCATGAATCTTGCAACAAGAGGATGAGAGGAGATAGGTTGTCCATTTATATGTTTCAAGGATGCTGCAATAGCACTTAAATGGACTCTTACCGAATTCGTCTTGAGGCCTGCATTGGATAGATGCAGGAGATAATCAAGAAGAGAATTCAAAGGAAGTGCCAGAGGGTCAAGACCCTGCTGAGCACACCAAATGGAAAAACGTTTCCATTTGAAAGCGTAGGAACGCCTGGTAGAGGGTTTCCTAGAGGCAGAAAGGATATCTTTCACTGGTTGGGAAAGATGAAAGTCTTGAAGGCTTAAGCCTTCAGTACCAAGCACTGAGGTGAAGGGATTGGGGTTTGGGTGCCACAAAGTCCCTCCTCCTGAGACAGGAGGTCTGGCGCAGCTCCCAGATCCAAGTAGGATCCCTGGGAGAGCTGTAGAAGTAGAGGGAACCACACTTGGCGTGGCCAGCGTGGAGCTATGAGGATCATAGTTCCATGATCCCTCTGGAGTTTGAACAGAGTCTTGGGAATCAAAGGAATGGGTGGAAAGGCATATAGGAATGCCTGACTCCAATTCAGGAGAAAGGCGTCCGTAGCCTGAGCTCCCTGACACGGAGTTCTGGAACAGAACCGGGGAAGTTTGGCATTCCACGGACTTGCAAAGAGGTCTATGTCCGGGGTCCCCCATTCCTGAAAGATTCGGTTTATTTGGTCCAAATGTAGGGACCATTCGTGTGGCAGCAGAACTCGACTGAGCCTGTCTGCCCGAGAGTTTTGAACTCCTGGGAGATACACTGCTAGCAGGTGAATCTGATGCTCTCTGGCGAAGGCCCATAGTCTTAGAGCTTCGTTGCAAAGCGACAGAGAGCCCGTCCCTCCTTGTTTGTTTATGTAAAACATGGCCACCTGATTGTCCGTCTGAACTAGGACAGTGAGGTTGGCTAGGAGGGAGTGGAAGACCTTGAGGGCAAGGTAAATTGCTCGCAGTTCCAGAAGATTGATATGAAGGGTGGTCTCCTGTAGAGACCAAGTGCCCTGAGTGGAGAGAGTTTGCAGATGGGCTCCCCACCCTGTTTGGGAGGCATCTGTTGTGAGGGTTGCTTGGGGTAGCAATGGTTGAAATGGAGCCCCCAACAACAGATTATTGGTGGAAGTCCACCAGTGGAGGGACCATAACAGACGATCGGAGGTTTGTTTTTGGTCTGAGAGCGCTCCTGACGCCTGAGTCCTCTGAGTGGGCAGGGTCCTTTGAGCTGCTCTCATATGAAGACGATCATAGGGCACCACATGCACTGTGGAGTCCATATGACCAAGTAGGCATAGCATTTCCCTGTCTGAAAAGTGAGTGCTGGAATGAGCTTGGGAGGCCAAACTCAGGAGGCGCTGGCCTCGTACCTGTGGTATGTAGGCCCTTGCAGTGATGGTGTCCAAATGGGCCCCTATGAATACTAGAGAATGATTAGGGATGAGTTGGGACTTGGGAATGATTACTACCAGTCCCAGATACTGCAAAATTCTCCTTGTGTGGTCCAGGGAAATCTGGGCCTGTGACTGAGGTTGGAGCTCGGATGAGCCAGTCGTCGAGATATGGGAAGACAAAGATTCCCATTGCCTCTTAGAAATGCGGCTACGACTGCCATGCATTTTGTGATACTCTTGGAGCAGAGGCTAGACCGAAGGGGAGTACTCTGTATTGGAAATGTTTTCCCTGAAACAGAAAGCGAAGATACTTTCTGTGGGGATGGATGGATGAGTATATGTGTATAACGCATCCTGTAGGTCTAGAGAACAAAGCCAGTCCTGACCCTGGAGGTAAGGAAGGGAGAATGCCGAGAGACAGCATTTTGAATTTCTCCTTGAAGAGAAATTTGTTCAATTCTCTCAGATCTAGGATTGGTCTGAATCCCCCTGTCTTCTTTGGAATGAGAAAATAAGGGAGTAGAAAACCGGACCCTTGTTGAGGAAGAGAAACCTCTTCTATGGCCCCTTGGGCAAGAAGAGAGGAAACCTCTTGACCCAACAGGGTTAGGAGAGAGGTGGGAGAATTGAATGGTCTCACCATATGATGGGGAGGAAGGCTGGAGAAATGAAGTTTGTAACCCTCTCCGAATGATAGAGAGGGTCCATTGTTTCTGTTGTGATTTGTTCCCATCTGGGAGCAAAGTGAACCAACCTTCCGGGTATGGTGAGAGGTTCTGGTTGTGTTAGAACCAGAAGTGGCAAGTTCCCTAGGAGCAAGTCAAAACCCCTGAGGGGTTGGAGCCTGCTGAGCTACAGTAGCTGCTGCAGGCTTAGCTCGTGCTTCATACTAGCCTGGAAAATTTTCCTACCAAAAGAGTCCAAAGTCTTACATTCCCGTCCTGGAGGGGTGGAAGAGTGCCTTTTGGTACTCCTAATCTTCTTCATTGCAGACTTCACCACAATAGAGTGGTGGGGCAATTTGAGTCTTTTGGAAACGCGAGAAGGAGGGACCCTATACATGGTGTCCAACCTACGGGAATAAGGAGACAAAGTCAAAGGATTTTCCCAGAAAATCCATCAGTTGTTCTTGAAGGATTTCATGGATAGGCAGGGTAACTGCCTCCTTAGGGGCCTTTGAGTATCCCCAAAATATCCAGTTTTTTGGATCTGGGTTCCTTTTCAGAGGAGTGGTAATAGAAAGGGCTGTAGCCATATCTAAAACAAAGTCCTGGAAGGACAAATCCTCTGGAGGGACATTCTCCTTTTAGGAGAAGAGGGCTCCTCAGGTAAGTTGAGTGAAACTCAGCAGAATCATCAGAGGAGTGAAAATCCCTCAGAGGAATCGGTGCTTTCCTCTAACGCACGATACGCGTACCGATCGGTATCGATATCGGGCGTATCGGGTATGGAACCGGTAATGGAGCGAAAGCCCATACGGTACCGACTTGCGTTTAGAGGTGGACGGCCTCGATACCGGCATGGCGGGACGATACCGGTAATCGGGCCCGGAACCGCTGAAAGCGGAACCGATGGCGTTGCAGCTTTAATGAAGCCATGACGGCCTGCTGCATGGACTGTACAGTATCGCCCATGGACGCCATAGCTGCCTGGATGTCGGTACCGAGTGACCCGGTACCCCAGAGCAGGCTACAGGTGATCTGTCGAGGCCGTAGCATCGATATCACCTGAGACCCCTGAATTGGCGTTTTTGGAAGTTGGACTTCCCCGCCGGGGTTGTTTGGCTGGGGCAGGGTCCTCAAGTTCTAAGCTAAGAGCCTCTCGATGCTTTGAAGGAGATTTGCTCTTTGAGGACTTGCCCACAGAAGGTTTGGTTACCTGAGATCCATCCGGAGAAGAAGACCTGGATGACTGTGATGCTGTATTCTCTGAAGCACATGGAATTTGTTGGCCCGGTTCTGTTCTGCAGCCCACGTTTAGACATGTGGGAGCAATATGGTCAGTCCGGTATGGAATGGTCATGCCACAAACATTTCATACACCATTCATGGGTGTCTGTGACTGAAATAACAGCATTACATTTGGTACACTTCTTAAATCCAGGGGCTGGCTTCTCCATGAGGAGAAATTTGAGTAGGCCGATAGGCCTCTCTGAAGTGACCAAAAAGCTAAAAAATAAGAAAAAAGAATTATAAATTTTTAAATAAATAAAGAAAAGACCGTCTATACCGGTATCGGTATGGGTAAGGCAGGTACGCGGTCTAAAGAAACAAAAAAAATAACAATTTCTTCAGCGGTGACAGGAACACGACCTGCTGGCTCCGCGGAAAAGAGAAAACTGAGGAGAGCTGTTCAGGAGCGGGAAGGCAGTGCGCATGTGCAGTGGGAGGTCCCAAAAGCTTCTATTCTAAGAAGCTGGGGAGCTTTCCCGCACGGGCTCCGTCGGTACCGACGTACCCATATGTGAGGACTTATTCCTGCTTGTTCCTGGAGATAATAGTTATCTCCAAGTTACAATGCCCTGTTCAATGTAATTTCAGTTTGTTCAATGTAAACCGCACTGATGCAGAATAGCACGGTATATAAGAGAATGTAAATAAATAAATAAGCAAAGAATTCATTCAGTCTCTGCTATGGCCTTGTACCCTCTTAGTGCCCTCTATTATCTAATAGACCAACTGACTCTCTCACAGGTTATTTGCTACGAATGTACTTGAAAAAGGTTTTTTATGCATTTTTGCTTCCACAGCAAGCTTTTTTTCAAATTTGCTTTGCCTGCCTTATCAATGCCTTGCATCTAACTTGCCAGTGCTTATGTTGTTTCCAATTTTCATCATTTGGTTCCTTTTCCCATTGCCTGAAAGATGCTTTTTTGGCTACAATAGCCTCTCTGACCTCACCTTTAAACTTTGCTGGCAGTTTTTTGGACTTCCTTCAACTTTTCTTAAAGTGTGGAATACAGTTGGTCTGTGCTTCCAAGATAGTATTTTTAAACACCACCCATGCTTGATGTAAAGCTTTAACCTTTGCAGCTGCTCCTTTTAGTTTTTTAAACTATTTTCCTCAATTTATCATAGTTTCCTTGCCTTCCTTCCTCCATTTATTAAATAAAACAGATCAAGCTATGATCACTATTACCAAGTGGCCCCAACACCCTTATCTCTTGCACCAGATCCGGTGTTCCACTAAGGACTAGGTCCAAAATGGCTTCCCTCTTGTCTATTCATGAACCAGCTGCTCCAAGAAGCAGTCATTTATTTCATCTATAAACGTTATCTCCCTAGCATGATCTGCTGTGACACTGAGCCAGTCGATACCGGGGTAATTGAAATCACCCATTATTATTACTGTTTGTAACTTTTGTTAGCCTCCCTGATGTGCTTGAGCATTTCATCATCCATTTGCTTATTCTGGCCATCACCTTCCCGTTTATATGTGGAATTTCAATCCATAGAGATTCTAAAATGTATTTTGTTTCCTGCAAAACGTTAATCCTATGTAACTCAATGCCCTCTCTAACAGAGTGCAACACCTCCACCAATTTAATCTACTCTAACATTGCGATATAATTTGAACCCAGGGATCTCTGTACCTTTTCTAATTCTGCTATATTCTTTCTAAGATATGACGACCAGAACTGCACACAATATTCGAGGTGTGCTCACACCATGGAGGGATACAGAGGCATTATAATATAACGTAGTTACTCACCTGTAACAGGTGCTCTCCAGGGACAGCAGGAATCAGACTCACTTATGGGTGCCCATGGAGCCCGCAAGGAAGCACCTCTCCAGCTTTCAAAGAAAGCCTTTGGGAGATGGCACCACACATGCGTGGTCCATTCCACCCAAGGGTGCGATCTTGCTCAGTCAGATGACATAGCTAGGAAGGCATAAAAATAAAATAAGGTGAAGAAGGCAACGCCAAGGGGAGGAGGGAGGGTTGTGAGGACTGATTCCTGCTGTCCCTGGAGAACACCTATTACAGCTGAGTAACTATACTTTCTCCAGGAACAAGCAGGAAGTCAATCCTCACATATGGGACTCCCTAGCTCCAGGATGCCGGTAACTGAACCACGACAGCACCAGCGGCGACTATGGCAAAGTAGCCGCGAGTTGCAGAAGATGAGCACCGACTGAGAGACTCTGCAAGACCCTAGTGTCCACAGGGTCCATCACTCTGGTAGCCTGAGGGCCGGAGTACTACCTGGCCAAAGGCACCGTCCTGACGGGACTTGCTCTCCAGGCAGTAGTGAGCAGCGAACGTGTGAACTGAAGACCATGTGGTGGCCTTGCAGATCTCCGTCACTGGCATTGAGTGCAGGTTCGCCACCAAAGCGCTGTGATCTGATGCTCCAGGGAGAGTCCAGCCTGCTCATAGGTGAGGGCAATACAGTCCACCACCCAAATGGACAGAGTTTGCTTAGTCACTAGAAGCCCCAGCCTACTGGGGTTGTTTGAAACAAAAAGTTAATAAGCTTTGCGGTTGCCCTCTGTCCATTGAAGATAGAAAGACAGAGCTCTTTTACAATCCAAAGTATGGAGTACGGTCTTCTCCCGACCTGTATGGGCTGGGGGAAGAAGGTGGGGAAGACCACCTCCTAATTGAGGTGTAAAGGGGATATCACCTTCAGGAGGAATTTGGGGTGCTTGCGGAGCACCACTCTGTTCTTGTAGAACCTTGTATAAGGAAGCTCTGCCACCAGAGGTTGGAGCTCGCTTACTCTGCGAGTGGATGTAAGAGCTACCAGGAAGACGACTTTCCAGAAAAGATACCACAGGTGGCAAGTGGCCAGAGGCTCAAATGGCAGTCTAGTGAGCTGCGAGAGCACCATGTTAAGGTCCCACTCTGCCGTCGGGGGGCGGATGGGGAAGGGGGTTTAGATAGCAAGAGGCCCTAGAGGAATCATCAGGGGCTGAACTGAGGGGGGTTTTCCCTCAGTGAGGTGGTGGTGCGCTGCAATTGCGCTTAGGTGCACTCTGAGTTGAACTTCAGTCTGGCCTGCAACAAATGGAGCAGGTACTGGAGCACCACTTGCACGGGGGCAGGAGAATGAGTTCTCCTGCCTCTCTGAGCACCACAATGAGAATCGGTGCCACTTAAAGGCGTACACTCGTTTCATGGAGGGCTTGTGGGAGGCCAACAAGACCTCCTCTACCTCTCGCAGGAGGTTATAGGGAGCCAGAGCAACTCTTTCAGCAGCCATGCTGTTAATGTCAGGGACCCCAAGTTGGGGTATAGAACATAGCTCTCCTCCTGAGACAGAAGGTCCGGTGCACAGCCTAGTGGGCCTGGGAGTGCCGCCAACAATTCGAGCAGTAGTGGGAACCAGGGCTGCCTGGGACATCTGGGGCAATTAGTATCAGTGATGCCTCCTTGCGCTGGACCTTGAAGAGGGTCCTGGTGACCAGTGGGGTCAGCGGGAAGGTGTAGAGGACTTCCATCCACAGTAATGCATTTGCCACTACTTTCGATGGGTGCAGTTGCAGTGAGCAAAAGCAGGGCAGCTCCGTGTTGCCTAGGCTAGCAAAGAGGCCTATCAGGGGCAAACCCCAGAGACGGAAGAGCCGAGAGGCTACTCTAGGGTTCAAACGCCACTCATGCAGCTGAAGGACTCTGCTCAGTCTGTCTGCCAGGGCATTGTCCTGGCCCAGGAGGTAGATTGCCTGGAGAAGCATGCCGTTGCGAGTCACATAGGAGCATAGGGCTACCGCCTTCTGGCAGAGGAAATATGACCCCGTGCTCCCTTGCTTGTTGACACAGAATATTGCAACCTGATTGTCTGTCTGGATCAGTACAGTCTGGTACCACAACCGATGGCGAAATGCCCGAAGGGCCAGGGAAATCACCCTGAGTTCCAGGAGTCTGATCTGTAGCTGAGATTCCACCTGGGACCAGCAGCCCTATGTGCAAAGATCCTCGCAATGGGCTCCCCAACTGAGGAGTGAGGTGTCCGAGGTCAGGACTCTTGGGGGGGGGGGTGGTCTGGAAGGGCATCTTGGCCTGAAGGTGGCAGGAGCGCTGCCACTAATTGAGGGACTCTGCTAGCCGGTGGGTTACTCTGACTCCCGTAGTCTCCCAGTGGCTTGGGTCCAACTGAGAGCATAGGCACCACTGAGCTGCCGCATGTGTAAGCGGGCTAGTGGGGTCACATGGACGTGAAGGCCATAAGGCCCAGCAGGCAGAGGCAGTGGGCCGGGACTGACTGCCGGCGCTGCGCTTGAGCTGCTAGCTCCTTGAGGTGTTCTGCCCTCTCTCTGGGAAGAAAGTCCTTGGCCTGCAGAGTGTCTCTCTGAGCCCCTATGAACTCCAGGCTTTGGGCTGGGGTCAGGTGAGACTTGGGGTGGTTCATGATGAACCACAGGTGCTGCAGTAAGAGAGTAGCATACCCTGTGGTCTGGTGTGCCTCTATGGCAGTGCTGTATCTTATGAGCCAGTCAACCAGGTAGGGGAAGATGAAGACCCCTTGTAGACAGAGGTGGACTGCGATCACTGCTAGGCATTTGGTGAACACCCTTGGTAAGGACGACAGTCAGAAGGCAGTACCTTGTATGGGTAGTGCCCTCCTCCTTAGGTACTGCCTATGGGAGGGATGGATTAGGATGTGTGTGTAAGCATCCTTTAGGTCCAAGGAGCAAAGCCAGTCTCCCTGGTGGAGGTAAGGCAGTAATGTTCCCAGAGACAGCATCATGAACTTCTCCCACACAAGAAATTTGTTCAAGTTTCGCAGGTCTAGGTTGGGCCTGAGGTCTCCAGTCCTTTTTGGGCCAAGAAAGTACCTGGAATAGAAACCCTTGCCCCAGAGGTGCTTGGGTATCAGCTCTACTGCCTTGTTCTTGAGGAGACTTGCGAGCTCTGTTAGGAGCAAGGTCTGGAGAAGGAGAGGCTTCAGTGGCTCTCCTGGGAAGAATTCTGAGGTGCCTGCTGTAGGTGGAGGTGGTAACCCTCCCTGACCACCTGCAGTATCCAGAGGTCTGTTGTGACTGAGGCCCACCTGTGAGTGAAGAGTGCCAGGCACCCCCCTGTGGGCTGAAGGCGGCCTCCTGGGGGAGAAAGGGCCATGCCCTGGGAGTCAAAAGCTTGCCCCTGGACTGGGCCGGAGCTGGAATCTGGGGCTTAGGGTTTTTGGCCTTCTGGGTCCCGTGCCCTTGTCTTTTGGGCTGGATACCCTGCAGAGGCCCTAGGTAGCCTTGGTATTCTTGGGTATGAGACGGCTTCCTTCTTTCTTGGGGAAAAAAGGTTTTTCCCCCCAGAGATTTTCTGTGGGGAGGCCCCGAGGTCTTTTTTGGAGAGCATTTATCGAGTCACAAACTCTTTCGATCTCAGCAGCCTTATCAGACATAGGTTTGCCAAAAAGATTCTCCCCAGTACAGGGGACTTCAAGTAGTTTGTCCTGGATCCACTGTTCAAGGTCAGACAATTACAACCAGGCTTGGCATCAGTCCCCAATGCCAGCAGCCACGACTCGCCGAAGACTCGAAGCAGTTATAAGCCGCTCGAGAGAGGAGCTTTGAGCAGTCCTGTACTGCCAAAGTCAGGGTCTTGAACCGCTGGAGCAATTCCTCATCGAAGCCTGCTGAGAACCCAGCAAGCTCCGTGGCTAGTGCCTTGAGATACATGCAGACGTAGAGCTCATAGGTCTGGACTCTGCACCCTAGCATCGAGCCCTGGAAACATTTGTGCCCAAGGGCATCCAGGGTTCAAGCCTCCGTACATGGGGAACGGAGGAGTGGATCTTCTGGCTCTTCAGTTTGTGCATGGTCGACTCGACAACCATCAAGTTACGTGGTAACTGGGATTTGTATTATTTGATTATAATAGTGCGGTATATAAGAAATGCAAATAAATAAATAAATAAATAAATTTGTGAAACTCTGGGCTCTTGCAGACGCAGTACATCGTGTCGAGCCGGTGTCTGACAATGGGCACTGATGCCGGTGTTTCACACATCTGGAAGAGCAGTCGCTTGAGGATCGGTTGCACTGGCCTCGGTCTGGACCAAGTGCGCCTTAGTCATATCAGGCCACATCCTCAGCGGAGACCAGTGTTGAGGCGCCGGTGGAGACAGGTCCAAGGGGACATCTCGGTGTCTCCGGGTGTCTGGTGAAGCCTCATCTTTGGTCTCCCACTCGGAATCGAACGGTAACGAGGATTCAGAGGGCCTGCGACTCCGTTGGTTGAAGCCCGTGCCCAGGGGGCCGGAGGCCTGTTGAGGACTTGAGGCCTGAGTTGTGGACACTAGCCAGTGAGGACTAGATTCCCGAAGAATGGGACCGAGACTTCGACCGGCACCAAGGGCTTATCAAGGCCAGCGGCACTCAATGCTCAGCTCGATAACCGGTGACCGCTTTGCAGTTGAGGGATTGGTCATCAGGGCGGATGAGCCAAGCAAACTGGCCATCATTGCCTGCTGCAGGGCCAGGATAGAAGTGATGTTCTGCTCCAAGGCCGCCATTCTGGTCTCCATGACAGAAGGCTCTGCAGCTTTCGGCACGGGCACCGACGGCTTCAGGCCAGACACCGAAACTCCAGAGAGTGTGTCCTCGATAACCACCATGGCCTCAAGCACCCTTGGCCTAAGGGTCCCTTTTGGAAAGCTTGGCCAGGCATTTCTCAGACTCCGGGTTTCTCCGGTGCGATTTACCGGGTTTCTGCGGACTAACCTCCGGGACCTTTGAGGACTTCTTTTTCTTCCACTCCTGCTCCAAGGTCCTCTCGGAGGACTCAAAGGTGCCCGGGTATCTCGGAATGTGCTTGCCTTGGAACTCGGTGCAGAGTCAGACCTCGGGAAAACTTTCTCCTGCATTTCCAACCTCTTTTTGTTGGGTTTTGCTGACATGGCCTGGCAAAGGTCACAATTGGAACTGTAGTGGTCTGGTCCCAGGCAACGCAAGCAGAAGTCATGGATGTCGGTAAAGAACATGGTTTGACTGCAGCGATCACATTTTTTGAACCTATCGGGGGGACATGGTGGGATGCACCCAGACGGGGTCGACGAACCCTGGGTGAAAAAGGGCACAAAGTATCAGTTGAGGGAACCTCAAGGGAAAAAAGGGAAAAAGGACAAGCCCAAGGACAACGTCAAAGACGCCGGCTCGGGGCGGGAAAAGGAAGCAGTACATTAACCGGAAAGCTATACTGAATTACTAAGTTTTAAGCCATTTTTCCGGGGACACTGGACGTGCGTCCATTGTGCCCCACTGAAAAACTGAGCAAGATGGCACCCTTAGGCAGGAAGGGGACCGCACATGCATGGTGGCATCTCCCAAAGGCTTTCTTTGAAAGCTGGGGAGATGCTTCCAGGCGGGCTCCATTGGCACAGATGTCACCCATATGTGAGGGATGACTTTGTGCTTGTTCCTGGAGAACCTTTGTTTTATTCTCCATTCCTTTCCTTATGATTCCTAGCAATCTTTTTGCTTCCTTGGCTGCTGCTGCAGACTGGACAGGGTTTCAACGTATTATCCACAAAGATGCCCAAATCCTTTTCCTGGGTGGTGATTCCTAATGTGGAACCTTGCATTGTTAACTGTAGCTTGGGTTGTTCTTCCCTAAGTGCATTAGATTTCATCAGCCATTTGGACACTCAGTCTGCCAGTTTCTCAAGGTCCTCTTGCAATTTTTTTTTACAATCCTCTTGTGTTTAACAACTTTGAATAATTTTGTGTCATCTGCAAATTTGATCACCTCTCTTGTTATTCCCATTTCCAGGCCATTTATGAAGATGTCAAAAAGCAGCAGGCTCAGCACAGATCCCTGGGGTACTCCACTATGCACCTTTCGTCATTGAGAAAATGGACTATGTAGACCTATTCTCCGTTTTCTATCTTTTAACCAGTTCCCAATCCACAATAGCACAGTGCCTCCAAACCTATAACTTTTTAATTTCCTCAAGAGTTTCTCATGAGAGACTTTGTCAAAGGCTTTCAAAAAATGCAGATACACTATTATCAACTGTCTCATCTTTATCTACCTGTTTATTCACATCATCAAAAAATATAGCAGATTAGTAGACTTTCCTTGGTTAAATTCATGTTGGCTTTGTCCCATTAAACCATGACTATCTACATGTTCAGTTATTTTTTTTTCTTTATAATGGTTTATACCATTTTGACCAGGTACTGACTTCAGACTCACTGGTCTGTAGTTTCCCAGATCACATCTGGAACCCTTTTTAAAAATTGGTGTTATGTTTGCCACACTCGAGTCTTCAGGTACTACAGATGATTTTATTGATAGTTCACAGATTACTAATCATAGGTCTGCAATCGATTTTTAAGTTCTTTCAGCACCTTAATAAGTATAACATCTGGTCCAGGTGATTTGCTACTCTTTAGTTTATCAAATTGCTGTACTATATCTTCCAGGTTTATAGAGATTTGTTTCAATTCACCCAATACATCACCTTTGAATATCATTTGTGGCATGGATAACTTCCCTACGTCTTCAGTAAAGATCGAAGCAAAGAATTAATTCAGTCTCTTCGCTATAGCCTTTACTGCTCCTTATAACCCTCTATCATCTAATGGTACAAACTGACTCTCTCACAGGTGTTTTTTTTTTTTTTGCTATGAATGTAGTTGAAAAATTTTTTATTATTATTTTTTCCTTCCATGGCAAGCTTCTTTTCAAATTCTCTCTTTGTCTGCCTTATCAGTGCCTTGTATCTAACCTGCCGTTACTTGTGTTTCCTGTTTTCATCATTTGGCTCCTTTTTCTATTTTCTGAAAGATGCTTTGTGGGTTAAATAGTCTCTCTGACCTCATCTTTAAACCATGCAGGCAACTGTTTGGCCTTCCTTACACCTTTGTCAAAGCGTAGAATATATCCGGTCTGGGCTTCCATGATAGTACTTTTAACAACGTCCGGGCTTGATGTAAACCTTTAACCTTTGCAGCTGCTCCTTTATTTTTTTCTTAACCATTTTCCTCATTTTATCATAGTCTCCCTTTTGAAATGGTATTAATGATAACAATTGGGAGGAACTGAAGCAAATCTCAGTGATCCTGGAGGATATAATGGGCCAAAACGACAAACTAAAGAGCAACAAATAACCTGGATCAGATGATATCATCCTAAAATGCTGAAACGTTTTAAAAACACTACAGAAACTATTAGTAATCTGTAAATTATCATTAAAATTATCTACAGTAGTTGAAGATTGGATGAGGTCAATGTAATGCCAATTTTTAAACAGGATTCCAGGGGCGATCTGGGAAATTACATATCTGTGAGCCTGATGCTAGTGCTGGCAAAATAGTAGAAACTATTATAAAGAACAAAATTACTGAATACACAGATTAGTAGGCATTAATTGGACAGAGTCAGTATGGGATTTAGCCAAGGTATGAATAAACATGTGGCTAAAGGTGAGCCAGTTGATAAAATATAACTGGATTTTCAGAAAGCATTTGACAAAATACCCCATGAAAGACTTCTGAGGAAATTAGAAAGCCAAGGGATAGAAGACAATGGCCTGTGGTGGACTGGGGATTGGTTAAAAGACAGAAAAGAGAGAGTGGGGTTAATGGCCAATTTTTTCAATAGAGGACGGTGAACAGTAGACTATCTCAGTGATCTGTATGGGTATCGTCGGTACCGACGGAGCCTGCACGGGAACACTCCCCAGCATCCAATAGGAACACTTTTGGGAGCATCCCACAGCGCCTGCGTGCTGCCTTCCTGCCTTTTCCACTGTCCCTCTTCAGTTGAGTTTATAGCTGAGACAAAGAGAGGGAGAGGGAGAAAGATAGAGAGACAACTCCTAGGGGAGGTGGGTGGGTTGTGAAGACTAAATTCCTGCTGTTCCCGGAGATCACCTGTTACAGGTGAGTAACTACACTATCTCCAGGAACAAGCAGGAATGTAGTCTTCACATATGGGGACTCCCTAGCTGAAGATGCCAGGGGGATGGCCCCAGGAAGCTGCAACCCATTGTGAGATGGGCCATGCTTTCTCCTATGGATCTCTGGCATCCCACCAGGGATGGTGGGTAGGAGTTGAATTAAGTCTGAAAGAGATGTTGAAGAACAACCTGGCCAAACAAGGCATCCTGGCGGGAGTCCTTGTCTAAGCAGTAGTGGGCTGTAAAGGTATGTACCGAAGCCCAAGTGTCTGCTCGACAGATGTCGTTGATAGATACAGAGTGAAGGTTAGCCACAGAGGCTGCCATGGCTCTCACATTGTGAGCTGTGACATGGCCTTCAAGAGGAAGACCCTTAATCTCATAGGCAAAGGATATGCATTGTGCAATCCAGTTAGACAGAGTTCTTTTGGAAACTGGAAGTCCCAAATGACTAGAATCAAAAGCAATGAAGAGTTGAGAAGACTTTCGATGTTGCTGTATTCTTTGTAGGTAAAAAGCTAAAGCTCTTTTACAGTCCAAGGTATGAAGGTTCCTTTCTGCATTGGAGGCATGAGGCCTCGGAAAGAATACAGGAAGGTAAACTGCCTTTGGCATAAAGTGTGGATGAGTCCTAAGAACAACCTTATCATGGCGAAATCTGGTATAAGGAGGATCAGCCACTAGAGCTTGCAACTCACTAATGCGGCGTGCGGAGGTGATTACAATTAGGAAGATGACTTTCCAGGAAAGGAATTTCAGAGATGTAGTGGCTGAAGGCTCAAAGGGCAGTTTCCTGAGCTGCCTGAGAACAAGATTCAAATCCCATGCCACCGGTGGAGCTCTAATGGGAGGTTTTGTTAATAGAAGACCTCTCATAAATCTTGTTATAAGTGGATGAGAGGAAATAGGTTGTCCATTTAGAGGCTTGTAGGAAGCTGCAATAGCACTAAGATGGACTATTACTGAATTGGTCTTAAGACCAGCATATGATAAATGAAGGAGGTACTCTAGTACCGATTCCAGAGGTATCGCAAGGGGGTTAAGTCCCTTTTGAGAACACCATATGGTAAACCGTTTCCACTTAAAGGCGTATGATAGTCTTGTGGAAGGTTTTCTAGAAGCCTGTAGGATATCTTTTATCCTTTCAGTCCCCAGGCCCTGAGATGCAGGGACTGGGGATTCGGGTGCCATAGCATTCAGTTCTCTTGGGAGAGAAGATCTGGAGCACACCCCAACTCCCGAGGTGCAGCTTGAGAGAGATGTAGAAGCAGAGGATACCACGTTTGCCGTAGCCAACGTGGAGCTATGAGAATCATACAACATCTGTCTCTCTGAAGCTTGAATAGTGTTTTGGGGGTGAGGGGATTGGGTGGGAAGGCATAGAGGAAGTCTTGACCCCCAGTGAAGGAGGAAGGCATCCCTTGCCTGACAATCTCGAGCCGGAATCCTGGAACAGAACCGGGGAAGTCTGGCATTCAGTGGACTTGCAAAGAGGTCTATGTCTGGGGTTCCCCAGATTTGAAATATTTGGGCAACCTGGCCAGAGTGGAGAGACCATTCGTGTGGCAAGCAGCACTCGGCTGAGTTTGTCTGCCCAAAGGTTTTGAATGTCTGCAAGATATACCACGAGGAGGTAAATTTGATGCTCTCTGGCGAGAGTCCATAGTCGTAAAGCTTGTTGCATAATGACAGAGAGCCGGTTCCGCCCTGCTTGTTCACGTAGAACATGGCTACTTGATTGTCCGTCTGTACTAGGACTGTCTTGTAGCTGAGCTGGGCTTGGAATACTTGAAGAGCAAGGAAGATTGCTCTGAGTTACAGGAGGTTTATGTGAAGACAAGCCTCCTGTGGAGTCCAGGTACCCTGGGTAGAGAGATCGTGCAGGTGGGCCCCCCCCATCCCACCTGTGATGCATCTGTTGTTAGAGTGGTCTGGAATAGGGGTTGCTGGAAAGGAGACCCCACCAGAAGGTTCTCCAGTGATTGCCACCATTGGAGGGACGAAACAAGACATTGTGAGTTTGTTATTTTGTCCAACAGGTGATCTGTGGCCTGTGTCCACTGAGTGGATAGGGTCCACTGGACTGCTTGCATGTGGAGGCGGGCATAGGGAACCACATGTACAGTGGATGTCATATGACCCAATAGCTGGAGCATTTCTTGAGCAGTCAGGTAAGTCTTCACTGCTGCTTGGGAAGCTAGCTGCACTATGCGCAGACAGCGGGGCTGTGAAAAGAAAGCCCTTGACTGTCTAGTATCTAGGCGAGCTCCTATGAATTCTAGGGACTGAGTGGGAGCAAGATGGCATTTTGGTAAGTTTATGACCAATCCCACATATAGAAGGATTTGCATTGTGCGAGACAGAGCATAGCTGGCTTCTGGAGCTGTGCGAGCTCGAATGAGCCAGTCGTCTAAGTAAGGGAAGACGAATATCTCTAGAGTTCGCAGGAATGCAGCTACTACCGCAATGCATTTTGTGAATACTCTTGGTGCGGAAGAACTTTGTATTGGAAATGTTTTCCCTGGAAAAGGAACCGTAGGAATTTCCTGTGATCTGGATGGATGAGAATATGAGTATATGCATCCCTTAGATATAGAGAACAAAGCCAATCCTGACTTTGAAGGTATGGCAGAAGAGTTCCTAGAGAGATCATTTTGAATTTCTCTCGGAACAGATATTTGTTCAATTCTCTGAGGTCTAAAATGGGTCTGTGTCCTCCTGTTTTCTTTGGGATAAGAAAATAGGGGGAGTAGAACCCTGCACCCTGTTGTAGAATGGGTACTTCTTCTATTGCTCCTTAAGCAAGGAGTGTTGTGACATCCTGACCTAAGAGAATGTTGACAGGGGTCTGAGAATTGAACTGTCTTATGATTGTAGGAGGGGGCATGCTGTGAAAATGAAGCTTGTACACCTCTCGTACAATGGACAGAGTCCAATTTTCTGTTGTTATTTGGTGCCATCTGTTGGCAAAATGACACAACCTGCCAGGGATGGCTAGGGGTTCAGGACCGTTCAGGGGCAGGAAGGCTAAGTTCTCTAGGTAAAAGTCAAAACCCCTGAGGAGGCTGAGCCTGTGGAGCTGGCTGAGCTCTCGGCCCTTTTGGCTTCTTTTGTTGTCTAGTTTGTTGCTGTTGAACCTTTTCGGCAGCCTGAACTGGACCGTGCCCTTGCTGGGCATAAGAAGGATAAAACTTCCTTTTTCTTTTTTGCTGAAAAAGGTTTTCTTTATAAGATTTCTTTTTGGCTGGGTTGGCTGTAGATTTTGACAATCTATCCAGGGTGATAGTCAGTATCTATTTCATTAGCCTTTTCCTGCCAGAGATTTTCTCCTGTGCAAGGGATACTTCCCAATTTATCTTGTACCCAAAGTTCCAATTCGGATGCCTGAAGCCAGGCGATCAGACGTGCACCAATGGCAATAGCAGAGGTTCTGCTGATGCATTCAGTCAAAGGCTGTACGGTTTACAAACTTGGAAACATTCAAAGCAGTCAAAGGCTGTACGGTTTACAAACTTGCAAACATCCTGAGCATGTCTGACGAGATTAAGAAAGTCTTGTCGTTTATCATCAGGAAGAAGGGGGCTCATAAGCTCCAAGTCTCCTGTGACCTCTTTGAGGAACATTCCCATATATAGGATATAGGAGCTGATCCTGGTTGAGAGCATGGAAGCATCGACACCCAAAGGCATCGAGAGTCCTGCACTCACAGCCTGGAGGATTGGAAGCATGTCTCTTTGCACTCTTCATCCTACGCATAAGCCGATTTCACTACCATTGAATGGTGTGGTAACTGAGTTTTTTGGAAGCCAGGACAAGGTGGAACTCGATATATTGTATCGAGCCTCCAAGAGTGCGGAGATGTGGTTAAAGGTGTTTCCCACATCCTCAGCATAAGATCATGTAGGATCTGATGAATAGGCAGAGTAGCTGCTTCCTTGGGAGCCTTAGGGTATTGAAGGATTTCTAATTCCTGTGCCCTAGGTTCCTTTTCAGGAGTTACCGTGATTGCAAGGCCTCGAGCCACATCACGAATAAAATCCTGAAAAGACATGTCCTCTGGAGGAGACATTCTGTGTTGGGGAGAAGAAGATGGTTCCTCCGGAAGAAGTACTCTGGTATCGGCAGAGTCATTAGAATCATTGGAATCGGAAGATTCAAAATATCTCTGATCCCAGTGTTCATGCAGAGCATGGTACCAGTATCGATCAAAGTCGGTATCGAGGTGTCTCAGTACCGATCTGTCGGTGTCGGAGATAGACTCAAGACTCGGCATGGGGGGTATACCCACTGAGGCCGGTGCCGTCGGTACTGGTGCCTGTTGAACCGCCTGTACCGGTCTCAACGGTATCGAAGCCGTGAGAAGACCTGCCAGACTGTGTTCGATGGCGAGAAACCTTTGATCTATCGACGCTGCCGATGCTTCGGTGTCGGTACCGGTAGAAGCGGCTGGAACCCAAGAGCATGGCACCAGTATTTCTGCCGAGGTGGAGGCCTCGAGAACATCCCTGCTTCAGGTTAGGCAATGCGTGGGAAATCATCAGGTGATGATTTCCCGCGCATTGCCTAACCTGAAGCAGGATGCCGTTATTAGTTGCACCCGAAACGGGACACATCGGAATTGGCATATAGCGGAGTGTCTGGAGAGCAGCCTGTCAACGAGTTATTTACCAGCTAAGTAAAGCCGTTGTCTTTTAGGAAAAGTTTCACTTTATTAAAAAGGAAAAGCCACAGCGGTGTTTGGCGTGATTCCTACACACTGTGTTGGCATTTCCGACAAAAAAATTATCTATTCCTTTGAGGGGTCTATTTATGTTGATACGCAGGGTCTTTGTTTGAATGTGATATTACTGACTCTGTCTATAGGATATTTTTTTGAGGACCAAATCATGACAGTACCATCAGTGACCCATTGGGTAGTTGTGAGGTGCAAAAGATGAGTCCCCATTGAGAGACTCTGCAAGACCCTAGTGTCCAGCAACACTATCATTCCGGTAGCCTGAACATAGAAGGATCGGAGGGCAGGAGTTGCCTACACACCAAAAATATTACAGAGTCCTGCCTGTCCGAAGGCACTGTCCCTGCGAGACTTACTCTCCAGGCAGTAATGAGCTATAAATGTATGAACTGAAGCCCAGGTGGTGGCCCTGCAGATTTCCGTCACCGGCACTGAGTGGAGGTTGGCTACCGATGTGGCCATAGCTCGCACGCGATGTGCAGTGATCTGGTGTTCAAGGAAGAGACCCATTCACTCATAAGCGAGGGCAATGCAGTCCGCCACCCAAGTGGACAGAGTTTGCTTCGTTACCGGGAGCGTCAATCTACTGGGGTCATATGATACAAAAAGCTGAGGAGCTTTGTGATGGGCCTGGGTCCTCTGCAGATAGGACAGGGCCCGCTTGCAGTCCAGCATATGCAATATGAGTTCCTCCTTGCTGGCATGGGGCCGTGGAAAAAAGTGTGGGGGACCACCTCCTGGTTGAGGTGGAAGGGTGATACCACCTTGGGGAGGAATTTAGGGTGAGTGCGGAGCACTACCCTGTTCTTATAGAACCTTGTATATGGTGGATCTGCTACCAAGACATGGAGTTTGCTCGCTCTCTGAGCGGACGTGATGGCCACCAGGAAAACCACTTTCCTGCAGAGGTATCTCAGATGGCAGGTGGCCAGGGGCTCAAACAGCAGCTAGGTGAGTTGGGAGAGCACCACATTAAGGTCCCATTCCACCGCAGGAGGTCAGAGAGGGGGCTTTGATAGCAAGAGGCCCTGGAGGAACCGGGAGACCAGGGGCTGGTTTGAGAGGGATTTCCCTCTACAGGATGATGGTGAATGGCTATGCGCTCAGGTGTACCCTCACCGAATTAGACTTTAGGCCGGCATGTGAGAGGTGCAGTAAGTACTGTAGCACTAGTTGCACGTGTCAGGAGAAAGGGTTCTCCCTTCTCTCTGTACACCAGATGGAGAATCTTCTCCATTTGAAGGCATACGCCCGTCTAGTGGAGGGTTTTCAGGAGGCCAGCAGGATCTCCTGGACTTCCCCTGGGAGACTGAAAGGGGCCAAGGCTACCCTTTCAGCAGCCATGCCGTCAACGCTAGTGACCCCAGGTTGGGGTGCAGGAGGAAGCTCTCCTCCTGGGACAGAGGGTCCAGGTTCCAACCCAGTGGGACCGGTAGTGCCACTGACAGGGAAAGCAACAGAGGGAACCAGGGTTGCCGGGTACCTCTGGGGGCAATCAGGATCACTGATGCACGCTCGCTCTGGATTTTGAAGAGAGCCCTGGCCACCAGAGGCATTGGTGGGATGGCACAGAGGAGGCCTTCGGACTATGGGACCAGGAAGGCATCCGCTGCTACTCTCCGTAATGCAGCAGGGTGAGAAGAAGCGGGGCTGCTGTGTGTTGTCCAGGGAGGCCAACAGGTCCATCTTGGGCCTGCCCCAGAGGCGGAAGTGTCTTTGCGCCACCTTGGGGTGCAAAGAGTCTTTGCGCCACCTTGGGGTGCAGATGCTATTCGTGTGGGCAGAGGACTCTGCTGAGCTTGTCCGCCAAGCAATTGTCCTGGCCTGGAAGATGTATTGCTCGTAGGAGCATTCTGTGGCGTACTGCAAAGGAGAGGAAAGCCACCGCTTTCTGGCAGATGGAGTATGACCTGTACCTCCTTGCTTGTTCACATAGAACATGGCGACCTGGCTGTCCATCTGGATCAGCTCAGGACAGTTGCACAGGAGGTGGCGGAATGTCCGCAGGGCCAGGAAAATGGCCCCGAGTTCCAGGAGGTAGATCTGCAGGAGCGATTCCTCTTGCGACTTAATCTTGCCTTAAGTGTGGAGGTCTCCGCAGTGTGCTCCCCAACCCAGAAGGGAGGCATCCATGGTTAGGACCATCTGCGGTGCAGATGCCTAAAATGGCATCCCCTCCTGGAGGTGGCATAGGGACTGCCACCAGTTGAGGTAGTCTGCCGCTTGATGGGTAACTCTGACCCTGTCCCGCAACCTGCCCATGGCTTGGGTCTACTGGGAGTGGAGACACCACTGAGCCGCCCGCATGTGCAAGCGGGCTAGGGGCGTGACGTGAATTATTGAGGCCATGTGGCTCAGTAACCGGAGGAGGTGGTGAGCTGGTACTGACCAACATATCTGTACCTCTCCTGCCAGCTGCACGAGGCGATGTGCCCTTTCCTTTGGGAGGAATGCCTTGACCTGTAGCGTGTCCAGCGGGGCACCTATGAACTCCAGATTTTGGGCTGGAGAGAGGTAGGATTTGGGATAGTTGATGACGAACCCCAGGCACTGCAGGAGGCAGATTATTTGTCTTGCAACCTGGCTGGCCTCGAGGGCCGTGCTGCCTCTGATGAGCCAGTCATCCAGATAGGGGAAGACGAAGGCCCCTTATAGGCACATGTAGGTGACCACGACCGCCAGGCACTTTGTAAAGACTCTGGGCAAGGAGGTCAAGCCAAATGGAAGTACCCTGTACTGGTAGTGCTCTCCTCCCACCACAAACCTTAGGTACTGTTTCTGTAGGAGGGGTGAATCAGGATGTGGGTATATACATCCTTTAGGTCTAAGGAGCACAACCAATCTCCCTGGTGGAGGTAGGGCAGCAGAATTCTAAGGGAGAGCATCTTGAATTTCTTCCTCACCACAAACTTGTTTCACAGGTCTACTATGGGTCTGAGGCCACCAGTTCTTTTGGGGACAAGGAAATACCTTGAGTAGAAACTCTTTCCCCACAGTTGTTTGGGTACAGGCTCTACCGCCTTGTCCCTCAGCAAACTCACAAGCTCTGACAGGAGCAAAGTCTGGTGAAGGAGAGGCTGCACCGGCTCTCCTGGGAAGAACCTGAGGAGATAGCCCTCCTTTACCACGTGTAGGACCCACCGGTCCGTGGTGATCCCGGCCCACTTGTGGGCAAAAAGCATAGTTACTCACCTGTAACAGGTGTTCTCTGGGGACAGCAGGAATCAGTCCTCACATATGGGTGACGTCAGCACTGACAGAGCCCTCACGGAAGCATCCCCCCAACTTTCAAAGAAAGCCTTTCGGAGATACCACCACGCATACGTGGTCCTCTTCCCACCCAAGGGTGCCATCTTTCTCAGTCAGATGACATAGCTAAAAGACGGCAAAAATTAAAAACGGTAAAGGAGCAACTCCAAGGGGAGGGAGGGACGGTTGTGAGGACTGATTCCTGCTGTCCCTAGAGAACACCTGTTACAGGTGAGTAACTACGCTTTCTCCGGGAACAAGCAGGAAGTCAGTACTCACACATAGGACTCCCCAGCTACAGGCTACCGAAAGCCCTTAGGAAAAAGAGGGGCTCCCTCATGGGAAGCCGCAAGCAACAGCAATGAGTCTGTGTCCACAGACCACAGTAGGACCCCTGTGTCCGATGAAACCAGCACTCCGGAAGCCTGAACAGAGATGGGTCGGAGGGTAGGATTTGCCTACACCCCGAAAAGGTTACGGAGCACAGCCTGGGCAAAGGCACTGTCCCATCGGGACTCTCTTTCCAGGCAGTAATGGGCTGTGAAGGTATGGATTGAAGACCAGGTGGTGGCCCGGCAGATGTCCAGCACTGGGATGGAGCATAAGTTTGCCACCGAAGCTGCCATGGCCCCGACACGGTGCATTGTAATGCGGATTTCCAGCGGAAGCCTTGCCTGCTCATAAGCAAGGGCAATAAAGTCCGCCACCCCGGTGGACAACGTATGTTTGGTCACTGCCTCCCCCAGCCTACAGGGGTCGTAGTAAATGAAAAGCTGAGAAGCTTTGTGGTGGCCCCGAGTGCGTTGGATATAGAAGGATAAAGCCCTTTTACAGTCCAAGGTGTGAAGCACCGTCTCCACCCAACTGGAGTGAGGTCTTGGAAAGAAGATAGGGAGCACCACTTCCTGGTTAAGACGGAAGGGCGACACCACCTTCGGCAGGAATTTGGGGGGGCGTATGAAGCACCATTCTGTTCTTGTAGAACCTCCTATAGGGTGCCTCCACCACCAGGGGCTGGAGCTCGCCAACTCTGTGAGCGTAGATAAGTGCAACCAGGAAAAACACCTTCCAAGAGATGTAGCGGAGGTGGCAGGTAGCCAGAGGTTCGAAGGGCGGGCGAGTGAGCTGCCCCAACACCATGTTGAGGTCCCATTCTGTTGCCAGAGGGCAAACCGGGGGCTTCAGTAAGATCAGGCCTTGAAGAAAACGGGTCACCAACGGCTGGCCCGAGAGGGGCTTACCATTCACCGGATGGTGCTGCGCCGCCAAGGCACTGAGGTGCACCCAGACAGAGTTCGACTTGAGACCTGTCAGACGGCTGCCTGGGTGAGAATGTTCACAGTCTTGGCAAGTGCATATGTCATTATGATTTGCAATGGATTGTGGTCAATGCAGTCCATTCACACCAGACACAGCTGCTCACAATAATTTAGTTGTGCTTCAGGGTAAAGCCAATAAGATATTTATTTATGGGGTTATTTCTCCCAACACAGATATGCTTGGTAGCACATAAATCAGGTTACTTGCTTTCAGAGTTAAACTTGAAAAAACAAAATCAGGAAACATTTGAACTTGTCAGGCAATCAAAGCAAAAGAAATAAGACCTGGTTGGCAACAAACTGGTCTTTTCTGTAGGCTTTAGCTAATATTATCTTAGCAATGTATCAAACAACAAACAGAAAGCCACAAAGAAAGAAAAAAAACCTGTTCTTTTCAGGTAAACTTCTTATATCTTCCCACATAGATTCAGAAGTGATTCTCTCAGAGCTCACAAGCAATTAGGTAAGGCTCAATTGCTAGCAGTTATCCAGCTGAAACCCCTTAGCTGGCTTGCTTTCTACTGCGTGGCTAAAAATCCTACTCAGGAGCTTTTCTGAGTAGATTTAAAGAACAAGTTTGTATTTCTTTGTGATGGTTGCTGTACTTTATAACAGAAAATCACCAAAGGAGTTTAGACAGAGAGCAGTCCATGTAAACAGATTCTTCATCTGCTATCACCCCCTCTTCAACAAGCATGGGTTCAATATCATGGATTGGCACAGATGAATCTCCCAATGGAGCACTTTCAGGAGAATACTTGTTTCCCTGCTGTCTTTCAAGGTTATAGCTAGGGCATAGATCAGTGTTCATACCTGAGCTTCCACTGCTGTTAGAGTTCCTCTCTATATAGCCTGGCCAGTATGTAGTCCAGTTCTTATGTCCAGCCTTCCAATCCAGATCCCTGGACACTGGATCTCTCTTCACATACCTTCTGGCACGGGTCTCAGGGTCCCTTCCACGTGCAGCCGTCTCCCTCACAGGTACCGTCTGGAGATTCCTAGCTCTGCAGCACCATTCCTCTGGCTTTCCCCAGTCCAATGGTGTATGCTGGCCCTTGGAATGCCTCCCAGTATACGTACTGCTCTGGACTCTTCTAGACCTCTCAAAGGCTTTTCTCCTCTTTCTTCCAAAGGGTTTCTTTCCCTCTCTGTCCATCCGGTTTGGCTTCTGCTTCTGATGATCCTCCTGATGATGAAGATGATCAAGCTCAAGCTGCTTCTCTGTAGAATAAACTCTACCTTTATTCTGCTTAGATGAGAGCTCCTCCCTAACACAGCGCAGCTGTGCTGAATCAGGCCCTGCCCTTTGAGATGAGTGCTTAGGGATTACCTCATAGCCCTCCTGATTGAACACACGTTTCCCCACTTCAGCTCCTCTAATGGCTGTTGGAAACCTGGTGCATTCTGGGACTGGTAGTGTTTTATGGGAAAATTCTGTTTTCTTATTTCTACCAGAACTGACAGGTTGCTTGTTCAGAGTCACGTCACCTTTTCTATAGCTCCTTCCTGAGCTATGATAAGCTTCCTTATCACAGACCAGACAGAGGAGTGGAGAAGGTACTGTAACACCAGAGCCACCAGACAGGAGAAAGAGTCAGCCCCGTGATCAGCACACCAAACAGAGAACCTGCACCACTTGAGGACGTAAGCCTTCCTAGCAGAGGTCTTGCGAGAGGCCAGCAGAACGTCCTCCACCTCAACAGGAAGGTTAAAGGGGGCCAAAGTCACCCTCTCAGTAGCCATGCTGTCAGCGACAAGGACCCCAGATTGGGGTGCAGGAGAGAGCCCCCCCTCCTGAGAAAGGAGGCCCGGGACAGTCCCCAAGAGGATAGGGGTGTCCACCGTCAACTGTAAAAGCAGCGGGAACCACAGCTGCCTGGGCCACAGAGTAGCTATCAGGATGAGATAGGCCCCGTCGCGGAGGGTCCTAAACAAGGTCTTGGCGATCAGCAGGATAGGATGGAAGGCGTGCATAAGATCTCCCAACCATGAGACCAGGAACGTGTCCACTGCCACCCTGGAGGGGTGGGCCTGCCGGGAACAGAAGCAGGGCAACTGAAAGTTGTCTAGGCTGGTGAACAGGTCCATCATGGTCTCTCCCCAGAGCCGGAAAAGCCGACTGGCTACCCTGGGGTCCAACTGCCATTCATGCGACTGGAGAACTCTGCTGAGCCTGTCAGCCAGCTTGTTATTTTATTTATTTATTTTTATTTAACAAACACTTATATACTGCACTTTCCCATGGATCAGGTGCGGTTTACAAAAAACAATGTAAAGAAACAGAGCAATTATAAAGCCTGTTCTTTTTTACATGAAACATCAACAAACTATGTACAGTAGGCTTGTGCCTTAATACATAAAACAAAAATTATAGCATTGGATAAAAAACTAAATACATAACAACTTTTGTGGGGTGCTTCGCAACTATTTACAAAACATTTGTAACATTGTGTTTAGACTATTTACATTACAGTGCAGTTGGCAGTCTAGCCATAATGTATTAGAATTATTGTTACCGTGATAGAGGAGAATAATTTAATTTTCTTTGGATGCATTTATTTTGTTATGACATACTTGGTTTGATAATTAACTTGTCTTCTGTTATCCATTTTCAGTATGGGAGAGGAAGTTTGTCTGTGGACCATAGTGTGTTATAAAAAGATGGGGTTTTAGTTTCTTACGGAATTCCTTAATTTCGGTTAAAATTCTGATTTCCTCAGGTAGTGCATTCCAGAGGATGGGGGCCGAATGAGAAAATGCCTTGTTGTTAGTTGACTTTTTGGCTTTTGTGTAGTCTGTAGTGTAGTCTTGTTGTCCTGACCTGGCAGATACACTGCCCACAGGAGGATACCCTGTCAAACTGTGTACAAGCAGAGGGATACGGCCTCCTGACAAAGGGTATGAGACCCCGTGCCCCCCTGTTTGTTCATGTAGAACATCGCCACCTGGCTGTCAGTCTGGACCAGCACCAGCTGATGATGCAGGTGGTGACAGAAGACCTTCAGGGCTAAGTGTATGGCTCGGAGCACCAGGAAGTTGATCTGCTGGGTGCTGTCTTCCGATGACCAGTTCCTCTGAGTGCGGAGATCTCCGCAGTGGGCTCCCCAGCCAAGCAGGGAGGCATCCATGGTGAGGACCCTGGAGGGGCTTGGGGCCTGAAAGGGCATGCCCACCTCAAAATGCTGGGGAGACTGCCACCATACCAGGGAATCCGCCAATTGGCGGGTCATGGAAACCCTGTCCCATAGGCGGCTGGTGGCTTGAGACCACTGGTCCAGGAGACACCACTGCGCCACCCTCATGTGGAGGCGAGCATCTGGGGTGATGTGGACCATAGAGGCTATGTGCCCAAGGAGGCGCAGGAGAAGCCGAGTGGGCACCGAATGATGGCACCATACTTCCTGAGCCAGAGCCCCGAAACGATCGGCTCGGTCGCTGGGCAAGAAAGCCTTTGAATGGAGAGTGTCGATCTTTGCCCTAATGAGAAAGATAGCACCCTTGGGTGGGAAGGGGACCATGCATGCTGGGGGATGCTTCCGCGAGGGCTCCGTCAATGCCGACGTCACCCATATGTGAGGACTGACTTCCTGCTTGTTCCCGGAGAAAGCATCAGGCGGCTCTCTGTGGGCTGGGGAGAGTCTCCCAGGGGAGAGGAGGCCCTGCCCGGAGAGTTAAAAATTCCCCCCAGGCTGGGTGGGAACTGGTGTCTGAGGCTTTTGAGCTTTTGGCTTCCTCGGCCCAAGGCCCGGGGTTCTTGGGCTGTGGGCCCTGTTGCTGTTGCCCTGAGAAGGGTTGGTATTGGCCCTGGTGAAAAGACCCCTTCTTCCTTGGGAAAGGTCATCTCTTTCCTGACTGCTTCTTCCAGGGGAGGGTCAATGACACAACCTTGGCCTCTATTTTGGCCACCTTGTTGGCCATTGGCTTGCCAAACAAGTTTTCCTTATTGCAGGGGACATCAAGCAACTTGTATTGTACCCACTGCTCGAGGTCGGAGGTTTGCAACCAGGCCTGGAACCAGTCCCCAATGCCCATTGCTGCTACCCCGCTGCAGATTTAAAGCCGTCGTAGGCGGCGCAGGAGCGGAACTTTGAACAGTCCCAGATCCCAGTCAGGGCTTGGAACCTCTGGAGGGTTTCCCCAGCGAGGCCCAAGAGCCTGCCAGCTCTTGGATGAGGCCTTTGAGGTTCATACCTATGTACAACTCATAAGCCTGTATCCAGCAGCCCAGCATGGAACCCTGGAAGCACTTGCGCCCAAGGACATCGAGGGCTCGGGCTTCCTTGCCCGGGGGGACAGAAAACTAGTTCTTCTGGTTTTTGGGTTTTTGCATCAAGGACTCCACGACCATGGAGTTATGTGGGAGTTGGGACTTCTGGAAGCCCAGGCCCTTCTTGACACGGTAGATAGTGTCGAGGTGTCGGCTGACCACTGACATCGAAGCCAGGATCTCCCACATCCTCAGAAGCAGCCGCTCAAGGATGGGCTATACCAGCACCGTCAGAGTCTCCTTTGGTGGAGACTCATACTGGAGGATCTCCAGTACTTTGGTGTGTGGGTCCTCCTCTGACTCGTTTGGGACTGAGAGGGCCAGGGCCATATCCCATATGAAGTCGTGGAAGGCCACATCCTCGGGTGGGGAGTGGCACCGGGGTTCCGGAGGGGATGGCTCCGAAGGGCATCTGAGTCAAGAGGTATCAGGGAGGCCTCGACATCGGTCTCCCAGTCGGAGTCAGAGGGCGTCAAGGATTCAGAGGCTCGGGGCTCTCGTGCCTCGAGGCCGGCTCTGAGGAACCGGGGTCCCCAGCACTGTTCCCTCTAAGCTGTGCGCGTGTGCGCGCGCACACACCTCGCCGAGCGAGCGCACATACTTTACAATAGAGCGCACAAAAATTACGGCTCTGATTCTGATAGAAAACAACAGAGACGTCTTAAAAGTTATGATTGTAATTACTAGAAATTTCCCGCTTCATTTAGTAATCGTCTATTTTCATTTAATTTGATTAAAATCAATGTGGTGTACATAGTGTATTCTGTTTTGTATTCAATTTTTAAATTATATAACTCCGAGTGTCGTTATGTGGCGCACAAAAATTTAACCTTCCTTCAAAAGCTGCACACAGCTGATATTTTATGCGCACACAGCCTACAGAAAATTAGAGGGAACATTGGTCCCCAGGTGGGTCTTGGGTCAGACTCCTGAAAACTGGCCAGGGAGGACCAGACACCCGAAGACTGGGACCGGGGAGAAACTTAGTCCCACTGTGCTCCGACCGCTATCTGCTAGTTCCCAGAGAAGTAATATAGGACATCATCCCTGTGGAGAATCTAACATATGTTCTATATCAGAAGACATTCAGTTTTTTGAATATAACAGAATTACCTATCTGCGCCATTCTACATCCTGTAATACCCCTTTTGTGGTTTATGGCATAAAATGCCCTTGCCGATTACTCTACATTGGTAAGACGATTCGATCGCTTAAGGTTCGCATAAATGAATATCGGAGTCGTCTGCGCTGCAGAGTACATGAAGCCCCGATAGTGGCACATTGTTTGCAGCATCAACATGCATTTGAAGACCTCAGATGTTTTTGTTTGGATAGAGTATTAACAGGACAGAATGGCAAGACCCTAGAACAATCGATGATTATTAGAGAACAACGTTGGATATATCGTCTAGGAACAGTATCCCCAGGGGGTCTTAACAATGCCATTGAATGGGGGGCATGTCTCTGAAAGGTAGATAGGATTGGTCATGTGGATGAGAGCAGGAAATGTTTAAATGGTGAGGTTCCTATTACCCTGCATGCGCGGCGTTTTTTTTGAAGCTGAAGAGCTCGACAATACATACGCTGGGTAGCGCTAGCAGGAGTTGTCTCCGCAATTTCATAAGGTATATGTAAGATTGCTGAAAATATTGAAGAGTTTTTTTCTGCTTGTTTTTGGCATTACAGAGAAGATGTGTGTTTTTTTAACAGTATTCCATTAAACCCCTGATGAAACTTACGTGAAACGCAAATGCGGTGCCGAATGGTGGCGTCGGGGCAAGTCAAGTTAAACATTGTGACAAGATAAATTACAAGATAAGTTTTCTTCACTTATTGCATTCATTCTTAGCCTACAGCAAAATACTATTGAGATATTCATGTTAAATATTGGATGCATGTGTATGAAAACTAACATGAACAGTGGTCGTTGATGCAAAGGTAGTACAGCGGGGAGTCAATCCCGTAACTTGTACTGATGAAGTCTGAGACCCAGTTCACAAACTTAACTGTGAGACGGGAGGAAAAGAGGTTTTGGAAATTCCACAACTAATTGAGTAAACAGCCTTGAGCATATTGGAGGAATAAACAACAAGTATTGCAATAGCTGAATCCTCTGTGTAATAGACCAATAGGTTTTGAGTGGTAGATCATATAGTATGTTACTATGTTACCCCGGGACAAGCATTGTGGAACCTGTGTGCCTCTTTTGGAACCTGCTAGGTACTTTTGGCCTGAATTGGCCACTGTTGAAAACAGGATACTGGGCTTGCTGGACCTTGGCCAGCCCAGTAAGAGTAGTTACTCACCTGTAACAGGTGTTCTCCAGGAGCAGCAGGAATCAGTCCTCACATATGGGTGACGTCGGTGCCGACGGAGCCCCCGTGCAGAGCATTTCCCAAGCTTTCAAAGAAAGCCTTTGGGAATGCAGCGTGCCTGAGCGGTCCCCTTCCCGCCCAAGGGTGCCATCTTGCTCAGTCTGATGACATAGCTAAAAAACAAAATGAAGTATATGACTGCAACTCCAGGGGAGGAGGGAGGGTCGTGGGGACTGATTCCTGCTGCTCCTGGAGAACACCTGTTACAGGTGAGTAACTACTCTTTCTCCAGGACCAAGCAGGAAGTCAGTCCTCACATATGGGACTCCCCAGCTCTAGGCTACCGGGAACCCAAAGCTGAAAAATGGCTCCCTCTACAGAGCTTCAGCATCCGTGATAAGAATATCCTCTGAGAACGTCCCCGTACGGTAGCCCAACACAGGGGCCGGAGGGTAGGAGTTGCCTAAACCTCAAAGAGATTACGGAGTACCGCCTGTCCGAAAGCACTGTCACTTCGGGACTCTCTCTTGAGGCAGTAGTGGGCTGCAAAAGTCTGCTTGAAGACCAAGTAGTGGCCCGGCAGATGTCTGCCAATGGAACAGAGCGGAGATGAGCTACTGACACGGCCTTCGCCCTGACATGGTGGACCGTGACTTGACCCTGCAAGGAGAGGCCGGATGCCTTGTACGCCCACGCGATACAATCTGCTACCCAAGTGGACAAGGTACGCTTGGAGACAGGCAAACCCAGTAAATAGTTGAGTAGCCCTTCAGTGCCTCCGCGTACGTTCTACGTAAAAGGACAACGCCCTCTTAACAGTCCAGAGTATGCAAGACTGTTTCAGCCCAGCTGGTATGCGGCCTGGGAAAGAATGTCAGAAGAACCACCTCCTGGTTGAGGTGGAAGGAGGAGACAACTTTTTGAAGGAACATCGGATGGGTCCATAGGACCACCCTGTTCCCATAGAACCGTGTGTACGGTCTATCAGAAACCAGAGCTTGTAGTTCACTCAAACGTCTGGCCGAGGTAAGAGCTACTAGGAAGAGCGCCTTCCAAGAAAGGAAGCGTAAATGTCAAGTAGCCATTGGCGAGTAAGTTGCTGCAAGACCACGTTCAAATCCCACTCAGTGGCTGGTGGACGAATCGGAGGCTTGAGCAGAAGCAGGTCTCTGAGGAAGTGGGACAGCAAGGGGTGAACCGACAGAGACTGACCCTCCACTGGTGAGTGGTGTGCTGATAGAGCACTGAGGTAGACCCAAATAGAGTTGGACTTAAGGCCTAGGTCTGACAGGTGAAGAAGGTATTGTAGTACTACTGGCACAAGGCAGGAGAAAGGATCTTCATTGCACTTAGCACACCATATTGAGAACCTACGCCACTTGAGGGCATAGGACTTTCTGGTGGACTGCCTCCTAGAGGCCAAGAACACCTCCTCAACTTCCCTAGGTAGAAGTAAGGGAGCTAGCAATATCCTTTCAGCAGCCAGGCCATCAGATTGAGGGATCTGACAATGGGGTGCAGAAGGGAACCCTGATCCTGAGAAAGGAGATCAGGTTGCAACCCCAGAGGGAATGGAGTTTCCACCACCAACTGCAGAAGAAGTGGAAACCACAGTTGCCTCGGCCATCTGGGGGCTATCAGAATCACCGAGGCCTTGTCCTGTAGAATCTTGAACAGAGTTCGGGCCACCAGGGGCATGGGAGGAAACGCATACCGGGGGCCCATAGACCAAGAGATCAGAAACACATCTGCTGCCATTCTCAGAGGATGCGGCTGTCTGGAGCAAAACCTGGGCAGCTGACGGTTCAGTGAGCTTGCAAAGATCGACTGATGGAATTCCCCATCGTAGAAAGATCTGCTGGACCACCAGTGGATTCAACTGCCATTCGTGAGGCTGGAGAATCCTGCTTAGTTTGTTTGCCAAGACGTTCTCCTCACCAGATAGATAAACTGCTTTAAGAAACATGCCATGTTTGACTGCAAAGGGCCTGCGCCTCCTGACATAGGAGTCTGGACCCTTGGCCCCTTGCTTGTTCACATAGAACATTGCTACCTGATTGTCTGTCTGAACTAAGAGAGACTGGTGAGAGAGGGCATGAGAAAAAGTCCGGAGAGCTAAGCAGATTGCTCGCAGTTCCAACAGATTGATTTGCTGTGTGGCCTCCTGAGGAGACCAGAGGCCTTGAGTGCACGTGCCCTGACAATGTGCACCCCAGCCCTTTAAGGAAGCATCGGTCGTCAGCATCCTTGTGTGTGCTGGGGCCTGAAAGGGTACCCCCCTGAGGAGGTTTGGGAGATATAGCCACCACTGCAAGTCCAAGAGTGGTTTGGACACCTTTACTCTGTCTCGGAGGTCGCCTGTGGCTTGCGCCCACTGAGCTCTGAGGCACCACTGGGCAGCCCGCACTTGCAGATAGGCATTTGGGGTCACATGTACCGTGGATGCCATGTGGCCCAGGAGCCGCAGGATGTGCCTGGCGGAGACCTGAGAACTGCTTTGGAACTGGCCAAGTAAATCAGTCTGTGGGCCCTGTCCTCGGGCAAGAACGCTCTTGCCTGCAGGGTGTCTAATCTTGCCCCTATAAACTCTAGGTTCTGTGAGGGGAGCAAAGTGGACTTTGCATAGTTTATGACAAAGCCCAGATACTAAAGAAGAGAGACAGTGCGAAGAGTGGCCTGTCTGGCCTCCTGGAGAGACTGACACCTGATGAGCCAGTCGTCCAGGTATGGGAAGACATAAATTCCCTGATTTCTGAGATAGGCCGCCACCACCACAGCCAGGCATTTGGTGAAAACCCTGGGGGCGGAAGTTAGGCCAAAAGGGAAGTACTCTGTACTGAAAATGGTTTCCTCCCACCACAAATCTGAGATATTGTCTGTGGTCTGGATGGATGAGAATGTGAGTATAAGCATCCTTGAGGTCTAAGGAGCATAGCCAATCTCCCTGCTGGAGGTAGGGTAGTAGTATCCCAAGGGTAAACATCTTGAAATTTGCCCTCTCCAGAAACTTGTTTAGGTTTCGCAAGTCTAGGATAGGCCGGAGGCCTCCTATCCTTTTTGGTACCAGGAAGTACCTAGAGTAGAAGCCTTGCCCTTCCAGGTGGTGAGGCACCCGTTCCACTGCCTGTTCCTTTAGAAGACCTGCCAACTCCTGAAGGAGGAGGTTTCTGTGCAGAGGGAGTCTTAGAGGCTCCCCTGGAAAGTAGGAGGGGGGTAGTTGGTGGAAGTAGAGCATGTAGCCTTTTTGGACCCAGGTATCCCCCTGTGATGGCTGGCCACCTGTAGGCGTACAGGGTCAGCCGATCTCCTGTGCTGAGTGGAGCCAGCTGTGGAGAAGCAGCTATGCTGTGGGAGTCAAAACCACGCTCCCTGCTGTGCAGGGCTGGAGCTGGCAGCTTGGGGGTCTTCTGCCTACGGGGCCCATGCCCCTGCCCCTTGGCCTGCTGGCCCGGTTGGGAAGCTGGAGAGGCCTGGTATTGAGGGTAGGATTTGTAGGCAGCACCCTTCCTCGGAAAAAAGGGCTTCTTTCCCGAGCCCTTCTTTTTCTGAGAAGGGGCAGAAGTCTTCCTGGACAGCCTTGTCCTGGTGAGAGCCTCAGTCTCGATTTCTGCAGCCTTTTCATTCATGGGCTTACCGAAAAGGTTTTCACCTCAGCAAGGGACATCGACCAACTTGTCCTGCACCCATGGCTCCAGGTCTGATGTCTGTAGCCAGGTCTGACGGAGTGCACTGATGCCGGCTGCGGCTACCCGGGCCGAAGCCTCGAAGCCATCATAGGCTGCTCGAAAGATAAACTTCGAGCACGCTCGAATCCCTGTTGACAAAGCCTTGAACCTCTGCAAAGGTTCCTCGGAGAGGCCAGCTGAGAACCCAGCAATCTCCTTTGCCAGGTCTCGGAGGTACATGCCCATGAACAGCTGGTAGGTCTGGAGACGGCAAGATAGCACAGAGCCCTGGAAGCACTTTCTACCGAGGGCATCCAGGTTCCAGGCCTCCCGGCCGGGGGGCACCAAAGAGTGCATCTTCTGACTCTTCAGACGGTGCATGGCTGATTCCACAACCGTGGAGTGGTGCGGTAGCTGCGCCTTTTGGAACCCAGGGCTCTTACGGACTCGATAAATGGAATCGAACTGTTTGCTAAGAACCGGCGTCGAGGCCAGTGTCTCCCACATACGGGAGAGCAGCCGTTCCAGCATCGGAGGAACCAGTACAGTAAAGGCTTCCTTCGGAGGAAAATCATACTGGAGGGCATCAAGCTCTTCGGCTCGAGGCTCCACCACGGTTTCTGCAGGGAAGGCCAAGGCTTTGGCCATGTCCCTCACAAAGTCCGAGAACCGGGTATCCTCTGGGGGGGACCGTCTCCGAGGCTCAGACTCCAGTGAGTCCGAAGGGACACACCGGGTCCGGAAGGTGTCCGGGGAATCTTCGTCCTCTGTTTCCCACTCCGACTTCTCAGAGGAGGAATCGAGTGGCTCCAGCCATGTGGGCCTCGGTGCCACCCGTCGACGGCCTCGGCCCCGCACGGGAGGTTGAGGGAGACCTTGACAGCGGATCGACTCAAGACTTCATTGACTCGAGGATCGGCTCGGTCTCCGGGGTCGACTTTGACGTCGAGGTCCCAGTGGTCGGGGCAGATGCACTGGTCAGACCGGCGGATCAGCACTCGCTGCTGTTCTATGAAGGCAGCCAAGCTGCTCTCGAAGGCCGTCAACCTGAGTCCAAGCTCAGGAGACTCAGCAGCCCCCGACTCGGGCCCCGATGGGGTCGGGCCCGACATCGGCTCCCCCGGAGGAGAGTCCACGAGGACAACTGCACTTACGTGACTCGGGGACTGTGGCTCCACACGAGGTAGCTTGGAAGGCCTCTCAGACTCCAAGCGCCTGGAGCGGTGGTCAGGGCTACGCGACCTGTCCTCGAGGAACCAGGAGCCTCCACCGACTACGCCCTCGCGAGCTTTTTCTTCCTTCTGTGCTCCCAGGTGGGAGACTCTCTTTCAGAGGAACCCTGATAGCGCTCGGGGTCAGACTCCCAAGATGTCGAGGCCTCTGACGAAGTTCGGGCCTGGCCGGACGCAGAGTCAGAGAAAATTATCTCACATTAATGCTGACGGCTCCGAAGTGCCTTCGACGACATTTTGACGTACGGGCCAGAGGGTTATGGTCAGGCCCAAGGCATTGGAGGCAGCAATCATGTGTGTCGGTGAGAGACATAAGTTTCTTGCACTGATCACACTTTTTGAACCTGCTGGCAGCCATCGGGGGAAAAAGGGCCCCTGCAAGGTCAAAAGACCGGGCTTCCAGTGAAAACACAAAAAGAGCACGAACGCTAGTCACGAAGGACAAAAAATGAAAATCAAAACTCCGGACTCGATACCGGTGTACCGAGCCCAGGCAGAAAGGGGAACCGGCGTTGAACCGGATAAAACAACGCAAAAAATCGCAGAAAAAATAAACTTTTTCCGGGTGACATGAACTCACGTCCGTCGGGCTCCGTGGAAAAGAAAGACTGAGCAAGATGGCACCCTTGGGCGGGAAGGAGACCGCGCAGGTGCGCTGCATTCCTAAAGGCTTTCTTTGAAAGCTGGGGAAATGCTCCGCACGGGGGCTCCGTCAGCGCCGTCACCCATATGTGAGGACTGACTTCCTGCTTGGTCCTGGAGAAAGGCATTTTTTATGTTCTCATTCTTTGCATGTACCTTTACTGCTGTGCAAAATTATCCTAATTTCCCCTTTAGCTTCACAGAACAATAGAATCCTGAGCAGGGTACTTTGCCACTCATTGCCTTATACATTTCTTCATGTGCAGGAGATGAGCCCTCTTTGCACAGCTGACACTTGAGTTTTCTCTTGAGAGGAGGGAGGAGGAGGATGATTCCCCATCCACAGATTTTTTTTTTCTCTCTTCACGGGGATGGAGGAAGTGGGCAGGGTAAGGGAGACCACCAGCTATTCTCCATTTCTCTCTCTTCACTGGAGGAGAAAACATAGTTACTCACCTGTAACAGGTGATCTCCGGGAACAGCAGAAATTTAGTCTTCACATATGGGTATCGTCGGTACCGATGGAGCCTGCTCGGGAATGCTCCCCAGCGTCCAATTAGGAAGCTTTGGGGAGCATCCCACAGCGCCTGCGTGCTGCCTTCCCGCCTTTCCCAACTGCCTCTCTCCAGTTGAGTTTAAAGCTGAGACAAAGAGAGAGAGAGAGGGAAAGAGAAAGAGATAGATACAGAGATACAACTCCTAGGGGAGGTGGGTGGGTTGTGAAGACTAAATTCCTGCTGTTCCCGGAGATCACCTGTTACAGGTGAGTAACTATGCTATCTCCAGGAACAAGCAGGAATGTAGTCTTCACATATGGGGACTCCCTAGCTTTAGATGCCAGGGAGAGACCCCAGAAGTTGTGTGTCCCTGAGACAGGGCTTCACTTCCCCCCATGGATCTCTGGCATCCAACCTGGGATGGCGGGTAGGAGTTGATTAGGTATGGAACAGGTGTTGAAGAACAGCCTGACCCAACAAGGCATCCCGGCGGGAGTCCTTCTCCAAGCAGTAATGGGCTGTGAAGGTATGAACCGAGGCCCAAGTGGCTGCTCGACAGATGTCGTTGATAGACACAGAGTGCAGATGAGCCATTGAAGCTGCCATGGCCCTCACATTGTGAGCAGTGACATGGCCCTCCAGAGGAAGGTTCTTACTCTGATAGGTAAAGGAAATACACTGTGCAATCCAGTTGGACAGTGTCCTCTTGGAGACTGGAAGTCCCAAATGAGAAGGATCAAAAGCAACAAAGAGTTGAGAGGACTTTCTATGTTGCTGTGTTCTTTGCAAGTAAAATGCTAAAGCTCTTTTACAGTCCAAAGTATGAAGATTCCTTTCTGCATTCGATGCATGAGGTCTTGGAAAGAACACAAGCAGGTAGACCGCTTGGTTAAGATGAAAAGGCGAGACCACCTTTGGCATAAAGTGTGGATGAGTCCTAAGGACTACCTTGTCATGATGAAACCTTGTATAAGGTGGACCAGCCACTAGTGCTTGCAATCACTGATGTGACATGCTGATGTGATTGCAATAAGAAAGATAACTTTCCAAGAAAGGAATTTCAAAGAGGTAGTAGCTAAGGGTTCAAAAGGTGGCTTCATGAGCTGACCAAGAACCAGGTTTAAGCCCCATGCCACCGGTGGTGGCCTAATGGGAGGCTTAGTAAGAAGAAAGCCTCTCATAAATCTTGCTATAAGAGGATGGGAGGAGAGAGGTTGTCCATTCAGAGGCTTGAAGGAAGCTGCAATAGCACTCAAATGGACCCTTACTGAGTTAGTCTTAAGTCCTGCATTGGATAAATGAAGGAGATACTCAAGTAATGATCCCAGAGGTATCGCTAAGGGGTTAAGACCCTTTTGCGAACACCATATGGTAAACATTTTCCACTTGAAAGCATAAGAGCGTCTAGTGGAAGGTTTCCTGGAAGCATAAAGGACATCCTTTATTTGCTGAGGAAGGTTAAGATCATGAAGATCTAGGCCTTCAGCAACCAAGCTCTGAGATGCAGAGACTGGGGATTGGGATGCCATAACCTTCCGTCCTCCTGAGACAGGAGATCTGGAGCAGACCCTAGCTACAGGGAGGGGGCTTGAGAGAGATGTAGAAGCAGAGGGTACCACACTTGCCGTGGCCAATGTGGAGCTATGAGAATCATCTGCCCCCTGTCTCTCTGAAGCTTGAACAGTGTTTTGGGAATTAGGGGAATGGGTGGAAAGGCATAAAGGAAGTCTTGACCCCAGTGAAGGAGGAAGGCATCCCTGGCCTGAGAACCCTGAGCCGGAATTCTGGAACAGAACCGGGGATGTTTGGCATTCAACGGACTTGCAAAGAGGTCTATGTCCGGGGTTCCCCAAATCTGGAAAATCTTGGTCACCTGGTCCGCATGTAGAGACCATTCATGTGGAAGAAGAACTTGACTGAGTCTGTCTGCCCAAGAGTTTTGAATGCCTGGAAGATAAACTGCCAGGAGGTGAATCTGATGCTCTCTGGCGAGGGTCCATAGTCACAAAGCTTTGTTGCAAAGCGACAGAGAGCCTGTTCCCCCCTGCTTGTTCAAGTAGAACATAGCTACCTGATTGTCCGTATGAATGAGGACTGTCTTGTAGCTGAGCAGGGTATGGAACACTCGAAGAGCAAGGAAGATTGCTCTGAGCTCTAAGAGATTGATATGTAGATGAGTCTCCTGTGGAGTCCAGGTGCCTTGGGTGGAGAGGTCTTGCAGATGAGCTCCGCAACCCATTGGTGAAGCATCTGTTGTGAGAGTTGCTTGGGGTAAGGGTTGTTGAAAAGGGGACCCCAGCAACAGGTTCTGAGTGGACTGCCACCATTGGAGGGACAAAATAAGGCGATTTGTGTTCGCTATTTTGTCTGACAGGCACCCTGATGCCCGAGTCCATTGGGTGGATAAAGTCCACTGGGCTGCTCTCATATGGAGGCGAGTATAAGGAACCACATGCACGGTGTATGCCATGTGGCCTAGCAGTTGTAACATTTCTCGGGCAGTGAGAAGAGGATTTAGCACTGCTTGAGAAGCTAACTGCACCATGCGAAGGCAACGGGCCTGGGGGAGATAGGCCCTTGCCCTTTTGGTATCCAGCAAAGCTCCTATGAACTCTAGAGACTGAGTGGGAGTTAGACTGGATTTTGGGATGTTTATGACCAGACCCAAATACTGAAGGATACGCATTGTGCAAGATAGGGAAGTCCTGGCCTCTGACTCTGATGGGGCTCGAATGAGCCAGTTGTCTAAGTAGGGGGAAGACGAATATGCCTAGAGTGCGGAGAAATGCTGCTACCACAGCCATGCATTTCGTGAACACTCTTGGAGCTGAGGCCAGGCCAAAAGGAAGCACCCTGTATTGGTAGTGCTTTCCTTGAAAAAGGAACCGAAGGAACTTTGTGAGTTGGATGGATGAGAACATGGGTGTATGCATCCTTGAGATCTAGAGAACAAAGCCAATCCTGACTCTGAAGGTATGGCAGCAGAGTTCCTAGAGAAATCATCTTGAATTTCTCCTTGAACAGGAATTTGTTCAATTCTCTGAGGTCCAAAGTAGGTCTGTATCCCCCTGTTTTCTTTGGGATAAGGAAATAGGGGGAGTAAAACCCTGTACCCTATTGATGAATGGGTACTTCTTCTATTGCCCTTGGGCAAGAAGTATAGTGACCTCTTGATGTAACAGGTTGATGAGAGAGGTCTGAGAATTGAACTGTCTTACCACTGTGGGAGGGGGCATGCACAGAAAGTGCAGCTTGTACCCCTCTCTTATAATGGAGAGTGTCCAATGTTCTGCTGTTATCTGCTTCCACCTGGGGGCAAGTGACATAACCTTCCTGGAATGGTGGAAGGCTCTGGTCCATTGAGGGCCAGGAAGGCTAAGCTCTCTAGAAGAAAGTCAAAGGCCTTGTGGAGGCTGAGACTGCTGAGACGGTTGAGGCTTGACAGTCTTTGCTTTCCTTTGTTTAGGTGGTTGCTGAACCTTTCGGACAAGCTGACCTACAGAACGTCCCTGTTGGGAATAAGAGGGATAAAACCTTCTTTTTCGAGAAGAAAGGCTTCTTGAAAAATTTCTGGCAGGATCAGCTGTGCCTTTGGATAGCCTCCTGGAAGTGGAGGAGGTGAAAGCATCCCTGGAAAGGGAAGAACCAGAGTTCAAGTACCCCATAGTTGCAGAATCAGTGACCAGAAGGAAACGAAGGGTAGTGGTGGTTGGAGACTCTCTTCTGAGGGGTACTGAGGCGTCCATCTGCCGACCAGACTTGATGTCCAGAGAGGTATGCTGTCTGCCTGGTGCCAAGATCCAAGATGTTACGGAGAGTTTGCCGAGACTCATCAAGCCCACTGACCAATGTTCCCTCTAATTTTCTGTAGGCTGTGTGCGCATAAAATATCAGCTGTGCAGCTTTTGAAGGAAGGTTAAATTTTTGTGCGCCACATAACGACACTTGGAGTTATATACTTTAAAATTTCACTACACGTCAGAATACAATATGTACACCACATTAATTTTAATCATATTAAATGAAATAGACGATTACTAAATGAAGCTGAAAATTTCTAATAATTACAATCACAACTTTTACATTTTAAGACGTCTGTGTTGTTTTCTATCAGAATCAGAACCGTAATTTTTGTGTGCTCTGTTGTAAAGTATGTGCGCTCGCTCGACGAGGTGTGTGCGCGCGCACACGCGCACAGCTTAGAGGGAACAGTGCCACTGACTATTACCCAATGTTGCTAATCCATGTTGGAACAAATGATACTGCCAGGTATACCTCGGAACGTATCAAAAGTGACTTCATGGCTCTGGGACAGAGGGTGAAGCAGTTAGGTGCACAGGTGGTGTTCTCTTCAATCCTCCCTGTTGAGGGTAAAGGCCAAGGCAGAGAGGCTCGCATCCTGGAGATGAATGCATGGCTGCGTGGATGGTGTCTTCGAGAGCGTTTTGGTTTCCTAGACCATGGGATGCTGTTCCAAGGGTTGCAGAGCAGAGATGGCATCCATCTGTCAAAGAAAGGTCAACGCATCTTTGGTAGTAGACTGGCTAATCTACTGAAGAGGGCTTTAAACTAGATTCGTTGGGGATGGGTGAAGAAAGCCCCCAGGTAAGTGAAAGCTCCCAGGTAGGTGATACATTAAATACCTTTATGGAAATGGGTAACAGGGGTAACATATGGAAAGCAGTGTGTATTAATGCCTGTAGCATGGGAAATAAGATCCCTGAAGTTGAAGCTTTGGTGGGAGTGGCTGACTTGGATTTAGTGGCAGTTACAGAAACATGGTTCACAGAAAACCATGACTGGGATGTAACTATACCTGGCTATACTTTATTCAGAAAGGACAGGGTAGGAAGAAGGGGAGGAGGAGTGGCACTATATGTAAAAACTACTATTAAAGCTTTGGAATTACAGAGCTTAAAAGGGAGAGAGGAGGCATTGTGGGTTAAACTAGAAAGAGGGAAAGAGAAATCTATTTGCATTGGTGTGATATACAGACCTCCCCCACAAGAGGAAGAGGTGGACAGAGAGTTAATTGAAGACATACGCAGCATTGCTAGGAAAGGGGAAGTGCTACTGATAGGAGATTTCAATATGCCAGATGTTGATTGGCACATTCCTGCTGCAGTATCATCTAGAAGTAAGGAGATCCTGGATTCTCTACAGGGAGAACTATTCAGGCAATTGGTAACAGACCCCACACGTGAAGGGGCCATACTGGACTTGGTGCTTACCAATGGTGAAAGTGTTTCTGATGTTGTAGTGGGAGATCATTTTGCATCCAGTGATCACCAGATGGTGTGGTTCAGTATTAGGACTAGGGCTGTTAGAATCCATTCCAAGGTGAAGATCTTAGACTTTAGGAAGACTAACTTTGCGAAGATGGGCCAATACCTCAGGGAGTCGTTAGTGGGATGGGAACAGCTGGGGGATGTAGAAAAACAGTGGGCAAAATGGAAAGGGGGTATTTTAAAGGCAACCAACCTTTTTGTTAAAATGGTAAATAAAGGCAAAAGGAACAGGAGACCACTATGGTTTTCGAAGGAAGTAGCTGAAAAAGTGAAGAAAAAGAGGGAGGCCTTCATGAAATACAAGAAATCACAGAGAGAGGAAGACAGGCATCTGTATTTGGAAAAACTTAGAGAAGCTAGCAAAGTAGTCAAGAAGGCAAAGATTCAAAAGGAGGAGGAAATAGCCAATGCAATAAAATGGGGGGATAAGACATTTTTCAGATATATTAGTGAGAAGAGGAAGGGCAAAAGTGGGATTGTCAGACTCAAGGGTGCAGGGGGGGAATATGTAGAAGCTGATAAGGATAAAGCGGAATTGCTTAACAAATATTTTTGTTCTGTGTTCACAGATGAAGAATCAGGAGCAGGACCTCAGAAAACACCCACAAATAAGAACAGAAGTAAGGGACGTCTTGAACAATGTGAAGAATGTGTTCGTGAGAAACTAGCTCAACTTAAAGTAGACAAAGCGATGGGACCGGATGGGATACACCCTAGAATACTGAGGGAACTTGGGGACGTTCTAGCAACTCCACTGACTGACCTTTTCAATGCCTCGTTGGAGTCGGGAGTGGTGCCAAAGGACTGGAGAGAGGCTCATGTGGTGCCTTTATACAAAAGTGGAAGTAAGGATGTGGTTGAAAACTACAGGCCGGTTAGTTTAACTTCGGTGGTGAGTAAATTATTGGAAACGCTGCTGAAAGAGAAAATAGTGAGGTTTCTGGAGTCCGGCGGATTACAGGATCCGAGGCAGCATGGATTCACCAGAGGCAGGTCCTGTCAGACAAATCTGATTGATTTCTTTGACTGGATGACCAGGGAGTTGGACCGAGGGAGAGCTCTAGATGTGGTGTATTTAGTTTCAGTAAAGCCTTTGACACTGTTCCTCACAGGCGACTTATAAACAAACTGAGCACCCTAGGGATGGACCCTAAAGTTACTGCTTGGGTTAGAAATTGGTTGGGTGGGAGGCGACAAAGAGTACAAGTAAATGGAGCTCACTCTGAGGAGAAGGATGTTACCAGTGGTGTGCCCCAGGGATCTGTCCTTGGTCCGATTCTTTTTAACATCTTTGTTAGTGATATAGCGGAAGGGCTGTCGGGTAAGGTTTGCCTCTTTGCGGATGATACCAAAATCTGCAATAGAGTAGACACCCAGGAAGGTGTAGATAACATGAGGAGGGATCTAGCTAAGCTTGAAGAATGGTCTAGAATTTGGCAGCTGGGATTTAATGTTAAAAAATGTAAGGTCATGCATTTGGGCTTCAGCAATCCAAGGGAGCAATACAGTATAGGAGGTGAAGTACTTTTGTCCACTAAAGAAGAGCGGGACCTAGGCGTGGTTGTGTCTGATGATCTTAAAGTAGCTAAACAGGTAGAAAAGGCGACGGCAAAAGCTAGAAGGATGCTTGGGTGCATACGGAGAGGAATGGCTAGCAGAAAAAAGGAGGTGATAATGCCTCTGTATAAGTCTTTGGTGCGACCTCATTTGGAGTATGGTGTGCAATTCTGGAGACCGCACCTTCAAAAGGATGTGAACAGGATGGAGTCGGTGCAGAGGGTTGCTACTAAAATGATTAATGGGCTTCATTGTAAAGCATATGAGGACAGACTTAAGGATCTTAATATGTACACCTTAGAGGAAAGGCGGGATAGAGGTGATATGATTGAGATGTTTAAATACCTCCGTGGCATAAATGTTCAGGGAGAGAGCCTCTTTCAAATGAAAGCAAGTTCTGCTACGAGGGGACATGGGATGAGGGTGAAGGGAGATAGATTCAGGAGTGATAAGCGGAAATATTTCTTTACGGAAAAAGTAGTGGATCCGTGGAATATTCTCCCAGTGGAGGTGGTAGAGATGAGGACAGTAACTGAATTCAAAAAAGCATGGGACCAACACAGAGGATCTCTAAAGGTAAAAAGTGGACTGTTGTAGTTGTTGTTATGGAAGGACAGACTAGATAGGCCTTGTGGTCTTTTTCTGTCGTCATGTTTCTATGTTTCTATCCAAAGTAGAGTTGTCAGCATCCATCTCATTGGCTTTTTCTTGCCAATTCTTGCCAAATAGATTCTCACCTGTACAAGGGATATTTCCTAGTTTGTCCTGCACCCAGAGCTCCAAATCGGATGCCTGGAGCCAGGCAATTCTTCGTGCACCTATGGCAATGGTAGTGCACTTTGGCGTGGCCCTTAGGCGTAGGACCGTGCGGGGCCATTTAAAATGCTGCTACATTGGTTCTGCTTGCTGTGGAGATCGGAGCGGTGGAGGGGTAATGTCGACAGCGGAGGTTGTGAGTGGGAGCTTAAACACTGGTGGTATGATATCTACCTCTTCAGATGCTATGTAGAGCATTTCTTCTTGTCTCCTCTATTCCTTTAACTATCACTGTATCTCTTATTCTGTCCTATCTAATTAATGGCGTTCTTTTCATATTTTCTGTAACTTTTATGTAATATTGTAAACCGCTCTGATGCTTTGGCTTGAGCGGTATATCAAATGTAATAAACATAAACAAACATAAAACAGTCATAAGCTGCACGATTGACAAACTTTGAAACATCCTGGGCATGTTTAACCAGTGTGAGATAATCCTGCCTTCTGTCCTCAGGAAGAAGAGGGCTCAAAACCTCTAAATCTCCTGTGACCTCTTTAAGGAACATTCCCATATATAAAATATAGAAACTGATCCTGGCAGAAAGCATGGAAGCCTGGAAGGTACAACGTCCAAAAGCATCCAAGGTTCTATACTCACGTCCTGGAGGATTAGAGGCATGCCTCTTGGCACTCCTGATCCTTCTCACAGCTGACTCCACAACAATGGAGTGGTGGGGAAGCTGAGTTTTTTGGAAGCCAGGACAAGGAGGAATTTGATACATAGTATCCAGTCTGCGAGAGTGAGGAGAGGTGGTAAGAGGTGTCTCCCGCATTCTCAACATGAGATCATGTAAAATCTCATGGATAGGCAAGGTAGCCGCCTCCTTAGGAGCTTTGGGATATTGTAAAATTTCCAACTCCTGAGCTCTGGGCTCTGTTTCAGGAGTCACAGTAATGGACAACCTACGAGCCACCTCCCTGATGAAATCCTGAAAGGAAATATCTTCTGGAGGAGACATCCTACGTTTAGGAAAGGAAGGCTCCTCCGGGAAAAGTATGCCGGTACCGGCAGAGCTGTCAGAATCCTCAGAGTCCTCCGAAGATTCAAAGTACTGTCTGTCCGGATGCTCTTGAAGAGCCTGATACCTGTACCGACCGAAGTAGGTACCGGGGGTAATCGGTACCAGTGTATCGGCACCGGAAGGCATTGCATGACTGGGTGCCGGCAAAGCCGATACTGATGTCGATGCTATCGGTACCGGTACCGCTTGAGTCGTCTGACGCAGTTCCAAGGGCATCGATGCCGCAAGGAGAGCCGCCAGACTGCGTTCAATAGCCAGGAACCTCTGGTCTATCGACGCTGCCGATGCCTGGGTGTCGATACCGGACGCAACCGGTACCCCAGAGCATGGCACCAGTAGTTCTGCCGAGGTCGAGGCCTCGAGAACATCCTGGAGCCCCGATGATGCTTTGGAAGCTGAAGCCTCCCGCCGGGGCAATTTTGCCAGTATGGAACCCTCAAGGGCAACACCAGAGGCATCTCGATGCTTAGAAGGAGATCTACCCTTTGAGGACCGGCTGGACTTATGTTTAGTTACCTGAGATCCATGGGAGGAAGACGAAGCCCTGGAAGACGTCGATGCCACCGAAGCTGCATCGGAAGGAAAAAGGGCACTGAGCTTGGCAGCTCGGTTCTGTCAACCCCTTTTGGACATCATGGCACAAGCCATACACTCGGAGATGGAGTGGTCAGGACCTAAACATTTAGGACACCACTCATGGGTGTCGGTGACGGAGATGGTACCGTCACATTTGGTGCATTTTTTAAAACCCGAGGCAGGTTTCTCCATAGTGGAGGAAATTTTGGGCCTAAGGCCCAAAATGGCGCAAACCTAGAAAGAAAGCTTGGAAAAAGGAATATATATTTTTTTTTTGGAAAAGAAAGAAAGAATCACCGGTGGTACCGGTATAGCGTCGGGAAAGGCAGACGCGACCACAAAAAAATAAAGAATAAGGAAACAATTTTCTGCGGTGACAGGAACATGACCTGCTGGCTCCGCGGAAAACGAAGAACTGGAGAGAGGCAGTTGGGAAAGGCGGGAAGGCAGCATGCATGTGCTGTGGGATGCTCCCAAAAGCTTCCTAATTGGGCGCTGGGGAGCGTTCCCGTGTAGGCTCCGTCGGTACCGGCGATACCCATATGTGAAGACTACATTCCTGCTTGTTCCTGGAGATAGGGAATTCCCCAACCAGCTGTTCTCCTCGATTGCAGGAATCACCCACTGTCTCTTCTCTCTTCTCCTTGGTGGCTTTTTTTTTTTTTTTTTTTAACTCTTCACTGAGAGAAGAGAGAACTGCCCCATTGGGTCCTTAGCTTAACCTCGCACTCATTTCTTTTTTTGCTTATAATCAGGGAAGAGAGGATTCCTTCACCAGCTCTTCTCCTGAGCTGAAGTTTTCTGCTTTTTTATTTCCTTCTCCTGATAGGAGAAAATTCCCCCCACCGTTTAATTTTTTTCCCCTCCAGTTCCTCTCCTCTGATGCAGAGGGTTGTTTTTTTTTTTTTTACCTCTTCACAACAGCCTCTAATTTTTGCCTCACTTCTTCTGCTGGTTCCTCCCAACCCTGCAGCAGCTTCCTTAAGTTTCTGTTTACAAGCAAAGACGTGGAAACTTCCATGGGGTTCTTGCCACCCTCTCCTTTTCAATTTCATCCTTACCAGCAGGAACTGAGATTCTTTGCTAGGTCCTCAACTGGCCACTTCTTCAAAATTTTCTTTACCAGTGCAGTCACTTTCTTTCAAGTAAAACTATACTTCCAGAAGTGCATGAGTATGGACAAATAGACTCTCGATAATATGCACTATCGCTCAAGTGTAATTAAGCTTTAGAACTCAATCCTGGAAGATGTGGTAGAAGTTACCACTTCTGGTTTAAAAAAACATTGGGACAAGTTTTTGGAGAAAAAGTTAACTGATTGATATTAAGGTAGATCTGGGGATAACAACTGTTTATCCCTGGTGGCAAGTTGCAAATAATCGAACTACTTTTTGGGATCCTGCCAGGTACTCGTGTTCTGGATTGGTTACTGTTCGAAACAGGATACTGGGCTTGAGGGACCTTTGGTCTCAGTGTGGCAATAATGTTCTGGGTTCAAAATGGCACTACAACATATCAGTAATCTCATGGTACTACCGCTAGAGATCAAGCATGTTCAGGTGGTGGCAGTTATATGGAACCTTTGCTCTGGTCCCTTTAAGAAGCTTCCCAGGAGAGCACTGGGCCATGTGTTAGTTGCTCATATCTCACAGATCCTAGGGAGGAAAAATAACACCAGCTTTGAGCTTGCATTATTTTTTCAGTTATAACACAGCTTGAGAAATTCAACACAAGCTGTGTTATTCGATTTGCATAATAATGAGGTGCTATGCATGCACCTGCATGTGTTGCATCTCATTATTTGCTAACGTGTACTGCCTTAAACTAATGTACCGGTGAAAAGCAATATATAAGGCACTGCTAAATAAAACATATAATTTTGCCTTTTAAATCATGTTAAGAGGCAAATATCATGCAGTATTCACTTAATACATGTTAGTATTACCTCCCTTAGATTCAACCTACTTGAGCAGAAGAAATACCTACTGTACCCAAAATGTAGCTCACTTTGAGCTAAGGTTTGGAAAAGAGAATAATTAAATCCAAAATAGCTGATAGTGGACATCAAAATTCCAATACTGATGGACTCACCACCTCTTCATTTATTTTAAGTTGGGGAGTGGGGAAGAATGGGCTAAACCACATAGCACAGCCTGAGCAGGTGATATTTCATAATGCTGTTGAATGTGACTTTTAATCCACTTATTTCCCAGGCCATCCTTTACCACCCAAAAATCCAAAGAAAGCAAAAGGTGATCAAGATGGCCTTTACACTACTGTCAATTAAATGCACTTCTAAGCTAGAAAAAAAACAAATTTACACTCAATATCAAATTACTCACATCTGCTGGCCAGACAGGTGGCTGAGAATCATCAAGTTTGATAGATTTTTCCGCTTTGACATATTTTTCCACCTACAGAAAAAAATAAATTTCAAATTAAATGTACTGGACAAAATGTACAGATGGAGGGCATTACCAATTTTACACTTGCTATGTCTGAAATAACTCAAACGAATTCTTCCAAATACATCTAGCACAGCTTATAATCACCTGGCCATAAAACAGAGTAGGAAAGACAATGCAGATTTAGACATATGGGCCTTACATTTATTTATTTATTAATTAATTAACAGCAGAGTACCCAGTAAAATGTTTCTTCTTTTTATGTAGTCAGAAAAAATATGCAAGAATTAGATTATTATTTCTTTGTTATGGCTATTAAAGGTGAAATTTACACTCACCTGTTAATGTCCTTGCCCTTTAGTATTGCTAGACCAGCCCAAACATGTGGATTGTATGTCTAGGACTTCTGATTTTTATTTATAACCATAAAACACTGATAAACACTCCCCCTCCTCCTTGCCATGGGGAAACTGGAGGTTCCAGTTACAACTGAAAAACCCCAAAAGTCGCTACTTCCCACAAGGATCCAATGATATCACCTGGCAGATGCTGTCGTGGTCAGATGATATCATTGAGTCAGGCTGCTGCTGCAGGAGCTTGTATCTTTGTTCCTGATGTTTTTGCTGCAGTTTCTGTGCACCGCAGGAGGGTTTAAAATACAAGAATAAGCATTTTTTCTCACATTTTGAATCCTCCTGTGGTGCTGGAGAAGTAGCACAGAGCTACTAGAGGGAAGATTTAAACTCCCATTCCTCTATTCAAAGTTAGGAGGAGGGGGCCAGCACAAACCACTATCAGCATACCAATGAGAACATGGCGCTAAGATCAACCAATGAGGTGTCGAAGCACACTCCCAAGTATTGCAAGCACTTTGTGGGAGCCTACACTTGCTGCAGTTGATCAGCTAACCTAAACGCTATAGAAGGTCAATAACCTGAGCTGTAGCAGTCTAACTTCGCCTGAACAAGCCAGTCTTCCAGATACAGGTGTACTAAAATCCCTTTCTTCCTCAGGGTTGCTGCTACCACCATCACCAAAATAACCCTGGAAAAGGCACGGGGCATGGTATCCAAGCCAAAGGGAATTGGAAGTACTGAGCTAAAATTGCAAAGAGGAGATATCTCTAGTGCTCCTGTCAGACTGGAATGTGAAGGCAGTCCATCCATGAGATCCAGTGAAGTGAGAAACTCTCCTTTCCTGACCGTAACCGTGATGAAGCAAAGGGTCTCCATCTGAAGTGACCCGTTCGCCAAGATTGGATGAAACATGCCACCTTTCTTAGGGACCACAAAGTAAATGGAATACCATCCTGTTCCCTCTTCTCCTGGTGGTACTAGGACAATGTAATCCAATGTGTCCTGGATAGCCTCCCTCTTCAGTCAAGACCAAGCTGAGAACTCCAAGATAACATCAGTGATAGGGCAAGACAATTCCAAGATGCAGCCGTGCTTCACAATGTCCAGCACCCAGGAATCTACCTCAAAAAACCCAGAACCTTCCTATATTTCTCCCTCGACGCTCTGTTTCTTACCGAAACCTGGCTCCATGAGGGCAAAGATGGTGTTCTTCATTGCTGTCTTCCTCCTGACTACTCTGCCCTTCGTGTTCCCTGTCTCCACCGGACTGGTGGTGGTGTGGCAGTTATCTACCGGTCCTCTCTCCCTGTCTCACTTGTCTCCCCCCCAGTCCCGCTATCCTGAGGCCCTGCTGCTGCGTTTGGGGACCTCCACCCCTGTATTTTTCCTTCTTCTCTATGCCCCACCCTCAATGCGCCCTGACCTCTGGGAGTCTTTTCTCCTCACCCTTTCTGAGACATCCCTTCTCTCTCCGCTTCTGGTCATTCTCGGCGACCTCAACGCCCACTTGCTCTCCCAAGCTTGTCCTCGTGATAAGGTCCTTGGATCACTTTTTACCGACCTTGATTTGATCCAGCACGTAGATTGCCCAACTCATTCTTCCGGCCATACTCTCGACCTTATCCTTACCTTTTCCCCATCCCCCTATATTCCATCTGATATCTCGTCCACCCCTCTTCCCTGGTCCAATCATCATTGTTTGTTGTTCTCTTTCTCTCTTCCGCCCATACAAGTTTCCGTCTCACCTGCTGTTGCTACCTCTTCTGGGACTCTCAAACGGCGTCTTACGCCTCTCACCTTATAGGCCTTCCCCCCGGCTGATTCTCTTTTCCCCCCCAAATTTTTCTCCTTTCCTGTGGACCAGCAGGTCGATTCCTGGTCCTCTATCCTCACTGGTACCCTTGATACTCTAGCACCTCTCCGTCCCATCCCCTGCCATTCTATGTCCCATCACCCTTGGTATCATTTGGGTCTTTACCTCCAGCGTACCCACCTCCGACACGCTGAACGGCGCTGGCGCAAACATCCCTCTGACGTCGCTGTAGCCTCCTTTTGCTGCGAGCAACATCGCTACCGCGTTATGATTACCGAGGCCAAAAAGACCCATTTTTCAGACCTCATTTCCTCCTCCTCTAACTCCTCCCATCACCTGTATCAGGTGCTCCACTCCTTATCTTCCCCCTCGGTCCTTCCCCCTTCATCTGCACTTCCTCCCACTGCCCCCAGTCCAACAAGCCTCGCATCCTTTTTTGTGGACAAGATCCAGTCTCTCCATTCTTCCTTTCCCTATTGTTCCCCTCCTCTCTCCCCCCTTCCCTCCCCTTCTGCTCCCTCTACCATTCCTTCCCCTCCATCCTCCAGTGCCTTTCCCCACACATGGCACTCCTTTCATCTCGTCACCTCCGCTGAGCTCCTTAAGGTAATCTCATCTCATAAAACAACCTGTCTCCTTGACCCCATTCCCTCCACCTGGCTCCTCGATCTCTCTCTCCAACTTCTCCCATTTATCCTGACCATAATCAAGTCTAGCCTTACCTCTGGCAGCTTTCCCACCCGTTGGAAACATGTCATGGTTCGCCCTCTTTTGAAGAAACCCACCCTTGACCCTAGTCTTCCCGCCAACTGGCGGCCTGTCTCAAACCTCCCCTTTCTTTCCAAAGTTCTTGAGAAGTTGGTTTTCACTCAGCTCTCAGCACATCTCGTCACTACCCTTTCTCTTCACCCCCGTCAATCTGGCTTTAGGTCTGGTCACAGCACGGAAACTATACTTCTTGCCCTTCTCAGTGAACTCCACCCTGTCATGACCGGGGTGACCTATCTATCGCTGTCTCTCTGAACCTCTCCACCGCCTTTGACATCATCGACCACCGTGCTCTTCTCATCCGCCTGTCTGACTTTGGTATCCGAGGCACTGTGTTGCGCTGGTTTCGGTCTATTCTTTCACTCCGTTCTTTCACTGTTCACTCAGGCCCTGCCATTTCTGCCTCTTTCCCTCTGCACTGTGGTGTTCCGCAAGGTTCTATCCTTGCCCCTCTACTCTTTAATATCTTCCTCGCCCCACTTGCCCTGCTCATTCAACAGTCCGGTATTTCCTCCTATTTTTATGCTGACGATATTCTTCTCATTCATCACACCAGCTCTGTTTCCCCGGATCTCTCTGCTCTCAATGCCTGCCTTGACCTTGTTGCCTCCTGGTTCTCTGATAATTTCCTCTGTGTCAATCCTTCTAAGTTCTCAGCTATTTGGTTCTCCTTCACTACTCCTCCTCCCACCCTAGCTCCCATGATGTCCTCCCTCCCCATCCCCGTCGTTCCTTCTCTTCGTTATCTTGGTGTCGTCCTCGACTCCTCCCTGTCCTTCCATCCCCATATCTCTTCCCTTGTTCATAGTTGTTTCTTTCATCTCCGTCGCATTAGATCTCTCCCTGGTGATTTCTCGTTTGGACTATTGCAACTCTATCTTCGCTGGCCTCCCCTCTTATCAACTCCGTCGTCTTCAACTCATTCAAAACACTGCCGCCCGCTTAGTCACCTTTTCTTCTCCTTTTGACCACATTACCCCTTGTCTTCTCTCTCTTCACTGACTTCCCGTTAAATTCCAGTTTGTTTACAAATACCTCATCACCATTCACAAGATTCTTCATACAGGTATCTGACCTTATCTACCACCAACCTGTCCCCCGTCTCCTTCGCTCCTCCCATAGCAATCGCCTTTTTCTTCCCTCCCCGTCTCAGGCTCATCTCAAACTCACCCATCACTCCGCCTTCTTTTTTCTGGGCCCTGCTCTATGGAACTCCTTTCCTCACCCACTCCGCACTGAGTCTTCGTTTCCACATTTCAAAGCTCTTCTCAAAACCCATCTCTTCTCCCAGGCTTTTGATCTCCCAGCGCCCCCATGACAATTGTAACGGTCCTGATACCATATACCTCCTCCCCCTTAGTGTTCTGTCTATCTAGCCATGCCTTTCTGTCTTTCTCTATCTTTCTATCTGCGTCTCTCTATTGCTTTCCTGTCAATTGAATGGTGTTCTTTTCCTCCTTTAATTTTCTGGCAGCCTGCTTTTTTTTTTCTGTACACCGCTCTGATACCCCGGTTTGGGCGGTATATCAAGCCTTGCGAATAAAATAAAATAAAAAATAAATAAATTATATTTCTCATTTGCTGTGAAATTTCAATGCTAATGTATTAATTAGTTCTATTTAGCTAATGCACTCATAGTACCTCAGCTGAATTTCATATTGGAACAAACTTACCATGAACATTAGGATCAAGGAACGACCTTTTCAACAAAGACCTCACAATAGCCCTTTTTAAGAGCCTAAGAACTATACCAAATGACAAAGAAGCATTCACTCTAGACTGCAGTCATTAATTACGCCAGAGCCAGTAGCTTTTATCAAGAGTAAATGGACAGTGATGAAGGATTCATGCCGTTGCTCTAGTTTTAAATCAGAACTTTCATAAACTGTTCTTCACTCACAACATTGAATTCTTCCCAACAGGTAGATTATCTCCTCTATCTACTACTTACTTGCCCTTTAAATCTAAATGGCCCCGAGTGTTTGGATAATATTCTGTCATGACAGGCATTCTGGGGTAGAACAGAACTTAGGAAGAAGGAAATACTTTCTTCTTTAAACGTAAATTTAAAACTTTTCATAATTGTTCACCAATTCCTCCATCTGCCTTTTCTTTAAAGCTTAAGTAGTATCCATCCAAAGGAGAGGGACACAGTAAGCAAAGTTTAGCAGTATGCTTAGGTGACTTCAGCCCAAAAGAAAGTCTAGTCTTTCAGTCTTCAGCTGTCCAGTGATCTATCAATGCAAATTAGGAAAATGTACCAAATAAAGACACTCTGTTTCTTCTGGTAACCTCTCTTCTCCATTGGCAATGACAAAAATCAGAATACCTCAATTAAAAGTTACTAAAGTTTAGTTACATACACGATACATAAAAAGACAAACTTACATCCACTTCTGACGGTGCAGTTAAGTAACAAGGGTTCTGCTTCCATCCCATGACACACTGTAAAAATAAATGTTATATGAAAAACGATCATTTTTTATAAAAAGGACAGAGTTAAACCAAACCAAGTTGGCAGCTTTGCTTATTGAGTGCACTTACATTTCCTGCCTTGGAGATTTTGAGGTCGAATTGTGGTTGGGTGGGTTTCCTCTCCTTCCTCTTCTGGATGTAGTCAAGCAGCCTAAGCTGTGGCGGTGTTGGAAAATGAGCCACTTCTTGCTGCCTATTCAGGGAGGACCTGGAGTATCTCTTCAGGCACCTGCAGCAGATGGAAAGATGCTCATTAAGAACAGTATATAGAAACTTTCGAAAGGGAAACTATGATAAAATGAGGAAAATAGTTAAGAAAAAACTAAAAGGAGCAGTTGCAAAGGTTAAAGACTTACATCAAGCTTGGGGGTTGTTGAAAGCACAGTTACTTACCTGTAACAGGTGATCTCAGAAAACAGCTAAAAACCATCCTTTTCCAGGAATACTTCAACTCGAATCCCACCGAAAAACCCACAAACCCCTGATCTCACCCACAATAAACCTCTAACTCAAGCTACCCTAACCTGTCTATGTCCAACGTCTGTCCCATGTCCAAAGTCTGTCCTATGTCAAAATCATCAGTGTTGCCTCCCCGGTGATGGCCCTACCCTTGTACTTAATTCTCCCACCCCCTATGTAACACCGCTTTGACCCGGTGAAAAGCAGTATATAAATACAGCTAAATAAATAAAATAAAAATCTCTGGGAACAGCAGGAATAAGTCTTCACATATGGGTACGTCGGTACCGACGGAGCCTGCGCGGGAACGCTCCCCAGCGTCCAAAAAGAAAGCTTTTGGGAGCATCCCACACGCATGCGCGCTGCCTTCCCGCCTAAACACTTCCCTCTCATCAGTTGGGTTTGTAGCTGAGACTGAAGGAGGAAAGTAGACAAATTAGAAAGAGAGAGAGCAACTCCTAAGGGAGGTGGGTGGGTTGTGAAGATTTATTCCTGCTGTTCCCAGAGATCACCTGTTACAGGTAAGTAACTGTGCTATCTCCAGGAACAAGCAGGAATGAGTCTTCACATATGGGGACTCCCAAGCTAAGATGCCTGGAGGAGGCCCCAGCATGTTGCAAATCCGATGGATGGGCAATGCTTATCCTTTAGAACCCCAGGCATCTAAGGGATGGAGGGTAGGAGTTGAATTAGAAAAGAAAAAAAGGTGCTGTGGACCAGCTTGACTAAACAAGGTATCCAGAGGGGAACCCTTGTGTAGATCATAACTGTCAGAAAAATTTGAATCCCAATTTTCTAATGTGGATCTTACTCAAAATATTGCAAAAGCATTTGTTGAGTCCAATATGGGTCTGTAATTGAGAGCCAGTATATTATCCTCAAAGAAATCCCTCACTGTGAAGTAGAGGAAAAATAAATTTTGCAGTACAGGAAGAGATAAGAATTCTTGATGGCTAGAACTAACCCCAGAAGTGGGGAAGTTTAATGGGGGTTGGACTTTAGAGAACTAGGTAAAGGTTCTGTAAAGTCCAAGTCTGAACTCTTTGTCCTTGGAGCAGAATAAGGCCCTAGGCAAGAGTGGAGATAAATCTGACTGGTTTGGATGAAAAGGTAGAAATACCCCTTACAGGAAAAAGGGGTAGGTCTTTAAGACTCCTTTTATCCAAAAGAAAGAGTTATTTGCATTAGGCGTTGGGCCTCCAATTTCTTGAAGACCAGTAAAAATCTTTCATAAGTGATGTCACTTATAATGACTTTACATGAAAAGCTTCAGATGTGACGTAACCGAAAAGGCTACGGTAAGAAGGTATTTCCCAATTTACCAGAGAAATTGGTTGTCCATTAAGTTTTATGATATGCTGGGACAGCATTAATATGGACAATAACAATTCTTTCAAAGTCAGATATTGTATAGAGATTAACTCAACAACAAGAAGGATTAAGACCTACTTGAAAATATTGATGGAGAATCTCTGCTTGGTTAAAAATGGAAGAACTATAGGGAAAGTTTCGTCTAAACTGGTATTATGTGCTTCACTTACAAGGAGAGGACTAGATTTCTTTAAAAGATCTATCTAGGTCCTGAATAACCAGATCTGGAGACCTACGTGAAGGAGTGCAGAGGAGATCCTTAGTTTTAAGACAGCAAGTCTGGATCCTTCTATAACTTCAGGTAGTAGCTGGAGAAAAAGATGCAATATAAGGAGATACCATGTTTGCCCCTCCATGAGGGCAATGTGAGTATCATGCATCCTTTTTATTCATTATAAGCCACAACGAAGTATAGGAAATTAGAAGGAAAGTAATAATTAAGGACCGACTGCAGTGAAAAGAATGCATCCCTGTTGAAGGAGTTCCAGTGAAATGTGGAACAACTCAGGGAATCGTGTAAGTTTTTTACGCCTTCGTGTGGTCTAAGTCCTGGTTAATTTTCCTTAAAAGAAAATTTTTAAAGAAGATGGTAAGAGTAGGAACAAACCAGTCATGTAGGAGCATGACTGGGCAGAGTCTATCAGCTGAAGCCCTTTTAACCATCTGGAAGCTACCTGCTAGGAGTAGCTCTTAGGCTCTCTGGCAAGGCCTATAGTTGCAGAGCTTCCTTATGTAATGGCAGAGAACATGTTGTAGGTTGGTTAGATCTGGCTGTTTAATTGCCAGTGTGCAACCTAATCTATTCTGTTGGAGCCAAAATGAAATGAAGATAGCTAAGAATAGTAGACAGGCCTGATGCCTGCAACAATAAAGTGTAACCTCTCTTGGAGTCATCTGTTATTAAAGCAGCAGAAAAAGTAGGTCCTATAGGTTGGAGAGGACCGACAGACATAATTTGGAGTGGTAATACTCAATTTCTGTCTGATAAGCTGCCTTAAAGTAGTATCTGAGAAACATAGAGAAGAAGATGAACCACAAAGGGGAAGAAAAACTCTGTATGGAAACTACGTACTGGAGTAGGTATCGAAGAAAAATCCTATGGGCTTAGAGAATAAGCCCTCCAGTTGATTAGTAGTACTCTTAGAGACTGAAAGTCTGGACTAAGAGGGATAGAAAGTAATACAGAGTTGAGAGGACTTACAATTTGGTAAATCTTTGAAGAGGTAGGGTACCCTGGCGGTTAAAAGTATAAAATATCCTCATACAGAAAACTGTCAAGGTGAAGTGTGTAGCTCACCTTGTTGCTAGTTGTTAGGTCTCCCTTTCTTTTAAAAGGAGAAACCTGTTATCTCTAGGGTATGATGGTCCTTAATAGCTCTTGGAGCTAAAAAAGATGGATTTCCCTTGTAGTAAGAGATTCATGCCCAGAGTCGAGGATTGAGTCAATGTATGATTGGTATCTCAGCATGGATGAGATGAACCTTAGATACTTCTGTTAAAAAGAAGTAGGCTCAGAGGTTCTAAACCTCACACAGAAAAAACAGAGAATAGAAATATCAGAAACCCTGCGACTGCTGGGCTTGCTGAGGCTGTTGAGGTCTTGATTTTCTTAGCCTGGTTTGATGTTGCCTGTCTTTGGAAACATCTGCATGATGGGTAGGACATGGATAAAACTTTTTTCCACTAGGGGAATAAAGCTTTTTAGGAGAGTTTTTATTGGCTGGGATAGAGGAAAGTTTTGACAATCCTCTGACAGTAAAAGCATCAGTGTTTAACTGAGTAGCTTGAAATAAAGCATCCTTGTTGAAGAGATTTTCACCAGTACAAGGAGTATTTCCCAGCCTTTCTTGTATCCATCTGTCCAAGTCTGAAGCTTGGAGCCAGGCCAGGCGTTGTGCTCCTATGGCTATAGCAGAGATTCTGCTAATAGACTCAAAACAGTCTAGGGAAGCACGATTAAGGAACCTAGAGATATTTTGAGCATGATTGACTAGTAAGAAATAGTCTGCTCTTTTATGCTCTTGAAGGAAAGGATTCAAAAGCTTTAAACTGTTTGTGACCTCTTCAAGAGACAATCCCATATAGAAAATATATGAGATAATTCTTGCTGAAAGCATGGATGCCTGGAAGCATCGACATCCAAAGGCATCTAAAGTCCTAGACTCATGACCTGGCGGATAAGAGGAGTGCTTCTTTGCACTCTTAATACGCCTCATTGCTGATTCTACAACAATAGAATGATGAGGAAGTTGAGTCTTTTGAAAACCTGGAGAAGGTGGCACTTTGTACCTAGTTTCAAGTGTCTGAGAATGTGGTGATACCGTTAAAGGAGTTTCCCACATCTTCAAAAGTAGATCTTGTAAGATCTGATGCACAGGAAGCATGATTAGCTCCTTTGGCAACCAGAGGGATTGCAGGGTCTCTGAATCCCCTGGTAAGGACTCTTCACCAGGTATAGAAATGGCAAGTAACCTTGCCATATCAAGCAGAAAAGCTTGAAAAGAAATCTCCCCTGAGGAGGACCCTCTAAAATGAGGGGTAAAGGCTAGACTTGTTAAAGTTTCAGCCTTGGTACCGATGGATTCATCCCAGTCATCGGTATCGGAAGACTTGAAAGGATGAAGCATCGGATTCTCCCCAAATCGATGCCTTCAGTACCACCACTAGTCGGTACTGAGACGAGTCGGTACCGAATCATCCATGCTAGGGATCGATTCCAGGCTCGGCATCGAAGGAATCGAGTCTGTCGAAGCAAGCATGGACGGTACCGACACCAATGCCGGTACCGATACCGAAGGCGATACCGATACTGGAGGAACGGTCTGCAGCCACTCTAACGGTACCGAAGTAACCGAGAGCGCTAGACTACGTTCATCGGTGAGGAGTGTTTCATCCAACACTGTAGCCGTTGCCGGGGTGTCGATACAGCTCGAAGCGGCCACAACCACCGAGCATGGCCGAGGTATGCTCACCGAGGCGAGAACCCCGGGAACGACCTGAAGCCCCGTTAATGCTTTGGAGCCCGAAGCCTCATGCCGGGGCTTTATTGCCAAAATGTCCTCGAGGGCAAAGCTGGAGCAATCTCGATACTGGAAAGGGGATCTACCACTCGAGGACTGGCTAGTCTTTACAGACTTTTGTTTTGTTACCTGATCCTTTGGAGATATTCGAGTTGGTGACATCGAGTGTGATGTGAACCGGGTATCGAGCTGTGCTCGATTCTGAAGATTCCTTCTGTTTGAACTCCAGCAGGAAAGACACTCCAATGAGCAATGGTCAGGACCCAAACATTTTAGACACCAAGTATGGGTGTATGAGAAAAATATTTGTACCGCCACACTTAGAGCATTTCTTAAGGGTGGTGGCTGGCTTTTCCATAACGGAAAAATGGAGGCCTAGTGGCCTAGAAACTGTCAGATACTAACAGGAAAAAAGTTCTGTCGAAAAGAAGAAATATTTAGAAAAAAACAAAAGAAAAGCACCAGCGGTACCGGTGGCGTCGAAGGAAGGCAGACACGACCACAAAAAACTAAGAATAAAAAGAAGAATTTTCTGCAGTGACAGGAATACGTCCTACCGGCTCCGCAGAAAACGGAAAACTGATGAGAGGGAAGTGTTTAGGCGGGAAGGCAGCGCACATGCATGTGGGATGCTCCCAAAAGCTTTCTTTTTGGAAGCTGGGGAGCGTTCCCGCGCAGGCTCCGTCGGTACCGACGTACCCATATTTGAAGACTCATTCCTGCTTGTTTCTGGAGATAAATACTATCTTGGAAGCCCAGACCAGCTGTATTCCACGCTTTAAGAAAAGTGGAAGGAAGTCCAAAAAACTGCCAGCATGGTTTAAAGGGGAGGTCAGAGAGGCTGTTGTTGCCAAAAAAGCATCTTTCAGGAAATGGAAAAAAAGAGCCAAATGACGAAACCTGGAAACAGCACAAGCACTGGCAAGTCAAATGCAAGGCGTTGATAAAGCAGGCAAAGGGAGAATTTGAGAAGAAGCTTGCTTCTCTCTGCTCTGGGAAGAGCAGTGCTCTAACAGTGCTCTGCTAGAGAGGTGGCTATTACCTCCTGTGACAACTTGCAGTGAGTTCTAGCTGTTATTTAATTATTTATTGTTTGTCTTATTGGTGTGCTGCTTCAGCTTTCTCAGCTGTATAACTTACCTTGCCTCTCTCAACTAACTGGGCTTTGTGTGGTAGCCAGGTTAACTGTTCATTTTAAATTAAATCTTTCTCCCTGCTCTCCCCCCTGAACCTGCTGTGTTTTTAAATTTTGTTTTCCTGCCCTAACCTACCTGAGTGAACCCCCCTCCCCTCCCCCCTGCTGAGGTATTGTGTAGCCTTCTTCCTGTCTCCACCACGTGTGCATAGTCAGTTTTGTTTGCTTCTCTCTGCTCTGGGAAGAGCAGTGCTTTAACAGTGCTCTGCTAGAGAGGTGGATATTACCTGCTGTGACAACTTGCAGTGAGTTCTAGCTGTTTATTTAATTATTTATTGTTTGTCTTATTGGTGTGCTGCTTCAGCTTTCTCAGCTGTATAACTTACCTTGCCTCTCTCAACTAACTGGGCTTTGTGTGGTACCCCCCTCCCCCCCTGCTGAGGGTTCAGGACAGGGTACCTTGTAACTACCCTCTTTAATAGGACTTATTTCCCTCCCTCCCTAGCCAGCACCCACCCATCCCTGGGGTAATTGTAGCTTTATAGGTACCTACACATCTTGAGGGAAAGGGGCTGCTCTCAGGTGCAGCTCTTTATCCAAATCAGTCATACACTGAGGACCTGAGATTAATTAAGCTTCAGGTGAACAAGGTGTATTGCGGGTGTTAGATACACTTTTATTAGGATAAGCATCTACACCAGTCCTTATTATATACAGAATTTAAAAGACCTAAACACAAGCTTTAAACTAAGATGCAGACAAAAGTCCAGCAGCGAGATGGGGGCTTTCCGGTCTTTTGCATTGAGTGTCACATGTATGATTTTCTCCCAGTTGGTGAGAGGTCTTACGTATGCACTAAGTGCAAGGAGCTCTTTGCTCTCAGGGAACAAGTCCGTTCTCTAGAGGCTAGAGTAGCAGACCTGGAAGACATAAGAAAGACAGAGAAGTACATAAACAGGTAGACAAAGGTGAGTCGGTTGATATAGTGTATCTGGACTTTCAGAAAGCATTTGATAAGGTCCCTCATCAGAGACTTTTGGCGAAACTAAAAAGTCATGGGATAGGAGGCAGTGTACTATTGTGGATCGGGAACTGGTTAAAAGATAGAAAGCAGAGGGTAGGGCTAAATGGCCAATATTCCCAATGGAAAAAGGTGAATAGTGGAGTACCCCAGGGATATGTACTGGGTCCGCTACTTTTTGACATATTCATAAATGACCTGGAAAAGGGAATAACGAGTGAGGTTATCAAATTTGCAGATGATACAAAACTATTTAAAGTTGTTAAAACCCAAGAGGATTGTGGAAAACTGTAGGAGGATCTGGATAAATTGGAAGACTGGGCATCCAAATGGCAGATGAAATTTAATGTGCACAAGTGCAAAGTTATGCACCTAGGAAAGAACAACCCACACTATAGTTACACAATGCAAGGTTCCACATTGGGAACCACCACCCAGGAAAAAGATTTAGGAGTCATCGTGGATAACATGTTAAAACCCTCTGCCCAGTGTGCAGCGGCAGCCAAGAAAGCAAATAGAATACTAGGTATCATAAAGAAAGGGATGGAAAATAAAACAAAGGATATTATAATGCCTCTGTATCGTTCCATGGTACGACCGCACCTTGAATATTGTGTGCAGTTCTGGTCACCGTATCTTAAAAAGGACATAGCATTATTAGAAAAAATACAGAGAAGAGCCACCAAAATGGTGAAGGGGATGGAAGGCTACTCCTATGAAGAGAGGCTACAAAGGTTGGGGCTCTTCAACCTGGAAAAGAGACGGCTGAGGGGAGATATGATAGAGGTCTATAAATTAATGAATGGAGTGGAGCAGGTAAACGTGGATCAATTGTTTACGCTATCAGAATATAGAAAGACTAGGGGACATGCAATGAAGCTACAGGGTAAACTATTTAAGACAAATAAGAGAAAATATTTTTTCACTCAATGTGTAATCAAACTCTGGAATTTGTTACCGCAGGATGTGGTAAGGGCTGTTAGCGTAGCTGGATTTAAAAAAGGTTTGGGGACAAGTTCCTGGAGGAAAGGTCCATAAACCACTATTAAAAAGGGACCCAGGATAATTAATGCTTGTCCCAGTACAAGCATTGTGGAACCTGTGTCTTTTGGGGATACTGCTAGGTATGTATGACCTAGATTGGCCACTGTTGGAAACAGGATACTGGGCTTGATGGACCTCGGTCTGATCCAGTATGGCATATCTTATGTTATGTTCTTAAAAATGCGAAATAAAGATTTTTTCAAGTACATTCATAGCAAAAAACCTGTGAGAGAGTCAGTTGGTCAATTAGATGATAGAGGAGTTAAAGGAGCACTAAGAGGCGACAAGGCGATAGCGGACAGACTGAATGAATTCTTTGCTTCGGTCTTTACTCAGGAAGATATAGGGATGTTACCCATGACTGAAGTGGTATTTAAAGTTGCAGAAGAATTGAAGGAAATATCGATACATCGGGAAGATGTATTACAACTATTAAATAAACTGAAGAGTAGCAAATCACCTGGGCCGGATAGTATACATCCAAGGGTGTTGAAAGAACTGAAATATGAGATTGCAGACCTGCTATTAGTCATCTGTGAACTATCATTAAAATCATCTCTAATACCTGAAGATTGGAGGATCGCCAATGTAACACCAATTTTTAAAAAGGGCTCCAGGGGTGATCCGGGAAACTAAAGACTGGTGAGCCTTACGTCAGTACCGGGAAAAATGGTAGAAACCATCATAAAGAATAAAATTACTCAGCATGTAGATAGTCATGGCCTAATGGGAGACAGCCAACATGGCTTTAGACAAGGAAGATCTTGTCTTACTAATCTGTTATGTTTTTTTGAAAGTGTGAATAAACAGGTGGACAAAGGTGAGTCGGTTGATATAATATATCTGGACTTTCAGAAAGCCTTTGACAAGGTCCCTCATCAGAGACTTTTGGCAAAAGTAAAGAGTCATGGGATAGGAGGCAGTATACTACTGTGGATCAAGAACTGGTTAAAAGATAGAAAGCAGAGGGTTGGGCTAAATGGCCAATTTTCCCAATGGAGAAAGGTGAATAGTGGTGTACCCCAGGGATCTGTGCTGGGTCTGCTGCTTTTTGACATATTTATAAATGACCTGGAAAGTGGAATAACGAGTGAGTTTATCAAATTTGCAGATGACACAAAACTGTTTAAAGTTGTTAAAACCCAAGAGGATTGTGGAAAATTGCAAGAGGATCTTGATAAATTGGAAAACTGGGTATCAAAACGGCAGATGAAATTTAATGTGGACAAGTGCAAAGTTATGCAGAACAACCACCCAAACTATGGTTACACGATGCAAGGTTCCACATTAGGAACCACCACTCAGGAAAAAGATTTAGGCGTTATTGTGGATAGCATGTTAAAACCCTCGGTTCCGTGTGCAGCGGCAGCCAAGAGAGCAAATAGAATGCTAGGTATTATAAGGAAAGGAATGGAAAATAAAACAAAAGATATTATAATGCCTCTATATCGTTCCATGGTGAGACCGCACCTTGAATATTGTGTGCAATTCTGGTCGCCGTATCTTAAAAAGGATATAGCGTTATTAGAAAAGGTTCAGAAAAGAGCCACCGAAATGGTAAAGGGGATGGAAGGATACTTCTATGAAGAAAGGCTAAGAAGGTTAGGGCTCTTTAACCTGGAAAAGAGACGGCTGAGGGGAGATATGATCGAAGTCTATAAATTAATGAACGGAGTGGAACGGGTAAACGTAGATCGATTGTTTACGTTATCAGAATATAGAAAGACTAGGGGACATGCAATGAAGCTACAGGGTACACTATTTAAGACTGATAAAAGAAAATATTTTTTCACTCAACGTTTAATCAAACTCTGGAATTTGTTACCAGAGGATGTAGTAAAGGCTGTTAGTGTAGCTGGGTTTAAAAAAGGGTTGGACAAGTTCCTGGAGGAAAGGTCCATAAACCATTTTTAAGAAGGGACCCAGGATGTCAATGCTTGACCCAGTACAAGCATTGCGGAACCTGTGTCTTTTGGGGAAACTGCTAGGTACCTATGACCTAGATTGGCCACTGTTGGAAACAGGATACTGGGCTTGATGGACCTTGGTCTGACCCAGTATGGCTGTTCTTATGTTCTTATGTTCTTAAAGAGCTCAAACACACACTGTACGTTCAGCATGAGTGTCAAACCAGAAGTCTTTCCATCACTTTTGTCTAATTAACTATGCGAAAAGCAAGAGAATAGTTATATAATTTCAAGTTTAGAGCCCTTGCCCCATGCAGTATATATCTGTTACTTTTTTCTCTTGCTTCTGACATGTGAGTGATGAGATTGCTCTTTTCTGATACAAAAAACTCCCAACAAAACAAATGCATCAGGAAATTTAATGTGTCACAGAACATCACTTTATAATATTTCAGTTCTGCCAACTCAAAGTCAGTTAAGATGAAATACTTGTAGTATTTCAAATACAGTGCAATATGTGCTAACTTAGCCAAAATTTCAGGATTCTTTCCAGGCACTGTTCAGTTAGCTCATAAATCTCTCAGGGAACACATGGCTCCCAGACAGGCCATCTGTTTTACCACATTATTTTTAATTAAGTTTTTGCATTTTTACTTCTTTTCATTGCTTTTTGGTGCAGACATTTACTGGAAAGGTGTGAGATAATTTACTAAATAAATAAGCAGTGGCAGTGTAGCCTAGTGGTTAGAGCAACAGCCTAGTACTCAAAACGATAAGGGTTTGATTCCCACTGGCACTCCTTGTGATCTTGGGCAAGTCATGTTACCCCTCCATTGCCTCGGAAGAAAAGACCTGGCAATCTACTTCCAGTCATATCTTGCCAAGAAAACACAGGGGCTGCTGGGTTGTCAGGAGTGGAAGATTAGTCTAGTGGTTAGAGCAAGGCTCGGGAAGCAAGAGACCAGAGTTCAATTCCCACTAGCACGCCAAGCGATAGTGACATGCAAAGTACACAGGGAGGACCAGGTGGCCGCCCTGCAAATATCCAACGGAGCTACTCGCGAGCATTCTGCTCAGGAGGTAGCTTGAGCCCGTGTGGAATTTGCCTGAAGATCTATGGGCGCAGGTTTGTTCACTAAAATATAAGCCGACTCAATGGTCTGCTTGATCCAGCGTGCAATGGTCACTTTGGAAGCGGCTGCCTCTTTTTGTGGACCAGAGGTCAGGACAAAGGGGTGATCGGAGAGATGAGAGGAATTAGTTAATTTAAGATAATGGCATAACGCCCTACCGACATCCAAGAGGTGAAGGACTCAGTTGTTACCTGAACACTGTTCCTTAAAAAAGGAAAGAAGGGAAACTGTTTAGAAGGACAGTAGTTTATGTATAAGTTTATGATGCAAACCTGATTTTCTTTTGACAATGTTTGGAATACAAAATTATGAAAAATTAATAAATAATTTACAAAATAAAAAAGAGGAAGGAAGCGAAACCGATCAATTGGCATGAAAATCTGAAAGGACCTTTGGAAGAAAGGAGGACACTGTTCGAATGGTAACGTCCCTCCGGGGAAAAAAAGACAGAAAAAGATCCTGACAAGAAAGTGCCTGGAGCTCCGAAAGGTACTTTGCTGAAGTGTCTGCTATAACAAAAACAGTTTTGAAAGTCAAATCTTTGATAGATGACCCATGGAGAGGCTCAAACGGGGCACAGGTAGATGACTGGAAGAAGGGGGGGCCTCAGGGTGCGAACGCCCCTCAGAAAACAGAAAAGATCTACATGAGAAGCATGAGACAGTCCACGGAGAAGCCCCTGAAGCATGTCAAGGCCGCAATATGCCTCTTTAATGAATTAAGAGCAAGACCCTTATCAAATCCGTCCTGAAGGAAGGAAAGGATGTCTGGAACATCACCGCACCAAGGGGAGAGAGATCTTTTAGAACACCAGGAAGAAAAAAAAGACTCCAGATCCGAGCGTAGGCACGTGAGGTAGAAGACTATTGAGCCCGGCTAGTAACCTTCGCGCAACAAGCATCACCACTCAATAGCCAAGCCATAAGCAAATAAGGAGCTGGGTCGTCCATGAGAACCAGCCACTGAAACAGGAGACCTCTCTTGACTCCGAGAGGTAGCGATGCATCCTTCAGGAGGCGAAGGAGATCGGCATACCATGAATGCCGAGGCCAATCTGGGGCCACCAGCACTATTCAGCTAGAGTGTGACTCTATCCGATGGCGTATATAGCCGATTAGTGGCTAAGGAGGGAAGATATAGTGAAGCTGGTTCGAGGGCCTGAACCAGAGCAGAGCATCAAGGCCATGAGACTTCAGTTCCTTTCCACGACTGAGAAAAACTGATGCTTGGCATTGGAAGAGGTGGACATTAGAACTAGAGCCAGATGATCCCACCGATGCACTATGTTCCCAAATCCCCACGGAGCTAATTCCCACTCGCCAGGGTCCAGGGTATGACAGGAAATCCGCTTGAATGTTCTCCCTTCTGACAATGTGCTGCGCAGAGAGAGCTAGGAGGTTGGATTCTGCCCAGGGAAACAGAGGGCTCATTTCCAGGCCCACTCCAGGACATTTGGTACCACCGTGCCTGTTGAGATAAGTCACAGTGATGGAACTGTCGGAGTGTACTTGGACTGCTCGAACCTGGAGGTGGGATTGAGAGAAGAGTAGAGCCAGACAAACAGCCTGGGCCTTGAGGCGATTGATGATCCAAGAGGCTTCTTGAATAGACCAAGATCCCTGCGATGTCTGTCCCTGGCACAGCGCTCCCCAACCGGCAAGACTGGTGCCCATGGTGACCACCACCCAATGCAGAATTTCCAAGGGAACGTCTTTCAACAAGTGATGAGGACAAAGCCACCAGTGGAGGCTGCAGCGAACCACTAAGAAAGGTGTAGAAGAATCTGATAGTCCTGGGTGGATGGGGACCAGTGCAAAAGGAGAGAGTACTGAAGTGGGCGTTTTGAGCACGAGCCCAGGGGACTACATTGAGCGCAGTCACCATGGCGGCGAGAAGTCGTAGTTAATCCCAGGCAATGGGAGCTGCCATGAGTCGGAAGGCATGGACTTGAACGCAGAGCTTCTTGCATCTGTCGTAAGAGAGGAAGATGCGGCCCACTCATGTCAAAGTAGGCGCCGAGGAATTCTAGAGACTGAACTGGGCACGAACTGCTTTGGCATAATTGACCACCCAGCCAAGATGGTCCAGAAAGGAGAGAACCTGAGAGACCATAGAAGTAGCCTCCTCGAAAGTCGTTGCTCTGATCAGCCAGTCATCCAGATAAGTATGAACCCGAATACCTTGGCGCCGCAGGGAAGCTGCCACTACTACCATCACCTTGGAGAAAGTGCATGGAACTGTGGCAAGACCAAAAGGCAGGGCATGAAACTGATAATGTTGATCGAGGACCACGAAACGTAAATACTGCTGATGATCTTGGCAGATTGGAATGTGAAAATATGCTTCCGCCAAGTCCAGGTATGCGAGAAATTCACCAGGCTGGACAGCCTGAATGACTGTCCTGAGGGTTTCCATCCAGAACCATGGCACCTGAAGACAGCAGCTGACCCCCCTTGAAGTCCAGGATAGGATGGAAGGAGACATCCATCAAGATCATTTGAAGACCAAACATAAAAGCACACCAAGCGACGAGCCGAGCGTAGAGATACATCTGGAGAATCCCACTCGAAGGAGAACATCTGTTGTACTTCGAGGAGAAAGGAAAAAGCCTTAGAAGGTTTCCTAATGCCCACGATAATGGGGTCTGCCTGATGTTTAGAGAGATCCGAAGGCTGTTGCCCTTGAGGGTCCAAGAGGTGCAAAGCCTCCGTAATCTGAGCAATGAGAGTAGGGAGCTCCAAAATAACTGGATATCTTGACCATTTTCTTGAGGCTCCTGGTCGTCTTCCAGTGGTGAGAGTTCTTCTTCTTCCCATCCGGACATAGAAGTGATAGAATGTTCATCTGAAGGACAGTTACTGTCTTCCTCTGCAGGGCACCAGTACCCTGGAGGAGAGGAGGTATCCTCGGTCTGATCTGAAGAAGCACCAGCCGAACTCCAGTAGGCATGCTTTCTAGATGGAGAAGCAGCGAATGTCAGAGTAGCCAGAGTCCCCGAGCACCACTTATACCAGGCCTGACAGAACAGCTGCATAAACTGGTGATCAGAGCTGTCTATTGAAGACTGCACGATGGAGAGGCTGAATAGAAAGTTGTAGAGGGTGAGTAGAGAGCTCAGACAACAGAACTGGGGGAAGGGCTTCTTGAGCACTCTGAGGAAACCCAGAGGGAGCTAAAGAAACAGATCTGGAAGGGCTACCGGAACAAGGAACTGCAGCGGAAGAAGAACCCACTTGATCAGAAGTGCAAGAGGAACACAAGCTAGCCATCAAGACTTGTGTTTCTTCCCACAGCCCAAACAGCGCTGTAGGGAAGGTGGCTTATTCATGACAGGATAAAACAATAAAGCAAAAGTAAATAGCAACACTGAAAGTCACAGCAAGAGCTGGGGAGGCAAAAACCAACAGACTGAAGAAAAAATGGCAGCAACGGCACAAAAATTATAGTGGGAAGCCGCAAACCAGAGTCGGGAAGCAGCAAGAAATGGCAGACTGACCATGTGAAAAGAAGCAGAAAAAAACACGCCTGCAAGAAATGGCACGAGCATTCTGTCCTGGCCAGAAGAAAAATAAACGTTACCACCGAAAACAGACCAGATGCTGCCTTAAAAAAGAACAGTTAAATAAATATAAAACTCTCAGCTCTTACAGGAGGAAAACAGATGACTTAGAAAAACAAAAAATAGCAAAAGGTGACTGACAAACTTAGCTGAGAGAAGTCTTGCTTGCAGAACAGTCAGAAAGAAGGTGCTGTGCTGGTCCTTTTGACCAGGAGCAGCTCTGGAAAGTGAAGAACGGAAAACTGTCGGCAAAGAAAGCGCACCACGGTGTGCACAACTGCCAAGGAAAGCTACGCTGACACAAAATCTCTTCTCAGAGACCATCAGGAGCTAGGAAAAGTCCATTATCTGCTGAGACAGAGAAAATACTGAAGCTCCCCTTGGGAGATGGGTTTTTATAACAAGGGGGACGTCCCAAAGCTTCTGGAATTTTTCTGTGTCTCACCATCTGCTGGCAGGGGGACACAACCCACTAGTCTGGACTGGCCTAGCAAGATGTATTTGGAAGGCCACTTTCACAATGGTGAATACAAGAGAGCTGCCTGAGACTGTCAGAAAAGCCATTATCACCAAACATCAAACTTCAAAGGGGTACAAGGCCATCTACAAAGACCTTGAGATTCCTGTGTCTACAGTTCACAATGTTTAATAAGACGTTTTCTGCTCATGGAACTGTCAAGAAACTACTAGAACGTGGTGGGAAAATGAAAATTAATCCGAAAAGGTTTTCGAAGGTTAGTGTGCACTGTTGGAAAAACACCATATACAACAACATCCAAAGAGCTTAAGGATGACCTGGAGTAATGGTTTTAACCCACACCATATGCTGTTCAACTATGCAAAGGAGGACTTCATGGGTGAACGCCAAGGAAGACCCTGCTGCTCAAAGACAGACATAGGAAGACAACCTGATCTTTGCCCAAACCCACCTTCAGAAAGTGTAGTTACTCACCTGTAACAGGTGTTCTCTGGGAACAGCAGGAATCAGTACTCACATATGGGTGATGTCAGTGCCGAAGGAGCCTGCTCGGATCCAATCCCCAGATTTCAATGAAAGCCTTTGGGACCTACAGCGCACATACGTGGTCACCTTCCCGTCCAAAGATGACATCTTACCTCATTATGACAGTGTTCAAAAAAGCATAAAAAGAAAAAAAAACTCCATGGGAAGGAGGGAGGGCTATGGCGACAGATTCCTGCTGTTCCTGGAGAACACCTGTTACAGGTGAGTAACTATGCTTTCTCTTGGAACAAGCAGGAAGTCAGCCATCAGCCCTCACATATGGGACCTTCCAAACTACAGGGTACCAAAAAAATCAGTAAAAGCCACCGGTGATCCAAAAGGTGGACCATAAGGGCAGCAGGGGCGCTGTTTGGCTGGAATTCTGACACTACAGTAACAGCATCGAGGATGCAATTCTCACCCTGGTAGCCTGACCATCACGGTTTGGAGGGAGGAGTTGCATCATTCCCCAAAGAGGTGACAGAGTATTTATTTATTTATTTGTTGTGTTTTTCTATACCGCCCCTTCCAGAGATCAAACTATTTGTAGCTTTACATTATAACATTTGGCCTCGCACGTTATAACTTTATACAATATAACATTTGGCCTCGCACAATATAACTTTATACATTATAACATTTGAGCCTTTTGTGAATTTCTGCATTTTGACATTTGACTTTTGACAAAGGAGTACTGCTTGGCTGAAGGCGCTATCCCTCTGGAAAGTCTCCTCCAGACAGTAGTGTGCAGCAAAGGTATGCACCAAAGACCAGGTGGCGGTGCAGCATGGCATATCTCCAATAAGGGAAGGCACAGAGAGAGCAGCAGCTCTTGCAGGGCCAATCAGGAATCACACAGAGCAAGAGAGGTAATGACACAAGCGCTTTATTTGGAATCCCCAACGCGTTTCGGCAGGTTGCCTTCCTCAGGGGGTTAGTATCACTTGCAAACACAAAACAAACAGAACATAATGATCATAAAATTGTATATCAATTACACATAGAGATAAAACTCATAGGTTAAAAACAATGAACACAATCAAAAACATTAATATCAATGTTGAACCAATAAGGTAAAACAAATACAAGCTAGCTGGGCATGTTAATAACTGAGATGATAAATAGTGATATTAACTTATCCAACTGCACTCAACATAAAAATATATATATGTAGTAAATGAATAACATGTACAGCAGAATGTGCATAGTGAATGAATAATAAAATAATAAATAATTAAAATATATATACAGAAGTGTTAATAAACTCATGGCAACATATTGTACTCATTAACAAACAAATATAAGATAAAATGAATTAAACACTAACTGATAAAAACGCATATAATGTTTGTATAAATGATGGATACTGTACATTCAACATGCTAATAGCTTCATGAGGATCATGTGGTAAATAAAACAAAGTGAGAATAAAGGATACTTATTAAGTAGATAGTAAAATAATAAATAATAAATAATTAAAAGTATCCACACAAATGTAATGATAAACATAACAATATAATATATACTGACCAACAAATATAGACTGAAACTTGTTAAAATACAATAATGAATTACCATGAGACATAAATATTGATTATGGGATGGATGCTGTGCAGCCAAAGTGTTAAAAAGTATTATAAAACAACGCAGGGCAGAAGCGAGAATAATACCTGTAAAGTCATTAAACAAATCATGATTGAATCCAAATAAAGGTGGTCTAAAGAAGTCTAAATACATGAAGCATAGGCAGTAATTTTACTTACTCAGCGCATACAGACAGCGAGTCTTCAACTGATGAATCAGGGGGCACTTGATTGAACCCTCTACTGTAAAATATCGGGATAAAATTGCCATAAAACAAATAAAAATAAAAATGACAAGGGGACTAAACTCAATGTGCATGACCACACTAGGCTGGGAAATGACAAATTGTAATAATAAAAACCAAAGTGAGGACGGCATAAGGTAGAAATATAACCGCTGTACTGGATAAACGGTGTGATGCTTAAAACCGGGAGGGACACCAAACAAATAAACAGAGAAAAATATTGCCATATATACTACAAAACTGGAGGACAGATCCTCAAAGTAAACGCTGTTATAAATAGAGTTGAACGGTACTCACAATTCCAAGTCAAGTATGTATTGCAGTCGCCACGATCTTACATGTAGGGTTGTAGCGATAAGACAGCTAAAAGGCGAGTCGAATACAACTAAATCGGGGGAGTGACAATGTAAAGGTCAACAGAGGGAAATACATTTCTCATTTTAATTTTTAAGGGATAGCCGTGTTTGTGTGCAAATATGGTATATTTTACGATGCGGGGGACACATGGAGGACAATCCCTAACTCTCCTGTGGCTAAAAAGGAAACAAATTGAAACGTGGAATCTTGCTGCTGAAATGCCTTGCATCGACAGGCTCACATGAAAGAAATAGGAAGGAATTCATTGATAAAAATAAAATCATGCTTCAAAAGAACCTTATGATTAAAGGAGGAGGTATGCAAAACCCGTGCAGATATTTAGAAGATTGGCGATGTGTACACATCCGTTTGTGGCGATGCCACCTTTTGGCAGTGCATGTGGAATTAACATGGATTAAAAACATAAGTTAAAATACAGTATGCCAAGTTGTAGTGAATGAAGGACATGACAAAATAGATTACTTACCAAACTGAGTGAGATTGAAAACCACACTAGCCACGGACAATTTTGCAAACACTCTGCTAGGTCGAAGCTAAGAATTTAAGAACGCTGAAAAACGCGCCAAAAAAGGGGGGGGCGTGGCAAGTGTCTTATTACAGAGCAGAGCAGCAAAAACGCTAAGGACATACCATAGGGAACTTTAACTTGAGGTGTTGCAGAAAGTAAAACTGATGAACAAAATTAGTAAAAGTGAGGTCTGTCATATAGATAGGAGCCTAGGAATAAGAAATATAAATATGTTAAATGAAATGAACACAAGTGTCATAAAACCAGGTGGTTAGTTGATCTTAGAAGAGAAGGTTTTAGACAACCATGCTTACAAAAAACCGGAAAGATCAAAGTCTTGATTTAACCCTTTAGGTTCCAAACTATCCAATTCATAAATGTACCGCTGCTCCAATTTCAATAATACCTTATCAATGTCACCTCCTCTCCATTTTGGCGTGACTACTCTTAATACTAGATATTTTATATCACTGATGGTATGGTTCTTTTCCTTCCAATGAGCCACCAATGGCTTGTCTGGTACCCCTCTGTGGATACAGCTCCTATGCTCCACTATTCTGGTGCGCACCTGTCTTTTAGTTTTCCCTACATAAAGTAAATTACAGGGACATATGATCAAGTAGATGACATGTTCTGTTTTACAATTGGAAAAGGATTGCAGATATACCTTGCGATGTGAAACGGGATGAATGAAAACCTCTTTAGTTGTGATGACATGAGTGCAAACTGAACATCCACCACATTTGAAATGGCCCTTTAATATTGGAGTGGGTTTGGAGTGGGTTTACGTAGTGGAAGCGCAGACGAAACTAATAAATCAGACAAATTTGGATTTCGTTTATGAGCTACCATCACTCTTTTATTCATAAAAGGTAATAAAGGTGAAAGCAAATCCCACCGTTGCCTTAAGATGTTGGTAATTTCCCTTGTATAATTGGTAAAAGTCAAGGGGCAGACAATTCTTTCTTGGTGCGTGCGTTCCTTTTTATGTAATAATGACGCTCTATCTACAGTACTTGCCCTATGATAAGCTTTGTTAATGTGACGCTTGGGATAACCACGTTGTAAAAATCTATGCTGCATATCTAGTGCATGTTTATTGAAATCTTCATCCCTGGTACAAAGCCTTCTAACTCTGAGAAATTGGCTTATTGGTAGGTTATTTTTCAAAGAGGCATTATGAAAGCTGTCGTACTGTAGCAGCGTGTTCCTATCGGTAGGCTTGCAATAAAGCTCCGTATAGAAGCCTGTTTCTCCTTTTTTAATTTTAATATCTAGATATGATATTTGATCATTGCTAAACATGCCATCAAATTGAAGATTAGAGTCTAATGAATTGAGCCACTGAAAAAAGTCCAAAAGCATCTGTTCAGAGCCTTCCCATATTACCAATATATCGTCAATATATCTCCTCCATAAACGAATGTTAGATTGAAATGGGTGCAAATTCAGATACTTTCTTTCAAAGTCTGCCACATACAGATTGGCGACATCTGGGGCCATTGAGGACCCCATTGCCACCCCCTTGACCTGTTTATAAAAGATGCCCTTAAAAGCAAAATAATTCTCGGTCATTGCTATAGATGCTAGTTGTGTCAAAAAAAATGTCGGTGTACGAATGGGTTTTGGTCTCTGAATTAAAGTATCTGCTAATATATCTAAAGCTGCTCGCTGGGGAATATTGGTGTATAGAGAGTTGATATCTAAGGTTACTAACAGAAGTTGATTATATTTTGGAAAATCTTGGAGGATATTAATGATGTGTGTTGAGTCTCGGACGTATGAGTCAATTTTCGTGACAAAGGGTCTCAAAAAAACATCAAGAAATTTTGATATGGGCTCAAGAAGAGACCCAAGCGCGGAGACTATCGGACGGCCCGGTGGATCATGGAGCGACTTGTGGATCTTGGGGATCATATATATTGTAGGAATGATAGGACGGGGAACCGTCAAGAAAGCTATTTCTTTGGGCGTAAGATAGACACACTTCTATATATTGGTCAGGAAGCAGGTTATCTGTTGTTGTATTGTTTGCGTGGGATCATCATAGATTTTTTCATAAAATTGTGCATCATTAAGTTGGCGTAGAACCTCAGCAACATATGATGTACGATTCTGTATAACTAATGCTCCGCCCTTATCCGCTGGCTTAATTGTGATGGTGTGATTGCCTTGGAGATCATACATTGCAGATTTCTCCTCCTTTGAAAGATTATAGAAAATTCTGCTTTTCTTTTGATATAGTTGATCAATTTTAGACAATACGACCTTTTCATATGCCAGGAGTAACGGATTAACATTAGATGGGGGTATCCAAGTGGAGGGTATTTTAATGACCGACGATCTGTAGTGTTGTCTTGTGTGTTATGAAAATAATCCATAATTCTAAGTTTACGAAAGAATTTAAAGAGTTCTTACTCGGGTAGTGAACCAGTCATGTTTTTTGGTTGGAACAAAGGACAATCCCTTTTCCAGGACACGTAGTTCTGTGCTAGTGAGAATGATCTGAAAGATTAATGATACCGCTTAGAGGTCCCAATCTAGGCGCCTCTTTGTCATTAGGCCGTGTCCTCTCCCCATCCCTCGTTGTGGATAGGTCTGGAAGTCCCTGTGTTCGGCTCGTGGTTTGTATTGATGTTGATATTGTTCCCCTCCTCCTCCCTTCCATAGATTGTCCATCTGGGGCACATTCTACTCACCCTCAACAGAACAGATATCCCACATCATCTCTACATTCAACACAAGCACTGCTCCTACAGACACGTGCCCAGTGTCATGGGTCAAAGCCACCAAATCAAGCTTCATCCCCACCATACATAAAATGGTACACAACTCACTCACTCAAGGACTCATGCCAAAGCAACTAAAACTTGCCTCAGTAAGACCAATCACAAAGAAAACAACACTCGACAAAAAAGATCCAGCAGCATACCGACCAATCTCCAGCATACCCTTCCTCGCAAAAATCATCGAAAAGACGGTTCAACTTCAACTTCAGGAACACATCGACAAACACGAAACACTTGACGACAACCAACGCGGATTTCGTCCCAACCATGGAGTCGAAACGCTACTGATATACCTCTTCGACAGCATCCTGAGAATAATTGACAACACCAGGAATGGAATCATAATGATCTTCATCGACATCTCCTCTGCTTTCGACACAGTGGACCACAACACGCTCCTGGAAAGACTAAAGAGCACCGGTATACACGGTATCACACTGAAATGGTTCCACTCGTACCTAACGGAAAGACAGCTGCAGGTCAAGGTGGGACACAACACCTCCCGACCCATAAATGTCCGACAAGGAGTACCTCAAGGATCCGCACTCTCAGCACTCCTATTTAACATCTACATCCAACCAATATGCAACATCATGAAAGAGAACAACATCCAATACACAATATATGCAGACGACATCATGATATACACCCCGATATCAATCGACAACCCGGACTTCTCTAAGATAACAGACTGCCTCACCCAGATGACGAGTTGGTGTCAAAACAACAACCTCGCAATAAACTACAAGACCGAAGCTTTAATCATCACCCGGAACCAAAGCTTCATACACCCACCAAATATAAAGATACAAAGCACCACAATACCAATAAGGTCAGAAGTGAGATACTTCGGAGTTACTCTGGACAATCAACTCAATCTCAAGCCACACATAGACAAAACAATCCAGAAGGCCTACTACAAGATGCGAATCATCAGGAGACTGAAACCACTCCTCGCCCCAGATCACTTCCGAACCGTTTGTCAAGCCCTGATAACCCCACTACTGCACTTCTGCAATCCAATATACATTGGACTACCGAAACAAGCCCTCAAACCACTCCAACTGGCACAAAACACCGCAGCACGAATCATATCCGGAACCGCAAGACAGGAGCACATCACACCCACCTTAAAGGACTTACACTGGCTCCCAATCGGTGCACGCATCAGATACAAAACTATCATAAACCTATTTAAGATAAAACAGCACACATCAGCCAACAGCCTGCACACCCTCATACAACCAGACACCAGCACTCGTCCTAGAAGAAAACAAACACACAACCGAGTCAGCACCCCAAGTGAATACAAAAACACACGCAAAGACACAACGGACAGAGCACTCTCCATGGCTGCTCCAACAATATGGAACAAACTACCAGACGATTTGAGGGCAACCACAGACCTCAAAGACTTTAGAAAACAGTTGAAAACCATGCTGTTCATAGAACACTATGGACACATCACATAACCCCAGAGAATGTATAACAGCACATGACCCCGCCTAAACAATATATGTATGGAAAATGTATTTAGAACCACTGTATATAGCCCACTTTGTACATAGCTCATACCAATCTAGCACACAATACAACACTCACCCAACTAAATTTCACCCTCACTGCATGTATAACACACTCACCTTACCCGATTGTTTGCTGTGATACCACCTTGATTATTAAGATAAGGCGGTTTAGAAATACTGTTAAATAAATAAATAAATAAATAAATAAATCAATCTGAAAACCCCGGTGAGGGCTAGTTGGTTGCCGGCGGGCAGGCTGGGGTGCTCCTGAAAAAAGTGAACCAGAGGGATCAATGGTGGCATCACCTGAGTGACGTCTACTCCTCTTATGGCTTCTCTGTTGTTCAGGGGAATAGGATGGTGACCTATCTCTCGATCTATCCTGATTCCTAGAGCGGACAATCTATGGAAGGGAGGAGGACGGGAACAATATCAACATCAATACAAACCACGAGCCGAACACAGGGACTTCCAGACCTACCCTCAACGAGGGAGGGGGAGAGGACACGGCCTAATGACAAAGAGGCGCCTGGATTGGGACCTCTAAGCGGTATCATTAATCTTTCAGATCATTCTCTCACTAGCACAGAACTACGTGTGCTGGAAAAGGGATTGTCCTTTGTTCCAACCAAAAAACATAACAGGATCACTACCCGAGTAGAACTCTTTAAATTCTTTCGTAAAATTAGAATTATGGATTATTTTCATAACACACAAGACAACACTACAGATCCGTCGGTCATTAAAAGACCCTCCACTTGGATATCCCCATCTAATGTTAATCCGTTACTCCTGGCATATGAAAAGGTCGTATTGTCTAAAATTGATCAACTATATCAAAAGAAAAGCAGAATTTTCTATAATCTTTCAAAGGAGGAGAAATCTGCAATGTATGATCTCCAAGGCAATCACACCATCACAATTAAGCCAGCGGATAAGGGCGGAGCATTAGTTATACAGAATCGTACATCATATGTTGCTGAGGTTCTACGCCAACTTAATGATGCACAATTTTATGAAAAAATCTATGATGATCCCACGCAAACAATACAACAACAGATAGACACACTTCTATATATTGGTCAGGAAGCGGGTTATCTTACGCCCAAAGAAATAGCTTTCTTGACGGTTCCCCATCCTATCATTCCTACAATATATATGATCCCCAAGATCCACAAGTCGCTCCATGATCCACCGGGCCGTCCGATAGTCTCCGCGCTTGGGTCACTTCTTGAGCCCATATCAAAATTTCTTGATGTTTTTTTGAGACCCTTTGTCACGAAGATTGACTCATACGTCCGAGATTCAACACACATCATTAATATCCTCCAAGATTTTCCAAAATATCATAATCAACTTCTGTTAGTAACCTTAGATATCAACTCTCTATACACCAATATTCCCCAACGAGCAGCTTTAGATATATTAGCAGATACTTTAATTCAGAGACCAAAACCCATTCGTACACCGACATTTTTTTTGACACAACTAGCGTCTATAGCAATGACCGAGAATTATTTTGCTTTTAAGGGCATCTTTTATAAACAGGTCAAGGGGGTGGCAATGGGGTCCTCAATGGCCCCAGATGTCGCCAATCTGTATGTGGCAGACTTTGAAAGAAAGTATCTGAATTTGCACCCATTTCAATCTAACATTCGTTTATGGAGGAGATATATTGACGATATATTGGTAATATGGGAAGGCTCTGAACAGATGCTTTTGGACTTTTTTCAGTGGCTCAATTCATTAGACTCTAATCTTCAATTTGATGGCATGTTTAGCAATGATCAAATATCATATCTAGATATTAAAATAAAAAAAGGAGAAACAGGCTTCTATATGGAGCTTTATCGCAAGCCTACCGATAGGAACACGCTGCTACAGTACGACAGCTTTCATAATGCCTCTTTGAAAAATAACCTACCAATAAGCCAATTTCTCAGAGTTAGAAGGCTTTGTACCACGGATGAAGATTTCAATAAATATGCACTAGATATGCAGCATAGATTTTTACAACGTGGTTAATCCCAAGCGTCACATTAACAAAGCTTATCATAGGGCAAGTACTGTAGATAGAGCGTCATTATTACATAAAAAGGAACGCACGCACCAAGATAGAATTGTCTGCCCCTTGACTTTTACCAATTATACAAGGGAAATTACCAACATCTTAAGACAACAGTGGGATTTGCTTTCACCTTTATTACCTTTTATGAATAAAAGAGTGATGGTAGCTCATAAACGAAATCCAAATTTGTCTGATTTATTAGTTTCGTCTGCGCTTCCACTACGTAAACCCACTCCAATATTAAAGGGCCATTTCAAATGTGGTGGATGTTCAGTTTGCACTCATGTCATCACAACTAAAGAGGTTTTCATTCATCCCGTTTCACATCGCAAGGTATATCTGCAATCCTTTTCCAATTGTAAAACAGAACATGTCATCTACTTGATCATATGTCCCTGTAATTTACTTTATGTAGGGAAAACTAAAAGACAGGTGCGCACCAGAATAGTGGAGCATAGGAGCTGTATCCACAGAGGGGTACCAGACAAGCCATTGGTGGCTCATTGGAAGGAAAAGAACCATACCATCAGTGATATAAAATATCTAGTATTAAGAGTAGTCATGCCAAAATGGAGAGGAGGTGACATTGATAAGGTATTATTGAAATTGGAGCAGCGGTACATTTATGAATTGGATAGTTTGGAACCTAAAGGGTTAAATCAAGACTTTGATCTTTCCGTTTTTTTGTAAGCATGGTTGTCTGAAACCTTCTCTTCTAAGATCAACTAACCACCTGGTTTTATGACACTTGTGTTCATTTCATTTAACATATTTATATTTCTTATTCCTAGGCTCCTATCTATATGACAGACCTCACTTTTACTAATTTTGTTCATCAGTGTTACTTTCTGCAACACCTCAAGTTAAAGTTCCCTATGGTATGTCCTTAGCGTTTTTGCATCATTCATTTACATTGCCTCACTTAGGCTGCTCTGCTCTGTAATAAGACACTTGCCACGCCTCCCCCCTTTTTTGGCGCGTTTTTCAGCGTTCTTAAAATCTTAGCTTCGACCTAGCAGAGTGTTTGCAAAATTGTCCGTGGCTAGTGTGGTTTTCAATCTCACTCAGTTTGGTAAGTAATCTATTTTGTCATGTCCTTCATTAACTACAACTTGGCATACTGTATTTTAACTTATGTTTTTAATCCATGTTAATTCCACATGCACTGCCATAATGTGGCATCGCCACAAACGGATGTGTACACATCGCCAATCTTCTAAATATCTGTACGGGTTTTGCATACCTCCTCCTTTAATCACAAGGTTCTTTTGAAGCATGATTTTATTTTTATCAATGAATTCCTCCCTATTTCTTTCATGTGAGCCTGCCGATGCAAGGCATTTCAGCAGCAAAATTCCACGTTTCAATTTGTTTCCTTTTTAGCCACAGGAGAGTTAGGGATTGTCATCCATGTGTCCCCCGCATCGCAAAATATACCATATTTGCACACAAACACGGCTATCCCTTAAAAATTAAAATGAGAAATGTATTTCCCTCTGTTGACCTTTACATTGTCATTCCCCCGATTTAGTTGTATTCAACTCGCCTTTTAGCTATCTTATTGCTACAACCCTACATGTAAGATCGTGGCGACTGCAATACATACTTGACTTGGAATTGTGAGTACCGTTCAACTCTATTTATAACAGCGTTTACTTTGAGGATCTGTCCTCCAGTTTTGTAGTATATATGGCAATATTTTTCTCTGTTTGTTTGGTGTCCCTCCCGGTTTTAAGCATCACACCGTTTATCCAATACAGTGGTTATATTTCTACCTTATGCCGTCCTCACTTTGGTTTTTATTATTACAATTTGTCATTTCCCAGCCTAGTGTGGTCATGCACATTGAGTTTAGTCCCCTTGTCATTTTTATTTTTATTTGTTTTATGGCAATTTTATCCCGATAATTTACAGTAGAGGGTTCAATCAAGTGCCCCCTGATTCATCAGTTGAAGACTCGCTGTCTGTATGCGCTGAGTAAGTAAAATTACTGCCTATGCTTCATGTATTTAGACTTCTTTAGACCACCTTTATTTGGATTCAATCATGATTTGTTTAATGACTTTACAGGTATTATTCTCGCTTCTGCCCTGCGTTGTTTTATAATACTTTTTAACACTTTGGCTGCACAGCATCCATCCCATAATCAATATTTATGTCTCATGGTAATTCATTATTGTATTTTAACAAGTTTCAGTCTATATTTGTTGGTCAGTATATATTATATTGTTATGTTTATCATTACATTTGTGTGGATACTTTTAATTATTTATTATTTATTATTTATTATTTTACTATCTACTTAATAAGTATCCTTTATTCTCACATTGTTTTATTTACCACATGATCCTCATGAAGCTATTTTAGCATGTTGAATGTACAGTATCCATCATTTATACATACATTATATGTGTTTTTATCAGTGTTTAATTCATTTTATCTTATATTTGTTTCTTAATGAGTACAATATGTTGCCATGAGTTTATTAACACTTCCGTATATATATTTTTATTATTTATTATTTTATTATTCATTCACTATGCACATTCTGCTCTACATGTTATTCATTTACTACATATATATATTTTTATGTTGAGTGCAGTTGGATAAGTTAATATCACTATTTATCATCTCAGTTATTAACATGCCCGGCTAGCTTGTATTTGTTTTACCTTATTGGTTCAACATTGATATTAATGTTTTTGATTGTGTTCATTGTTTTTAACCTATGAGTTTTATCTCTATGTGTAATTGATATACAATTTTATGATCATTATGTTCTGTTTGTTTTGTGTTTGCAAGTGATACTAACCCCCTGAGGAAGGCAACCTGCCGAAACGCATTGGGGATTCCAAATAAAGCGCTTGTGTCATTACCTCTCTTGCTCTGTGTGTTTCCATATCTCCAATAAGGGCACAGAGCATAGGCTCGCCACTGAGGCCACCATGGCACGCACATTGTGCGCTGCTACATGATGCTCGACAGAGAATCCCGCCTGTTGATAGGCAAAGGAGATGCAGTTGGCCAACTAGCATGAGGGGTGCACTTGGAGACTGTGAGTCCCAGTCAACTGGGATCAAAAGAGAAAGAGTTGTGTTGAGCAGTGATGGGGCTGTATCTTCTGGATGTAAAAGGACAATGTACGCTTACAATCGAGCATGTGCAGTGAGGTCTCTGCCCTAGAAGAATGAGGCCTAGGAAAGAAGGTGGGCAACACCACTTCTTGATTTAAATGGAAGGCCAAGACAACCTTCAGTAAGAACTTAATAGCGTTAACTCCATGCTCCTCACATCCAATCCCGAACTTTACTTGCAACCAAAATCCAGTAACCCAACGTTGTGGTTCGGATCTCCGATACTCCAGACCCTTCTTCAAACTTATTGCGTGTAACCAACCCAGAAGCTAAACTTCCGGTTATATCCCTCAATTCAGTCATGTGACCAGCCAACGTTGGGTTACTGGATTTTGGTTGCAAGTAAAGGTGTTCGGGATTGGATGTGAGGAGCATGGAGTTAACGCTATTAAGTTTATAGCGTTCTAAGCCGGATAACTCCTGAAAGACGGAGCAACAGAATACATATCCCGGCTTGGGGTTGTGTTTGCATTCACCACCAATGAAAATACTTCTGAACAGCTAAGTGTATCAATTTAACAGACTCAGTTCTTTTACCGGTGTTTTCAACTAAAGGGTTTGTCCCTTAGATGAAATGTTTGGTGTTGCGTCCCCACAAAAAGAATAAAAAGGAAAAATGGCTATGGGAAGGTGTTCCTTCATCTTCATGGCCATAGTTCCAACAAAAAAGTAGAAATAATTAGTTTGATAGGATAAGTTTATTTCCTTCTGGTAACTGTGATAGAAAATCACTCTGAGCATAGTCAGGTTCAGCCTCAGACTCGTGGGGCTGGAGGACACAGCTCAGGCAGTTGGCCCCCTGAGGGGGGTGTCCTTCCCTGTCGTGAAATTCCAGAGGTGCACCGCCTCCCAAAAGAGATGGTACAACCCTGTGCCCCCTTGTTTGTTGTTGTAGTACATCGCTACCTGGTTGTCCATCTGGACCTGAACCACTTGGTCTTCCAGATGATCCTGGAAGATGTGTAGTACATGATCCCTGGCAGGTCTTCCCCAGTCCCAGCTCACCCGTCTCCGTGTCCAAAATACCGCTGTTCGTATCTTAACACATGCCTCCCGCTTTGATCATGTCACTCCCCTTCTTCTTCGTCTACACTGGCTCCCTATTTCCTTTCGTATCCAGTATAAGTTCCTTATCGTTGTTCACAGGTCAATCCACACAGGCACTCCCCTCTACCTTTCTGACCAGATCCATCTTCACCTCACCATTCACTTCGGTCTATTCATGTTAATTGTATGTCCCTCCCCTCCCAAGCTCACTTGGAATCTACCCACTCATCTGCTTTCTTCTTTCTTGGCCCAAGACTCTGGAACTCGCTCCCCTCCACCCTCCGCCTAGAACCTTCATTTAAGTCCTTTAAGGCTAAATTAAAAACCCACCTCTTCTGTCACCCCTCCCTCCTCACCCCTTTCCCCTCCTCCTCGTTGATGCACATGTTACCTGTTTTTATTTTTTCGGTACTACTCTAAATTTTAAATGGTGTTCTTTTCTATTTTTCTGCAGCTCTTAATTTATGATTGTAAACCGCCCAGAAGCGTTTGTTATGGGCGGTATAATAAGTTTTTAAATAAACAAACAAACATAAACATGATAGACTGCTCTGAGTTCCAGCAGGTTGATTTGCGAGGCATTCTCCTCTGCGGACCAAGGCCCCTGCAATAGAAGATGGTCGCAATGGGCTCCCTAGCACAGCTTGGACACATCCATTTTGAGGGTGCGTCATGCTGGGGAAACCTGAAAGGACAGGCTGACTCTCAGATTGAGGAGAACCTGCCACCAGGTGAGGGAGGTTTTCAGGGCTGGCGTTACCAGGATACGGTCCTCCAGACAGCCGGATGCTTGCATCCACTGGGTGCTGAGTGTCCACTGTGCCTGCCTCAGGCGGAGATGGGAAAACGGGATGACGTGGACAGTGGAGGCCATGTGTCCCAGGAGGCAGAGCATTTGCCTGGCAGTCACCACTAGGTCACCTTGAACGGCCTGGGCCAGGGATGATAGCCGCAGAGCTCGATCGAGGGGCAGGTACACTTTCACCTGCGTGGAATCAAAGAGAGTGCTGATGAACTCCTGTTGCTGGGTGGGCCAAAGGTAAGACTTCGGGAAGTTTACCACAAAACCCAGGCTCTGGAGCAGCCCAATGGTGTGTTGCGTTGCAGTTTTGCAGGCTTCCCTCGGTGTGGTTCGTCTAAATAAGGGAAGATGAATATCCCCAGGAAGCAGAGGCAAGCAGCCATGACTGCCAGGCATTTTGTGAATACTCTGGGAGCTGAGGCAAGGCCAAAGAGGAGTACCCGGTACTGAAAATGTCATCCACCGAAGACAAACCGGAGGTATTGACGGTGCTACGGGAGGATCATGATGTGGGTGTAGGCATCTTTGAGATCCAAGGAGCATAGCCAATCTCTCTGCAGGAGGTAGGGCAGCAAGGTTCCAAGGGATACCATCTTGAACTTTTTCTTGACCAGGAAGCGGTTTAGATCCCATAGATGCAGGGTGGGCCGGAAGACCCTGGTCTTCTTGGGGACAAGGAAGTAGTGGGAATAGAAACGCAGGGGGATGGGCTCCATCGTTTGATCTTCAAGCAAACCCTCAAGCTCCCTGTGCAAGAGGTCCATTGGTAATTTCCCGGGGAAGAATGGAGGAGGTATCTGGGAAAAGTGGAGGAGACAGCCTTTGCTGACCATCTGCAGCACCCAGGTGTCCATGGTAATGTTTGGCCAATGGTGAGCAAAGTAGACCAGCCATCCTCCTGTGAACCCTGGGCCCTGTACCTCTTGGGGAAGGGAGGCTATGCCCAAGGAGTCAAACCCCCCCACCCCCAGGCTGAGGCTGGGGTGCTGTTTGGGGTTTGGGGGCCTTCAGCTTCTGGGGACATGCCCCTGGCCCTTGGCCTGCTGCCCCTGTGGGGGAGCATGATAGGACTGAAACTTGGGGTAGTTTCCATAAGCCTTCTTGGTTTTTGGGTAGAAGGGCTTTTTCCCCAAAGCCTTCTTATGGAAAGGTTCAGACACTTTCTTGGACATACTGGTTCTAGTCATGAATTCCTTCTCCAGCTCGTCAGCCTTCTCTGTCATGGGTGTGCTGAAGATATTTCCCCCAGTGGCATGGGACATCAGATAACTTGTCCTCAACCCACTGCTCCAAGTAGGAGAACTGTAGCCAGATAAGGCATCGGGCACTAATGCCCACCGCAGCTACCTGAGCCCCAACTCGAAGCAGTCAACGGCTACCCGAGACTTAAACTTGGAGCACTCTCTGACCAATAACACTAGAGTCCTGAAGCACTCAAGAGGTTCACCTACTATCCCAGACGAGAACCCGGGGATTGTCAGACCAACTTAGTGTCGATGACACACGGCATCAGGGCTCTGGCATGGCTGCGCCAGACAAGCTGGCCCATGACTCAGACGCCAACAGGGTCGACACCGAATGAGCCAACCCCTCCAGAATGGAAGCTGCATCCTCTGGGGACATCCTGAATGAGGATGGCCCGGTCAAGGGTGCTGACGACCCGCAGTGTCCAGTAGTCTGGCCCCTGTGAGCCTCGATAAAAGCCTCGATGCCCAACAGTGCCACCGGAGTGGGGGCAAACTTTGGAGGCTTTGAGCCAGAGCCGGGAGAGTGAGTCCTGGATGGTGATGGCGTGGGGTGAACCAATGCAATCCCATGACTCCGCTGTTGATGGCTCCCCCCCAGCATTGAGTCGAGGGCTCTGCGCCTGTGTCTCAAATGTCTTATCCCTGGGGCCGGGGTTGGACCTTGACTTCAGCTTTGATGAAGTCTTCGGCTGGGGAAAATCCTCTGAGGATGACTCCGATGCACGTCAATCCTGCGGCTCCGACCAGGCCTGGGAGCCTGACGCTAAATCGTCCAACGCCAGTGTCGAAGGCAGGGATTCCGCCTCCAATGTCGATCTTGGGGTTGACTTGCTGAACAGCTCCCATTGCTGCCTTTCACGTTCCTTCAAGGTCTTAGCTGACATCAAAAAGCACAATGGGCAGGAATTCATGTTATGGTCTGCTCCGAGGCAATAAATGCAGGAACTGTGGTAGTCCATACGGGATATGGTGCGATTGCACTTGCCACACTGCTTGAAACCGTTGGTCGAAGACATAGCGGGAAAAACGAGAGCCAGAGTGAAAAACCTGTGGGCCAAAAAATAAGCTAAAAGAGGGGTACCAGAGCGAAAAGAATGACACCAAGGCATTGGACTCGGTCAGCGGAAAGCTGATCGATACCGAAAAGAAGAATACTACAGATACTGGTGGGAAAAAAAAATCAACTTAATCTGGGTGGACAGCACATCTGCAGGGCTCTGCGGAAAAAAGAAGACTGAGGTAAGATGGCACCTTTGGGAAGGAAGGTGACCGTGCATGTACAATGTAGGTCCCAAAAGCTTTCTTTGAAAGATGGGGATTGGATCCGCGCGGGATCTGTCGGCACCAATGTCATCCAAATGTGAGGACTGACTTTCTGCTTGTTCCCGGAGAAACCACAGTCCTTCTGGGAAAATGTTCTGTGGACAGATGAAATCAAACAAGCTCTTTGGTAATGCAGACCAGCAATACCTTTACAAGCGAAGAAATGAAACTTATAAGGGAAAAAGCCACCCTTCCTACAGTTAAATATGGTGGAAGTTGCATAATGTTGTGGGGCTGTTTTGCTGCCTCACAAACTGGAGGCTGGAATGCATTAAAGGAATCATGAAGTCAGAGGACTACCAAGGTATTTTGGAGTGAAATGTGTACCTAATGTCAGATAGCTAGGTCTCGGTTGAAGGTCATGGGTCTTCCAGCAGGGCAACGACCCAAAACATACATCCAAAAGTGTAAAAGAATAGTTAAAAAGGAACAAATGGAATGTTTTAAATTGGTCAGCAAAGAGTCCTGATCTCAATCCAACCTTTGGAAAGAGCTGAAATCTGCCATTTGTACAAGGAATCCTGGAAACATTCATGAGCTGGAAGAAATCAGAGTTGAAGGGTGAGAGAAACTACCAGCAGACAGATGTACGAAACTTAGATGGCTACAAGAAGCGTTTGGAGACTGTCATCACTGCCAAGGGTTGTGCAACCTAATATTAGTGAAGGGTGCACTTAATCCTGTCCAGGTCATATTTTGGTTTTTTTTCTCAGAAATTTCTACATTTAAGTTGCACAGACATCTTTTTTGTTGTATACCTTTGAACATACTATTAAGATATTATGACGACATACAGTTGGAATATTTCCAATTATTTCTCAAGATACTGTACACAACATATCTAAAATGCAAGGGTGGCAATAATGTTGAGCACAATTGTACATATGGAAAAAGAGACACAGCAAATACTTACCGTTTCATTGGGCGTGTGTTCATCTTCTGTTTGTTATAGAGAAGTCTGTTAGTGGTACAGGTTACTGATATAGATGGATCAAGACACAAGGGCTCTGCTGTCGCCAGGATTAGCTGGCTTTCAAGAAGCAGCTTGTCTTCCTAATAAAACACATAGTAAGGTGACATTTTACTCCCCAGTTAATGTCCTTTCCTTAAGTCCTGCTAGACCAGTGCAGACAAGTGGGATGTGTTCCCCCACCAACAGATTGGTGGAAACAAAGAACCAATGAAAAGCACAGTTTTCAATGACATCACACCTATGCCTCTATTCACTTCAGCCACCAGAGATCCCTTCAGTATTTGTCCCAAAGCATATGAGAGAAACATGGCAAGGCTCACACAACCTCAATTATGGGCAACAATGAATAATTCAACAGTAGAGAACAATGTACAGAAAGCATAGTTACTCACCTGTAAATGGTAATCTCTGGGAACATCAGGAATTAGTCTTCATATATGGGTTAATGTCACCGATGGAGCTCGTGCAAGAACACTCCCCAGCGTCCAATAGGAAAGCCTCTGGGAGCACTCCACTGCGCCTGCGTGCCTGCCTTCCCAATTCCTCTCCTTAGTTGAGTTTGTAGCTGAAAAGAAAAGCGGGATGGAGGAGATATAATAAAGATGCTTAAATACCTCCGTGACATAAATGCAGAGGAGGAGAACCTCTTTCGATTGAAAGCAAGCTCGGCTATGAGGGGACATAGGATGAGGGTGAAAGGGGATAGACTCAGGAGTAATATGCAGAAATATTTCTTTATGGAAAGAGTGGTAGATAGATGGAATAGTCTCCCAGTGGGGGTGGTAGAGATGAGGACAGTATCAGAGTTCAAAAAAGCATGGGACAAAACAGAGGATCTTTAAAGGAAAAAAGGGGACTATTGTAGTAGTTGATATGTAAGGTCAAACTACATAGACCATGTAGTCTTTTTCTGCCATCATGTTTCTGTGTTTCTCTGTTTCTAAGAATAAAATAAAATAAATCTACACCTCCTAGGGGAGGAGGGCAGGTTGTGAAGACAGATTTCTTCTGTTCCCGGAGATCACCTGTTACAGCTGAGTAACTACGCTATCTCCAGGAGCACGCAGGAATGCAGTCTTCATATATGGAACTCACTAGCAAACAAGTACCAAACTGGTATGGGAGGGGAGAGCAGTGCGATCCCTGACTTGTAGCCAAACAGTCTGGAAGAATTGTGGGCCATTGGACTCTATTCCAGGAGGTGATACTCCCGCAGTGATAGTCTGGCATCTTGTAGAAGCCCGGGACAGAGGGTAGGAGTTGAGTTTAGGTCCCCAAGAGGTGCTGGAGTACAGTTTGGCCAAAGACATCATCCCAACGGGAGTCTGTCAGAGATAGTAGTGTGCAGCAAAAGTATGAATGGAGGACCAGGTAGCTGCCCGGTAGATGTCCTCAGTGGCTACTGAACAGAGATTGGCTAAGGACGTTGCCATAGTCCACATATTATGAACAGTGGCATGACCCTCCAAAGAGAGTCCTGCTTGTGCATAAGCAAAAGAAATGCAACCTGCTATCCATCTAAATAGAGTAAGTTTTATCACCAATAGACTCAGGTGGCTAGCATCAAAGGAAATGAATAACTGAGAAGATCTTCTGTAATCTTTAGTTCTATCCAAGCAGTAGGCCAGCGCTCACTTGCAATCTAATGTGTGTAGCGTCGCTTCAGCCCGAGACGCATGTGGTCTAAGGAAGAAAATTGGGAGGATTACCGACTGGTTTAGATGGAAAGAGGAAACCACCTTCAGAAGGAAGTGTGGATGGGTACGGACTTGTCATGGTGGAACAGAGTATAGGAAGAATCTGCCAGAGTTTGCAGCGAGCTGAAGCGAGGGCAATAAGGAAGATGACCTTCCAAGATAAAACTTCAGAGATGTGGTGGCTTTAGTAGTTGTGCCAGAACCACTTTCGGATCCCAGGCCACTGAAGGCAGCTTAATGGGTAGCTTGCATAGCAGGAGATCCTGCATGAAGCGTGCTACTAAGGGTTGTGAGGAGATAGGCTGTCCATCCCCTGGTCTGTGAGAGGCCACAATGGTATTAAGGTGAGCTCTCACTGAGTTAGTTTTAAGACCTGTCAAGGATAAGTGAAGGAGATATTGTAGAAGCAACTCCACCGGGCAAGAAAAGGGGTCAGTGCCCTTTGGGGAACACCAGAGGACAAACCTATGACATTTGAAGGCATAAGATCACCTGGTGGAATCCCTACGAGATGCAAGGAGAACTTCCTTGACCGCCTGTGGTAGGTCAAGGTCGGCAAGCACTAGCCCTTCAGCAGCCATGCTGTCAGGCGTAGGGAGTGAAGATTGGGATGGAAGAGCGTCTTGTGGTCCTAAGAGAGGAGTCAGGTGCACATCCCAGATTGAGTGGCTGAGTCTGCGCAAAGCAAAGAAGCAAAGGAAACCATGTTCGATAAGGCCAGAAGGGAACTATGAGACCATGTCTTGGGTATCAAGGGGATGGGAGGGAATGCGTAGAACAGTCCCTGTTCCTGATGGAGAAGGAAGGTGTCCGGGGCCTGTTGGTGCAGCGACAGAACCCTGGAAGCTCCTCCTCACCTCTTCATGCCACCAATCAGCAGCCCAGAGCAACGGCTGAAACCGCCGCCTCGGGGGCGCGCCCGGCAACAGGACTGAGGCTGCCAGCACCGGAGGGAGTGAGCCGGAGCTCCTCCTCACCTCCTCATGCCACCAATCAGCAGCCCAGAGCAACGGCTGAAACCACCGTCTCGGGGGCGAGCCCGCGTCTGAGGGCCTTGCAAAAGGGCCCTTTGGCATGACCCTTAGGCACGGCACGTGGCGAGGTTCATACAAAGGACGCCGTTGCACTGGGCTACTGGGTAACCATCCTCTATTTGCCTGTATGTATGTATTGTAACCCTGATGTGATGTAATGTTTGTTATCCTGTGTGTATTTCTGTCGTCTTAATTAGATTGTAAGCTATGATGAGCAGGGACTGTCATATTTGTCTGTACAGCGCTGCGTATGTTGTAGCGCTTAATAAATGTTAAATAGAAAGAAAAAGATTAATGAGAGGGGATCTCCACGTTTGGAAGATCTGAGCAGCCATCTCCCGATGCAAGGTCCATTCATGTGGATGAAGGATACGTCTTAGCCTGTTTGCTAGGACACTGAGTTCGTCCGGGAGGTATACCGCTCTGAGGTGAATGCGGTGAGAGATGGCAAAGGACCATAGGCAAATCGCTTCCTCATAGAGGGGACGGGACCCTGTTCTCCCCTGTTTGTTCACGTAGAACATGGCAACTTGGTTGTCCGCCCTGACTAGAACAGGTTGCCCCGAAGGTTGGGGTTGAAAAATCTGAAGAGCATTTGTCAGTGCTCATAGTTCTAGCAGGTTGATCTGCAGGGCAGATTCCTGTGGTGTCCACAGTCCCTGTGTGATCAAGTCGTTCAGATGCGCCCCCCATCTCAGCTTTGAAGCATCCGTCGTCAGGATGCATTGAGGTGGAGACATCTGAAAAGGAAACCTTACGAGTAGATTTTGTGGGGAACACCACTACTGAAGGAACTTGATTAGTTGAAGAGTGATGTGGTTCTAGTATCTGAGACGTCCCTTCGCTTGCGCCCATTGATAAGACAAAGTCCACTGCGCTCGCCGCATGTGTAATCGGGCGTAGGGGGCAACATGGACCGTGGAGGCCATGTGTCCTAATAGTCATAGCATCTCTCGAGCTGTTACTCGGCTTTGCTTTTGTACCTCTTTTGCCAGCTTGATGAGGCATGCACAGCGATCCTGTGGGAGGAAAGCTCGGGCCTGTTGAGTGTCTAAGCGTGCTCCTATGAACTCCAGTCTTTGGGTTGGAGCAAAGTGAGACTGGGAAGTTTATGACAAAGCACAGGTATTGGAACACCATGATGGTATGATAAAGGGAGAGTCTTACCTTTTAAGGGTGTCTCCCCTGATCAGCCAATCGTCTAAGTAAGAAAAGACAAATATCCCCAAAGTGCATAGGTAGGCAGTGACAACTGCAGTGCATTTGGTGAAGACCCTTGATGCAGAGGCTAGACCGAAGGGGAGAACCCGGTATTGATAACTGTTTCCCTGAAACATGAAGCGCAGATACAGTCTGTGCAAGGGATGGATCAGTAAATGAGTGCACGCCTCTTTTAGGTCTAGAGAACATAGTCAATCATGTCTCTGGGGGTATGGTAGAAGAGTTCCTAGGGAAATCATTTTGAATTTTTCTCGGACCATGAACTTGTTTAGGTCTCAGATCCAAGATGGGCCTAAATCCTCCTATTTTCTTTGGAATGAGAAAATATGGAGAGTAGAAGCCCATCCTTTCTTGAGGAGGAGGAACTCTTTCTATGGCACCCTGGGATAACATGGTGGTCACCTCTTCTTTTAAGAGAGTGCTTGGAAGGGGTTGTGTGGGATAATCCTCTGTGAAGCTGCTGTGGCGTAAAGTTTCGAAGTGAAGCGGATAACCCCTTTGGACATCTGGAGTGCCCATTGTTCTGATGTTATGAGGTGGTTCTTGTGGGCATGGTGACAGTCTGCCTGCTATGTGGAGGGGCTGGAGGCTCCAGGGGCAGACTGTCAATACTCTCTAGAAAAAAACAGGTGCAGGTTATGCCTGTGCAGCTGGTTGAGGCTTAGTAGCCTTGCACTTCTCGAGTTGGCGAGGGCCCTGCTGCGTCTGCTGATAGGCAGCAGGAGGCAGATAGAAAGAATAGTATATCTCTTTTTAGAATAGAAAGCTTTCTTGGGAAGATCCTTCCTCTTGAATGGGTCAGCTGTTTTCCTGGAAAGGAGGTTTAGGGCGAGATCATCTGTTTCAATCTCCCCTGCTTTAATCTTTCAGTCTTTGCCAAAAAGGTTTTCTCCAGTACTTGGGATATTGGCCAGTTTATCCTGGATCCACTGCTCATTTGATACCTGTTACCAAGCCATTCTGTGAGCCCCAATGCAGACTGTTGAAGCTCTGCTTGTTGATTCAAAGGCATCAAAAGAGTCCCTGGTGTAAACTTGTATGCTTAGATTTCCTTTGTTCCTTGCATGCTTAGATTTCCTTTGTTCCTTGCGTGGATCTTCCCTAGATGTGGGCTGGTGAATTTATTGGTATGTGAAGTACTTTGATGTTTTTGATATTGTTATCTTTCTTTTATGCACTATTACCATGTAAACAATTGGTATATATTAATTTTTAAAAAAGGCCCCAGTAAGAAACCTAAAAGTATTCCAGCCTTGCTTGACAAGTGTCTGGAATGCACTCCGCTTATCCTCAGGAAGCATGGGGGTGAAAGTTTTCAGATCCCTGGTGACATCCTTCAGAAACATGCCCATGTACAGCATGTAACAGTTCATTCTGGAGGACAACATGCATGCTTGGAAGCATCGATGCCCAAAGGCATCAAATGTCCTCGTGTCTCTGCCAGGTGGCATGGATAAATGGTTCTTAGAGCTCTTTATTTGGCACATTGCCAATTCCACCACCATTGAGTGGTAAGGGAGCAGAGGTTTTTGGAAGCCTGGGCACTCTAGTACTCGGTACATGGTATCAAGTCTCTTGCTGACAGGCAGAGCCATGAGTGAGGCCTCCCACATGCGGAGCATAAGATCCTGCAGGATACGATGCACAGATAATGTAGCCACCTCCCTGGGCGTGGGAGGATATTGGAGTATCTCCAGTTCCTCTGCCCTCTGTTGCTTCTTCTGAGGCTATTGTGATGGCAAGTCCCACTGCCATGTTACGTATGAAGTCCTGAAAGGACATATCTTCTGGGGGGGACTGACACCATTCCTGAGGCAGCAAAGGGTCCGAATGGATGTCTGAAATCAGAGTCTGGTAAGAAATCAAAGTATCGGCAGTCTTGGGATCAACCTCGATGCTTCATGGATGTCAAAGGTCGATGCCGATACTCTGAGATATTGGAACAGAGAGCCATGGCAGTTTGAGTCTGTTGGATACTGGGGGTATCGATCAGTTTCAATGGAAGGTATCGACCTTGGGGGTTCCGATGATGCTGTTTCGAGGGCCAGCATCGGGCCCGATACGCCTGGCTGTAGGCTTGGTACTGAGGCTGCCAGGAGTGCTGCCAAACTCCTCTCGAGAGCCAGCATTCACTGATCTAGGAAGATGGCCGATGTCTGCATGGAAAGCACAGTTACTTACCTGTAACAGGTGATCTCTGGGAACAGCAGGAATAAGTCTTCACATATGGGTATGTCAGTACCGACGGAGTCTGCGCGGGAACGCTTCCCAGCGTCCAATCAAAGAGCTTTTGGAAGCATCCCACCACGCCTGCGTGCTGCCTTTCCGCCTTTCCCAACTGCCTCTCCTCAGTTAAGTTTTAAAGCTGAGACAAAGAGAGAGAGAGAGGAAAGGAAAGATAGATAGAGATACAACTCCTGGGGAGGTGGGTGGGTTGTGAAGACTTATTCCTGCTGTTCCCAGAGATCACCTGTTACAGGTAAGTAACTGTGCTATCTCCAGGAACAAGCAGGAATGAGTCTTCACATATGGGGACTCCCAAGCTGAGATGCCTGGAGTCCCAGCATGTCATAGGTTGGAACATGCTATCCCCCACACCACCAGGCATCCTGAGGATGGAGGGTAGGAGTTGAAGAGAGAAAAGTGCTGTGGAACAGTTAACCTATCATAGGATTGCAGACAAGGAGTCCATGTGTGGATGATAATTGTCATTAATGATATTGCAAAGAAAAAATATTGCAATATGGACCTCCCCTAACAGGACTTCAGAGAAGTATGGAGGTTCATGGGATCTACTGGGGAACCCAGTAGAGGAACCTCGAGAAGGACCTCACTGTAGTGGAGGTAGTAACCCTGTAGGAAAAGCAATGGAGGTCAGAATCCTGAAAGGTAACAAGTAACCCCAGTAGGAAAAACTGGGGTAGTACAAAAATGGTGGGCCTTCAGCGGAAGGCTTTATGATAAAAGCCGAACTCTCTTGCAGCAGAGTGGCTCACTCTTAGGAACAAAAAGAGAGAGGCTAATCGATTTGGACAAACAGGCCCAGTCCTTGTGGGGAGAAAGGGTATGGGAACCCCTTGTATCCCAAAAGAAAGGACAACGCCGGAGGCGTTAGAGCCTGTGATTAGCTGAAGATCCGCAATGTCTCTCCTAACTGAGGTCAGCTGGGAGAGATATTGGAACATGGAGAGCTTCAGGGGTACCTAACCTTAAGATTATGGTAGGTGTTAACTACCACGGAAGTGGTTGTGAGTGTAGGACACTAAAACATGCTGGATAGCATAAGTATGGGTAAAGCCCATCTATCAGAATCATATAGCTATATGAGCCTCGACAGTCAGGTAGATAAACCAGAATACATATCTACCGATAGTAAAATATCTCAACAGATACATATAGATATAGATACATATATATAGATATATCCTATAGATATATGAGAATATATCTATAGTGAGATATGAAGGGCATAAAATACACACAAATGATAGACAGACATCTGTAAGATGTGTGCTATAGGTATGAATATAGAGGCCTCTATATGGAAGTCTGCAAAGAAGCAGACAGAGATATGCCTACAAAAAGGTATTCACATAGGAAAATGTGGAGAGGAAAGATTCATCTAATAACAAGAAGGTGGAACCCACTTGAGAAGATATATAGAGAATCAATTCCCACCGGTTATGGCTACAGGGATGCTACGTAGTAGAATAACCAGGATGGTTACGTGAAAAGCAGAGGATGATATCAGTCTGCAGCCAGCAAGTCCGGAGTATTCTAGAACTCTAGCATGGTAAGTGAACAGAAGACGCATAGGAATGAGATACCATGTTGACCTGTTTAAGGGCATAAAGGTATCATGCGTTCTTACCATGAGGATGAGCTGGAAGGAGAAAACATATTCCCTATTGGAAATACTATGGACCAAAAGAGGGAATTAGCAACTCCTTAAGCTTTCACGTAAGAGGAGGCCTATGTCCTTTATATTAAAAGGAGAACTTTTCTAGTCATGGGAGACACGACTGAAAAAGCCTTTTTCAACCATCTAGTATAGCTGTTGGAGAAAAAGCCCCCCATGCTCTCTAGCAAGGGCCCATAGTGGAGAGCTTCTCTGTAGAATTGCAGAGAGCATGATGCAGGAGAATGAGGAGATAGAACTGGCTGCAGGAGAGCCAGTACCTATATGTCAACTGTGCTGCCAAACCCAGGGGAATGGAGATGGCAGAAAGAGAAGACAATCCAACAAGCTTGTCGTGAAAAAATTTCCAAGACAGATGACAGCACTGACTTGGAGCCACTACTAAGACCAGACAGAATGTTAGTGGAGGACAAATCTGGTTGCTGGTGGACAAGAACCAGTGGTCCAAACATTAAGGCTCCTGCATTGGCAGCTGCTAGCCAGACAGCAGAAGAATGGTATTGTTTAAAAACAGAAAGAACAGACAAAACAAGAGTAGAAAACTCTGGATGTGTCTGATGAACTGCTTCAAAGTAAGATTGAAAAAGAGGAGTCAACTCAGAGAAGAGAACTCCGCACTGGAAAAGTAAGAAAACTAGAGAGGCTGAAGAAAAAGCCCTCCAGTGAAGCAATACCGCTCTTACAGAGGAAAAACCTGGTAAGAGGGTAAAGAGAATGGAGCTGAAGAAAACTTACAAAGTAGTAAGTTTATAGAAAGGAAAAAAGACATGCTGGCACAGGAAACTATCATTTGATAGTGGATAGACCTCTTTCCCTAGCAGGATAAGAGGAGAACCCTGTGACCTAGAAGCATGAACATCCTGACAGCTCATAGAACATAGAAAAAATGGATGTCTTTTGGGAAGAGATCCATGTTTAGGATTTAGAATGACAGCAGCGGATTGCCTCTTATTGAGAAGAAGCAACTGCAGATTCTAATCCCAAGAGTCACAAGCATCTGATAGATTGATCAGAAACCCTGTGGTTGCTGGGTTTGCTGAGCCTGGTGAGAGGTTGAACTCTGCAGACCAGAACGATGCTTCCCCTGTTTGGGAACATCTGTATGATGGGCAGATGATGCATAAAACCTTCTCCTATGGGAAGAAAGTTTGGCAGGACATTTCCTACCTACTGGGACAGAAGAAGGTGCAGAACAGCCCCTAGGAATAGGTAAGTCAGTGGAGAACTGAGTAACCTGACGTAAAGACTCCTTGTTGAAAAGACTGTCTCCAGTGCAAGGAGTATGTCCCAGTCTGTGCTGTGCCCATTTGTCCAAGTCTGAAGCTTGGAGCCAGGCTCTACGTCGTGCCCCTATAGTTATAGCAGAAGTCCTGCTAACAGACTCAAAAGAGTATAGGGAAGCACGAGTAAGAAACCAAGAGATATTCTGGAGATGCTTGAGCAGTGAAGAAAAGTGTACACTCTTGGACTCTGGAAGGGAAGGAGTCAAAAGATGTAACTGCTTTGTGACCTCCTCAAGAGATAGACTCATATAGAAAATATATGAGAGAATTCTTGCAGAAAGCATAGATGTCTGGAAGGTTTGACATCCAAAGACATCAAAGTGTCTTAGACTCACGACCTGGCGGATAAGAAGAGTGCTTTTTCTTGCTCTTTACCCGCCTCATTGCTGATTCCACAACTATGGAATGATGAGGAAGTTGAGTCTTTTGAAACCCTGGAGAGGGGGGCACCTGATATAAGAGATCAGTTGCTCTGGAAGGTGGGGGTACCCTTAAAGGTGTTTCCCACATTCCTAGAAGGAGATCCTGCAAGGAATGATGCAAAGGAAGCATTATGTTCTCCTTTGCTTTGGTAGAAAGAGAGTCCTGTGCAGATCATGTCCTGGGATAGGAATGGCAAGAGATCTTGCTACATCCAGGAGGAAACTCTGAAAAGAGGGTTCCCCAACAGGAATTTCCCTTGGACAGGTTAGATCTGAAGAACTAGCCTGAGCAGCGACAGAGCTATGCAGATATATAGGAATAGAAGATCCTGCACAATGCAGTGTGGAATGCTTAAAGGATGGCCTCCAGTACTGGCTGTCAGGAGCAGCGACCATCATTACCACATTGTCCATGCCAGGTATCGACTCCAAGCTTGGCATAGAAGGGAGCGATCCTGTTGAAAAAAGCATGGTAGGAGTTGGCCACGATGCTACTGTGGATACCGGTAGCAATGCCAATACCGGTACCGATGTCGGAGTCGAGCCCAACAAAGACATCGGAGCAGTCATCGGTGACAGTTCAATCGGTACCGAGGTAACCGAAAATCTCCGGGTGCTATCCTCGGTACTGAGCCACCGGTATCGATCGGTGTCGGTACCAAAGTGTATTGGTACCGAGTCTTCCAGACTAGAGAGAGATTCTAAACTCTGCATCGATAAGCAAAGCATGGAAGGCACCGACCGTAAGGGTGATGAGGACATCGGTACCGACTTCTGTACCGTGTCTGATACCGGTGAATGAAGGTCAGCTAGTGGCAACTCAATCGGCCTCGGGGGAACCGAGAGTTGCGGATCCAAATCATTGGAACCGAGCCTTCAGTACCGCCGAGAGCCGGTACCAAGGCGAGTCGGTACCCAGTCCTCCAGACTGGAGAGCGATTCCAGACTCGGCATCGAAGGAAGCGAGGCTATCGATGCATGTCTGGAGGGTACCGACGTCGGTGGTAGTATCGGTGCTGGTACCGATAATGGAAAGTCAGTCTGGAGTGTATCCACCGGTGCCAAAGGCACCGAGGACGCCAGATGACCATCCCTGGTGAGGAGTGTTTCATCCAACACCAGTGCCGATGTCGGGGTATCGGTACCGCTCGAAGCGGATGCCACCACCGGACACAGCTCAGGTATGTTCTGTAAGGGGTGAATCCCAGGAACAACCTGAAACCCCTTATACGCTTTGGAGACCGAAGACTCCCGCCGGGGTTTTGAAGCCAGTGGGCCCTCGAGGGCAAGGCCAGAGCCGTCTACATGCTGTGCATGAGACCTACCACTCGAGGGCTGGCTAGTCTTAACAGACTGTTTGTGGGTTACCTGATCCTGTGTAGAAGAAGAAGGGGACGGTGCCCCGAAGCTGGAGGGAAACCGTGTATCAAGGGAATCTCGATATTGAAGACCTCTTCTCACCAAACTGTTGTCAGGACCCAAGCAGGTTAGACACCGACTTCGAGGGTCTAAAAATAAAGTTGTACCACCACAGTTTGAACATTTCTTGGAGAAAGTGGCTGGCGGTTCCAAGAAGGAAAAAGAAGAGGCCTAAAAGGCCTAAGACACCGTGAGACACTATGAAGAAAAAATATTCCTTGAACAAGGAAGATTTTACAAGAAAAGAAAAGAAAACACCGGCGGTACCGGTGGCGTCGGGACACAGCCGCGACCACAAGAAAACTAAAGAAATAAAACAAGAATTTTCTGCGGTGACAGGACAACGTCCTGCCGGTTCCGCGGAAAAACGAAAACTGAGGAGAGGCAGTTGGGAAAGGCGGGAAGGCAGCACGCAGGCGTGGTGGGATGCTTCCAAAAGCTCTTTGATTGGATGCTGGGAAGCGTTCCCGCGCAGACTCCGTCGGTACCGACATACCCATATGTGAAGACTCATTCCTGCTTGTTCCTGGAGATAGCACAGTTACTTACCTGTAACAGGTGATCTCTGGGAACAGCAGGAATAAGTCTTCACATATGGGTACATCGGTACCGACGGAGCCTGCACGGGAATGCTCCTCAGCGTCCAATCAGAAAGCTTTTGGGAGCATCCCACAGCGCCTGCGTGCTGCCTTCCCAACTGTCTCTCCTCAGTTGAGTTTTATAGCTGAGACAAAGAGGGAGAGAGAGGGAAAGGAAGAGAGATAGAGAGAAAGAGACAACTCCTAGGGGAGGTGGGTGGGTTGTGAAGACTTATTCCTGCTGTTCCCAGAGATCACCTGTTACAGGTAAGTAACTGTGCTATTCTCCAGGAACAAGCAGGAATGAGTCTTCACATATGGGGACTCCCTAGCTTTTGATGCCAGGGAGAGAGCCCAGAAGTTGTGTGTCCCTGGGACAGGGCTGCACTTCCCCACCTGGATCTCTGGCATCCCATGAGGGATGGTGGGTAGGAGCTGATTAAGCATGGAACAGGTGTTTGAGAACAGCCTGACCAAACAAGGCATCCCGGCGGGAGTCCTTGTCCAAGCAGTAATGGGCTGTGAAGGTATGAACCGAGGCCCAAGTGGCTGCTCGACAGATGTCGTCGATAGACAGAGTTCAGATGAGCCATTGAGGCTGCCATGGCCCTCACATTGTGAGCTGTGATATGGCCCTCCAGAGAAATGTTCTTGCTCTGATAGGCGAAAGAAATACATTGGGCAATCCAGTTGGAAAGAGTTCTCTTGGAGACTGGTTGTCCCAAATGAGAAGGATCAAAAGCAACAAAGAGTTGGGAAGACTTTCTACGTTGCTGTGTCCTCTGTAAGTAAAAAGCCAGAGCTCTTTTACAGTCCAGGGTATGAAGATTCTTCTCTGCACTTTTTGCATGAGGCCCTGGAGAAAAAGACAGGTAGGTAGACCTCTTGGTTGAGGTGAAAAGGCGAGACCACTTTAGGCATAAAATGTGGATTAGTCCTAAGGACCACCTTGTCATGATGGAACCTTGTATAAGGTGGATTAGCTACTAGTGCTTGCAATTCACTGATGCGGCATGCTGATGTGATTGCAATGAGAAAGATAACCTTCCAAGAAAGGTATTTCAAGGAGGTAGTAGCTAAAGGTTCAAAAGGTGGCTTCATGAGCTGACCAAGAACCAAATTTAAGTCCCATGCCACCGGTGGTGGTCTAATGGGAGGCTTTGCTAAAAGGAGGCCTCTCATGAATCTTGCTACAAGGGGATGAGAGGAAACAGGCTGTCCATTGAGAGGCTTGAGTGAAGCTGCAATAGCACTTAGATGGACTCTTACTGAATTTGTCTTAAGGCCTGCATTAGACAGATGCAGGAGATACTCCAGCAACGATTCCAGAGGTATGGCACGGGGGTTAAGACCCTTTTCAGAACACCAAATGGTAAACCTTTTCCACTTGAAGGCGTAAGAACGTCTAGTGGAAGGTTTTCTGGAAGCTTGAAGAACATCTTTCACTTGCTGAGTAAGAGGAAGATGCTGGAGATCTAGGCCTTCAGCAACCAAGCCCTGAGATGCAGAGACTGGGGGATTGGTATGCCACAACTTTCTGTCCTCCTGAGAGAGGAGGTCTGGAGCAGACCCTAACTCTAGGGAGGGAGCTTTAGAGAGATGTAGAAGCAGAGGGTACCACACTTGCCGTGGCCAATGTGGAGCTATGAAAATCATGTGGCCTCTGTCTCTCTGATGCTTGAACAGGGTTTTGGGAATTAGGGGAATGGGTGGAAAGGCATACAGGAAGTCTTGACCCCAGTGAAGGAGGAAAGCATCCCTTGCCTGAGCCCCCTGAGCCGGAGTTCTGGAACAGAACCGGGGAAGTTTGGCATTCCGCAGACTTGCAAAGAGGTTTATGTCCGGGGTTCCCCAAATTTGAAAATTTTTTGACACCTGGTCCATATGTAGGGACCACTCGTGTGGAAGCAGAACTCGACTGAGTCTGTCTGCCCAAGAGTTTTGAACCCCTGGAAGATAGACTGCCAGAAGAAGAATGTGATGCTCTCTGGCGAGGGCCCACAGTCGCAGAGCTTCGTTGCAAAGCAACAGAGAGCCAGTTCCCCCTTGCTTGTTTAGGTAGAACATGGCTACCTGATTGTCCATGTGGACAAGGACTGTCTTGTGGCTGAGCAGGGTGTGGAAAACTCATAGAGCAAGGAAGATTGCTCTGAGTTCCAAGAGATTGATGTGGAGACAAGTCTCCTGTGGGGACCAGATGCCCTGGGTGGAGAGGTCCTGAAGATGAGCTCCCCAGCCCATTGGAGAAGCATCTGTTGTAAGAGTTGCCTGGGGTAGAGGTTGTTGAAAAGGACACCCCAGCAAGAGGTTTTGAGGGGACTTCCACCATTGGAGGGGCAAAATGAGGCGACTTGTGTCTGCTATTTTGTCTGACAGGCAGCCTAATGCCTGGGTCCACTGAGTGGATAAAGTCCAATGAGCTGCTCTCATGTGAAGGCGAGCATATGGTACCACATGAATGGTGGAAGCCATGTGGCCTAGCAACTGTAACATCTCTCGACTAGTTAGTAGGGGTTTCAACTCTGCTTGAGAAGCTAACTGCATCAAACGAAGGCAGCGGGCCTGGGGAAGAAAGGCCCTTGCCTTTGTGGTATCCAGCAATGCCCCTATAAACTCCAGGGACTGAGTAGGGATCAAATTGGATTTTGGGATGTTTATTACCAGCCCTAAATATTGAAGGATACGCATTGTGCAGGTTAGAGCAGTCTTGGGCTCTGATTGAGTGGGAGCTCGAAAGAGCCAGTCGTCCAGATAGGGGAAGACAAATATTCCCAGGGTGCGCAGAAAAGCAGCAACCACTGCCATGCATTTCGTGAACACCCTTGGTGCAGAGGCCAGGCCAAAGGGGAGCACTCTGTATTGATAGTGCTTCTCCTGGAAAAGGAACCGAAGGAACCTTCTGTGAGTTGGATGGATGAGAACATGAGTGTACGCATCCTTGAGATCTAGAGAACAAAGCCAATCCTGACTCTGAAGGTATGGCAGCAGAGTTCCTAAAGAAACCATCTTGAATTTTTCCTTGACTACGAATCTGTTCAACTCTCTGAGATCTAAAATGGGTCTGAAGCCCCCCGTTTTCTTTGGGATAAGAAAATAGGGGGAGTAGAACCCTGTGCCTTGTTGTTGAGAAGGCACTTCCTCTATTGCCCCTTGGGCTAGAAGAGTGGCAACCTCCTGCTCTAACAGGCTGAGGAGGGAGGTTGGAGAATTGAACTGGTGCACTCTTGTGAGAGGGGGCAAGCTGGAAAAATGAAGTTTGTACCCCTCTCTTATGATGGAGAGTGTCCAATGCTCTGCTGTGATTTGCCCCCATCTGGGAGCAAAGTGACATAACCTTCCTGGAATGGTGGAGGGCTCTGGTCCTTCTAGAGCCAGGAAGGCTAAGTTCTCTAGCAGAAAGTCAAAGGCCCTGTCTTGGTCTGTTTGGAGGATTGCTGACGTTTGAAAGGGAACTGAGCTGCAGAAGATGCTCTCTGACTATAAGCAGGATAGGATCTTCCCTTTTGAGAAAAAGGTGTATTCTTGAACAACCTTTTCTTAGCAGGAGCAGCTGTAGATTTGGATAGTCTTTCCAAAGCAGAATTTTCAGCATCCATCTGATTGGCTTTTGCTTGCCAGTCCTTACCAAACAGATTTTCACCTGTACAAGGGATATTTCCCAATTCATCTTGGACCCAGGTCTCCAAATCAGATGCTTGAAGCCAAGCAATCCTACGTGCACCTATAGCTATAGCTGAGGCTCTGCTTACGCATTCAAAGGAGTCGAAAGCTGCACGGTTGGAGAATTTGGAGATATCCTGGGCATGTTTGAGCCCAGAGAGAAATTCTTGCCTTTTATTGTCAGACATAAAAGGACTTAAAGTCTGCAAATGGTCAGTGACTTCTTTTAAGAACATTCCCATGTAGAGACTATAAGAATTAATTCTCGCAGCAAGCATGGAAGCTTGGAAGACTCTTCTACCAAAAGCATCCAGGGTTCTACATTCACGTCCTGGAGGATTAGAGGCATGTCTCTTGGCACTTTGAACCTTTCTCATTGCAGACTCAACCACAATAGAGTGGTGAGGAAGCTGAGTTTTATGGAAACCAGGACAAGGAGGGACACGATACATGGTGTCCAACCTGCGAGAATGAGGAGAGGTGGTTAGAGGTGCTTCCCACATCCTTAACATGAGATCATACAGAATCTCATGAATAGGCAAGATAGCTGCCTCTTTAGGAGTTTTAGGATATTGTAGAATATCTAACTCCTTAGTTCTAGGCTCTGACTCTGGGGCTACTGTAATAGAGAGACCCCGAGCCACCTCTCTGATAAAGTCTTGAAAAGACAAGTCCTCTGGAGGAGACATCCTTCGTTTAGGAGAGGACTCCTCCTGTGGAAGAAGCATCGCTGCATCGACAGACTCTTCAGAATCCTCAGAGGAATCAAAGTATCGTCTGTCGGGATGCTCTTGCAAAGCCCGATACCCGTACCAACCAGGGTCGGTATCGGGAATCATCGGTACCAGGGTATCGGTACCGGAGGGCTGCAGAGGGCAGGGTACCGGCATGGCTGACACCGATGCCGATGCCACCGGTACCGGAATCAGTACTGATGGCGATACCGGAGCCGTTACCTGTGGAGTAGTCTGTTGCGGTACCATGGGCGTCGATGCCACAAGGAAAGCTGCCAGACTGCGTTCCATGGACAGAAGCCTCTGATCCATCGACGCTGCCAATGCCTGGAAGTCGGTACCGGTGGAGGCCACCGGTACCCCAGAGCATGGCACCAGGAGATCTGTTGAGGCCACGCCATCTAGATCGTCCTGGAACCCCGATGATGATGCTTTAGAAGTCAAAGCTTCCCGCCGGGGTAATTTTGCCGGTGCAGAATCCTCGAGGGCAAGGCCAGGAGCATCTCGATGCTTAGAAGGAGATTTGCCCTTCGAGGACTGGCTGGATTTATGTTTAGTTACCTGAGATCCATGTGAGGAAGAAGCAGCCCTGGAAGACGTTGATGCCACCGAAGCCGCATCAGAGGGAAACAGGGTACTGAGCTTGGCAGCTCGGTTCTGTCGACCTCTCTTAGACATCATGGAACAGGACACAATCTTTAATGGAATGGTCAGGGCCTAAACATTTGAGACACCAGTCATGGGTGTCGGTGACGGATATAGTACCGCCACATTTTGTGCACTTCTTAAAACCTGAGGCAGGTTTTTCCATATTTAAGGAAAAAGGTTTTGGGCCTAAGGCCCAAAACTGAAGTACACCTGAAGAAAAAATAGAAGGTCTTTATTTATTTTTATTTTTTTAAGAAAAGAAAAAGAACCGGCGGTACCGGTGTAGCGTCGAGGAAGGCAGACGCGTACTCAAAAGAAATAAAGGAAAAAAAAGGAAATTCTTCTGCGGTGACAGGAACACGACCTGCTGGCTCCGCGGAAAAAGAACAACTGAGGAGAGACAGTTGGAAAGGTGGGAAGGCAGCATGCAGGCGCTGTGGGATGCTCCCAGAAGCTTTCTGATTGGACGCTGGGGAGCGTTCCCGTGCAGGCTCTGTCGGTACCGACGTACCCATATGTGAAGACTCATTCCTGCTTGTTCCTGGAGATTCACCTACGGGGCTCTGAGCCATCCCAGATCATGGAACTAGTAGCTCTCCGGAGGTCAATGCCTCAGGAGCGTCCCAGAGCCCCAGTTGTGCTTTGGATGACAGATCCTCCCGCCGGGGCTGTTTGGCTGGCCGGTCTGCATTGGAAGTACCTCTAGGGGAGTCGCGATGCTTATGTTGGACTTCTCCCTAGCCTTGGTATCGGTCTTCGATGCCGATACCAAAGATTTGGAAATTGCCAGAGACAGACTTACTTTTGGGTTTGGACTTTGAAGAAACCTGAGACCCATGAGAGGAAGTCTATGCCCTTGAAGTGGAAGCCACTGGAACAGAATCCAAGGTGAACAATGATCCATATTGTCTGTCTTGGTTCTCGAGGCCTATCTTTGTCATTTGCTGGCACAAAGGACAAGAATTGGGTTGATATTCAGGGCCCAAACCTTTTAGACACCAGTCATGTTTGTCAGTGACTGATATGGTATTGGCACATTTGGTGCATTTTTTAAACCACTGGCTGGTTTTTCCATGGCTTAAAATAGTTATCTTTGATTGAAGAGAAGGCTATGGAGGCCTAGTTTAGTGGTGAAAACCATGAAGAAAATAAAAAGAAAATAAAAAGAAAATTTGAAAAAAAAAAAAGAATTATTGGGACCGGTGTTGGATTCGATGGAACGAGCGTCGATGGGAAGACAAAAGCATAATGTTCCACAAAAAAGGAGACTTTTTTGGCATGTTCTGCTGGTTCCACAGAAAACGAAGAACTGAGGAGAGGAGTTGGGAAGGCAGGAAGGTAGGTGCACTGGGGTACTCCCAAAGGTTTTCCTATTGGATGCTGGGCAGCATTCCCATGAGGGCTCCCATCAGTGACGTTCACCCATATGTAAAGACTGAATTCCTGCTTGTTCCTGGAGATAAGCATAAACATAAGGCTGTCAGTAGAAGATGAACCTGCACAGCCAAGTATAAAAATCATTGGGGACCCAATGGTACCATAGCAGATGAACAGAACAAATACAGTTTAAGGGGCGGACCCTGGACTGGTCTAACAGGACTTAAGGAAAGGATATAACTGATAAGTAAAATGTCACCTTCCATATTGTCTTGCTAGACCAGTCCAGACAAGTGGGATGTACCAAAGCTACCATTCCACTGTGCTGGAAGACACAACAGCTCACAAAAACCTTGAGTCAAAGGTGGTGTTTGCCCATATGTGGAAATCTAAGCAGTAATGCTCGACAAGAGTAGAAAGTAATGCCCATGTTGCTGTCTGACAAATGTCTGCAGGGGCTACTGAGCACTGCTCCGCCCACGAGGATTTGTGCTTGAGTAGAATATGCACACAAACAGAACCGACAGATATGCAGAGGCAAAGGCCTCCTTAATCCAGTGCCCCAAAGTCAACTTGACTGCTGCTTCACCCTTGCTGCGCCAGCAAACAGCACAAAAAGATGGTCAGACTTATGAAAGGAATTCATAACCTCCAGGTACCAGATAAGCACCCTCTGGACAACCCCAGACACTGCTCCTTTGAGAAGGAGAGCAGGCAGACCACTTGGTTCCTGTGAAAGGGAGAAAGCACCTTAGGCAATAAGGAAGGTACAGGTCAAATGGAAAGTGCCTCCTTCGAAAAGGACAGATAAGGGTCTTGGCAAGACAGAGCCTGCAGCTCAGAAATCTGCCTTACAGAACAAATCGCAACCAAGAGCAGCATCTTGAGCATCAAATCCTTTAAGATAGCGCGCTTCAGTGGATCAAAGGGTGCCACCATTAGAGCCCTGAGCACCAGACAGAGATCCTAGGAAGGGATCATAGACCAGAGGGGAGGACACAGATGCCAAACCCCCTGGAGAAAATGCAAGACATCCAGAGATTTGCCTGCCACTTGGCTCTGGAAATAGGCCAGAGCTGCCACCTGAACTTTCAGGGAGCTAAGGGAAAGGCCCTTCGAGGCTATCCTGTAGAAAGGTCGACAGAGAGGATACCTTGGCCACCTCAGAAGCCAACTGTTGTGCACAGCACCAGCACTCAAAGAGGCACCATATCTGTAAGTATGCTAGCTTGGTAGACCTCTTCTGGGCACAGAGCAAAGTAGGACCACTGCTGGAGAGTAGCCCTTATGCGCTAGCTGTCTCCTTTCAAGAGCCTTGCCATAGGTGAGAAGGGAGCTGGGTCCTCAAGGACAATTGGTCCCTGCTACAATAGACCCCAAGACGGAGGTAACCGAAGAGGCGGCGCCTGCATGAGCTGCATCAGGTCTTCAAACCACGCTCTCCTTGTTTAATCTGGCGCTACGAAAACAATCCTGCCCTGGTACTGTTCTATATGCCAAATCACATGGCCCACCAGGGGCCACAGTGGAAACATGTACAGCAGTCACTGACTTGGCCAAGGCTGAGTCAGGGCATCGACACTCTAGGACCCCGTCTCTATGTGGCGACTGAAGAAGCGGCGAACTTTGGCATTGGAGCGGGTTGCCATCAGATCCATTTCGGGGTGACCCCAGTGGTTCTGAATCAACTGAAAACGCCTCCTGACTCAACTCCCACTCTCCTGGATCCAGAGAGTGTCAACTGAGGAAGTCCACTTCCACAATGTCCACTCTGGCAATGTGCTGGGCCGAAAAGGCTAGGAGGTTCTTCTCCACCCAGGCAAAGAGGAAAGCCATCTCCAGAGCTACTCCGACACTCCTCGTGATGCCTTGCCGATTGACATAAGCCACTGCTGTGGCATTGTCTGAAAACACTCGAAGTGCCTGGCCTTCGACCAGGGGCCGGAAATGCAGCAGAGCCATCCTGATGGCCCTCACTTCGAGGCTGTTGATGGGTCACACTGCATCCCTACAGTTCCAACAGCCCTGGGTCGTATGGTCTTGGCAATGGGCTCCCAAATCCAAGAGACTGAAAAACGCCCTCAGCAAGATACAGGAGAAATTGTCCAGTGGTATGCCTTTCCTAAGATGACAGGGCTGCCACCACCATCGCAGGCTGGCCTTCACCATCAATGGGAATAGAAGAGTGCACGTGAACTCCTGAGAACTCGGGGATCACCAAATTAACAAAGATCGATGGAGCGGCTGCATGCGAGCATACGCCCATGACACCACCTCTCTAGTCACCGCCATCAATCCGAGGAGCTGAAGATAATCACAGACTCTGGAGCCTACTGCACACAGAACAGCGCCAAGCAAGCCAATAGTCTTTTGACTTTCTTCTCTGGCAGGAAAACTCTGCCTGCTCGAGTATCGACACATGCTCCCAGAAACTCCAGGGACTAGAAAGGCAACAGATGGCTATTTACCTGACTGATCACCTAGTCGAGGCTTTCCAAAAAAGACACCACTTGGGATGCCACCCAAGACCCTTCTGAAAGGGAACAGGCTCGGATGAGCCAGTCATCTAGATAAGGACCGACATATCCCTTAGCACTACAGCACCACAGCAGCCGCCATCACCAAGATCTTGGAGAATGTCCTTGGGGCAGTAGAGAGCCTGTGAGAGCTTAGCATGGCAAAACACAGATACTTATTTTTATTTATTTATTTATTTAACAGGTTTTTTTTACACCACTTTATCATTTTAGTCATAGCGGTTTACATTGTAACTTAATCTTCATAATATAAATTAAGCAGGGACATTGAGGCAATGGAGGGTTAAGTGACTTCTGCTGATCTGCCTGGATCAGGATATGAAAATATGCCTTGGTCAGATCCAGAGAAGCCAAGAACTCCCCTCGGTGCACTGCTTGAATCACGGAGTGCAAGGTTTCCATCTGGAAGCACAGGATGCGCACATACCCGTCGACACTCGAAGTCCAGAATGGGCCAGAAGAAACCTTCCTTTTTTGGCATCACAAAATAGATTAAGTATCTGTCTTTGCCTCACTCATCTGGGAGGACGGGCACCACCACCTTCAGGTGTAGCAACCTTTTCAAGGTGATCTGCACAGCGGCACTTTTGAACACAGATTCTCAAGGGGAAATGATGAAAGCATCCAGAATCATCTCTTTCCATTCCAGGACATAGCCAAATTGAATGGTGTCTAGCACCCAGTTATCCATGGTAACCCAGACCCATTCCTGAAAGAAAAGGCAAAGCCTTCCTCACTCAGGAAGAACCAGGGAATGGGCCCACAAACCTTCATTGTGCAGCCCAGGAGGGTCTTCCTCTGGAGGGGACTGAGTCCCTGGGCCCACATGCTACATGAAAGGACCAAGAACTAATTCAAAGCCCAGAAGCAGAGGGGGAAGAAAGGCTTTTCAGGTTGGTAATGAAGAGAGCTCCGAGAGCCCTGGGAATCCAGCCAGCATACCCCTTGGGGGACAGGCAGAGGTTCATGAGAAAAGGCACCAACCTGCTTCACAGGCCCCCTTGGACTTGCCTTCCGGAAGGCGGTAAGATTTTATCTTGCCCAGGTCTTTCACCAGCTTCTCCAAATCAGCCCCAAGAGAAGCTTCCCCTTAAAATCTAGTTGGGCCAAGCATTTAATCAATCTCTTGTCCTCTCAATCCGCAGATTTTCTACAGAGAGGAGAAAATCTATCCACCATCTGCTGGAGACAAAGAAAAAACTGAAAGGACCTCTGGTGGCTGAGAAGAATAGAGGCATAGGAGTGATGTCATTGAAACTTTTCATTGGTTCTTTGTCTCTACTAATCTGCTGGTAGAGGAACACAACCCACTTGTGTGGACTAGTCTAGCAGGACGATATGGAATCACCAATAACAAAAAACGTTTCCAACATAACAGAACACAAACAGCACTTTAATGAAAAAAATGAGAAAAATGAGAGCTCTAGCGCTGTGATAAACAATTCTGAAATATGGAAGCAGAAAAGTTATATACCATTTTATCCTAACTAAAACACAGAAAACCAACACTGTCTTTAGGTAAAGATGATACACTTGTTAATAAAAATATTAGTGAAATGTAAGTTTTCATAATGAAGATCCCAGACCCCGCCCAAGTAAGCCCTGAAAACCTAGCTCCTTAATCCAACTTTGTTGTTTCTTTTAATATATTAGAATGTCAAATTGATAGCATTAAAATAAGCCCTCCTGTTTGTATACACCCCTAAACAAAGGCATGGGGAGATGTGATCTGCACGCAGCGGCAAGTGCACCTGCTTTTGCGCATTGCTGGGCAGACTAGATGGACCATACTGGTCTTTATCTGCCGTCATATACTATGTTACTATATAGGGGGGGTACTGCAGTGGGAGGTTCTTGCCCATCTGCCCATGTCTGCATGAGCATCAGGTGTGATTTGAACTGCTTTACCCTGTGCACCTTCAAGTTGTCATTAATGGTCAGCTTAAACATCTCCATTCTGTGGAAAAGGCTTGGAAATTTCTGTCCCACTTGGAAAATCCCATTGCACAATAAACTGACTCTAGCTGCATAAAGAATTTTAAATGGATTGCTGTATTTGGTGACAAGGGATGATAGTGTCATATCTGTTGGTAATGTGGAATTGTGGACAATGGTTCCTTCCTAGTTATTTTCTGGAATATGGAAACCATTCTGATGCTGTTTTTTGGATGCTCTTTCTTAGCACCAACTCCAGGAGCATTTTTGTACAGTCTGCCTGCTTTAAAGCAGATGAGAGGTACGCTTTGCCTTTGATAATGGAGCTTGGAATGTATTATACCCTGAGGTGGGGAGTGAACATTGCCAAGCCCTGCTTTGGATTACAGACTAAAGATACTCCCTTGGAGGGGTCAGACGCTATGCAACACTCTTTATACACAATTCAGATGATAATGTTGTTATGTACATTTTAATTAAGACTGGGTACAGTGTATGAGATTTGGGGCCAGTGAGGGGCAAGTAAAATTGTGTGTTTGGGGGAAAGATGGGTATGGAAGAGTCTCAGCTAAAGATTTTGGATGCTTGGGTAGTGCTAAATTTGAGTGGAGATGCCTGTACAGGCTGAACTTGCAAGGTTGTCTACGGATAGATTTGCAATCTGGTAGGAGGGTAGGGGGTTCTATATGCATGTGTGTGACTGAGTGGAAGGGGAAAGTGGGATTATCTGGTCATGGGAGACACATAGATGTGATGAAGAGAGGGTAGCAAGGACTGATTCCTGCTGTTCCCAGAGAACACCTGCTACAGGTGAGTAACTATGCTTTCTCCGGGACCAAGCAGGAAGTCAATCGTCTCATATGGGACTCCCTAGCTAGATGCTATAGAAAAATCCTGTAGACGGCCCATCAGGAGAGAATTTTATAATGCAGAGGACTGACTACTACTATTAGTACTACTACTGAGCATTTGTATAGAACTACAAAACGTATGCAGCGCTGCACAGACATGTAAGAGACAGTCCCTGCTCATCAGAGCTTACAATCTAGTTGACAGACAACACAGAAGGTGTAGACGGATAAAACATAGGGGAATGGTAAAGAACAAGGAGATCAGGTGAATCAAGATCCAAAAGCAGGAGCGAAGAGGTGAGTTTTCAGCCTGGATTTGAAAAGGGTCAGAGAAGGTGCCTGGCGAACAGACACAAGTAGTTTGTTCCAGGCATAAGGTGCAGCAAGGTGAAAGGAGCAAGGTCTGGAGCTAGCAAAAGAAGAGAAGGGCACAGATAGAAGCAATTTGCCAGAAGAACGGAGTTCTGGAGGGGGGGGGGGTGTAAGGAGAGATGAGAGAAGATAGGTAGTGAGGAACTATAGAGTGAATGCACTTATATGTCAGCAGAAGTTTGAAATGGATGCGGAAACAGATAGGGAGCCAATGAAGTGACATGAGAAGAGGGGTAATATGGGCATGACGAGGCTGATGGAAGATTAGCTGCGCAGCAGAGTGTTGAACAGATTGAAGGCGACAGAGATGTATGCAACTCTGAGCGTTACGGGCAGGAGTCCTAGGCTGGGGGAAGGCCTGCTCAAATTGATCTTATATATAGAAGCGTGGGGATAGGATCCCACTGACAGGGATAGGATGATCCTAAAATATGCTGTGTCTGTGGGCTGAGCTCACCAATAAAGCATCATAAAATTCTTAAGGCCTTGCTATGTTACAAGAAACTCATATGGATACGAAGAAGCATAAGCTCCAGCGCTGGTGGATGGGGCAAGCGTATGGGGCCTCCTGGGCTCCAAAAAAGCAGATATGGATATTCTGGTATATGATTAAGATGGCTGTAGACCCACATGATCAGTCAATTTGATAGTGAGACTAACTCTTTATACCATATATTGCCCTAATGGGCTTTTTTGGAACTTTGAGACAGTCTGAAGCAGTTTCAAATGGATGTCTTGCCTGTGCTATACAAGGAGAGGGAACAACTTCAGTATTGGAAGGATTTCCCCTTATTTCTTTTTGGGCATACAGCACTCTACAAAATGACACTTCTTCCCCAATGGTTGTATATCATACAGATTCGTCCTCTGAAGTTGTTGTGGTGGGATCTGAGGCTCTGGCATAAGCAAATGGGCCAATTTTTATGAGGCGGATGGCAGCCACATTCCTTTTCACATTTACAGGGGCCCTGGGTTGCGTGTGTGTGTCTGGGGGGGGGGGGGGTACTGGATTTGGAGCACTATAAGTTAGGGTAGTTAGTCCAGCACATGCTTTGTGGATTGGCTTTGTGGAGTCTGACAATAAGATGCCACTTGATGGATTTGTATCCCTGATAAACATTTTGTTTGTTTCATACTAAGGGGAAGTCTCTTCTGATAACACTTGCCATGCCCAGCACAAAGTCATGTGGGAAGTTGGGCCAACAAGCAGGGACCACCTGTTTTTTACCTTTTTGGGGTAATCCAGAGAGTTTGTACCTGGGAATATGGCCACATTATTTTTGAAGTGGTAATGGAAGGGCTTAAAAGCCCTGGCTCACATGTTGCATTAAGATGCGAGAAATTGATGTCATTTCCAGCATTACAAGATGCATTTCAATTAGATCAACAGTATTTTTTTGCCTATATTCATTTGAGCTGGATATTAGAGACAGAGTATCAGTATGGTACTGGTGGCACTGGAACAGAGTCTTCGTTATGGGAGGATAGCTGCTCGGTGGAATGAAGAATTAGGCATGAGCCGAACTGGCAGTGATATAAAGGCAAGAGTTGCCCATGCGCCTTGATTTGTCATTAACACCTCAATGTGTGAAATTTATTGTAAGGTGGTATTGCGAGCTTATAGAGTAGTACTTACTAGGGCATTCTGGGTTGGTATGGTTCAGGAGGCAACTCTGAACACATGCCAAACCCAGAGAGAGACATTAGCACATATGTTTTGGCAATGCATGCATATCCAAACTTACAGGAAGAGGATCTGGTGCTATGATGGTATGGTACTGCAGCTGACAAGTCAACTGACCCCCGTGAGGGCTCTACTGGGCGATCCAAAGGGATTAACAGTTAAGGGAAGTGGTTCCAAGTGGTTTGTTCATAAAGCCTGCTTAGTTGGTTTGAAGAGGATTTTCCTGGTGTGGATGACTTCTGAGCCTCCCTACTTTTGGGGTTGGTGAAATTTTGCTGCATAATTTGATGCAGATGGAAAATCCTTTTACTCAGAACTTGCCAGTATAACATGTCAAATTCCTGAAGGAGTGGGAAATCTATATTCAGACTATCACCCAGGAGACATAGTTTAGCATTGAACTGTATGTATGTATGTATAAATTACTCTTTGTTGAGTTTAATGTATTGGGGGGGGAGGCTGGGGCACAGAGGGCATGTAGACTAAGAACATAAGATATGCCATACTGGGTCAGACCAAGGTCCATCAAGCCCAGTATTCTGTTTCCAACAGTGGCCAATCTAGGTCATAAGTACCTAGCAGTTTCCCCAAGAGACAAGTTCCACAATGCTTGTACTGGGTCCAGCATTGATATCTTCGGTCACTTCTTAATAATGGTTTATGGACCTTTCCTCCAGGAACTTGTCCAAACCTTTTTTAAACCCAGCTACACTAAATGGAAATTACACTAACCTGGTAATTGTAGTTCCTGGAGGGTCCAGTTTAGTCCTCCAACATCGGGTAGTGCCCCTCCTCCTGCAGCCGGGAGACTGGACCAATCAAATCTTCTGTAGTATATATGCAGCAGGAGCTCCCAGAAGTCCCCAGTGTACTAGTAACAAAGCATACTTAACGAAGCAACACATTAGATTAATATACAAAATGACCTAATTAAAGAACAATATGTTCCCCCCCAAGGAATATCCAACCCCCTCCCCAAATGAGGAAGTCAGAACACTGCATTGCGCCGGCACCGACGCCTCAGGAATCAAAACACCGCTCCCCACCAGAAGTTCAGGAGCTGCCTGAACCCCCGAGACAGGGAAGAGCCTCTGCAAAAAACGCGGCTGCCACAGAGGGACCGAACGGCAAGAGGAACCGTCTTAATATCAACCGTTCGGAAAGGCGCGCCGCACCACATTAGCAGATAGTCGGGAGGGAAGGAGGACTAAACTGGACCCTCCAGGAACTACAATTACCAGGTTAGTGTAATTTCCATTTCCTGTTCGGTAATCCAGTTTAGTCCTCCAACATCGGGATGTAACAGAGCAGTTAAGACCGGGCGGGACCTTGCCATGCGGCGCGCAGAACCGCCGAACCAAAACAGGAATCTCGAGCCGCTGACACATCTAAGCGATAGTGTCTACTGAAAGCATGCAGAGACGACCAAGTGGCCGCCCTACAGATATCTGCCGGCAGAACCAGGCTATACTCCGCCCAAGAGGTCGCCTGAGCCCTAGTAGAATGAGCCCTCAGACCCTCCGGAACAGACCGCTGTTGCAACAGATACGCGGACGCGATCGCCTCTTTGAGCCATCTAGCAATGGAGGCTTTAGCCGCCGCTTCCCCTTTACGCGCACCCCCGAAGAGCACGAAAAGCCGGTCAGATTTCCGAAAAGACTCGGTAACCTTTAAATAACGATGGAGCGTAGGACCCACATCGAGCCGGAGAAGACCTTTGTCCGTTGACCCGACAGATTGCGAAGAAAGCACTGGAAGAAACACTGCCTGATTCATGTGAAAGGGAGACACCACCTTTGGCCGAAAGGAAGGAACCGGACGGAGAACGATCCGAGCAGCGGAAAAAAGACAAGAAAGGCTCTCGACAGGACAATGCATGCAGATCTGAAATGCGCCGTGCCGAACAGATGGCTACAAGAAAAACCGCCTTCAGCGTGAGATCTTTCAGAGACGCCCTGCGCAGGGGCTCAAAAGGTTCACGAACCAGGGCCCTCAGAACTAAATTCAAGTCCCAAGGAGGAACGAAAACTCTGCGGGAGGGCCGCAAATGAAAAACAGCCGTAAGGAATCGGCGTACATCCGGATGAGCCCCGAGCAGACGACCCAAAACCTTGTGCCGCGGTAACACGAGATAGCCGCCAGCTGGACTTTTAGGGAACTAGCCGCAAGGCCCTTATCGAAACCATCCTGAAGAAAACTTAAAACGACGGGCACTGAAACCGTCGCCGCCCGGACTCCCCGCCGGGAGCACCAGTCTTCAAAAATCCTCCAAATCCGAACGTAAGTAAGAGAAGTGGACGTTTTCCTCGCCCGCAGAAGGGTAGAAATCACCGCGGGGGAGTAGCCCTTTCTTTTCAGCCGAGCCCTCTCAATGGCCAAACCGTAAGCGAGAATCGATCCACTTGGGGCATCCGCAAGGGACCCTGAAGAAGAAGATCCGGTAGAGCGGGCAGGAGCCAAGGAACGCCGTCGCTCAACCGGACCAGATCGGCATACCAGGGCCTCCGGGGCCAATCCGGGGCCACCAGTAACACGCGACCCCGGTGGCTCTCGATACGTTGTACGACCCGGCCGATCAGAGCCCAAGGAGGAAAGACATAAAGAAGACCGGACGTTGGCCACGGCTGAATGAGAGCGTCGAGCCCCTCGGACATGCGCTCCCTTCGCCTGCTGAAGAAGCGCCCTGTCTTGGCTGATTGAAAGGTCGCCATGAGATCCATGATGGGTGGACCCCACCGCTGGACGATTTGTGCGTAAACCTGTGGGTTTAGCTCCCATTCTCCGGGGTCCACCCGCACTCTGCTGAGAAAATCGGCCTGGACATTGTCTACGCCCGCAATGTGAGCCGCCGAGATTGCTGGAAGGCGAGTTTGCACCCAGTTGAACAAGGCCGCCGCTTCTGCCTCCAGGGCCACGCTGCCGGTACCCCCTTGGCGATTGATGTAAGCTACAGTGGACGCATTGTCCGACAGGACTCTCACCGGCCGTCCGAGAACCAGGGTCTCCAGGTCCACCACGGCTAGCCGGACTGCCCGCAATTCGAGACGGTTGATCGACCAAGAGGCCTCCAGGGGAGACCATTCCCCCTGAGCAAAGCGGGACTCGCAGTGAGCCCCCCAGCCGGTTAAGCTCGCATCCGTCGTGAACGGAACCCACAGAGGAGGCTCCAAGGGAATCCCTCGCGACAGGTTCTCGGCGGAGAGCCACCACCGGAGGGATCGGCGAACCGTCTTTGGGCAAGGCAATCTCTTGTTCAGCGAGTCGAACTGGTTGGACCAACGTCGCAGAAGAGCACTCTGCAGCGGACGCATGTGGAAGTGCGCCCAAGGCACCACCTCCAAGGTCGCCGCCATCGTGCCGAGGAGCCGCAGGTACCACCACGCCGACGGAGCTGGCATCCCCCAGAAGAGACGGACCAGAGCCCGCAACGCCAGCACGCGTCGCTCCGGAAGGCACACCAAGCCCCTTGCTGTGTCGAAGCGGACTCCCAGATACTCGAGATCCTGTGACGGAGACAGACAACTCTTGCATTCGTTCACCACCCATCCGAGGGACCGAAGGAGATCCACCACCCTGCTCGTGACTTGCACACACTCCCGACTGGACTTCGCTCGAATCAACCAGTTGTCGAGATATGGATGGACCAGGATGCCCTCCTTGCGCAACGCCGCCGCGACTACAACCATTACCTTTGTGAAGGTGCGGGGAGCCGTGGCGAGTCCGAACGGCATGGCCCGGAATTGAAAATGGCCCCCCGGGAGCGCAAAGCGGAGAAACCGTTGATGGGAGGGCCGGATGGGAATGTGTAAATAGGCCTCTGTAAGATCGAGGGATGTCAAAAATTCCCCTTGACGCACCGCTACGATGACTGACCGCAGGGTCTCCATGCGAAAGTGCGGTACTCTGAGAGCGCGATTCACGCCTTTGAGATCCAAGATCGGACGAAGGGAACCGCCCTTTTTGGGAACCACAAAATAGATGGAGTAGCGACCTGCGCCTCTTTCCAAGGGCGGGACCGGAACCACGGCCCCCAGAGAGAGAAGCCTATCCAGGGTCACGCGGATGTCCCGCGCCTTTTGAGCTCCCTTGCTGGGAGACAGAACAAACGAATCCGGAAGTGGGTGCGCAAACTCTAGGGCATAACCTTCTTCTATAATCTGCAGCACCCACCGATCTGACGTAATTTGGGCCCAAGAAGGAAGAAAGTCGCGCAAACGACCCCCGATGACCGGGTCTTCCTCTAGAGCCCGCCTCGTTTCATTGTGGCTTGCGATTAAAGGAAGAGGCCGAGGAAGAGGCGGCTCCGGAGAAGCCCCTTCCCGCTCCTCTGAAACTACGAAACCCTTGATGACGGGTTCCAAAACGACCGCGCTGCGAAGTCCACAGCCGGGAAGAACGAAATCTGCGCGCATCCCGAAACTGGCCGCGCGCTGAGGTGGACGACCTATTAAGCTTAGGCTTATCTTCTGGAAGCCGACCACCCTTAGACTCACCGAGATCCTTCACCAACTTATCCAGAGCCTCACCAAATAAACAACCTGACCTTAAATGGTAGATTACTGAGGCGAGACTTGGAAGAACCGTCGGCCGCCCAATTGCGCAACCAGATGGACCGTCGTGCCGCTAACATGGAGGCCATGCTATTAGCTAGGGAGCGTATTAAATCATAACACAGATCCGCCAAGTAGGCCGATCCCGACTCCACGCGGGTAACGTCCAACAGCCCCTGTTGGTCCATACCGGACCCCGAGCGCAGGTCCTGCGACCATCGCAAACAAGCTCGAGCTACCCACGCCCCACAAATAGAAGCTTGTAACGATAAGGCGTTGGTCTCGAAGGCTTGCTTCAACAAATTATCAACCTTTTTGTCCTGAACATCCCTCAGGGCCGCGGCCCCTTCAACCGGGATGGTGGTTTTCTTAGTCACTGCCGAAACGGCAGCATCCACCCGTGGAGACTTAAACAAGTCCCTGTCCTTGTCTGCAACAGGGTAAAGACGATTCATGGTCCGAATCCCTTTCAAAGCGGATTCCGGTTGCTCCCATTCCGCATGGATCATCTGCTCAACTACTCGGTGCACAGGAAAAACTACCTGGGCATCCCTGACCGCCTGAATGAGAGGATCCTCGAGACCCTCCTCCTCCAGCGGCCGCACCGCAGAGAGGTTAAGTGCTTGGAGAGACTCCGTGACCAAAGGTACCAGCTCGTCCCTTCGAAACACCCGAATGATGCGAGCCTGATCTTCCAGTTCTGGAAGCTCTCCGTCTTCTAACTCCTCCGCCTCAATATCCGGATCCCCCTCAGTCTCGGAATCCGGGAGGCAAAGGGCGCCCTGATCCTGGTCCCCCAACCTGGGCCGCTTGACCGCGGGTTGGGAAGACCGCTGAACCCCCCCCCCCGCGGATGCTGGGGGGAGAGAGGCGGGCCAAGCCTCCGGCAAATGACCAGACCGGCTTAAGCGGAAGGCCTGATGCATGAGAAGAACAAAATCCGGGGAAAAGTCTATAGGCGACGCTACCATAGCCGCCTGCTGGAGCTCAGGGACCGACGTATTAGACGCCGGGCCCAGACCAGAAGGAAGGATGCTCGGTGAAGGGACACTGTCCCCCGAAAGGGAAGGGTCCCCGGGCACATGCTGTTCCTTAATTTCAATAGGCAGCTCCAGTTCTGAAGAAACTGCAGCACAGCTCTTACAGATTCCAGAGTCAGTCATTGTACCTCTGCGGGAGCCACAAATTACACACTGAGGTTTGGCAGCCATGCCCAGGCCACCTGCTCTCAGGGAAAAAATAAGGCAACAGGAACAGGGAAGCCCACACCAAGGGGACTAACCTTATTCAATTCAGCACAGTATTAAATTTAAAACCTTTTTTTTTTTTTTTTTTTTTTCTTTTTTTTTTTACAGTAAACAAAATACTCCCCAGATCCTAGGGGTGCCCTGAGCAAAATCGCCAGCAAAAGAAACCCCAAAAACACCAGGGGAACCCGTGCGCAAGTGTTAAAAAGTGCCCTTAAAAAGCACACTTTAGAAATCCAAAATGGCCGCCGCACATTTTCACCCGCGGTAAAAACGGCGCGAAAATACAAAGGTACCCAAATAATATGGAAAAGAAAGAAAACGACCCTCTAATACAGGGCAAGCGAAAAAAAACCAGGACAAAGTGCAATTTGGAAGCCAGGGGAGCCGACAGAGCCTCTGCCCAAGCAAAGAACAGACAGCTTAAAACAAGGAAAATTCCTACCAGCTCTGGGAACAGCAAGGAACTCAGCCCACTTCTCCAAGTGACAGGCAATGTTGCAGCCGGTATGGCTCTTCCCCGAACAGCCTTGGGGAGAGCTCAACCCAGGCTTCAGAGATTCCCAGGCAGAAAGGCAGGAGCCCAAGGCAGGTCTGGCTTTCCCCAGAAAGTCTCCTGTGTCTTTTTCTTTTTTAAAGATACAGCTAGCTAGCAAAAGAAATAGAATAAAGGACCAGAAATAAACCCCAAAAGAACTAACTAACTAGTGTTGCTCCTTCAAGTGTCACTTAGCGTGCCCAGCAGGGGCACAGAAGTCCTCCAGCTGCAGGGAGACTGGACACACTGGGGACTTCTGGGAGCTCCTGCTGCATATATACTACAGAAGATTTGATTGGTCCAGTCTCCCGGCTGCAGGAGGAGGGGCACTACCCGATGTTGGAGGACTAAACTGGATTACCGAACAGGAACAGCCTTTACTACATCCTCCGGTAACAAATTCCAGAATTTGATTACACGTTGAGTGAAAAAATATTTTCTTTTATTAGTCTTAAATAGTTTACCCTGTAGCTTCATTGCATGTCCCCTAGTCTTTCTATATTCTGATAACAAACAATCAATCTACGTTTACCCGTTCCACTCCGTTCATTAATTTATAGACTTCTATCATATCTCCCCTCAGCCGTCTCTTTTCCAGGTTAAAGAGCCCTAACCTTTTTAGCCTTTCTTCATAGGAGTATCCTTCCATCCCCTTTACCATTTTGGTGGCTCTTCTCTGAACCTTTTCTAAAATCGCTATATCCTTTTTAAGATACGGCGACCAGAATTGCACACAATATTCAAGGTGCGGTCTCACCATGGAACGATATAGAGGCATTATAATATCTTTTGTTTTATTTTCCATTCCTTTCCTTATCATACCTAGCATTCTATTTGCTCTCTTGGCCGCCGCTGCACACTGGGCCGAGGGTTTTAACATGGTATCCACAATGATGCCTAAATCTTTTTCCTGGGTGGTGGTTCCTAATGTGGAACCTTGCATCGTGTAACCATAGTTTGGGTTGTTCTTCCCTAAGTGCATAACCTTGCACTTGTCCACATTAAATTTCATCTGCCATTTTGATGCCCAGTCTTGCAATTTTTCACAATCCTCTTGGGTTTTAACAACTTTAAATAGTTTTGTGTCATCTGCAAATTTGATCACCTCACTCGTTATTCCACTTTCCAGGTCATTTATGAATATGTCAAAAAGCAGCGGACCCAGCACAGATCCCTGGGGTACACCACTATTCACCTTTCTCCATTAGGAAAATTGGCCATTTAACCCTACCCTCTGCTTTATATCTTTTAACCAGTTCCTGATCCACAATAGTACACTGCCTCCTATCCCATAACTCTTTAGTTTTGCCAAAAGTCTCTCATGAGGGACCTTGTCAAAGGCTTTCTGAAAGTCCAGATACACAATATCAACCGACTCACCTTTGTCCACCTGTTTATTCACTCCTTCAAAAAAACATAACAGATTAGTAAGACAAGATCTTCCTTGTCTAAAGCCATGTTGGCTGTCTCCCATTAGGTCGTGACTATTTACATGCTGAATAATTTTATTCTTTATGATGGTTTCTACCATTTTTACTGGTACTGACGTCAGGCTCACCGGTCTGTAGTTTCCTGGATCACCCCTGGAACCCTTTTTAAAAATTGGTGCTACATTGGCGATCCTCCAATCTTCAGGTATTAGAGATGATTTTAATGATAGTTCACAGATTACTGATAGCAGGTCTGCAATCTCATATTTCAGTTCTTTCAACACCCTTGGATGTATACCATCTGGCCCAGGTGATTTGCTACTCTTCAGTTTATCTAATACAGGGGTCTCAAACACGCGGCCCGCGACAGAGAAAAACAAAAAAACCCCAAAACCCTGGCTTGAAAAGCACGCCGCTGATAGAGCAGATTCGGATCTCCGGGCACAGGGGAAGGGGCCGCAGGACAGGTGATATTGCTGCTTGAGCAGCAGAAGTCTTTTTTTTTTTAAATTTGACAATTGATTCTGCCGCTGCCACGGCGGGGCAACGGCAGAAGCCAGGGTTTTGGGCTTTTTTGTTTTCCTCTGTCGCGGGGGGGGGGGGGTTATGACTGGTAATGGGCTATGGTGGGGGCTAGGACTGGAAATGGGCAGATGGGGGTTAGGACTGGAAGTGGGCTATTGGCAGGGGGGGGGGTAATGACTGGTAATGGGCTGTGGGGGTTATAACTGGAAATGGGCTATGGTGGGGGCTAGGACTGGCAATGCGCAGATGGGGGTTAGGACTGGTAATGGCCTATGAGGGGAGGTAAGACTGAAAATGGGGTGATGGGGGATACGACTGCAAGTGGGCTATGGGGGGGACTAGGACTGGTAATGGGCTATGGGGGGGGGTAAAAATTAAAATGGGGGTGATGGGGGGGTAAGACTGGAAGTGCGCTATGGGGAGGTTAGGACTGGTAATGGGCTATGGGGGGTCTAGGACTGGTAATGGGCTGGGGGGGTTGCTAGGACTGGAAATGGGCTGAGTGGAAGGGGGGCTTGAACTGCAAATGGCTGATGGGGAGGGGGGCTTGGAATGGAAATGGGCTGTGAGGGGAGGGAGCTAGGATTGGAAATGGGCTGATGGGGGGCTAGGATTGGAAATGGGCTGATGGTGAGGCTAGGATAGGACTGGAAATGGACTGATGCAGGGACTAGAAAGGAGCAGATGCTGGGTGGGGCTGGAACTAGAAGGGAGCTGATGTTGGGGGAGGATTAGAATGGGATGGAGCTGGGAAAGTGAAATGGAGAGGGGAAAAATATTTTGTCTGGAAGAGAAGACAAATCTACAATTGGCCAGGTATTGGGAGAGTAAGTGGGGATTGAGGATGGAGGGGTAAAATTTGAGTGGATGAAATAGGAATGAGGAAAGAGCAAAAGGAGAAAGATTAGTATGTTAAAGCAGATGTAGGGAGAGAGAATGGAAAAAAACTAGAAGAGAGAAGAAAGGACAAATGGACAGCAGACGATGGAGATAGCAGAAGACACGAAGAAACCAGAAGTGGCTGGAGCAATTGCAACTGAAAAAAAATGCACAAAAGGTAGAAAAATATCTCTTTATTTTGAATTTATTAACTGGAATATGTCAGCTCTGGGAAATGTGCATCATTAATGTTTGCGCTTTGTTTAGTACAAGAGGAAATTAATTTATAGTTTTATTTCTACAGTGTTGTTGTACATTCCAAGTTTGGCTTTTGGGGTTCCCAGTTTAATTATTGTCTTCCTATTTCTGAATCTTTTAGTCTTTCTTTAATCCATACTCATTAAGAGGAATGTTTACTAAAAGTTAGTGTATGGTAACATTATGCAAATATTTATGCAAATGAGGCCCCTTATGCAAATGAGGCCCCACATCTTATGCGGCCCCCGGGTTACTTTACAAGTCCTCATTTGGCCCTCAAAGCAATTTGAGTTTGAGACCCCTGATCTAATAGTTGTAAGACATCTTCCCGATGTATCGATATTTCCTTCAATTCTTCCGCACCTTTAAATACCACTTCAGTCATGGGTAACATCCCTACATCTTCCTCAGTAAAGATCGAAGCAAAGAATTCATTCAGTCTCTCCGCTATCGCCTTGTCGCCTCTTAGTGCTCCTTTAACCCCTTTATCATCTAATGGACCAACTGACTCTCTCACAGGTTTTTTTGCTACGAATGTACTTGAAAAGGTCTTTATTTCGCGTTTTTGCTTCCGCAGCAAGCTTCTTCTCAAATTCTCTCTTTGCCTGCCTTATCAATGCCTTGCATTTGACTTGCCAGTGCTTGTGCTGTTTCCAGGTTTCGTCGTTTGGCTCTTTTTTCCATTTCCTGAAAGATGCTTTTTTGGCAACAGCCTCTCTGACCTCACCTTTAAACCATGCTGGCAGTTTTTTGGACTTCCTTCCACTTTTCTTAAAGCGTGGAATACAGCTGGTCTGGGCTTCCAAGATAGTATTTTTCAACAACACCCAAGCTTGATGTACGTCTTTAACCTTTGCAACTGCTCCTTTTAGTTTTTTCTTAACTGTTTTCCTCATTTTATCATAGTCTCCCTTTCGAAAGTTAAAAGGTAGTACTGTGGATTTCCTTACTATCCCTCCTCCACTAATTAAATCAAAGGTGATCATGCTATGATCACTATTGCCAAGTGGCCCCAACACCCTTATCTCTTGCACTAGATCTGGTGTTCCACTAAGGACTAGGTCTAATATGGCTTCCCTCTCTGGTCGGTTCATGAACCAGCAGCTCCAAGAAGCAGTCATTTATTTAATCTAGGAACTTTATCTCCCTAGCATGTCCTGACGTGACACTGACCCAGTCGATACAGGGATAATTGAAATCACCCATTATAATTACTGTGCTGTAACTTTTGTTAGCTTCCTTGATTTCTTTGAGCATTTCATCATCCATTTGTTCATTCTGGCGAGGCGGTCGATAGTACACCCCCACTGCCATTGTCTTCCCCTTTTTATATGGAATTTCAATCCATATAGATTCTACAGCAGATTTTGCTTCCTGCAAAACTTTAATCCTTTCTGAGTCAATGCCCTCTCTAACAGAGCGCAACCCCTCCACCAATTTGATCAGCTCTATCATTACGATATAGTTTGTACCCAGGTATCAGTGTCCCACTGGTTGTCCTCCTTCCACCATGTCTCTGATATTCCAATCATATCTAATCTTTCATTTAGTGCTATATATTCTAACTCTCCCATCTTATTCTTTAGACTTCTACCATTTGCATACAAGAATTTTAGAGAATGTATTTTATTCATGTTAATTTGGCTATTGTTAGACATGGGTAAATTGGGATCTTTAAGTTCTGTCTGCTCCATACTTGAGGGCATTTGGGCTACTTTACTCTTTTGTGGAACCTCTCTGCTTTTGGTAGTATCCTTCAAGGATACATTCTTCCGAACCATCCGCTCTTGGGCGACTGTCGGCTTTCCCCTAATATCTAGTTTAAAAGCTGCTCTATCTCCTTTTTAAAGGTTAATGTCAGCAGCCTGGTTCCATCCCGGTTAAGGTGAAGTCCATCCCTTCGGGAGAGCCCCTCCTTTCCCCAGAATGTTCCCCAGTTCCTAACAAATCCAAAACCCTCATCTCTGCACCACTGTCTCATCCACGCATTGAGACTCCGGAGCTCTGCCTGCCTTTTGGGTCCTGCGCGTGGAACAGGAAGCATTTCGGAGAATGCTACCATGGAAGTTCTGGATTTCAACTTCCTACCTAAAAGCCTAAATTTTGCCTCCAGAACCTCCCTACCACATTTTCCTATGTCATTGGTACCGACATGTACCAAGACAGCAGACTCCTCCCCAGCACTATCTAAGACCTTATCTAGGTGGCGCGTGAAGTCCGCTACCTTCGCTTCAGGCAGGCATGTTACCAGGCAATCCTCACATCCACCAGCCACCCAGCTATCTACATGCCTAATGATCTAATCACCAACTCTAACGGCTGTCCTAACCCTTCCCTCATGGCCACCTGGCCCTGGAGAAACGTCCTCGGTGTGAGAGGGTTTTACAACACCTGGAGGACAGGTCCTAGTTACAGGATCACTTCCTGCCACACCAGGGTGATGCTCTCCTGTCATGTGACCTCTCTCCTCCATGGCAACAGGGGTGCTGCCAGACTGGAGGTGGGACTTCAGGACTATATCCCTGTAGGTCTCGTCTATGTACCTCTCTGTCTGTCTTATGTTTTCCAAGTCTGCTACTTTAGCTTCTAGAGAACGGACTTGTTCCCTGAGAGCAAAGAGCTCCATGCACCTAGTGCACACGTAAGACCCCTCACCAACTAGGAGAAAATCATACATGTGACACTCAATGCAAAAGACTGGAAAGCCCCCATCCCACTGCTGGACTGCTGTCTGCATCTTAGTTTGAAATTTGTGTCTAGATCTTTAAGTTCTTACTTACTAGGGGTTGCTATGGGTATTTATACCAATAAAACTGTACCTAATACGTTTAATATACCTTGTTCACCTGAAGCTTAATTAATCTCAGGTCCTTAGTGTATGACTGATTTGGGTAATGAGCTTCACCTGAAAGCACCTCCTGTCTTTTAAGATGTGTAAGTACCTATAAAGCTACGATTATCCCAGGGGAGGGAGGGAAATAACACTTATTAAAAGAGGGCTGCTACACAGTACCCTGTCTTGTGCTGCTGAGGTAAGCTAAATTCTGATTTGATTTAAATTATAGCTCTTAGCTGCTGCTAGGCTCTAATTTCTTATGAACTTTAAACTACAAGCTCTCTGCTGGGTTCTAAATTTAACCAGAAAGCTCTCTTCTGTGTTTTAAAATTAAAAGTACTTTTCTGATGCTAGGCCCTGAGTGACTATTAAATGTACACTACAAGCTCTCTGCTGGGTTCCAAATGTAACCAGAAAGCTCTCTTCTGTGTGTTAAATTTAACTAAAAGTACTTTGCTGTTACTTGGCCCTGAGTGACTATTAAATTTAAACTACAAGCTCTCTGCTGGGTATGAAATGTAACCAGAAAGTTCTCCTGTGTTTTAAATTCAAACTTTAATTGCTGCTACTAGGCCCTAACTGATCCAACAAAAAACAGTGGGTTCACAGATTAAGTAGCTTTAATACAAAGAATTCTTTTTAAACTAAAACATACAATGATGGTGATACTGGTCTTCTTGGTGAAAAATGGTTTATAATGTCACAGTAACTTCATATGCAAGCTGAATTATATATGTCTTGTTGTGCAGTACCTTAATAAACAGATTTGACCACAAACTCTATTCAGAATGGCTGTCTCTTGTCAGTCAAAGTGTATTCTCACTAGTGCAGCAGGATAAGGTAGGTGATCTATTTTCAGAACTGCACATTAAAACAGCGGATCTCAAAATATACCAGTTGGGATACACACAATGTTACACAATTCAGCAAACAGCTGACCATTCACATGCGACAGATCCTGCTCCTGCCCTTCTCACAGGCCCTAAAGCATAGTTACTCACCTGTAGAAGGTGTTTTCCAGGGACAGCAGGAATCAGTCCTCACATATGGGTGATGTCACCAATGCAGCCTGCACGGGAACACTTCCAAGCTTCCAAAGGAAGCTTCTGGAAGGTAATCCATGCATGAGTGCCTGTCTTCCCGCCCGAAGGAGCCATCCTACCTCAGTATGATGACATAGCTTAATCAAGCCCAAAAAGAAAACAACTCCATGGGGAGGAGGGAGGGTAGTGAGGACTGATTCCTGCTGTTCCCAGAGAACACCTGCAACAGGTAAGTAACTACGCTTTCTTCGGGACCAAGTAGGAAGTCAGTCAGTCCTCACATAAGGGACTCCCTAACTACAGGCTATCGAAAAATCCTGTAGATAGCCCAATAGGGGGCAACCAGAAAAACGAACTAAGAAAAGAGTGCGACATGCTGAGGTTTCGAGAGTCAACATCAACCTTGGGCATCAACCAACAGTCAACTCTCCAGTAGCCTGGACAGACAGGACCGGAGGGAAGGAGTTGCTAGAGTACGGCTTGGCTGAAGGTGCTGTCACACCAGGAATCCTCATCCAGGCAGTAGTGGGCTACAAAGGTGTGGGTAGATGACCACATAGCAGCCCTACAAATCTCCACTGTGGAGATTGAGTGCAAGTGAGCCACTGAGGCTGCCATAGTGCGAACATTATGCGCTGTGACGTGGCACACTAAGGTAAGCCTAGCCTGGGCATAAGGAAAGGAGATGCAGTCAGCCACCCAGATGGATAGTGTGCACTTGGAAACAGCTATCCCCCCAGCTTGTTGGGGTCGTGGGAAACAAAGAGCTGAGTGGAACGGCGATGGGGCTTCATCCATTCAAAACAAAGTGAGTGCTCTCTTACAGTCCAAAGTGTGGAGAGAAGCTTCCGCCATGGAGGCGTGAGACCATGGGAAAAAGGTGGGCGATACCACAGACTGGTTTAGGTGGAATACCGAAACCACCTTATGAGTGAGGATGAGTGGGTAGCATCACTCTATTTTTGTAGAACCTGGGATAAGGCAGGTACGCTATGAGCTCCTGCAGCTCACTAATTCTGTGCGCTGAAGTAAGCACCACCAAAAAGAAGAATTTCCAGGTGTGCAACTTCAGAGGATAGGTGGCCAGTGGCTCAAAGGGTGCAGAGAGCAGCTCTCCCAGGACGACACTGAGATCCCATGCCACTGGCGATGGTTAACTAGGAGGACGAGAAAGCAGCATGCCCCGCATAAAGCGTCCTATGAGTGGATGAGCAGAAAGGGGCCGAACATCAACACTGCGGTGATATGCTGCCAGAGCACTCAGGTGCACCTTAACAGAGTTAGACTTTAGTCCAGAGTTGGAGAGGTGAAGCAAGTCAGCCAGCACCGTCTCCACCGAGAAAGTAAAAGGATTGAGAGTCCAGTCCGCACACCAGACTGAAAATCCGTGCCACTTAAAGGCATATGCCCTCCTGGTGGAATCCTTGCGAGATGCCAGAGAATGTTCTCGACATCTATGGGCAGATGGAACTCCGCCAGCTACCCACTCAGCAGTCAAGCCATAAGCGTTAGGCAGCGGAGGATGGGGTGTATTAGGGTACTCTCCTCTTGCAAGAGTAGATTTGGGGCACAGCCTAGGGGAAGCGGCAGTGCCCAAGACAGCTGTAGTAAAGCACAGTTACTTACCAGTAACAGGTGATCTCCGGAACAGCAGGAATTAGTCTTCACATGTGGAGACGTCGCCGACGGAGCCCGCACGGGAATGCTCCCCAGCATCCAATCAGAAAGCCTTTGGGAGCATCCCCCGCGCCTGCGCGGTGGCTTCCCGCCCTTCCTACTGCCTCTCCCCAGTTGAGTTTCATAGCTGAGCCGGAAGGAGAGGAGAGGAAGGAATAGAGAAAAAAGAGATACAACTCCTAGGGGAGGTGGGCGGGTTGTGAAGACTAATTCCTGCTGTTCCGGAGATCACCTGTTACAGGTAAGTAACTGTGCTATCTCCAGGAACAAGCAGGAATGAGTCTTCACACGTGGGGACTCCCTAGCTAAGGATGCCCGGGGAGATCCCATAAGCGCAGCCCAGGACGGGATGGCATTTGCCCAACCTGAATCCCCGGCATCCCCTGAGGGATGGAGGGCAGGAGTTGAAGAGAGGAACAGCGAATCTAAAGACTACGGAGGCAAGTCTTTAGAGTGCAGAACAGGTACCATTAAGACACAGCAAAAAAAAAACCCAGGCTACGGGAGTAGTCAGAGGGGTGCATGAAGAGAATCATTAAGCATTTAATGAGTAAATGACCTAGTACCATATAGAGCTTACCGGTCATTAAGTTTTAATGAATTAATGGTTTAGAACCCTGTACTGCTTACCCACTGGGTTGTCGGAAGTAGTCCTGTGATGAAGGCACTGTAGACGCAGTAGCGAGGTCATCAAGGAAACTTCACCGCAGCGAGGAGGAAGTTCCAAATCCGGAAGGCCATGAGATCCAGGCGTCAGCTGGGTCAGGAGAAGGACGGCAGGTCTTCCAGAGGGCTCACAGCGAGCTGCGTACTCCCTTAGGAGTAGAGTCCATAACTCAGAGGACTAACAGTGGAAGACAGGCCGAACTAGAGAGCCTATCCCGGAGAAGAGTAGAGGTGTACCCCGGAGCAAAAGGGGTACCACAGTCTGCCCTAGCTAGAGATAGGGAGACAAGGGTCCGGACCTCCGGGAGGAGGACCTAACTGAAAAAAGGAGCTGTTGACTTCACAGCAGTAGGGTACCACCAGTCCGCGGGCCGATCGGGGAATAGGCAGGCGGACTGGCCGGACCCCCGGGTGGGGGGTGGGGTGAGTACCGGCCATAGGGGGAAAAAGGCAGTAGAACACAGGTACTGTGGGCATCCCCCAATAGGCGCCTGCCAAGCAGGTGATATCTAGTATATCTAAGCCGGTGGACATGGGGACGCCCCCTCCGGTACTAACGCAGGTACGCCGGGGGGCCTACCTCCATGAGCAGCACCCTGGTAAGGCAGATCTGCCATCGATCCCCAGAACATCCACCTGGAGAGGTAGCCTCAAGATCCGTCAGGGGAGGGATCTTTTCCGGAGGGCAAGGGCAGATCGGCGAGCTAAGAGTGCGGTAGCGTGGGGGACGGAGGATAGCATCAGTCCGGTAGAACGCCGCAGGGGTTGGAGGCCCTATATGTGTCCCCAGGACCTGCACGCAGAACTTGTCCCCCGCACAATCGGGGGACAGGAGGGTATAGTCCCTGGACTATAGCGGCTGGAAGGGGAATTCCGGTACGGAAGCAATCAGCAAGAGAATACTGGCTGAGAGAGGTTCGGGGACGTACCGAAGAGTAAGTAGGGTGACCGTGGGCCATAGCTATCACGGCGTAAGGTGGTCTCCCTTTCCCACGGAGGAGAATACCTGAACCCCTAGATAAGTCCCCGAACCATTTTCCAACTGAACGAGCCCCAGAGTAGAGCTCGATTCTAAACTTCTGGTAAGGAGGTTAAGTGCAGGCAGACGCCCACCTGAGCCTAAAAATGCTTAGTATGAGAGTCCTGGCGCGGGCCTGGGGACATCAACCCGGGGTGAGAGGTCCCTTGCTTGGGCGCGCCTGGAGGGTGGGTGGAGGGCTGACATTTCCTCTTCCTAGGGAAGGGGGGTCTGGAGAGGCATTCACCACCACCAGGGGGGAGCCGGGCCCTAGGCTGGCTGCTAACTCTGGGAATGTTAGCGAAGCACTGTGCGACCTGACGTAAGGCTTCGCTATTGAAGAGGTGATCTCCGTCGCAGGGAGAATTACCCAGGTTGTGCTGTGCCCGTCTACACAACTCAGATGCCTGCAACCATGCTGTACGGCGTGCTCTAATGGCAACAGCAGAGGCTCTGCTGACCGACCGGAAGGAGTCCAGCGAAGCACGAGAAAGGAACCCGGAGATATTCCTGCAGTGATAAAGAAGCAGGGAATATTCAAAGGCCTTGGTTGCAGATACGAAGGTGGATAACCGAGATAACCTCTCGGTGACCTCCCGAAGCGACAGACTCATATAAAATATATATGAAATAATTCTGGCCGCCAGCATAGACGTTTGGAAGGCTTGACGTCCTAGAGTATCTAGCGTCTTCGAGGCGCGGCCTAGAGGACGAGAAACATGCTTCTCCTTGCTTTCGGCCTTCCTCAGCGCCGATTCCACCACAATGGACCGATGTGGAAGCTGGTGCTGCCGAAACCCCGGGGACGGAGGCACCCGGTACAGAGCCTGCATCGCAGTCGACGGCACCGGAACCCTCAAAGGCGACCGCCAAGCCCCCAGCAGGAGATCCTGCAGGGAGGGATGCAGAGGAAGCATCAGAGCTGCCTGTTCCGCAGGGCCTGGGCTCGGGTCCGGGATAGGGATGGCCAGCAAGTCCGCCATGTCAAGGAGGAAATCCTGAAAAGGCGGCTCTGCCGGAGCAGTTATGGCGGGAGAGGCCGCCAGGGCACTAAGAGGCCGCTCAGGCCGATGCCCGCTGGGCAGAGGAGGGGACCAACCGACCCGGATCGGGGCAGTCAACATGGCGTCGTCGGCTCCTGGAATTGATTCCAAGCTAGGCATCGAAGGGGTCGATGGCACCGACGGCGCCGCAGTAATCGGCCTCGGCCCCGAACCCGGGGGCGGCGCTTCCCCCCGTGACTGGAGCGAGTCCACGGCCGCCGGAGGGCAGGAGCCAGCGGTCTCTGCTCTGCGGGAGGGGACAGGGGCCGATGCCGAGACGTGCCGTGGCCAGGCTTTCAAGGCTGGACAACGACTCCAGGCTGGGCATCGAGCCGAGCGAGATAGATTTCCTCGAGGACCCCGGCGGGAGCGACCGCGCCGGTGGTGGAGATCCTGGAGCGCGGATCGGAACCACGCTGACCGGTGCCGTGAGCATCAAGGGCCCCCGAGGACGGTGCTCGGTGAAGAGGGGGTCATCTGACGCCGGCGCCGATGTCGATCGGCGGGCGCTGCCCGATGCCAGGCCCTCTCTCGAACCCGTTCTACCCGGAGGGAAAAACTGCCGGGGCATACGGCCCGTCCCCGAGGGGAGCCAGGTTACCCGACGACGACGAGTCCCTGTGGGGGGGAAAGTGCAAGGCCCCTGCGGTGGGATCGAGGCGATCGAAGACCCCGAGGCCCCTTTCCCAGGAAAGGGCGGGGCCCTCGATGGCCGCGTCGATGCCGGGGGGGGGTCGCCCGTGTGCTGGTCGACACACCCCGAGGTCCCCGGGTAAGGTTGATGGCGGTTCCTTGAGCTCGATGCCCCTGCCGTCGCCGGCGGAGTGGCGCCACTCAAAACCGGTACCACCCTTGCGCAGGGCTGGGGTACCGGCGACCGGCTCCGAGGGGAGTGAGGCCAGGAGATCATCCCCGGCAAGGGGTGGATCCATCGACGCCGGCGCGCTCGAAGCAGGTACCGCCTCCGCACATGGCCGGAACGCAGGGCCAGGATTTGTCGCGCCGATCGGCCCCAGAGGTGCCGAGGGCAGCGGCTGGCGATCCCTGGTGGGGAGCGGGTTACTTGACGCCCACGGGTTGGCACCGCCCGAAGCGGATACTACCCCCGTAGGGACGCCATACCGGCGCGAGTCGGTCGGCCCCGGAGGCGCCGAGGACCGCAGCCGCCAATCCCCGGTGAGGAGCGGAATGCTCGACACCGGCGCCGACGTCGAGGGGTCGGTACCGCTCATAGCGGGTACCACCCCCGCGCATGGCAGTGATGGAGGAACACCCGGCTGGACCGAGTCGATCGGCCCCGGAGGCGCCGAGGACAGCAGCCGACGATCCTCGGTGAGGAGCAGAACGCTCGACACCAACGCCGATGCCGGGGTCTCAGTACCGCCCGAAGCGGGTACCACACCCGAGCATGGCTGGGATGTAGGGAGGTCAGACCCGGTCGAGTCAATCGGCCCCGAAGGTGCCGAGGACACCAGCTGACGATCCCTGGCGAAGAGTGGAACACTCGACGCCGACGCCGATGCCGGGGAATCGGCACCGCTCGAAGCGGGTTCCTCCCTCGGGCATGGCTCGGGAATGTTCTGTGAGGAGTGAACCTCAGGAACATCCCGAAACCCCGTAAATGCTTTGGAGCCCGAGGACTCCCGCCGGGGTATAGTAGCCAAGGGGGACTTGAGGGGTCGGCTGGAGCTGTCGCCATGCCGCGCAGGAGACTCGCCCCTCAAGACTCGGCTAGTCTTAACAGACTGTTGTGTGGATACCTGATCCTGGAGAGAAGCACAACCCGACGACCGCGCGTTGGGCGCGAAGACGTCGTCGAGGGATATCCGAAAAAGGGAGGGTCTTCTCCCGACACTGTAGCCCGGGGAAAACGGGAAAGAAGGGTCAGGCCCCAAACAGGAGAGGCACCAGGCATTGGAGTCCAATTGGAAAATTAGGTCCCCGCAGTGAGGGCACTGCTGGGGAGAAGAAGGCTCCATGCTGTAAGCCCGGTAGGCCTCGGCACCCAGAGGGGAGGGTCCCTCCAGGCGACCAAAAATAAATGAAATTTAAATGAAAATTAATTGAAAGGAAAGAAAGAAAGGGGCACGGAGGTGCCACCGTCGGAGGGAAAAGCCGCGACTACAGAAACAAGAACAAAGGAAAAAATTTCTGCGGTGGCAGGAGGGATGTCCTGCCTGCTCCGCGGAAAACGAAAAACTGGGGAGAGGCAGTAGGAAGGGCGGGAAGCCACCGCGCAGGCGCGGGGGATGCTCCCAAAGGCTTTCTGATTGGATGCTGGGGAGCATTCCCATGCGGGCTCCGTCGGCGACGTCTCCAAGTGTGAAGACTCATTCCTGCTTGTTCCTGGAGATCATGGGGACCACGGTTTCCAGGGCCATCATGGGGCAATGAATATTAAGGAGGCCCTAACTGCCTGCACCTTGAAGAGGGTCTTGTCCACCAGGGGAATCAGTGGGTAAGCGTAGAGAAGGCCCTTGCTCCAATCCAGGAGGAAGGCATTGGATGCCACCCAACTGGGACAGGACATCCTGAAGCAAAACAACGGTAGCTGGGCATTGTGAGGGGATGCGAAGAGATCCATGGTGGGGGTGCCCCACATCTGAAAAGATCTTGTGGGCCACCTGAGTGTTGACAGCCCACTTGTGCGGTTGCTGAGCTTGTCCACTAAGGCACTGTCCTCTCCCAGGAGATGCACTGCCTGAAGAAGCATGTGGTGCTTCACGGCAAACTTCCAGAGTCAGACTGTCTCCCAAGAAGAAATACGAGCCTGTGCCCTCTTGCTTGTTGATGCAGAACATCGCTACCTGGTTGTCTGTTTGTATGAGAGCGACCTGACCGGCCAGCTGCGTCCAGAGATCCCGCAGCAGATTTGCAATGGCTCTGATTTCAAGGAAGTTTATCTAGTGAAGGCTTTCTCCCTCCAACCAGAGATCCTGTGTGCAGCAGCTGTCTAGATGGGCTCCCCAGGTGAGCTTGGAAGCATCCATCGTCAGAATTTGCTGGTGCGGAGACGCTTGGAAGGGCAGTCCCGCTAGAAGATGCATCGACTGCCGCCACCAGGAGAGGGAGCCGAGTAGTGATGAAGTTGCACGCACTCTGTCGGAGAGTTGACCTGACACCTGACGCCTCTGAGTGCAGAGGATCCACTGCTCTTGCCGCATACGTAAGCGGGCAAATGGGGTTACATGGACCATGGAGGCCATGTGCCCCAAGAGGCGAAGAATCTGGCGAGAGGTCACATTCATGCAGCACTGAATCTGGTACACCAGAAAAACGAGTCGGTGGACCCGGTCTGTCAGGAGATTTGCCCTGGCCACCAAAGTAGAGGAGAGCCACAATTAACTCAAAGCACTGAAGGAGGGACTTTGGGTAGTTGATGACTAGGCCCAGCTGCTCTGGGACCTGGATAGTATGCTGTGCAGCCTGGCGAACTTCGTCCAGAGAGCTATCCCTTACCAACCAGTTGTCCAGGTAAGGGAAGACAAAAATCCCCTGCACACAGAAAAAAGCGACCACGACTGCTAGGCACTTTGTGAAAACTCTGGGAGAGGATGCTAGTCCGAAAGGAAGAACCCTGTATTGGTAGTGCCTACCGCTGATAATGAAGTGGAGGTATTGTTGGAGCAGGGGGTGAATGAGGATGTGGGTGCAGGCATCTTTTAGATCCAAGGAGCACAGCCAATCTCCCCGCTGTAAGTAGAGTAGCAACATTCCAAGGGATACCATCTTGAACGTCTCTCTTACAAGGAACGGATTTAGATTGTGAAGATCCAGGATGGGTCAGAAGCCGCCTGTCTTTTTGGGAACCAGGAAGTATCAGGAGTAGAACCCTCTCCCTGTCTGAGACAGCGGAACCATTTCCACCGCCCTGGCTTCCAAAAGGTTGGCTATATCCAGTTGGAGAAGTTCTCGATGGTGAGAACGGAGGGGGGGGTCTGCTCGAAGTGTAGGAGGTAATACTCGTTCACTATTTGTAATGCCCAGGTGTCAGTGGTGATTCTGGGCCAATGGTGGGCAAAGAAGTGTAGGTTCAGAGAAGAGGCTCAGAGAAGAGCCACCAAAATGGTAAAGGCGATGGAAGGATACTCCTATTAAGAAAGGCTAAAAAGGTTAGGGCTCTTTAACCTGGAAAAGAGACGGCTGAGGGGAGATATGATAGAAGTCTATAAATTAATGAACGGAGTGGTACGGGTAATCGCAGATCGATTGTTTACGTTATCAGAATATAGAAAGACTAGGGGACATGCAATGAAGCTACAGGGTAAACTATTTAAGACTAATAAAAGAAAATATTTTTCACTCAAATCAAACTCTGGAATTTGTTACCGGAGGATGTAGTAAAGGCTGTTAGTGTAGCTGGGTTTAAAAAAGGTTTGGACAAGTTCCTGGAGGAAAGGTCCATAAACCATTATTAAGAAGGGACCCAGGATATCAATGCTTGACCCAGTACAAGCATGGTGGAACCTGTGTCTTTTGGGGAAACTGCTAGGTACGTATGACCTAGATTGGCCACTGTTGGAAACAGGATACTGAGCTTGATGGACCTTGGTCTGACCCAGTATGGCATATCTTATGTTCTAAGTGGAGACGTCCCCCAATGTGCAGCAGAGTTGGGCCTGAAAGGGGAGGAAAGGGCATGGTCTGGGAGCCAAAATTCCCCCCTCCCACCCCCCCACAGGTTGTAGCTGAGGCACTGGTTGGGATTTTGTGGTCTTAGGCCTACGCTGCTGTCTTTGGCCTTGGGCCTTGGCCTGCTACCCCTGTAGAGGTGCCTGGTAGGAGCGGTACAGGGGGTATGCACCATAGCTTTTCTCTTCTTCAGGAAGAAGGATTTTTTCCACGAAGCCTTCTGACTGGAAGAATCAGCAGTCTTCCTGGAGAGCTTGGTCATGAGTTATTCCATCTTCAGCTCAGCAGCCTTCTCAGTCATAGGTTTGCCGAAGAGGTTCTCTCCCCTGCACGGGACAGCAGTCAATTTATCCAAACCCACTGATCCAGGTCTGAGAACTGTAGCCATGCCAGGCGGTGGGCACCAATGCCCACTGCAGCCATTCTGGCCACAGACTCAAAGCAGTCATAGGCTGCCCAAATCACAAATTTGGAGCATTCCTTGGTTTTACTGACCAGGCTCCAGAAGTGCTTGAGATGGTCACCAGAAAGCCCAGCCGAGAACCCAGCATGCTCCCCTGCCAGGTCTCTCAAGTACATGCCCATGTACAACTTGTATGCTTATATACAGGCCACGAGCATCGAGCCCTGGTAACACTTTCTGCCAAAGCCATCCATGGTGCGGGCCTCTCATCCTGGAGTGCGTCTTTGTGCTCTTGATATGGTGCATGGCTGACTCCACCACCATGAAATTGTGAGACAGTTGTTTTTTCTCAAAGCCCGGACTCTTGCGGACCCGATACATGGAATCAAGCTGCTGTCCATGGAATCAAGCTGCTTGCTCACCATAGGGGTTTTCGACATCCTCATAAAGAGCCTCTCCAGAATGGAATGGACAGAGAGAGTGACTGCCTCCTTTGGCAGGGTGGGATACTGCAGGATCTTGAGCTCATCAGCTTGAGGCCTTTCTGCCTCAAGGGTGAAAGGCAAGGCCTTTCCCATGTCCCTCACAAACTCCAGAAAAGCAAGATCCTTGGGGGTGAGGGGGGGGACCTTTGACGCTGAGGGAACAGAGGGCACATCCCGGAGCCTTGAGCGTCATCCTCAGTTTTCCAGTTGAAGGAAGAGTCACTGAGGAACTTGAAGTACTGACAGGATTGAGGACTTCGTCAGTGACTAGAAGGGGTCCTCAGTTCTTGATGCTTAGAACTGGAGGCACTCAAGGAGACTGGCTGCACCGACAGAGATCGGGAGCGGTTTTGGGAACCCAAGGAAACTGCAAGGGTTTCTAAGATCAGCTGCACTTCAGCCAGCGAGGCTTTTGCCGTGGACGGGGCCAGTTATCGGTGCCGAGGAAAGCTTAGTTACTCACCTATAACAGGTGTTCTCCAGGGACAGCAGGAATCAGTCCTCACATATGGGTGACATCAGTACCAATGGAGCCCTCATGGAAGCATCTCCTCAGCTTTCAAAGAAAGCCTTTGGGAGATGCTACCACGCATGCGTGGTCCCCTTCCCGCCCAAGGATGCCATCTTGCTCAGTCAGGTGCCATAGCTATAGCCCCACCAAGAAGATGGCAAAAATAAACAGCAACTCCAAAGGGAGGAGGGAGGGTTGTGAGGACTGATTCCTACTGACCCTGGGGAACACCTGTTATGGGTGAGTAACTATGCTTTCTCTAAGAACAAGCAGGAAGTCAGTCATCACATATAGGACTCCCTAGCTCCAGGCTACTGAGGACCGGTAGAAAATCATGGCCCAGCTGTAGGCAGCCGCAAGTGAATCTGAGGACAGACTCTGAGGACCCCCAGTGTCCAGGGAGAACCGAGGCTCCGGTAGCCTGAACAAGACAGGTCGGAGGGCAGGAGTTGTCTAAACCCTGAAGAGGTTACGGAGTATGGCCTGGCCGAAGGCACTGTCCCATAGGGACTCCCTCTCCAGGCAGTATTGGACTGCGAAAGTTTGGACGGAAGACCAGGTGGCAGCCCCGCAGATGTTGGCCAAAGGCACTGACCGGAGGTTCGCAACAGAGATTGCCATGACCCTGACATTGTGCGCCATGACATGGCACTCCAGGGGAACCTCGGCTCGACTGTCTGCTTGGTGTCAGCTTCCCCCAGACGACTGGGGTCATATGAGACAAAAAGCTGTGAAGCTTTGTGATGGCCCTGGGTGCGCTGCAGGTAGGAGGACAAGGCCCTCTTGCAGGCTAGGGTATGGAGGACAGCCGATGTCCTATCGACATGGGGCCGCGGGAAGAAGGTAGGAAGTACCACCTCCTGGTTGAGGTGGAAGTCAGACACTACCTTCGGCAGGAATTTCAGGTGAATGCAGAGCACGACCCTGTTCTTGTAGAATCTGGTATACGGTGGCTCTGCCAACAGGGCCTGAAGCTCACCGATTCTGTGGGCAGAGGTGAGTGCCACCAGGAAGGCTACCTTCCAGGAGAGATATCATAGCGGACAGGTTGCCAATGGCTCGAAGGGTAGCTTAGTGAGCTGTGCCAGAACCACATTGAGGTCCCATTCTGCCAGGGGACGGCAGATGTGAAGCTTAGATAACAATAAACCCCGCATGAAATGGGTAATGAGGGGCTGCACGGACAGAGGCCTGCCCTCTATGGAACGGTGGTTCGCAGAAAGGGCACTCAGTTGCACCCTGATGGAATTTGACTTAAGCCCAGATCACGAGAGAAGAATAAAGTACTGGAGCACCACAGGCACCAGGAAAGAGAACGGGTTAACCCTTTGCTCTGTGTACCACACAGAGAACCTGCACCACTTGTGGAGTCCTTGCGAGAGGCCAGGAAGACTTCTTCCACCTCCCTCGAAAGGTTGAGAGGCACTAGTGCGACCCATTCAGCAGCCATGCCATGAGGGACAAGGAGCTCAGGTTGGGATGGAGGACCGAGATCTCTTCCTGGATCAAAAGTCCCGGAGAGTCCCCGAGAGGGACTGAAGACTCTGTCAAGAAGTGGAGCAGCAGAGGGAACCAAGGCTGCTTGGGCCACCTCAGTGCCATCAGAATGATGGAAGCCCCATCGTGCTGGACCGAAAGCAGGGTCCGCGCTATCAGTGGTGTGGGAGGGAAAGCATACAACAGACCCTCCGACCAAGGGAGAAAGAAGGCATCTGCTGCTATCTTGGCCAGATGTGGGTGAGGGCCGCAGAAACACAGTAGCTGAGTGTTGGTCGGGCTGGCAAAGAGACCAAGGTTTGGAGTGCCCCACAGCCAGAACAGCCATTGCGTCACCCCAGGGTCTAGGCGCCACTCGTGCGGCTTGAAGACCCTGCTCAGCTTGTCTGCCAGAGTGTTGCCCTAGCCTGGAAGGTATACCGCTCTGAGGAGCATGCCCGTCTGATCGCATACAAGCAGAGAGCCACTGCCTCCTAGTACAAGCAGCAGGAACCGGTGCCTCCCTATTTGTACAGTTAGAACATTGTGACCTGGTTGTCCGTCTGGACGAGCATCAACTAGTGCTGCAGGCGGTGCTGGAAGGCCTTCAGCACAAGGAAGACAGCTTGAGTTCCAGCAGATTGATCTGCTTTTGGCTTTCCTCAGGGGACCAGAACCCCTGGGTGCACAGATCCTCGCAATGGGCTCCCCAGCTAAGCCGGGAAGCATCTGTTGTGAGCACCCTCTGGGGGTGGGGGGCTGGAAAGGCATGCCCTATTGCAGATGCCATGCATCCTGCCACCAATTGACTGACATTGATACTCTGTCCTGGAGTTGGCTGGTGGCTTGGGTTCACTGTGAGTGGAGACACCACTGAGCCGCTCACATGTGGAGGCAGGTGTTGGGGACCACATGGACAATGGAGGCCATGTGATTGAGGAGGCGAAACATGGACCGTGCCGACATGGTGTGGTGGCGTTGGACTTCCACTGCTAGGGCTGTGAGGTGATCCGTCCTGTCCTGGGGCAGGAAGGCCCTGGTCTGGAGAGTGTCCAAGCGAGCCCCTATGAACCCCAAGTTCTGTGTTGGGGTGAGGTGGGATTTTGGGCGATTTACCACGAATCCCAGGTATTGTAGAACCTAGATGGTTCGGCCCATGGCCTGCAGCATCTCTGAGGCCATGTCCCCTCTTACTAGCCAGTCGTCGAGATAGGGGAAGATGAAGGCCCCCTGGAGACGAAGATGTGCTGCCACCACTGCTAGGCATTTTGTGAAGACCCTCGGCGTGGAGGCTAGGCTGAAAGGAAGTACCCTGTATTGGTAGTGGTCGCCCCCAACCATAAACCTGAGGTACTGTCTGTGACTGGGATGGATAAGGATGTGGGTATAAGCATCCTTTAAGTCTAAGGAGCATATCCTATCCTGCCGGAGGTAGGGCAGCAATATTCCAAGAGAGAGCATCTTGAATTTCTCCCGCACCAGGAAATTGTTGAGGTTTCTCAGGTCCAGGATGGGCTTTAGTCCTTCTGTTCTTTTTGGGACCAGAAGTATCTGGAGTAAAACCCCTTTTCTCTCAGGTGCAGAGGAACAGGCTCCACAGCCCTGTCCCTGAGAAGACTTAGCAGTTCTTGCTCCAGCAGGGCTTGGTGCAGGGGAGACCAAGGTGGCTCCCCAGGGAAGAAAGGTGGAGGCAGCTGGTCTAGGTGAAGGAGGTAGCCCTCCCTTACCACCTGAAATACCCATGAGTCTGTGGTGATGGAGGCCCACTTGTGGGCAAAATGGACCAGGCAATCCCCTGTGGGCCGCTGACCCCCTAGAGGGAGAGAGGCTATGCAGCGGGCATCAAAACCCGACCTAGGCTGGGCTGGGGCCGGTGCCCGAGGTTTGGTGCCCCTAGACTTGCGAGGGCCGTGGCCTGCGCCCTTAGGCTGGTGACTTTGCTGAGGAGTCTAGATGGCCGGATAAGGAGGATAGCCTCGGTAGGGTTGACCTTTCCATGGAATGAGGGCTTCTTCCTTGGAAGAGTCGATGTTTTCCTCGAGAGTTGAGTGAGTCACAAACTCGGACTTGATCTCAGCAGCCTTGACCGCCATAGGCTTACCGAAGAGCTGTTCCCCGAGACATGGGACATTGAGGAGTTTCTCCTGTACCTATTGCTCGAGGGAGGTCGGAGAACTGGAGCCAGGCCTGGCATCTAGCGCCGATGCCTGCTGCAGCCACCCTCGTGCTGATCTCTAAGCCGTCGTAGGCGGCTTGGGACAAGTACTTAAAGTACTCGCCAACAGACCTGGTAAGTGTCTGGAAGCGCCAGAGGTGGTCGCCATCGAGGCCATCCATGAAGCCCCTCCACCCCCCGAGTTCTTTCACGAGGTCCCGGAGGAACATGCCAATATAGAGTTGGTATGTCTGAATGCGGCTTGCCAGCATTGAGCCCCTGCTAACATTTCCGCCCAGGGATATCTAACTCCTCCATACGGGGGGGTCCTCCTCTGACTCCATCCCGAGCCATGTCCTGGACAAACTCGAGGAACGAGTCAGATGCATCCTTTAAGCCTAGCATAGCCAATCTCCCTGCCGGAGGTAGGGCAGCAATATTCCAAGGGAGAGCATCTTGAATTTCTCCCGCACCAGGACCGGGGGACCGGTGTTTGATCGGCGGTGGAGACAGGTCCGATGGAAGATCTCAGTGGACCCAAGACTCCGGGGACGTCTCAACATCAGACTCCAAATCAGAGTAGTTTGAAGAAGACTCGAGGCTTGGCAACTCCATAAGTGTTGACAGCTCTGGTCTTTGGAGCTTCAAGGCTGAGGCATGGCCGGAGCCAGAGGCACTCGCCTGTGAAGACCTCGCCTCCGAGGAGCGGGATCGAGACCCTCGTTGAGGATCTGCCCGAGACGTCTGGCTCTTGGGGATCGCATCGGTGGCCTGAGGAGTCCTCAGTGCCGAGATCCCTGTGGTCTTGGTGCAAGCACCGGCAGAGCCGGGCACCGTCCCCTGCTGAGATGCAATAAACGCAGAAACGCTGTATTCGAGAGCCAACATGCGGGCTTCCCACTCTGGGCCAGCCATGGACACCGATGTCGCGGTCACCATGGGCCATTGCTGGAGGCCTCAGGATTAGTTTAAGTTACCTTTCGAGGCCACTCCTGCTCTGAGTCTTTGGAAGCCCGCTGAGGGACCGCACCTGGGATTTCCCGGGCTTGTCCACCTCCCAGGATGAGGCTCGCAAAGTCTTCTTTTTCTTCTTACGTGCCTGCTTTGGGAACCCTTGTTTGGTGCTCAGCGGCCGCAGGGGTCTTCTGTGACTCCAAGGAGCCAAGCTGAGTGGAGCCTTGGCACACGGGTCTACCAGAGATACCGGCGCAGAGTCTGCATTATGGAAGAGGTCGTCTTGCTTCAATCGACGGCTCTGGATAGTCTTTGCAGACATCTTCTTACATAAGAAGCATTTCTCCAGGTCATGGTCGGCTCCTAGACACCAGAGGCAACAGTCATGAGTGTTGGTGAGAAACATGTTTTTTGAGCACCAATCACATTTTTTGAAACTGGTGGGCCATTGGGGCAAAAAGGACTCCTGCGAGGTCAAAGACCCTTGGTGCGGTCAACGGTTGGAAAAAGGGCATGAAAGTTCTAGAGGAACCTAACAAACAAAAATTAATAACAACAAAATTCCAAAACCGGATATCAGGGCAGCAGGTCTCAAAGGCGGGAAAGGAGCCGGTGCAAGCTGGAAAAGGCCAACAGGTGTACAGAAAAATCAACTTTTTTCCGGGGGGACTAGATGAACATCCGAAGAGCTCCACAGAGAAAGGGAGACCAAGCGAGATAGCACCCTTGCATTTCCCAAAGGCTTTCTTTGAAAGCTGGGGAGATGCTTCCGCGAAGGCTCTGTCGGCATCACCCATATATGAGGACTGACTTCCTGCTTGTTCCTGAAGAACCGAAGTCACCCGGTCGTCTGGGGACGGGATGTTGTGCCATTAAGGCAGCCAGGTTGCGTTCAAGAGCCAGCATCCTCTCTGCTAGGAGGGAGGGCTCTGCAGCTGCCAGTGTCGGCACCAGCACCAACGAGGCCGATGTAGGCTTCTTCAGCAGGGACTACACAATGTTTACAGCCTTGGGAGCCCAATATCAAACCTCCAAGGTCTCAGGAGGCTACTTCTCCCGCTGGGACAGACTGGAAGGCTGCTCCTGGCTTTCATCCTCGGAGTTGCGTCGAAGGCTCCAATGCTGATGACCAGGGGTTTTCCTCCTAGCATCGGTATTGTTCTTCAATACTGACTCGGCCGGAGTCCATTACTTCCGGGGATACTCCTCGTCAAAGGAGAGCCATTGGTCCAAAGCCCCGCAACCTCAGAGGTCGCCCGGTCCCATGTTGGAATCGAAGCCTCAGATGGGGCCTTCAAGGGCATTGAAGCCAAGGTTGATGCTGGCGACAGTGTCGAGGACTTGGAACTGAACAATGATTCTCGCTGCTTCTCCCGGTTCTTAAGCCCTTTGCGCATCATCTGTAAGGAGAGAGGACAAGTCAAAGGCTCATGGTCGGCCCCCAGACATTGAAGACACGAATGGTGGCGGTCGGTGATCGAGATGGTCCAACCACACTGACTGCACTTCTTAAAACCACTGATTGGCTTTGACATGGTTGGGAAAATGGCTCCCGCCAAGTTAAAGGACTTCAATGTCCTCACCAACTAGGAGGGTGTGAGAAAAAACCCACACACTGAAAAAGAAGAAGGGAACCTGAAAAAAGCACGGAGCTGAAGCACAGATGCTCCTTGGTATCGTCAAAGGCGGGAAGGGTGACGCGAATCAAGACAAGGTGGTACAGGAACGGCAAAAAATCAACGGTAAAAAACATCAACTTACCTTTGAGATTCAGACGGACATCCGAAGGGCTCTGCAGAAAAAAGGAAGACTGAGGTAAGATGGCTCCTTTGGCGGGAAGACCAGTGCACATGTGTGGAGTACCTTCCAAAAGCTTCCTTTGGAAGCGTTCCCGCACGGGCTCTGTCGGTGACGTCACCCATATGTGAGGACCGACTTCCTTTTTGGTCCTGGAGAACAAAGGCGGCCACAATCTTGTGGTGCTTCCACCTAGCGAAAGGCTAGAAGGCAGCACCTCATTGTGAGAAAGAAAGGACTGGCCAAGGCCCCCGAACAAGGTTAGAGACTATAGCAGAAACTGATGAGCTTTTGTGTGATAAGGTAACTTATACTAATATAAATCATCCTGTCTATGGCAATCTTGATATGGATAGTGATGACCCTATTTATGGTACTCTTGATATAGATACAGACAGTAATGAAGGCACAGATAATGACAGAGAAACAGGGCTGTGAAGGTGGCTATAGCCATATACCTTTAATCAAGTAGAAATATATGCTTATTGTAATGCAAGGCTGTACTGCGAGACATAAATTTTTAGATAGAAGCTTCTGTCCCTGCAAATACTGCTGACAGTTATTGCAAAAGAGATTAACTAAAAAATTGTGTACACATCTACTATTACCAAAGGTTAGCTTCTGCAAATTGTGGGGACTTTCTGTGTGTTACAGACATCCCTCCGCCCTTCTTGTGGTAAATGATGGGTCAAATTTTAGATAACAACTAATGTCAGCACTATTGCATGAACATTCCGAGAATCAGAGACCTTAGGTCAACATGTAACGGGAAATCAAATAAAAGCTTGAGAAATCAGCAGAATTTAGAAAGAAATTATAAGTGTAACTAATCAGCTCTCGTTTGCTGAAAGAATTGTAGCGACCCCTGCTGTCGCTTTGTGATTATGATCATGGCCTTGTAACTTCTGCTTTTATATGACTTTTGCAAAGCATCAGCAGAAAAATGATCCTGTAAGCAGATTTCATTCCAGAGCTGTAATTTTGTAACAAGATTATCATCCGATGATAATTAAAAATTAACTATGTCAGCTGATACTTCTTAATAAAAGGCAGATCTTTGGCAGAAGATCTTCAAAGGTGGTTAGAGGAGGAGCCCTGATTTGGACCCCCTGACGATCTTCCTTCTAGAGCTCTTGAACTAATATAACTGATTTTCTGCGTATGTGTCTTGTTTTTTTTCCTTCCTGTTAGAAGGGCCAGGTAAGCCTAAGAACCCAGGTAGGAAGGCCTGCCCCGAGTAGGGCACAACACTCGTGATGATAGCCATTTTGTTTGGGTCGCTAGACAGGGCAGGAGCATACAGGATCACTCCTATCCCTTTCTTCCACTATACTACCAGGAATTTTGAGGTGCGTGGGGGGGAGGGATGTCATTGCCCCTCCCCCCCTCCTTGCAGGCTGGCTAGCCAGGATTTGTTTTTGTAATGGAAGGTGGGAGTAGGGGGCATGGCTTCAGCAGGCACTGTGGGACTTTTCCTGCGGTATCTGACAAGGCAGGTAATGTGGAGTCTCCGCAGGAAATCCAAATCTCAGTGGTATCTGAAGGACCTCCCCTAGGAATATCCCTTTCAGATACAATGGAGGTTTGCTGCTTACCAAACACTTTTGGTTGCCAATGCATTGCGTTAAAAGCCAAAACTAACGTGGTTTAGTAAACATACCCCTCTGTGTCTTTTCACTTGTTTTTCCATCATGCAAAATTTGATTCCATTCCATTAAATATTAGGAGAGTTATTTTGCCCCCAGATAGACAGCCATTCTTGACCACCTTGTATGTATAATTCTTTCTAACTTCAACTGGGTTGGAAAGAATAAGAAAAAAATTCTGAGCCAAGGGGACCTTCCCAATCACCTACACACTAATATCACCCACCTACCTACTTATGCCATCTTACATCAACCTAACTACTCATCCACCCACTCACTATACTTCCCGTTTCCCTTTTATAGGTTCCCTATACTTACCTTTCCTGGCTCTTCTTGTCTTCAAAACTTGCCATTTTAAAAACAGCACTGGTTAAGTTGAAGTCTGTGAAAATAGATGACACTGAAGACAACAAAAGCCAGGAAAAGGTGAATGAGTAGTTGTGTAGTAGCAGGATGGATTAATTAGTGCGTGGGTTGGGGATTCCTAAAGATAAAGTCCCTCAAGTGCAAGGCTCACCAACTAAACCAGTCAGCCTCCAATTTCTTTTTATTTGATGGATGGAGGTGAGAACCAGTAGTAAATTTCATCATTGTTTTCAGCACACCTTCTGATGTAAAAATGTGACCTAATGTTTAGTGCACCTTTTTTGGCTTCATGTTTTTGTATACATTTTTTAGCATAAGTTTTTTTACAACTCTTAAAGTAATAGAGTGACACAGTAAATGATGGCAGACAAAGACCAGCATGCTTCATCTAGTCTGCCCAGTAAGGGTCACACCTGAACGTAAGAACATAAAATATGCCATACTGGGTCAGACCAAGGTCCATCAAGCCCAGTATCCTGTTTCCAACAGTGGCCAATCTAGGTCATACGTACGTAGCAGTTTCCCCAAAAGACACAGGTTCCACAATGCTTGTATTGGGTCAAGCACTGATATCCTGGGTCCCTTCTTAATAATGGTTTATGGACCTTTCCTCCAGGAACTTATCCAAACTTTTTTTAAACCCAGCTACACTAACAGCCTTTACTACATCCTCTGGTAACAAATTCCAGAGTTTGATTACACGTTGAGTGAAAAAATATTTTCTTTTATTAGCCTTAAATAGTTTACCCTGTAGCTTCATTGCATGTCCCCTAATCTTTCTATATTCTGATTTTTTTTATTTTTTTTTTTTTATTTCAATTTTTATATACCGCGCTATTTACAATCAGCGCGGTTTACAGAGAACCAAAGACCAGAACAACAGGCTGCTCGGTATTACATAAAACCGGAAAATAAACTTGGATAAGATAAACATGGATAATATGGGGTAAAACTATATACATAGAATATTGATCTGTTAATCCGATCACATAAGAGAGGTATTTATGTAAAATTATCAAAAATGTTTGGAAAAGGAGGGAATGTGGTTCGTTTGTAGTGAATATTATGCACTTTATGTAGGGTAGTGTTTAATGAATAGGTTATGTTTGAGGGCCTTTCTGAATTGGACTATGCCAGTTATGGCACGAATTTCGGGTGGTAGGGAATTCCAGTGTTTTGGGGCACAAAACATGACATAAACAATCGATCTATGTTTAACCGTTCCACTCCATTCATTGATAGACTTCTATAATATCTCCCCTCAGCCGTCTCTTTTCCAGGTTAAAGAGCCCTAACCATTTTAGCCTTTCTTCACAGGGGTATCCTTCCATCCCCTTTCCCATTTTGGTGGCTCTTCTCTGAGCCTTTTTCTAATAACGCTATATCCTTTTTAAGATATGGCGACCAGAATTGCACACAATATTCTAGGTGCGGTCTCACCATGGAACGATACAGAGGTATTATAATATCCTTTGTTTTATTTTCCATTCCTTTCCTTATGATACCTAGCATTCTATTTGCTTTCCTGGCCTCCGCTGCACAATGGGCCGAGGGTTTTAACATGTTATCCACAATGACACCTAAATCTTTTTCCTGGGTGGCGGCTCCTAATGTGGAACCTTGCATCGTGTAACCATAGTTTGGGTTGTTCTTCCCTAGGTGCATAACTTTGCACTTGTCCACATTAAATTTCATCTGCCATTTTGATGCCCAGTCTTCCAATTTATCAAGATCCTCTTTCAATTTTCCACAATCCTCTTGGTTTTTAACAACTTTAAATAGTTTTGTGTCATCTGCAAATTTGATAACCTCACTTGTTATTCCCTTTTCCAGGTCATTTATGAATATGTCAAAAAGCAGCTGACCCAGCACAGATCCCTGGGGTACACCACTATTTACCTTTCTCCATTGGGAAAATTGGCCATTTAGACCTACCCTCTGCTTTCTATCTTTTAACCAGTTCCTGATCCACAATAGTACACTGCCTCCTATCCCATGACTCTTTAGTTTTGCCAAAAGTCTGATGAGGGACCTCGTCAAAGGCTTTCTGAAAGTCCAAATACACTATATCAACCAACTCAACTTTGTCTACCCGTTTATACACACCTTCAAAAAACATAACAGATTACTAAGACAAGATCTTCCTTGTCTAAAGCCATGTTGGCTGTCTCCCATTAAGCCATGACTATCTACATGTTCAGCAATTTTGTTCTTTATGATGGTTTCTACCATTTTTCCCGGTACTGACGTCAGGCTCACCGGTCTGTAGTTGCCCGGATCACCCCTGGAACCCTTTTAAAAATTGGTGCTACGTTTGCCATCTTCCAATCTTCAGGTATTACAGATGATTTTAATGATAGTTCACAGATTACTAATAGCAGGTCTGCAATCTCACATTTCAGTTCTTTCAACACCCTTGTATGTATATCATCCGGCCCAGGTGATTTGCTACTCTTCAGTTTATCTAATAGCTGTAATACATCTTCCCGATGTATTGATATTTTCTTCAATTCTTCCGCAGCTTTAAATACCACTTCAGTCATGGGTAACATCCCTACATCTTCCTCAGTAAAGATCGAAGCAAAGAATTCATTCAGTCTCTCCGCTATCGCCTTGTCGCCTCTTAGTGCCCCTTTAACCCCTCTATCATCTAATGGACCAACTGACTCTCTCACAGGTTTTTTGTTACGAATGTACTTGAAAGTCTTTATTACGCGTTTTTGCTTCCGCAGCAAGCTTCTTCTCAAATTCTCCCTTTGCCTGCCTTATCAATGCCTTGCATTTAACTTGCCAGTGCTTGTGCTGTTACAAGGTTTTATCGTTTGGCTCTTTTTTTCCTTTTCCTGAAAGATACTATTTTGGCAACAGCCTCTCTGACCTCAACTTTAAACCATGCTGGCAGTTTTTTGGACTTCCTTCCACTTTTCTTAAAGCATGGAATACAGCTGGTCTGGGCTTCCAAGATAGTATTTTTTCAACAACACCCAAGCTTGATGTAAGTCTTTAATCTTTGCAACTGCTCCTTTTAGTTTTTTGTTAACTATTTTCATCATTTTATCATAGTCTCCTTTTCGAAAGTTAAAAGGTAGTACTGTGGATTTCCTTACTATCCCTCTTCCACTAATTAAACCAAACACAATCATGCCCTGATCACTATTACCAAGTGGCCCAACACCCTTATCTCTTGCACCAGATCTGGTGTTCCACTAAGGACTAGGTCCAATATGGCTTCCTCTCTGGTCAGTTCATGAACCAGCTGCTCCAAGAAGCAGTTATTTATTTCATCTAGGAACTTTATCTCCCTAGCATGTCCTGTCGTGACACTCACCCAGTCGATACCGCGGTAATTGAAATCACCCATTATTATTACTGTGCTGTAACATTTGTTAGCCTCCTTGATTTCTTTGAGCATTTCATCATCCATCTGTTCATTCTGGCCAGGCGGTCAATAGGACACCCCCCACTGCCATCGCCTTCCCCTTTTTACATGGAATTTCAATCCATAGAGATTTTACAGAAAATGTTGTTTCCTTCAAAACTTTAATCCTTTCTGACTCAATGCCCTCTCTAACAGAGCGCAACTCCTCCACCAATTTGATCAGCTCTATCATTACGATATAGTTTGTACCCAGGTATCACAGTGTCCCACTGGTTGTCCTCCTTCCACCATGTCTCTGATATTCCAATCATATCTAACCTCATATTCAGTGCTCTATATTCTAACTCTCCCATCTTATTTCTTAGACATTTTAGAGACTGTATTTTATTCATATTAATTTGGCTATTGGTAGGCATGGGTAATTTGGGATCTTTAAGCTCTGTCTGCTCCATACTCAAGGGCATTTGGGCTACTTTACTCTTTTTTGGAACCTCTCTGCTTTTGGTAGTATCCTTCAAGGATACATTCTTCCGAACCATGCGCTCTTGGGCGACTGTCGGCTTTCCCCTATTATCTAGTTTAAAAGCTGCTCTATCTCCTTTTTAAAGGTTAATGCCAGCAGCCTGGTTCCATCCCGGTTAAGGTGAAGCCCATCCCTTCGGAAGAGCCCCTCCTTTCCCCAGAATGTTCCCCAGTTCCTAACAAATCCAAAACCCTCCATCCTTGTACCATTGTCTCATCCACGCATTGAGACTCCGGAGCTCTGCCTGCCTTTTGGGTCCTGCGTATGGAACGGGAAGCATTTCGGAGAACGCTGCCCTGAAAGTTCTGGATTTCAACTTCCTACCTAAAAGCCTAAATTTAGCCTCCAGAACCTCCTTACCACATTTTCCTATGTCATTGGTACCAACATGTACCAAGACAGCAGACTCCTTTCCCAGCACCCCTAGACCTTATCTAGGTGGCGCGTGAGGTCCGCTACCTTCGCGCCAGGCAGGCATGTTACCAGGCGATCCTCACGTCCACCAGCCACCCAGCTATCTACATGCTTAATGATCGAATCACCAACTATAATGGCTGTCCTAACTCTTCCCTCATGGGCACATAGCCCTGGAGAAACTTCCCGGGTGCGAGAGGGTTTTACATCACCTGGAGGACAGGTCCTAGTTACAGGATCACTTCCTGCCACACCAGGGTGATGCTCTCCTGTCACATGACCTCTCTCCTCCATGGCAACAGGGATGCTGCCAGACTGGAGGTAGGACTTTAGGACTATATCCCTGTAGGTCTCGTCTATGTACTTCTCTGTCTTCTTATGTCTTCCAAGTTTGCTACTCTAGCCTCTAGAGAACGGACTTTTTTCCTGAGAGCAAAGAGCTCCTTGCACCAAGTGCACACGTAAGACCTCTCACCAAATGGAAGAAAATCATACCTGTGACACTCAATGCAATAGACTTGAAAGCCCCCATCTTGCTGCTGGACTGCTGTCTGCATCTTAGTTTTAAGCTTGTGTTTAGATCTTTAAGTTCTTTACTTACTAAGTGTTGCTATGGATACTTATACTAATAAAATTGTACCCAATACGTTTAATATAGCTTGTTCACCTGAAGCTTAATTAATCTCAGGTTCTTAGTGTATGACTAATTTGGATAACGAGCTGCACCTGAGAGCACCTCCTTTCCTTTAAGATGTGTAAGTACTTATAAAGCTACGATTATCCCAGGGGTAGGTGGGTATTGGGGAGAGAGGGAGGGAAACAACACTTATTAAAAGAGGGCTGCTACACAGTATTTATTTATTTATTTATTTATTTATTTAACATGTTTTGTATCCCGCCTTTTCCTTCAATCAAAGCGGTTAATACAGCACAAAGTACCCTGTCCTGTGCTTCTGAGGTAAGCTGTGACCAACTTCCTAGGTGATTAACAGTCCTTGCTTGGATAGGAGTCTTTCAAAATGGCCTTTTGACCTGCCACCTGGCATTAACACCTATTGAAAAAGTTTCACAGGTCTCTTGCAAAGGTCTCTAGAGGACTTTATTTGTTGCTCAAAGAATACTGACCCTGTTTTGCCTTTTATGCTAAGTTATATTCTGATTTGATTTAAATTAAAGCTCTTTGCTGCTGCTAGGCTCTGACTTATTATGAAATTTAAACCAGAAACTCTCTGCTGGGTTCCACATTTAACCAGAAAGCTCTCTTCTGTGTTTTAAATTTAAACTAAAAATAATTTGCTGATACTAGGCCCTGATTGAGTATTTAAATTTAAACTACAAGCTCTCTGCTGCGTTCTAAATTTAACCAGACAGCTCTTTCCATGCGCTTAGACAGATTAGAGCAGTCCGCTAACTGCTTCCTTCCTCATCTATCATCACATTATTGCTTGCACTTGTCATGAACCGACTTGACTATTACAATGTAGCTTTGGCTAATCTACCACGCTATCATCTTCAACGCTTGCAACTTCTCCAGAACCCGGCTGCACGCCTTGCAACGCATTCTAGACGATTCAGTCATATCACCCCTCTACTACTCCGCCTCCATTGGCTACCAGTTCAGTTCAGATTTAAATACAAAATCCTGATTTTGACTCACCGGGCACTCCATACTTCAATGCCACAGTATCTTGCTGACCATATCTCTCTACATACACCTTATCGCCAACTCCGCTCTCTCCACGCTAACCGGTTTTCCCTCCCTTCTCCGTCTCAAGCCTACCTTGAACAAACACAACACGCTGCGTTCTTTTTCCTCAGCCCAGCACTATGGAACTCCCTGCCTTACGCACTCCGTTTAGAATCTATCTACCAAAAATTTAAAGCATTACTCAAAACACACCTATTTCAGCAGACTTTTAACCTCCCTTCTACTGATTCCCTATAGACTGTGTCCTCTGTGTTATTTATTCTTGTCTGTTTGCTGTTCTTTCTCTCCTTTCCTATTAAATACGGCGTTCCTTTCTTTTTCCCACAGTATGGAATTGTTTTATATTTTCTTTATTGTAAACCACCCTAATGTTTCGATGTGGGCAGTATATCAAGTGTAGATAAAGATAAAGATTAAATTTAAACTAAAACTACTTTGCTGATACTAGGCCCTGAGTGAGTATTAAATTTAAACTAGAAGCTCTCTGCTGGGTATGCAATCTAACCAGAAACCTCTCTTATGTGTTTTAAATTTAAACTTAAACTGCTGCTACTAGGCCCTGACTGATTTAACAAATACACTGGGTTCACAGATTAATCAACTTTAATCCAAAGAAGTCCCTTCAGAAAAATTCCCAGAAGTATATACTCAAAATTGCAGATCTCTCTCCAGAAGTAGCAGTCCCCTTTTCTAGTCCTTCAAGACCTGCTATTCCATGCAGGCCAGCTACCCCTCCTTTGGCTCTATCATTAGAGCTGCAACTGCTGCTCTGTTCAGTTTACCCCTCTCTATGCCTTTTTTGAAGTGTAAAAGTTATTTAAGTTTTGCTTTTAGAGAAAATGTTCTATTACTTTTATTTCACCTTCCTGCTACATAGGGATCCTGTGTGTTTATCCCATCATTGTTTTTATTCCCACCTAGGCATCCTCATATTTTCCATGAAAAAGTATTTCCTGATACTGCTTAAGTTAATTTTCTTACAGCTTCATATCAAGTCCTCTAGTCTTATGGCTTTTCCATCTTTGGAAAAGGATAATTTATTCAATAATATCTTTAAAGTATTTAAATGTTTGTATCATATTGCCCCAATCCCTCCTCTCCCCTAGGGTATACATAATGCACATTTCTTCTCATGTGTCTTCTGGTGCAGACGCCATACCAATTTGGCTGCTTTCCTCTGAACACATTAAGGGACTGGGTTGAGAACCCCTCCACTAAGACACACCTAGCCAGTCACGTTTTCAGGATAACCACACTACATATGCATGAGAGAGATATGCATTCAATGGAGGAACTGCATGCAACTCTCTCATGCATATTCATTGAGATTATCCTGAAAACCTGACTGGCTAGATGAGTCCCCAGGACTGGGTCGAGAACCCCTGGCTTAAGGAGATACAGCCTCCAAAACTGAGCAAATTACTCCAAGTGAGGCCTCACCAATAACTTGTACAGGGGCATTATCGTCTCCTCCTTTCTGCTGTTTATGCCCCTCTATGCAGACTAGCATCCTTCTGGTTTTGGCCATTGCCTTGCCACATTTTTTGCAACCTTGTGATCCTCAGACACTATCACTCAGAGATTTCTCTCTTGATCAAGGCACATCAGCCTCTCATTTCGTATCACGTACAACTCCTTAGGATTTCTGCACTTTTTCATATTAAAGTTTAATTGCCAAGCTGTGATAGGCGATGGCCTAGTATGTAGCAGAGCTAGGTCTGAAGCCCTTTTTCCTGCTTTAAAATGTTATTGCTGATTTTGGAAAATTACGTAATGCTGTTAGCTGTTAGAAAGAAATACTGTTCTATTCTGGTTTGATAACATGTTCTGCTCTCCTGGAGATAAGAGAATTAAAACTTTTACTGTTTATTGTTTAGGTAAGCCAGATGTCTGCTTTAGTAGGAATGTCCTCCACTGTATCTTTGCTGATTGTGCACTGACCTCGTAATTAGGATGAAAATATAGCAGAGAAGCCGAACAGTGTAAGAATATTTTGTCTAGCATTATGAAGATTGTTTAGTGTTTTGAGCCAAGCCTGGAGATACGTCTTAGCCTTGCTATGTTTGGCCTCGCTTTGTTTTGCTTTTGTTAAGAATGCTTCTGATATGCCTTCCACTATCTTTGCAGAAGTAGCAAAATATACTGTAGTAAAAGTATTATGTTTAGTGTTATGTCTAATTGCTGACCCGTGGCTAGTAAGACCCAAGCAGGGGGAGCGAGTCCTGGGTCCGGTCAGAGATGTCTATTGGATGAGAGTAAGTGGGCCACTGTGGCCAATGAGGAGTTTTGCCTGTATTAGACTGGAGAAGAAAAGTATATAAACTGTCATTTTTCTGAGCTCTGTGCTCAGACCATTTTGAATGCTACTGCAATCTGAGTCTGTGCCCATTAAATTGGCTTGAATCTTTGCCTGACTCCGGGTATTATTTATTGCATTCTTATCAGCTACTACAAAGCATTAGCTCATGCTTCTAATTCTGTAGATCACTTTTCATGTTGCCTAAACTCTCTGGGATGTCAACTCTGTTGCAAATCTTGCGTGATCCACAAAAAGGCAAACTTTCCTTTTAACACTTCAAGAAAATAGTTCACAAACATATTAAACAAAATCTGTCCCAGGATCAATCCCTGAGGCAGTCCACTACTTAACTTTCTTTATTCTGAGCGAATTCTATTTACTAGCACCCTCTGTCTGTCATTCAACCAACATCTGACTTAATACACCTCCTTGGCCACTCAGTTTAGTCAGAAGCCTCCTATGAGGAACAATATCAAATGATTTGCTGAAATCTAAGTAGATCACGTGCAGCACATGCCCTTGGAACTAGCTCCCTGGTCACGCAGACAAAGAAATTGATCAGAGCCATTTGGCACGATCTGTTGCCTTGGATCTTGCCAAATGGCAAGAACCATGTTGCCTTGGATCTTGCAATCAACTTCCTTGCTGAAGGAAAGGATTCACTATCCTTTTCTTCAGCAGTGTTTTTATTACCTTTCCCACCCTCAAGGTAAATTACCAGTCTGTAGTTTCCAACCTCTTCTCTGTTATCAAATCAGCCTCTCTCTAATCCCATGGAACTTCTTCCCCCTGTATGCACAGATCTATTAAATACATCCTTTAGAAGACACACCAGAACCCTCAGAGTTCCTTCAGTATTCCTGGGATATATCTCATCCAGCCCCATAGCTTTGTCTACTTTCAATTTTCAAGTTCTTCATAAAGATTTCTCCTTACATACCTTACTCAATCATCCATTTTAGTTCTCAGTATTTTCTTTCATAAACATCAAACAAATGTATTTGTTTAAAATTTCCATTTTTTCCTCGTCACTTTTCACACATTGGTCCTCAGTACCTTTGAGTCTTGAAATTCCACCTCTAGCCTTCCTTTTCTTCTCAACATAACTGAAAAAGGTCTTGTTAAGTCAACCCTGCTTTACATCTTTAGCCATTCTTTCTTCTGCCCACGCTTGTGTCATTCTTTCTTTCTCGGTCTTATCTTTTTCTATACTCTTCTTGTGATATTCTGTATTTTGGGAATGCTGTCTTACCTTTTTTTGCAGCAACTTTTTGGAGAACCATATCTGTTTCCTTTTCTTATTGCTTTTATTTACTTTCCTTACATAAAGATATTTTGGCCTTTTTATAGCTTCTTTCAGTTTTAGCCTATCTTTCCACTTCTGTTATCTCCTCCCAACCTGCTAGCTCCTCCTTCAGCTACTTCTCCAGTTTATTGAGGTCAGCCTGCTTGAAACACAGGACTTTGAGTATAGTGTGCTTGGACTCTGCTTTAGCTTTTATATCAAACTACACTGCATACTATTTATGTTCTGCATTGAGAGTTAACCTTCTTATGGCAAGGATGTGAATGAAAAAAATACAAGCAAAATTTTAGCATACATTTTTTCTTTACTCACATCAGCCTCTATATATGCAATTCTTTAAAACATTTCTCCACAAAACACTTGGAGCAGTCATATCCATAAAAGTGTCAGTGGAATCTGATTGGTCACACCAAAAGGAACCAATCTGACTCTCCCTGGATAACATAGCTGCTCCCATGGGCTCAATGGAGGTGCAAAGGAGCTGATTAAAGAATATAAAGCACAGTTACTTACCTGTAACAGGTGATCTCTGGGAACAGCAGGAATAAGTCTTCACATATGGGGTACGTCAGTACCGACGGAGCCTGCGCGGGAACGCTCCCCAGCTTCCCAAAAAAGGAAAGCTTTTGGGAGCATCCCACAGCCCTGCGCGCTGCCTTCCCGCCTTTCCTAACCGCCTCTCCCCAGTTCGAGTTTTAAAGCTGAGACAAAGAGAGAGAGGAAAGGAAGATAAAGAGAGAGAGGAAAGGAAGATAGATAGAGAGATACAACTCCTAGGGGAGGTGGGTGGGTTGTGAAGACTTATTCCTGCTGTTCCCAGAGATCACCTGTTACAGGTAAGTAACTGTGCTATCTCCAGGAACAAGCAGGAATGAGTCTTCACATATGGGGACTCCCTAGCTAGAGATGCCTGGGAGATCCCCAAGGTTATGAGACCCTGAGAAGGGCTCTACCTCCTCCTATGGATCTCAGGCATCCATCCAGGGAAGGAGGGCAGGAGTTGATTAAGCATGGAACAGGTGTTTGAGAACAGCCTGACCAAACAAGGCATCCCGGGGTGAATCCTTTTCCAAACAGTAATGGGCCGTGAAGGTATGAACCGAGGCCCAGGTGGCTGCTCGACAGATCTGGTCGATGGACACAGAATTTAGATGAGCCATAGAGGTGGCCATGGCCCTCACATTATGAGCTGTGACATGGCTCTCCAGAGAAAGGTTCTTACTCTGGTAGGCAAAAAAAATACAGTGAGCAATCCAATTGGACAGTGTCCTCTTAGAGACTGGAAGTCCCAAATGAGAGGGATCAAAAGCAACAAAGAGTTGAGAAGACTTTCTATGTTGCTGTGTCCTTTGTAAGTAAAAGGCAAGAGCTCTCTTACAATCCAGGGTATGAAGATTCCTCTCTGCACTTGATGCATGAGGACCTGGAAAAAAGACAGGTAAATGCACCTCTTAAGATGAAAAGGTGAGACCACTTTAGGCATAAAGTGTGGATTGGTCCTAAGGACTACCTTATCATGATGGAACCTTGAATAAGGTGGATTAGCCACTAAGGCCTGCAGTTCACTGATGCGGCGAGCTGAGGTGACTGCAATGAGGAAAATAACCTTCCAGGAAAGAAATTTCAAGGAGGTGGTGGCTAAGGGTTCAAAAGGTGGCTTCATAAGCTGACCAAGAACCAGATTTAAGTCCCATGCCACCGGAGGAGGCCTAATGGGAGGTTTAGTTAAAGTTAGGCCTCTCATGAATCTTGCAATAAGAGGATGAGAGGAAACAGGCTGTCCATTGAGGGGCTTAAGGGATGCTGCAATAGCACTCAAATGGACCCTTACTGAATTCGTCTTGAGGCCTGCATTGGAGAGATGCAGGAGATATTCCAATAGAGAATTCAAAGGTAATGCTAGAGGGTCAAGACCCTTCTCAGTACACCAAATGGAAAACCTTTTCCATTTAAAAGCATAGGAACGTCTAGTAGAAGGTTTTCTGGAAGCATGGAGGATATCCTTCACCTGCTGAGAAAGATTCCAACCTTGAAGGTCTAAGCCTTCAGCAACCAAGCCCTGAGGTGAAGAGACTTGGGGTTTGGGTGCCACAAAGTCCCCTCCTCCTGGGACAGAAGGTCTGGAGCAGCTCCCAAGTCTAGGGAGGGAGCTTGAGAGAGATGCAGAAGTAGAAGGTACCACACTTGGCGTGGCCGGCGTGGCCAGCGTGGAGCTATGAGGATCATAGATCCTTGATCCCTCTGGAGCTTGAACAGAGTCTTGGGAATTAAAGGAATGGGTGGAAAGGCAAACAGGAAGTCTTGACCCCAGTGAAGGAGGAAGGCATCCTTGGCCTGAACTCCCTGACATGGAATTCTGGAACAGAACCTGGGACGTTTGGCATTCCACGGACTTGAAAGATTCCACTCTTGAAAGATTCTGAGTACCTGGTCCATGTGCAGGGACCATTCGTGTGGAAGCAGAACTCGACTGAGTCTGTCTGCCCAAGAGTTTTGGATTCCTGGAAGGTATACGGCCAGGAGATGGATTTGATGCTCTCTGGCGAAGGCCCACAATTTTAGAGCTTCGTTGCAAAGCGACAGAGAGCCAGTTCCTCCTTGCTTGTTTATGTAAAACATGGCTACCTGATTGTCCGTATGAATGAGGACTGTCTTGTAGCTGAGCAGGGTATGGAAGACCTTGAGAGCTAGAAAAACTGCTCGGAGCTCCAAGTGGTTGATATGTAGAGAGGTCTCCTGTGGAGACCAAGTGCCCTGAGTGGAGAGGTCTTGTAGATGAGCTCCCCAACCTGTTTGGGAGGCATCTGTTGTGAGGGTTGCCTGGGGCAACAACTGTTGGAAGGGGGACCCCAGCAACAGATTTTGGGTGGACTTCCACCACTGGAGAGACCAAAAAAGGCGCCTGGAGGTTGCTATTTTGTCTGACAGAGCCTCTGATGCTCGAGTCCACTGGGTGGACAAAGTCCATTGAGCTGCTCTCATGTGAAGGCGAGCATAGGGGACCACAAGCACTGTGGATGCCATGTGGCCTAGCAGTTGTAGCATCTCCCGGGCAGTTAAATAGCTCTTTGACTGAATCTGGGAGGCTAACTGCACTAGACGTAGGCAACGGGCCTGAGGAAGATAGGCCCTTGCAGTGGTAGTATCTAGCCAGGCCCCTATGAACTCTAGGGACTGAGTAGGGGTGAGCTGGGACTTTGGGAGGTTTACCACAAGTCCCAGATACTGCAAAATGCGCCTCGTGCAGTCCAGGGAAGTCTGGGCCTCTGATTGAGATGGAGCTCGGATGAGCCAGTCGTCCAGGTATGGGAATACAAATATTCCCAGAGTGCGTAGAAATGCAGCTACTACTGCCATGCATTTGGTGAACACTCTTGGAGCAGAGGCCAGACCGAAAGGAAGCACCCTGTATTGGTAATGCTTTCATTGGAAAAGAAAACGGAGGAACCTTCTGTGAGATGGTTGGATGAGGACATGTGTGTACGCATCCTTGAGATCTAGAGAACAAAGCCAATCCTGACTCTGAAGGTATGGAAGGAGAGTGCCCAGAGAAAGCATCTTGAATTTTTCCTTGCATAGAAATTTGTTCAATTCTCTGAGATCTAATATGGGTCTGTAGCCCCCTGTTTTCTTTGGGATCAGAAAGTAGGGGGAGTAAAACCCTGACCCTTGTTGAAGAAGAGGTACTTCTTCTATTGCCCCTTGGGCAAGAAGGGCAGACACCTCCTGACCTAGAAGGTCGAGGAGAGATGTTGGAGAATTGAAATGTCTCACCATGGTGTGAGGAGGAAGGTTTGAAAAATGAAGTTTGTAGCCCTCCCTTATGATGGAGAGGGTCCACTGCTCTGCTGTAATTTGCTCCCATCTGGGAGCAAAATGAGCTAACCTTCCTGGAATGGTGAGAGGCTCTGGCTGTTCCAGAGCCAGAAAGGCTAAGTTCTCTAGCATCAAGTCAAAAGCCCTGAGGAGGCTGGGTCTGCTGAGTTGCAGCAGCCCCTGTAGGCTTAGGCCTGGCCTGTTTAGGTTGCTGACGCTTAGCAGCAAAACGACCTGTAGATGATTGTTGGCCAGAAGCAGGATGGAATCTGCCTTTCTTGAAAAAAAGACTTCTTGAAAGATTTTTTCTTGGCAGGAATGGAGGTTGACTTTGAAAGTCTATCCAAAGCAGAATTTTCTGCATCCATTTGAGTGGCTTTTATTTGCCAATCTTTGCCAAACAGGTTTTCTCCTGTACAGGGAAGATTTCCCAAACCATCCTGGACCCAAGATTCTAGATCAGAAGCTTGGAGCCAAGCAATTCTGCGTGCAGCTATGGCAATGGCCGAAGCTCTGCTGGCACCCTCAAAGGAGTCAAAAGCTGCACGGTTGGAAAACTTTGAAATATCTTGAGTATGCTTAAGCCAAATAAGATATTCTTCCCTTTTATCCTCTGGAAGAAAAGGGAGGAAAGTGTGCAGCTTATCTGCAACTTCTTTCAGAAACATTCCCATATAAAGACTATAGGAGTTGATTCTGGCAATAAGCATAGTGGCTTGGAAGATTTTTCTACCAAAAGCATCCAAGGTCCTACATTCTCTCCCTGGAGGAGCAGAAGAGTGCCTTTTTGCACTCTCTTTTTCATAGCTGACTCCACCACAATAGAATGGTGAGGAAGCTGTGTTTTATGAAAACCAGGACAAGGAGGGACACGGTACATGGTGTCCAACCTACGAGAATGAGGAGCGATAGTGAGAGGAGTCTCCCATAAGTCAATCATGTGATCATAAAGAATCTCATGAATTGGCAAGGTGACTGCCTCCTTAGGAGCCTTAGAATAACCTAAAATATCTAATTTTTTTAGCTCTAGGCTCTGATTCGGAGGTTACTGAAATAGAAAGCCCTTTAGCCACTTCTCTTATGAAGTCTTGAAAGGACAAGTCTTCTGGAGGAGACATTCTTCTTTTTGGAGAAGAAGGCTCTTCAGGAAGGGCTATGGATACTTCAGCAGATGCCTCCGATGAATCAGAATCTTCGGAGGAATCAAAGTATCGACTATCAGGGTGCTCTTTCAAAGCTCGATACGCGTACCGAGCCATATCGACATCGGGCGTTATCGGTACCGGTTCAGTACCGATGGGCATCCCTACGCAGGGAACCGCTGCCGACGACACCATGGCTGACGTCGATGCAGTCGGTACCGGTAACGGCATTGGAGCCGGTACCTGGGCCGATACCGACAACGGAGTTTGTTGTGGTATCAGCGGCGTCGCAGCTTGAATGAAGGCCGTGATAGCCTGCTGCATGGATAGAACATTCTGATCCATCGACGCCATGAATGCCTGGAATTCGGTACCGGAAGGTTGTGCCGGTACCCCAGAGCATTCTAACAGGTGATCGGTCGAGGCCGTGCCATCGATGTCAACCTGTAACCCCATAGGTGGAGCTTTGGAAGCCGGAGCTTCCCGCCGGGGTTGTTTTGCCGGTGCAGGATCCTCGAGGGCAAGCCCGGAGGCATCTCGATGCTTGGAAGGAGATCTACCCTTCGAGGACCGGCTGGACTTATGTTTGGTTACCTGAGATCCATGGGAGGAAGAAGAAGCCCTGGAAGACGTCGATGCCACTGAAGCCGCATCAGAGGGAAACAGAACATGGAGCTTGGCTGCTCGGTTCTGTAAACCTCGTTGGACATCAAGGAGCAGGACAAACAATCCAAAATGGAGTGGTCAGGACCCAAACATTTGAGACACCATTCATGGGTGTCGGTAACAGAAATAGTACCGCTACACTTAGTGCATTTTTTAAACCCGGAGGCTGGTTTTTCCATGAAGAAAATTTTTTGTGAGGCCTAAGGCCCAAAGAGGAAAACACACTAAGTGAGGGAAAAATATGTTTTTGTTTTTGTTTTTTTGAAGAAAAGAAAGAAAGACCGGCGGTACCGGTCCGACGTTGGAGAAGGCAGATGCGCGACTAAAGAAATAAAATAAAACAAAGAACTTCTTCAGCGGTGACAGGAACACGACCTGCTGGCTCCGCGGAAAAGAAGAACTGGGGAGAGGCGGTTAGGAAAGGCGGGAAGGCAGCGCGCAGGCGCTGTGGGATGCTCCCAAAAGCTTTCCTTTTTTGGGAAGCTGGGGAGCGTTCCCGCGCAGGCTCCGTCGGTACCAACATACCCCATATGTGAAGACTCATTCCTGCTTGTTCCTGGAGATAACAAGTTAGATCTGCACATGCTTGCCTTTAGTGCAGATCATATATGAGTCCACACAGCATATGCCTGACAAATGCATGCATACTTATTTATTTATTTATAGTATTTAGCTCACGCCTTTCCAGGGGGAGATCAAGGTGTGTTACATTCAGCTACAGTATGGATAGATAGATGGGTAGATATGACATGCTCTTAAAACCGAGTGCATACTAAGAGGGCAATTTTATAACAAGGTGCCTACATAAAGCATAGTTACTCACCTGTAACATGTGTTCTCCAGGGACAGCAGGAAACAGTCCTCACATATGGGTGACGTCGGCGCCAACAGAGCCCGCACAAAGCAATTCCCCAGCTTTCACAGAAAGCTTTTGGGAATGCTACCACGCATGCGTGGTCCCCTTCCCGCCCAAGTGTGACATCTTGCTCAATCAGATCATGCAGCAAAAAGGATTTAACCCTATCCAGGCCGGTCCCGAAACTCTCAGGATCCAAAATTCTGAGAAAATGGACGAGCCCGAAATATTCGGGATCTGCGCAATGACGTAAAAACTAAATACTAATGAGTGAAATACCCGAAGCTAATGAAGACACACATTTTGACCAATGAAGAGAGAGCTGTGCTAGTGTTCCTATTTATAGAACAGGCCAAAACAGCCAGAAAATAACCAGCAAATAGGTCATAGCAATAGGTCATTTAGATTTTAAAAGCCAAGTATACAAGATGGAGTCAACTGGTAAACGAATACGTAAAGAATGATATAAAGTTGTAGAAGTGATTAGGTTTCTTACAGAAAGTGATGGCAGCAGTAATAGCAGTGGCGAAGATGTCATTGATAATAAAACTGAAGACGTTTTCGCAAAAAATGTGGACTTTGAAGGCTCGGATGACAGTGACGCAGATTCAGTAGGTGCCGCAGCTGAACCTCCAGGTTAGCAATTATTTGCAGTCATTATTTATGTCACTTATATATCAGCTATGTCTTTAGGTATAACAAAACACGCCACATTTATATTGATAAATTGTTCAGTTTGAAAAATGTCAACTATAATAAAACTTTTTTTTATTTTCATTTACAGTTGAGGCCGCGGCTGAACCATCTGTAAATACAAACAGTCGTGGCAGAGGGAAGCTTTGCCGTCGTACTGCAGACCATGGTGACAGTGCAACTACGTCACAAGTACGGACAAGAAGAAGCAGTCTTCCATGGAAAACAACTCCAAAAGACGTCCATCAGTTTCCTGTCATAGCACAACCAGGCATAGCCAAACGTATGGGTGTCAATGAAACTAAACTGGACTTCTACAAGCTCTTTGTTACAGATGAACTAATTTCAATGATTGTTCTTGAGACAAATCGCTATGCGGCAGAACTGTGTGCTAAAATACCAGCTGACAAGCCTCATGCCTGAATGAGAAAATGGCAAGACATTGACCAGAAAGCTATATGGAGAATGTTGGCGTTGACGATGGCTATGGGAATAATCAAGAAGCCTATAAGCGACTCGTACTGGTCAGGTCAACAACTGTTAGAAATTCCATTCTTTCGATCAGTAATAAGCCGAAATACATATAAGCGAATATTACAGGCCCTTCACTTTCAAAACAATGCAACACAGAAACCCGAGGGCGATCGCATTTGGAAGCTTCGTCCGTTCTATGACATTATCACAAAGCGATTCAAAATTGTTTATATCCCGGAACAAGACATTTCAATTGATGAATCTCTATTGCTCTTCAAAGGAAGGTTATATGTCAAACAATACATACCTACAAAACACTCAAGATTTGGCATCAAATCATATGAGCTGTGTGAGTCACGTAGTGGAAAGCCTTTGACAAGGTCCCTCATCAGAGATTTTTGGCAAAACTAAAGAGTCATGGGATAGGAGGCAGTGTACTATTGTGGATCAGGAACTGGTTAAAAGATAGAAAGCAGAGGGTAGGGCTAAATGGCCAATTTTCCCAATGGAGAAAGGTGAATAGTGGTGTACCCCAGGGATCTGTGCTGGGTCCGCTGCTTTTTGACCTATTCATAAATGACCTGGAAAGGGGAATAACGAGTGAGGTTATCAAATTTGCAGATGACACAAAACTATTTAAAGTTGTTAAAACCCAAGAGGATCGTGGAAAAGTGCAAGAGGATCTTGATAAATTGGAAGACTGGGCATCAAAATGGCAGATGAAATTTAATGTGGACAAGTGCAAAGTTATGCACCTAGGAAAGAGCAACTCAAACTATGGTTACACGATGCAAGGTTCCACATTAGGAGCCACCACCCAGGAAAAAGACTTAGGCGTCATTGTGGATAACATGTTAAAACCCTCGGCCCAGTGTGTAGTGGCCGCCAAGAGAGCAAATAGAATGCTAGGTATTGTAAAGAAAGGGATGGAAAATAAAACAAAAGATATTATAATGCCTCTATATCGTTCCATGGTGAGACCGCACCTTGAATATTGTGTGCAATTCTGGTCACCGTATCTTAAAAAGGATATAGCATTATTAGAAAAGGTTCAGAGAAGAGCCACCAAAATAGTAAAGGGGATGGAAGGATACTCCTATGAAGAAAGGCTAAAAAGGTTAGGGCTCTTTAACCTGGAAAAGAGACGGCTGAGGGGAGATATTATAGAAGTCTATAAATTAATGAACGGAGTGCAACGGGTAAACGTAGATCGATTGTTTAAGTTATCAGAATATAGAAAGGCTAGGGGACATGCAATGAAGCTACAGGGTAAACCATTTAAGACTAATAAAAGAAAATATTTTTTCACTCAACGTGTAATCAAACTCTGGAATTTGTTACCGGAGGATGTAGTAAAGGCTATTAGTGTAGATGGGTTTAAAAAAGGTTTGGACAAGTTCCTGGAGGAAAGGTCCATAAACCATTATTAAGAAGGGACCCAGGATATCAATGCTTGACCGAGTACAAGCATTGTGGAACCTGTGTCTTTTGGGGGAAACTGCTAGGTACGTATGTCCTAGATTGGCCACGGTTTGAAACAGGATACTGGGCTTGATGGACCTTGGTCTGATCCAGTATGGCATATCTTATGTTCTTATGGATATACCAGGAAGTATATGCTATACTCAGGTCAAGATGCAGTTCTAAGTGATGGTTTACATGGCAGTAGCTACTCTGTTGTGCTGAACCTGATGAATGGACTGCTTGATCAAGGCTAATCTATTGGCTGTGGATAACTACTAGAACAGTCCAGAACTCTGTATGGATCTGAATGACCGAGCAACATCCTGCTTTGGAATGGTACGATCCAGTCCAGTTGGTATGCCTACTGACCTGCGTCTAAATGTAGATGGAAGCAAATTGAAACAAGGAGATGTCACATATCGTACAATAGATAAACTGCTAGCACTTTGCCGGTATGATAAGAATTATGTAACAATGTTGTCCAACTGCCATGATGGCACTGTAGTTGACAATGGAGAAAGAGATTGTAATGATCAGCCAATTCAAAAAGCACAAGTTATCGTGGACTACAACCACATAATGGTTGGTGTAGACCAGAGGTCTGCAACCTTTAAGACGTAAAGAGCCACTTGGACCCGTTTCCGAAGGGAAAAAAAAAACTGGGAGCCGCAAAACCATTGCGACATTTAAAACAAATCCAACACTGCATATATTGTTTCTTACCTTAATGCTATATACGACCCCCTACTTTTCCTGTTAAAATATAGGTGTTTGGCCTATACTCGCCGTATAAGACTACCCCTCTTCCTTCACACACCAAAAAAAAAAACGCCAGAAAATATCACAACAAGTAACAATATTTGATTTCAAAATTATGATGATTTTGTAGTCAAATCACTAATATGATTTATTCTTTGATCATGCTGGTCCCGATCTGAGGCTTCTGCTTTCCTGTCTTCTCTTAGCTCTCTTTCTGTGGTCTATGGTCCATCTGCCATTTCTTATCTCTTCTTTCGTTTTCTTCACTTCTTTCCATCGTGTAGACAGAACAGATCAGTTATTGGAGTATTATGCTTTTCTGCACAAAACTGTAAAGTGGTACAAGAAAGTTGCCTTTCATCTGTTGGACATAGCAGTACTCAATGCTCAGATATTCTGGAGCAAGTCCCACCCAGAGGAGAAAGTGACCGGACTTGACTTCCGTATGAAGCTTATCTTGGCTATCATTGAAGCAGTTGGTCCTGATGCTAGTGCATCTGATGTTGGTGGTCGACCAAAAACTGATGTTTTCCCACTTCGTTTGACTGCTAGACATTTCCCTAGTCTCATTCCACCAACTGGGAAGAGAACTACCGTATTTCGACAGTGTCGCGTGCGCAATGAGAGTCTCGGACATCGTCATGTTGCTGGTGACAATCGTAAATGTGTGGAAACTAAATATCACTATGCTGAATGTGGAAATGTACCAATCTGTGCTGCACCATGTTTTGCATATTTTCATAATAATGAAGATCTTAAATAACTTGTAATTTTTATGAGCAGTTAAACTTAAATCGAAAGTATGCAACTAATAACGATTGCTTTTATAAATAAAGTGCACCTATTTTCATCTTTTTGAGCCTTCGGTTATACATCTTTGTGTTGCTGTCTCATTTTTCTATCAAATGGTATATAATACATGACCATAGCAGAAAGAAAATCACTGTTATAACATATTGAATAAGACGGGTACAATTTTCCTGAAATATGGAAAAATTAACCTGGCTGCAGAATGTGGATTAAAATTTTAAAGTGAGCCTTCAAAGGGTTAAACAATGTAGAGAGGCAACTCTATGGGGAGGAGGGAGGGCTGTGAGGACCGATTCCTGCAGTCACCTGGAGAACACCTGTTAAAGGTGAGTAACTACGCTTTCTAGGAACAAGCAGGAAGTCAGTCCTCACATATGGGACTCCCTAGCTCCAGGCTTCCGAGGACCGAACCCAGACAGCACCACCAGCGACCCGACAGATGACCGTAAGTTGCAGGAGATGAGTCCCTACAGGCACTCTGCAAGACCCTCGTGTCCAGCGACAACTTCACTCCGGCAGCCTGATCACAGAAGGGTCAAAGGGCAGGAGTTGCCTACACTCCAAAAATATTACGGAGTACTGCCTGTCCGAAGGCACCGTCCCTACGGGATTCGCTCTTCAGAGAATAATGAGCTACAAATGTATGAATCAAAGACCATGTGGTGGCCTTGCAGATTTCTGTCACTGGCACTGAGCAAAAGGTTGGCTAACGACGTGGCCATAGCCCACACGCAATGTGCAGTGATCCGGTGCTCAAGGGACAGGTCCACTCACTCATAAGCGAGGGCAATGCAGTCTGTCACCCAAGTGGACAGAGTTTGCTTCATTACCAGGAGCCTCAGTCTACTGGGGTTGTATGATACAAAGAGCTGAGAAGCTCTGCGATGAGCCTGGGTCCACTACAGGTAGAAAGACAGGGCCCGCTTACAGTCTAGTATATACAGTATGAGTTCCTTCCTGACAGCATGAGGCTGTGGGAAGAAGGTGGGCACGACCATCTCCAGGTTGAGGTGGAAGGGGGATACCAGAATGAGAGAAGCCACATTGGGGAGGAATTTAGGGTGTGTGCAGAGTACCACCCTGTTCTTATAGAACCCTGTAGTTCGCTCACTCTCTGAGCGGATGTGAGTGCCGCCAGAAAAAATACTTTCCAAGATAGGTATTGTTTATTGTTTACAAACATTTGATATACCACCGCCCATTACATCGGGGCGGTTTACAATGTGAATAAAGCATTAAGTCAGAAAGAAAAAGAAATTACAACAAAATTAGAGGAAAGGAGAGATGGAGAATAGAGGGCATAACGATGGAAAGGAGAGTAGGGTTATGAGAGGTCATAGAGGGTCATGAAAAGCGGAGGAGAAAAAATGGGTTTTGAGGAGAGAACGGAACTTGGGGTAGGATTCTTCTAAGCGGAGGGCCGTGGGCAGTGAGTTCCAGAGGGAGGGACCGAGGTAGAAAAAGGCTGATTTACGAATGGATTGGAGGTGTGCACGAGAGGGGGCTGGAAGGTGGAGGCGGTTGACATGAATGGACCGAAGGCTGCGAGTAGGGACGTGAAAAGTGAGCAAATAAGAGAGGTATTGGGGTCTGCGGAGGTAGATAGCTCAATGTACCAGGGTGAGGACTTTGAAGGGAATCCGGAACTGTAGCGGTAACCAGTGGAGATGCTGTAACAGAGGGGTGATGTGGTCACGGGGAGAGACGTGCAGGATCATCCGGGCAGCTGTGTTCTGTATTGTAAATGGCAATTGGTATTGTAAATGGCAATTGGCCAGGGGCTCGACCGGTGGTCTGGTGAACTGGGAGAGCACCACATTCAGGACCCATTCCGCCACACGGGGGCAGAGAGAGGGCTTTGATAGCAAGAGATCCTGCAGCAACCTGGAGACCAGGGGCTGGTTTGAGAGTGGTTTTCCCTCTCTAGGATGGTGGTGTGTGGCTATGGCACTCAGATGCACCCTCAACAAGTTTGACTTCAGATTGGAGTGCGAAAGCTGCAGTAGGTAACTGCAGTACAAGTGGCACGCAGCAGGAGAAGGGATTCTCTTCTCTCTCTCTGCACACCAGATGGAGAATCTTCTCCATTTGAAGGCATACGCTCATCTGGTGGAAGGTTTTCGGGAGGCCAGCAGGACTTCCTCAACTTCCCCCGGGAGAGTGAAAGGGACCAGGGCTAACCTTTCAGCAGCCACGCTGTCAATGTTAGTGACCCCAAGTTGGGGTGCAAGAGAGCCCTCCTCCTGGGATAGGCAGTCCAGATCCCAACCCAGTGGGACTGGGAGTGCCACTGACAGGGACAGCAGCAGAGGAAACTAGGGTTGCCGGGGCCATCTGGGGGCGCTCAGAATTACGCCTGCTCGTTCTGGACCTTGAAGAGGGTCTTGGCCACTAGTGGTGTCAGTAGAAAGGGATAAAGGAGGTCCTCTGTCCACGGGATCAAGAAGGCATCCGCTGCCACTCTCCCCAGGTGCAGCTGGGCATGAGCAGAAGTAGGGTAACTGCATGTTGTCTGGGGAGGTGAACAGATCCATTATGGAACTGCCTCAGAAGCGGAAGAGTCTTTGTGCCACCCTAGGATTCAAGTGCCATTTGTGCGGGCTCAGAACTCTGAGCTTGTCTTCTAAGCAACTGTCCTGACCCTAGAGGTATATCACCCATAGGAGCATTCCGTGGTGCACAGCAAAGGAGAGCAGAGCAGCTGCCTCTTGACAAAGGGAGTGCAAAAGCCCGTGCCCCTCTGCTTGTTTACATAAAGCATGGCTACCTGGATGTCCGTCTGGATCAATATAGGTTAGCTGCATAACAGATGGCAGAATGCTCGCAGGAAGATGGCTCTGAGTTCCAGGAGGTTATCTATAAGAGAGACTCCTCTTGAGACCAGGTGCCTTGAGTGCGGAGTTCTCCATAGTGCACTCCGCAACCCAGAAGGGAGGCATCCGTGGTCGTTACCCTCTGTGGCGCAGGTGTTTGGAATGGCAGCCCTGCTTGGAAGTGGCATAAGGACTGCCACCAGTTGAGGGAGACCCCCAGCTGGCGGGTGACCCTGACTGTCCTGCAACCTGCCCATGGCCTGAGTCCACTGAGAGTGAAGGCACCACTGGGCTGCCTGTATGTGCAAGCAGGCTAGGAGCATGACGTGGACCGTTGAAGCCATGTGGCTTAGTAGGGGGAGGAGGAGGCAAGCTGATATTGACTGGTGAGCCTGCACTTCTCTTGCCAGTTGTACGAGACGATGTGCTCTCTTTCGGGAGGAAGGCCTTGACCTGTAGTGTGTCCGACTGGGCCCCTATTAACTCCAGGTTTTGGGCTGGAGAGAGGTGCGATTTGGGGTAGTTGATGACAAACTCCAAGTGCTGCAGAAGGCGACTTGTTCACCCTGCTGCATGGCTGGCCTCAGGGGCCATTCTGCCTCGACGAGCCAGTCTTCCAAATAGGGAAAGACAAAGGCCCTTTGCAGGCGCACATAAGTGGCCATGACTGCCAGGCACTTTGTAAAGGACTCTTGGGGAAGAGACCAGGCCGAATGTAAGTACCCTGCACTGGTAGTGCTCTCCTCCCACCACGAACCTGAGGTATTGTCTATGGGATGGGTGAATCAGGATGTGGGTATACGCATCCTTCAAGTCTAAGGAGCACAGCCAATCTCCCTGGTGGAGATAGGGCAGCAGTGTTCCAAGGGAGAGCATCTTGAACTTCTCCCTCACCAGAAACTTGTTCAGGTTTCGCAGGTCTAAAGGCCCCCAGTTCTTTTGGGGATAAAGAAATACCTGGAGTAAAGGCCCTTTCCCCACAGATGTCTGGGTACAAGTTCTACCGCCTTATCCTTGAGCAGGCCTGCGCAAGTTCTGGTGAAGAAGAGGCCGCACCGGCTCTCCTTGGAAGAACCCTGGTGGTGTCTGCTGGAACTGGAAGAGATAGCTCTCCTTTACCACTTGAAAGACCCACTGGTCTGTGGTGACCCTGGCCCACATGTGGGCAAAGAGCGCCAGGCGGCCCACTGTGGGCTGGGGAGGATCTCCCGGGGGGGGGGGGGTGTTGGTAAAGGCCCTGGTGAAAAGACCCCTTTTTCCTTGGGAAAGGTGGTCTTTTCCCCGATGGTTTCTTTCAGGTGATGGTCGAGCTCTTCCTCGACAGCCTCTGCCTGGTCACGACATCAGCCTCAATCTTGGCTGCCTTGGTCAGCCATGGGTTTGCCAAATAAGTTTTCCCTGGTGCAGGGGACATCTAGCAGTTTTTCTTACACCCATTGCTTGAGGTCAGAGGTTTGCAACCAGGCCTGGTGCCAGGCACCGATGCCAGCTGCCGCCACCCGGGCTGCTGATTCAAAGCAGTCATAGGAGGCGCGGGAGAGGAACTTTGAGCAGTCCGAGATCCAGTGGTCAGGGCTTGGAACCTCTGAAGGGGTTCCCTGTTGAGACCCACAGAAAAACCTGCCAGCTCTTGGATAAGGCCCTTGAGGTAAATACCTATGTACAATTCACAGGCTTCTATCCTGCAGCCCAGCATGGATCCCTGGAAGCACTTGCGCCCAAGGGCGTTGAGGGCTCTGGCTTCCCTGCTCGGGGGGGGGGAGACAGAAGAGTAATTCTTCTGGCATTTGAGTTTTTGTATCGAGGACTCCACGACCATGGAATTATGCGGGAGTTGGGACTTCTGGAAGCCCGGGCCCTTCTTGATGCGGTAAATAGCATTGAGACGTCGGCTGATCACCAGCACAGAGGCCAGGGTCTCCCACTCGAGGATGGGCTGCACCGGCATCATCAGAGTCTCCTTTGGCGGAGACTCATACTGGAGGATCTCCGACTCAGTTGGTACCGAGAGGGCCCGGGCCATATCCCGTACAAAGTCATGGAAAGCGACATCCTCGGGTAGTTGTGCCGTCAAAAAAGAAGGGAGGAGCTGAGGACGGCGCCGGCTCTAGGAGGGAAGAGGAACCGGTACACAAAATCAGGAAAAAAAAACTTTTAAGGATAATTTTTAGAGGATTTTTCTGGGGAAACAGGACATGCTTCCATTGAGCTCTGCAGAAAAAAGGAGACTGAGCAATATGGCATCCTTGAGCAGGAAGGGGACCATGCATGCGTGGTAGCATTCCCAAAAGCTTTCTGTGAAAGCTGGGGAATTGCTCTGCGCAGGCTCCATCGGCACCGACATCACCCATATGTGAGGACTGACTTCCTGCTTATTCCTGGAGAAATACTATTTTATAAAAACAACATTTTATAAAGACTGGTATATGGCACAGAACATATCCTGAACCTAGGCGTGATCACTCACACCTTCTACTAAGCAGGTGTTAAATATTCGTGCATACTTTATGCATATATACATGCAGATTAAGTATTTTATAATCCACGCATATACATATGAATTCTGCCCACACTGCGTTCAGACTGTGCTCTCAAGTAATGCCTACTGGCAAAGTATGCACCTTCATACTAAAGTGAGTCCTTTTATGCCATTCTATTTTATAAGAAGTTATTTATGCGCATATATGGTCACATACACATAGGAATGACGCTATAAAATTACCACCTGCATGTGTTTAGTTGCTATTGAATCAGTAGTCCTTTGTGCTTTTTACCAGCTGCACAATAAATTAAAAACATGGCTACAAAATGAAATCTACTGAGGCATTAAAAAAAGAGAAGCTGGACTTCCGGTGACGTCACGGAGCTCATGGCAGCTTGAACGCCGAGCTCCGTTCGAATCCCAAGTGCAGTGCAATAAACGGTGGGACCCCATAAATAAAAGTGGAAAATCTGCTGGAATCTCAGTCGGGGATGGCAGCACGGCGAAACTGGCGGGGTTTCAATCTCCTTACGTCCGGAAAGAGCTGATGGCAGCGGCGGCAAAGGAGGCGGCCGGCGGAGACGCCTCGGAGGAGGATGATGCCACGGACGTGGAGGGGGAGGAAGATGTGCCCCTGCGGAGATGGCTGCAGGAGTTCAAATCGGACATGAAGGGAGAGATAAAGGCGATGAGGAAGGAGATGAGGGCAACTCTCCAGGCAATACAACAGGAGCTGTGCAGCCTTGGAGGACGGGTAGAAGAGTTGGAAACCCACGTGCAAGACTGTGAGGGGGAACTGCACGGCCTAGGGGTTATGCAAAGCTCACTGCAGGCCCAGCAAGAGGCAGTGCAGGAGAAAATTGAAGAGATGGAGGACAGGGCCCGGAGGAACAATTTAAGGATCAGAGGGGTACCGGAGGAGATGGACCCCAAGGACTGTGTGGGGCTGGTCCGGCGAATCTGTAGCCATGTGCTTCAATTGGGGGAAGTGTCAGGACATACTCCAGAGCAAATCAGTGTGGAGCGGGCACATCGGAGTCTGGGGCCCCGGAAAGAGAAGCAGTCCAGGGACATAATAGCCTGTCTGAGTAGCTTCCCTCTGAAAGAACAAGTTCTCAGTGTGGCTCGGAAATTTGGGAGAGTGGCCTGGGAGGGCGCTGAGATTGAAATGTTTAATGACCTCTCGAAGGGGACTCTAGAGAGGCGAAGAGCAATGAAAACTGTGACTGCCTACTTGAGGGAGAAACAATACCGGTACCGCTGGCTGTTCCCGTTCGGTTCGGGGTGTTGATCTCCATTAATGGACTGAACCGTAAAGTTAAAACAGCGGAGGAGGCCTGGGAGGTGTTAAGAGCAGCGGGATGCGAAGGCCTGCCGGCGGTGGGACCTGGCGAAAAGCAACACAAGTCCGGCGTGGGGAAAGGAAAACAACGGTTGCAAGCCAGCTCTCAGTGGCAACGAGTGGGGGAGCAAGGGAAGCGTTTGAAGCGGCTGTCGAAGGAACGGCAGATGACATCTGACGAGACGGTGTTGTGAACCGGGAGCACTGCGGTGCTGGCCAGGATGTTGGCAGGACTCAGGTGAAGAGCGGTAGAGCTCTGGAGCCCTTGGTATCTGGACACTGGACTTGTAGGGCATGCTACGGCGGGGGGGAACCTGGGCGGGGGGAAGAGGGGAGGGTAGGGGGAACACAGGTGAGGCAGGGGTTCAGGGTGTTCAGGGGGGAAGGGTATAGATAACAAGGTTGAGTTAAGCAGGGGGGCAGAGGGAGCGGGAATGTGGAGGGGGCAGGGGAGGGGGTTAAAGTGGTGGGATTGGACGTCAGGACTGGGAGGAAGGGAAGATTGGGATGAGTGGGCTGGATAGAAGGGGGGCGGGGGGGATGGAGATTGAATGATAGTCTTCTCCGAGATAGGCGAGTGGTGGATGATATTCGGGGGGTGATTAAGGAATACTTGGGTTTTTAATGATAATGGGGAGGTGAGGGAGGTTATGGTCTGGAGGGGCTGAAAGCGGTGGTACGGGGGAGATTTATCATGTGGGGGGCTCAGAAGAAGAGGGAGCGCGAACAGAAGGAGGACGAATTAAAGAGGGAAAATGGGTGAAAAGGAGGAAACGGTTTCGAGGGTCAGGGACCGAGGCGGATCGACTGGGTTTGGAACAGGCGCGGGACGCATTGAAAGATCTTCAGCTAGAGAAAGTGGCATTTCTGCTGCAACGGGTTCAGCAGACCCATTACGAGTTTGGGGATAAGGCGGGGCGCTTGTTGGCGCGGAGACTGCGGCGGAAGCAAGGGGTGGCCACTATAGCTTATTTAGAGGGTGCAGACGGGCGGCGGTGTTGGGAGGAAGATGCCATCCGGGAGAGATTCCGGGATTACTACCTGGATCTGTACCGGGCGATGGATGGGGGGACCGAGGGGGAGATAGAGGCCTATTTGGAGGGGATCACACTCCCAGTGCTTCCAGTGGAGGCGGTTTGAGCTCCGGAGGCAGAGATTAGAGAGGATGAAATAGCCCGGGCAGTGAAAGGGCTGGTCGGAGGGAAGTCCCCAGGTTTGGATGGCTTGACAGGTCTCTTCTATAAAGTTTTTTGGGAGGATGTAAAAGGGATAATGCGAAGGGTGTTCAATGGTGTGCTGGTAGAAGGGGGGAGCTATCGCGGGATATGCTGACAGCTGGGATAACGGTGCTATTAAAACCTGGGAAGGACCCGGGGAAATGCGGCTCCTACAGGCCGATATCCCTGTTGAATGTGGATACCAAATTATTAGCCAAAGTGGTGGGGGGTCGGTTAGCTGAGTGGATGCCGGGGCTTATAGGAGGAGATCAAGCGGGCTTCATACCAGGACGACAAGCAGCGGATAACATTCAGAGAGCGATTGGAGTCGTCTGGGAAGCGAGGGAGGGACAGGAGGATTTGGTACTGATGTCAATTGATGCTGAAAAGGCATTTGACAGAGTGCACTGGGCCTTTTTGTTGAAGGTTTTGGAGCGGATGGGGTGTGGTCCTAATCTCTTGGGGTGGATTAAGGCGTTGTATAGGGGGCCCAGAGCTAGAATTAAAGTCAATGGGATGTACTCTCGAGATTTTGAATTGGGGAGGGGGACTCGACAGGGATGCCCCCTGTCTCCGCTCCTCTTTGCCATAGCGGTGGAGCCCCTAGCCGAAAGGATTCGGGGGAATGAAAAGATCATAGGCTTGAACAGAGGGGGAAGGATGCATAAAATATCCTTGTATGCGGACGATATATTGTTGTATCTGGGGGACCCATCTGTCTCGCTTCCAGAGGTGATGCAGGAGGTGGACAGGTATGGAAAGGTATCGGGCTTTAAAATGAATGTAGACAAGACAGAGGTTTTTTGAAGGTGAGATTGCCAGATGAAGTGGAGGAGAATCTGCAGCGCCGGTTCCCTCTGCGATGGGTTAGTGGATCTCTGGGGTATTTGGGGGTTCGCATTACCGATCGTTACGAGACTCTCTATCAGGCTAATTATCCAAGTTTGTTCCAAAAAATTGGGAGAGATTAGAAGGGTGGATGGGATTAGAAATATCCTGGATTGGGCGGATCGCAGCTCTTAAAATGAATATTCTGCCCCGGTTACTGTATGGGTTTCAGGCTTTGCCGGTAGCGATACCGGATGGGGCGATGCGTGGGCTGCAGAGGCGAGTCTTCCAGTATATCTGGAAAAGGAAGCCACCTCGGGTGGCGCGGGAAGTGATGTATGCCCCCAAGGAGGAGGGGGGGTTGGGGGTGCCGAACTTGTGGGCGTATTACCGAGCGGCACAGTTGGTGCATGTTATGCACTGGCGAGAGGGGGGGGAGGAAAGGCCGTGGGTGTCCTTAGAGCGGGGAGAGTCAAGGGGGGTCACTTGACGGCCTGGCTGTGGGCGGATGCCCGAGGGGAGGAGGGCTTTGGGGAGCGGTTCCCCAGCGATGTGTCAAGGGGCCCGGATATGGGATAGAGTGAGGGGCACGGAGAGTGGGTCACGGAGGGGGGGTTATTCCTTGCTGACTCCTTGGAGGGGGGCTCGGGAGTTTAAGCCAGGGTGGGAAGGGGGGAGATTTGATGAATGGACGAAGAAAGGCTTACTATGCAGCTACCAATGCTTGGAGGAGGAGAAATGAAGAGCTTTGACATGATCAGGCAGAGTATCAGTTGGACGATAAGGATAGGTATGCATATATGCAGGTTCGCTCATTTATAGGGAAGGTAGTGGGGAAGGAGGAGCTGGGAAGGGAGCTTACCGGTCTGGAATCAATATGGTTTGGGAGGAGGGGTGCGAAAGGGATGATATCGGGGTTGTACCAGGTGGCCCGTGAGAAGGCAGGGGGGCAACATAGGTATATGAAGGAGTGGGAGGCGGATATCGGACGGTCGGTCTCGGCAGTGGAGTGGAAGAGGGTGTGGGATCAGATTAGGAGGGGGCTTATGTCAAGTGGGGCTAAGGAGAATAGTTATAAGGTGCTGCTGCGATGGTATTACACCCCTAGTCGTCTGCATAGAATGTATGGGGGGTGTCGCCTCTATGCTGGAGGGGATGTGGTGAAGTTGGGACTTTTTGGCATGTGTGGTGGAGTTGTCAGAAGGTACAAGAGTATTGGGGGAGGATAGTCGGTTGGATACTCCTGAAGTTAGGGGTCGTGGTTCCGTTGGCCCCTACCGTGTGTTTGTTGAATCTCTGGGAGGAGGGGCAGGGGAATAGGGGAGGTAGATGGTGATGGCTTGTTTGAGTGCGGCTCGCTGTGAAATTGCCGCAGCGTGGCGACAGAGTGGGGTCCCCGGGTTGGAGCTCTTTGAACAACGCGTTCGGCGCACGGTGCTGATGGAAAAATTGACGGCGGCTCGTAGGCAGACTTCAGCCAGATATGAGGAACAATGGGGGGTCCTGGGGGGTGTTCTAGGGTTGGGGGGGCGGGGGGGGAGGGGTAACGTTGTAGGGGGACGGAGTGGGTCAGCAGGGAAAGGGAGAGGGGGGATGGGCGGTGGAGGGGGGTGGGGTGGGAGAGGGGGGGTATAGAGGGTGGATTCTCAGATTGGGGGGGGTGGGTAGGTATGGGGTAGGGGGGGAGGGGGATCTATGTTATGGGGGGAGTGGGGGGGTGTAAAGCGGTATGGAAGGAGGGGGCAAGCGGAATAGAGGGGGGGCAGGTATGACGGGTGGCGAGGAGGGGGGAGTAGGCGGGGGGGGAGGGAAGGGTGATCAGTGGGGGGGACAAAAGGCGGAAGGGATGGATAGTGGTTCTGGTGGGCGAAGCCCTGTTGGCGTGGGTCTGAATGGGTTTATTGGGGAGGGGGAAATGGTAAACAAAAATGTTAATGATAACTTGCATAGTCATAAACACTGGGGGTTGGGGTTCTAAGCATGAGAACAGTTGCTATGATGCTAACCTGAAGGCTCGGGTCAGGAAACGTTGATATTACATGTGGGGGGTTGATATTGGAGCCGGAAGCCAGGTTGGGGTGACTCCGGTGTTTAGATGTTCGAGTGTTATGAATCTTTGTTACTGAATGTGTTTGGAATGTTATCAATAAAAACTTCAATACAAAAAAAAAAAAAAAAGAGAAGCTTATTTGCATAAAGAATTAAAACCAAACTCAAAGTCACTACTATACCTCGATAAGATGAAACAATTAAGGATCCTTATACCATGGAAAGGAATGCCAAGGGCAAATGGGATGGAGGACTGGCTTTGGGAGAAATATACTTACGATATCCAGAATTATAAAATGTTCTTACCTTGTAAGTCGCCTCTTGGAAGTCTACTACAGTAAGCTTGGGAAAGAGAAGATTCAGCCTATCCATAACAGAAAATAAATTCCTCCCATCTTGAACTCTTGTTTTATAAACTACCTTTTAGGCTCTTCACATTTCCAAGCACGTTGTTTTTTTTAACTGACAGACACTTTACTGCTCAAAGAAGAGATGTGCTGTAACGGCCTTTGCAAGCTACAATTAATAATATAGGCTTTTCCTTTCCTACAGTACACCACTGAGAATTCAATACACTTTCAGACATATCTGTTTTAAACGGTGGGTTACTATTTTGTTTCATCTTTTAAATGCCTTTATTCCTGTATCCTGGGAATCAAGAATACCTAGGTAAAATTTACCTGTGTCCATTTATGGTTATCGCTTGTTATAGAGTGAACATCAGAAATCAGGGTCTGGATAAAAAAAAATAAAGATATGAGTAATTTTCAAAGATTTTTCTATAGAAATGTATTCATTTATTTATTTACTTCACATTCTTATATACTGCCTTATCTGGCAATCAAGGCAGTTTACAATGAACAGAACTTGAATTTTACTTCGAACAGTATTAACTATGTACGATAACAGAATGAACTATTTACAATATAACTGGTCTGAAGGCACGGGGTTGCAAGGCAGCATGGTGTTCCATATGACGGTTAGCTGGAAGGGGGTTAGTAGTGTGTGAATGTAATAAGCTTGTAGAGCAAGGGTCAGGGAAAGGATATAAAGTGGTGTTAACATTAGGTTTTGCTATTATTAATTCTTTGGTGGTATTTTATGTTCCTTTCTATTAATTCTAACTTATCCTCCCTCCCAGCCTCGGAATAATGCCAGAGGAGGCTAGCAACATAATAAATACAAGGTTTACATAGCATAAATTCACACAAACACTAAATTATCAGTTTATAGCACACAATCTTAATCCTAATCCTATATCCTACTCTAACTAATTAGACAAGTTACAATAGTAAATACATAGATAACAATAGAGTAGGTAATGGAAGAAAGCTTCATACAAGGAAAGAGCAGCTTATAAATAATGTGCCAGATATGAATATGAAAGTATGCATAAGCAATAATCCTACAAATAATTCTTTAAAACATTTTTGAAGTGGGAGTTCTCAGGATGAAGATGGATATAAATATGTACTTGTTCTTGCCGTAGCTAAATAGACGTGTGAGCGGCAATTTTAGAAAGAAAAGTATACATGCACATCTCCTATCTAAAACTGCTCCTATTTACACATGTATTGGTCACTTTCATGGCTGATTCTAAAAAATGTCCCGTAAATTCAAATTCAAAATAAAATTTAAACAACTGGGAAAGCATCTAGGGGACGGCTCATGGAATTCTTTCCAACCCCACGATGTGCATCTGTGTGTCTGTCTGACTTAAGAAAGGGGAAGGTGCGACTTTGTTCATAGGATGTAGGTGGGTAGTTACAAGGAGTGAGGATAGCTGAATGATTAGTTTTGACAAGGTGGGGTAGTTGGGAGTGGAAGGTAGTTTTGGCAGGTGTGGTAGTTGGGGGTGACTAGTTTTGGAGGATGCGGAGGTAGTTGCAGGACTAGTTTTGGTAGGCTGAAGTAATTGTAGGGAGTAGTTTTGGTAAGTCGGTATATTTGGGAGTCACTAGGTGATGGGGTAGTTTTAGCAGGGTGGGATAATTTGGGGGTGGTTTAATGGGGGACAGCTGAGGTGGTAGGATAGTTGAGGGAGTAGATTTGGGTGGGATAGTTGCAGGAGGCAGTTTTAGTGATGGGGTAGCTGTAAGGAAATAGTTGTAGGGGAGTAGTTTTCAGGGTGAGGGTATTTGGGGGTAGTGGTAAGGGAGTAGTTTTGGTGGGGTGGGATAGTTTCTGTGGTTAGGGGGAGTTGGAGTAGTTGCAAGGAGAGAGTTGGAAGTTATGGGGGAGTATTTTGGGGGTGCAGCAGTTGCAAAGAGGTAGCTGAGCGGTATGGGGTAGTTGTAGGGGTAGGTCTTGTAAGGTGGGGTAGTTTTGAGAAGTATAGTAATTGCAAGGAGCTAGTTGGAGGGTTGTGGGGTAGGGTATTTGTGGAGTCGTTGTGGGGTGGTGAAGTAATCTTGGAGTTTAGTTTTGTGGTGCAAGTATCTTTGGCGTGTGGGATAGTTAAGGCGGTGCAGTAGTTTTGAGGAGCAAGGGTTGTAGGGGGTGGTGTGACAGTTGTAGAGTGATGTTTTGAGGGTGGTGGTGTAGTTGGGAGGGAAAGAGTGCCAGTTCTGAGAGATGATTAGTAGAAGGGTGGAGTGTTAGCTGGGGTAATTTTTGGAGCGGAGCTGGAGGTAAGTTTAGGGGATTTATTTTATTTATTTATTTCATTCTCTTATATACCGCGCTATTCTGCATCAGTGCAGTTTACATTGAACAAACTGAAATTACATTGAACAGGGCATTATAACTTGGAGATAACTATTTTACAGGGAACATGGGCTATGGAGGGTTAAGTGGCTTGCCCAAGACCACAAGGAGCACTTGTGAGACTAGAAACCCCAGTCCTTCCGGCCCAAGGTTGCTGTCCTCTAGTGGGATTTGAACCCCCGACCTTCCGGCCTGAAGTACCTTGCCCCAACCACTAGGCCACTCCTCCACTCCTATGGATGTGGGTTAGTTATAGGGCAGACACAACAAAGAGCAGCGCTCTTGCAAAGACAGCAGATGCACAAGGAGCAAGAGACGAGTCATCAAGGATGATAAACAATGTTTATTGACCAACCCCGACGCGTTTCGGCATTACCGCCTTCCTCAGGGGGTATACAGCTAAAAACATATAAACCAATAAAATAAAATTCAATAATTAAATACGCAAAAAACCCCAGGAGAAAATTAAAAACAAATACATGGCAATAAAACGATAAATAATACATAGCATTAAAAAACATATAACATTCAGATTACATGATAAAAGATAATAAATAAGTATAGGCGCAGGAACAAAGGCATAACATGAAAACAAATATAAAATGATCGTTTATACACAAAAACGATTGTAACATAATGCAGCACATGTATGTGCCCTAGTATGCTGTAAAACAGATCATACAGTCACCCATTAAACAGAATGATCATACCCAAACAGAATGATCATACCCAAACATACAATAAAGTGAATATGGTCAAACATACAGAAAGGTAAGACTCCATAAATATCAAAACACATGCGTTAATAATGTACTCACAGAAAAAACTGTATATAAAGAACCGATACAGTAAGAACAAAACCTCATAAGTATCTGGTATTGTTGAGTTACTGGAGCAATACAGCAAACTACCAGAAGCAACTAAAAACAAAGGAGAGGGGGTGAAAATCAATAGTAAATGAAAAACTGTCTGCTGGTTACGTGGTTAAGCATAGTAAAATTCTAACGAACCGGGTGAGAAAGCCAAGTGAACAATTGACAGCGCATATAAACCGTGTAATAACTATCAGGCAAACCCAATGTGGAGAAGAAAGGCATAGACCAGCATAGTGAATAAACCTCAGATGAGGACAATATCATATATGCACGTAAATGCGTGAGACCAATAAAAGGTGAGAACGTAGTACTCCATAAAAGTGTTTGAAAATATGCAAGACAAAACACTGTACGGTTGTAAATGGTGCGAAGGACTCCCCTCAGAACAATAAAAACGTGAAGCGTCAACTTCAAAGAAACGCAGGTATCAGTAAACTCCAAGAGACAAGAACTAGATATAGGGATACAAACACTCACCAAGTGAAACTGTATTGCTGTATTGCTCCAGTAACTCAACAATACCAGATACTTATGAGGTTTTGTTCTTACTGTATCGGTTCTTCATATACAGTTTTTTCTGTGAGTACATTATTAACGCATGTGTTTTGATATTTATGGAGTCTTACCTTTCTGTATGTTTGACCATATTCACTTTATTGTATGTTTGGGTATGATCATTCTGTTTAATGGGTGACTGTATGATCTCTTTTACAGCATACTAGGGCACATACATGCGCTGCATTATGTTACAATCGTTTTTGTGTATAAACTATCATTTTATATTTGTTTTCATGTTATGCCTTTGTTCCTGCGCCTATACTTTATTTATTATCTTTTATTATGTAATCTGAATGTTATATGTTTTTTAATGCTATGTATTATTTATCATTTTATTGCCATGTATTATTTATGTTTTTAATTTTCTCCTGGGTTTTTTTGGGAATTTTTTTTTGGTGAATTTGTGTAGGCCTGAGGCCTAACCAGGTCACCAAGTTGTGCAGAATAAAGATTTTTTATTTTTTTTTAAAGAAAGAAAAGAGAGACCGGCGGTACCGGTTTCGGTATGGGGAAGGCAGGTACGCGGTCTAAAGAAACAAACTAAAACAATAATTTCTTCAGCGGTGACAGGAACACGTCCTGCTGGCTCCGCGGAAAAAGAGAAACTGAGGAGAGCTGGTCAGGAAGGCGGGAAGGCAGCGCGCATGTGCAGTGGGAGAGCCCAAAAGCTTCCTTCCTGGGAAGCTGGGGAGCTTTCCCGCGCAGGCTCCGTCGGTTCCGACGTACCCATATGTGAGGACTTATTCCTGCTTGTTCCTGGAGATAGAATGTCGGAAGAACCAAATCCTGGATGAGGTGGAAAGAGGAGACCACTTTTGGAAGGAACTTGGGATGGGTCCGTAGGACCACCCTGTTCCTAAAGAACCGTGTGTACGGTCTATCAGAAACCAGAGCTTGTAGTTCACCCACACGTCTGGCTGAGGTAAGAGCTACAAGGAAAAGCGCCTTCCAAGAAAGGGAGCGTAAATGGCAAGTAGCCATCGGCTCAAACGGTGGTCGAGTAAGTTGTTGCAAGACCACATTCAAACCAGACTCAGTGGCAGGTGGTCGAATCGGAAACTTGAGCAAAAGCAGGCCTCTGAGGAAGCGGGACACCAAGGGGTGAACGGACAGACTGACCCTCCACTGGTGAGTGGTGTGCTGAGAGAGCAATGAGGTGGACCCGAACAGAGTTGGACCTAAGACCCAGGTCTGACAGGTGAAGAAGGTATTGTAGTACTACTGGCACAAGGCAGGAGAAAGGATTTTCATTGTGCTGAGCACACCATAATGAAAACCTACGCCACTTCAGGGCATAGGACCTTCTGGTGGACTGCCTCCAAGAGGCCAAGACCACTTCCTCAACTTCCCTAGGTAGAAGCAAGGGAACTAGCACTATCCTTTCAGCAGCCAGGACATCAGATTGAGGGATTTGAGATTGGGGTGCAGAAGGGAACCCTGATCCTGAGACAGGAGACTGGGTTGCAACCCCAGAGGGAATGGAGTTTCCACTACCAACTGCAGTAGAAGTGGAAACCACGGCTGCCACGGCCATCCGGGGGCTACCAGAATCACCGAGGGCTTGTCCCGTAGAATCTTGAACAGAGTTCGGGCCACCAGGGGCGTGGGAGGAAACGCATATAGGAGGCCCGCAGACCAAGAGATCAGAAACGCATCTGCTGCCATTCTCAGGGGATGCGGCTGTCTGGGGCAAAACCTGGGCAGCTGACGGTTCAGTGGACTTGAAAAGAGATCGATGGATGGAAGTCCCCAGCGGAGGAAGATCTGCTGGACCACCAATGGATTTAACTGCCATTCGTGAGGCTGGAGAATCCTGCTTAGTTTGTCTGCCAAGAAGTTCTCTTGACCAAGTAGATACACTGCTTTGAGAAACATGCCTTGTTTGACTGCAAAGGAGCAAAGGGCCTGCGCCTCCTGACATAGGAGTCCGGACCCTGTGCCCCCTTGCTTGTTCACATAGAACATTGCCACCTGATTGTCTGAATTACGACAGACTGGTGAGAGAGGCCATGAGAAAATGTCTGTAGAGCTAAGCGGATTGCTCGCAGCTCCAAAAGATTGATCTGCTATGTGGCCTCCTGAGGATACCAGAGGTCTTGAGTGCACGTGCCCTGGCAATGTGCACCCCAGCCCTTTAAGGAAGCATCGGTCGTCAGCACCCTTGTGTGTGCTGGGGCCTGAAAAGGAACCCCCCTGAGGTGGTTTGGGAGATGTAAAAACCACTGCAGGGAGTCCAAAAGTGGCTAGGACACCCTTACTCTGTCTCGGAGGTCACCTGTGGCCTGCGCCCACTGAGCGCTGAGGCACCACTGAGCAGCCTGCATGTGCAGACGGGCATTCGGAGTCACATGCACCGTGAATGCCATGTGGCCCAGGAGCCGCAGGAATTGCCTGGCGGAAACCTGAGAATTGCTTTGGAATTGATTGGCCAAGTCCATCAATCTTTGGGCCCTGTCCTCGGGCAAGTAAGCTCTTCCCTGCAGAGTGTCTAATCTTGCCCCTATAAACTCTAGGTTCTGTGAGGGGAGCAAAGTGGACTTTGCGTAGTTTATGACAAAGCCCAGATGCTGAAGAAGAGAGACAGTGCGAAGAGTGGCTTGTCTGGCCTCCTGAAGAGACTGGCCTCCGATGAGCCAGTCGTCCAGGTATGGGAAGACATAAATTCCCCGATTTCTGAAATAGGCCGCCACCTCCGCAGGCATTTGGTGAAAACCCTGGGGGCGGAAGTTAGGCCAAAGGGAAGTACTCTGTACTGGAAATGGTGTCCTCCCACCACAAATCTGAGATATTGTCTGTGGTCTGGATGTGGGTATAAGCATCCTTTAGATCTAAGGAGCATAGCCAATCTCCCTGCTGGAGGTAAGGCAGCAGTATTCCAAGGGTAAGCATCTTGAACTTTTCCCTCTCCAGAAACTTTTTTAGGTTTCGCAAGTCTAGGATAGGTCGGAGACCTCCTGTCCTTTTTGGTACCAAAAAGCACCTGGAGTAGAAGCCTTGCCCTTTCAGGTGGTGAGGCACCGGTTCCACCGCCTGTTCCTTTAGAAGACTTGTCAACTCCTGAAGGAGGAAGTTTCTGTGCAGAGGGAGTCTTGGAGGCTCCCCTGGAAAGTAGGAGGGGGGTATCTGGTGGAAGTGGAGCAAATAGCCCTTCAGGACTATGCTGAGGACCCAGGTATCCCCTGTGATGGCTGGTCACCTGTAGGCGTACAGGGTCAGCCGACCTCCTGTGCTGAGTGGAGCCAGCTGTGGAGAAGCAGCTATGCTGTGGGAGTCAAAACCCTGCTCCCTGCTGTGCAGGAGCCGGAGCTGGCGGCTTGGGGGTTTTCTACCTACGGGGCCCATGCCCCTGCCCCTTGGCCTGCTGGCCCTGTTGGGGAGCTGAAGAGGCCTGATATTGAGGGTAGGATTTGTAGGCAGCACCCTTCCTCAGAAAAAGGGCTTCTTTCCCGAGCCCTTCTTTTTCTGAGAAGGGGCAGAAGTCTTCCTGGACAGCCCTGTCCTGGTGAGAGTCTCTGTCTCGATTTCTGCAGCCTTTTCCGTCATGGGCTTTCGGAAAAGGTTTTCAACTCGGCAGGGGACATCGACCAACTTGTCCTGTACCCATGGCTCTAGGTCTGATGACTGTAGCCAGGCCTGACGGCATGCACCAATGCCAGCTGCTGCTACCTGGGCTGAAGCCTCGAAGCCATCATAGGCTGCTCGAGAGATAAACTTCAAGCACTCTCGAATCCCTGTTGACAAAGCCTTGAACCTCTGCAAAGGTTCCTCAGAGAGGCCAGCTGAGAACCCGGCAATCTCCTTTACCAGGTCTCGGAGGTACATGCCCATGTACAGCTGGTAGGTCTGGACACGGCAAGATAGCATAGAGCCCTGGAAGCACTTTCTACCGAGGGCATCCAGGTTCCGGGCCTCCCGGCCGGGGGGCATCAAAGAGTGCATCTTCTGACGGTGCATGGCCGATTCCACAACCATGGAGTGCTGCGGTAGCTGCGCCTTTTGGAACCCATGGCTCTTATGGACTCGATAAATGGAATCGACCCATTTGCTAAGAACCGTCGTCGAGGCCGATGCCTCCCACATACAGAAGAGCAGCCGTTCCAGCATCGGAGGAACCAGTACAGTAAAGGTTTCCTTCGGAAGAAAATCATACTGGAGGGCATCGAGCTCCACGGCTCGAGGCTCCTCCTCGGTGTCTGCAGAGAAGGCTATGGCCTTGGCCATATCCCTCACGAAGTCTGAGAACCGGGTATCCTCTGGGGGGGACCATCTCCGAGGCTCGGACTCCGGTGAGTCCGAAGGGACACACCGGGTCCGGAAGGTGTCCGGGGACTCCTCGTCCTCCGTCTCCCACTCCGACTCCTCTGAGGAGGAATCGAGCGGCTCCTGCCATGTGGGCCTTGGTGCCACCCGCCCCGACGCCAAGGGTATCGGCGTCAACGACCTCGGCCCCGCACTGGAGGTTGAGAGGGACCTTGATCGAGGATCTACTCGAGACTTCAATGACTCGAGGATCAGCTCGGTCTCCAGGGTCGACTTAGACGTCGAGGTCCCAGTGGTCAGGGCAGATGCACCGGTCAGACCGGCGATCAGCACCCGCTGCTGTTCCATGAAGGCAGCCAAGCTGCTCTCCAAGGCCGTCAACCTGAGTCCAAGCTCAGGAGACTCAGCAGCCCCCGACTCGGGCCCCGACGGCATCGGGCCTGACATCGGCTCCCCTGGAGGAGAGTCCATGAGGACAACTGCACTTACGTGACTCGGGGTCTCCGGCTCCACATGAGGTAACTTGGACGGCCTCGCCAACTCCAAGAGCCCGGGGTGGCGGTCAGGGCTACGCGACCTGGCCTGCGAAGAATCGGGAGCTTCCACCGACACCACCCTTGCGAGCTTTTTCTTCCTTCTGCGTGCCCGGGAGGGAGACTCCCTTTCAGAGGAACCCCGACGGCGCTCGGGGTCGGACTCCCGAGATGTCGAGGCCTCTGACGAAGTTCGGGCCCGGCCGGACGCGGAGTCAGAGAATATTCTCTCACGTTGATGTTGACGGCTCCGAAGCGCCTCCAACGACATTTTGCCGCACGGGCCACAGGCCAGCGGGTCATGGTTGGGCCCGAGGCATCAGAGGCAGCAGTCATGTGTGTCGGTGAGAGACATAAGTTTCTTGCACCGATCACACTTTTTAAAGCCGCTGGCAGCCATCAGGGGAAAAAGGGCCCCTGCAAGGTCAAAAGACCGGGCTGCCAGTGAAAACACAAAAAGAGCGCGAACGCTAGTCACAAAGGACAAAAACTGAAAACACAACTCCGGACTCGATACTGGTGTACCGAGCCCAGGTGGGAAGGGGAACCGGCGTTGAACCGGATAAGACAAACGCGAAAAATCGCAGAAAAAAAATCAACTTTTTCCCCAAGTGACACGAACTCACGTCCGTCGGGCTCTGCGGAAAAAGAAAGACTGAGCAAGATGGCACCCTTGGGCGGGAAGGGGACCGCGCAGGTGCGCTGCATTCCCAAAGGCTTTCTTTGAAAGCTGGGGAAATGCTCCGCACGGGGGCTCTGTCGGCGCCAACGTCACCCATATGTGAGGACTGACTTCCTGCTTGGTCCTGGAAAAGCAGAGACTGGGGATTGGAATGCCACGGCATCCCGTTCTCTTGGGAGAGGAGATTTGGAGCAGATCCTAACTCCAGAGGTGGAGCTTGAGAGAGATGTAGAAGCAGAGGGTACCACGTTTGCCATGGCCAATGTGGAACTATGAGAATCATATGACCTCTGTCTCTCTGAAGCTTGAATAGTGGTTTGGGGATGAGGGGAATGGGTGGAAGGCATATAGGAAGTCATGACCCCAGTGAAGGAGGAAGGCGTCCCTTGCCTGACAATGTCAAGCCAGGATTATGGAATAGAACTGGGGAAGTTTGGCATTCAGCGGACTTGCAATGTCTGGGGTTCCCCAAATCTGAAATATTTGGGCAAGCTGGTCTGCATGGAGAGACCATTCATGTGGTAGCAGAACTCGACTGAGTTTGTCTGCCCAAGAGATTTGAATGCCTGGAAGATACACCGCAAGGAGCTGAATCTGATGCTCTCTGGCGAGGGCCCATAGTCGCAAAGCTTTGTTGCATAGCGACAGAGAGCCTGTTCCGTCCTGCTTGTTCACATAGAATATGGCTACCTGATTGTCCGTTTGAACTAGGACTGTCTTGTATCTGAGCTGGGCGTGAAATACTCGAACAGCAAGGAAGATTGCTCTGAGTTCCAGGAGGATGATGTGAAGATGGGCCTCTTGTGGAGTCCAGGTACCCTGGGTAGAGAGATCATGCAGGCGGGCTCCCCATCCCACCTGGGATGCATCTGTTAGGGTGGCTTGGAATAGGGGTTGCTGGAAAGGAGACCCCACAAGAAGATTTTTGAGTGATTGCCACCATTGGAGGGACGAAATAAGACGGTCTGAGTTTGTTATTTTGTCCGACAGGCAACCTGAGGCCTGTGTCCACTGAGTGGATAAAGTCCACTGGGCTGCTCGCATGTGGAGGCGAGCATAAGGAACCACATGCACGGTGGATGCCATGTGGCCCAGCAGTTGTAGCATTTCTCGAGCAGTGAGATAAGGTTTGAGCACTGCTTGGGAAGCTAGCTGTATTATGTGAAGACAGCGGGGCTGCGGAAGGAAAGCCCTTGTCTGGTATCCAGATGAGCTCCTATGAACTCTAGGGATTGAGTGGGAGCAAGATTGGATTTTGGGAGATTTAGGACTAGTCCCAAATACTGAAAGATTCGCATTGTGCGAAACAAAGCAGAGCTGGCTTCTGGAACTGTAGGGGCTCAAATGAGCCAGTCGTCTAAGTAGGGGAAGAAGAGAAATGCAGCTACCACAGCCATGCATTTTGTGAATACTATTGGTGCAGAAGCCAGGTCAAAGGGAAGAACCCTGTACTGGAAGTGCTTTCCTTGAAACAGGAATTGGAGGAATCTTCTGTGATTTGGATGGATGAGAATATGAGTATACTGTGATAAGGAAGCTTATCAGGACCCCAGAGCAGGGATAAAGAGAAGGAATTTACCCTTATAAAAGGACCTATTTTACCAGGTCAGAGACACAAAACTCTCTTTACACCTAGAAAGCAGGTAATTCCTAGCTAAAATAGGTTGCAGAATGCCCCTAGTGGAGAAAAAGAGAGGGAATACAGGCTCAGGGTAAGGAACCCTTACGTCACTGAATTCCCCAATTACTCAGCTGCCACGAGGCAGTTTGATCTCCAACACCTGAGAGGAGAGGGGGTGAAGCATGCACCTGAGAGGTTTAAGACTAGGTCAGTTTATTCAGAAGGGAGAGGCAGGAGAGGAAGAAGAAGAGGAAAGGAGAGAGAACGTGAGAGCAGTAGGAGTGCCTACTGGAAGAGGAATGGAACTGTATCAGTGAGAACAGCAGGAACCAGGAACACAGGTTGGAGAACAGGAAGTGGAAGCACCGGTGAATGGTGGCCAGAGCATGAGAGGGGAGAAGCTGCTACAAGCTTTGACCCAGGTATGAGCATTAGAAGCTTGCCTAATTCTGAGCACTACAGAATTGCCAGAGACAGCCTTAGCCCTAACGGAAGGCAGACAGCTAAGCCCTCTGAGCCAGAAACAGAGGAAGTGCCAATGCAACTGGGTGAACCAGACATAGCTTTAGAAGAAGTCTCATACATGGATTGCTCTTTATGCCAGTCTTCCAATACAAAGGTGTTGAAAGGGAGTCAACCGTAAGGAAAACCTCCAGTGTCCGGTAGCCCTAAGAGCTTGTGGTTAACTTATGAAGGTCCTGAGTTAAAGGCAAAATACCTTTTTTTTTTTTTTTTTTTCTGTGCAAGCCGATGCTGCCTAATTAAGTTGGTGAATTAGCTGTGAGCAAGAGCAGTGCTCAGCCTGAAGCCATACTACCGGTGAAAGTAAGGAAAGCTTTTGTTTGGCTGTTTATAAGAAAACCTTGCATAGAGAATTGCTTGCCTGTGAAGAGTTTAACTGCCTTGTTGAAAGTTTTTCTATGTTTAAGAAGTGAAACAGTGTTCTGGACTGAGAGAAAAAGAAACCTGCTTTAGGAAAAGCTGTTTTCTGTTTGTTTGATCAGCACTGCAAGCCATGCCTGATAGCATGGGCTGTTAAAGTATTTATGTTTACACTGGAGAAGATTGCAAGCTGTTTTGTTTGGAATTCATTTACATCCTGATGTTCATTTACAAGAATCCTGAAGAAATAATCCAAAGGTGGAATTTGGTGAACCTTAGCGTGTTTTTTTCAATTAATAAACTGTCATTACCTTACCACTCAAGGCAACTACAAAGGTGGTTTTTTTTTACCTGAGGTTGAATACTTTCTGACTGAATTACCTTTCCCATAAGGCATTACAAGGCAATCAGTCAGTTAAAGACCAAAAGGTGAATCTCTCTAATGACAACCACGCCCCTCCATACTGCATGTAAGGGGCTATGGGCGTGACAATACGCATCCTTGAGATCTAGAGAGCAAAGCCAATCCTAACTTTGAAGGTATGGCAGCAGAGTTCCTAGAGAGACCATTTTGAAGTTCTCTTGGAACATATATTTGTTCAATTCTCTGAGGTCTAAAATGGCCCTGTATCCTCCTGCTTTCTTTGGAGTAAGAAAATAGGGGGAGTAGAACCCTGTACCCTGTTGCGGAATGGGTACTTCCTCTATTGCTCCTTGCGCAAGGAGTGTTGTGACTTCTTGACCTAAGAAATTGTCGAGAGAGGTCTGAGAATTGAACTGTCTTACCATTGTAGGAGGGGGCATGCTGTGAAAATGAAGCTTGTACCCCTCTCATACAATGGACAGAGTCCAATTTTCTGCTGTTATTTGGTACCATCTGTGGGTAAAATGACATAACCTGCTGGGATGTCCAAGGGTTCTGGACCCTTCAGGAGCAGGAAGGCGAAGTTCTCTAGAGAGGAGTCAAAGCCCCTGAGGAGGCTGAGCCTGCTGAGCTGGCTGAGGTTTTACCGCTTTTGGCTTCTTTTGTTGTCTAGGTTGTTGTTGTTGTCCCTTTTGGGCAGGCTGACCTGGACGGTGTCCCTGTTGGGTATAGGAAGAATAAAACTTCTTTTTCTTATTGAAAAATGTTTTTTTAGAGGATCTTTTCCTTGCAGGATCAGCTGTAGATTTCGACAATCTATCCAAAGTGATATTGTCTGCATCTATCTCATTAGCCTTCTCCTGCCAATTCTTGCCAAAGAGATTTTCTCCAGTGCAAGGCATGTTTCCTAATTTATCCTGTACCCAAATTTCCAAGTCGGATGCCTGAAGGCAGGCAATCCAACATGTACCAATGGCAATAGCAGTGGTTCTGCTTATGCACTCAAAACAGTCAAAGGCTGCACGATTTACAAACTTGGAAACATCCTGGGCATGTTTGACAAGAGTAAGATAGTCCTGTCTTTTGTCATCAGGAAGAAGGGGCTCATAAGCTCCAAGTCTCCTGTGACCTCTTTAAGGAACATTCTCATATACAAGATAAAGGAACTAATCCTAGCTGAGAGCATGGAAGCTTGAAAGCAGACGCCCAAAGGCATAGAGAGTCCTGCATTCACGACCTGGAGGATTGGATGCATGTCTCTTTGCACTTTTCATCCTACGCATGGCTGATTCCACTACCATTGAATGGTGTGGTAATTGAGTTTTTTGAAAGCCAGGACAAGGTGGAATGCGATACATAGTATCGAGTCTCCGAGAATGAGGAGATGTGGTTAGAGGTGTTTCCCACATTCTTAGCATAAGATAATGTAAGATCTCATGAATAAGCAGAGTAGCTGCCTCTTTGGGAGCCTTAGGGATTGGAGAATCTCAAACTCCTTTGCCCTAGGCTCTTTTTCAGGAGCTACTGTGATGGAAAGGCCTCTGGCCACATCACGGATAAAATCCTGAAAGGACATATCCTCTGGCGGAGACATTCTGCGCTGAGGAGAAGAGGAATCCTCTGGGAGAAATATTCTTGTATCGGCAGAGTCTTCAGAGTCATTAGACTCAGATTCAAAATACCTCCGATCCCGGTGCTCCGGTACTGATCTGTCGATGCCGGAGACAGACGCATGACTCGGTATGGGTGGCATACCCATCGACGTCGATGCCGTCGGTACCGGTGTCAGTACCAGTATCGGTTGAGGTGTCTGAAACGGTTTCAACGGTACCAAAGCCGTGAGAAGAGCCGCTAGACTGCGTTCGATAGCAAGAAATCTCTGGTCTATCAACGCTGCCAATGCTTGGGTGTTGGTACCGGTAGAAGCGGCCTGAACCCCAGAGCATGGCGCCAGTAGTTCTGCCGAAGTTGAGGCATCGAGAACATCCTGGAGCACCATTGATGCTTTGGAAGAAGAAGCCTCCTGCCGGGGCAGTTTTGCCGGTGAAAATTCCTCAAGGGCAATGCCAGTGGCATCTCGATACTTAGAAGGAGATCTACCCTTTGAGGACCGGCTAGATTTATGTTTAGTTAGCTGAGATCTATGGGAGGAAGATGAGGCCGTGGAGGACATCGATGCAACAGACACCGCGTCTGAGGGAAAAAGGATACTAAGCTTTGCAGCTTGATTCTGCCGACCCCTTTTTGACATTATTCCACAGGAGAGGCACTCCGAAGTAGAGTGGTCAGGACCTAAACATTTGAGACACCAATCATGGGTTTCGGTGACGGAGATGGTACCGCCACACTTAGAACATTTTTTAAAACCAGATGTTGGGTTTTCCATTTTTAAGGAAAAATTGGGCCTAGTGCCCAAAATGGTGCCTAGCACCAAGGAAAAATGTTTCTGAAGTAAAATAGCTCAGAAACTATAGGGTTTTTTGTTTGTTTGTTTTTAAGAAGAAAGAAGATTGAACCGGTGGTACCGGTATAGCGTCGAGGGAAGGCAGACGCGACCACAAAAAACAAAGATTAAAGACAAACTTTTTCTGTGGTGACAGGGCATAGGACCTGTCGGCTCCGCGGAAAACGAAGAACTGGAGAGGGACAGTTGGAAAGGCGTGAAGGCAGCACGCAGGCGCTGTGGGATGCTCCCAAAAGCTTTCCTATTGGACACTGGGGAGCGTTCCCATGCAGGCTCCGTCGGTACCGATACCCCATATGTGAAGACTACATTCCTGCTTGTTCCTGGAGATCATGGAAAAACAAACAGTTTGAAAGGAGGAATAGCCTAGTGGTAAGGGTAGCAGCCTGGGACCAGAAAGACCAGGTTCAAATTCCACTGATATTCCTTGTTGCCTTGGGCAAGTGACTTAACTCTCCACATTGCCTCAGGTATAAGTTAGATTGTAAGCTCTCTGGAGACAGGGAAATACCTCTAGTACCTGATTTGTAACTCGCCTTGAACTACTATTGGAAAGGTGTGAGCTAAATACTAAATTTAAAAAAACAAATAAAAACACTACTATGCTTCACTATTTCTAAAGTTTCTATGCTGCAGAACTTGGAATAGTTTCTCATAGAAATGTACTGGACCATTTTTGGAGGGTATTTATTTCTCTGTAACCCCTAGTCCAATCTGGCCTATTTTAAAACCTGGCGTCTTTTTACTGGGTTTTTCCATCCTGCCAAATGTGATCCCATTCCATTAAATTTTCAAAGTTATTCTGCCCTCAGACAGAATCTCAACTCCTTTTTATGTATAATTCCTTCCAACTTCTTTTGGGTTGTAAAGAATAAAAAGCAACAATAAATAGATAATCCATCCTTCCACACTAAATGACCGACTATCACAGCCTACATTCTCCATGTACTCTTGAAGGAGCTCTCAAGAGTGGAGCAGGTCACCTCTGAAGGAGCAAAACCCAAGTGGGGCACTTCTTGGAAATAAACCATTTTTGCAAAAGGTTGCTTTAAGTAGCCTCTCCAGGGATACTAGGGGCCTGCAACTGAAAGGGCTGAAGGATTCAACAGCAGGTTGAAACGAGAAGTAAGGCCAGGAAGAAGGGTTACTAAATGGGACACAGAGGAAGAGATAAAGCATTTGTTAACAAAGAACTGTAACTTTGACAGAAAAGTAATTACCCTCCTGCCTCCTATTCTCCCCTGATTTTAGGAACATATCTGATCACTTACCTGCATTGTTGGACGTAATAAAATATGCCTGCTTTGATACGTTGGCGACTTGGTGTTACCTGACTGCCTATAATCTCGGATTTCTGTTATCACACACCCACAATGGAAAATATTCACCTGTTTTAAAAATAACACATTTTGTCTAAACACATTTCTTCATATTATGCAAACATCTCAAAAGACTTTGGTAGTTGGGCTCATTCTCCAGTTAAATATTTCAAATTTACAAATTTTTCTTTTAAAGGGGTTTATCATCCTACTATATTTTTTTCCCCAACAAAAGGTTTCTGCAATATGATTCTTAATGCTGAATAGTGTGTGCACTGCAGCAATTGCCAACAGAGTCCCAAATTGCACATTTCTTGGCTCTCTTGCACTGTTCCCTCTAAGCTGTGCGCGTGTGCGCGCGCACACACCTCGCCGAGCAAGCGCACATACTTTATAACAGAACGCACAAAAATTACAGTTCTGATTCTGATAGAAAACAACACAGACGTCTTAAAATTTAAAAGTTGTTGTGTATTTACGGTTTTCACAAGTTCTACAATATTTTCTAGTGCAATCAATGTGGTGTACATACTGTATTCTGACGTGTAGTCAAATTTTAAAGTATATAACTCCGAGTGTCGTTATGTGGCACACAAAAATTTAACCTTCCTTCAAAAGCTGCACAGCTGATATTTTATACTCACACAGCCTACAGAAAATTAGAGGGAACTTTGCTCTCTTGCTATATCCAAGTTAACAGTTATCAGAGAAAAACGTGCACATTTTATTATGGCTATACATTACAATTTAAAAATATTTTACACGTTTCTCTTTGATACCCATGTGACACTGAGAATAAGGTCAGCACAGCAGTGTCTTGGCACCTAAAAATAAGATGGCATAACATGCATCATCTAATTACTATACTTTTATCTTTCTTCTTCCAATTTAATTTTATTGTAAACCACTTTGATGAAATTTTTAAAAAGTTGTTTATCAAGTGAATTTGAAGGATACTAGCAAGAGGGAAATTAGGGAATCCCGACAGAGAGGTTCCAATAGAGAAAAGTAACCCAGAAGTCCTTAAGTAGAGCTAAAAGATTCCAAATTACCTCATTGATAACCGTAATATGAATAAAATATAACCTCCAAAATGCCTGCATGCAAATACTAGAAGTCTAAAAAATAAGATGGGAGAGCTAGAATATATAGCACTAAATGAAAGGTTAGATATGATTGGCATCTCAGAGACCTGGTGGAAGGAGGTCAAACAATGGGACACTGTGATACCTGGGTACCAACTATATTGCAATAACAGAGTAGATCAAATTGGTGGAGGGGTTGCACTCTATGTCAGAGGAGGCATTGAATCACATAGGAATCAACTTTTGCATGAAACAAAATATGCTGTAGAATCTCTATGGATAGAAATCCCATGAAAAGGGGGAAGGCGATTGCAGTGGGGGTGTGCTACCGACCGCCTGGCCAGAATGAACAGACAGATGATGAAATGCTAAGAAAAATCAGGGAATCTAACAAAAGTTACAATACAGTAATAATGGGCAATTTCAATTACCCCGATATCAAATGGTTCAGTGTCACAGCAGGATTTGCTAGGGAGATAAAGTTTCTAGATGAAATAAATCACTGCTTCTTGGAAAAGCTGGTTCATGAACTGACCAGAGAGGAAGCTATTTTGGACCTAGCCCTTAGTGGAATACAGGATCTGGTGCAAGAGATAAGGGTATTGCGGCCATTTGACAATAGTGATCATGGTATGATAGCATTTGATTTAATAAATGGAAGCAGGACAGTAAGGAAATCCACAGTACAATATTTTAACTTTCAAAAGGGGCACTATGATAAACTAAGGAGAATAGTTAAGAATAAACTAAAAAGAGCAGCTACAAAGGTTAAAAAGATTTACATCAAGCATGGGTGTTGTTTAAAAATACTATCTTGGAAGTCCAGACAAACTGTATTCCACACTCAAAAAAAAAAAAAAAAAAAAAAAAAAGTGTAAGGAAGTCAACTGCCATCATGGTTTAAAGGTGAGGTCAGAGAGGTTGTTGTAGCCAAAAAAACACATCTTTCAGGAAATGGGAAAAGGAGCCAAATGACAAAACTGGAAAACATCATAAGCACCGGCAAGTTAGATGCAAGGCATTGATAAGGCAGGCAAAGAGAATTTGAAAAAAAGCTTGCTGTGAAAGCAAAAATGCATAATAAAACATTTTCAAGTACATTCATAGCAAAAACCCTGTGTGACAGTCAGTTGGACCATTGGATGATAATGGGGTAAAATGGGCGCTAAGGGAGGACAAGGCTATAGTGGAGAGACCGAATTAATTCTTTGCTTCGGTCTTTACTGAAGATGATGTAGGGAAGTTTCCCATGCCTGAAATGTTACTTAAAAGTGATATATCGAAAGAATTGAAAGAAATATTGATAAACCAGGAAGATGTATTACAAGTATTTGATAAACTGAAGAGCAGTATATTATCCGGACCGGATGGTATACATCAGAGAGTGTTGAAAGAACTGAAATATGAGATTGCAGACCTACTATTAGTAATCTGTGAACTATCATTAAAATCATCTGTAGTACCTGAAGACTGGAGAATGGCCAATATAACGCCACTTTTTAAGAAGGGTTCCAGGGGTGATCCGGGAAACTACAGACTAGTGAGCCTGACGTCATTACCAGGCAAAAGAGTAGAAACCATTGTAAAAAATAAAATTGTTGAACATGTCAATAGTCATGGTTTAATGGGAAAAAGCCAACATGGATTTAGCCAAGGAAAGTCGTGTCTTACTAATCTGCTATATTTTTTTTTGAAGGTGTGAATAAACAGGTAGGCAAAGGTGAGCCGGATGATATAGTGCAAGCATGTCCAACAGGTAGATCGCGGAGGGGTCAGAGGTAGATTGCCAGCCCCACTTGGCTCCTTGCCTTCGAATTGGTTCAAACCATTGTGACTTTTGCTTGCCTCTGCTATTTTATTTTGCCTAGCCTTTGTGTTGATTCTACACTGTGTGCAGAATTTATTAAATCGCATGTGGTGGTATTTGAACTTGTATGGCGGTATTTGATTTTATCTGGTTTGCTGGACAGGTGTTTGAGTTTTTTCTTTCTTTTTTTTTTTTAACTTTAATTTTTCCTTTATTAAGTATACATCAATAACAAAGATAACAGTGACATAGCCAATGCATAATCACAACTTAGCCAACCCCTAACCATGGCCCGTCCCCCCCCCCCGCCCCCACAACAGCTAACCCAACCACCCAACCACCCCAACATGCCCACCCCCCCTCGGATCATTCTAGGACAACTCCCACCTGCCCTCCTAGGGGGAAGAGAAGGGAAGAGAACCGACAGGCCTCAGACTGTCCCCCAACACAGCATCAGCATCACAGCCCCAAACACCTACCGTACTCTGCCCTAACCCACCCCCTCTCGCTCCCAGCTAGTTACATAGTCTTGCAAAGGGGACCATATCTGCTGAAACTCTTCCAACCGGCCCCTACTTAACGCCACCCCCCTCTCCAGTTCCATAATATCCGCCACCTTCCTATACCACTCTGGCAGGCTGGGGGCCTCTGTACACTTCCTCTTTCCTGCAATAACCAGCCGAGCCGCCAGATACAGAAAATTGGTCAGCACCTTTTTGTTCAAGCAGACCTCAGGGGGTCCCTCCGTATAGCCCAGCAGCATAAGTGTGGGGTCCTGACCCCTTGGGGCTCCCCTGTCACCTCCCGGCAAACCCCCCTCACACCCTCCCAAAAGACTTGAATTTTGACACAGGCCCAGACCACATGGAGGAAGGTCCCCCTCCCCGAACACCCCCGCCAACAATCTGCTGTATCTTTAAGGTGCATAGCATACAGTCGACTGGGAGTGAAATACATACGGAATAACCATTTATACTGGGTATTCAAATGTGCTAAGCATATCGAAATTTTAGGGGTATTATTCCAGATTGCTACCCAGTTCTCCTCAGTCCACTCCCTCCCCAAATCTCTGACCCACTCTCGCTGGTATAGATGTGAACCCCGCACCTCCCCCTGGAGCCCCCTATATAGCTGGGCCACCAACCCCTACCCCCTGCGGGGTCGCATAAAGAAGGATTCAAGCCAATGCGGCGGCCCCAGAAATCGAGCCCTATGAGTCGCCAAAAAGTGCTCCAACTGTAACAAACAAAACACCCGCGGCGGCCGCTGGCCACATCGCTCCATAACTTCCTGCCTCGTCAGGAACCTATTCTCCACAATGAAATCCAGTACCCTTTCCATACTATTGCCCCGAAGCCAACTAAACCTACCGGGGTCCATCACATAAGGGGGAAACAATTCCCCCTGGGTCAGAAACCCCAGCCTCGACCCCGCCACCTCAAAAGACGTCTGCCTACACACCTTCCACCAAATCTCCACGGTCGGGCTCACTAGCGGATGCGCCCTCACCCCCTCCAATCTGCCCAGCTCACCAGAAAAAGCTACAGCCCCCATATGCTCCACCGACACCTGCGCCGCTTCCAACGCAATCCAGTGCTGATGCGGGTGCTCCTTCTACCAATAATACACCATCCGCACTTGCGCAGCCCAATAATAAAATTTACAGTTAGGGAGCGCTAGGCCCCCAGCCGCTCTGGGCATCATCAACGTTTTGAGAGCTATCCGACCTCGCTTACCATTCCAAATAAACTCAGCAATCACCCTGTTCAGGTCCCGAAAAAAACCATCTGGAATCCGTCACGGCAGCATGAGAAACAGATACATCAGTCGCGGGAGCACACTCATTTTCACTACATTTATCCGTACCAACAAAGAGGGTGTCAACTCAGCCCACGCCCGCATCTCCTCCTGCAGCTTCCGCAGCAAGGGCGGAAAATGAAGCTGATACAACCGTGCATGCTGCATGGGAATCCGCACTCCCAAATACCCTAACGAATGCGCCTCCCACTTATAAAGGTAGAGCCGTTCCAAAACCACTCTCACCTCCTCCGGCACATGAAAAGGGAGGAGAACAGACTTAGAAACATTCAATTTATACCCAGACACTCCAGCATACTCACAATACTCCCCTTGGAACGCCGCTAAAGACCCCTCCAACTTGGAGAGGAATAAGAGCGTATCATCGGCGTACAACGCCACCTTATGTTCCACCCCTCCTGACCATATCCCATGTATCTCCGGGTTCATCCGAATCGCCTGCGCAAACGGCTCCAACGAGAGCGCAACCCTGCCGCGTTCCCCTACCCAGCACAAACCGCGAAGTGAGTTGCCCATTAATCCGCAGCCTCGCCGTAGGCCCACTATATAGTGCCCGAATCATCCTGAGGAAGCCCCCACCAAAATTAAAAGCCTGCAAAACCTGCATCAAGAAGGGCCACTCAACCCGATCGAAGGCCTTTTCAGCGTCTAAGGCCAAAAAGGCAGATGGACAGAGTTCCCCTTGCTCACAGATATACGCCAAATCTAACACTCTATGCACATTATCCGACCCATGCCTCCCAGCAATGAACCCCGTTTGGTCAAAACGTATAAGCTCTGGCATGACCGCTTGCAATCGCAGAGCATACACCTTAGCTAACAGTTTCGCGTCGATATTCAACAGTGAAATCGGATGATAGGATCCTGGATGACTGGGATCCTTCCCCTTCTTGTGAATAATCGATACATAAGCCTCCAAGAAAGACTCCGGTACCTTACCCGTCTCTCGTGCCACATTAAAAACCCTGGCCAAGAGCGGCCCCAGACTCTCACAGTAAGCCTTATAAAACTCAGGCGGGAACCCATCGGGCCCCGCCGCTTTATTAAGCGGCAAACTCCGAATGGCACATCCCACCTCCTCGGCCGACACGGGATCGTCCAGCACCTGCTTCTGCTCCTCCGTCAGCCCCGACCCGACCTTCCCCCGCAAATAATTCGCCACCAACTCCTCTGTCACTGCAAACTCCGATTTGTAGAGATACGTATAGAACTCGACAAACACTTCCTCAATGTCCTTTTGGTCCTGTCTCAGCTGTCCCTGCCCATCCTTAATCTGCAAAATGACATTCTGCGCTCTCTTCTGTTTCAACTGATACGCCAATAAACGATCAGTCTTCCCCCCTCTCGCATAGTACATACAATTGGCACGCCGGGCCAGCACCTCGATTTCCTCCCTCAGAAAACTCTGCAGCTCACCCCTTCTCAGCACCAACCGACTAGCGATCTCCCCAGAAGACGTCCGTGCCAACTCCCCCTCCAAGACCTTAATTTCCGCTTCTAATCCCAGGCGGTGCCTCTCCCGGTCTTTTTTCCACTGCGCTCCCCGTTCCATAAAAAAACCCTGCAACACCGCCTTCAAAGCATCCCATAATATCAGGCGACATGCCGTCAATGTCATTATGCCTCACATACTCGTCTATCGCCTTCAATACCTCTTTATCCTCACCTCCTTTCGCCACCAGCGCCAAATTTAACCACCAACTCGCTCCCCGAAACCGCCCGGCATCTGCCACTCTCAACCACAGATGGATTGGTGCATGATCCAACCAGGTGATACTCCCGATTTCACAACGTGTCACCGCCATGCAGGCCGCCCTTTCCCCCAGAAAATGATCAATACGTGAATAGGAACCGTATACTGCAGAATAACAGGTATATCCCTTCACACCTGGATTCCTCCATCTCCAAACATCCACCAACTGGACTTTACCCAACAGGGCCCGCAATGCTACCCCCCCTTTCCCGCGATCTCCCTGCAACAGGCGATCCTCATCCCGGTCTACCACCGCATTGAAATCTCCTCCATAAATAATCGGGTAGGTGGTCCAGCTACTAAGCTTCTTAACTAAGTGTGTTAGAAACCCCTTCTGCCCTGCATTAGGGGCATACACGCTGACCAAACATATCTGCAGGCCCTCCAGCTGCAGCTCCACCGCTACCCCCTCCCTTGCGTATCCCTCCACTGGCGTTGCATCTGGAACTGGAGGCCCTGCCTTATCACCACCGCCACTCCCGCCCTGTTTGACTTCCCCGGGGAGTGAAATTGCCCTGCTGCTCACCGAACCTGTAAGCCTACTATATCTCTTCTCGTCAGGTGGGTCTCCTGTAACAGATAAATGTCCGCAGAGTAGCGCAGTAACTCCCACAGCACCAATTTCCTCCGCCGGGGTGTTTGCATCCCCCGGACATTTAAAGACGTAATCTTAAGACTCATTCCTACATACACTTCTACCTACTAGCCCAGCTCCCACCCTCCCCCCACCCCAGCCCAGTGCAAGCATCCTGAACGATCCTTACCCCCTAACCCCCAACCCCAATTAGAACCAAACTACAACAACCTGGACCCGCATTCGGGGATATCTGCCAGGGGCGCCAGCGAGCCTGCCCTACCGAGGTGGGGGGGTCTCCGGCAGCGCATCCCACCTCACCTGGCATCCCCCTGCGATACTGCTGATCCAAGTCCCCATCAGTGCCCCGGGGGCCCTACCGTAACCCCCTGCACCCTCTCCAGGCCCAGAATGCTTCGCAGAAGTCACATTCCCTCGGCCAAGCTCTCCCCCCGGCCCCAACCTCCCCCCGCTCCTGCCCCTCCCCTGTCCCCAACTCACAGCTAGCATGGCCACAATGCAACCCTGCCCAACCCACCCCCCTCACACGTTCAAATGACACACTCAGTCCTGCCCAGACAGCACAGATCTGGCCTCCTCTTCATCACCCTGTGCAAAGGCCTCCACAACTCTCCGATGGCTCCAAGCACAGCTGTCCATAAGGTTCCTGGCTTTAAAGTTCCACAGCCTCCCTTCTCCTGTCAGACGTCTCCGCTCTCCCTCAAGTGGTGGATCATCTGGAAAATGCAGCCTCAGAAACTCCTGTACCTTAGCCAGCTCCTCAAAAATGATCCGCTCCCCCTTCTACTCCACCCGCAGTCGCGCTGGGTAAAGCAAGGCCTGAGGAATGAGGTGGCTAGCCAGGCGCCTCTTCACCTCCCTAAAGGACTGCCGTTTTTTATCGAGTTCAGCACTGAAGTCTGGGAAAATCCATATTTTAGCATTCTGGTAGGGAACCGCTCCCAGCTTCCGCACCTGCCGCAAGATCCAGTCCCGGTGTCGAAAATTTAAAAGCTTTATCAGCACTGGCCTCGGACGGTCCCGTGCTATTCCTCTTCCCCCAGGGATGCGGTGCGCTCTCTCCACTACCAGGCCTGAAGGGAGGGGGGGGGATCTTGAAACCAACACTGCAGCAAGCTCTCCATACGTTCCGGAGTGACCGGCTCCCCCTCACCCTCAGGGAGGCCCAGAATCCTTAAATTCGACCGCCGCGAGCGGTTCTCTAAATCATCCACCTTGGCCCACAAGCGTTCTAGCTGCTCCACGTGGCTCGCGTCCTCTCTCAAGCATCTGCACATTGTCTTCCATGTCAGAAATCCTCTGCTCCTCCTGCTCGAGTCTGCCCACTGCCGCCTGCAACTCCGTATGCACCGCCTGTAGCTCCCCCTGGATAGTGGCTAGCCTGCCCGCCAACTCAGTGCTGCTCTCTTTAATCGCAGCCAGCACCAGCGCCATTTCGGGGGCCACTACCTCTGGTCCATGCAGCTCGGTCCCGCTCACCTCCGCTCTCCCCGGCATCTCAGGGCCTGCCGCCGGTCTCGCATCGCCGCCATCTTGCCCTGTAAGGCATTCTGTCATCGTAGGCTGCCGGGACCCTTTCGCCGCTTTCGGGGCACTACTCGGGTTCTTGCCGGTCTTCCTGCCATCCGCTTTCGTCGCCATGCGACACCCCACCTCCAATCGCTCTGCCGGGGGGTCAGAATAATAAGTTTGAAAGCACTTTACTCGCCGGGACCGGGGAGAGCCTCAGCCACGCGTCTCACCCTTAGCTCCGCATCACGTGACCTCGTGTTTGAGTTTTTTTGATGATTGTTTGATGGTATTTGATTATTGGTGCCAGTATGATGAATTCTTATTTTTACTTTTAGAACTGCATGCGTGGTTTTGGCATCTCCAGTCCTTGTATTGCACATCATCCAGAGGTCTTCAGTTCCTGTTGATCTTTAATACTTTGGGACAGTGACAGTTTTGGACCAAATTCAGCCAGTGTTTATACTACTGTAACTTAGCAGATTTGGCCTTCTTACATCCAGCCACCCCAGTATAATGAAGATGAATGTTCCAAAGAAGAGCAAAACCTACCACTTTCATGATGAATGGGAAATGGACTACTTCTTCATCATGGTGAAAGACAAGTGTTGTTGTCTAATTTGTAACGCCCCAGTATCCTTGCCCAAAAAGGGTAGTCTGGAAAGTCATTATAAGGCTCTGCATAGCAATAAGTTTGATGCTGATTTTCCACCCAAAAGTGAAATTCGTAAACTGAAGCTCAAAGAACTTAAATCGAAATTGGCTACTCAGCAACAGTTGATGGCGAAGCCAAGGTCACATTCGGTCAATGCAACCATAGCATCCTTCAAGGTCAGCAACCTGATCGCAAAGAAATGCAAACCTTTCACTGAAGGGGAATTTGTAAAAGATTGTTTTCTTGAAGCAGCTGACAATCTTTTTGAAGGATTTAAAAATAAGAAAGAGATCATAGCTGCTATTCAAGGTGTACAATTGTCAAGAAACACCATTGTGCAGCGAATAGAAAAGATGTGTGGAGACACAACTGAACAATTGTTGGAGGATGTTTCAAATTGTGCTGCTTTCTCACTCCAACTGGGTGAATCTACAGACATAAGAGACATAGCCCAGTTACTAGTCTTTATTTGGATGGTTTTTGAAGACTTCAGTGTTAAAGAAGAACTACTTGGAATGATTTCTTTAAAAGGGAGAACTACCGGTCAGGAAATATTCAGTTCTTTCCCTTCTCTTGTGACAAAGTGTAATCTTCCATTGCATAGACTTGTTTCCATCACTACTGATGAAGCAAGAGCAATGACAAGTGAGGTTAACGGTTTCATAGCCCTCTGTAGACAGCATGACGACTTCCCAGATTTCCTTTCTTACTAATGCATCATTCAGCAGCAAGTTTTGGCCAGCAAGAGACTCAATACAAAGACTATCATGGACATCACTTTCAAAATTGTAAATTCAGTTTGTGGAAGATCACTTCAAAGACAGCTTTTCAATCTTACTCTTGATAAAGGGGCAGCGGAAATCATTTTGCACACAGAAGTGAGGTGGCTAAGTAGGAACAAATTTCTGCAAAGATTTCGTGATTTGCTGAATGAAATAAGTTTTTTGAAGGAGAGGGGAGATGACCAAGCAGAGTTGGAAGATGAGGAGTGGTTATGTGATCTGGCATTTCTCGCTGACTTTACAGCGAACTAAGTGATATGAACCTTGAACAAGATAAAAACAAATGCATTGGCGAGATGATGAGTACAGTTTCATCCTACAAGAGCAAATTTGAGTTAATGATGACTGACCTTGCAAACAACACTTTTGATCATTTTCCTAATACGCAGGACCATCTGGGACAATATCCAAATTTTGTTTTTCAAAACGAGAAGTATGTGACAGAAATCTGTTCTGGTATCCAGGAATTCAAAAACAGATTCTGTGACTTCCAAAAAATTGGAACAGTTGTGGAGTACTTATCATACCCATTCAAAGTAGATGTGGACATTAAAGAAACTGCAGCTGCTATCAGTAAGAATTATTCATTGAACAAGCCATCTCTTGAAAATGAAATATTAACCCTTAAAAATGACATTTTTCTCAAGACCCGTGCTGAGCAAGAATCATTTTGGAAGCTAGTGCCTACAGACAAATTTCCCAACTTGAGAAGATGCAGTGAAGCTGTACACTCCTGTTTCAGTTCAACTTATTTGTGTGAGTCTGCATTTTCCCATCTGAAAATGACAGAGTACACAACGTTCCAACATAACAGATGAACATCTCCAGGATTCCCTGAGACTGGCCCTCACGCAATATTCACCTAACTTCAAAAAGCTGGTGGATGAAATGCAGGCTCAGACGTCTCACTAATGAGCAAGAGCGAAATATTAAGGATTGTGCAAGATCAGCCTGGATCAATACTCTACCTAAATTTAACATAAATTACTCAATAAAAGTTAAAGAAAGTTATTACTCAATAAAACTTTAAGAAAAAAATGTACTTTCCATTTTCCCTTGCACTCCTTACTGGATCTTTGTCTCTGTTTTGTTTTTGCTTAATTTGCTTAACAGCTGATCACATCCAAGTAAATGACAGAAGGTTCATTAAAAATGGAGGAGGGGGGAATCCTTCAACTTTATTGGGTTAAAATTTAATTTGAAACTTAATTTTCATGGTGGTAGATCACCGGCACTTTTGGCCGGAAAAAGTAGATCACGACCTGTTCGAAGCTGGACATGCCTGATATAGTGTATCTGGGTTTTCAGAAAGCATTTGACAAGACTCTCATGAGAGACTCTTGGTGAAATTAAAAAGTCAAGGGATAGGAGGCAGAGTACTATTGTGGATCAAGAGCTGGTTAAAAGATAGAAAGTAGAGGGTAGGGCTAAATGTCCAATTTTCTCAATGGAGAAAGGTGAATAGCAGAGTACCCCAGGTATCTGTGCTGGGTCCGCTGTTTTGTTTTGTTTTTTTAACTTATTCATAAATGACCTGGAAATGGGAATAACGAGTGAGGTGATCAAATTTGCAGATGACACAAAATTATTTAAAGTTGTTAAAACCCAAAAGAATTATGAAAATTTACAAGAGGACCTTGATAAAATGGAAGACTGGACATTCAAATGGCAGATGAAATTTAATGTGGACAAGTGCAAAGTTATATACCTAGGAAAGAAAGAGTAGTTACTCACCTGTAACATGTGTTCTCCAGGAGCAGCAGGAATCAGTCCTCATACATGGGTGACGTTGGCGTCGACGGAGCCCCCATGTGGAGCATTTCCCCAGCTTTCAAAGAAAGCCTTTGGGAATGCAGGCACGCATGCACGGTCCCCTTCCCGCCCAAAGGTGCCATCTTGCTCAGTCTAATGACATAGCTAAAAGACAGCACAAAAAGAAAATGAACTATATACAACTGCAACTCCAAGAGGAGGGAGGGTCGTGAGGACTGATTCCTGCTGCTCCTGGAGAACACCTGTTACAGGTGAGTAACTACTCTTTCTCCAGGACCAAGCAGGAAGTCAGTCCTCACATATGGGTGACTCCCTAGCTCTGGGCTACCAGGAACCCAGGCTGAAAAATAGAGCTCCCTCTAGAGCCTCAGCAACAGTGAGAGAATCTTCTCTGAGACCACACCTGAACGGTAGCCCAACACCAGGGCCGGAGGGTAGGAGTTGCCTAAACCTCAGAGAGATTACGGAGTACCGCTTGCCCGAAAGCACTGTCCCTACGGGATTCCCTCTCGGCAGTAGTGGTCCACAAAAGTCTGGTTTGAAGACCAAGTAGCGGCCCGGCAGATGTCCGCCAACGGAACAGAGTGGAAGTGAGCTACTGATGCGGCCTTCGCCCTGACCTGGTGGGCCGTGACTCGACCCTCCAGGGAGAGTCCGGCTGCCCTGTACGCCCAGGCAATACAGTCTGCCACCCAGATGGACAACGTACGCTTAGTGACAGGCAACCCCAATTTATTAGGGTCAAAAGAAATGAAGAGCTGAGAAGCCCTTCTATGCCCCTGCGTACGTTCAAGGTAAAAGGACAGCGCCCTTCTACAATCCAGGGTATGCAAGACAGTCTCTGCCCTACTGGTGTGTGGCCTGGGAAAGAACGTTGGAAGTACCACCTCTTGGTTGAGGTGGAAGGAGGACACTACCTTTGGAAGGAACTTAGGATGAGTCCACAAGACTACCCTGTTCCTATAGAACCTGGTATACGGCCTATCCGAGAACAGAGCCTGAAGCTCACTCACCCGCCTAGCCGAGGTGAGTGCCACAAGGAATAACACCTTCCACGAGAGGAAACGTAAATGGCAGGTTGCCATTGGCTCAAAAGGTGGGTGAGTCAGTTGCTGCAAGACCACATTGAGATCCCACTCAGGGGCTGGTGGACGAATAGGAGGCTTAAGCAGAAGCAGACCTCTGAGAAAGCAAGACACCAAAGGGTGACCTGAGAGAGATTGTCCATCCACCGGCGAGTGGTGAGCTGAGAGGGCACTGAGGTGAAACCGGACAGAGTTGGACTGAAGTCCTAGGTTGGAAAGGTGGAGCAGGTATTGTAGCACCACCTGGACAGAGCAGGAGAAGGGGTCCTCTCGCTGTTGAGAACACCAAGTAGAGAACCTACACCACTTCAGAGCATAGGCCTTCCTAGTGGAATGCTTCCTGGAGGCCAACACCACCTCTTCAACCTCCCTTGATAGGAGCAAGGGAGCAAGGACTAGCCTTTCAGCAGCCAGGCCATCAAATTGAGGGATTTGAGGTTGGGATGTAAGAGGGACCCCTGATCCTGGGTCAGAAGGTCGGGTTGCAACCCCAGAGGAAGTGGAGTAGCCACTGCCAACTGCAGAAGAAGAGGGAACCACGGCTGCCTGGGCCACCTGGGGGCTATCAGGATCACCGTGGCTCGGTCCTGCTGGATTTTGAAGAGAGTCCGGGCCACCAGAGGTGTGGGACGAAAGGCATACAGCAGGCTCCCTGACCAGGGGATCAGGAATGCATCTGGCGCTGTTCTCAAGGGATTCGGTTGCTTGTAACAGAACCTGGGTAGTTGCCTGTTCAGCGAACTGGCAAAAAGATCCATGGTCGGAAGACCCCACTTCAGAAAGATCTGTTGAACTACCAGAGGATCCAACTGCCACTCGTGAGGCTGCAGAAGTCTGCTTAGCCTGTCCGCCAGGTAGTTCTCCTGGCCTGGGAGGTAGACCGCCCTGAGGGTCATGCCTTGAGTGACAGCCCAGGAACAGAGAGCTTGTGCTTCCAGGCACAGAAGTCTGGATTCTGTGCCTCCCTGCTTGTTGACGGAGAACATAGCCACCTAATTGTCCGTCTGAACTAGGACAGACTGGTGAGACAGGATGTGAGAGAAAGTCCGTAAGGCTAGTCGAATGGCCCTCAATTCCAACAGGTTGATCTGCTGGGCGGCCTCCCACAGGCCTTGGGTGCAGGCCCCCTGGCAGTGTGCCCCCCCGCCCTGCAGGGAAGCATCGGTTGTCAGTACCCGAGTGTGTGGGGAGGCCTGAAAAGGAACACCCCTAACCAGATTTGGGAGATGCCTCCACCAGCTTAAGGAGTCCACCAAGAGTTTGGACACCTTTATTCTGTCTGACAATTTCCCTGTGGCCTGTAGCCACTGCGCCCTCAGGTGCCACTGAGCCAGCGTCATGTGCAGCCAGGCATGTGGGGTGACATGTACTGTGGAAGCCATGTGACCTCCGAGGAGGAATCGAGCAGCTCCGAGTGGGCGGGCACAGACGCCATCCACCCCGACGCCGAGGGAACCGGCGTCGACGACCTCAGTCCCGAACGGGAGGCAGAGGATCGACTCGAGTTCACATGGTCTCGAGGATTGGCTTGGCCTCCGGGGTCGACTTGGACGTCGATGTCCCGGTGGTCGGGGGCAGATGCGCCGGTGAGACCGGCGATCAGCACCCGCTGCTGCTCCATGAAGGCAGACAATCTGCTCTCCAAGGCCGTAAACCTGAGTCCGAGCTCAGGAGACCCAGCAGCCTCTGACTCGGGCCCCGACGGCGGCTCCCCCGGAGGAGAGTCCATGAGGACTACAGTACTCACGTGACTCGGGGCCTCCAACTCTACATGAGGATGCTTTGCAGGCCTCTCCGACTCCGAAGACCCAGGACGGCGATCGGGGCTATGTGACCTGGCCCTCGAAGAGCCAAGAGCGTCCACCGATGCCGCCCTCGCGGGTTTCTTCTTCCTTCGGTGCTCCCTCGAGGGGGACTCCCTTTCAGAGGGGCCCCGACGATGCTCGGGGTCATACTCCCGAGACGTCGAGGCCTCTGACGAAGTCCGGACCCGTCCAGAGGCAGATTCGGAGAAGATCCTCTCACACTGGTGCTGACGGCTCCGTAATGCCTTGGAAGACATTTTTTATAGCAGTCTCTTATAGAAAACATTTTTTTCTTTTTTTCTTTTCTTTTCTCAAAAAAGTTTGTAACCTCAATGCTGGAACTGTAATAATTTCGTATACTAAACACTTATCTTGAAACAGTTCCTGCCGCACTGTATAACCGATGTGTTCTTCTATATCTTCCTTCTTTTACCATTCAGTTCTCAATAATCCAAAGTTGAGGTTACAAACTTTTTTGAGAAAAGAAAAAAAGAAAAAATTGTTTTCTATAAGAGACTGCTATAAAAAACGAGGCCATTGATGTAAAAATAGTACCCAGGGGAGCAGTTTAAATGCCCAGGATTAAGTGCTAGTTTTTGACTGAGGCCTCCGTCTACAAGGGAAGTGATACGTTAGGAATCACGGACCCCGTTTGGTTAATAGTGAGCGTGGTTTATTTTTTCTGGTATTAGCAATAATTTCCGCTCGAGATTTGACCTGGTTTGATTATAGTTTACATATTGGAAGACATTTTGCCACAGGGACTACAGACCGTAGAATCATGGTCTCGCCCCAGGCACCGGAGGCAGCAGTCGTGTGTGTCGGTGAGAGACATCAGTTTCTTGCACCAATCACACTTCTTAAAGCCACTGGCAGCCATCGGGGGAAAAAGGGCCCCTGCAAGATCAAAAAATTGGGTTTCCAGGGAAAAGAAAAAAGGCGCAAACACAGTCTCTAAGGACAAAAAACGAAAAAAGAGATCCGGGCTCGGCACCGGTGTACTGAGTCCAGGCGGGAAAGGAACCGATGTCGAACCAAAGAAAAAACGCGACCCAACGCAGAAAAATCAACTTTTTTCACGGGTGACAAGGACAGGCGTCCGTAGGGCTCCGCAGAAAAAAGAAGACTGAGCAAGATGGCACCTTTGGGCGGGAAGGGGACCACGCATGCGTGCCTGCATTCCCAAAGGCTTTCTTTGAAAGCTGGGGAAATGCTCCGCATGGGGGCTCCGTCGACGCCAACGTCACCCATATGTGAGGACTGAGTTCCTGCTTGGTCCTGGAGAACAACCCAAACTACAGTCACACAATGCGAAGTTCCACATTAGGAAGACTACATTCCTGCTTGTTCCTGGAGATATTCATCTATCTTCAATAACATATTGGGGATTCTGGTATCCCTTTTTCTGTCCATTCTTACACTCCCAACATATAATTCAAACACAGATTTTTAATATATATAAATCTCTTACCATGAACTTAATTCCAACTACAAACAATCAGCAGAGACTCAGTAGTGAGTAGACAAACAGATTAAACAATGGGTAGGATAACTTAACCTCCCTCTATATGGCTACTTAAAAGCCATACGGGAACAAACAGTTCCACATCATAGGCAGAAAAAACTCCTCCCATCAACAAACTCAAAAATGTTTTTATTACAAAATACTTAAAAACCTCTAAACAACATCTACAGAAGAAGGTACCCCAGGGCGCACTGAAAGATACAACCACTCAAATGGTATTATAACACCAATTCTATAGGAGCTATTTAAACCTGAATAACAGATTAACACAACAGCCACCTATAAAGGAATAAAGAAAGCAGTCACAACACTTCTCAAACACAGTTCAAAGCCTACCCGTAACCCTATACTTAGCTCAGGAAAGCAGCTCTTCAAACTCTTCAGCAGCTCTTCAAGCTTGCAGCACTCTAAGCTTCAAACACTCCTGCACAGGACGCCAAGAATCCAGGCACCGCTTCTATACTCTCCACTGAATCCACCACCATACCATTTCTCAGTATAACCCTACAAAGATCTTTGTTTCACTAAAACAGCTTCTTCAGGGGTTACACTACCAGCCAAAATTCTTTGTGTAAAGAAACTGACACAAAAATCCAACACCCTTTAAATAAAAAGCTCCACCCATTCAGAAGCTTGCTACCCTCTGATTGGATAAGGCCCACATATTCACTCCTATGTTTGGAACACACAGTAAACCCAAAGCTAAAATCACAGTTCCAAAAACATACTCCAGTCAATATTATTAAGCCCTACTGGCTCAAGAGTATTAATTTTAAATATCCATTTTTGTTCATGCTGGACTAGCTATCTCCCACGATCACCACCCCACGGAGGTTATTAGGGACAGAATCCAACACCAACATCGTAGATCAGTAAACTGATGATTAAACTGTAGGCAATATAATACCAAAGGAGCTTCTTCACGGGCTTTAGAAATGTTGTTCGTATGTTGAGAAAGTCTCATCTTTAATTGATGTACAGTCTTCCCCACATAATACTCATTACCGGACAGCATAGGGCATACACAACAAACTGAGAAGAGCAGGTCATACTCCCTTGAATATACACTGTGCAATTGTTGATTACAAAGATAGATCCTTCTTTCATATTACTACAGAAGATGCAGCAGCCAAATTTAGAATGTCCCATTGATTCCATATCAGAAAAATGTCTTGGAACTGCAAGACAGAGAAGATCTCTAAAATTCCACCCACAGTTATACGCCATTCGAGGTGTAGTTTTAGCTAAACAAGGGACGGCAGACAGTACAGACCAATGTCGATGTAAAGAAGATGCCAAAATTTTAGAGGCACCTAAGTAAGGAAGCACCCATGTAATAGACTTCAGTACGTCCCATAATCTGTTGTAAAAATGGGGACTGGATCAAGTAGCCATTCACGATGATTAGAAGAGGCTTGCTTATAAGCTTTATGCAATAGAGGATGGATAGCCACGGTCACAAAATTTAGATAGAAGCTTCCGTGCCTGATGATGAAACTCTGCATCAGTAGAACAGATACGACAACATCTTAATAGCTGTGAGAATGGAAGGCTATTCTTCAAATGTAAAGGATGGAAACTCCGATATTGTAACAACGTGTTTCTGTCCGTTAGTTTAGTCTCAAAAGATGCCCCAACTTTCAAAATGCACATCTAAAAAATGAATTTCAGTTTGGTGACAATGCATCTCAAAGGTAATGGCCGTATTATAATCATTTAAATAAGACAAAAAATCCTGCAGTAGATCAAGAGACCCATTCCATAACAGGAATATGTCATCAATATAACGCCACCATGCAGCAATGACAGAAGAATATACTGAAGAATAATCCCAACGGGCTTCACTCTGGGGCATCTCCTCCCTAAGATTCATAAGACTTTGAATCATCCTCCAGGTCATCCTATTCTTTCTAGTAATAGTTCATTGTTTGAGTATGTGGGGAAATATATTGACCTTTTTTTGTGTGATGAAGTTCGAAAGATGACATCTTACTTGAAGGATACAACACAATTTCTACAGCTTTTACAGCAGGTTATGTCAGTTTCTTCAATACAATGGCTTGTAACTTTGGATGTTGCTTCTCTCTACACTTCCATCCCAAAGAGTGAAGCTTTGGATGTCCTTTGTGTAGTTTGGAAAGCAAGACCTTTATCCCATCGTGTCCCTACTGCATTCTTGATGAGTTTGGCTGAGTTGGCGTTGACCAGGAATTTTTTTATGTTTGGCCATAATTTATACCAACAAGTTTCTGGGACAGCTATGGGTGACACATTTGCCCCTTCTCTGGCTAACCTCTATATGGCTGCTTTTGAAGCCCATTGGGTTTATTCTTCAGTATATTCTTCTGATATCGCTGCATGGTGGCGTTATATTGATAATGTCTTCCTGTTATGGAATGGGTCTTTTGATCTACTGTCTTATTTAAATGGTTGCAATATGGCCATTACCTTTGAGATGCATTGTCACCAAACTGAAATTCATTTTTTAGATGCACCTGTTTTGAAAGTTGGGGCATCTTTTGAGACTACACTGTATACTAAACCAAAGGACAGAAACACATTGTAAGAATATTGGAATTTCCATTCTTTACATTTGAAGAATAGCCTTCCATTATCACAGCTATTAAGATGTCACCGTATTTGTTCTACTGATGCAGAGTTTCATCATCAGGCACGGAAGCTATCCATCCTCTATTGCGTAAAGCTTATAAGCAAGCCTCTTCTAATCATCGTGAATGGCTAATTGTTCTAGTCCCCATTTTTACAACAGATTATGATTTACTGAAGTCTATTACTTGTGTGCTTCCTTAATGAGGTGCCTCTAAAATTTTGGCATCTTCTATACGTCGACATTGGTCTGTACTTTCTGCCATCTCTTGTTAAGTTGAAACTAGACCTTGAATGGCATATAGCTGTGGGCGGAAATTTAGAGATCTCTACCCTGCATTTCCAAGACATTTTCCTGATATGGAATCAATGGGACATTCTAATTATGGCTGCTGCATCTTTTGTGGTATTATGGAAGAAGGATTTATCTTTGTAATCAACAATTACATAGTGCGTATTCAAGGGAGTATGACCTGAACTTCTCAGTTTGTTGTGTATGCCCTGCGCTGTCCGTGGAATAAATATAATTTGGGGAAGACAGTGCATCAATTAAAGATGAGGCTTTCTCAACATAAGAACAACATTTTTAAAACCCATGAAGAAGCTCCTTTTGGTATTGCATTACATTGCATACAGTTTAATCATCAGTTTACTGATATACAATGTTTGGTGTTGGACTCTGTCTCTGATAAACCCCATGGGGGTGATCGTGGGAAATTGCTAGTCCAGCGTGAACAAAAAGGATATTTAAATTGAATACTTTTGAGCCAATAGGGCTTAACGACAACATTGACTGGAGTGTGTTTTTGGAACTGTGATTTTAGCTTTGGGTTTACTGTGCGTTTCAAACACAGGAGAGTGAAAGTATGGGGCTTATCCAGAGTAGCAAGCTTTTGGTTTTGTGGAGTTGGGTATTTAAAGTGTGTTGGATTTTTGTGTCAGTTTCTTTGCACAAAGAATTTCGGCTGGTAGTGTAACCACTGAAGAAGCTGTTTTTAGCGAAACAAAGATCTTTGCAGGGTTATTCTGAAAAATGGTATGGTGGTGGATTCAGTCGTGAATGTAGCAGCAGTGCATGGATTCTTGGCGTCCTCTGCATGAGTGTTTGAAGCTTAGAGTGCTGCAAGCTTGAAGAGCTGCTGTCCTGAGCTAAGTATGGGGCTGCGGGCAGGCTTTCAACTGTGTTTGAGAAGTGTTGTGACTGCTCCTTTCTTTATTCCTTTATAAGTGGGTATTGTGTTAGTCTGTGATTCCGGTTTAAATAGCTCCTATAGAATTGGTGTTATAATACAATTTGAGTGGTTGTTACTGTCAGGGCGCCCTGGGGTACCTTCTGCCATAGATGTTGTTTAGAGGTTTTTAAGTATTTTGTAATAAAAACATTTTTGAATTTGTTGATGGGAGGAGTTTTTTCACCTATGATGTGGAGCTGTTTGTTCCCTATGGCTTTGAGTAACCACATAGAGGAAGGTTAAGTTATCCTACCCACTGTTTAGTCTGTTTGTCTACTCACTACAGAGTCTCTGCTGATTGTTTGTAGTTGGGATTAAGTTCAAGGTAAGTGATTTATATACATTAAAAAGCTGTTTTTGAATTATATGTTGGGAGAAGGGTTTTTGGTCTAGGAGTGTGAGGAGTAGGATCAATTAATATGCATGAGATATAGCCACACATACTTTCATTTCATTCACATTCATGCACATAAAAGCCTAAACAAAAGTACAAAGGGAGAATAATATGTATGGCATAGCAGGTAGAACTCTCACCACTTCAGTGGGAAGACTAGAAGGACCATGCAGGTCTTTATCTGCCATCACTTGCTATGTTACTATGTATTTGGGATTTGCTGAAATTCCATTTGGCTGTAGGTCCATAGGACAGATTTGGGAACAACTGATTTGGAGATTAATTTACTTTGGCCTTCTTCTTCCTTCTTTGTTGTCTCTTATTTTCTGTTTCTCGCTCTTAACTGTCACCTGCTCCTTTCCATGAACATATATACCTGATTTCCATTTTTCTCCCCATTTTCAGGCCCATGTCCAACACCGCACCTATTCTCTAATCCTCCCATCAACATTCTTCCTCTCAGCACCTATTTCCAGTTCCTTTTTACTTCAGTGCTTCATTATCAAAGGCCTAATAGTCATTTTGGAAGTAAAAATGCCACGGCTCACCAATAATCTTGCAATAGCTGAGCTGATTTATTATTCTAACACTCCTGATAGCTTCAACACTGGAACAGAGCCAAATATTTTGCTGGTATTCTTTTAACACATTTTGAGAAAAAGCAATAATCAAGGTGAACCTAAAATTCACTTAAGTACCATCGAGTTGGTGTCAACTCATGGCGACCCTCTGGATACTTGTCCTAAATTGTGTTCGGTTTTCAATCAGGCGGCTCATTGTTGACAGACTGGTACCCGTAGCTGCTGTTACTGAATCGATCCATCTCATTGCTGGTCTTCCTCTTTTGCGTTGACCTTCTATCTTGCCAAGCATGATGTCTTTCTCTAATGATCTCTCTCTTCGCATGATGTGTCCAAAGTATGAAAGTCAAAGTCTTGTCATCTGAGCTTCTAAAGAAAGCTTAGGTTTGATCTCCTCTAGTACTGAATGGTTTGTTCTTTGGGCAGTCCATGGTATACGCAGTATTCGCCGCCAGCACCACAATTCAAAGGCATCAATTTTCTTCCTGTCTATCTTTGTCACTGTACAACTTTCACATCCATATTTTACTGAAAATACCATGGCTTGAACGAGTAGAATCTTTGTATGGAGAGAGACATTTCTGCTCTTCAGAATCTTGTCTAGATCCTTCATAGCCATTCTGCCAAGAGCAATGCGCCGTCTGATTTCTTGACTGCTTGTTGCTTCTTTATTGATAGCTGATCCAAGTAGGTTAAAGTTGTCCACAATTCAAACTATGAATATGACTAAATACCTATACTGTAACAATTAACATGTGTTGATATACATACGATAAAGATCAATGTAATAACTGATAAGATCCAGTCTTAACCATGCAATTTGAGTCTAACATCTAACATGTAAATAGTTACCTCGCCACATCTTTGATGGCGAATATGTAAATAGTTCACCCAGTTTCAGCTCCAAGTTACCGATCCTGTTCAATGTAAGCACAAGCCAGACCTGACTGGTTTTGTGCATGAATTGTTAATTGTAAACCGCACTGATAATAAAGAGCACAGTATAAAAAAGTGTTTAAATAAATAAATAATTTTTTTCTCCATCAACAATGAACTTATTGATTTTGCCAGTTGTCATGATCTTTGTCTTCTTTACATTAAGGTGCAGGCCCATTTTAAGACTATGTTCCTTGATCACAAGAAGCAAATGTTTCAGATCATCTTTCAGCCAGTAATGTGGTATCATCAGCATAGTGAAGGTTGTTGATGAGTCTTCCACCAGTCTTCACACCTCTGTTGTCTTCATTCAGTTCTGCTTCTCTGATGATTTGTTCTGCATATAAATTAAAAAGGTAGGGGGGAAATTATGCAGCCTTGTCATACACCTTTGCCGATTTTAAACCATTCTGTTTCTCCTTGTTCTGTTCGAACTGTTCCTTCTTGTTCTGTTCAAACTGTTCCTTCTTGTTCTGTTCAAACTGTTCCTTCTTGTTCTGTTCAAACTGTTCCTTCTTGTTCTGTTCAAACTGTTCCTTCTTGTTCTGTTCAAACTGTTCCTTCTTGATCAATGTACAGATTGTGCAAGAGTACGATCAGGTGTTCTGGTATACCCATGCTTCTTAATGTGGCCCAGAGTTTTTCATGGTTTACACAGTCAAAAGCCTTGCTGTAGTCAATAAAGCACAAATACATATCTTTTTGGTATTTTTTAGTCTTTTCAAGGATCCATCTCACATCCCCTCATTTGCTGTTCAAGCTTTACTCCAGCATCCTAGTGGTGCGCTATTTAATTGATTCAGTGTTGATTCAGTGGCCAGAGTCCCCTGAAGAAGGCTTCTGCCGAAACATGTGTAGGGCTGGGGCTCACTCTTGCGGCTACAAATAAAAGCTCTGTCTACCAGTGGTGTGGCTCTGGCTGCTCCCTTTTGTTTATACTTCTATGGGAATGTCATCAATGCCTGGTGCTTTATTCTTTGATAAGGCATTCAATGCTGCTTCAACTTCTTCCTTCATCACCAATGGTTCCGGATCATAAGGTACAGGTTGAAATGGCTGTTGGTCCATTTAATCTTTATCATATAAAAACTCTGTAAATTCTTTCCACCTTTTTTTGATCTTCTCAGCATCATTCAACATACATCCTTCAGCATATTGTAACATTCCAATTCGAGGCTGGAATTTTTTCTTTAACTTCCGGAGTTTTAGGAAAGCCGATCTTGTTCTTCCTCTAATAGTTTCTGCTTCTATTTCCTTGCATGCATCATTGTAGTACTTTTCCTTGTCCTGTCTTGCTGCACATTGGAAATCTCTGTTGAGTTCTGTGATTGCCTCTCTTTCTCCTCTGGCTTTAGCGTATCTGCATTTCTGGGCAATTTTCAGAGTTTCTTCTGTCATCCATTTTGGCCATTTTTGCTTTTTCACCTTTTGTAGAGACTTCTCGCTTTCTTGCAACACAACTTTCTTGATGTCATTCCATAACTCGTCTGGAGCTCTGTCATTTGTATCTAAAGCAACAAATCAATTTTGCAGGCAGTCTTTAAATTCCAGTGGTATATTCTCAAGGTCATATTTTGCTACATTCATGAGTGGCTTGCTCTTTTTCAACTTTAGCTTGAGTTTGCATACTAGTAATTGGTGACCTGTATCACATTCGGCTCCATGTTTTGTTATAGAGCTTTTCCATCGTTGACTTCCACAGATGTAGTTAATTTGATTTTTGTACAATCCATGTATACAGTCGCCGCTTGTGGTGCTGGAAGAAGGTGTTTGAGATGAATAGATCGTTGGCCTTGCAGAATTCTATCAGTCTTTCTCCAGCTTCATTTCTGTTGCCAAGTCCATATTTTCCAACCATTTTGCCGCCTTTGTTGCCAACCTTTGCAATCCAGTCACCCATGACTATCATGATATCCTGTTTGCATGTTCTGTCAATTTCAGCTTGTACTTGTTCATAGAACTCATCAATTTCATCCTCTTCTGCAGCTGTTGTTGGGGCATATACTTGAATTATAGTTGTGTTGATAAGTATTCCTCATAGACGAATAGAGATCAAGCTTTCACTGACTGCATTGTATTTTATTACAGTTCTTGCAAGTTTCTTCTTTATTATAAATGCAACACCATTTCTTCTTTGTCTCTCATTTCCAGCATAGTAGACCATGTGATCATCTGATGCAAAGTGCCCAATGCCAGTCCACTTCAGTTCACTGACACCCAACAGATCAAGTTGTACACATTCCATTTCATTCTTGACCACCTCCAACTTCCCTTGGTTCATGCTTCGTAATGTTCCATGTCCCAATATATAAGACATCTTTATAGCTTCTGACTCTCATTTCATGCGCAGCTACATCAGCAGTAAGACGTCCTGAGGGCTTTACTCTAAAAAGTCTTTAACTCCTCCCCAGTAGCTGGTTGAGTGCCTTCCGACATGGGGGTCTCATCTTCCAGCACTATAGTGCAATTTATTTTGTTGTGACTATCCATTGGGTTTTAATAGCAAGATACAAAAGTAGACTGCCAGGCCTTTCCTCCGTACACTTTAAGTTTAGTGTTGTTGCCATTGTCACAGAAATGTGATCCTCCACCGCCAACACTGTCCCATTCTTCCCATAGTAGTCACTGTCCCATAGTAGTCAAAGAAGAAGTTAAGTATCTGGGCATCACACTAGACAGAGCTCTGAACCTGAAATCCCACATCACCAAAACCGCAAACAAGGCCTATCAACGATTGAAATCAGACAAATCAAACCAATGCTCCGTCAGGACCACTTCCGCACAGTGTGCCAAGCACTCATTACAGCACTGCTTGATTATGGAAACTCACTATATCAAGGCCTTCCTCAGCAGACACTCCACCCACTACAGATGGTACAAAACACCACAGCACTTATCATTACAGATACACCAAGGACCGAGCACATCACCCCTGTCCTACAACAACTGCACTGGCTACCAATGCTGGCAAGAGCTAAATACAAAACAATCATGATCATCTTCAAAGTCATTCACCATCTCTCAGCAGACGTACTCCAAAACATTATAACAAGGGATATCAGCAAAAGACCAAGAAGAACCAATAAGGACAACATGATCGGCACACCTGCAGGCTATCACAAAACCAAACGAACAATTTCAAAAAGAGCACCATCACTACAGGCATCCACACTATGGAACTCTCTCCCAAACGAACCTGAGGGCTCTAGATGACCTCACAGACTTCCGCAAAGACCTCAAAACATTTTATTTATAGAAACATACGAGCATCCAGGCAACATCCCATACCCAAACTGATATACTACTTCCGCCGCCAACTAAGCACGCACCCATCCTATCCACACACACAAGTTTATCATACCGCGTTATTAAATACCCTCATGTTAAATGTTACCTTCATTTGTACTGTCTAAATGCTGTTAAGTAACTGTACTGTCTAAATGTTTCCACGTACCCTAATGTTAAATGTAACCTTCCAATTGTGTTGTGATGTGACCACCTTGATTGAAGGATAAGGTGGCATACAAATCTGTCTAAATAAATAAATAAAATAAATTCTGCTGCTGCCCAGATGAGTGGTCTATCTTGGTCTGGGCATCTCAGCTGAGACCTGTCCATCTTGGGAGACTCTGCCAGTAGTTAAACTATCGATAGCTTAGCCCTCAGCATCACTGATGCACACAAGCCCTAACAGCATGACAAGCTGCAAACCAAGTGAGGGGAAATTCACTTAACAGACTATAATTCATTATCATACCTTATCAATGATTTATTTCAATTTGAAAGTAACAGAATGCAGCAATTTAACAAACATAGATCATTCAAACCTGAGATTTTTCCAGGAGATCTACCAAAATAGGAGGCAACTCTTCTGCATCCAAATATTCCAGCAATTCTCCTTCTTCATAGGGTAACCGTATAGTTTCAGAATCTGAATTGAAACCAAGAATTTAACACTGTAGTGAAAAGAATAGTGCCAATAATATGCTTTTCAAACAGGCATCAAGAATGAAGATGCATCACTTCCCACCTTATCAAAATGACAGTACAGACAAAAAAGATGGTTAAAAAGTCAGTCTTTAGTCATGCATTGATAACAGGTGCAAGCGCTTGCCTCAGAAACCATGTCCTAAGTATGACGATTTAGAGGTTAATAAGCAAAACTTCACACAACAGATACAATTACCAAGTAAATTCATATATTTATCTTGTTATTTTTGCCTAGATATTCAGCAGCACTTACCTAGTTATTTATTTTGCTAACTTTGAAAATCAAGAGTTAAAAACAATGAAAAATAGAAAAAGAAATCTAAATCATGATGCTCTCTTTCATTACGAATTTAAATTTTAAAAAAACCCACATCTCATCCCCATCTCCTTCAAGGTGTGGAGTGTAGCCTAGTGCTTAGAGAAGCGACCTGGTGACCAAAGACACCAGGGTTTGAATGCCACTGGCACTCCTTGCGGCCTTGGGCAAGTCACTTTACCATCCATTGCCTCAGGTACAAACTTAGATGATAAGTCCTATGGGGGGGATAGGGAAATACCTATTGTAAATGATTGAAACATGCCTTGTACTACTTATGGAAAGGTGTGAGCTAAATATTACTAAATAAAATAAAACCATCACCCTCCTCCCTGCTTTAATTAAAAAGAAGAAAACAAAACAAAACTAAACCCCTGCCCAAACCTCCTCCTCGAGAAACCCATAGTGTCTTCCCACAAACATTTCCCCAGACAATTGTCAAGAAGAGATTTTCCCCATTCAGTTTTTAGTACAAAATAGGATTTTGTCCTGTGTGAAAGTGCAGAGAATAAATTAATATAATGCTCCAGTTGGCTCTCACCTACTGGCACTTAGTATTCAGCTGAGGAAGAGTTGGAAGTATCAAGGGGTGCTGGGGAGGATGTGTGAGAGGACAGAAGAAATGGCAAAGGACCCACTTGAGTTTTTTTTTTAAAAAAAACACATGAACCGAAGAACAACGAACAACGACAACAACAACTTCGCAGAGAAAAAGACCCCACCACTCCAAGAACCCAGATACTCCCACACGCCATGCCACCCTTCCTAACCCCCCATCTATCTCCTAACCCCCATCCTGACCCTCTACCCCCACTCAGCCACATCCAACAACCCCCTCTGCCCAGACACCACAACAACTCAACCCACAGGCATCCACAACCATACACACACCTACTCACTCACACATTGCACACCACCCTGTACCACCAACCCCACAAACCACCACCACCTCTCCATCTCACTCAAATGCTCGCTCAGTTAGGAACAAATACCACATGCTCCAAGACCTGATCACAACTGAGAAGATTGACATCCTCTGTGTAACAGAAACGTGGCTAACAGACCACGACACAGTAATAATGAACCAGCTAACACCAAAGGGATACAGCCTTCAACACTGCTCCCGGACACATGCCAAAGGCGAAGGCGTAGCCATCATTGCCAAAGACAACCTCCACCTGCGGATCCACGCCTCGGAAACCTCCAATGAAGCAGACATCCTCACCCTCACCAACAAACACCTCTCGATATGCCTGATCTACCGTGCACCCACCACAACCACCGACCTACCACAGATACTACACCTCATCTCCGAAAGCACCAGCCCTTCGAAGGAACAAATTATCCTAGGAGATTTTAACCTCCCATCACTCCATGAAAAACAAGCAGAAACCTTCCTCAACGCCATGACAGCAATGGACCTGACACAGATCATACAAGAACCAACACATGAAAAAGGAAACACACTTGACCTCATATTTCTAAACTCCCAAACCGCCTCCTCATACAGAAGACCGACAATCTCACCAGTACCGTGGTCAGACCACTACATCATCAACATATCCCACACCTATCAACTCAAAAATAACAGAGAAAACGAACACCACGCAAGGAGATTCAAAGCATTCAGCAAGGAAGACTTCCTAACGCAAACCCAAAACTCCAACAACCTTGATGACCTGATCCACAACTGGAATACCAAAATCTCCTCAGCAGCCAGCACAACTAGAAACAAAACCAACACCAGACCCATCTCCTCAAAAGCCCGATGGTTCACCCCCAGCCTCTGAAAACTGAAGACCAGACTTAGAAGAACCGAAAGGAAATGGAGAAAAACCAAAAGCGAAAGAGACAAAGCAAAATACCTCTACGAACTCAATGCGTACCACACAGAAACCGACAACGCCAAAAAAACCTACCACACCAAACTCATCACAACAGCCATAAACAAACCTCGAGAGCTCTTCCAAATTGTCAAAAAACTAACAAGGGCACACAGTAATTCCGACCAGCTGCCAGATATCCCCCCTGATCTTCTAGCCCGACAATACAAACAGCTTCAGCAACCACAAAGCTCACATCACTATGCTGAAACAACCAAGACAAATTCATGCCTCATCCTGAACAGAGACTGGAATACATTTGACACAACCTCAAAAGAAGACATATCTTCCATCATCTCCTGTTTGAACACCACCACCTCCCCGCTGGACCCCTGTCCTACCGACTGGATAAAGAAAACCAAAGAAGACCTGAGTGCACCACTAACCCACATCGTAAACGAATCCTTTACCCAAGGACACATGCAGGACGCCCTCAAGACCACAATCATTCGACCAAACCTAAAAAGCAAAACCTAGATCCCCTAGTCCCCACCTCCTACAGGCCAGCAGCGAGTCTCCCACTCACCGCAAAGATAATCGAGAAGATAGTCCAACATCAGCTTCAAGAACACCTGGACGTCAACAACATACTGGACCCTCAGCAACACGGATTCCGACCATTACATGGAGTCGAGACCCTCATGACCACACTGATGAACACCCTCGTCATAGGCACCCAAGAGAAACGCTCCGGATACATCCTGATTTTCCTGGATATATCGGCGGCCTTTGACACCATCTCCCATGACACCCTCATCCACAGACTACAAACAATTGGGATCAAGGATACTGTACTCCAATGGTTCAGGTCCTATCTAACCAACTGACAGCAACTGATTCGCACCAAAACCTCAACCTCACCCCCCTTCCAGCAACATCAAGGAGTACCTCAAGGATCCACATTATCAGCCATGCTTTTCATCATCTACCTCCGTCCACTCTGTTCAGTCATACGCACCCACAACATCAACTTCCACATATACCCCGACAACATAATGCTTTACGCCCCAATTACAACCACAGACCCAACAAACGACCAGCTATCAGCCTGCTTCACCGACGTATCCAACTGGCTACAAGAGAACAACTTATCCATTAACATAAAGAAGACCGAAGCTCTTAGAGTGATAAAAGACCCAGACTTCAAACCACCCACTCACCTCACCATGGGAACCACGCAAATTCAAATACAACCACACATAAGATATCTCGGCATTATCATTGACCAAGCCCTAACCCTTAAGCAGCAAATCAACAAGACCACTAGAACTGTATTCCACAAGGCAAAAACGGTACAACGTCTCCGACCTCGCCTCGAACCACAGGACAGTAATGCAGGCTCTGACACTCCCTCATCTGGACTATTGCAACATCATCTACCATGGCCTACCTGCCACACAAACCAATCCCCTCCGAACTGCCCTAAACACTACGGCAAGAATAATTCACAATGCAAAGAAACGGGACCACATCACCCCAATTCTGAGAGACCTTCATATTCTCCCCATCGAAGCAAGAATCAAGTACAAAGCTCTTCTACTCACCCACAAAACCATCCACCAAACACAAGGCACCCCACTCCACACCCTACTACCTCGCCCAACCCACAGCAGAACAACCAGACAATCCTCCAACAGCTCCATTGCCGTCCCCCACAAAAGAACCAAGGCAACACAACGGACCTGCAACAGAGCCTTTGAACTCTATGCCCCATCCCTCTGGAACTCTGCCAAACCACATCAGGAACAACAGTGATCTCCCATCATTCAAAAAGCAGCTAAAAACCGTCCTATTCCAGGAACATCTCTGAATGGGAACCCCCTCCCCCAATTTCCTTCAAGAACTTCAGACCAGTAACTGTGCTGTCCTGTCCGTCTCTATGTTCATCCCAAAATCATCAATGTTGAGCCCTCGGTGATGGCCCCCCCTACTATTGATTCCCCCCCCCCCCCCCTGTTATGTGTCCCACCGCTTTGACCCGGTGAAAAGCGGGATATAAATACAGTTAAATAAATAAATAAAGTAGAGGAGGACCAGGGTAAGGGAGTTGAGACCCTACCAAAAGCCTCTTTCTTTTTAAGCTTTGAAGGAGATGAAGGGAGAAGGGATGGAAGAGAGGGATTTCAGCATAAACACTAGCCACTACTACTTGATTTAAACATTTAAAGGAGATGGTGGAAGAAGGCAGGTTAGGGACCACCATTCATGTGTTTAAGTGTAAGGGGATGAATGTAGTTCTGGACTTTAATTTTCATTTAATTTTTTTTTTTTTTTAATTTTTAAAATAACTTTATTATAAATAAAGCAAGAATACAAAATAAGTCCACGTCAAGAAGACACTCGCCAATAACAGAATAAATTTAAACACACAGATCCGAACAAAAAAATAGCCCAAAATACATGAGGAAAAAGCAAGAAAATAATCAACTCGTACTAGATTCTTTAGCGATCAGAAAGGCCTCAAGTTGTCCAACATCCAGATAAACATATTTAACACCATCTAACACCAAGATGCATTTACACGGGTATTTCAGAAAGAAGGTAGCCCCAATGGCCAGGGTCCGCTCCTTTAAAGCCAAGAAAGCTTTCCTCCGGACTTGAGTAATCCGACTCACATCCGTGAATATTTGTATGGGCTCACCACAAAAGTTCTGACCTTTCTTTTTAAAATACAAACTCAAAATCAAATTTTTATCCTGCATCGAAAGAAAAGAAACTATTAAGGTGGCACGCTGCGGGATCACATCCAATGATGATTCTAAAAACTGGGAAAGATCTAAGGACTCTGCACCTTGGGGACCTCCTTCCTGATCAACCCCAGGAGAAGAGGTTTTGTTCTTAAGGTTCAACGGAACATAATAAATTGAGGCAAATTTTATAACATTTACATCATCAATTAACAAGTTCTCTTTGAAATACTTATGCAACAAAATCAAGGGAGAAAGAAAATGTGTACAAGGAAAATTAAGAAAACTTAAATTCCTAGAACGATTAGTATTCTCAAGAGCTTCCAATTGATGATGAATAGAAGCACTATCTCGAATAAAAGAAGAGGCAGATGCCTCTAACACATCAAAACGACCTTCCATTTTAATTAAGGATTTCTTATCTTTAACAATAATTCATCATGCTCAGAGAGCTTCTGCACCACCTCCCCTGAGAAGGATTCAACCTGGGAAAAAGAAGTACGAACGGAACCTTCCATACGCACTAAAAGTTCCCAGATATCTTTTAAGGAAACATCCGCAGGTGCAACCACCTGCGGAGCAGCAGAAGAAAAAATAACAGGGGAAGGCAATTTAACTCTCTGTTCTCTAGACATCGGCATAACTGAAAGTTCCTGATCAGCATTATCAAGGGAATCTGACCCGGGAGCATTCTCCCGGACCAGACAAGCCTCCGATTTTACTTCCTCCTCGGGGTGGGCAACCCCCAGCGTACTAGAGGACAAATCAGACACAGTACTCACGGATATCCCCGATTGATCTTTGTCCAAGGTTGTAACTTCAGGACCCAGAAGGTGACGATCCATTGGCCCCACAAGTTTACCAACTTTAGCAGGGGTAGCAGGGAAGGTCTTTTTTCTCCGACGACCCATGAGACCGGGTAAGAAGCTCCTCAAAGCTCCGAAGGGGCTCCAAAGGGGCGTGGCCTGCCCCTTTGGTCACGCCCCTTCGGGCACGCACCCACGGGTACGCACCCGCGGGTCGCGTTACCGCGGTAGGCCAGCGTTGAAATAGCGGCAAGAGTGGGCGGGATCACAGGCTCCTCCTCTACCAGCAACCGGATCCAGGAAACAGCAGGCAGGCAAGCAAGCGTCTCACCGGAGGGGTAGCTGGGCCAGCTGTGAAATAGCGGCGAGAGTGGGCGGGATCACAGGCTCCTCCTCTACCAGCAACCGGATCCAGGAAACAGCAGGCAGGCAAGCGTCTCCTCATTTAATTTTTTTTAATAATATCAGCCACGGGAGGGTTGTCCCGTTACCCTTAGGCTTGTTATTTGTCCAAACATAGTTAACCTGTAACTTAGGACAGTTAGCAATGAATACCAACATTTTAAAACTAAGAGTGGTCCCAGTACAGTTTCTTTTTTTCTGACTAAATTTTGTGTGGGCTACATTTGCTTGGACAATGGGAGGAGATACTTAACTAAACAAACCTTGCTGTTATTTAACTCCCATAGTTAGCTAGACACACATTTTGAATATTAACCTTTCAGTGAGCGAGTTCAAACCCCAGATAGTTTCTGTAATTTAGGCCCAACAACAGGACAATAGTACTAATGGCTGTCAAGGAACAGATGGTCGCTGAGCAAGATATCATGTCTTTGAATTTTAATATTTGTATTCACTTTCAACAATTTGCAATACAATTGGAAAGCAATCAACATCAACACCGAATCAACAATTTGGGCCCAGAGCATCTCCATTTTCCCAAAATAAACATTTTACAATGAACCCCCCATCCTCCAAATAAGAAATCCTCCACACACCCCCATCTCCCCACCAAAGCCATCTAGCCATCAAAACAAAATCCTACTAAAACCCCTACCCTCTCTTCAACAAGGTAAATTCTCGTCATTTACTCTTTGCTGCCTATGGAACCCCGCCAATCCTTCGCCTCCACATTATATTTATGATTACGCATATCAGTAACCTTCTCCAATTGCCCACCATGGGAGCCTCAGACATCTTCCAATGAGCAGCTCTCACATGTTTATATACCATGATTTCAAAATCCACTTTGTGTGGTTCACAATCAACTAAACTCAAAATAAACATATAAAACATAATATAAAATACAGAACACACAAAGTCCTCCCCTATATCCAACAACCTTTAAGCCCTTAACCTGGCCCATCCCCTACATAAAACCTGGCCCATCCCCTACATAAAATACAAAGTAAAACTATATATCAATTCCTAAACCAACAATACAGAAATAACCTACAATCTTTAGCCTCCCTCATAGAAAAAGCAAAAGAGATAAACTTTTAAAAAAAGTTTTAAACCCCACATAGTAACAAAGAGTAATACAGTATATGACGGCAGATAAAGACCAGTATGGTCCATCTAGTCTGCCCAGCAAGGCGGTAAGAGTAGGTGCCCCTGCTGCTCCATACAGGTCACTCTTCCCCATTTGTTTAGGGGTGTATCCACCGCTCCGTGTAGGTCACCCCTATTTGCTGAGATATAAAAGAGTTATGTTTGTTTTGTTTTTATCCTGTTGCTATAAAGGGATCCACTGTGTCTGTCCCAAGCCACTTTGAATTCAGTCATTGTATTTGCCCCCACCATTTCCATCGGGAGGGCATTCCAAGAATCCACCACCCTTTCAGTGAAAAAATATTTCCTAACGTTGCCTTTCAGTTTACCCCCTTGCAGCTTCATGTTATGCTCTCTAGTTTTACAGCTTCCCCATCTTTGGAAGAGGTTTGTTTGTTCATTAATGCTCATTAAGTATTTAAAGATCTGAATCATATCTCCCCTATCCTTCCTCTCCTCCAGAATATACATATTTAGGTCTTCAAGTCTCTTCTCATACGTCTTCTGACGAAGGCTCCAAATCATTTTGGTCGCCTTCCTCCAAACCGTTTCCAATCTTTTTATATCCTTTGCGAGATATGGTCTCCAAAACTGAACACAATATTCCAAGTGAGGCCTTACCAGTGACTTGAACAGTGGCATTAGTACCTCTTTCTTTCTGCTGGTAATTCCTCTCTTTATGCAACCCAGCATCCTTCTAGCTTTTGCCACCGCCTTGTTACACTGTTTCGCCACCTTGAGATACTCAGAAACAATCACTCCAAGGTCCTTCTCCTGGTCCGTGCACACCAACCTCTCGCCCCCTATTGCATACAATTATCTTGGGTTTCTGCTTCCCAAGTGCATGACACTGCACTTCTTCACATTAAATCTTAACTGCCAATCATTAGACCATTCTTCCAGCTTTTGTCGATCTTTCCTCATGTTATCCACTCCCCTCAGGGAAATTTTCATGTCATCTGCAAAAAGACAGACTTTTCCATTCAGTCCTTCAGCAATATCACTCACAAATATATTGAACAGTATTGGTCCCAGGACCGAACCCTGGGGCACACTGCTAATCATCTTCCTTTCACCCAAGTGAGCTCCATTTACTATCACCTTCTGTCGTCTGTCAGTCAACCAATTTCTGATCCAGTTCACCACCTTGGGACCCATCCCCAAGCTGTTGAGTTTATGGATAAGCCTCCGATGAGGAAAAGTATCAAAGGCTTTGCTGAAATCTACATAGATCACATCCACTGCATGCCCTTGAGCTAGTTCTCTGGTCATCCAGTCAAAGAACTCAATCAGATTTGTTTGGCAAGATCGTTCTTTGGTAAAACCATGTTGCCTCGGATCATGCAACCTGTTTGTTTTGAGAAAGTCCACTATTCGCTCTTTCAGGAGCGCCTCCATTACTTTTCCTGCCACCGAGGTAAGGCTTACTGGCCTGTAGTTTGTCACTTCTTCCCTATTACTACTTTTGTAAAGAGGTATCACATCAGCCCTTCTGCAGTCCTGTGGAACTTCTCCTGTCTCCAAGGATTTATTAAAAACATCCTTTAACGGCCCTGCAAGAACCTCTTGGAGCTCTTGCAGTATCCTGGGATGTAACCTATCCAGTCCCATGGCCTTGTCCACTTTCAGTTTTGCAAGCTGTTCTAACACATCATCTTCTGTGAATGGTGTGTTATCTACTCCATTCCAATTTGTATACTTGTCAATCACAGGTGGACAAGAATATAAATGGGACATTTGCGCTTTTTCAATGTCACTTTCCACAAATCCATTCCCAGCACGTCTAAGTCCTGCAATTCCACCTCTGATTTTCCTCCTCTCCTGAATATACCTGAAAAACATTTTGTGGCCATACTTCACATCTTTAGCCATCTTTTCTTCTGCCATGGATTTTGCTATCCTTATTTCTCTTTTTGTCTCTTTTAGTTTTATCCTGCATTCTTTTCTGTGTTCCTCTGTCTGCGAACTAATGAATTTTGTGAAAGCTGTGATTTTTGCCTTTATTTGTGCAGCCACTTCTTTGGAGAACAAAATAGGTTTCCTTTTCCTCTTGCTTTTATTTACTTTCCTTACATATGTATCTGTTGCCCCTTTTATTGCCTCCTTTAGTTTAGTCCACTGCAATACAACTTCCCTTATCCCCTCCCACCCTGCCAACTCCTCCTTCAGGCACTTGGCCATTTTACTGAAGCTAGCGTTTTTGAAGTCTAGGACTTTGAGCTTGCTGTGATTGGACTCCACCTTGGCTTTTATCTCAAACCACACCGTATGGTGATCGCTGCTGCTCCCATAGGCACCCACCCAGATATTTGACATGCTATCTCCATTTCTATAATGGCCACAATGTCCAAGTCCATTTCCACCATTAGGGCCTTCCACATTAGGAACCTTCTTGGCTAGATTTCGAGCATTTGTGCTCATTGATTTCCAGCATTCGTTGACTGGCTTGACTATATTTTGCATGGCCTTTGTTTTACATGCCTCTTCCCACTTGGCATTGATGTGTGGGTTAATACTGCGGCTGTTTCCAATGTTAATATGTTCTTGCTGGGGGTAATGTCCTGAACTTGTTCTTTTCCATCCGTCACCCCCATTCCCTAACAAGCTCAATAGGGAGGATGTTTCAACATTCTGGACCTTATACCAAAAACGCTCTCTCTCTGATAACTCTTCCTCAATCTTTACAGTAGGAACTGCAAATAATCCTTTCCCCTTCCCCAAGATAGCAAAGGCTGAACAGGAGACTACTTCACAGCTTAGACAGATATTTTGGGGCCAAACTGTGCTTCAAACAAGAAGCAATCATGAATAGCTTACACTGAATATAAAAATGTATTGCTAACCAATGCAACTCTCAAGACTGGAGTCACATGAGCCTTTTGTCACAGACCCCCTATCAGTTTAATGGACGTATTCTGTAAGAATTGCAACAGACATACATTCTGTTGAGGAAGATCAACCAATAATGAATTCAATAATTCAAACGGGGGAAAAAAAATCAAAGCACAGGTCACCAGTGTCAGATTGACTTGGGAAAGATATGGACATAGCTGATAAATTTGCCTATGAAAAAAGAACTGCTAGTCATCTGCAAGACTGATCTCACATGGAAAGCTGTGAATCAAACCACACACCGAGATTTCAACAAGGGTTTGTACATAAACCATTCAATCCTTAGACATGAACAGCCTCCTCTTGTCCCTCAGTGAGTCAAAGCCATCCTTGTCTTGCAAATATTATGCTTTTTTTATTTATTTGACTGAAATTGATATACCGTTATTCTACAAGGCATAACTGTTTACATAGAACAGAACAAAACGGTTTACATAGAACAAGTCGATAACGGTACAGATAACTTTACAGAACAGTGCAGTCAACTATGTACAAAGCCAATTCTGGCAAACTATATACAGACAGCTATGAGGAGATAGCTGGTGTTAGGTTGATGGAGTTGATAGAGTGAATGGAAGTAGTGTGGAGTGTCTCGATAATGGAACTCAGGTGCTCAAATTGTGTTTTGTTTTGTTTTTAAATTCTTTATTTACATTTTCAGGCAAATTACAACATAAAAACCAAAAAGTTACAAATTAAGATGATACATCCCTTTGAACATAATAGCAAAAAAACAAAAGGCCTCAACAGCCTACCCCAACACCAACCCTCCCCTCATCATGTGAACATCTTAGAAAAGGGCTATAAAAAGGTAAAAAGAAAGAAAAGGCTTACAAGGGTTATGACACCAGTTAAATTGCTCATGCCAAGTGAAAACATGATTTATTGATTAATTAAATGCCCCTTATTTCACAACATATTGTGCTTTCGATATATATTCATATAGGGGTTTCCATTTAAGCAAGGTAGAAGGCATAGGAGTTGTGCCAAATCATGGCATCTGTTCATATTTACAACATAGACATAGATGATTCCACCATGTATGCCAGCTGAGATCAACTGTATGTTTCCAATTAACTATTACGAGATGCAGCACCACTCCCATCATGAAGTCAAATAGGAAGTGACAATCCCTCTAACGACAAGATGCCAATTGTTGACCGGAAAACTATAATAGACCAAGAGTGAGTGGCCCTGAATCCCAAAACCTCTTGGATTCAGTTCCAAATCGAAATCCAGTAAGACTGAATATTAGGGCAGTCATACCACATGCCTTAGAGTGCGGATATCACTTTGACAAGACCAACACACATTACCAATAGACTTGTCCCACTTGGAAACCTTTACCGGGGTAAAATGAGCTCTGTGTGCAAAGAAATATAGTGCTTGGGAGACAGAGGTGGATTGAGAGACTAATTTGTTTGCCCCAGAACTTCCCCCATGATTCCGGAGAGAGAGTATCCCCAGTACCATCCTCCCATATCCACTGAGTGCCAATGGAATGTATGGATAGACGATGGGCTACCAATTGATAATAATAAACCACCCCTGAGGCCTGCTGGGCTGTATCGATGACATTTAAACAACCCCCATTCTTCAGGTAGAGATCTGATATCAATAAGGGATTTCTCTATGCAATTTCTCAGCTGAATCCACTGAAAGAATAAGGATTTAGGCAAGTCATATTCCCGCTGTAGACATACAAAAGGTTTCCACCTGCCTTCCATTATCAGTTGACCTATGGACCAAATGCTTCTACTAAACCACTGTTTCCATGCAAACGGACTTTGATGAATTCTTAAAAAAGGACTGTGCCAAATGGGAATAAGCATTTCTCCCAGGAAATTACACTTGCTAACTGCTGGAAAGCTCTTTGGGTGTCCATAATAACCCTATGGAACTTCAACCTCTCTGAAGACACCATGCCAGGAAGGAGGTTCAAGGGGAACGGAGCAGTCATTCTCTCTTCCAAATCAAGCCACACTGGGCGTTGCCCCTTATCTCTCTCCACCCATTTTGAACCCTGTTTTAGTAGAAAAGCGCAATGGTAGGCCTGAAAACAGGGAAGTTCACACCCCCCTCTTCTTTTTTAGACTTAAGCTTCCTAAGAGCAATTCTAGGTGGTTTATTTTTCCATAAAAACTGGACAAGAGTCCAGTCCACTTGACGATATATTTTATCCAAGAGGAAAACCGGCAGCATTTCTAACACATAGTTCACCTTAGGAGTAATAGTCATTTTTATCGCCACCAAGAAAGATAGACCGGCGACCATCGCGCAGTCATATCCCGCACCGTAGAAAGGAGAATCTCTTCATTATACTGCAGAGTTTCAATAAGTGGATGACAGTAATGAACTCCTAAGTATTTCACCATTTTGGGTTCCCAAACAAAAGGATAAGCATTCAAATCTGCACTACAAACACGTGAGTTTAAAGGGAATGCTACAGACTTTGTCCAGTTGATTTTATATCCTGATAATCCTGAGTATTGTTCTATCAACTTTAAAACAGCCGAAATTGAACTGGGCGTAGTAAACAGCAATAAATCATCAGCGTAAGCAGAAAGCTTAATTTCCATATCAGCTAAGGGCACACCTTTAACTGCAGAACTTAGTCTCAACAACAGGGCGAAAGGTTCCAAGGCCAGATTGAAAAGGATAGGTGAAAGGGGGCAACCCTGACAGGTGCCACGCCCTAAGAGAAAATCTTTAGACCGAGTCACATTCACAGAGATATTAAACTTATGTATGCGAGACCAAGTACTAACTAGTTTAAGGAATCCCTCACCAAAACCAAACCACCTCAAGACAGCAAATAAAAAAGGCCATTCTACTCGATCGAACACTTTCCCTATGTCCAAAGATAAACCCACCAACGGGCTCTCTATTCCCTCTGCACCTTCCAAGACATAGCAAAACACTCAAGCATTGTCAGTTGTAGAGCATCCCTTTGTGAAGCCACATTGATCCGGATGGATCAAAGAAGGAATTAATTTGAAGAGACGACCGGCTAAGGTGGAAGCAAATATTTTATAATCTGCATTTAGTAGCGAAATTGGGCGATAATTACTAACCAGTTGAGGGTCTCTCCCAGGTTTTTCAAGAACTACAATATTCACAGAGGCAAACGCTCCAGTCTCGGTATCTGCTTCTAACAGAAACTTATAGTATTGTTGAAGATATGGACCCAGTACTTTGGAGAAAGTTTTATAAAATTCAACTGGAAGGCCATCTGGTCCAGTAGCCTTGCCTATTTGCATAGAGTCTATGGCCTGGATAATTTCCATGACCGTGATCTGCCTATCCAGAGCTGCAGCTGTTTCCTGATCCAAAACAGGCCTTTGTATATCGGCCAGTAATTTCTCAAAAGCTTCCTCAGAGAAGTCTATTTCTGGGGAGTAAAGCTGAGTGTAAAATTGACAAAAGGGACATTGGATTCCAAGATGGCGGTTTAGTGAGTGCACGCTCCTGACTGCTGTTTCTGATGGGACGGAAGAGAAAGGTGAAGCGGAGTATGCAGCCCCAGGCTTCTCCGGTTACCTCGACTCCAGTGAGTGGTCCTTTGGATTCGTTTGTATTGCGACGTCAGGAGCCTTCGCAGCCTTTACTGGGAGTTGGAAGCTCGGCTGGTAGATTGCAGGGGCTGGGTAGCTCGGCGTCTCCCTCGAGCAGCGATTTTACGCCCCCGGATTTGCAACAGCCCTCTAAGCAACCGCGCCCAGATTTGTCTCGGTGGGTTGTGGAGGCCACGGTATCCCCGGTGTTGAGCGTTTCTGAGGCTTCGTTGGGGTCACACCTGCCTAGGCGAGTCGAAGAGATTGGACTCTTCGATGGATCAGCGGGCTCTTGCTGGTGAGGTTGAGAACTTGTCTGCGGCGATCAATTTAGATGCTGGGATCCCTCAACAGCTCCCTGAGGTTCGTGAAGCTTTATCGGGCGAACAACCCAGGTCTATTGTTTCCTTTTCTTTGTCTAGACCTGAACAGTTTATTCTTGAGTCTATATGGACAGCTATTAACCAGCTGAGTCAAAGTTTTCTTACGCAAACAAATGGAATTCAATTGGAGATGACATCAAACCTGGCCAGAATTGATCAATTCGAGCAGGAGGTCTCTGGGATTAAAATCCAGTTTGAAGAGACTATTGAAAAGACTAAACAGATGGAAACTTTGTCGGAACTTTTTATTAAGGATTCTAACCAGGTGAAAGCCCGGCTGGAATAGTTAGAAAATTTTTCTAGATTGGCAAATTTGCGTTTGGAAAATTTTCCTTTGTTACCTAATATTTCCGCGAAAGAAATGTTTAAAAAGTATCTTCTTGAAGTATTGGGGGTACCTCCGGACTCCTGCCCTCCTATTGCTAGGATTTACTATCTTCCTACAGCTCGGAAGACTTCGGTCTCTGTTCCAGTAGGTGAGCAGGAACAACTCGATGTTTTAAACATTTCTGCTTTATTGGAAACTTCTGATTCTGTCTCAGTTAGGACTGCGACATGTTTGGTTACTTTTGCTTTAATATCAGACCGTGAATGGCTGCTCAGGCTTTTTTTCCGTAAAAGGAACATATTGTTTAAGGGTTGTCCAGTTCGGGTTTTTCCGGATCTAGCTCGGGAAACCCGTCGGCGTAGGAGTGAGTTTCTGATCCTGCGACTGCGGGTTCTCCAGCTGGGGGGTTTATTCTTCTTAAAATTTCCTTGTAAATGCCTGGTGAAACTTCATGGCAATTCCTATGTTTTTTTGTTTCCTTCGCAACTGCTTTCCTTTTTGAACTCCCAGGGATCAGTTGGGGGTGAATGAGCAAGTACTCTTGTGTTGTAGTTAAATTGGCTGCTTTGTTGCTCTCGTTTCCTTTCTTGTGTGTATCTTTATTTTTCCTGTTCATCTTGGATCTAACTATTGTGGGTTAGTGGTGGGGTTCTGCTTGTGATCGTTATTACCTTTGATTATTCTGTATTTGTTTTGTTTCTTTGGAAGTGTCCCCCTTTTCCATTGCAAGTTTGTATACGCTTGTAATTTTTGTTAAAATTAATAAAATATAAATTTTAAAAAAATTGACAAAAGGTTTCTGCAATTTCAGTGTCTGTGCAATCAACTGTTGCACCTTAGGATCCCTTAAAGCAGCAATGCGAGAAGCTTCTTTATGATTTTTTTAACGAGTTAGCTAATAACTGTCCAGCCCTATTGCCTTCCAAATACCACCCTTTCTGCACCTGAATATTCTGTGGAGCTTTAGTGGTCAGGATCGAGTTATATCTAAATCTAAGACATTGCAAACATATCAGAATATTAGGATCAGATTTCCGACTTATAATGTGTTCCCCCGCATTGATCTGCCTATCCAAAGCATCTAGTTCTGGCTCTACATTGTTTGGCCTGCCGTATGGCAAAGCTGGTTATGGTGGCCCATATGTTAGCTTTGAAACCCTCCCACCACGCCCAACCTGAAGTGTCCTGGGGTAAGTTAAACTGAAAATACTCCTCTATAGCCACTAGAATGGTTTCACGAAACTCCTGATTACTAAGAAGAGTTCTGTCAAAATGCCAACGTGTATGAGATGGGCAGCTCGTTGAGTCTAATAGGGAGACTGAGATTGTGGCATGACCAGAAACATGAGCCGCATGAATATTGGATTCACTGATTCTGGAACATAGTCCCTTAGAGACTAGGAAAAAATCTATGCGTGATACCAAGTTATGAGGGGGAGAAAAAAGTGTACTCTTTATCAACAGGATGCTGCAACCATCATATGTCTACCAGTCCTAATTCTTGCATTAGTGACAAAAGAACAGGGTGTGCTCTGGGGACCTTATTAGTTCTTACAGGATTCCTGTCCAACAGAGGGTCTAGCGTGAGGTTGAAGTCTCCACCCATAATGGCCGAGTATCTGGACACCTCTTGTGCCAAAGCGGCTATGGAGTCAAAGAAAGTAAGGCAGTCTATGTTTTGGGCATAGATGTTAATTAAGGCCAGTTCAGTGGATCCTATCTTGATAACAGCCATTGCCCAGCGCCCTTCTATATCAGATATGGTTTGCAGCACAGTAGGGGATAAATATTTACTTACTAGAATGGCAACCCTGTTTTTTTATGATTAGCAGCTGAGAAAGCCACAAGTGAAAAGGGTTTCATATCTAATTTTAAAGACTCCTTTACATTCAAATGTGTCTCTTGTAAATATAGGATGTCCGCACACTCCTCACGCCCATATAAAAATATCTTTTTCCTCCTAATGGGATTGTTAATGCCCTTAACGTTCAGTGAACCTATCTTAAAGGAAGACATAGTGATAATATAGCACACTGCGATAAATAGTTGTTACAGAAACATACCAGGTTGCAACATATGATTTCACATTGTCAATCCACATCTTTGAAGCAGCATTCATAGCCCAGAGAAAAAAACACAAGCAGAAATACCACCCCTTGGCCACAGCTCTTGTAAAAGATTGCCCAGAAAAAAAACACATGATTCTAACCATCAAAAGTCACCAAAACCCTGGGGGGCTATACCAACTCTGAACTTAGCAGGTGAGCCCAAAGGGACAAGACAGGCACGGAGGGTATAACTAGGTAATTTACTTCACCTCTCTGCCAAGCAAGGTCACCCGTGCAGACCACTCCCCACAACCAGAATAATGTCCCCAAACGCCAAGGATCTAAAAAACTAGGGCAAAACGGCCCCTCCCCATGCATTATATAACCACTAAGGCTATATGTAAACATATAAAAGCCATGATGACTATCCATGCCCCGACGCCTTCCAATCCAACCCAAACGCACAGAAAACAAGAAACATAAAAGAAAAAAGAGCAAAGAAAAAAAAGAGGACAATGTGACCAGAGTGATACCCTGGAGTTACCCCGAGAGAGCCACATTCAATGTCAACTCGCAAGATTCAAATCATAATTCCACGACCTCAGACTCAGTCAAAACGTCCATATAAAAGAGCTTTAGAGAACTCTGTAGGCTTATGTCATCGATGATTGCAAGGCAAGGTCTGTCATCACCGCATCAACACCAGCTCTTTATCTTCCAAGAAGGCGTGCAACTCCCCTGGATCGTCAAAAGTCTTAGTTTGGTTATGCAGAGTGACTCTCATGTGGGCAGGATAAAGCAGCCCAAAACGGGCCTGCAGCTGCAACAAACATGGGCTTAGCACCAAGAAACATTTCCTCCGATCTACCGTTGCTTTCGCGAAATCTGGAAAGAAGAGAAGTTTATGCCCTTGAAATTCCAAAGGAGAGTGTAATCTGGCTGCTTCCATAATCTGCGCGACCTTTTGAAATCGCAAGACCTTCAGAATGATTGGGCGTGGACGCTTGCCTGATACCATGGACTGAGGAGGCGCCCGATGAGCGTACTCGATCTCAAAAGGCATAGCAAACTTCACCTTCAGCACATATGGGATCATAGACTGCAAAAAGGCCAACATGTCTGTTCCTTCAGTTCCTTCGGGAACACCCAGGATTCTAATGTTGTTCCTCCGAGCACGGTTGTTACCATCCTCCAAATCTCTTTGCAGTGACCGGATCAGCTTTGCTTGCTTCTCAACGTCCCTGAAGCGCTCTCCATGTGTTGCCACCATGTTTTCCACCTTCTCCAATCTCACTGTAATCGACTCCAAACTGTTTTTTAAAGCACTGTGTTCAGAGAGTCACCGTTTGATTTAACCATGTCTTTGACAGCACAGATCTCAGCGAGAAGTTCCTGCAAGGCCTCAGGACAATCTCGGATGACCGCCATTTTGTGAGGTGAGAGAGGCTCCATTTTAGTTCGCTTTAAACTGACGTTTTGTGCTCCTTGCTAATCCAGATGTGTCGGTTTGGGGCCAGACATATCCGGAGTTGACTGCTTCCAAAGTAGGTAGGATCCGCTCAATTAAAAGTTGCAGAAGTCAGGATTCTTGACCATTACCCACTGGAGCTTAGCTCTCACACGTCCATCTTGCCCGAAGTTAGGCTCCGTCTCCCTGCTCAAATTGTGTTTAATCTAATCTCCTATAACCAATCATTTAGTAAAGCCAGTTTCACCTGAATCAGCTCTCCCAATTTCTTCATACCTTTTGGAAAGGTAAACAGAACTTGAAAGTCCAGCATAAACAAAACTGAAAGCGAGCCACTCTCTTATCTAAACAAAAGGGAGCAAGGTACAAATTTAATAAATAAGGGGTTATAATTGCTCCTTGAGGAGCTCCCTGTGCTGAAACTGAACTCTTTGAATAACTGTCATCCACTTTTAGAATGTATTCATGATGCACAAGATAAGAATGAAATCACACAAGAGCTCAGCCACCAATATCCATTCGCCTTAGAGTAACCAACAAAATATCATGGCTAATGGCATCGAAAACAGCAGAAATGTCTAACAGTAACAAGATTCCAACACACTATGGATATGATCCAATAAAGCAGTCAGTAGTGTTTCAATGCTATTATTGCAATGGAATCCAGCCTGGAGATCATCTAATATTTGATATTTCTCTATATAAGTAAGTAGCTAAGAAGCCACCACCTTTTCTACTCCTTTAGCCAAATGAGGTGGTTAGACACAGGCCTATAATTAACCATAATTCCTAAATCAGAGAAGCCACCCTTCAATCGTGGAGTAATGGCGGCTTTTTTCAAAGTGGTAGGAAAACAAATCCTACTTGCAAACACCTCACTGCCCAATTGAAGAAGAGCAGCAAGACACAGATCATAAGCACATTTTGAAAACTTCATACATTTTAAGATCTTACAAAACCCTGGGATGAAACGGATGCAACTCATCTACTGACATTGACCCAAATTATCAGAATCCAACCTCTGACGTAAAATTAGTGATCCTAAGCCCACCTGGCTCCCAGCACTCAAAGGAAGAGAAGGCAAACTATCAATGTCTCTGCCTTAGATTTAAAATGTGTGGCAAAAGCATCATATGACAAGGACCAAGAGGGTCAACTTTTCTCTTTGAAGTGAGGGAACACACCATAGTAAACTCCTCATGCTTGTTGGAAAGTGCGGAAGATATCTGATAGCTATTTTAATTATGTTTTGCATCCTGAACTGCCATACAATAAGCAAGTGTGTGTGGTCTCCATTCACTCCAAACCTCTTCCTTTCTGTTTTTCTACCAATGACATTCTAAACATATATAGCCTGACTTCAACTTTTGAAGTTTGAATGTAAAACAGTGCACTCTGCTCTGCTGCAAAATCGTAACCCTTCAAATACCAGTTATCCCTTTGAGACCTGTTTCTAGGTCTTCTAACTTGTCCAGAAAGCTGTTATGATTCTGCTCTATAACATTAACAAATCTTTACAGGCCTGCCATCTCCTTGCCTTGCTCACACAGCTGCACCTTGGCATTATCCATACAGTGACCCAGTTTCACCACCTCTGCTCTCAGCTTGTGAATGCTATCCAGTAACTCCTCCTTCACAGCACCAAAGTCAGATCACAATTCTTTGAATCAGTGTTTCAGTTCAGACCACTCTGGGCCTCTGCTCTTCGCACTCCTTCACTCTTCCTTGCATGTGCAGTCTCTGCCCACCATCTTGTTTTTCTCAGGCAGTCCCCACTTGCCACCCTGATAGGAAAATTCCTGCAGGTCCCCATGCCTACCATGTACACTATTTGTTTTTGGATCCTTATGTAAAAGTCATCCTCTTTACAGATGCGTAACATATACATTAAAATCTCATAATTATTCCATTTACAATCCTTTCTTCTCTGTTTTTATTAATTATTTCCTATAGAGTATAGCCCACCATTTAGTTCAAAGCTTGCTAATAAGCACACTAAAAACTCCTCTTTTTTTAATCAGCTAAAAAGGGAACTGTTATAGTGGTGGATATGGAAGGGCAGACTAGATAGGCCATGTGGTCTTTTTCTGTCGTCATGTTTCTATGTTTCCTGTTTGTTATCTTTGAAAGTTCAATTTCAAGTAGTTGGTGGTTGTCATATAGTTGGATTCTATTCCCAAGTTCCTGCAATATGTTTGTGCTCTGAACACCATGGCTTTGGTTGGTATAGACATGCTACGCCACTTTGGTATTTTCAATGGAAACAGTAATAATTTCTCTTTACAACCGTGCATAACCCCTTCTGAATGTGGGTTTGTACGACAGAGCACCCCTCCCATGCTTACTAACCCTCCCTCCCACAGCACAATTTACTATTTATTTACATTCTTTTTCAGTTCATCTATGAAAATCATATTAACATAACATAAGTGGAACATAACATAAGAGATGCCATACTAGGTCAGACCAAGGTCCATCAAGCCCAATATCCTGTTTCCAACAGTGGCCAATCTAGGTCATACGTACCTAGCAGTTTCCCCAAAAGAGACAGGTTCCACAATGCTTGTACTGGGTCAAGCATTGATATTCTGGATCCCTTCTTAATAATGTTTTATGGACCTTTCCTCCAGGAACTTGTCCAAACCCAGCTACACTAACAGCCTTTCCTTTTCGTCTCTCTGGGCCAGTCCAGGAAACAGTAGGGTAATCAACCTCCTTCAGCAACTGAGGACTGAAATCTCAAAGCTTTGCTGACAGCCCATCTATTGGACTTGTGCTGTTCTCTACAGTTAGCCGCTGACATGCCGTAGCCTGAGTCAATGTCCAATAATTTTCTTTGGTTTATATATAATACAGGATAGCCTGGATGGAGACTTAATAGAAGACATACACAGCATTGCCAGGAAAGGGGAAGCTACTGATAGGTGATTTCAATATGCCGGATGTGGATTGGCACATCCCCACTGCAGTGTCATTTAGAAGTAAGGAGATCCTTGATTCTCTACAGGGAGAACTATTCAGGCAACTGTAACAGAACCCACACATGAAGGGGTCCATACTAGACTTGGTGCTTACCAATGGTGAAAGTGTTTCTGATGTTATAGTGGGAAATAATCTGGCATCCAGTGATCACCAGATGGTGTGGTTCACTATTAGGAATACGGCTAATAAAAATCCATTCAAAAGCAATGGTCTTAGTCTTTAGGAAAACTAACTTTGCCAAGATGGGCCAATACCTCAAGGAGTCGTTAGCAGGATGGGAACAGCTGGGGGATGAGGAAAAACAATGGACAAAACTGAAAGGGGATATTTTAAGGGCAACCAACCTTTTTGCTAGAAAGGTAAATAAAGGTAAAAGGAAAAGGAAGCCACTATGGTTCTCAAAAGAACTAACTGAAAAGATGAAGAAAAAGGGGCAGGCCTTCATGAAGTACAAGAGATCACAGAGAGAGGAGACAGGCATCTCTATTTGGAAAAATTTAGAGAAGCTAGCAAGTAGTCAGGAAAAATGTAGTTACTTACTTGTATCTACAAGCCTTTGGGAGATACACCATGCATGTGTGGTCCCCCTTCCCTCCTAAGGGTGCCATCTTGCCTCAGTCTAATGACATTGCTAAGATGGCAAAAATTAAAGTACGGTAAAGAAGCAACTCTGAGGAGAGGGGAGAGGGTTATGAGGACTGATTCCTGCTGCTCCCAGAGAACTCAGTTACAGGTGTGTAACTACGCTTTCTCCGGGAACAAACAGAAAATCAGTCCTCACATATGGGACTCCCCAGCTACAGGCGACCAAACATCTGTACAAAATGCACGGTGGCCAGAGAAGTGAGCCATGAGCTGCAGCAGTTAAGTCCCAACTGAGAGACTCTTGCAAGAACCAAGTGTCCGGTGGAGAACCAGCACTCTGGTAGCCTGACACAGAAAGGTCAGAGGGCAGGAGTTGCCTACACCCCGAAGAGATTACGGAGTATGACCTGGCCAAAGGCACTGTTTCATCAGGACTCCCTTTCCAGGCAGTAGTGAGCTGCGAAGGTATGGACCGAAGACCAGATGGCAATCCGGCAGATTTCCGTCACAGGTACAGAACGCAGACTTGCCATGGAAGTAGCCATGGTGCTGATGCAGTGCTCTGACTAGACCCCACTGGTCTAGTGAGATCCCAGCCTGCTCATAGGTGAGGGCAATGCAGTCAGCCACCCAAGTGGACAGAGTTCGCTTAGTCACTGGGAGCCCCAGTCAACTAGGGTCATAGGAGACGAAAAGCCGAGGTGCTTTGCAGTGGCCCTGAGTCCGTTGCAGATAGGAGGACAGGGCCCTTTTACATTACAAAATATGGAGGAAGGTCTCCGCCTTGCCAGCGTGAGACCGCGGAAAGAAGGTGGGGAGCACCACCTCGGATTGAGGTGGAATGGGGACACCACCTTGGGCAGAAACTTGGGGTGTGTGTGGAGCACCACCCTGTTCTTGTAGAACCTCGTGTAGGGGGGCTCTGCCATCAGAGCCTGGAGCTCGCTGACCCTGCAAGCTGATGCGAATGCCATAAGGAAGACAACCTTCCAGGAAAGGTACCGCAAGTAGCAGGTAGCCAGAGGCTCAGTAAGATGCGAGAACACCATGTTGAGATCCCATTCCACCATAGTGGACGGACAGGGTGTTTAGATAGCATGAGGTCCCATAGGAACTGTGATACAAGGCGCTGGGCCAAAAGGAGTTTTCTCTGACCGAGGTGGACTTTAGTCCCACCTGCGACAGGTGGAGTAGGTACTGAAGTACCATCTGAACAGAGCAGAACAGGTTTGCCGGCTTCTTGGCACACCAGACGCCACTTGAAGGCATATGCCCTTCTTATGGAGGCCTTGCAGGAGGTCAGGAGGACCTCTTCCATGTCCCGTGTGAGGATGAAGGGAGCCAGGGTTACCCTTTCAGCAGCCGTAGGAGACAGGGACCCCAAGCTGGGGTGCAGGAGAAAGCCCTAGGGCACGGGGCCCAGGGAAATTGGTGATGCTGATGACAGGTGGAGAAGCAGCAGGAGCCAAGGTTGCCTGGGCCACCGTGGGCCTATCAGTATCAATGATGTCCTGTCACGATGGACCTTGAAGGTCTTTGCAACCAGTGGAGTCAGCAGGAAGGTGTAAAAGGAGGCCTTCCATCCATGGAATCAGGAACGCATCCGCTGCCACCTGGGACAGGTGCAGCTGGCGGGAGCAGAAGCTGGGCAACTGTGTGTTGTCCTGGCTGGCAAACAGGTCCACTAGAGGGACACCCCTGAATCGAAACAGCTGGGAGGCTACCCTGGGATCCAGGTGCCTCTCACGTGGCTGGAGGACTCTGCTCAGCTTGTCTGCCAGGACATTATTCTGGCCTGGAAGGTAGACCGCCGTTAGGAGCATCTAGTTGTGTGTTGCATATGAGCAGAGGGCTATCACCTCCTGGCAGAGGGAGTAGGACCCTGTGCCCCCTTGCTTGTTCACGTAGAACACTGCAACCTGGTTGTCGGTCTGAATTAGCACAGACTGATCTGCAGCCGGTGGCGTAAGGTTCGGAGAGCCAGGAATATTGCCCGGAGCTCCAGAAGGTTGATCTGCAGCTGGCATTCTGTCTGGGATCAGGTGCCTTGTGTGCGGAGGTCCTCGCAATGAGCTCCCAGCCCAGCAGGGAGGTGTCTGTGTTGAACAGCCTCTGGGATTAGTTCCTGGAAGAGCATCCCCCGTCTTGCAGATGGCAGGGGATTTGCCACCAGTCAAGGGAGTCTGCCAGCTGGCGGGTCAGTCTCATCCTGTCCCAGAGGCTGTCCGTGGCTTGTGCCCACTGAGAACGAAGGCATCACTGGGCCACCCTCATGTGTAGGTGGGCGTATGGGATCACGTGGATCATAGAGGCCATGTGGCCCAGCAGGTGGAGAAGCTGGGCGGGTAGCGACCAGCGATGCTGTACCTCTGTGGCTAGCCCCCTGAGGGAGGAAGGCCTTGGCTTGGAGGGTGTCCACCTGAACCCCTATGAACTCCAAGCACTGAGCAGGAGGGAGGTGGGACTTGGGAAAGTTGATGATAAACCCCAAGTGCTGCAGGACATGGATGGTGCGCTCGGTGGCATGGTGCACCTCTGCAACTGTGCCTCCCTTTATGAGTCATTTGTCCAGGTAGGGAAAGACAGGCCCCTTGGAGACAAAGGTGGGCTGTGACCACCAAAAGGCACTTGATGAAGACCCTTGGCGATGAGGCTAGCCCGAAGGGCAGCACCCTGTATTGGTAGTGACCTCCTTCCACCATGAAGCAGAGGTATTTTCGGTGGTTGGGATGGATCAGGATGTGCATATAGGCATCCTTCAGGTGTAAGGAGCATAGCTAGTCTCCATGCTGGAGGTTTGGCAGCAGTGTTCCACGGGAGAGCATCTTGAACCTCTCCCTTACTAGAAATCTGTTCAGGTCCCACAGGTCCAAGATGGGCCTGAGGCCTCCTGTTTGTTTGGGAACAGGGAAATATCTGGAGTAGAAGCCTTTGCCCCAGAGATGTTTGGGCACTAGTTCCACCACCTTGTCCTTGAAGAGACCTGCGAGCTCAGTGAGGAGCAGTATCCGGTGGAGGAGACGTCTTACAGGCTGTCCTGGAAAGTTGAGGGTGGTGCCCGTTGCAACTGGAGCAGGTAGCCCTCATTGACCACTTGCAGTACTCAGGAATTGGTGGTGAAGGTGGACCACCAGTGAGCAAGCAGGTTTCAGAAGCCACCCTGTGGGCTGTTGATGTCCTCCTGGGGGAGAGGAGGTCATGGCCAATGAGTCAAAAGCTCCCCCCAGGTTAAGCTGGAGGTGGTTCCTGGGACTTGGGTCTTTTGTTTGCGGGGGCCATGCCCTTGCCCCCCTGTGGTGTTGGCCTTGCTGCAGGGCTGGGAAGGTTTGGAACTATGAGGCATTGCCAAAACCTCCCGTTTTCCTCGGGAAGAAGGGCTTCTTCCACAGGGCCTTCTTATGGGGCTGCACTGCGGTCTTTTTTTAGAGTCTGGTCCTTGTCAGGAACTCAGTCGCTATTTCAGCCACCTTGTCTGCCATGGGTTTCCCGAAGAGATTCTCTCCGATACAGGGGACATTTATAATTTTGTCCAGAACTCACTGTTCAAGGTCAGACCCCAATGCCCACAGCAGCTACTCTGGCTGAGGACTGGAAGCTGTCTTAAGCTGCTCGGGATAAAAACTTCAAGCACTCCTTGACCGCCGAGTCCAGAGACTTGAACCATTGAAGGTGTTTTCCCCATCAAGGCCTGCCAAGAGACCGACGAGCTCCCTCGCCAGTTCTTTGAGATACATGCTGATGTACAGTTGGTAGGATTAGACTCAGCATGCAAGCATAGAGCCCTGGAAGGCCTTTCGGCCAAGGGCGTTAAGGGTCTGGGCCTCCCTGCCAGGGGGCACCAAGAAATGGGTCTTTTGACCCTTGAGTCTGCGCATGGCAGACTCAATGACCATCAAGTTGTGGGGGAAGTTGAGTCTTCTGGAATCCAGGACTTCGATGGAGTTGGTACATAGAATCAAGTCGTCTGTTGACAATGGGCACTGACAGGGGTGTCTCCCACATACAGAGAAGGAAGCGCTTGAGGAGCGGAGGAACAGGCACAGAAAGGGCTTCCTTATGGGGGGCCTCATAATGAAGAATCTCCATTTCCTCCATGTGGGGATCCTCCTCGGTCTCAATGGCGTGCGCCTTAGCTATGTCCTGCACAAAGTCAAGGAAAGCGACATCCTCAGGCGGGGAACAGCACCGGGACACCAGGGGAGATGGGTCTGAGGACAAGTTTCAGTGTCGCCGAGTGTCCAGGGACTCCTCGTCCTTGGTCTCCCATTAAGACTCAAAGTCAGAGGACGAGTCTGAGGCCCCACGGTCACCATAGTCGAGGTACAAGCCCGAAGGCCCACAACCTCTGAGAGACCTGCAGTCCGAACCACGTGCACTCGTTGGAGAGGACCGGTATCCTGAGGGATGGGACTGGGACCTCATCCGATGCCGATGGGTCTCTCGAGGTTGGTGGCGCTTGAGGATCGGCTTGATGTCCGGGGAAGGCCTTGATGTCAAGGGTCCCGTCGTTGGGGCAGATGATTCAGAGGAACCGGACATAAACACCCGCTGCATGGCCATGAGGGCAGATATACTACTTTCCAAAGCCGCCATCCTTGTCTCCATGCCAGTTGAGTCTACAACCTTTGACACAGGCATTGAGGACTTCGGGTCTGGCATCTGTTCTGTCGAGGGGAAGTCCTCGACGAGGATGGGCTCGAGTGTCTGAGGTTGGTCGCCAGATACATACGATTCCTTCTGGGGCAGCTTGTAGGGCTGCTCCCACTCTAACCCCCTCTGATTGGGGCCTGGAATGGGATTTACCCTTCTTCCTGGATCTGTCCTCCGAGGCAGTCTTCAAAGGTTTTGTCTTCTTGCATTCCACCTCCAGGGATTTCATCTCGGAGGACCTGCGGCCGTGGGACTCTGAAGCAGCCCGGGCCTCACATGACACCAAGGTACCGGAGGGATCCCCGATACACAATGTTGCCAGAGACTCCAGTGCAGTCGGATCTGTGAAAGAACTGTTCTTGCTGCAGCTGATGGCTCTTGCTGGCCTTTGTGGTCATGGTCCTGCAGAGTTCGCAGTCTGAGTCATCGTGCTCCGGCCTAAGGCAGTGGAGACAGAAGTCATGTGAGTTGGTGCAGGACATCTTACCACACCAATCACATTTTTTGAAGCCGCTGGAGGCCATTGGGAAACAGGGGGCTGTGCTGACTGGCAAGGGTCAGAGGCCTGCAGCAAAAAAGGGCACGAAGCACCAATCGAGGGATATCACCGTTCGAGTTTAGAACATGCAGCTGGTGAGCTGCAATTCCTGAGTTGAGCATTTTTCCTTTAAATATCTTCTTGTTGACTATATTCAGGACTTTTGGATTTTATACAAGCGTAGTGTTACAAGTACTCCTTACAGTGCTCTGCTTTCCAGACTTTAATAAAACAGAATGCTGTGATAGTTGCATCATGTTGAACTCCAGGCTTGCTTGCATCCTGTATTTAAAGTCAAACTTCCTTGCCACTGATATAAGACATGCTGGGTTCTACCACATTCTTTTTTGGAGCTTCTGCCTGTGGACAGGCATCACAACTGTATCTTTTAAGTGCACCAATAAATTGCAACAAACCAACCATATCTGCTCTAGGGTTCCCATTGCCTTGAATAAATTTTCTGAATAAATTTTGGATATAGGAGGTACTCCGGCAGCAAGGTACTTCTGGGCAAGGAAGGTGAAGGGTTTGAGGGGTATCCTGTTGATACTTCCTTATCCAACCAATCTGATGAATATCCCCCCTGTGAATGCTCAGCAAGCCAGAGTGAAGAACGGTCTTGATCCCCACTGACAGAGAAGTCACCCAGGAAACCTAGTGAGATAAGAGTTCTCATTTCCCTTGATTAACTTAATTAGATCTATTATCACCACAGATGCCTGACATTGTGGAGTAACACCTAGCTGGTGTGTAGTGTGCGCTGGGGAACCGTGTCTAATAAAAGTTCCCCTTAATGCTTCCAAGGGGGGGTTAGCCTTGGAGAATATCCAACACTGGTTTCACTGGTTGTTTCCTAAGTAACAGCCTTGGCATGATTTTAAAGAAATTGTATATAAACTCCTCAAAACGCACCTTCATGCTTTTGCTGTCAAGAATAGTTTCCAGTGCTATCAAGGCTGAAGAGGGCCCAGGTGAGGCGTCACCTTCTTCTAGTATAAGCACTTTAGAAAAGTGTGTCACTGACTCTGGTGTCAAGAAACCCTTTGGCATACAGTGTACTTCCGCATCGAGAGCCTTTTTTTTTTTTTGTCTCAGTGGGCCTTCTCATGCGCTGATCTCACCACAGAGTACAACAGCTGGAAAAGCTGGAAACTAATCACAGTAAGTTCCATAAATCTTAGAAAAACTTGGTTATTTGCACTAATAGATGTATAACTGAATAGTATGAATCTCTGTAATACATATACCTTTTTTAGGATGTACCATCAGGAATGTTTTATTGTATATTATATTTTTAACAATGCTCTAAAGTATTCTTTGCTATAATTTATTGTATGCTATGTCTTTTAAAACATTTCTGTTGTAATCTGGCTTGGATCTCACAATAGGAAAAAGAGAAAATAAATGTCATTATTAAACTAAATTTCTGGACTAGATCTCTTAGCACCAACACACACTGTGCCCTGTACGCTTCTTAAAATTTTGCACCAAAAGCTTCAACTGTGAAGCAGTTTGCTATCTGCATCAATGATTCCTGCACCAAAACCTGTGGCATTTTAGGATCTAGCCTCCATCTTCTTTGAGAAGCTGTCATCTTCTAATGTTTTCTTCAGCATTCTTCTTTTCAGTGTCTCTTTGAGGAGGCCTATTCTACAGAATCATGAGATATTTCTCTGTAGAATCCCTGCTTCTTCAGAAGCACAAGGGTGGCTAATGGAGAGGATCAAAGGCCTCCTCCCTCTTGAAGCTCCTGAAGTATCTAGCCACTGGTGACATTCTACCACAGAGATGGCAGTTTATGGCAGCATGATCTGGTCTCAGATATCATTAACACTTCTAGTAGATGTCCATAACAGATATTCTCCACCCATAGGAACACTGTTCGAAGCCCCTTTCCCCAGTATGTTGAATAGTTTGCAAGGTTGGACTTTTTTTTTTTTTTTTTAAACTATATCTACCTACATACACGGGGGTCAATATTTTTTTTAAAACACCAGCTGCAATAGTTTAAAAAATCACCAGATATTCAGTGCTAGTATTCAATAGTGGCTGGCACTGAATATTCTGATAAAGGAGCGAGTGTTGCCACTACCCATATAGCAGAGATATTCAGTCAGCTATCTGAATAAAGTTGGGACAGACTTTTTGCTATCTTAACTTTGGAGCACTGTTTACCAAAGCATGGCAGCCATTAGTGCAGGATTAGCATGAGTCTGGGTCGCGTGTTAGCAAGGAGCATGCGGTCCAAAGGTGACTGCGCTAAAAATCCCGTGCTATCCCAGCAGCACATGAGTAAGTGGGGTAAAGGCGGAGAGTGGCAGAGTAAGGCACGCAGCTTGGGTGGGCATGCTAGTCACACGCTAGCTAAGCAACCACCCTGCTAGCGCAGGCACAGATAATGCATGCCTCTGACCAGGCGCCAGCTATACTCGCTGTGATTGCACGTTCCCAATGCATGGTTTGTACGTGAGTATTAGGAAATATGAAGGGCAAAAAGGTGATGTTGGCAGAAGACCTAGGCGCCTTCCTGGAGGGGCTGCATGGTGCAGCTGCCATGGCAATGGACCACAACAGCCTGAAAACCACAATACCAGAGCTTGCAGATCAAAAGTGACGCTGCTGCAACAGTGGGCAAACATCCATAGACACATCAACAGCTGTCCTAATGGACTGCAGTTAAGAACACATAAAAGTCCAAAAGAGAGATCAAAAGATATACTAAATCTAACCCAAATCCCACATGCAAAAGAGTGGAAAAAGTTATATTTTTGTTGGACTAAGTCAAGGTCTTCATATGGGTGCTGGATGTTGTATGCTGTGGGGGTATCAGGACATAGGGCCTGTGCTTTGTGCTTCAGTCACTACTGGTCTCATAGCAAGAGTTGGAGCCAGCAGATTACAGTGTGGGGTGGAGCATGCAAATTATATCTTGCACATACTAGCAATATTACAGTTTGGCAGCAAATGTGCCGTCCGACCACTGGCACCCTTGTATGGGGGGGGGGGGGGGGGGGAATGCAGCAATACATACATGTACTTGGGAGGCCATTCCGCTGCCATGGGCCATGTTCCTGTGGACAGAAGGTCCCCCACACTGAACAAAGGGAAAATGTGACTGAGACCCACCAACTCTGAGCAGCTACATTTCTATCGCTAAATGTGGGCCTCCAGTGTTAGAGTTCACTGATTGGTGTCCCCTGCCTGGCCCCCTAGCCCAAGGTCTGCAGAGCCCTTGTGCTCTTCCCTAATTTATTTATTTATTTTATTTATTTACATTCTCTTATATACCGCGCTATTCTGCATCAGTGCGGTTTACATTGAACAAACTGAAATTACATTGAACAGGGCATTATAACTTGGAGATAACTATTTTACAGGGAACATGGGCTATGGAGGGTTAAGTGGCTTGCCCAAGACCACAAGGAGCACCTGTGGGACTAGAAACCCCAGTCCTTCTGGCCCAAGGTTGCTGTCCTCTAGTGGGATTTGAACCACCGACCTTCCGGCCTGAAGTACCTTGCCCCAACCACTAGGCTACTCCTCCACTCCACTCTAATCCAGTGGGTCTTTGTTTTCCTGACATCTGGGGTGTTCTGCCAGGGGGCTGTTTAGGATTCACCACCTCCATGTAGTGTTCTCCCATAACTCCTTCTGGTAAGATGGAGCATGGGGGCCCTCTGTGAATGGATGGCTATGCCCACCCCCATATTGTGCATATCAGGCCACATTGATGGGTGTTCTATATGGTGGACCATGGGGGGGAAGGTTATTGATCCTCTGGACCTCATGTGCAGGTTGCCCTGAGCATGTGTGCTGATTGCTCTTGTCCTCCAGACCCCCGACTCTGGCACCGCCCTTCCCCCAACATGGGAGACACACTCCACAATAGCTATGGTGCTGTCCAAGCCATAATCAGAGGAGTGACAGAGAGGGAACCCATTCCTCCACACCAGAGCCTTGTACTGTGTTCCCCGTCAGCCTAAGTGAATGGGCACCTTGGATGCTTCAGTGTGTGGGGGGTGACAATACTGCGGACTCCCTGCATCTCCACCCTATCTCCCACAGTTAGGGATGTAGCACAGACTCTCTGCATGTGTTTGCTTTGCTGATTTGCATGTCCCGCCCTCTTGTACTTAGCTCCTATGCTCTGAGCTGTACAGATAGTTAAGCCAATTCCCGGTCATCTCTCTTTATTCTGAACTGCCAGTTGCTACCTTCCTGTATGCGTTCTTGGGGCACATTTCCTACTGTCCACAGTGGTTCCTTGGTCCACTGCTGCCCTAATAATGACTTTGTGCCATCCCTTTGCAGGGCTTGCATTGAGAACACGTGCACTGTGCACATGAGCTATGGTTGTGCATGAAAGTAACTTGAAAAGTGAGAAATGTTTTTGATACCACATTTTTGTAGACTTGGTTATATTAGATTTGTGGTGTGGGTTTCTTTTTGGTTGTGTTTTTATCAGCAGGCATTCAAGCACACAATACAGAAATCTTTCATTTAAAACTGTATACTTCCTAGTGACATCTCTTCTGGAAATCTGCATAACCTGTAAGATACTGCCATAAAGGTTTGAAGAAGCTTGTTATCCCTCAACATCCAAGCTTGAGTACAAAGTAGTAGATGTTGGGGTATAATAGAGTTCTTTGAACTTGCATGATAAGCGATGCAGAATCCTCAAGGCTTAAGGGACTTCTTATGGAAAGTTCCAAAAGATCGAACCGCAATTGTCTTGGCAAATAAGGAGCTATGAGAATTATGGTTCATTCATTCCTTCCGAGTTTCAGGAGAGTTTATACCATCAGGGGGATTGAAAGATACACATACAGAAGGCTTTTTCCACTATGTCTCTTATAGGTACTTACACATCTTAAAAGACAGGAGGTGCTCTCAGGTGAAGCTCGTTACCCAAATCAGTCATACACTAAGGACCTGAGATTAATTAAGCTTCAGGTGAACAAGGTATATTAAACGTATTAGGTACAGTTTTATTGGTATAAATATCCATAGCAACCCTTAGTACGTAAAGAACTTAAAGATCTAAACACAAACTTAAATTTAAGATGCAGACAGCAGTCCAGCAGCGAGATGGGGGCTTTCCAGTCTTTTGCATTGAGTGTCACATGTATGATTTTCTCCCAGTTGGTGAGAGGTCTTACGTGTGCACTAGGTGCAAGGAGCTCTTTGCTCTCAGGGAACGAGTCCATTCTCTAGAGGCTAGAGTAGCAGACTTGGAAAACATAAGACAGACAAAGAGGTACATAGACGAGACCTACAGGGATATAGTCCTGAAGTCCCACCTCCAGTCTGGCAGCATCCCTGTTGCCATGGAGGAGAGAGGTCACGTGACAGGAGAGCATCACCCTGGTGTGGCAGGAAGCGATCCTGTAACTAGGACCTGTCCTCCAGGTGATGTAAAACCCTCTCGCACCAAGGAAGTTTCTCTAGGGCCATGTGCCCATGAGGGAAGGGTTAGGACAGCCGTTATAGTTGGTGATTCGATCATTAGGCATGTAGATAGCTGAGTGGCTGGAGGATGTGAGGATCGCCTGGTAACATGCCTGCCTGGTGCGAAGGTAGCGGACCTCACGCGCCACCTAGATAAGGTCTTAGATAGTGCTGGGGAGGAGTCTGCTGTCTTGGTACATGTCAGTACCAATGACATAGGAAAATGTGGTAGGGAGGTTCTGGAGGCTAAATTTAGGCTTTTAGGTAGGAAGTTGAAATCCAGAACTTCCAGGGTAGCGTTCTCCGAAATGCTTCCCGTTCCACGCACAGGACCCAAAAGGCAGGCAGAGCTCCGGAGTCTCAATGAGTGGATGAGACGATGGTGCAGAGATGAGGGTTTTGGATTTGTTAGGAACTGGGGAACATTCTGGGGAAAGGAGGAGCTCTTCCGAAGGGATGGGCTTCACCTTAACCAGGATGGAACCAGGCTGCTGGCATTAACCTTTAAAAAGGAGATAGAGCAGCTTTTAAACTAGATAATAGGGGAAAGCCGACAGTCGCCCAAGAGCGCATGGTTCGGAAGAATGTATCCTTGAAGGATACTACCAAAAGCAGAGAGGTTCCAAAAAAGAGTAAAGTAGCCCAAATGCTCTCGAGTATGGAGCAGACAGAGCTTAAAGATCCCAAATTACCCATGTCTACCAATAGCCAAATTAATATGAATAAAATACAGTCTCTAAAATGCTTGTATGCAAATGCTAGAAGTACTTGATCTGTGATTTCACTTGAATTTCAGTGTTGCCCAGTTTGATGCTTTGTGGGGGGATAAAGCTGGAATCCCTGGAGACATGAAGGAGCTCAGTTTTGCTGAAGTTAATTGCAAGATTTTGTTGCTGTAATCATATAATGATCACTGCGAAACAGGCTGTGAGGGTAGAGTAGTATGGGAAAAATGAATGTACTGGGATTTGAGTCATGGGAGCTGCTGTGGATTCTGCATAATTCCAGAACAGAATAAAAAGGAAACTTTAGAGAACCCATTATAGGCCTTGTTTTGTAAAAGTTATCATGCTCTATCTGCTGCAGCGTACATATTATTCCTATGGGCACGGTGGAAGATAGGGCTATGCGCTATGTATTTAATGCCATTTAATGCCATTGCAAGAAGCCTTGACTAGATGTAAATAAACTACTTTGCCCTGAATGCTCGAGATATCCCTCTCTTCTCGCCCATATTTACAAGGCAGAATTTTAAATTTTGGACTGGCTTAGGAGTTATAAGAACTGGATAGCTGTTTGACTATGAAGTGTTTATGGATCACGAATATTTAAGGAAAGTTATAAAGTGAGATCTGTCCCTGTATTTAAATTCCAACATTCAAAAGGTCTTTAGTAACAAGCTAAAGGGCTCTTTTACTAAAGTGCATTAGGTTTAAGAACATAACATATGCCATACTGGGTCAGACCAAGGTCCATCAAGCCCAGTACCTTGTTTTCAATAGTGGCCAATCCAGGTCACAAGTACTTAGCAGGTTTCCAAAAGGATACACAGGTTCCACAGTGCTTGTCACAGTATAAGGAGTGGTTTATGGACCTTTCCTTCAGGAACTTGTCCGAACCTTTTTTAAACCCAGCTACACTAACAGCTTTTACTACATTCTCCAGCAACGAATTCCAGAGTTTGATTAAGCATTCCGTGAAAAAATATTTTTTCTTACAATCAAGTAAAACAAGATGGGAGAGTTAGAATATATAGCACTAAACGAGAGGTTAGATATGACTGGAATATCAGAGACATGGTGGAAAGAGGACAACCAGTGGGACACTGTGATATCTGGGTACAAACTATATCATAATGATAGAGCTGATCAAATTGGTGGAGAGGTTGCGCTCTATGCTAGAGAGGGCATTGAGTCAGAAAGGATTAAAGTTTTGCAAGAAACAAAATTTGCTGTAGAATCTCTATGGATTGAAATTCCATGTAAAAAGGGGAAGGCGATGGCAGTGGGGGTGTACTATCAACCGCCTGGCCAGAATGAACAAATGGATGATGAAATGCTCAAAGAAATCAAGGAAGCTAACAAAAGTTACAGCGCAGTAATAAAAATGGGTGATTTCAATTACCCCGGTATCGAATGGGTCAGTGTCATGGCAGGACATGCTAGGGAGATAAAGTTCATAGATGAAATAAATGGCTGCTTCTTGGAGCAGCTGGTTCATGAACCGACCAGAGGGGAACCAATATTAGACCTAGTCCTTAGTGGAAGACCAGATGTAGTGCAAGAGATAAGGGTGTTGGGGCCACTTGGCAAAAGTGATCATAGCATGATCGCCTTTGATTTAATTAGTGGAGGAGGGATAGTAAGGAAAAGCGTAGTTACTCACCTGTAACAGGTGTTCTCCAGGAGCAGCAGGAATCAGTCCTCACATATGGGTGACGTCGGCGCCGACGGAGCCCTCGCGGAGCAATTTTCCCCAGCTTTCAAAGAAAGCCTTTGGGAATTGCAGCGCCCATGCGCGGTCGCCTTCCCGCCCAAGGGTGCCATCTTAGCCAGTCAGATGACATAGCTAAAAAAGACAGCATAAAAATTTGCAAAAAAACTTAAGCAGATGATTGCAACTCCAAGGGGAGGAGGGAGGGTTGTGAGGACTGATTCCTGCTGCTCCTGGAGAACACCTGTTACAGGTGAGTAACTACGCTTTCTCCAGGACCAAGCAGGAAGCCAGTCCTCACATATGGGACTCCCAAGCTTAAGGCTACCGGAGACCCTAAGCACAAAAATGAGCTCCCTCTAGCTCAGCAGCACAGAAGGAAGGAATCTTCGCTGAATTATTACCCACCGGTAGCCCACATCCGGGATGGAGGGTAGGAGTTGCTCAGACCTCAAAGAGATTACGGAGGACTGCCTGTCCGAAAGCACTGTCCCTGCGGGACTCCCTCTCGAGACAGTAATGGACCGCAAAAGTCTGGCTCGAAGACCAAGTAGCGGCCCGGCAGATGTCTGCCAGCGGAACAGAGCGGAGGTAAGCCACTGACGTAGCCTTTGCCCGAACGCAATGAGCCGTGACTCGACCTTCCAAGGGGAGTCCGGCTGCCCCATAAGCCCAAGTGATACAGTCCGCAACCCAGATGGACAGAGTACGCTTGGAGACCGGGAGTCCCAATTTATTGGGATCAAAAGACACAAAAAGCTGCGCAGCTTTACGGTGCTCCCGCGTACGGTCAAGGTAGAAGTTCAATGCCCTTCTACAGTCCAGGGTATGGAGGACCATTTCAGCTCGGCTGGAGTGTGGTCTGGGAAAGAAGGTCGGAAGTACCACCTCCTGATTGATGTGAAAAGGGGAGACCACTTTTGGAAGAAATTTTGGGTGAGTCCGTAGGACTACCCTATTTTTGTAGAACCGAGTGTAAGGGGGATCAGACACGAGGGCCTGCAATTCACTTACGCGTCTAGCGGAAGTGAGGGCTATCAAGAACAATGTTTTCCAAGAAAGAAAACGGAGAAAACAGGTAGCCATAGGTTCAAAAGGCGGACAGGTGATCCGCTGCAACACCACATTCAGATCCCAGTCAGGCGCTGGCGGGCGCAGAGGTGGTTTAAGTAGAAGGAGACCTCGGAGAAACCTCGCTACAAGAGGGTCGCTGGAAAGAGGTCTGCCGTCCACCGGCACATGATGTGCTGAAAGAGCACTGAGGTGAACTTTGACGGAGTTGGACTTAAGTCCCATATTAGAGAGGTATAGCAAGTACTGCAAGATCACCGACACCGGGCAGGAGAAGGGATCCTGAGACTGTTGGGTACACCAAACGGAGAAGCGACGCCATTTAAGGGCGTAGCATTTGCGGGTAGAAGGTCGCCGAGAAGCTAGGATGACCTCTTCCACCTCTGCCGGCAGGAGAAGGGGAGCAAGGACTACCCTCTCAGCAGCCAGGCCATTAGATTGAGAGATCTGAGGTTGGGGTGTAGCAGAGACCCCTGATCCTGAGTGAGGAGATCCGGTTGTAACCCCAGGGGGAATGGATCCTCTACCGCTAATTGCAGCAGGAGTGGAAACCACGGCTGTCTGGGCCAGCGAGGGGCCACCAGGATCATGGAAGCTTTGTCTCGGAGAACCTTGAAAAGAGTTCGAGAGACTAGCGGGGTGGGAGGAAAAGCATACAGAAGGCTCTCCGACCATGAGAGTAGAAAAGCGTCTGCCGCAACTCGAAGGGGGTGTGGCTGACGAGAGCAGAAGCGAGGAAGTTGCCGGTTGAGAGGGCTGGCAAAGAGATCCATCGTGGGGAGGCCCCACTTTAGAAAGAGCTTCTGAACTACCAAGGGATCCAGGCGCCACTCGTGCGGCTGGAGGATCCTGCTGAGTTTGTCCGCCAGGCAATTTTCCCGGCCTGGGAGATAAACTGCCTTGAGAAGAACGCCGTGACTGACGGCCCAAGAGCAGAGCTTCTGTGCTTCCCGACAGAGAAGGAAGGAGCCCGTGCCCCCCTGTTTGTTCACGTAGAACATGGCCACTTGATTGTCCGTCTGGACAAGGACGGACTGGTGAGAGGTCAGGTGGGAGAAAGCCTTGAGAGCCAGGCGGATCGCTCTGAGCTCCAGGAAGTTGATCTGCTGAGCAGACTCCCACGTGGTCCAGAGGCCCTGAGTACGTGCCCCTTGGCAATGTGCTCCCCAACCCAGGAGGGACGCATCTGTCGTCAGCACCTGGGTCGGCTGAGGTGACTGAAAAGGCATGCCGAGTACCAGGTTCGGCCGATGAAGCCACCACTGGAGAGACGAGGCCAGCGGCTCGGAGACGCGCACTAGGTCTGCTAGGCCGCCTATGGCTTGTTGCCACTGCTTGGGAAGACACCATTGAGCAGGCCGCATATTCAGGCGGGCATTGGGGGTCACATGGACGGTGGAAGCCATATGGCCGAGTAGTCTCAGGAAGCGCCTGGCAGAGACCAGGGGCTGGCTGCGAAAACGGTCGGCTAAGTCCATGAGCCGTTGAGCCCTGTCGAGCGGCAGGAAAGCTCGTGCCTGAGGAGTGTGCAGCCTTGCGCCGATGAACTCGAGATCCTGTGAGGGGAGCAAAGTGGACTTTGCGAAGTTTATGACAAAGCCCAAGTTCTGCAGAAGAGTCACCGTGCTGCGTGTGGCGTTGGTGACCTCCGGAGCGGACGCTGCTCTGATGAGCCAGTCGTCGAGGTACGGAAAGACATAGAGGCCGTGAAGCCGGAGATGGGCCGCCACCACCGCGAGACATTTTGTGAAGACTCGCGGTGCGGAGGACAGGCCAAAGGGCAGTACTCTGTACTGGTAATGATTTCCTGCCACCACAAACCTTAGGTATTGGCGGTGGCTTGGGTGGATGAGGATGTGCGTGTAGGCATCCTTTAGATCCAAGGAGCATAGCCAATCTCCCTGCTGGAGGTAGGGCAGAAGGATTCCAAGGGTAAGCATTTTGAACTTTTCCCGCACGAGGAACTTGTTGAGGTTGCGCAAGTCCAGGATGGGTCTGAGGCCTCCTGTCCTTTTTGGTACTAGAAAATACCTGGAATAAAAGCCTTGACCTCTCAGGTGGTGGGGCACCGGTTCCACTGCCTATTCCTGTAGAAGACCTGCTAACTCCTGAAGGAGTAAGTCCCTGTGCAGAGGGAGTCGTGGAGGTTCTCCCGGGAAATAGGAGGGAGGCACCTGGTGGAAGTGGAGAAGATAGCCTTCTCTTACGACTTGAAGCACCCAGGCATCTGAAGTGATGCTGGACCACCTGTGGGCGAAGTGAACCAGCCGGCCTCCGGTGCTGGGAGGAGCCAGCGGAGGGGGAGAGGCTATGCTGAAGGAGTCAAAAGCCCCCACCCTGCTGAGCAGGGGCTGGTGGTGCAGGCTTGGGGGCTTGCTGCCTACGGGACCCGTTACCCCGTCCCTCGGCCTGCTGGCCCTGTTGGGGAGCTGCGGGGGCCTGATATTGGGGGTAGTGTTTATAGGCAGTCACCTTTCTCGGGTAAAAGGACTTCTTTCCCGAGCCCTTCTTTTTCTGGGAAGGGGCGGAGGTCTTCCTAGAAAGCCTAGTCCTGGTGAGAGTCTCCGTCTCGATCTGTGCAGCCTTTTCTGCCAAAGGTTTGCCAAAGAGGTTTTCACCTCGGCAGGGGACATCGACCAACTTGTCCTGCACCCAGGGCTCAAGGTCAGACGACTGAAGCCAAGCCTGTCGGCGGGCACCGATGCCGGCTGCGGCCACTCGAGCCGATGCTTCAAAGCCATCATAGGCTGCTCGGGATATGAATTTTGAGCATTCCCGAATGCCAGTGGACAAGGCTAGGAACCTCCGCAAAGGTTCCTCGGACAATCCAGCGGAGAATCCGGCTAGCTCTTTAGCCAGGTCTCGAAGATACATGCCCATGTATAGCTGGTAGGTCTGGACACGACACGCAAGCATAGAGCCCTGGAAACACTTCTTACCAAGGCCATCCAGGTTACGGGCCTCCCTGCCAGGAGGCACCGAGGAGTGCATCTTCTGGCTCTTAAGACGATGCATGGCCGATTCCACAACCATGGAATGGTGTGGTAGCTGTGCCTTTTGGAAGCCAGGGCTCTTGCGGACTCGATAGATAGAATCGACCCGCTTGCTCAGGACCTGCTAGGAGGCCGACTCTCCCACATGCGGAAGAGTAGTCGTTCCAGCATGGGAGGAACCGGTACAGTAAAGTGTTCCCTGGCGGGAGAGTCATACTGGAGGGCGTCGAGCTCTTCGGCTCGAGGCTCCTCCTCGGGGTCCGCCAGGAAGGCCAAAGCCTTGGCCATATCCCTGACGAAGTCCGAAAACCGGGCATCCTCCGGAGGGGACTGCTTCCGAGGTTCGGACTCAGGCGAGTCCGAGGGGACACACCGAGTCCGAAAAGAATCAGGTGACTCTTCCTCTTCAGACTCCCAGACCGACTCCGAGGAGGAATCGGTGGGGTCGGCCCGGGCAGGCTGCGGCGCCCGCCGCCCCGACGCCGAGGGAGTCGGCGTCGGCGACCTCGGTCCCGAACGGGAGGCCGAGGGTGACCTCGACCGAGGATCGACTCGAGTTCGCATGGACTCGAGGATCAGCTCGGTCTCCGGGGTCGACTTAGACGTCGACGTCCCGGCGGTCGGGGCAGCGGCGCCAGCAAGGCTAGCGAGCAGTGCCCGCTGCTGGTCCATGAAGGCAGACAGTCTGCTCTCCAAGGCCGTCAACCTGAGTCCGACCTCAGGTGACCCAGCAGCCCCCGACTCGGGCCCCGACGGCGTCAGGCCCGACGTCGGCGGTCTCGGAGGCGAGTCCAGGAGGACCACAGGACTTACCCGAGCAGGCAGCTCCGACTCCATGCGAGGGTCGCTTCGAGAGGTGCTCCTTCTCCAAGGACCCGGGATGGCTATCGGGGCTATGCGACCTGGCCCTCGCGGAGCCAGGAGCGTCCACCGACGCCGCCCTCGCGGGTTTCACCTTCCGACGATGGTCCCCGGAGGGAGAACCCCTGTCGGAGGAACTCCGGCGACGGTCCGAGCTGGAACCTCTGGACGCCGAGGCCTCCGACGAGGTCCGGGTACGGCTGGGGTCAGCGAAGATCCTATCCCGCTGATGCCGCCGACTTCTCAACGCTTTGGAGGACATTTTGCCACAGGCCCCACAGATCATTTCTTCATGATCCGGGCCCAGGCAGCGGAGGCAATTATCGTGTGTGTCAGTTAGTGACATATTTCGGTCACACTGACCACACCGCTTGAAACCACTGGCAGCCATCGTGGGAAAAAGGGCCCCTGCGAGGTCAAAAGACCGGGCTGCCAGTGAAAAAACCGAAAACGAAACTGACTAAATCAGAAAAACCGAAAAAAGAAGGACTCGTGACCGGCGTCGCGAGTCCGGGCGGGAAGAAAACCGGCGTCGAACCGAAGGAAAAAAGAGAATATTACGAATAAAATCAACTTTTTCGCGGGGACAAGACGGGTACGTCTGTAGGGCTCCGCGGAAAAAAGAAGACTGGCTAAGATGGCACCCTTGGGCGGGAAGGCGACCGCGCATGCGCGCTGCAATTCCCAAAGGCTTTCTTTGAAAGCTGGGGAAAATTGCTCCGCGAGGGCTCCGTCGGCGCCGACGTCACCCATATGTGAGGACTGACTTCCTGCTTGGTCCTGGAGAATCCACAGTACTACCTTTTAACTTTCGAAAGGGAGACTATGATAAAATGAGAAAAACCGTTAAGAAAAAACTAAAAGGAGCAGTTGCAAAGGTTAAAGACTTACATCAAGCTTGGGTGTTGTTTAAAAATACTATCTTGGAAGCCCAAGCCAGCTTTATTACACGCTTTAAGAAAATTGGAAGGAAGTCAAAAAAACTGCCAGCATGGTTTAAAGGTGAGGTCAGAGAGGCTGTTGCCAAAAAAGCATCTTTCAGGAAATGGAAAAAAAAGAGCCAAATGACGAAACCTGGAAACAGCAGAAGCACTGGCAAGTCAAATGCAAGGCATTGATAAAGCAGGCAAAGGGAGAATTTGAGAAGAAGCTTGCTGCGGAAGCAAAAACGCGAAATAAAGATTTTTTCAAGTACATTCGCAGCAAAAAACCTGTGAGAGAGTCAGTTGGTCCATTAGATGATAGAGGCGTTAAAGGGGCACTAAGAGACGACAAGGCGATAGCCAGAGAGACTGAATGAATTCTTTGCTTCGGTCTTTACTGAGGAAGATATAGTGATGTTACCCATGACTGAAGTGGTATTTAAAGGTGCGGAAGAATTGAAGGAAGATGTATTACAACTATTAGATAACCTGAAGAGTAGCAAATCACCTGGGCCGGATGGTATACATCCAAGGGTGTTGAAAGAACTGAAATATGAGATTGCAGACCTGCTATTAGTAATCTGTGAACTATCATTAAAATCATCTCTAATACCTGAAGATTGGAGGACCGCCAATGTAACACCAATTTTTAAAAAGGGTTCCGGGGTGATCCGGGAAACTACAGACCGGTGAGCCTGACGTCAGTACCGGGAAAAATGTTAGAAACCAGAATAAAGAATAAAATTACTCAGCATTTGGATAGTCATGGCCTAATGGGAGACAGCCAACATGGCTTTAGACAAGGAAGATCTTGTCTTACTAATCTGTTATGTTTTTTTGAAGGTGTGAATGAACAGGTGGACAAAGGTGAGTCTGTTGATATAGTGTATCTGGGACTTTCAGAAAGCCTTTGACAAGGTCCCTCAACAGAGACTTTTGGCAAAACTAAAGAGTCATGGGATAGGAGGCAGTGTACTACTGTGGATCAGGAACTGGTTAAAAGATAGAAAGCAGAGGGTTGGGCTAAAGGGCCAATTTTCCCAATGGAGAAAGGTGAATAGTGGTGTACCCCAGGGATCTGTGCTGGGTCCGCTGCTTTTTGACATTCATAAATGACCTGGAAAGTGGAGTAACGAGTGAGGTTATCAAATTTGCAGATGACACAAAACTATTTAAAGTTGTTAAAACCCAAGAGGATTGTGGAAAATTGCAAGAGGATCTTGATAAATTGGAAGACTGGGCATCAAAATGGCAGATGAAATTTAGGGTATGTTTACTAAAGTGCGTTAGTGCAGTTCGCGTTAGTATCCGCGTTAATAAGACAAACCCCCAAATAAGGAGATAGGCGGGACAGCGGAAGACCTAACGCGCGTTACAGAACTAACGAGCGATACGTGGCGCAATAGAGGAGGCACCGCGCGTTAAGCATAAGAAGCCACACAGACATACCTAACCCATACAGAGCTGTAGCACAATGGTTACGGTATTGACCGCTGATACAGGCATAGTGCCCAGTGTGTGTAACGTAGACGGCTGTCCCAGGCATTAGCATGTAATTTACAGGGGGAATGAGGAGGCGTTTATTTTGGGTACATTGCGTATGGGAGCCTAGCCGCGTACGTTGGTACATGCGTACCTGCGCGCGTAGCATCGTGCATGGGTACGTGTGGGTTTTACCAGTGTGGGCATTTCATATATTACAGACTCTGTAGGGTGTCTTGCACCTATGCATTATGCTACCAGATGTAAGTGTGATGCGCCATAGTTTATCAGAGGCTGTGAGCTCCTACTGTGGTTTCAGAGGGTTGGAATGTGACAGTCACACCCATGATGCACTGCACATGCAAATCAGCTGTCCACACATACACACCATGTGGAATGCACCCCCACAGCAGCTGGGCCTGGTAGAGGGAACTGACCATGTGCACCCCCACGGCATCTTGGCCTGATAGGAGGTACTTACCATGTGTTGTACTGGCACAGAGTAGCTGGACACCGTCACATTGTGCGGGTACTGTGCTCACCCTGAGGTTGCGGTGGGGCATCCAGCACTAGGTCCACAGCAACGTCCATGGCTGAGAAGGTCCATGGCGCGGGTCCAAAGCAGTGTTACTGTGTGAGATAGGCATTTTCTGGAGGACCACCTTGGACATTTCTGTCTGTTTCAGGCAGGTGTAGCCCCATGCACCACCACCCACCTCCCCCAGGGCATCACACAGGGTCACCTATCAAAAGATGCACATTCTACCTCCCTGCAAAGGTGGCAGTGGAGGGGAACATTAACCCCTAGTCCTGCTGAGGGGCAGACACCCCACAGGACAGTCAATGCAGTTCTGTACACATCCATAACACAATAGCAAACAGACATTAGGCCAGGATATAGTATGCTACTCCACACCACTATCTGATATTCTCCTGGTGCAAGCCAACACACCCTACAAGCCACTCCATCACATCACCTTCCAGCTGCAAACAGGCTGCTAGTGCCCAGTGGAGCTGCCTGCACCCAGAACTGGGATGCCAGCATACACATCAGGCAGATACATCAGTGACTGGGCCCCAAAAGGAGACCCATATTTATCACATGAGAGAAGTACTATATAGCACCATGGTAGTGCCTAGCCATGCTGTGGTCACTGCACAGTCAGGGTGAGAGTGAGCTTTCAGCAGGATATACTGAGGTCACCCTGTCTGGGTAGGTGGTGCCCGGCCACTACAATTTGCCTGTCACTGCCCTATACCCTGTGCAGATGCACCCTGGCCAGGCCACCCTGTCCGGCCTATACCCATGGTACTTTGCTCCTCATTATGCACATGGGCAGCCCAATAGTGGCAACATTGCTGGCAGCGTGGACTGTGGAAGGTGTTTGCAGCCACCACACACTGGATAGACAGCCAGCCCCTCCCCCCCCCCCCCCACCTATTCCAGCATTGTGCTACTATAGAGGTGGGCATCAGCCATAGCCACCACACTAGTGATGGACATAGTACAGGCATGGATATGGTACACAGGGCTGTTGGGGGTTCACTCACAAGGGTGGTGAACACTGTCAGAGTCCAGACCTGCAGCAAACAACGCAGACATCGGAATGATTGTTATGGTGGAGCTCACTGAGCGAGCTGTGCTTAACGTAGGAATTGGTATATGCCAGTTGTCATAGGGAACGTTTGAGAACTCTGAACCATATACACAGGTGTAGGGTGGCATTGCTACGGTATGCAAATGCTAGTATTGGGGGATACAGGCAGGGCCCAATGTCTTGCCTCTCCAGGAGGCATTGGCCAATTGGGCCTATGGGTGGGTGTCTGGCCCTGTTGGCTGCTGCTTTACAGCAGAGTTCCACGACTCCAGTCCTGCTGTTCCAAACACTGTTCGGGTTTTCACGCTGTCCCTCATACATATGCATGAGCTACATCTGCATACCATGGGGGCGGTGCATAGATATGCAGCACAGGCATCTTTGTTAGGGGCAGCATGAGGCCGGTATGGTGTGGGTCCCTCCAGGACTGCATTTGCGGAACTCAGCTTTAGGTAATGTGCCTGTTTCTGGTGTCTGTGTTTGGTGTGGTAAAATATAGGCCATGCGTCTGTGCTCTGCAAACAAGGGTGTCTTTACTATCAATGTTTAGTGGTGGGTGAGACTATGGGGACTGGGTTGGCAGGAGCCCCAGCTGGGATTTGAACCTGTGACCCTCTGGTCTTACAGACACTGGCTGTGTCTGTTGCACCACACTGTGGCCACGGCGACAGTGCAGTCCCTTGAGTTAGTTAAACCTGCCTGATGAGTCTGCAACCCTGCTCTGCAACAGGTTTACTGTGGCCTCATTTACCTTGTATGCAGACAAAGGTGCACATATGCCTCTGAAACGAACTCATGAAAGGGGCACACACCCCTGACCAAGCTGGGCAAACATGATATCATTGGGCAACATTACACAACACTCCCAGGATAGCTCCATTACAATGAGATGGTCTTTGAAAGGGTCTGCGGAGCGTAGACACTTCCACACATCTTTCATTTTTATTTGGTGCTTGCCATGGACTGTTGTTCCTTTTTGCCCATTGCTATCACTGTGGCACAGCTGCATTATGCTTTGTTACATGTTTCTTGTGGGCATTTGTAACGTTTTATGTGATTTTCTGTTCTGTGCACATGTATCACACTGCTCACATTTGGTGGGTTTCCCCGGTTTTCCTGTACATTGCTGACGGAAATGGTTTCTCTTGCCTTTCAACGGCTTTAACGGCAAGTTTTCATTCGCGTTGGAATTCAGCTCTGGAAATCAGTGCGTTGGCCTCTCCCCGCCCACTCTCCACCCATTGACCCCTTCTCTCCGCCCACTCTCCTCCTTCTGCGCTGTTTTAACGCGCCGCAGGGCTTTACGATCGTTAACCACGGTTAACGCGCGTAGTATGACGTTAACGGTCGGTCGCGCGTGCTTACGCGCGGTATACTGCACTTACGATCGTTAACGTCGTACAACGCGCGTTAATCACAATTAACGCACTTTAGTAAACATACCCCTTAATGTGGACAAGTGCAAAGTTATGCAACTAGGGAAGAACAGCCCAAACTATGGTTACACGATGCAAGGTTCCACTTTAAGAACCACCACCCAGGAAAAAGATTTAGGCGTCATTGTGGATAACATGTTAAAACCCTCGGCCCAATGTGCAGCGGCGGCCAAAAAAGCAAATAGAATGCTAGGTATCATAAGGAAAGGAATGGAAAATAAAACAAAAGATATTATAATGCCTCTATATCGTTCCATGGTGAGACCGCACCTTGAATATTGTGTGCAATTCTGTTCGCCGTATCTTAAAAAGGATATAGCGTTATTAGAAAAGGTTCAGAGAACAGCCACCAAAATGGTAAAGGGGATGGAAGGATACTCCTATGAAGAAAGGCTAAAAAGGTTAGGGCTCTTTAACCTGGAAAAAAGACGGCTGAGGGGAGATATGATAGAAGTCTATAAATTAATGAATGGAGTGGAACGGGTAAACGTAGATCGATTGTTTACGTTATCAGAATATAGAAAGACTAGGGGACATGCAATGAAGCTACAGGGTAAACTATTTAAGACTAATAAAAGAAAATATTTTTTCACTCAACGTGTAATCAAACTCTGGAATGTGTTACCGGAGGATGTAGTAAAGCTGTTAGTGTAGCTGGGTTTAAAAAAGGTTTGGACAAGTTCCTGGAGGAAAAGTCCATAAACCATTATTAAGAAGGGACCCAGGATATCAATGCTTGACCCAGTACAAGCATTGTGGAACCTGTGTCTTTTGGGGAATCTGCTAGGTACGTATGACCTAGATTGGCCACTGTTGGAAACAGGATACTGGGCTTGATGGACCTTGGTCTGACCCAGTATGGCATATCTTATGTTCTTATGTATCCTCATACTGAACAGGAAGGTACCTCAGTTTTGATGACTGGCAAAGATTCTTTGAGCCACTTCTAATCCAGGGATCACTCGCGTGGTTGGTAGTAAATGACTCAGGTTGTTCGACTGGGCAAAGTCCTTCTCTGAAACACGTACGTGGCCAAGAGCCATCTCAGGAGAGGTGGCCCAGTTCCACATCCTGACACAGTTTCCAGACAAACGGTAGGACTCTGTTCCTCTCTGCTTGTTCTTGGAATACATCACAGCTTGATTGTTGGATTGAATCAATATGTATGTTAATTTGCTGTATAGCTTTCCAGGTATTATTAAAGCAGTTTGCAATTATAGAAGTAATTTAATATATAAAAGTAGGGTAGATTAAAACAAAGAATAAAAATAAGATAAAATTAAAGTAAGGGAAGGGGAAGTAGTAGTTCAGGAATGAGCTAGAAAATAAATGCTGACTAATAAATTTCTGAAAACCTTCCGAGTATTACAGACTACCTTAAATTCCATAAAATGTTATCTGTTGAGGTTTCTTCTGGGTGGACCATAATCCCTAAGTGTCAAGTTAATCGACATGGTCTCCCCAGCCCAGTTTTGATACATCTGTTCCAAGTATTTTTGGAAAGGTAGAATTTGGAAGTGGATGCCTCCTACCAAACTGGAATACACTGTCCACTAAGTCTAAGTCTGAGTCCTAGTGCAGTTACAGATATGTCTCTCAGCCTGTGAATGGCTGGAGTCCATTCTGAGTTGAAGGTCCACTGAGCTAATCTCATTTTGAGATGCACCAAGGGTGTTCAGTGCACTATTGAGGTCATGTGGCCTAACATCCTCAACATGCCCTATATGCTGATGTCTGCTGACTCTGACTTCCTTACACTATGGACACATGAGTGGCAATCCTTAACTGGGGAAGAAAAGCTTTTGCTGTTTAGCAGAGCTTCTATGAATTCCTATTGAGTTGATGAGTTTAATTGAGACTTGAGATAATTTAAGAACCACCCTAGTAACTTCAGCACCTGGATGGTGGTGTGAACGCATCTTTGAGCTCCTTCTTGACATGTGCTCTTAACCAGCCAATCATCCAGATAGTGAAAAACATGCACTCCTAATCTGTTCAGATACACTGCAACTACAGCAAGGACCTTTGTGAATATCCGAAGAGCTAACATGAAGCCAACAGGCAGAATACAATACTGCTAGTGGTATTTCCCTACAAATATGAGATGTTTCCTGTGACTGCAACATATCTCTAAGTGAGTGTACACATCCTTCAAATCCAGGGAACAAAACCAGTCTCCCATTTTTTTTTTTGGAGGTATGGAATGATAGCGACTAGGGAAACCATCCTGAATTGATGAAATCCCTCCCATCTTCTTTGTGACCAGAGAATACTTGGAGTAGAATCCCTGCCCTATTTCCCCTGGTTCCACTCCATTGGCTTCTAAGAGGGAAGAGAGCTCCTTGGAAAATATTTACCGATATGGACAGCTTGACCAAGATGCTCTCAGTGGGCAATTTGGTGAAATATCAAATAGATGTAGATGGTATCGAAACCAGAAGATTGTTAGTATCCATCACTCAGAGGTTATAAGGGGCCATCCATTTTATCTAAAATCTCAACCTCCATTCTAATAGAAAGCTGTCCTGGCTTTGGCTGAGGAGCTGGTTGGGGATCCTGGGCTCTCTGCTGTCTTGGAGGACAATGAGATCCCTGTCTTGACCGGGCAGAGCAAGAGGAAGGAAGACATCTGTGCCTTAGAGTAATAGGATCTCCTTTATTATACACTCTGAAACCTCTTACAGCAGACGTTCACAACCTTTTTGAATGGGTAGATGTCTTATCAAACAACAAAAAAAATTCAGGACTCCCAGGTTATCCCCACCTCTCTTCCCAGACCTCCTTCCCTCAGCACCAGGCTGTCCCCACTAGCCCTCTTTATTTCCCTTCCGCTTCCCATTTTCACCAGTCTCTCCCTGCCTCCATCCAGTTACAGACTCCTTCTCTTGCATGGGTCAAAGAACTGGAGGATGTCCAATGTTTCTGCTCTGGGTTTCCAATTCAAATGGAATGGACACGACCATTTTCCTGATAAATTTAACAAAGGAGAGTTCCTTTGCCAAGGACGTTCATTTCATGTGGTGGGGATGGATTGATGGTAAGTCAGCGAGAACCTGCCTCTTCAGAGAATATCTATGAGTTACGTTCTGTGTCTCTTCATGAGGTACTCCTCAAAGGATGGATTTGACAAAGGTGCAGACATTACAGTAGGAGTGTCCACATCCTCCTGAGACACATGGGGAATATTGGAGGCTTGGTACTGAGCCCTCGGAGGCTGTTGCGTCCCTCTGGTATGGAGGAGGATAAGCAGTCCTCACATTAGGGTACTTCCAGGACACCAGCCCTCGTGGTATCTCGATGTTCTCAGTGTCACACTTTAAGGTATGATGTCAATGCTTCCTGGCCTTCGCCCAATGCTCATTATCACAAGCCATTGACATCAATGACAACAAAACCAAATCCTTCCTTTTCTTCATGTGTGTTTCAGAGCATGTCCAGTCCTAATGGCTTCTATCAGTTTGATGTACAGGTTCAGTGTTCTCCCCAGAAAGCTTTCCCAGCAATGTGTGCTACACTATAAGCCAGCCAGCAGCAAACAACATAGTAACTAGTTGTCTTTCAGGAAGTTCCATATACATAAGAACATAAGATATGCCAAGCCCAGAATCCTGTTTCCAAAAGTGACTATTTCAGGTCTCAAGTACCTGTTGGATTCCCAAAGTTATACACATTCCATGCTGCATGTCCCAGGGGTAAGTAGTGGATTTCCCCAGTCCTCTTTAATAATGGTTTATGGACTTTTCCTCCAGGAACTCATCCAAGTCTATTTTTTTTTATTATTTAATCTTTATTAATTTTACATACAAAGAAGCTAAATTACAAGAGCTTCATGGAAATTAGGACAAACGGTCTGAAAACAAACATTGATATAATCAATATTTAAAAACAGGAAACAGAAAATAAGAAAAAACAATTCCAAGTCCTACTATAGCCCACCACGAAGAGATCCAAGTAAGAAAACAATTAATCAAAAAAAAGAGAAGCATAAGAAAGAGAACAAAAAACAGTCAAGCCTAAATAGTAGGCAGGGCATCTGGAGTCTCATTAGGAAGCCGTCGGACACTCAGAAAGCTTGACAACTGGGACAGTTCATAGAAAATATATGAGGCATTATTAATTTTAATCATACATTTACAGGGATACTTTAAAAAATATAAGCCCCCCAACAACAAAACCCCGGGTCGAAGCAGAAGAAATTTCTTTCTGCGTTTTTGAGTTTCCTTCGCAAGGTCTGGAAAGACCCTAACAATTAAACCATAGAATTGAACAGAATGCTTCTTGAAAAACATTTGTAAAAACCAATCCCTATCAGAGGACAAGGCAAAAACAGCAATCAATGTGGAGGGAGAAACCACCTCCTCAGCCGAGGACTCCAATAAAGCTGAGATATTTAACAAATCTGCCTGACTCTCCCCGTCAAATCCAGCCCCAGGATCTTTCTTCCCAGATGGTAAATAATCTACCTTAAGCATAGAGGGATGAGAATCAATTGGAACACCAAGTACTTCTAACAAATACTTCCTAAACATATCTTTAGGTAAAATATTAGATACCCTAGGAAAATTAATACAACGTAAATTACAATATCTAGAGTTATTTTCCAAGGATTCAATCCTGGTTTTTAAAGCCACCATGTCCCTCTGACACGACGAAACACCTTCTAGGTAACAAGTAGCCTTCTGTTGCAATTCTGTAACCGATGTTTGCAATGCTGATACTTCAAGGGTATGTTGTTGAAGCAGGGTAATATGTCCTTGTACCTGTGCTGCTACAGCCACCACCTGGGGAGCAAGCACTTCCCCAAGCTTGACTATAGCAGTCCATATTGATTCAAGAGTAAATTCAGCCGGTTGCTCCAGGGAAAAAGTAAATACCTGTCCCGAAGAGCCCTCTGTTGCACGACGTTCACTCCTCGTTTCTCCAGATCGGGGCAAACCCAAGAAGGCATCCGGTTTGCCCGCAATAACCCCCCCTCAACATCACATCCTCTGCGTTGGAATTGTCAGCGGACCGAAGCTCCATGCTCCTCAACTGTGCTGCCGCTCCTCCAGGGTCCGAGCCCTCTACAACTTCGGAAGAGAGCTCTACCCCGACCGCTCAGGATTCCGCCCCACCAGAGGATCTTTGGGAGGCCGCCACTGCTCCGGCAGAGAGATCTCCGGCCTGGAACCCCCAGTCGAGCAAACCCGCTCCGAAGAGGGATCAGTCGGGCTCTGCACCGCCGACATCTGCGACTGCCGCAACGGCGTTACAAATGCGTTAATCGGTCCTACGACCAAGGAAGGAGCAGAGGAGGCTGCCGGGCTAGAGGAGGACTTCTTTGGCCCTTTAGCCTTCCGTTTGCCCATATTCTAAGAGGTAAAAAAAACGTCGCCGCTAAAGCTCCCTCTCAGAACGCCATCTTGGATCTCTCCATCCAAGTCAATTTTGAACCCAGCTACACTAACAGATTTTACTACATCCTCCGGTAAAGAATTCCAGAGTTTGATTATGCTTTGAATGAAAACATATTTTCTAAGATTAGTCTTAAAATGTGCAACACTGTAGTTTTATTATATGTCCCTTAGTCTTTCTACTTTTTGAAGAAGGAACAACAACTAATCTACATTTACCTGTTCCACTCCATTCATTATTTTATAGACCTCTATCATATCTCTCCTCAGCCGTCTCTTTTCCAAGTGGAAGAGCCCTAAGCTTTTAAGCCTTTTCTCATAGGGATATCCTTCCATCCCTTTTACCATTTTGGTTGCTCTTCTCTGTACCTTTTCTAATTTAGCTGCCATATCCTTTTTAAGATATGGCAACCAGAATTGTACACTATATTCAAGATGTGGTCTCACCATGGAGCAATGCAGAGGCATTATAATATCCTTTCCTTATGATTTCTAGCATTCTATTTGCCATGAAGCCTGGGTGGAGAGTCACTGAAACTCTGTCCAAAATGTGCGCGCAAACATCTGAACTACTGAAAGATGTAAGAAAAGCAGTTGGCCGCTGCCAGCATATAGTGCTTGCAAGCAACTGGTAAAGCCTTACTCTCTGTACTCATTCTTACTGAGACCTAGCAAGGGCAGTGTCACATAGCTTTGGTTAAATTTGCAGAATGACTGATGATTGAATGATGGACCATATACTGTATATAAAGACTCCTTCCAGTCAGCAAGATGGAGCTCACTTATGGACCGGATGTGGTATCTAGGACTCTGAAGCAGAGAGAAGCAAAAGGCATTCCCCACTTTGGCAGAAGACTTATTTATTTATTCATTCATTCATTTTGGACTTGGACATGTTTTGTAGTGACTCTTTACAGAATGGGGGGGGGGCTTTTGAGAGGGACTTGAAGTGGGATATCAGGGCCCTTTGAAAGGGTTAATATGGAAAATGGCTTAGAATTTGTTAACAGCCTGAAGCCTGGCAGTTTGGAATCCACTAGCAGCCTGGAGAGATGTGTATAGAGGCCAAGGCCATATTTAGCAGAACATAATGCTTTTATTTTCAGAATGACTGAGCTGAGAAATGTCTGTGCTTTGACCTATAACATATAAGGGTATGTTTACTAAACCGGGCTAACGGTTAACCCGGGCTATGTGCAACTAGGTCCCATTGAATAATATGGGACCTAGTGGCAGATAGCCCGGGTTAACCATTAGCCCGGTTTAGTAAACATACCCCATAGTGTCTAATTTGACTTGTAACACGTAGATAAATAAAGGTGATGCTGAAGCATGACACACAACGATAACACAGAATTGTAGAATGTAGCAGTATTTTTCTTAATAAAAAGGAGGTGCGATGGCCTGGCTCGAGTATTCATGGGAACCTGCACAAGTTTGCACACCTGTGAATTTCTCACTTAAGTTGTACTGTTTTATAGAACTCTGTGTATGTGTGCTTCCTTATTTGCATTTGAATTTAGAGAACTGAAGTCAAAGAGCCAAGGTTTGGAGTTTTCTACCTGGTCAGGTACAGCACAAGCAAAGAGATTCTTTCACTTTTAGCATTTCATCATCTGTCTATTCTGGCCAGGCGCACGCTAGTACATCCCCACTGCCATATCCTTCCCCTTTTTACATGGCATTTTTATCCATAAAGATTCTACTATGCGTTTTGTTTTCAGCAAAGCCTTTATCCTGTTTGCCTCAATGCCCTCTTTAACATATAGCACCACTCCTCCACCTATGTGATCTACCCTATCATTGCGATATAGTTTGTAGCCGGGTATCCCACAGGTCTGCAAAAAAAATTTTTTCGAGAGCTGTTTTAGTTATTCCACGTAATCTTTATGTTTTTTGGTGCGCTGAATCCGAAAATGACCTCCATTTGTCATAGGACATCACGTTTCCTGACAATTTAGGTAACTATGTTAAATAAGGCAAAACCTCAAAATAAATGGAAATAGACTTATAAAATTAAAGTTTTATTACAATATTTTCATGAAAATCCTTTTTTGAACTGAAATGAGCTCACCTACACACACTAAACTCGATTCTTCTTCCTTGTGAGGCTCCTCTTGGTGCATTTACACTTGTGAGTAGCTACTGGAATGTCTCTCTGAAGCATCCAACAGTAGTCTGCCATCATTGTAATGCTCCATTTTCCCTGGTATCTCCTTTCCATCTCTTTAATGTCTTGGTGGAATCATTCACCTTGTTTCTCACTCACAGCTCCCAAATTTTCAGGAAAGTAGTCAAGGTGGGACTGGAGGAAATGCACTTTCAAACTCATCAGGCAACCTAAAACTTGAAATGCTTTCAGCATTCGTCCGACGATCTTTTTGTAGTGAGGATCTTTGTTATTGCCTAAAAATTTCTGTACGACTTCTTTAAATGCAATCCACCCTTCTTTTTGAGGATCTGTCATGGTACTGACAAACTCTTGATCAACTATAAGCCTTCTAATGTCTGGTCCAACGAACACACCTTCCTTCAATTTTGCCTCCGACAGGCCTGGAAACTTGGTGACCAAGTATTTGAAGCATTCTCCATCTCTTGGAAGTGATTTTACAAATTGCTTCATCAATCCCAATTTTATGTGGAGAGATGGTAGAAGAACTTTATGGGAAGGTACCAAAGTTTCTCGGAGGACATTTTTTTCACCGACTGTTAGCACCCTCGGCTGCCAACAATTCTTGGTCCAGTGATTTTGTCGGTCTCGACTGTCCCATAGACACAGAAAACAAGGATATTTGGTATACCCAGCTTGTTGCCCGAGCAGCATGCACAAGACCCTCAAGTCCCCACATACTTGCCAATCATGGTCTTCATATTTAAGTTTACGAAGAACCAATTCCAAGTTCTCGTAGGTTTCCTTCAAGTGTACAGAATGACCTACAGGTATGGAAGCGTAAAAACCGTTGTGGAGTAAAACTGCTTTGAGACTTTTTTTGAAGAATCTATAAAAAGACGCCATTGCTCTGAATCATATTGGATTTTAAATTGACCCATCAGACCTTCGACATGGATGCAATAAACCAACTTGTCTTCCTGGGCGAAGTAAGGAACGAACTCCTTTTCACGATGTCTGAACCATGAAGATGACACTCCTGGCAACAATAAATTCCTGCTTTTCAGCCTTGATCCGAGTAACTCAGCGGCATCTTTGGGAAGATTCAAGTCTCTTACCAAATCATTCATCTCCTCCTGAGAAAACAATTTTGGTCTTGTATCATCTTCAATGTCAGAACTTGATTCGTCATCTGGTTCAGGTATGACTTCACCTTCATCGGAGCTAGGTATCTCTTCCAAGGTAGCAGGGGGCTTGGTTACTGGTATATCTGTGCCATGGGGGATGGGATGAATTGCCGAGTGAAGATTGGGGAATGAAATGGAATGCTTCCATTTGGAATTAAACCCTTTCACATCGCATGAACAAAAGTAACAGTCATCACTATGGTTCTTTTGCTCTCGCCATAACATAGGAATCCCATAACGGAAATATTTTTTCTTACCCTTGAACCAGTTTCGGAGGTCCTCAACACACCGTTTGCACACTTTATGAGGCGCCCAGACTTTATCTTGATCTCCAATTTTTAGTCCAAAGTATGCAAAGTATAATTTTTTCACAAAGTCTGTAATATTCTGCTGTTGCTTCAACACTGTATATTCACCACAGATGAAACAGAAACTGTCTGGCGAATTAATACACTTTCGCGGAGCCATAACGGTTGAAGAATGACGAGCTAACACGAATTGCGATGAAAAAGTGTGAACAGCCTAGAACAGTGATGGCTAACCTTTTTGAGCCCGAGTGCCCAAACTGCCGCACAAAACCAAAGAATTTCCTCAAAGTGCCAGCACGTCCATTAAAGCCTCATTTGCATAAGGTGCCTCATTTGCATAAATATTTGCATAATGTTACCATACACTAACTTTTAGTAAACATGCCTCTTAATGAGTATATGGATAAAGAAAGACTAAAAGGTTTCTACATTACTATAATCCAGTACCAACCGCCAGGCACATTAGGAACTACTACAAACGCTGCCCATTTAGAACCCATAGCAACCCGCCGTATCCTAACAGTACTACCAGGACTCACAAAGCACCATACCCTAACTATCAAAAGGCAACACTGCAAATATTAAACCAATACATTTCAGAGAACAACAATACATGACCTACTGGGGAAAGAACAAGTGGCAATGTCAAATAGGAATTATATAAACAGAATACCTCAGCTCAGTTACACATGCAGAACAGACCATCACCAAACAAGGAATCACAATTTAAAAACAGGAAGACAATAATTAAACTGGGAACCCCAAAAGCCAAACTTGGAATATACAACAACACTGTAGATTGAAAACTATAAATTAATTTCCTCTTGTACTAAACAAAGCGCAAAAATTAATGATGCACATTTCCCAGAGCTGACATATTCCAGTTAATAAATTCAAAATAAAGAGATATTTTTCTACCTTTTGTGCATTTTTTTTCAGTTGCAATTGCTCCAGCCACTTTCTTCTGGTTTCTTCGTGTCTTCTCCTAACTCTCCATCTGCTGTCCATTTGTCCTTTCTTCTGTCTTCTTGGTTTTTTTTTTCCATTCTCTCTCTACATCTGCTTTAACATACTAATCTTTCTCCTTTTGCTCTTTCCTCATTCCTATTTCATCTACTCAAAATTTACCCCTCCATCCTCAATCCCCACTTATTCTCCCAATACCCGGCCAATTGTAGATTTTTTTATCCCTCCCACACAAAATATTTTTCCCCTCTCCATTTTACTCTCCCAGCCCCATCCCATTCTAATCCTCCCCCAACACCAGCTCCCTTCTAGTTCCAGCCTCACCCAGCATCCATTCCCTTCTAGTCCCTGCATCAGCCCATTTCCAGTCCTAGCAGCCCCCCAACCCATTTCCAGTCCTAGCAACCTCCCAACCCAATACCAGTCCTAGCCCCCCCTCATCAACCCACTTCCAGTCCTAACCCCCCATAAGCCCATTTCCAGTCCTAGCTCCCCCATCTATTTGCAGTCCCATCCGAGTCCCTCCATCAGCTCATTTCCAAACCCAGCCCCCCATGAGCCCATTTCTAGTCCTTTCCTAGCCCCACCATCAGCCCATGTCAAATCCTAGCTCCCCTCCACTCAGCCCATTTCCAATCCAAGCCCCCCATGAGCCTACTTCCAGTTCTAGCCCCTTCATGAGTCCATTTCAATCCAAACCCCCACCACAGCCCACTTCCAGACTTAGCACCCCCCAACAGCCAATTGCCAGTCCTAGTCTAGCCCCCTCCATCAGCCCATTTCCTGTCCTAGCCCCCCCTCACCCATTTCCAGTCCTCGCTCCCTCCCCCTCACACCCCATTTCCATTCCAAGCCCCAATCCCATCATCTATTTGCAGTTCAAGCCCTCCTTCCACTCAGCACATTTCCAGTCTTAGCCCCCCCATAGCCCATTACCAGTCCTAACCCCCCCATCAGCCCATTACCAGTCCTAACCCCCCCATCAGCCCATTTCCAGTCTTAGCCCCCCCCCATAGCCCATTACTAGTCCTACCCCACCAAAAATAACCATCACCTTAACCATAACCAGCCCAATTCCAGCATTAGCACCCCCCATGGCCCATTACTAGTCCTAACCCCCCCCCCCCCATCAGCCCACTTAGCCCCCCCCATGGCCAATTACCAGTCCTAACCCCCCCCCTGGCCAATTACCAGTCCTACCCCCCCCCCATCAGCCCCTTTCCAGTCTTAAGCCCCCCCCCCCATGGCCAATTACCAGTCTCCTAACCCCCCCCCCCATCAGCCCCTTTCCAGTCTTAGCCCCCCATGGCCAATTACCATCCTAACCCCCCCCCCATCAGCCCCTTTCCAGTCTTAGCCCCCCCCCCATGGCCAATTACCAGTCCCTAACCCCCCCCCCCATCAGCCCATTTCCAGTCTTAGCCTCCCCACCATAGCCCATTACCAGTCCTAAACCCCCTTCCCCCCTATCAGCCCAAATTAAAAAAAAAAAAACCCAAACAAAGCGGCTGCTTCTGCCACGGCAGCCTCAAGAGCTCTGCCGCGGCAGCCTCAACAGCTCAGCCGCGGGGCCCCCCCCCTGCCCGGCAGAGCCTCCCTGCATCCTCTACCTTCAAGTCGCAAAACGCGGGCTTCTTTCAGAGCCGCGAGAGTTTCCTTTCTCGCGGCTCTGTTCGCGAGAAAGGAAACTCTCGCGGCTCTGAAAGAAGACCGCGTTTTGCGACTTGAAGGTAGATGATGCAGGGAGGCTCTGCCGGGCAGGGGGGGGCCCCGCGGCAGAGCTCTTGAGGCTGCCGCGGCAGAGCTCTTGAGGCTGCCGCGGCAGAAGCAGCCGGTTTGTTTGGTTTTTTTTTTTTTTTAAATTTGGGACCTTTTAAATGCGGACCTTCCCGCGTGCCAGCTGCAAGGCCTTCGCGTGCCACAGCTGGCACGCGTGCCATAGGTTCGCCATCGCTGGCCTAGAACCAAGAACCTGATGATCATTCATGCACAAGTGTGGCATGCAGGAGAGAGCAGCTCTGTGTCTGTACACGAGACGTCACAGTGCTGGCCACGCCCCCCTGCACTGACCAGAGCTGCTGCTATCTGCCCTGTGTCTCCCTCCCACTGGATTCTTCAGGAAAGATTAACCCCTTCTACCATTAGAAGCACGGACTTAAAAGTTGCTTAGCTTATGTATATATTGCTGACCATCAGATTTACAGTGCTATATTTTTTTTACATAACTTGGACCACCCCTTTAAGTTTTTTTGGCATTTTATATCTTAAATGCACTTATGTGAATTAATAGTAATTTGAATTAATTAATAGTAATTTGAATTAATTAATAAATTTGAAGACAATTTTGCATGTTGTGGCAAATCATGACGTCTAGGAGTTTTTTCAATATTTTATTTGTTTTCAGCACACCAAAATACATGGAAATTAGATGAAAATAATTATAATCAAACAGCTTTTTAGTCATAGACCTTATCCTCCATCCACCAAGTCTCTGAGATGCCAATTATATCTAAACTCCATTCAGTGCTATATATTCTAACTCTCCCATGTTATTTTTCAGACTTCTAGAATTTGCATATAGGCATTTCAAAGTTTATTTTTTGTCCATATTAACAGTCTGGCTATCAGATGACAGGGGTAATTTGGAAGTTTTCAACTTGGTCTGTTTTTTATTTAAAATCCCCTGGCTTACTTTTACCTTTATTCAAACCTCTCTATCAGGATGCCCTAACTTCCCCGATTTGCTAGTATCCTTCAGAGACATCATTCCAAACCATGTGCTCTTGGTCAACTGTCAGCTTTCTCCATTTTCTAGCTTAAAAGCGGCTCTCTCCCCTTTCTAAAGGTTAATGCCACCAGCCTGGCTCCACCCTGGTTAAGTGGAGCCCTTCCTTTCAGAAAAGCCCCCAGAATGTTGCCCAATCCCTAACAAATCCAAAATACTCTTCCTTGCACCATCATCTCTCATCCACGCATTGAGACTACAGAGTTCTGCTTCTTGGGTCCTGCGTGTTGAATGGGAAGCATGTCTGAGAAAGCTACCCTGAAAGTTCTGGATTTCAACTTTCTACCTAAACGCCTAAATTTAGCTTCTAGAACCTCCCCCTCCAACACTTTCCTATGTTATTTCTACAAACATTTACCAAGACAACAGGCTCCTCCCCAGCACTATCTAAAACCTTACTGATGTGGCGGCATGTTACCAGGAGATCCTCACATCCACCATCCACCCAGCTATCTACATCCCTAATGATCAATGCATTTATCACCATTTCATATTAAGTTGTCTAATTCATTCATATTATATTTACATATACTGTTAACATTTTTTAAATATTAAATTACAAAATAACATTGATTTTCCACTCCTGCTCATTATTTTGCCTTGTCAATTCATCAGATTAGGTAAGCCAGGTAGTCAGTAAAATCAGCCAGGTGATGTACCCATTCCAAAGATCCTGGAGAGACCACAGAGGGTGACTGATGCACTTCTAATGCTGATGCATCCCCAGTGTCCAATGTAGCTCCTGGATCCATGGAAACAGATGCTTCTGCTGCCAATGGAACAGACTTATTGGCATCAAAAATTCATTCACACTGCTTTTCTAAACCCTTGATCCCTCTGTTATCTATGAAGACAAATTACATCAAGAATATTCATAGTTGTTCTGTATGAGTTCAAAATCTACAATAAGCATTCAAAGTGGAAATTAAAAAAAAAAAGAAGTGTTCATGGTTGGGCCCCAGACACTGTAAGCACCAGATGTGAGTATCTGTTACGGATATGGTCTGGCTGCAAACCCACTGGAGAGATTTTCTGGAGTACATCACCAAAAAAATACAGCTGAAGCAAAATCAAACAACTTGATTTTGAAAGAAAAAAAAAAAACAGCCAAGAAGCCGAGGCCTACCTCCGAGGCCTGGATTGGGCAAATGTTTTTTTTGGGGGGGGGGGGGAAATCAGCCAAAACCCCCCACCTAAGATGCTACCAGGAACTGGGACTGGCATAACGACAGATAAGAAGAGAATTAAAAAAGAAATCAGGAAAAAAAAAAAAAGTCTTTGATGGGAGCTTGTAGTGACATAGCCTCTCTGCTTCACAGGAAAACTGAGGTAGTTCCACGTAACATTAGCAGGCAGAAAGTGGCTCGATGTGCAGTGAACCTCTCAAAAGCTTCAGGAGGGATCTTAAGCCGAGGAGATGATTCCCGTGCCAAGTTCTGTCAGTGACATCACCCATGTTGTGCTTGTCGTTCGAGAAAAAAGGCACTCAGATAGTTGATGTGTTTGAGTCTCAATATTCCAATAGGCTGATATCAGAACACAAGTGATGCATTTCCGTACTGAATAAATCTCTGCTGAAGACTGCAGTTTCCAGGCCTGATGTTTGCTTTATGGCTTATTTCTAGACTAAAGAGATTTGTTTTACGCCAGAAAAAAATATCTAGGATTCAGGATGCCAGGCTTACCATTTCCTATTCTGAAATAGAATTGTAAATGACTCTTGTTACCTGATCCATTTTTGCCCCTGAGCATGAGTGAGTACCCCTCATTTCCTGGGTAAAGATTCACCACCAGACAGGACAGCGTCTCCTGCATAACTAGTTTCTCCAGCAAGTTCACATTTCGTCTCAGCTTCTGCTTTAGAAACAAACACACATCAATTGTAAAAATAATCTTTCAAAAAGCATTAGTCTTTCTTGAAATCGCAATAGGAAATCTAATTTCAAATTTGATCTCCAATTTGATCAGTGCTATTTTCTTTAGCACTCATTTAGATTTTTTGAGGGTTTTTTTTTTTTTTTTAAATCTACAACTGTGTGATAACCTTTAGTAAACCTGCTCCTAGGTGTAATGCGTGTTAAGTACCACTGTACCCACAGAAATAAAAGGGTTCGGGGGGGGGGGGCGCTAGCGAGCCCGAACTGACATAGCAGCATCTCCCTGAGGCTCCGTGCCAGGCATCCCACAATTACTGGAGGGGAGGACATGAATCCTTGATTTGGGGGATAAGTTGAGTGGCTGAGTGCAGCGGAAGACGGGGTGAGGTGAAAAAGGGAGTGAAGGCCGGTATGTGATCGCCGCCGCTTAAATTATGCCCCCCCCCCCGGACCTGCCGACGAGAGAGGCCTGGTCTATGCAGCTCCGGTGGAAAGAAAGGCTGATTGATGTTGCTCTGCACAGGCCCTGATCGCTAGCCTCAATGTTTTGCCTGCCTCCCTGGGCTCCCCACTTGGTGAAATTAATTGGTTCCCCAATGTAGCTGCTGTTTGAGAGAGCTGGATCTGAAGTGCCCTGCCGAGGAACGGGGGTTGCTGAGCCTTCTGCTGGAGTCCTTTGTAGGGGATTGCTGCAGTGAGTACCGGAGGGAGAGCTGACTTAAGTTGCTGTATACTCTTTCCCTGTACATTAAGCTGTGGGGGCTGTTGCTTTGGACAATACCAGGAGGAAGGAATTGGGCATGAACTGCAGCGGAATAAGTGTGCTGCCCTGAGTTCTTAACTGTGGGTTCGTTCCAATTTATAATTCTGCTATCTTTTCTTCTTCAACTGAGCACATGGCTCTGCAGCAATGAATGAATAGCTCCATCTGGTGGTTGAATAGGGTCGTGGTGGCCCAGCTTTGCAATAGAAGCTGAAAACGGCCCAGGACACTATCTGTGGTGGTGGGAGGCAGCTGTGCATAAGCTATGGCATCCACCAGAAAGAAAACAGCTGATCTAAAGGAATTTGCTTATGGCAGTGCGCGAACAGAGCCTCAGGAGAGGGATAAGCAGATGACCGAGGGCCCGACCGGGAGTGTGGTAGTGTCTGATTCTGGCAAGAAGGACCCCCTTGCAGCGAGTGCTATTGTGGCTATTACAAAGGAAGAACTCAAATCGTGGTTCAATGAAATTAAAACGGACATTGCTGGGTTCAAAGGAGAAGTAGAGGGGATGTTCTCACAGCTGAGAGCTGATATAACCGAAGTAGGATGCCGGGTGGCGGAAGTTGAAGGATGTCTTAAGACATTGGAGGCGTGCACTGAATTGTTAGAAAAAGGGATGAAGAGTTTGGAAGATGACAAGGAGAGTATGGCATTGAAGCTGAAAGACTTGGAGAACAGAGCCAGACGACAGAATCTGCACATAAAGAGTGTCCCTGAGGTAGACGCGTACCAAGATTGTATGAAAATAGCAAAAGCTATCTGTGAGGCGGTCCTGCAAGAGGCAGGGGAAGAAGTAGTGGAGGTGATGCTGGATCGAGCACATAGATCGCTTGGAGCAGCGCGACGGGAGCAGCCTAGAGACATTATCATTTGTTTCCATGATTACCAGATTAAGGACAAAATAGCCAACAAGATGCGTTCCATGGGAAAGTTTAAATGGCAAGGAACTGACGTTACTATATATGCTGATCCGGCCGCAGCTACGCTGCAGCGCCGGAAGTCCTGGCGGGAGTTTACTACTCGGCTACGAGAGGACAATATACGATATAAGTGGCTATTCCCGGTGGGGCTTGCCTTCACCATTAATGGGATGACTCGGCGTGCGGAGACCTTGCTGGCACTGAAGGAAGCTATGAAGGAGGCAGGCATCCAGCGGATTCCAGAGATGGCGCAGACGGGCGGCACACAGCAGCGAGTTCCTGACAGGCGGTGGCATCGGGTAGACAGACGGGAGAGGAAGTCTGCCCGTGGGGGAATGAATACGCCCTTCCGAAGTTGAGGGATGAATTTGTATCTTTAAATATGTTGTGGGGAGGGGTGATGTGGATATGTCAAGAGTGGGGAGGTGGGGATGACAATGTGTATGGGGAAGACAATGTCTATGGGATAGTGTATGTTGTTTCAGGCTATGGGGTTGGGAGTTCGGGTAAAGTTGGCTAGCGGAGAGGGGGAAGGTAGGTGAGTGGGGGTGCAGCGACACTGGGTTCTGGGGGGTCCAGATTGGGGTGGATGTGGGAGGAGCGAGCACGGTAGAGGGCTATAGGGGTGGGTGTTGAAGGGGAGGAGGGGAAAGGGGTTGGGGAACAGGGAGGGGGGGAGGGCGGCAATCATAATCGGTTAAGTGTAGAGGTGTAAGGGAGGGGGGGGGCTCACTATGGAACGGTGCACACTGATGGTAAAAGTGATACCTGAGAATGGAACGTGAATTAAAGATCCTCACGCTTAATGTGCATGGCCTCAACTCCTGGCAAAAGAGACAGGCAGTGGTAAGAGAAGGAGCCCGAGTCCAGGCGGACGTACTCTTGCTGCAGGAGACCCATTTAAAGAGCTCTCGGGGGGGGGACGACTGGGGGGGACGACTTTATCAGGGTAAATACGATAGAGGCTTTTTTTGCTGCCAATTGCAGTTCCTATAAAAAAGGGGGTGTGGGGATACTGTTTTCCAAGGACCTCCTGGTGGACACTAAGGAAGTTATTAGAGATCGGGAAGGGCGGTATGTTCTTTGGTGTGGGCTCTTGGAAGGGAGAGAGGCTACCATTTGCTGTGTGTATGCGCCTAACATAGCTCAAGGCCCTTTTTTCAACTGTATTCTTCCAATTATAGAGGAGCACAAACGGGGGAGACTGGTCGTAGGTGGGGATTTTAATGTAGTTGTGGATCCACGCCTGGACTCCTCGGGGGGAGGAAGGAGTTGGGATAAACTGGGAAGACAGAAGTTGGCTAAATTGATGTCCGCATTGGGATTGGTAGATGTTTGGCGATATAGTCATGTTGGAGAAAGAGCTTACACCTTTTTCTCACATCCTCACCGAACGTATAGTAGAATTGATATGTTGTGGATAGACTCTAATTGGTTAGATAGGGTGGGTGCTGTGGATATTGGTGCTGTGTCATGGACGGATCATGCTCCGGTAATATTTGCTCTTGCATTTTATAAAGAGCATACCGGACTCCAGTTTTGGAGATTGAATGAATCACTGTTGGCAGATCCAGAGGGGGTGGCCAGTCTGAGGGAATGCATTACAGAGTATTTTCAATTAAATGGGAGAGCGGAAGTAGCCCGGGAGATAGTGTGGGACAGTATGAAAGCGGTAGTCCGGGGGCGTTTGATAGCAATGGCGGCAAAGAAGAAGAGGCAGGCGGGAGTGGTGGAGGAAGGGTTGAGAGCTCAGTTACAACAATTACTTAGAGAGCACCAGAGGACTGGGAGTAGGGCGGTGTTACAACAAATGACTAGGGTGCGGGAGGATTTGGAGGCGTTAAGATTGGGGGAACTAGCCTTCCAAATGAAAAGGCTGCAGCATGCATATTATGTTGGGGGTAATAAACCAGGTCGGTATTTAGCTCGGCAACTTAAAAGAAGGCATGTGCAGCAGCAGATATATAAGCTGAAAAATGAAAGGGGCGAATGGGAACATGGGACCGTCAATATCCAGGCGATTTTCAGTAGGTATTATTGGGCCCTGTATAAGGCGGAGCTGAGAGGATCGGAGGTAGAGATCAGACAATATTTGGGAAAACTCAATCTCCCGAAATTGGAGGAGATGGAACAGCAATGGATGGATAGGGCAATTGAGGAAAGGGAGGTGCGGGTGGCAATCAATGGCCTTAAGGAAGGCAAAGCCCCGGTTTGGACGGTCTTACGGCCCGGTTTTATAAGACTTTCAGTTCCGAAATATGTGGCGAACTTACCAGGGTCTTTAATGGTGTTCATCGGGGGGGGGGGGGGCCCTGCCGCAGTCAATGGCAGTGGCGGGTATAGCCTTGGTGTCTAAACCGGGGAAGGATAAGAGGGTGAGTGAGTCATACCGACCTATTTCTCTAATTAATTTGGACGCGAAGATTTTGGCAAAAGTTTTGGCTACCCGTTTGCAGAATGTTTTACCTAAGTTGATAAATAATGACCAAACGGGCTTTATCCCCGGCAGGCAAGCCAGTGACAATATCAGGAAGCTATTAAATGTTCTTTGGATGGCTCAAAAGGCGGGACTGGATTCTTTGGTGGTGGCGGTGGATGCCGAGAAGGCATTTGCTAGAGTTGAATGGCCCTTTATGTTCGCTGTGTTACAAAGAATGGGGATTAGGACAGGGTTTCAAAACTGGATAGGTGCATTATATGACCAGCCGAGAGCTAGGATTCGAGTGAATAGTACTTATTCAGCAGAGTGAACTGGAGCGGGGGGATTCGACAGGGGTGTCCTTTGTCCCCTCTGTTGTTTGCGCTAGTCATTGAGCCTTTAGCACAATGGATTAGAGAGCATGATTTCATTAGGAGTATCCAAGTGGGTAGTGGAGAATATAAAATTTCTCTTTTTGCCGATGACATCATTTACACTGTGAGTAGGCCGGCAGAGTCGTTACCAATGTTATTGGCGGAAATATGGGAATATAGTCTGGTTTCGGGATATAAAATGAATATGGGTAAAACTGAGATCTTGAAGATTAGGCTGGGTCCCCATATGGAGGCTTAGTTGAGGCAGGATTACCCCTTACGGTGGGCTAAGCAGAAGTTAAAATATTTGGGGGTCTGGATTTGCTGTGACTGGCGACAATTGAGAAGATTAAATTATGATCCTCTAGTTGCCAAAATTCTGAATGATCTTGTGAGGTGGGATAAGGCCACCTTTTCCTGGGTGGTGCGAATTGCCATTGTTAAAATGAATCTGCTGCCTAGGATACTTTATCTGTTCTTGGCATTGCCCACTGAGTTGTCTGTGGCACAACTGAAGCTGTTGCAGCAAAGAATTTTCTCTTTTATCTGGAGGAGACGTCTGCCCAGGCTAAATAGAAGGGTGATGTTTAAGCATAGAAGAGAGGGTGGACTGGGTGTCCCGGATTTGCTGCAATATTATACAGCGGCACAGTTGCGGGCGCTAGTCTATTGGAGGATAGGGCAGGAGGCCCAAGGGTGGGTGCGAGCAGAGGAGGCCTTGAGTGGGCAAAGTGCGTTGGCAGACCGCATGTGGTTTACCGGCCAGGGGAGGGGGGGATAAGGCAGGGGATGAGCTGAAGATGAGTCCCTTTACAGAGCTTACCCTAAAGGTGTGGAAAAACAGGAGAAAGCACATCTGGTGGGGGTTAGGGTAGCTATCCAACTTCAGAAAATTAGACGGTGTAGTGGTTCTATGAGGGGGGGGGAGAGCCGAGGCCTATAAAAGATGGGAGGATAAGGGCTTGGTGTGGATGGGGCAGTTGTTCTCGGAGAGTGGCCAGCTGTCTACTTTTGAACACCTGCAGGAGCAATACGCCCTGGGGAAGGAGGATTGGTTTGGTTACTGTCAATTAGCACATTTTGTGCAGAACAGCTTGAAGGGGGTGGAAAGAGGAACAGTGCGAACCCCTTTTGAAAGGGTGTTACTCTGTGGGGGGGAATCTCAGGGTCTTGTATCGCAGATCTATAGGGGATTGGAAAGGGGGGGGGGTGCTTATGCGGCATATCAGGTGGCGTGGATGCGGGACCTGGGTGGTTCTTGGGATGAGGAAAGGTGGGCGTCAGTTCATGAAGAAACTAAGATTGCGTCCAGTTCGGCGGCGGTGCAGGAGGACTGCTATAAAATGCTGTATCGCACTTATATCATGCCAAAACGACTAGCCGAGATTGATAAAACTAAAGATTCACGTTGCTGGAAAGGGTGAGGGCTCTGGGCACGTATTTACATGTGTGGTGGGAGTGTCCAGTGGTCCAAGGAATATGGCAATGGATGCAAGGCCTGGTAGGGACTATGTTGGGCTGGAAGGGGAAGTTAAGGCCAGAGCAGGTACTGCTGGGGGAATGGGGGGGAGTCAGGGCATGAGTTGGGGTATCTATTGAAGATGATTTCCATCGCAGTAAGGATGGAAATAGCCTATAAATGGAAAGACCCTGGCGGCCCGGAAGTGGACCAAGTGTTAAAGCGAGTTGTATTTGTTTGTCAAATGGCAGAATTACAGGCGCGTTTGACCAACAAATTGAATGGATATCACCGTAAATGGCATCTCTTCATTCAATGGAGGCGGGAGGTGCTGAAGTAGTGGGAGTGCTTGAGGGGGGGGGGGATCATGCTCTAGGGGGAATTGGGGTAAGGATATGTGGTAAGTGGGATTTAGGATTTTGCTATGGGATTTGGTAGGGGGGTTGCTGCTGGTGTTCAGTACGGTGGGGGAGCACGGTTCCATGGAGGGGAAGGGGGGGGAGGGGCCCTGAGGGTGTGGGGGAGGGGAGGTAAGATGGGGGAGAAGGGAGGTGAGGAGGGGGAGGGAGGGGAGGTTTTATTTCTGCAGTACTGTTATTGGGATGTCTTTCAGTTGGGTTTCTTGTGATATGTTACTGTTTATGCTTATGCACTTTTGCTGTTTTATGGGCTACGGGTTACTAGAGGAGGTGTGGGTGGTGATTTGATTAGAGGTTGTTCACATAATGTTCTGTGGGGGCACTTATTTGATGTAGCCTGGGTTTTTCCAATCCTGTACTGTTATGTTTCATTGACTGTGCATTAATAAAAAAAAACTTTAATACAAAAAAAAAGGGTTCTGGGTACTTAATGTATGTTAAAAGCTTTAATACACATGCCCCTTAGAGTACAAAAGATAAAAAGTTTTGTTTTCTAGGACTAACCTACAAGTGCCACTCTTATAATGTAACTTTGACAGTAACAGTATTTTTTTAAATGAATTAGCTACGTTGTGCCACAATTCAATATGTGTGTTGCACACTGTCTAGTAGGCTCCACATTTGTTAATAAAGGGGTTTGAGCTGAAAAAACCCTATTAAACCACTGGTCCTCTAACACTGATTCACAAATCTTGGATTTGAGAAGCTCTTGCGAATCAGGTTTTCAGGATATTCACAATAAATATATTCATGAATCTATTTGTAGACAATTTGTTCTAAGAACAAGGTTAATGTGCATATTTTAGTTACTCCTACAATTCATTATGATGCCTACAATTCAAAGCCGTTAAATATAATTTCTGGCATGCATATCTCCCAAATATCTTCTTCAGCCAAGACCAAAGAAAATAATTTATTTAGGCTTTCTACTATGGTCTTGTCTTCCCTTAGTGCCCATTTTACTCCTCTATCATCTAATGGTCCAACTGACTCCCTCACAGCTTTTTGATTCAAATGTAACTGAAGAAGTTTCTATTATGAGCTTTTGCTTTCATAGCAAGTTTATTTTCAAGTTCTCTCTTTGCCTGCCTTATCAATGCTTTGAATCTAACTTCCCAGTGCTTATGCTGTTTTCTTCATTTGAATCCTTTTTCCATTTTTTGAAAAATGTTTTCTGACTATAAAGCATAGTTACTTACCTGTAACAGGTGTTTTCCAGAGACAGCAGGAATTCGTCCTCATATATGGGCGACGTCTGCACCGACAGCCCTCGCAGTAACCTCTCCCCAGCTTTCAAAGAAAGCCTTTGGGAGATGTAAACTTTGTTTATTATAAGACGTTTAATACATTCTGTTTAGTTAATTACTCTGTTCTATATTTACATATGCTATTTAGTTAATACATTGTTTGTTTATTATAAGACGTTCCATGTAAAACAAACCTTGCTTTGTTAATTGTTGTTTATTGTGAACCGCAACTGATCTCTGGAAGATGCGGTATATAAATGAATGTTAAATAAATAAATAAATAAATAAATAAATGTACCACGTATGTGTGGTCCCCTTCACGCCTAAGGGTGCCATTTTGCCTCAGTCTGATATCATAGCACAAGATGGCAAAAACAGAGCAACTCCACGAGAAAGAGGAAGGGTTGTGAGGACTGATTACTGCAGTCCCCGGAGAACACCTGTTACAGGTGAGTAAGTACGCTTTCTCTGGGAACAAGCAGGAAGTCAGTCTTCACATATGGGACTCCCAAACTACAGGCTACTGAAAAACCTGTAAAAACCATGGGTGACCAGAAAAAGACGAGTCGTGAGAAACAGCAACTGAGTCAAAAGACAATAGACCAATGAACGGCCCCACTGTCAAGCAAGGTACCAGTTCTCCAGTAGCCTGAATTCAGAGGGCAGGAGCTGTCTTACGCCCCAAACAAATGATAGAATACTGCCTGGCCAAAGGCACTGTCCTGGCGAGACTCCCTCTCTAGGCAGTAATAAGCTGCAAAGGTATGAACAGAGGACCATGTGGCAGCCCAGCAAATCTCCGCCAGGGGGATGGAGCGCAAGTTTGCCACAGATGCCGCTATGACTCTGACACTGTGCGCCATGACCAGGCACTCCAGTGAAAAGTCAGCCTGCTTATAAGCAAAGGCAATGCAGTCTGCCACCCAAGTGAACAGGCTACGCTTAGAGATCGCTGTCCCAGCCAACCTGGGAAACAAAGAGCTGTGAGGAGTAGTGGTGGGCCTGAGTACATTCTAGGTAGAAGGAAAGGGCCCATTTAAGTCCAGAGTGTGGAGAGCGGACTCAGCCCTACTGGCATGGGGTCGCAGAAAGAATGTGGGAAGTATCACCTCCTGGTTGAGGTGGAATGGCGACACTACCTTGGGTAGAAACCTGGGATGTGTGCGGAGCATAACCTGGTTATTCTAGAACCTTGTGTAAGATGGTTGGGCCACCAAGGCCTGGAGCTCGCTGACCCTGCAAGCTGAAGTGAGTGCCACAAGGAAAATCACCTTCCAGGAGAGATACTTGAGGTGGCATGAGCCAAGAGGCTCGAATGGTGGCACAGTAAGTTTCAAAAGGACTTCGTTGAGGTGCCATTTTGACATCGGGGGGGGGGGGGGAGGATGGATGGCTTAGAAAGTAGTAGGCCCCTCAGGAATCAATTTACGAGGCACTGGGCGGAGAGGGGCTTGCCCTTGACCAGATAATGGTCTGCTGACGGTGCGCAGAGGTGAACTCTGATGGAATTGGACTTGAGTCTCACCTGGGACAGATAGGTCCAGCTGATACTCCAGTACCTGCTCCAACAGAAGGGGTTAATCCACCTCTCTGCACACCAGACAGAGAACCTTCGCCACTTAAAGGCATAGGACCAGTGGTGGAAGGTTTGCGGGAAGCCTAAAGAACCGGTTCCACCTCTCTGGAGAGATCAAAGTGGGCCAAGGCTACCTGCTCAGCAGCCAAACTGTCAGAGATAGGGACCCTAGATTGTGGTGCAATAAGGAGCAGCCCTACTGCAAGAGCAAACTCAGGTCACACCCCAGAGAAACCGAGGGCACCTGGGACAGGCGGAGAAGCAGTGGAAACTATGACTGCCGGGCCCACTGAGGAGCCAGACCTTGAACAAGGTCTTGGCGATCAGCAGTGTGGGCAGGAAGGTGTAGAAAAGGCCCCCCCATCCACAGGATGAAGAACACATCCGCTGCCACCTGAAAGCAGTGTGGTGGCCTGGAGCAAAACCGGGCCAGCTGAGCATTGGTTGGGCTGGCAAAGAGGTTCTTCTGCAGGTGCCCCCAGAGACGAAACAGTCGACTGGCCACCTGTAGGTACAGCTGCCACTCATGCGGTTGGAGGACCCGGCTGAGCTGGTCTGCTAGAATGTTGTCCTGTCCCAAGAGGCAAACAGCTGGCAGGAGCATCCCACTGCTGCTGGTGAAGGAGCAGATATTCACCGCCTCCTGGCACAGGAAGAACGACCCCGTCCCTCCCTGTTTATTTTTATAGAACATTGCCACATGGTTGTCAGTCTGGATTAGGACCGCTTGATTTTGAAGGTGGTGTTGGAAAGCCCGGAGAGCGAGCGATAGCGCCCAGAGCTCCAGGAGGTTGATCTGCTGGAGGCTCTCCTCCTTCAACCAGCTGCCCTGAGTGTGGAGGCTGTCACAATAGGCTCCCCAGCCCAGTTTGGATGTATCCGTGGTGAGGTATCCTCTGAGGGATGGGAGTCTAGAAGGGCATACGGGCTTGTAGGTGCTGGAGCTGCTGCTACCAGCCAAAGAAGTTGGCCATGGAGTGAATCTTGACCACTCTGCCCCATAGGCATCCCATTGCTTGTGACCACTGGGAGCTGAAAGCCCACTGGGCTGGCCATATGTGCAGGCAGGTGTCCTGGGTGACATGCACCATGGATGCCATGTGACCCAGAAGGAGAAGCATGAGGAAGGTAGAGGCCAAGGGTTGACTCTGGACATGCCCTGCGAGAGCCTGGAGGCGCTGGGCCCTGTCCAGAGGAAGGAAGGCCTTGCCCTGGACAGTGTCCAGCGTTGCCCCTATAAACTCTTGGCATTGCATTGGCTGGAGGTTGGACTTTGGGTAGTTTATGATAAACCCCAGGTGTTCCAGAATGAGGATTGTACGGGCCATAATCTGGAGGGCTTCTGTAGCGGTACTGCCCTGAATTAGCCAGTCATCCAGGTATGGGACTACGAATACTCCCTGGAGACGTAGTAAGACGGCGACCACTGCCAAGCACTTGGTGAAGACCCTCGGGGCGAAGGCCAGACCGAAGGGCGGGACCCTGTACCGATAATGGCAGCCCCCCGCCATGAAGTGGAGGTACTACCTTTAAAGGGGGTGAGAATAAGGATGTGTGTATAGGCATCCTTTAGATCCAAGGAGCACAACCAGTTTCCCTGCCGGAGGTATGGCAGCAATGTTCCAAGGGAGAGCATCATGAATTTCTCCCTCACCAGGAACCTGTTGAGGTCTCCCAGGTCTAGGATAAGCCGAAACCCTCTGGTCCTTTTGGGTACCAGAAGGTAGCGGAAATAGAACCCCTTGCCTCTGAGTTTGAGGGGCACGGGTTCCATCATCCTGACTGCCATGAGGTTTGTGAGTTCCTGCTGAAGCAGGTCCTGATGAAGGGGATGCATCAGGAGCTCTCCTGGAAAGAATGGTGGGGGTGTCTGATCGAGGTGGAAGAGGTATCCCTCTTTCACTACCTGTAAGGCCCACATATCTGTGGTGATGGTGAGCTATTAGTGGGTGAAAAACACCAGAAACCTTCTGGTGTGCTGTGGGGCAGGCCCTTCCAGGGGAAGAGAGGCTATGCCCCAGGAGTCAACCCTCCCCCCCCCCCGGGCTCCTGTTGGGGAGCTGGGAAGGCAGAGTGCTGAGGGTAGTTTCCGTAAGCCTTCCTCTTTTTCGGATATAGGGGCTTTTTACCCGAAGCCTTCCTCCAGGAATGATAAGCGGTCTTCTTAGAGAGCCTGGTCCTGGTTATGAACTCTGATTCCAGCTCGGTAGCCTTTTCAGTCATGAGTTTGCCGAAGAGATTCTCTCCCTAGGTCCTCCACCTGATCTCGAGGTCCTCCACCTGAGGCTCCTCCTTGGACTCAATGGTGAAAGCGAGGGCCTTCGCCATGTCTCTCATGAAGTCCAGAAAGGCAAGGTCCTCAGGTGAGAACCGGTGCCGAGTTTTCGGAAGGGAAGAGTCCAAGGGCACATCCCTGTGGAGCCAGGTATCTGGGGGCTCATTGTCCTCGGTCTCCCAGTATGAACCAGAGTCCAAGGAAACCTCAAATGGGGTCCTGATGCCCCAAGTTGGGAGCACTGTGCGGAGAAGTCCTTGGTCATGAATGGGACTGGGCAGAGGAGCGTCTCAAGGCCGGTAGTGCTCAAGAACTGGCTCCACCTCCAGGGAAGCCCTAGCTGTGGAGGGACAGGTCGTCAGGATGGATGACCCAGAGGAACTGGGCATCAGAGCCCGCTGTTGGGCCATGAAGGCAGACGAACTGCATTCTAAGGTTGCCATCCTGGTCTTGATGCCCAATGGCACCGCAGCCACTGGCATGGGCACTGAGGACCTCAGGCCTGACAACGTTGACTTGTGTCCTCAACAAGGATTGCCTTGGAGGTCCGAGACCAATCCCCGGATGCCATTGGCATTCTCTCCCATTGGAGCAGCTTTGAGGGCTGCTCCTGGCCATTGCACTCGAGGATCCAAGGCAGGATAGGGTGGGACTTCCACACGGCCCTGGACTCGTCACCTGAGGAGACTACTGATGACATCAAGCTCTTCGAGGGGCATCCCTCTTTAAGGGAGCCCACCTTGACACTCTCTCCTCAAGGCTCTGAAGAGGTGTGGTTGCTGCACAAAGAGGGAGCCTCCGCAGCAGTTCTTGGAGGGTGATGGCCCAGCAGATGACTCTGGGGATGAGTTGGTCTTATGGAAAATCGACTCGTGCTGCTTCTTGCAGCCTTGAAGGGCCTTGAGGTTTATCTGCTGGCAGAGACCACACACCAAGGCATCATGATCTGGCCTGAGGCACCAAAGGCAGCAATGATTCAGTTCCATGCATGACATATTGCGAGCGCACCGGTCACACGGTTTGAAGTCACTGACTGTGGTCATGGCATAAGAACATAAGATATGCCATACTGGGTCAGACCAAGGTCCATCAAGCTCAGTATCCTGTTTCCAACAGTGGCCAATCTAGGTCATACGTACCTAGCAGTTTCCCCAAAAGAGACAGGTTCCACAATGCTTGTACTGGGTCAAGCATTGACATCCTGGGTCCCTTCTTAATAATGGTTTATGGACCTTTCCTCCAGAAACTTGTCCAAACCTTTTTTAAACCCAGCTACACCAACAGCCTTTACTACATCCTCCGGTAATAAATTCCAGAGTTTGATTACATGTTGAGTGAAAAATTTTTTTCTTTTATTAGTCTTAAATGGTTTACACTGTAGCTTCATTGTATGTCCCCTAGTCTTTCTATATTCTAATAACGTAAACAATTGATCTACGTTTACCTGTACCACTCCGTTCATTAATTTATAGACTTCTATCATATTTCCCCTCAGCTGTCTCTTTTCAGGTTAAAGAGCCCTAACCTTTTTAGCCTTTCTTCATAGGAGTATCCTTCCATCCCCTTTACCATTTTGGTGGCTCTTCTCTGAACCTTTTCTAATAATGCTATATCCTTTTTAAGATACGGCGACCAGAATTGCACACAATAATCAAGGTGCGGTCTCACCATGGAACGATATAAAGGCATTATAATATCTTTTGTTTTATTTTCCATTGCTTTCCTTATGATACCTAGCATTCTATTTGCTCTCTTGGCCGCCGCTGCACACTGGGCCGAGGGTTTTAACATGTTATCCACAATGACGCCTAAATCTCTTTCCTGTGTGGTGGTTCCTAATATGGAACCTTGCATTGTGTAACCATAGTTTGGGTTGTTCCCTAGGTGCATAACTTTGCACTTGTCCACATTAAATTTCATTTGCCATTTTGATGCCCAGTCTTCCAATTTATCAAGATCCTCTTGCAATTTTCCACAATACTCTTGGGTTTTAACTACTTTAAATAGTTTAATGTCATCTGCAAATTTGATAACCTCACTCGTTATTCCCTTTTCTAGGTCATTTATGAATATGTCAAAAAGCAGCATTCCCAGCACAGATCCCTGGGGTACACCACTAATCACCTTTCTCCATTGGGAAAATTGGCCATTTAGCCCTACCTTCTGCTTTCTATCTTTTAACCAGTTCCTGATCCACAATAGTACCCTGCCTCCTATCCCATGATCTTTAGTTTTGTCAAAAGTCTCTGATGAGGGACCTTGTCAAAGGCTTTCTGAAAGTCCAGATATACTATATCAACAGACTCACCTTTGTCCACCTGTTTATTCACACCTTCAAAAAAACATAACAGATTAATAAGACAAGATCTTCCTTGTCTAAAGCCATGACTATCTACATGCTGAGTAATTTTGTTCTTTATGATGGTTTCTACCATTTCTCCCGGTACTGACGTCAGGCTCACCGGTCAGTAGTTTCTCATATCACCCCTGGAACCCTTTTTAAAAATTGGTGTTGCATTGGCGATCCTCCAATCTTCAGATAATACAGATTATTTTAATGAAAGTTCACAGATTACTAATAAAAGAACTGAAATATGAGACTGCAGATCTTCTAACACCCTTGGATGTACACCATCCGGCCCAGGTGATTTGCTACTCTTCAGTTTATCTAATAGTTGTAATACATCTTCCCGATGTATCGATATTTCCTTCAATTCTTCCACACCTTTAAACACCACTTCAGTCATGGGTAACATCCCTACATCTTCCTCAGTAGAGACCGAAGCAAAGAATTCATTCGCCTTGTCGCCTCTTAGTGCATCTTTAACCCCTCTATCATCAAATAGACCAACTGACACTCTCAGGTTTTTTGCTACGAATGTACTTGAAAAAGTCTTTATTTCGCGTTTTTGCTTCCGCAGCAAGCTTCTTCTCAAATTCTCCCTTTGACTGCCTTGCCTTGCATTTGACTTGCCAGTGCTTGTGCTGTTTTCAGGTTTCGTCATTTGGCTCTTTTTTCCATTTCCTGAAAGATGCTTTTTTGGCAACAGCAGCCTCTCTGATCTCACCTTTAAACCATGCTGGCAGTTTTTTGGACTTCCTTCCCCTTTCTTAAAGTGTGGAATATAGCTGGCCTGGACTTCCAAGATAGTATTTTTCAACAACACCCAAGCTTGATGTAAGTCTTTAACCTTTCCAACTGCTCCTTTTAGTTTTTTCTTAACTATTTTCCTCATTTTATCATAGTCTCCCTTTCGAAAGTTAAAAAGGTAGTACTGTGGATTTCCTTACTATCCCCTCGTCCACTAATTAAATCAAATGCGATCATGCTATAATCACTATTGCCAAGTGGCCCCAACATCCTTATCCCTTGCACTAGATCTGGTGTTCCACTAAGGAATAGGTCTAATATGGCTTCCCCTCTGGTCGGTTCATGAACCAGCTGCTCCAAGAAGCAGTCATTTATTTCATCTAGGAACATTATCTCCCTAGCATGTCCTGTCGTGACACTGACCCAGTCAATACCGGGGTAATTGAAATCACCCATTATTATTACTGCGCTGTACCATTTGTTAGCTTCCTTGATTTCTTTGAGCATTTCCTCATCCATTTGTTCATTCTGGCCAGGCGGTTAATAGTACACCCCCACTGCCATCGCCTTCCCCTTTTTACATGGAATTTCAATCCATAGAGATTCTACTGCAAATTTTGTTTCCTGCAAAACTTTAATCCTTTCTGGCACAATGCTCTCTCTAACAGAGCGGAACCCCTCCATCAATTTGATCAGTCCTATCATTACAATATAGTTTGTACCCAAGTATCACAGTGTCCCACTGGTTGCCCTCCTTCCTCTATGTCTCTGATATACCAATCATATCTAACCTCTCATTTAGTGCTATATATTCTAACTCTCCCATCTTATTTTTTAGACTTCCAGCATTTGCATACAAGCATTTTAGAGACTGTATTTTATTCATATTAATCTGGCTATTGGTAGGCATTGGTAATTTGGGATCTTTAAGCTCTGTCTGCTCCATACTCGAGGGCATTTGGGCTACTTTACTCTTTTTTGGAACCTCTCTGCTTTTGGTAGGTATCCTTCAAGGATACATTCCTCCGAACCATGCGTTCTTGGGTGACTCGGCTTTCGCCCTTTTATCTAGTTTAAAAGCTGCTCTCTCTCCTTTTTAAAGGTTAATGCCAGCAGCCTGGTTCCATCCTGGTTAAGGTGAAGCCCATCCCTTTGGAAGAGCCCCTGCTTTCCCCAGAATGTTCCCCAGTTCCTAACAAATCCAAAACCCTCATCTCTGCACTATTGTCTCATCCGCACATTGAGACTCCGGAGCTCTGCCTGCTTTTGGATCCTGCACGTTGAACGGGAAGCATTTCGGAGAACGCTACCCTGGAAGTTCTGGGTTTCAACTTCCTACCTAAAAGCCTAAATTTAGCCTCCAGAACCTCCCTACCACATTTTCCTATGTCATTGGTACTGACATGTACCAAGACAGCAGACTCCTCCCCAGCACTAACTAAGACCTTATCTAGGTGGCGTGTGAGGTCCGCTACCTTCGCACCAGGCAGGCATGTTACCAGGCGATCCTCACATCTACCAGCCACCCAGCTATCTACATGCCTAATGATCGAATCACCAACTATAACAGCTGTCCTCACCCTTCCCTCATGGGCACATGGCCCTGGAGAAACTTCCTCGGTGAGAGAGGGTTTTACATCACCTGGAGTACAGGTCCTAGTTACAGGATCACTTCCTGCCACACCAGGGTGATGATCTCCTGTCACATGACCTCTCTCCTCCATGGCAACAGGGATGCTGCCAGACTGGAGGTGGGACTTCAGGACTATATCCCTGTAGGTCTCATCTATGTACCTCTCTGTCTTTCTTATGTCTTCCAAGTCTGCTACTTTAGCCTCTAGAGAACGGACTCTTTCCCTGAGAGCAAAGAGCTCTCTCCAACTGGGAGAAAATCATACATATGACACTCAAAGCAAAAGACTGGAAAGCCCCCATCTTGCCGATGGACTGCTGTCTGCATATTAGTTTTAAGCTTGTTTTTAGATCTTTAAGTTCTTTACTTACTAAGGGTTGCTATGGATATTTATACTAATAAAACTGTACCTAATACGTTTAATATACCTTGTTCACCTGAAGCTTAATTAATCTCAGGTCCTTAGTGTATGACTGATTTGGATAACGAGCTTCACCTGAGAGCACCTCCTTTCCTTTAAGATGTGTAAGTACCTACAAAGCTACGATTATCCCAGGGGTGGGTGGGTGTTGGGGAGGGAGGGAGGGAGGGAAATAACACGTATTAAAAGAGCAATGTCACAGAGTGGAAAGTACCCTGTCCTGTGCTGCTGAGATAAGCTGTGACCAACTTCCTGGGTGATTAACAGTCCTTGCTGGGATAGAAGGAGTCTTTCAAAATGGCCTTTTGACCTGCCACCTGGTGTTAACACCTATTGAAAAGGTTTTACAGGTCTCTTGCCCCCTAGGTAGAAGGCCTCTTTGTAAAGGTCTCTAGAAGACTTTATTTGTTGCTCAAAAAGTACTGACCCTGTTTTATTTATTTATTTATATACATTCTCTTATATACCGCGCTATTCTGCATCAGTGCGCTTTACATTGACCAAACTGAAATTACATTGAACAGGGCATTATAACTTGGAGATAACTATTTTACAGGGAACATGGGCTATGGATGCTTAAGTGGCTTGCCCAAGACCACAAGGAGCACCTGTGGGACTAGAAACCCCAGTCCTTCTGGCCCAAGGTTGCTGCCCTCCAGTGGGATTTGAACCCCCGACCTTCCGGCCTGAAGTACCTTGCCCCAACCACTAGGCCACCCCTCCACTCAATTTTAATTTTAATCACTATTACAAGTGGCTCTATCGCTGTTAATCCCCTTTACCAGGTCCAACAATATAGTGAGAACTTGATTGAAATTTGCCGCTTCTCTTATCAACTCCATGACCAGCTGTCCACAGATCAGTCATTTAAGCCTCTAAAAACTTAACCACCCTGATAAAACATTTGCCCAATCAATTCAGCGATAACTGAAATCTCTCATTATTGCGTTTCTGTGTTTTGGTGCCTGGGTAATTTTTGTTAGCAGTTCACAGCCTATTTTACAATCCTGGCCAGTGGGTAGTAGTAAACCCTCACTGCTATACTCTTTCCCATCGCACACAGAAGTTATATTCATAAAAATTCTTCAGCACAGTTTATTTCCTGCAGAATTTGTATCCTACTGGACTCTATGAAATTCTTAATATATAGTGACATGCCACCCCAACTTCCATCACCTCTGACATTTTCATATCCTTTGTACCCTTGTATATCTCCCAGTCATTATCCTTTTCCCATCAGGTCTTTGAAATGCATATTATGTTAATATTTTGTAACAGCTATTAGTCATGGTAGAAATGTAGGCATTAATACAAAGAAGTCCTTTCAGAAAAATCCCAGAAGTATATACTCATAATTGCAGATCTCTCTCCAGGGGCGGGAAAGACGGTTCCCGCGAGGTCAAGCTCTCTAGGCCTGGCCAGAAGGGGTGCGAAAATCCACAAACCAGAGAAAAATACACCCGAAGGAGAAAAAGAAACCTGAAAAAAACACGACACCAGAGGCAAGCGGCATCGGGAGATGGGGGTTGGAACCGGTACGCGACTCAAGAAAGCAAGATGAAAAATAGAAAGAAACCCCACTTTTCTGGAGAAGACAGACATATCCGATGGGCTCCGCGGAAAAAAGGAGACCAAGGCAAAATGTCACCCTTAGGTGGGAAGGAGACCATGCATGCATGGTACATCTCTCAAAGGCTTTCTTTGAAAGCTGAAGAGAGGTTACTGCAAGGGCTCCATCCATGCTGACATCACCCATATGCGAGGACAAATTTCCTGCTTGTTCCTGGAGAACAGTCTGTCACTTCATCTTTAAAGCACACTGTCAGTTGTTTGGTCTTCCTTCCACCTTTTTTTTTTAAATGCAGAATATAATACATGTGGTCTGGGCTTCCAAGATGACATTTTAAAATAGTTCATGCCTGATGTAAAATCTTAACCCTTTCCACTTGGATAAATTTTCTGTCGCTCATGCCAGATCGGAATATCAACCTATCTGCTGCTTCGGCAGCTATAAACATCTTTCTTACTTGCCACTATGAACTGTTTATACCAACAGGGTGGGACATGGGTCATAAACTCGCATGTTATTCATGTGTCCCACAGGAGATGCAACAGAGTTGGGACAGCCGAGTGGAAAGTGTTAACCTTTGCAGCTGCTCCTTTTAGTTTTTTTTCTTAATCATTTTCCTCATTTTATCAGTGTTATCCTTTTGATAGTTAAAATGCTAGTGCAGTAGATTTCCTTGTTGTTCTCCTCCATTTTTTAAATCAAATTTGATCATGTTATGATCACTATTTGCTAAGTGGTTCCAGCAATGTCACCTCTCATATCAAATCGTATGCTCCACTCAGGATTAGGTCCAAAATAGCCCCCCCCCCCTCATATTGGTTCCCATACCAGCTGCTCCATGAAGCAGTCATTTATTTCATCTAGAAACTTAGGGGCATGCTTACTAAGCCCCACGCTGGTAACTCATACTGAGGCTACATTACCAGCACGGGGCTTGAGCTAACTGCAGGGGGGCTGGTAATCCCCCTCCCTGCAATTACCATGTTTCAATGCAGCAAAACAGCTGTGGGTACAGCTAATACCACTCATTGAGGTGGCGTTAGTTGCACTCATGCTACTTGTGCCAAGGGCACTATATACCCCCAACTAGCTGTGCCACAGCAGGAATGCCCCCATTCCAGCCAGTTGCCACTCTCATTCATGCTACAAAGATAACACGGGGGTTTTGGTACTACTTTCTGGCATGCTAGCCAAACCATGTGCTAAATTCACGCTACCAGGTAATGCACTTTAGTAATTATGTCCTTTATCTCCCTAGCATGTTCTGATCTGACATTCACCTAGTCAATACCAGAATAATTGAAATCACCCATTATTACTGCACTAACAAATTTTGTTAGCTTCTCTAATTTCTGTTAGTATTTCATCATCTGTCTGTTCATTCTGGACACTGCTATTCCAGACCCTTTCTCACATGGAATGTCTAACCATGCATTTTGTTTCCTGCAAATTTTATCTTGTTTGACTCAATGCCCCTCTCCCACAATCTAATCTTCCCTAACATTGCTATATAATTTGTACCCTGGAATCCAAAGTTAGTATAAACTGATCATGAAGGATCCTAATCGTGGGCTTTAAATTTTGTCAGCTGGTATCACCCTCACTAATGACCATGACTCCAGCTTCCTCTGACTGTTGGGAACACGATCTCTGTGGCATCCCCAGCTCCAATCAACCTGGAGAAAGGATGATCCGATCTAGGAATTGAACTGAGGACCTTCTGCATTTGCCACAGAGCCACCAGGCCAACCAAAAATGTTCTACTCCCCCAATGTCGTTACAGACTCGCCTACTACTACTACTACTATTTAGCATTTATAAAGTGCCACGCACGCAGCGCAGCACAGCTAGTCTACAAGAGGTGGCTAACATACAAGAGACAGTCCCTGCCTGTCAGTCATGCTCATCGGAGCTTACAATCTAGTTAGAACAGTACAGAGCATTAGTCAGTTCAGCGGAAGGTACGGTACGGTACAGTTAGGTACAGCCTCAAACTAGTATACCTAGATCAGAAAGAGCTATGATGTCCCAACTCTCAATTTTTTTTTTCAACCGTTGTTCTGTTTATGTCACAGGCTAGCCTCAAGCTGGTGAATTTTAGATTGGAAGCTAGGCTCCTTGCAGAAAGATACCAATGTGCACAGATACTTTATATACATGCAACTTTAATCTTATGCAACTATCAGGCATCCCCAATCTTCCTAGGCATAAAGCAGAGTCCTCTTATGAAAATTAGTTTGTAAGCCCTTTTGGGGACAGGGAAGGTTTGGACTAAATTGAAAATAAGCACTTAAAAAAAAAAAAAAAAAGATACCTTGATCTTTATTGTATTTTCATACCAAAAAAAACAACCATCTATGCAATTACCAAACACCTCCTTTTTCTTCCCCTCCTACCCCTCTCCATTCCCCCCCTCCTGCTCTCCATGAGCTATTAAAAGTTCCGTTTTGCAGCAGCCAGTCCATCAATATATCCACCTTGGTGTCCCCTCACTCCAATGTCCAAAGTGTCCACCATTCCACTTTTCCATCCGCTCATACAGTTCCACCGCTTCTCTCCCCCATTTCCTCCCCACCCCTCTCTTATTCTTCTTATTATTTTTACTATTATTATGTCTTCTTCTCGTATATCCCCTATAACATCATTAGCAACATTAGCATAACAGTAACAGTGTCTTATCAATTACATTTTCATAACTGAACCTTTTTTTTTTTTCTTATCCCCTTGTACCATGCCTTCCTTCCCCTCTTTTCCCAGTTCTTCTCACCCCCTTCCTCTTGCGTACTCATACATCTACCTCTCCACTGTCCCTCCTTTTCCCCTCAGTTTCTTTGGTCTTTCTTCTTCCATTCTTCATATTTTTCCCAACTTAGATGGGCCTCCCCCCACCTTAGTAGTTTTATGGCTGTTAATTTACTCATATTATAGTTATGCTCTAATCTTTATAAGATGTCTCTCCTGCCTGGGAGCTGCCCACAGCACCATATCTCTGCCATTGCCATCCTTGCAGCCAACACTACTTGGATTGCAAACCTTCTGGTGGGATCTTCATCATCATCTCCCTCCCCCCTTTAAATAACAGTACAAATTTGGGTGTACATTCCATCTTCTGGTTCGTCACCTCGTAATATATATCTGCTACTCTCCTCCAATATTCCTGTACCCTGGGTCATCCCCACCACATATGATAATAGTCTCCATCCACTTATCTTTTGGAGTGTCAAATATGTCCTATACAATACTTTCCAACAGTGTTCCTGTATTACTGCCAATCGTCCTACCTTGGCCATTCCTTGAAATATCAGAACTCAGGTATGCTCATCCCATTCCCCATCCCCCCCCCCCCCCCCCCATATCCCTTTCCCAGGCTATCATAAAAGCTCCCTTACACTTAGTGGTCATCAGCTGTTGATACATCTGCACCAATTGCCCTTTCTGATATCCTCCTTTCCTCACCAACTTTTCAAATTTGGTTATTGCTTTTGGTTCCTCCCCTCTCCCAAGCCTCTCTCTGAGATAATGCACTGCCTGTATATACAGAATGTAGCTTCCTTTTCCCATCTCATATCTATGCCTGAGTCTCGTGCTCATGTATTTGGCCGCCATCTGTTAGCATTTGCCCCCATATTCTCAACCCCTTCTCCTCCCACTCTAGAAACCCCTTCATTTCTCTCCCTGCTGGGAACTCCATTGTTTCTCTTATCCTTTGCAGCCAAAGACCTCCCCTTCTCACCAAATTGTCTCGGGTCTCCTATCATATTTGTCTAATCAACTATACAAAGGGATGCTCTATCTCCTCTCTGCATTTCTTTTTGTGTTCAACAATTTTATTGAGGTATAAGAAGAAAAATACAACATAACAGTACAATAGCAGACAATAATCCCAAGGAACCCCGTCCTCCCACCAGAACAAACAGGATATCATAACAGAAGCTTAACGCATAACTGCCCTATAGGGTTGCAGACCCGATAGACAAAGCATAATAGTGGTATCAAGTAATCAGACTACAATATAGGCATTATAAACATTATTACCTAGAGTCCCCAAAACCAATACATAGAAGATATATATCTAGGTTTAACACACTGTCAACGTATGTCCACTACTTAGTGATAAGATAATGCTAAACATGTATGTTATAATCCAGCTGCATAATTCGCAAATAAGAACAGAAATATCAAATGAATTGAATTATGTAATACATTGGACATCCCAAAAACTATAGAAGACGGGACATCCTATAAGAAATAAGAAAGTTAAATATATGTCTGACAACCAACACCCTCTTTTACCCCCCTCTCTCCCCCCCAGCCCAAGACTTGAACAGTTGGTACTAGAGATCGCGCAGGGACTCATTACTACTACAGTGCAAAGAGACGGTATTCACCTATTCAGAACTGCTGTCGGCTGGTGAGAAAAAGGAGAAATGATTAGCTATCACCAATAGTAGGTAAAAACAAATCCAAAAGTTGCAAAACTTTATCCTTAGGTCCTCGTAAGTCCGCTGTAAGCTTTTCCATCCTGTATATATCCCATACCTTTACTCACCATTCCATTAGAGTGGGAGCATACAAGCGCTTCCAAAAGCGACCAATCACCGAGCGGGCCGCTAACAATAAGCATTGTACTAACTCAATTTTGTCAGGAAGTAGTATCCCTTCCAAGAAATGACCCAAAAGACAGGACTCCAACGTGCACGGAAACGCCACCCCCAATTTAGTCATAACTAAAGAATGAACTTCCAGCCAAAATTGCTGTACTTTGTGGCATTCCTACCACGTGTATAAAAGTACCCCTATGACCACATAAGCGCCAACAAAGTGTATCATTTGCCCTTTGCCATCAAAATAATTTCTCAGGCATAATGGACATCCTAAAGAGTATCCGTAATTGAGTATTAACAAGCGACAAGGATATAGAACATTTATGCGAGTAAGAGAAAACCTCTAACCAAAACTCCTTTGGTCTTCCCGGGAGATCGTTCTCCCAGTGTTTTTGGGACGGTAAATCAGAGATGTCAGCCGCTATCTCTGTTGAAAGGTCTCTATAAAGTCTAGCCAGCAAAGCCTGGGGACGTTTACTCTGGAATAAAACAATCTCCCATTGCTTCGGTACCCTAGTTCCTGCCAAAGTATACTTCTGCAGAGAGAAACAATGCTTCAATTGGAAATACTGAAAGTGTGATAGTTCCAAGTCAAAGATTTGTTCCATTCGTTGTTTGGACAGAAACTTAGCCTGTTCGTACAGGGACGAAAGTTGGGTCTTAACACTAATCGCTCTCATTGCCCTGCCCCCCCCCCCCCCCAATATTTCTAATGAAGGGTAAAGACCCTAATACCGTGAAGGAAGATAATTTTGAAGGCAGATCTACCAGTTTGCTGATCTTTCCCCAACTTCTCCACACAGGTCCCAAAAAAGCATGTTGCATAATTTTCTGAACATTCTCATGTTCAGTTACAAAGGGCACTGCTAGCAGAGGAATAGGGGACAGCCATTCCATTTCAGCTTGAACCCATGAAGACCCCTGAGCATTTAACCAAAAATGGAGAATACGCAGACAAGAACAATGATAGTATAATTCAAAATCCGGGAGCCCCAAACCACCTAGCATCAGAGGACGAATCATCGTGTACCAATTAATTCTGGGTCTTTTATCCTGCCAGATAAATTTTGTAAGCAACTGGCGTATTTCCAGAAAAAACACTCTGGGACGTATTATAGGTAATTGCTAAAAAAGGAACAACAACTTAGGTAAAAATAACATCTTAATCACATTTATCCTGCCTAACCAGGAAACTGCTAAAGATGACCAATGCACCATCTCAGCTCGCAAGGTGTTCATCAACGGCCGATAATTCAGTATATATAAATCTTCAAGTCTGCTGGGAATTATGATACCCAAGTATCGAAACTGGGATACCATAGAAAAAACAGTAGAAGTTAACCCTTCCTGCTCTTTCAACCCTGTAGAACATGGCAACAAAGCGGACTTGGAAAAGTTCATCTTGAAACCAGACATAAGAGAAAAGTTATGCAACAGGTCAACGATGATGGATAGTGTACGAGCTGGATCACGGAGGAAAATCAGCGTATCGTCAGAGTATAGTGAGACAACATGGAAATGATCCCCTATCTTTATACCTATATCCTGAGCTTGAAGCACGCAATCGTATTGCTAAAGGCTCAAGGGCCAAAGCAAAAAGCAGTGGAGAGAGCGGACAACCCTGTCTTGTCCCGCATCCTAATGAATACGGAGATGAGGTAAACTCATTAATCTGCACTACTGCTGTTGGTGACTTGTATAAGGCCTCAATCCATCCTCGAAACTTTGGCCCAAATTCGAAATGTAACAACTCGAATAGGTAAGGCCACTCTACTCTATCAAATGCCTTTTCAGCATCCAGAGATAACACCGCATATGTTCCGGTTCTACTCTTCAAACTAAATAAGACATTGATTAGTCTCCGTACATTTTCAAAACCATATCTACCTTGTATAAAGCCGGTCTGATCAGGATGCACAATCTCTTGGATGCTAGAGTCCAACCTCACTGCAAAAATCTTTGCCAAAATTTTATAGTCCAAATTCAGTAAGGATATTGGTCTATAATTAGAGCAGAGTGTTGGGTCTTTACCCTCCTTAGGAATCACAATTATAGAAGTTTGATAAATTGATTGTGGCAAGCTCCCTTGGGTTAGGATATCATTAAACACTCTAACCAGAATAGGAGCTACTTGCTCCGAAAGGGTCTTATACACTTCTGCCAGAAACATATCCGGGCCAGAAGCCTTGGAATTTTTCATCCGACAAATAGCCTCTCTTACCTCCTCCACCTGAGTAGGACACTCTAGTATGTGATAGGTTGGTGTCGGCATGCCATTGGGTGAGCCTCTGGGGGTCTACAGAAAATTGAGAGGTATATAAAGATTCGTAAAATTTTGCAAAGCAACCAGCGATCTCTATAGATTTCCGACGTTCCCGTCCAGTGTCATCTATGACAGTTGAAATTTTTCTCTTCAACCTCTGGTGTTTTAACTGCCAGAGAAGCAATTTATGGGCTTTGTTACCATGTTCGTAGAAATGACGCTTAGTGCGTTGCATTCGAGATGCTATCTCATCAGTTTCCAAAGAAGCCAATTTGCCCCGCAAGCTTAATAGCTGACGCCAGACTGTCCTATTCTGAGTTTTGTGTGTCATTTCAAGAGTAGCAATCTGGCTTCGCAATGTATCTTGTATCGTTTTTTGTCATAGAAACGCTTTTGAGAGCGATATAAGCTTACCCCTCAACACCGCTTTCCCGGCTTCCCATAACAAGAAATTCGGAGTTTCTGGTAAATCATTAAACCGCAAATATTCCTTCCAACACTTCTGTAGTTGCTCAACAAATTCCTTATTCTTCAACCATTGTCTATTTAGTGACCATATCCGGGGAGGATCTTCTTGATCTTTTACCATCCAGTCTAAGGAAACCAGATGATGGTCAGATGGACCCATAACTCCTATTTGCACAGTGGAGATGTGAGGAAGCAACGAATTTGAGATTAATCAGGTATCAAGTCTAGAATGTAAATGATGTTGTGGAGAAAAGAAAGAATAGTCCCTTTCACCAGGGTGAAACTCCCTCCAAGCATCTGTTAAATCAGAATTAGAAATAAAAGTTCTCAAAGCATTGGACCACCCTCCTCCCTTTCCTATGGAAGTTGACCTATCCATCTCCGATGTGACACTATTAAAATCGCCCCTAACAAGATTTCACCCATAGCATGAACTTGGATCATTTCCAAAAGCTCCTTCAAAGACATTGCTATATCAGTGGGAGGAATATAAGCATTAATCAACGTAATGGGAAAGTTATGACAGGTCCCGGAGAGAAGAAGGAATCGACCCAACGGATCTACGACTTGATTCAATACTACAAAAGGACAATCTTTGGAGAGTAAGATAGCAGCAGCCGCCGCCCCCCCGCGCCGCCGCCCCCCCCCCGCCGCCCCCCCGCGCCCCCCCACGCCGCCGCCGCGCCGCGCCCCCCACGCCGCCGCCGCCGCGCCCCCCACACCGCCCCCACGCCCCCCCACACCGCCGCCCCCGCGCCCCCCCACGCCGCCGCCGCCGCGCCCCCCCCCACGCCCCCCCACGCCGCCGCCGCCCCCCCCCCCACGCCGCCGCCGCCCCCCCCCGCCGCCGCCACCCCCCCCCCCGCGCCGCCACCGCCCCCCCCCCCCCGCCGCCGCCGCCGCCGCCCCCCCCCATTTCTGGGAAGTGAAATTAGAGTAGAAAACATGCGGATAATCTTTTGAGGATAGACAGGATGATGCTCCTGGAGCTCGGTGAGTCTCTTAAAGAAGCACAATATCAGCTTTTCCCCAGTGAATTTGATCTAACACTCTTTGTCTCTTAATAGCACGATGAAGCCCTCTAATATTCCACGTAATCAACTTAATCATTGGTACTATATAATGTTCGCTTACCGTCACTTTGTTGTTACTCAAATCTGTGCTCAGTTTCTCTGTATTTCCTCTGTGTCGACAAATACACCAATAAAGAGTTTCCTGTACCACTCCTATCTCCCCCCTTATCCCTTCCACCCTTAATCCCCATCCCCCTACTCCCCCCTCCCACTCCCTACCCCTTGTCTAAAAAATTTTTTTTAAAAAGCCATTACGGCGGAGCCGCAGTGTCCATTGCTTTATTAGTATGATCATCAGGATCTGCTTCGGATTGCCGGCACGAACGTGGTATCTTCCGTCACTTAGGTGTTGAGACTTCCCACTCCAAATGGGAATTACACTGTCTTGGACCACGATTACCCCCATATTGTATGTTATCTACAAAGTCCAGACATGCTGATAAGTCTGTAATTTTTTGAGTCTTATTTTGCCACTCAAAAATTAATGCAAAAGGGAAGTTCCACCGGTACTTTATCTGCTTTTGTGGTAATATCTGAGTGAGTGGCTTGAAGCTCCGCCAACGTTCCAACGTAAAGGTTGATAAATCATGGTATATCTGAAGCTCACAGTCTCGAAAGTAAATGGATCCTTTCCCGCGAAGAGCTTGCATCAGCATGGCTTTATCTTTGAAACTTTGAAAGCAGGCAATAATTGGGCGAGTTCTAACATCCCCGCTAGCTCTAACATTTCCACTACGATGTGCTCTTTCCAATTTGACAGGAACAGATGTCTCAGGTAGGCAAAAAGCATAGATCTCTTGAACAAGGGGGTCATGATATTACCGGCAGCAGTAGATGCCAGCAATCCCCATATTCTGATGTTGCTCCTTTTCTGCCTGTTCTCCATGTCATCCTGGCGATCCTTTAGATCCACAGAAAGTTCTTCCAGCTTATGGATTTTAGTCTGGATCTCCACTATACAGTCCATTTGCTCACCTATATTTATTTCAGTTTGAGTTACTCTATCATCGAGATTTAAAATCAGAGCGAAGGTCTGAGATCGCTTTAGAGAAATCCATCCGAAATGAGCGCAATTCTTGTAACACTTCCATCAGGTCTGCCTTAGACACCGGCTGTGTCCCCAAACTATCTACACCGGGTTCCGAGGAAGCAGGAGCTGCCCCTGATGTAGCTGCCGTGTGACTAGCCCCTGTTGCCTCCTGTTTCCTTGAAACTTTGGAGAGCGCACTAGCGTATTGATTTTTGGAAGACATATTAGATAACACCAAGCTCCCAAGCCTCCCGTGCTATCTGTAGAAAAGTGAAAATAATAGTTTTGGAGATTTTGCTCCTTTACTGCTTGGAGTGTGACAGTGTTAATGAAATTGAAGTCTAGCCGAAGAAACTTAGTGAAATAGTAGGACTTTGCACAATTTTGGCTCTGAAGATCAACCCATTCAGCCAATCCTACAGACAACGAGCATCAAAAAATATAACTTGGGAAGAAGATCACACCGTATGTATATAGTCCCAGCTTAGGGAACATTTAGCTGAATAGATAACTTTCCTTCAGAATATCCCTTGAGAAGGTACTGAAAGATTTCAAGAAAGTGATTGCAATTCCCACAAAAAAACACCAGATGGTTCTAGTTGCTCATCTAAGAATAATAAAGCAGCATAAGATGCCAGTGACAATCCAGCGAAGTATTTCAATACATCTTTTAGATAGCTATCATGAGGAAAAAAATTATACCTTTGCGAGTTTCACAGGATCTCCCAACAAAATTAATGTAAAAAATACAGCACAGCCAAATAAAAAAAATCGCACACATATGAGAAACTGTGCAAGCTGTAGCGAGACCCTCCGGGAGGTCTGGAAGTGTAGGTATTTCTTATCTCACCACTCCAGAGTGTCGAGTATAACTCCCAAAATGACAGGTGGATCAGAAACCGCAGCACTAACTGATCTATAAGTTTAAACACAGGGATCGTAATACCAAGTTGAGCAATATGATGAAGGCAAGCAACCAGTGTCAGTCAGCGGCAGACACGAAAGGAAGTGCTGTCAGTGCTGAAACACATCCATTTCAGCCTCTTATATTGTTGCTCAGCGATCTGTCCATCTTATCTCCCACATAGCATTTCGGACACTGCAGTGTACTAGTAATAAAGATCTGGCCACAAACTCATCAAATTAAATAGAACTTGCTCTGCTGAACATGAACTTGAAAGCTACAGCGGAGGCTGTGGTGAGATGTCAGGACTCTGAGCAGACAAAATGGAGGATGTGCTCACTGTCACCAGCATTCCCCTGCCGCGTGTCACTGCCACGCGGTCATGGCCGCCTCGACCCTTTCACAACTTTTGAACTCAGCAGCTCGATCTGGACTGTATCACACTTTATTTCTATAAAAATATCGGAAATCTACCAAAGAACCCGATCTGCGATCATACCTTTCTGCGGTTCATAAAAAGGAGAAAAATGCAGGGATCACACAGGACGGATCTGCGACCATACCTTCCCACGGTTCATATCAGAGGATAAAAATGAAGGGATCACACCTGATGGATCTACTAACATCTTCCACCGATCCAGTGTTGACACTGCTGAAGTCTTCTATCTCATTCCTTGCCTCGGTGGTGGAATTACCGGCATACATCGGCTGCCAATCTCCGCTTCTTTAAAAACCTAGCCAAACAGATGATATGCTGGGTACCACTCCAGATCAGACGCTACAGTTCTGCCCGAAAAAGAGGATTACAACGGCGATGATCGCCTAAATTCTTAGAGATCTCATCTTGAATCTAAGTCTCACACATGCTGTTACAAGTTGTTATCTAGAAAGAATCACATTATTGTGAGTATGCACGGGGATAAGATGATCAGGGCTCAGAGCCTCAAGGAAACCCAGCCATTCCTCCGTGAGCTCACTAGCGCCCTCCTTTGCATTTCTTATTCTCTGTACCCCAGACCCTTTCTCAGGGATCCTCCTGCACTAGTCCCCATTCCATCTCCACCCAGTGTTTGTCTCCTGTCCTGTCCCCCCACTCTATCAGGGCTTGCAGTGATGCTGCCCGGTAATATCCCCCTAGACCCGGGACTCCCATTCCTCGCTCCCTTCGTTTCCAGCACATCACCTTTCTAATCACCCTCGGGGGTCTTCGTTTCCATATATACTTGAATATTTTAAGCTGCCATATATCAACTTTTTTTGGCACCTGAACCAGTAACATCTGGAAAAAGAATAGTATTCATGGTAAAATATTCATCTTTATGGTGGCAATCCTGCCTCCTCATGAAAAGTACGGCTTATCCCATATCGCTAAATCCCTACTTATTTGCTGCCAAAGGGGGGTATAATTTAAATTGAATAACTCCTTTATATCACCCCTTAATTGGGCCCCCAGGTATCGAATTGCTGCTTTACCCTACCTGAACGGAAAAGTTGCTCTTAATCCCTCTTCGGTCCTAGGGTCCAGCACAATTTTCAAGATCTCAGTTTTTGCCAGATTAATCTTATACCCCGATACCTTGCTATAATTGAAAATAAATACTTAAAAAAAAAAGTTCCAGTAAATAAATGTACTATACTGTGGCAAAACCATAGAACACCTGTTGGGTAATAAAATTTCCTTACTAACTACCACTCTTGCAATCTCTGAAGATGTTAATACTACAGAACCCCAAGTAACAAATCTCCAGCCTTCTGGCATAGGTCATTCCTTCAATTACTGGTGAGGGAGATGGAAGCAATAGATGTAGGGTCAAACTATGACTCTTAAAATCTACAAAGAGAGTTATAAGATATAATAACTGCATTTTTTCTTTATCAACATTCTGTATAATAGGGTGATTTGAAAGAGTGGGACAGAAGCAGAGCCCTTAAGCACTTCAACAAGTCTTATCAACTCAGTAAAAAGTGAACACGAGTATCACAAACATTGGCTATGATAGCCGGGGCCTCTGCACTTTAAGTGCAATGAATGGAGAGACCTCTAACCCTTTAACTCTACATAGTGGACAAATTTTTTTTTATATTTTTATTAAGCATTTTAACAATATATTCAAGACAAAGTCTCGTACAGAAAAGAAATTCTCAGAAATTGACACATTACCATATAAGAAACAATACTAAAGAGAAATTCCTTTTAGTCCACGCATTAAGAGGGGAGCGAAGAAACACTCCTAATGGAAAGAGAAACAAACCCAAGTGGTATTAAGGCAAATTTACAAGATCAAGATGGCCACAAGTGACCCAAAGAAATTACAATATTGATGTGATTAAGTCGAACCCAATGTAACAGCATCAAGCGATGCCTGTGCTACCACAGGTAGCCTGGCGCTTATAAAAGTGATCAAATCATTTCGTAGAAGATAAAACATTTCTATTAGATGTATACACTACCAAACATAGTGGAAGAATTAACTATTTTAACCTTAAATCTTTCTTGACCTTAAATGTGAATCTTTAGGTAATGTTATTCAAGAAAATAAAGTTCAATTGCCTTTCATCAATAGCCAACAGAATACTCTCACTTGTACATCTTTCTCCTTGGACAATTTAAATAAATATGAGCAGTCTGAGGAGACTGAGAAGTCCTTTTCCACCTTTTCTCTATAATGTCATTTCAGAATCCAATCTGGTTCAGATCACAAGCTGTGTGAATTCAGCCTAGTCTTCCTGAGAAGAATGGTTATCCAAACCTAACGGAAATGCTGTATTAACACTAAAGTCTTCCTCTGCTGAGAGACTGTACATAGCCTTATGAAGGGAAAATATTTAAAAGCCTTCAATAAGCTGTGCTGGTAAACCTGCAAAGTGCCCACAGATGTCTCACTCTTGAACTTTCTTCAGAGATTACTGGATGAATCTACAATATATTTTCTAATATAAAAACTAATCTGAGTCGTCAGGGGCGGAGCCTGATGTCGAGCAGGGCAGACGTATAGAGCTGAGCTCCGGGGGGAATCCCTGTTAATCCTGGTCTATTGCTACTCACAGCATCGCACACAGCTTTGTTTTATTGGTGTTAGTTGTGGTGTTATGGTGGGCTCTAAGCCGACCCGATTGGAGTTTGCGGGGGCGCAAGGCAGCGGTGCAAAGCGCTTGAAGTCGGACCCTCTATCGCCGCAAAAGATGGCCGCCGCCCGGGAAGGCCCTAATGCCTTTCAGGAATTGCTCGTGGAGGTGCGAGGAATAAGAGCTGGCTGTGGCTAATGGTGAGTCGCTGGGCACGGTAAAAGATGAACTGAGCGCGCTGAGGAGCAGCATGGAAAGCATTTCCCTTCGGCAGGATAAAACTGAGCAGATGGTGGCAGCCCATGAGGAGCGGCTGCGCAAGGTGGATACGCATGCTAAAGAAATTCGTATGCTGCAAAGGGATTTGGAGGACAGTAACAGGGCCCGTAGAAACAACATACGGGTGATTGGCGTGCCAGAGGGCGCCGAAGGGAAGGATATGGTTGCCTTCTTACATAAAATGATACCGGCAGCGCTCAACTTCACTTTTGTAATGCCGTTCGAAATTGATCGGGCCCATCAGGTCCCCTCGCAGCCTCAACCCAGCATCAAGCGGCCAAGGCCAATTATTCTCAGGGTTCTCAGATACTGTACAAGCAAGTGGCCCAAATAATGGAGGCCGCTCGATTGCACCCCTCTGTGGATTATGAAGGTCATCGACTTTTCTTCTTTCCAGATTTTGCGAAGAACACTGTTGCTCGGAGGAAGCGCTTTCTAGCTTTGAGGCCTCGCCTGCAGTAGCTTCAGGCGCGGTACGGGCTCCTGTATCCTGCGCGAATGCGTGTGACTCTTTATAATCAGACTAGAACTTTTGACGAACCCGAGGCGCTGCAGCTGTACCTGGAGGACAAAGAACTTTCATTGATGCGCTGAAGTGTGGATTTTTTCCAGTTTGTGAGAGTGAGGAAGAGTCGGTCGGCTTTTGGGCTGGAGTTCCTGGATGGACTGGACTGAGAATATAACTAATGCTTGTTGTTTGTTGTAGAGAATTATGTGTGCAAGTGGATGGGTTTGTACTGTGCTGTAACAGTGGCATAAGTTTTGAGTAACGGGTGTGATATATTTTAGAGGTGTGGGTAGCAGTTTTGATGTTGTTTCCTGTTTCCCCCTGTGCCTGCCCTGCTCTTATCAGGGTTGCCAGTTCAGGATAGAGAGATATACTCCTATATGGTTTGTTGAAGAGATCATGTCCACTGGGTGGTGGGGAATGGGGCCGATAGTCATGGATGACGGGTATGTGGGTTTTTTTAGGCGTAGCAGTATGGCTCTTCCTGGGGGGGCTGGAAATCGGGTGGAGTGAGGCTAAGGGAGCGTGGCTACATGTTGGACAGGGTTCAGGTGTAGGACACCCCTGTCAGTATTTTCCTAGATCTAGTTATGGCTAAGGGGATGTCCTTTAGAGTTCTCTCTTTAAATGTGAAAGGGATAAATAGCCCTGTGAAGAGGAAAAAGATTATAATGTATGGAAAGCAGTAGGGGGCTGATATTTTGTTTTTGCAAGAGACCTATCTGAATGCCAAGGAGTCTCTGAAGCTAAGTATAAAACCCTACACGTTGGTGGCATACTCTGCGGCTATTCGCAAGCGCTGTGGGGTGGCCATATTGTCTAAGAGCTCCTTGGTTTCGGGGAGTTCTCAGGTCTGTTCTGATACAGAAGGGAGGTGGGTCAAGGCTATATTTAAGGTTGGGGCCCTGGAATTGGTCTTAATTAATGTTTACGCCCCCAATGTAGACTGCCCAGAATTTTTTAGGACCCTTGTAGGGGAGGTTTGTGCTTCTATGGGGAAATCAATAATCCTGGGGGGGGGGGGGGATTTCAATCTGGTGTTAGATTCTATTGTTGACAGGAAGCCCCCCAGGACTTCTGGCATCTCTAGGGCGCAGACAGCTCTATTGTCTAATCAGGGAAACTGGGTTGGTGGATATTTGGAGGGTTCAGCATTCTGGTGAGCTGGATTTTACCTATTTTTCACCTCCACATAAGACTCTCTCACGGATAGATTTTTTATTGGTCTCTAAGTCCTTGACTTCTAATGTTATATCATCATATATACACTCTGCGCATGTTTCGGATCATGCTGCTGTTTCTCTGGTGATCTATGATGAGTTGACACCCTTGAAATCCTCCAGATGGTCTTTTGACAGGTCCCTCTTGGGGGATGAGGACTTTTGTCAGAGAGTCCGCGATGCAATTGCTGAATATCTCCGGTTCAACTCCCCTAAGGATACCTCTGTTTGGGCTTGGTGGGAGGGTTTAAAAGCTTTTCTGCGGGCTACTATTACGAGTTTCGGTATTTTGAGGGCCAGGCAGAGAAAGGTGCTGCTGGCTGAGTTGGAGTCACAGATTAAGGCTGGGGAGCGGGTTTTAGTTAAGTGTTCTGACCCAAGTATTCTTCTGCAACTGCAGAGGTTGAGGTTTAAATATGATACATTGCTTACACGTGACGCTTCACTGAGTATTAAAATGCAGGCGGGGGCTTATTACTGGGAAGGGAATAAGGCGGGACGTCTGTTGGCGCATGCACTCCAGGGCCGCAAGGATGTTGGGCGTATTGCAGCTCTGCGAGACCCTAAGGGGCAAGCGGTACTAACAAAGGACTCGGAGGTAGCCGAGGCTTTTCGAACCTTTTATGCTCAGTTGTATACATCTGAAATTGAGTTCTCGCAGATGGCTTTTGATCAGTTGGTTGCTGAAATAAATAGGCCAACGTTAAGCAAGGAGGATAGGGCGTAGTTGGATTGTCCGATTTCTATAACTGAGGTTCATTTAGCTATTGATGCCTTGGCTACCGGTAAGGCGGCTGGCCCAGATGGGTTGCCCATAGAGTTTTTTAACGTTTTCTCCAAGGAGCTAGCCGCCCCTTTGCTGCTATATTTTCAATCGCTAGTGGAGGTGTCTCCTCAGGTGGGTTCTTTTGCTGCAGCTAATAGAGAAGCCTGGGAGGGATCCTTTAATGGTAGGTAATTATCGTCCAATTTCATTACTCAATGCGGACTATAAAATTTATGCTACGATATTAGCGCAGCATTTGTCCAAGGTGGTTCCCCTCCTTGTTCATCCAGATCAGTGTGGTTTTGTGGGGGGTAGGTCGACTGCTGATAATGCTAGGCTTTTGTGCCATATTTTGGCTCAAGGAGAGGTGGCGAGCAGCCCCTTGGTAGGGTTGTCCCTGGATTATTTATTTATTTATTTCCAGTCTCTTCTATACCGCGCTATTCAACATCAGTGCGGTTTACAATAAACATAGAACTACACATTTCCTAGGGTACTCTGTGTTTACAATGAACAGGTGTTAAAACTTGGACAACATGGGGTAACTATTTACAATCGTGCAACTGAGTAGGGTTCGCTACCTTGAACTAGCCCTGAGAGTCTTGTGTGGTGTACGTGGCTGGGGCGATATCGGGTGCCAGGCGCTTGGAGCCAGAAGCGAGAGCCCCTCGGGGCTCGCCCCCCCGCCTCACCGGGTAAGTGAAAAAACGATAAGATGCTGAGAAAGCGTTCGATCGTTTGGAGTGGTCTTTTCTGTTCTCTGCTCTCAAGTGGTTTGGAATTGGGGAGGGTTTTCTTCAGTTGCTCAAGATAATGTACGCTAAGCCAGTGGCCAAGGTTTGTGTGAATGGTCTGCAGTCACAGGATGTCAGGTTGTGTTGGGGCACACGGCAGGGCTGCCCCCTCTCCCCAGTGCTATTTAATTTAGCACTGGAGCCTTTGGCACTTATCTTAAGGCAATGTCCCAGGATACAGGGGGCAATGATTGCTAAGTCAGAAATTAAGCTTTCGGCTTATGCGGACGACCTTCTCTTGTTTGTTTCCCCGCTGTCTGTTTCCTGCGTGCTGGAGCTTATCAATATTCTCATCTGTCTGGATATAAAATAAATTGGTCTAAGTCTGTCGCTTTCCCACTGAACCCGTTGGTTCATAAAGAGGATATGCAGGCATTTCCTTTTGTTTGGGAGTCCAAAACTATCAAGTATTTAGGAGTGCATTATTGCTACCCCATGGAAGAAACAGTTCGTGTTAATGCCTCCTTATTGTTGACTAAAGTGCGGGTTATGCCTACCAGCTGGTCCCCTTTGGTTCTATCATGGTGGGGTAGATTGGAGACAATTAAGATGACTATTGTTCCTAGAGTAAATTATGTCTTGGAAATGCTTCCATGTTTCTTGCCGCCACGCACGTATCAGCAAATAGAAAAGGAGCTGTCCCATTTTTTGTGGAAAGGCAAGGTGCCCCGCATTGCTTTGAGAAAGCTTAAACTAAGTAAAGACGAGGGAGGTGTGAATTTCCCAGATTTTATGTCTTATCATAGGGCGTTTTTGATGAAGCAGGGTTCTAGATGGTGTGAGTTGAGATCTGAGCAGAGTCCGATCTGGTTAGGGATTGAGGCAGATTTGTTGATGCCTGTTCCAACGGAGTTTCTTCCGGGTAAGCACAGTTACTTACCTGTAACAGGTGATCTCCGGAACAGGAGGAATTAGTCTTCACACGTGAGGGAGACGTCGCCGACGGAGCCCGCACGGGAATGCTCCCCAGCATCCAATCAGAAAGCCTTTGGGAGCATCCCCCGTCCTGCGCGGTGGCTTCCCGCCCTTCCTACTGCCTCTCCCCAGTTGAGTTTCATAGCTGAGCTGGAAGGAGAGGAGAGGAAGGAATAGAGAAAAAGAGAGATACAACTCCCAGGGGAGGTGGGCGGGTTGTGAAGACTAATTCCTGCTGTTCCGGAGATCACCTGTTACACGTAAGTAACTGTGCTATCTCCAGGAACAAGCAGGAATGAGTCTTCACACGTGGGGACTCCCTAGCTTAGGATGCCCGGGGAGATCCCATAAGCGCAGCCCAGACGAGATGGCATTTGCCCAGCCTGAATCTCCGACATCCCCTGAGGGATGGAGGGCAGGAGTTGAATAGAGGAACAGTGAATCCAAAGACTACGGAGGCAAGTCTTTAGAGTGCAGAACAGGTACCATTAGGATACAGCAAAAAAAACCCAGGCTACGGGGGTAGTCAGAGGGGTGCATGAAGGGAATCATTAAGCATGTAATGAGTAAATGACCTAGTACCATACAGAGCTTACCGGCCATTAAGTTTTAATGAATTAATGGTTTAGAACCCTGTACTGCTTACCCACCGGGTTGTCGGAAGTAGTCTTGTGATGAAGGCACTGTAGACGCAGTAGCGAGGTCATCAAGGAAACTTCACCCCAGCGAGGAGGAAGTTCCAAATCCGGAAGGCCATGGGATCCAGGCGTCAGCTGGGTCAGGAGAAGGACGGCAGGTCTTCCAGGGGGCTCACAGCAAGCTGAGCACTCCCTTAGGAGTAGAGTCCATAACTCAGAGGACCAACAGTGGAAGACAGGCCGAACTAGAGAGCCTATCCCGGAGAAGAGTAGAGGTGTACCCCGGAGCAGAAGGGGTACACAGTCTGCCCTAGCGAGAGATAGGGAGACAAGGGTCCGGACCTCCGGGAGGAGGACCTAACTGAAAAAGGGGGCTGTTGACGTCACAGCAGTAGGGTACCACCAGTCCGCGAGCCGATCGGGGAATAGGCAGGCGGACTGGCCGGACCCCCGGGGGGGGGGGGGGAGGGGGAGTACCAGCCATAGGGTGAAAAAGGCAGTAAACACAGGTACTGTGGGGATCCCGCAAAGGCGCCTGCCAAGCAGGAGATATCTAGTATATCTAAGCCGGTGGACATGGGGACGCCCCCTCCGGTACTAACGCCGGCACACTGGGGGGCCTGCCTCCATGAGCAGCACTCAGGTAAGGCGGATCTGCCATCGATCCCCAGAACGTCCACCTGGAGAGGTGGCCGCAAGATCCGTCAGGGGAGGGATCTTTCCCGGAGGGCAAGGGCAGATCGGCGAGCTAAGAGCGCGGTAGCGTGGGGGACGGAGGATAGCATCAGTCCGGTAGAATGCCGCAGGGGTTGGAGGCCCTAATGTGTCCCCAGGACCTGCGCGTAGAAATTGTCCCCCGCACAATCGGGGGACATGAGGGTATAGTCCCTGGTGAGTATAGGAGGACTATAGCGGCTGGAGGGGAATTCCAGTACGGAAGCAATCAGCAAGAGGATACTGGCTGAGAGGGGTTCAGGGACATACCGAAGATTAAGTAGGGTGACTGTGGGCCATAGCGATCACGGCGTAAGGTGGTCTCCCTTTCCCACGGAGGAGAAGACCTGAACCCCTAGATAAGTCCCCGAACCATTTACCAACTGGACGAGCCCCAGAGTAGAGCTCTAGTCAAAACTTCTGGTAAGGAGGTTAAGTGCAGGCAACCGCCCACCTGAGCCTAAAAGTGCCTAGTATGAGTCCTGGCACGGGCCCGGGGACATCAACCCGGGGTGAGAGGTCCCTTGCTTGGGCGCGCCTGGAGGGTGGGCGGAGGGCTGACATTTCCTCTTCCTAGGGAAGGGGGGTCTGGAGGGGCGCTTACCACCACCGAGGGGAAGCCGGGCCCTAGGCTGGCTGCTAACTCTGGGAAGGTTAGCGAAGCACTGTGCGACCTGACGTAAGGCTTCGCTATTGAAGAGGTGATCTCCGTCGCAGGGAGAATTACCCAGGATGTGCTGTGCCCACCTACACAACTCTGACGCCTGCAACCATGCCGTGCGGCGTGCTCTAATGGCAACAGCAGAGGCTCTGCTGACCGACCGGAAGGAGTCCAGCGAAGCACGAGAAAGGAACCCGGAGATATTCCTGCAATGATAAAGAAGCAGGGAATATTCAAAGGCCTTGGTTGCAGATACGAAGGTGGATAACCGAGATAACCTCTCGGTGACCTCCCGAAGCGACAGACTCATATAAAATATATATGAAATAATTCTGGCCGCCAGCATAGACGTTTGGAAGGCTCGACGTCCTAGAGTATCTAGCGTCTTAGAGGCGCGGCCTGGAGGGCGAGAAGCATGCCTCTCCTTGCTTCCGGCCTTCCTCAGCGCTGATTCCACCACAATGGACCGATGTGGAAGCTGGTGCTGCCGAAACCCCGGGGACGGAGGCACCCGGTACAGAGCCTGCATTCGCAGTCGGCGGCGCCGGAACCCTCAAAGGCAACCGCCTAGACCCCAGCAGGAGATCCTGCAGGGCGGGATGCAGAGGAAGCATCGCGGCTGCCTGTTCTGCAGGGCCTGGGCTCGGGTCCGGGATAGGGATGGCCAGCAAGTCCGCCATGTCAAGGAGGAAATCCTGGAAAGGCAGCTCTGCCGGAGCAGTTATGGCGGGAGAGGCCGCCAGGGCACTAAGAGGCCGCTCGGGCCGATGCCTGCTGGACAGAGGAGGGGACCAACATGGCATCGTCGGCTCCTGGAATTGATTCCAAGCTAGGCATCGAAGAAGTCGATGGCACCAACGGCGCCGCAGGAACCGGCCCCGAACCCGGGGGCGGCGCTTCCCCCCGTGACTGGAGCGAATCCGCGGCCGCCGGAGGACAGGGGCCAGCGGTCTCTGCTCTGCGTGAGAGGACAGTGGCCGATCCCGAGACGTGCCATGGCCAGGCTTTCAAGGCTGGACAACGACTCCAGGCTGGGCATCGAACCGAGCGAGGAGATCGACTCCTTCCTCGAGGCCCCCAGCGGGAGTGACCGCGCCAGTGGTGGAGATCCTGGAGCGCGGATCGGAACTGCGCCGACCGGTGCCGTGAGCATCAAGGGCCCCCGAGGACGGTGCTCGGAGGAAAGGGTGTCATCTGACACCGGCGCCGATGTCGATCGGCGGGCACTGCCCGGTGTCGGGCTCCCTCTTGAACCCGTCCGGCCCAGAGAGAAATCCTTCCGGGGCATACGGCGCGTCCCCGAGGGGACCTCAGTCACCCGACGACGAGTCCCTGCGGGGGGGGAGGGAGTGCAAAGCCCCTGCGCCGATGTCGGGGTACCGTTGCGGGGCGGCGCAGACCCAGATTGGGTCTAAGCAGTCGAAGACCCCCGTTCTCTGGGAAAGGGCGGGGCCCTCGACGACGGCATCGATGCCGGGGAGTCGCCCGTGCGCTGGCCGACATACCCCGAGGTCCCCGGGGAAGGTCGATGGCGGTCCCTCGTGTTCGACGCCCCTGCCGTCGCCGGCGGAGCGGCGCCACTCGAACCCGGTACCACCCTTGCGCAGGGCTGGGATACCGGCGACCCGGCACGGGTCGAAGCGAGCGGCCCCGAGGGGAGGGAGGCCAGATGCCCATCCCCGGCGCGGGGCGGAACCACCGACGCCCGCGCCCTCGAAGCGGGTACTACCTCCGCGCATGACCTGAACGTAGGGCCGTCAGACAGTGTCGAGTCGATCGGCCCCCGAGGCGCCGAGGGCAGCGGCTGGCGATCCCCGGTGGGGAGCGGGTCACTCGACACCGACGGGTCAGCACCACCAAAAGCGGATACCACCCCTGTAGGAACGCCATACCGGCGCGAGTCGGTCGGCCCCGGAGGCGCCGAGGACCGCAGCCGCCAATCCCCGGTGAGGAGCGGAACGCTCGACACTGACACCGAGGGGTCGGTACCGCCCGAAGCGGGTACCGCCCACGCGCATGGCAGGGATGGAGGAACGCCAGGCTGGACTGAGTCGATCGGCCCCGGAGGCGCCGAGGACAGCAGACGACTATCCTCGGTGAGGAGCGGAGCACTCGATACCGATGCCGGGGGCTCAGTACCGCCCGGAGCGGCTACCACGCCCGAGCATGGCTTGGATGTAGGGAGGTCAGACCCGGTCGAGTCGATCGGCCCCGAAGGTGCCGAGCACACCGGCTGACGATCCCTGGCTTACAGTGGAACACTCGACGCTGACGCCGATGCCGGGGAATCGGCACCGCTCGAAGCGGGTACCTCCCTCGGGCATGGCTCGGGAATGTTCTGTGAGGAGCGAACCTCAGGAACATCCCAAAACCCCGTAAATGCTTTGGAGCCCGAGGACTCCCGCCGGGGTATATCAGCCAAGGACGACTTGAGGGGTTGGCCGGAGCCGTCGCCATGCCGCGCATGAGACTCGCCCCTCAAGACTCGGCTAGTCTTAACAGACTGTTGTGTGGTTACCTGATCCTGGAGAGAAGAACAACCCGACGACCACGCCTTGGGCGCGAAGACTTCGTCGAGGGATACCCGAAAGAGGGAGGGTCTTCTCCCGACACTGTAGCCCGGGGAATCCGGGAAAAAAAGGGTCAGGCCCCAACAGGAGAGGCACGAGGCATTGGAGTCCACGTGGAAAATTAAGTCCCCGCCGTGAGGCTGGGGGGGGGAAGGCTCCATGCCCCGGTCCTCAGCGCCCAGAGGGGCGACGAAAATGAAATGAAAAATAATTAAAAGAAAGAAGAAAAAAGGGGGGGGGGGCACGGAGGTGCCACCGTCGGCGGGAAAGCCGCGACTTCAGAAAAAAGTAAAAATTTCTGCGGTGGCAGGAGGGACGTCCTGCCTGCTCCGCGGAAAACGAAAAACTGGGGAGAGGCAGTAGGAAGGGCGGGAAGCCACCTCGCAGGCGCGGGGGATGCTCCCAAAGGCTTTCTGATTGGATGCTGGGGAGCATTCCCGTGCGGGCTCCGTCGGCGACGTCTCCCTCACGTGTGAAGACTCATTCCTGCTTGTTCCTGGAGATTGCTATTACCGCAGAGTAGGGCTTGTCCTTCGATGATAGTGGACACGCTCTGTGCTTTCTTGGTCTTGGCCGAGGTGTGCAATGATCGACTTTCTAGTCATCTTCCTTTATGGTACAATCCTCTTTTTAAGATTCAGCATAAGACTGTTGCATGGGGGCAATGGTTTTCCAGAGGTATCTGGACTATTGGTCACTTAGTCTCTAAGGGACGGTGGAAGTCGTTTGAGAGATTACAGCTTGAATTTAATCTTCCGGGGGGGTTGTACTTTCAGTGGATGCAGCTTAAACACTGTGTCCAGAAATCTAAGGTTGATATTGCCTGCTTAACGGAAGAGACAGGGCTTAAAAATGCGGTGCGTGAGGCTGTGCAATCAGCAAGGGTGGCTTCCTCTTATTATAAGCAATTGCATCGGGGTTCCCTCTCACAGGGGGTAGGCCTGCAGAGGGTATGGGCATATGATGTGGGTGCTACCCCTTCCCCAGTAAGATGGAGGAATTTCTGGGCAAAGCAGGTGCGGGTAGCGAAGTCGGCAGCTATCACGCAGTCTCTTTTTTTCTTTGCTCATAGGGTTTTTTGCACTCCCGTTAGGGTGGCTAAATGGGACAAGCAGGCCAGCAGTCAGTGTTGGTCATGCTTGGGGAGCATAGGTACCTTTGTCCATGTAGTCTTTGAATGCCCGTGTGTGCAGATCTTTTGGAGGCGGGTGTGGAGGCAGATGCATGTGGTCCTGGGTTTTTGCAGTACCCTTACCTGGGAGATTGTGGGGTTCCGCTCTAGTGTGGCTATCCCCTCACTGTCTAGGGAGAATTACTTTTTGTTCGATTTTATGATGGGGATAGCCATACGAGAAATTGCTTTGCATTGGAAATGTACTTATGAGCTCCACTGGGTAGCTTGGTGGAATAAGGTGTGCCTTATAGCTCTTATGAGCAACTACCCAGGAAGGGCGTGAAGCTGACTGTGTCCCATGGGAGTAAGTGGAAAGCTTTGAGAGATTTTGTAAATGCAGCGGAAGTATGCATTTAGCAGGTATACTGGCCTCTATACTTGAGGCGTTTGTCCTGCGGGAGGAGCATGACTGTTGCGCTTATTTGTTTAAGGCCTTGTTCATATACCACAGAGGGGTGGGGAGGGGAGGTTGGGGTTAGTTGGCCTAAGCAGCTCTGTGGCTGATGGGCTATTATTCCTGGTAGTTGTATATGTTATGGGAGGGGTTTTTTTTCTCTTTTTCTTATGTGTGCTGGCTGTGTTTGTTTTGTTGGTTGCTGCGTAGAAAATATAAATTAAAATTTAAAAAAAAAAACCCTAATCTGAGTCAAATTTCAAGTTTATCACCAAAATGTTAAACCGCCCTTCATAAATTAACAGAATGGTTACAAATAAAATTTACAACCTAATCACGTTTCAGATAAAAACAAAACAAAAAATTGAAAAAAAAAAGTTAAGGGCGTTAAAAGAAATTAAAACAAATACATCCAAGGGATTATATTAAAAAAAAAAAACCCACAAAACCCAAACCAAAAACAGTAATAGAATCAGAGTTTTGGAAATCCGCTAAGCCTCCAGACGCTTGGACAATATAAAATGTTTTACATTTCCTCTTAAATTTTGAATATGAATTCTCAAATCCTCAAGTCAGTGGAGAGCGAGTTCGAGAGATAAGGAGCTCTTAAAAAATGCTGTCTGATATGTAGATTCTAAACAGGCTTGTGAAACAGGAGATAAAAAAAAAACACTGAGGGAGTCAAATTATTATCAGACATTCACCTCCTTGTAGCTGTATCTCAAATGAATGATCACTTCTGAAGACATGACTCAGTTTTAGATGTCAAGGTTACATTAATTTTGGCACTAAGTATGCAAAAAAAAGGAAGCCGACTATACTAAAGGCTAAGTCTTTGGTGCCTCAAATGACTCGAAGGCACACATTGCATTTGCAAGAGATTTGTTGCGGGTTTGCATAAGATGCTGTCACATTTCTCTATATGCTTTTATTACAAAGAGTTGCTATAAGGCCATATGCTTCATATTATAAATGCATGCCTCTGTGCAACATAACTCTTCAGTGAGAAACACACAAAGCAAATGCCTCCCAGCCTAAAAAGGTATCTAGAGGTATATCACCATAGGGTGGAAAATATAATGGTCAGCCAGGGCTACTCTCAAAAATATGGAAAACTTCAGAAGCCTACTGAATATACATTAAAATTCTCTCCCAGTGGAAAACTTCCCAAAGTCAAACTATTAAAATGAGATCATTCTGGAAGTACGGCTTGAAAAGCCATTACAAGAGGGACTATATTTTCCTAGGATTCCATTTATTAAGCTAGGAAAATAAAGTATATTTTTTCTGAAATCGTACACCGAGTATTTCTTTCCAGCACTTCTTGTTCCTCTAGAATGCTCTCAATCCTGTTTCTCCCTTCCTGTCTGTGAGTGTTTAGAAGGTTCTAAGTAATACAATCTATGCTCTGATCTAGAATGTGGTGTGCCCTGAACAAACCCAATGATATCTGCCTGAGAAAAGGATTAATTTACTTCATCCGTTTTCCCTGATCATAGTGATAGGGTCTCTCTGCTCTCCTATCATAGATCAGAATGCAGAGGGCCAAGTTCCTCACTACCTTATGTTTGTTTCTCAACTCTAGAATGAAGCTTCTTAAATCTAGTTCATGAGACCCCCCCCCCAAACAGGTCTGGATTCAGGTTAATCACAATGTATACTCAGGTGGCATGATCCAAGAACAAGGCTCATTTACATATTCTGGTTATTCTGAAACTGAAATCTGTTGGGGGTGGGGTTCTCATGGATCAGATTTAGAAAGTACTGTTCTAGCAGCAGAAGAAGAATAAAGGGCCTGTCAGGAGGAGTGGCCTAGTGATTAGAGCAGCAGGCTGACAACCAGGGTTCAAATCATACCGATACTTCTTGTTACTTCTGGCAAGTCACTTCACTCTCCCTGATTTCAGCTCCAGACTGCAAGCTCTCTGGAGACCGGGAAAAATTTACTTTAATTACATTTGCCAAGACATGAGCTAAATTTCCCCCCAAAAAGATGTTAACTAGAGCGACTGAGGTTTACTTGAGTGGACCTTTGGTAATGAAGGAAACTTTTAACATTAAATAACACCTCCTGCTGGAACCCTGTACAATAATGCAGACACACACATAAGGATCTTTTTATTTACCTTTATTTCAGGCTCTTTTTCACATTCTTCTATGTATAAGTCATACAACTTTTGAAGAACAGATTTCCTAGAAGTTCAAAATATATTGGTTAAAAATCTGCAGGAATACCATAACTGGCATAAAATATTAAAGGTTTAAGTGCTCACTACCTCCCACCAGATGCATGTTTCCGCTTGGGAGGTCTCTGACGAGCGCTTTCAATGACATACTGTAAAAGAAAAGTAAAATGGGAAGAGAGCAGTGATAAAGGGTTTTTTTAGTACAGAATCGAAGGTCACTTAAGGAGAAATAATGGTACAAGAGTGGACCATTACCAGCTCAGGTTCTGACTGTTTATCTGACTTGATCTTTTTGCCAACATTTTGTTAGTAATTATTCTTGTTGTAATGAAGGTCTTTGCAGGAAAGTACTAAAAAAGCAGTTTATGAATGACTGTTTATGCTCTCTGAAGATGTTGATGCTTTCATTGGCTTTTAAAGAACAGCCTGACAAAGCAGCCAATCATGCTGTTCCACTAGCACCAAGGTCCAAACACTACGCAAATGCGTGCTGTTAGGATAGTTTCAATGTACAAAATTCACATGAAGGATCCAATTTCCTAAACTTTCTCCCTACAAATACAGAATGGGAGACAAGCCTTTGAAAATCAGGCCCATTTTGACTTGTGCTTTGAAAATAGAACTGTATTCATGACCATCCTTTGCTGCCATGTTCTACTTCAACATACCCTAAGGCAGGGATGGGTAAACCTTTTCTTTTAAAACTTTTTTAAGCTACAAAGGGCCACATTATAACTCTCACCAATGGCAGCGGAGGCCCTTGAGAAAGGCTGAAATGGTCACATGTTCCCTCTTAAAAGAAGTCACTTACTAAGAACATGCACTGGCACCACTGATACGTTATTCACCAAAGAGCCCTGTGGCAAATTAACACACATTAATGATATTAGTGAATATTAACTTAGTAAATGACTCCCAAAGTTTGGTAGCTGACAAACTCTCACTTTTCCATGAACTTGTTCTCTTATTTCACTGGGAACACAGTTTTCACAGCACAGTCCTAACTCTCTGATGCTTTTCGCATTAAAGAGGGGCAGAACCAGCAGGAGCTTACGAGCGCACCGGAGTCCTGAAGAGATTTGGTGTTTTGCTTTTTCCCCGTCATTGGGCTGTGTTTATTTTTGATTTTACAGCCTCTGGCCTGCCACTGGCCTTCTCGCCGCTTTTTTTCCCCACACTCAGACGAGCTTGAGCGGGAAAAAAAGCAGTGGGAAGGCCAGAGGCGACAAAATCAAAAATAAACATAGCCACCCAGAGTGCCATCCCCTTGAAACTGCCACCTGAGGTGACTGCCTCAGGTGGCCTAATGGTAGAGCCGCCCCTACCAGACAGATACTTGCAACATGGATTGGCCACTGTTGGAAACAGGACACTGGGCTCGATGGATCTTTGGTCTGACCCAATATGGCACATTTTGTGTTCTTTTAAGTGGAGTAACCAAGTATGCAGGCAGGTTATAAAATATATGCCTACATGCGTAGTTTAGCGGCACAGTTTAATAACTACTCATTAGCAGGTGTAAAAGTACAAAAGGTACATTGTGGCCATGATTTCAGCTGCCTTTGTGCTAATATTTTATAAAGACATAGAAGCAATGATGTGCCTTTATATAATAGCCCAAAATAGGTACCTAGGTGATCTATTAAAAAAATGACTCTTCATATGTCAAGAGGTGTTACTATAGTCCAAAGTTATTCCATGATGCTAAGCTGCACATTAAAGGAAAGACTGGAGGCAAGAAAAGGGATGAATGGGGTGAGTAAGAGGCTGGGGAAAGGGAAGAGCAAAGAAAAGCAAAAAGAGCAAAAGCAAACTAAAATACAAATTTTGGCAGGTCCCAAAGTTTTCTCAATACTTTTACACCCCAGCCATCACCTGAATTTACCCACAATAGAGCTGATCTGTATTCATTCCCTTCTATTTTCACTTCCCTTTACTGACACCTGACCGCTGCACAATCTCCATCATGTCGATATTTAAAAGCACTTATGTGGTCAGTGGTGATGACATAAGATCTTTTTTGTGTCAATGCAAGTCTTAAATGCATAACTTTGGCTGTTTAATTCACTAAATAGCCAAAGTTAGTCATTTAAAACTGGGGTAAGATTTGGAGAAGACTAGTGGGTGGCGCATCAGGTTACCCATTCAATAGCAAAATTCAGTCTCTTAGGGGGTCATTCCGATCAGGATATCCAGGCCCCTGTGTGCCCGATCAGGGACAGACGAGATTCTGATCCAGTGGGGGACTAGCCTGTACATGCAGGCCGGGACCCCGATTCCCAGTGGCTTGCATGTACAGGCCAGTGCCTGCCTAACTCAGTTAAGGCTCCTGAATGGAGCAGCGGCGCCATGGCATCTGGTTGCCATGACACCAGGGCCCCATTCAGGAGTCACGATCCCCGGCCGCCGCCGACAACTGTCTCCTTTCCCTGCAGCCCAACCCCCGATCTGGCCTCCCATGGCCAGGGTTGGGCTGCGGGGAATCCCCTGCACCTACCTCACCTTGTTTCCATGGCTGGAGCTCCCATCCCCCAATGTCTAGGGGGACTTATTCCACCTTAAAGAGGGAATATGTTCCCCATCCAGTCTGCCATCCCCGGACGTACATAGCCGACATACGGGGAGGTTAGTCAGGGATGGCAGAGGGGGCTGAATAGCAGGGGTGGACGGCCCAACGGAACATCCAACCCCGCTATTCACAGTTCAGAATGACCCCGTTAGCAAATCAGTGATTCATGCTCTGATCACCCTCCCACTTTTGATTTTTGTAATAGCCTTCTCTACGGTATTCCCAAAAAGTACCTCGAGCAACTTCAAACAGCACAAAATGTAACCATAAGAATCGTATGCAGAGCCCGAACGAAAATGGCCGCTTCTCCTTGAAGCTCCGGGCTGGGCATCCCACATGTGCTGGTGGGGAGCCCATAAACCTGTGCCTGCGGCGAGAAAATTGAGTGCCAAGAGTGGCGTAACACGGGGTGCGGTGAAATAGCCGGGAAAAGCTGAAATGCAATTGCCGCCAGCCTGACTATGCCCCCTAAACTGCAAAACGTGTGAGGCCTGGTAAGAGCAACCCCGGGAGCTGAAACGGAGCCATGAGTCTGAGTGGTGAGCAGTGCGAGTGCGGGCTGTGATGTCCGGCCCTTCCCCCTGAACACTAGAAGTGCAGCGCATATAAAGTTTCTATGTTGAGGAAATTGGTGCCGCTTTAGTTCCCCGCAGAGGATTCCCGCCGTTGTGTGCATGCTGTATTCAACGAATGAAGAGCCGTGGAAGCCCTAGAGGACCGGAGAGAACCCAGCTGAGCGACCCTGTAAGCGGTGGAAGGAGCGGTGTCGGAACTGTGGCTAAGTCTGGGTACTGCGGTGGCAGCAATTACCCGCTGGGAACGGAGTGATCTGAAGTGATTTGCGGCGGGACTGCTGCCTGAAGTGCAGTGTGAGAGCGGAGGAAGCGGTTGGCCGCTGGGGTGTCTCCTGGATCGGTAATCTGCGGAAGCTGCAGGGGTGAACAGTGCCTGAAGGAAGGAAAGGCCCTGGAACTTTAACTTTGTGGAGAGAGAGGCCCATTTTTCCTGCAGTAAGTTTAAACTTGCTTAAGAGGTATTCCTGACTTCTTTCAAGGAGCACATGGCTCAGCAAAAGTGAGTGTGTGGTGCCATCTGGTGGTGGAACGAGGATGCAGGGTCCCAGCATTGTAGCAGAGGTTAAAAAGGCTCTGGAAATAGTAGTGGAGGTGAGAGCCAACAGCTGAACTAAGGGGATGGCATCTACCAGGAAAAAAGCAGCGGATCTGAAAGAGTTTGCCTATGGCAGTGGTCGAGCAGATCTTCAAGAGAGAAAAACCAACAACTGAGGACTTGCCACGGAGCTTGGAAACATATGAAACTGGTAAGGAGGAAGTACCTGCTCCGGGTGCCCTGGTGGACATTACAAAAGAGGAGCTAAAATCGTGGTTCCAGGAGATTAAAAAGGACTTTGCTGGGTTCAAAGGAGAAGTGGAGGGGATGTTTGAACAGTTGAGAGCTGATATAACTGAGGTCGGCTGCAGGGTGGTGGAAGTGGAGGGCCACTTAGAGGACCTGGAGATGCGCACCGAGACACTGGAAGCGGGTATGAAGTCTCTGGACGATGTTAGGGAGAGTATGATCCTGAAGCTGGAAGATTTGGAGAACAGAGCCCGGCGTCAGAACCTGCACATAAAAGGGGTGCCAGAAGTGGGTGAATATCTTGATTGTATGAAAACAGCAAAGGCTATCTGCGAGGCGGTCCTGCAGGAAGCTGGCGAGGAAGTGGAGGAGGTTGTGCTGGATCGAGCACATAGATCACTTGGAGCAGTGCGGCGGGAGCAGCCTAGAGACATTATCTGTTTCCATGATTACCGGATTAAGGACAAAATAGCCAGCAAGATGCGTTCTATGGGAAAGTTCAAGTGGCAAGGAACTGAGATTGCTATCTATTCGGACTTGGCCGCAGCCACGTTGCAGCGCCGGCGGTCTTGGAGGGAGTTCACAGCACGACTTCGGGAGGAAAATATAAGATATAAGTGGATGTACCCTATGGGACTTGCTATCACTGTCAATGGGACGACCTGGCGTGCGGAGACCCTGATGGCACTGAAGGAGGCTATGAAAGAGGCGGGCATCCAGCGGATTCCAGAGCTGGAGCAGACGGGGAACATGCAGCGGCGAGTTCCGGCTGAAAAGTGGAGTCGGGTGGACAGGAGGGAGAAGAAATCTGCTCGAGGAGGAAAAAGCGCCCTTCCGAAGCTGAGGGATATATATGTTTGTTTGAATAAAATTTGGGAGGGGCAGCTGGGGGCACTGTGTAAGGGGGAAGGGGAAACTGACAATGTTTTCTGGATAAATGTATGTGGTTCTGAACTGGGGGGTTGTGTGGTGGGTATGCTGGCCTGTGGAGGAGGGGCAGGTGTGGGTGAGGTGTGAGTACGGGTTTTTGGGTTAGGGGTGAGGGAGTGGGGTGGATGTGGGAAGTCTGAGCACGGGCGGTAGGGATGGGCGAAGTAGGGGAGGGGGGATTAGGGGGGTGTTGATGAGGGGGGAATGGGCATAATCTTAAGTGGAGCGGGGTTGTGGGGACGTGGGGACGAGGGTGGGGGGGTGGGAGCTCGCCATGGCAGAGAGTATATTGAAAGTAAGAGAGATTCCTGATAATGGATCGTGAATTAAAGATCCTCACGCTTAAAGTGCGGGGGCTTAATTCCTGGCAAAAGAGAAGGGCGGTAGTTAGAGAGGGGGCCCGAGCCCAGGCGAATGTAATCCTTTTACAGGAGACAAATTTAAAGAGTTCACCAGGGGAGGGGGGGGGGGCTGTATCAGAGCAAGTATGATAAAGGCTTTTTTGCTGCTAATCATAGGGCTTATAAAAAGGGGGGTGTGGGGATAATGTTTTCAAAGGACCTCCTAGTGGATACTAAGGAGGTTATATTAGGGATCGGGATGGGAGGTATGTCATTTGGTGTGGGATATTGGAAGGGAAAGAGGTTACTATCTGTAGTGTTCATGCGCCTAATATAGCCCAGGGCCCTTTCTTTGACAAAGTTCTTCCACTTCTCGAAGAGCATAGACAGGGGTGCTTGGTGGTGGGGGGAGATTTTAATGTGGTAGTGAACCCCCGCCTGGATACCTCGGAGAGAGTTAGAAGGTGGGATAAGCTGGGGAGAAAGAAGTTGGTTAAAATGATGTCTGCATTGGGGCTAGTGGATGCCTGGAGATATAGTCATGTTGGGGAAAGAGCATATACCTTTTTCTCCCATCCGCATAACTCGCATAGTAGAATAGATATGCTATGGATAGATTCGCAGTGGTTGGATAGGGTGGGGGCAGTTGATATTGGGGCTGTGTCTTGGACAGACCATGCGCCGGTAAGCCTGGTTCTTGCTCTTTGTAAGGAAAGAACTGGGCTCAGATTCTGGAGGTTAAATGAATCGTTGCTGACGGATCCAGAGGGGGTGGCCAGTCTGAGAGATTGTATTAAGGAATATTTCCAATTAAATGGAGGAGCGGAAGTTGCCCGGGAGATAGTGTGGGATGGTATGAAAGCGGTGGTTCGGGGGCGGTTAATAGCCCTGGCGGCAAAAAAGAAGAGGCAGGTGGGTGCGGTGGAAGAAGGGTTGAGAGGTCAACTACAGCAATTGATCGGGGAGCATCAAAGGACGGGGAACAAGGGGGTGTTGCAACGGTTGACTAGGGTGCAGGAGGAATTGGAGGCGTTAATACTGGGTGAGTTGGCCTTCCAAATGAAGAGGCTGCAGCAAGCCTATTATGTGGGGGGAAATAAGCCAGGTAGGTACTTGGCAAGGCAGCTTCGAAGAAGGCAGGTGCAGCAGCAACTATATAGCCTGAAGAATGAACAGGGGGAATGGGAACATGGGACAGTGAAGGTTCAAGAGATTTTTTGTAAGTACTATAGGGCCCTGTATCGAGAGGAGGAGATTCGACACTATTTGGGAAGACTTTGCCTCCCGACTTTGGAAGGGACGGAACAGGTATGGTTAGATAGGGCGATTGAGGAAGGAGAGGTGAGAACAGCAATTAATGGTCTTAAGGAAGGCAAGGCCCCGGGCTTAGACGGTCTTACGGCCCGGTTCTATAAGATTTTTAGTCCGGAAATTTGTGGCAAACTCACACGGGTCTTTAATGGGGTCCAGCAGGGGGGGGGGCTCTCCCGCGATCTATGGCGGTGGCGGGGATCGCCTTGGTACCTAAGCCGGGGAAGGACAAGGGAGCGAGTGAGTCATATCGGCCAATATCTCTCATTAATCTGGATACGAAGATTTTAGCAAATGTTTTGGCTGCCCGCTTGCAGAATTTCCTGCCAAAGTTGATAAATAATGACCAAACGGGCTTTATCCCAGGAAGGCAGGCCAGTGATAATATTAGAAAATTGTTAAATGTTATATGGGTTGCTCGGACAAAGGGCATAGAATGTCTGATTGTGGCGGTGGATGCCGAGAAGGCGTTCGACAGAGTGGAATGGCCATTTATGTTCGCTGTGTTGCAGAGAATGGGGATCGGGTGGGGTTTCAACAGTGGATTGGTGCACTCTATGATAAGCCGAAGGCTAGGATTCGGGTGAATGGTACTTACTCTGCTGAGTTTGAGTTGGAACGGGGGACTAGACAGGGGTGTCCTTTGTCACCTCTGTTATTCGCATTAGTCATTGAACCACTAGCGCAACGGATAAGAGAGCATGAGCGCATTAGGGGCATTCAGGTTGGTGGAGGAGATTATAAAATTTTGCTATTTGCAGATGACATCATCTATACTGTGAGTAGGCCGGTAGAGACGTTACCAGTTTTGGTGGAAGAAATAGGGGACTATAGTCTAGTATCGGGATACAAAACGAATATGGGTAAAACGGAGATTTTGAAGATTGGACTGGGACTTAATGCGGAGACCCAGTTGAAGGAGAAGTATCCCTTTCGGTAGGCTAAGCTGAAGTTAAAATATTTGGGGGTCTGGATCTGCTGTGATTGGAAGCAAATGAGAAGACTGAATTATGACCCCTTAATTGCTGAGATGCTGAATGATCTGGTGAGGTGGGATAAGGATACTTTTTCGTGGGTAGGCCGTATTGCCATTGTTAAAATGAACCTGTTGCCTAGGATACTGTATCTGTTCGCTGCATTGCCCATTAAGGTGTCAGTGGCGCAATTGCGGATGTTGCAGCAAAGAATTTTCTCATTTGGAGGCGGCGTCCGCCTAGGCTGAATAGAAGAGTGATGAGTATGCATAGACGTGAGGGGGGAATGGGGGTCCCGGATTTGTTGCGATACTATAGGGCGGCGCAGCTGCAGGCACTGGTACACTGGCGGGTAGGTCCGGAAGCCCGAGGGTGGGTGCGAATGGAGGAGGTTTTAAGTGGGCAGTGTGAGTTGTCAGAACGTCTGTGGGGCTCCGACCGGGTAGGGGGGGAACTAAGGCTGGGGAGGAGCAGGAGATGAGCCCATTTACGAAGCTTACTTTGGAGGTATGGAAGTAAGTATGAGAAAACACACTTGGTGGGAAAGAGGGTTTCAATCCAACTCCAGAAAATTAGATGTAATGGATTTTCTAAGGGGGGGCGAGCTGCGGTCTACAAAAAATGGGAAGACAAAGGCTTGGTTTGGATGGGGCAGTTATTCATGGAGAATGGTCAACTGGGTACTTTTGAGGAGTTGCAGAGGAAATATGCCCTGGGGAAGGATGACTGGGTTTGGTTACCGTCAAATAGATAGTCTGAAGGGGGAGATGGGGGGTAGGGTGTGTACCCCTTTTGAAAGGGTGTTACTCCGGGGGGGGGCAATGCGGGGTCTGGTCTTGCTGCTTTATAAGGGTTTGGAAAGGGTGGGGCGTGTGCGGCGTACCAGGTGGCGTGGATGCGTGACCTGGGAGGAGTATGGGACGAGGAAAGGTGGATGTCGGTTCATGAGGCAGTTAAGATAGTGTCCAGCTCGGCATCGGTGCAGGAGCATTGTTACAAAATGCTGTACTGCATGTATATTATGCCGAAAAGACTAGCTGAAATGGATAAAACAAAGGAGCCATACTGTTGGAAAGGATGTGGGGCTTTGGGTACGTATTTGCATGTGTGGTGGGAGTGCCCAGTGATTCAGGGAATCTGGGGTTGGATGCAGGACTTAGTAGAGGATATGTTGGGATGGAGGGAGAAGTTGAGGCCTGAACAGGTGTTGTTGGGGGAATGGGGGGAGTTGGAGTATGAGGTGGGGTATTTATTGAAGATGATCTCCATTGCAATTAGGATGGAGATAGCAGGGGGGTGGAAGGGTAATCGTGGGACGGAGGTAGAACGTGTGCTGAGGCGTGTTGTATTTATTTGTCAAATGTCGGAACTGCAGGCGCGACTGACTAATAAATTGAGTAGTTTCTATAGTAAGTGACAGCCTTTCTTGAGGTGGCGGGGAGGGTGCTGAGAGGGATGTGTGAGCTGGGACGGGGTTGGTTCCAGACTGGGGGAGGCAAGGATAAGTCGAGTGGGGAAGATGGGAGACGGATAAAGTGTGGTTGGTTCCATGGTGAGGGAGTGGGAGGGGGAGGGGGGAGGAGGAGACGGGGAGGTACATGGGGGGGCGGATGAGGGTCAAATATGTGGTACTGTTCTTGGGAAGGTCTGTTGAGGCGGACCTGGGGTTTGTTATATGTTATTTGTTATTGGTTAAATATTGCACTTCTGTTTCAGCTGTTATATGGCTCCGGGTTACTTGGGCAGGGGGGATTAGTTTGTGAACGTATTTATGTAATGCCTTCATTGAGTAATGAGATATGTATGGGCTGTGACCTGGGGGTTGAGTCAATGTTGCTGTACTTTTCCGATATGTACTGTTATGTTTAAATGAGTGTGCATTAATAAAAACTTTAATACAAAAAAAAAAAAAAAATGAATCGTATGCAAAGCCCGACTCTGACCATATAACACCTCTATTATACAACCTCCACTGGTTACCAATAAGTAGCAGAATTAAATATAAAACAATAATGACAACATTTAAGATTGCTAAAGTTTAGTTACTCACATGTAACAGGTGATCTCCGGGAACAGCAGGAATTAAGTCTTCACATATTGGTGATATCAGTACCGACGGAGCCCACACGGGAACGCTCCCCAGCGTTCAATAGGAAAGCTTTTGGGAGCATCCCACTGTGCCTGCGTAGCTGCCTTCCCACCTTTCCAGCTCTCCCTCCTCAGTTGAGTTTGTAGCTGAGATAAAAGGAGAAAAAGACAACCTACAACTCTCCTAGGGGAGGAGGGTGGGTTGTGAAGACTAAATTCCTACAGTTCCCGGAGATCACCTTACAGATGAGTAACTATGCTATCTCAAGGAACAAGCAGGAATGTAGTCTTCACATATGGGTCTCCCTAGCTCGGAGATGCCAGAGAGATGACCTCAGAGTCGGTGGAATCACAGGTATAACTAAGGTGGTTATGCATCCTCCAATGATGTCTGGTATCGAAACCCGGGACAGAGGGTAGGAGTTGATCTAAGTCTGAATGAGATGCTGGAGAACATCTTGGCCAAAACTAGGCATACCGGCGGGAGTCCTTGTCCAGGCAATACTTGAACAGCAAAAGCGTGGACAGAAGACCAAGTTGCTGCTTTGCATATCTCATCAATTGCTTCAGAGCGTAGATTTGCCAGAGGCAGCCATGGCCCGAACATTACGTGCAGTGACGTGACCCTCGAGAGAGAGAGAGTCCTGCCTTTTCATAAGCAAAGGAGATGAAGTCCACTATCCACCTGGAAAGAGTTTGGATACTGGCAACCCCAGGTGACTCGAGTCAAAGGAGATGAAAAGTTGGGAAGCTTTTCTGTGCTCTCAAGTTCTCTGGAGATAAAAAGCCAAGGCATGTTTGCAATCCAGAGTGTGAAGGGTTGCCTTTGCCCTAGAGGAATGAGGTCTAGGGAAAAAGACAGGAAGGTAGACTGAATGGTTTAAAGGGAAGGGCGAGATCACCTTCAGCATAAAGTGAGGCTGAGTCCTAAGGACTACCTTATAATGGTAAAATCGTGTATAAGGTGGGTCAGCCACCAAAGCCTGGAGCTCACTAATGCATCTTGCTGAAGTGAGGACAAGGAAGGTGACCTTCCACGTGAGAAACTTCAGTGATGTAGTGGCTAGAGGTTCAAAGAGCGGCTTGAGAAGCTGTCCTAAAACAACATTAAGATCCCATGTCACTGGACGAGGCTTAATGGGAGGTTTGGTTAACAGAAGACCCCTCATGAAGCGTGCTACAAGCGGCTGAGAAGAGATGAGCTGGCCATCTAAGGGCATTTGAGAGGCTGCAATTGCATTTAGGTGTACTCTTACCGAATTGGTTTTGAGTCCAGAGGAAGACAGGTGGAGGAGATACTCAAGTAATGCCTCCACCAGAACTGAGAAGGGATTAATATCCCTCTCAGAACACTAGAGAGCAAATCTACACCACTTGAAGGCATAGGAGCACCTGGTGAATGGCTTCCTAGAAGCCAACAGGATGTCTCTTAACGTCCTAGAAGGCTAAGCCGTCAGCAGCCATGCAGTGAGATGGAGGGACTGTGGATTGGGATGGAGCAACGTCACCTCCTCCTGAGAGAGGAGATCTGGAGCAGACCCCAGATCTATGAGTTGAGCCCAAGACAGACGTAGAAGGAGAGGATACCACGGTTGTAGTGGCCAGCATGGGGTTATGAGCATCATGTAGCCCCTGTCTCTCTGGAGTTTGAAGAGAGTCTTGTGAATGAGGGGCATGGAAGACATATAGGAAGTCTTGACCCCAGTGGAGATGAAAAGCATCCACCTGCTGGCTGTCTGGTGAAGGAGTCCTGGAGCAGAAGCAAGGAAGCTTGGCATTCTGAGGACTTGCAAACAGGTCTATCTCTGGGGTTCCCCAGATCTGAAAAATGTGAGCGACTTTGTCTGCATAGAGAGACCACTCGTGGGGTAGAAGGACTCGACTCAGTTTGTCCACCAAGACATTGTGTTTCTCCGGAAGATATACCACATGCAGGTGAATGTGATGCTACATGGCAAAAGACCACAGATGCAGGGCTTCGCTGCAGAGGGTCCAAGAGCCTGTTCCGCCCTGCTTGTTCAAGCAGAACATGGCTACTTGATTGTCCATCTGGACTAGAACTGTACTGAATCGAAGATGGTCCTGGAACACTGAGAGCATTGTGAATGGCTCTGAGCTCTAGCAGATTTATGTGGAGTTGTGACTCCTGATGAGACCAGAGCCCCTGAGTGGAGAGATTATCCAGATGAGCTCCCCAGCCCTATTTATTTATTTAACTGGTTTTATATACCATTTTTCTACAAGGCAAAACGGTTTACATAACAGAAATGAACGTTTACATGGAACATTTGAAACTACCGTGTTTCCCCGTTTCCCCGAAAATAAGACCGGGTCTTATATTTATTTTTTGCTCCAAAAGATGCACTAGGGTTTATTTTCAGGGTAGGGCTTTTTTTTCATATACAGCGCGACAGCACAGAATGAGTTGTGCTGCAGCTCCCGCCCGCACAGATGATGGAAGTGGCCTGCAGCACAGCACCGGCACCCGATCGGCGTTGGGGAGTGGAGCAGGAGGAAAGCTCCTACCCGGTCCACTCGCCGAAGCCAATCAGGCCACAACAGCACCATCTTCAAAACAGCAGAGCGCCCTTGGCGCAAAGGAAGCAGCTGCAGCTCAACACCGGCACCCGATCGGCATCGGAGAGTGGAGCAGGAGGGAAAGCTCCTCCCCGGTCCACCCGCCGAAGCCAATCAGGACATAACAGCACCAACTGTACTTTAAAAGAGAGTGCCCTTGGCGCGAAGGAAGTGGCCCGCAGCACAGCACCGGCACCCGATCGGCATCGGGGAGTGGAGCAGGAGGAAAACTACACCCCAGTGGACCCCCCCCCCAAGGTACTGAATCTGTCAGACATGATCTGCACTAGGTCTTATTTTCGGGGTAGGGCTTTTATTTATTTATTTATTTATTTACAGTTTCTTATATACAGCACTATTCGACATCAGCGCGGTTTACATGGAACAGAAAAATCAGAACATGTACATAGTTCTGTGCTTACAAATAACAGGTCAGTAAAACTTGGGTAACAGGGGAAACTATTTACATACTGGAGTCAAAGAGTAGATATGACATGAGAAACTATGTACAGGACACCTAGCTAGGAGTGTTCCTTGGTCTAATAGGTGTGTTGGTATAGTTACAAGTGTTCAGTGTATGTGATTCCGTGTTTTCTGGGAAGTATTTGAGGAAAAGGTAGTGTTTGAGGGCTTTTCTGAACTGGTTAGTGGTGGTTCTGATGCTTGAGGGTAAAGCGTTCCAGAGTCTAGGGGCACAGAATTTGAAAGCCCTATTTGATGTCGTCGCTGTGTAACTTGTTGATTCTCTCGGAATTGCCAGTGTATTTATTGATGCAGATCTTCTTGATCTATTAGGGGTTATGGCTTGGATGAGGTCGGATAGGGAGGAGGAGGAGAGATTAACCACCTTGAATGTCAGTAGCACTGTCTTGAAGATGATCCTGGCCTGTATAGGAAGCCAGTGTAGCTGTTTCAACAGGGGCGACACATGGTCGCTCCTAGCTGCTCCATACATAACCCTTGCTGCCATATTCATTGCGAGCTGTAAGGGGTTCAGAGTGGATTGGGGAAGTCCTTGTAAAATGGTGTTGGCGTAATCAAAATGCGATATGATAAGGGCCTGGTAAATTGTTCGGAAATCCTCTGGTTCAAGCAATGGGCGAAGATGTCTAAGGGAAATAGATAGCTCTGACAGTGTTAGCAATGTGTGCTTTCATGTCAAGGTTTTGATCCAATATAACGCCCAAGTACCGAATTGTGGGTTTTGCTTGTAGATCAGCTTCTCTCACCTTCAGGTATTGTGGAGGGTTGAAATTTGAGTTCCTGGTAATGAAGAGGACTTCTGTCTTCTTATGCTGAATTCTGAGGTTTTGCGATAGGAGCCATTCGGATATGGCATCGAAGCAATTTGTCAAAGGGGAGAGGTCCAATATATCTATGAAGAACGGCATATAGAGCAGGACATCGTCTGCGTATATCATGCAACTGACATTGAAGGACCGGATGATGTTACAAATGGGTTGTATGTATACGTTGAACAAGGCAGAGAGGGCGGATCCCTGTGGAACTCCTTGACCTTGATGAAATGGTTCTGAAGTAGCTCCGCTGGAACAAACGTGTTGCCATCTTCCAGACAGGTATGATCTACACAATTCAAGAGCTGTTCTGCTGACGCCTTTCTCCATTAGCCTCCCTAGGAGAAGATCATGGCTTACTGAGTCGAAGGCTGCAGCAATGTCTAGGAAAATGAGTGCAATACCCTGATGGATGTTGTCAACACCAGTGACTATATTGTTGAAGAGGGTGGTAAGGAGTGTTTCCACTCCATGTGACTCTCTGAATCTATGTTGACATGGGTCCAGTGGAGCAGCCGAGTCAATATGGTCTTGCAACTGTCTTTGAACCTCCTTTTCGATTATCTTTGCAAGTAAAGGTATACTTGATATGGGTCTGTAGGAGTCCACCTTTTGGGGATCTAGCTTGCTATTTTTTAGTAATGGTCTTATAGATGTATGCTTGAGTGCAGACGGGAAGGAACCGGTTGTGAAGGATAAGCTCATTATCCTGTTTATTATTGGGCTGAGGTCACTGCGCAGTTCAATAATCCAGAAAGCTGGGCAGGGATCAGCCTGCGCAGTGGTTGAATTGATGGTCATGATCGTGTCTTCGATGCTCCTCCTGTCCGGGGGTCAAGAAAGAGGTCAGAGGTGTTGTGCACTCTGGGGCTATGGATGCAGCCTCAATTGAAGGTTTATTTGTCTGACATACTTTGGATTGTAGGTTAGCGGCAAACTCTTGAGAATGGATTTCAAATTGGTGTTTGGGGGCTGGTTCCTTGGATAGAGTCTTGACTAAGTTAAACAAATCGTGAGGTTTGTTTAATGAACGCTTCAGGGTTTCAGTATGGTATTGCTTCAACCTCTCTGTGATAGCTCTACGGTGGATGGTTAGCTGATGGATGTATGCCTTCTGGTCTCCAATGGAGTGTGACCGGCGCCAGCGTTTTTCGAGTTTCCGTAGATGGGTGAGTGAGGATCTCAACTCCGCTGTGTACCAGGGAGCTGTAGTTCTTTTCTTTGGTGACCTGTTAGGTAGTGGTCGTAGGGCTATCGCGCTGAGACTATTCTCCAGCAAGAGGTCAATTCTTCAAGGTTTAGGGTGGTCTCATTAAGGAGTGAGCTTGTTTCAGCAAGGATAAGATCTCTGTTGAATGGACGGAAACTTCTAGCAGGTAGACTGAAATTCTTGCTTGGCATTCTGTTGAACTTTGATTGGCTGACTTGTGAGGGAATCTGGAAGATAAGTTTGTGATCTGACCATGTTACAGTGGTAATGGACATCACAGTATCGTGGAATTGGTCACAGGCCGTCTGTGAGGCAAATACCAGGTCTAGTGTATTTCCCTTCACGTGGGTCGGTTCCTTGACTAACTGTCTGTATCCTTATATTATGGGAATCTCAGAAAAAAAACGTGCTAGGTCTTATTTTCAAGATAGGTCTTATTTTCGGGGAAACACAGTATGTACAAGTAAACTTTAGTACAATAGAACTAAACAATTCAACATGAGGATGTTTCCATAGAAACAGAAAACTATTTACATGCAGCTAGGTGCTGTGAGGTTAGGCGTTGTGTACAGCTTCTGTCGGGGGGGGGGGTTAACTGGATGATGTGGGGAAGAAGGCGGTGGGGTGGGATGGGGTGAGGTGTTGGGAAGGGGGGAGGGTTCCAGGAGTGGTGAGGAGCAGCAGGGGGTCTTTCTTGTGAGGGGTTTGTATCAGAGGGCGTGTTGAAGTGTTCATCAAAGAGAAAGGTCTTGAGCTGTTTCTTGAAGAGGGTGTGGGATTGGAGGCAGCGTATTGTGGGGGGTTAAGTTGTTCCAGTTGGTGGGAGCGTAGTACTGGAAAGCTCTTGTGCAGGTGCGCTGAGGCCTCTTGGTACTCTGTGCTGATAAGAGGAGAAGATTTGTTGCATTTTGACGCCGAAGTCTGCTGTTATCATTATGTTTAACTAGAGATTGTAGTTGTTCCACAGAGGTATTGAGGGCTCTGTGGGTGATGGCAAGGGTCTTGAACTTGATACGTGATGCAACTGGAAGCCAGTGAAGGGATTTTAATATGGGAGTGATATAGTAGGAGTGCTCAGACACTCACACAAGTCGTGCAGCTGTGTTTTGGGTGAGCTGCAGGGTGGCAATGGTAGTCTTGGGTAGCCCATGGAGGATGGAATTACAATAAAATGATGAGAGGAGTGATGGAGGCTTGGCAGACTGTGAGGAAGCTGTCATAAGGTAGTAAGAGGCGCAAGCTGCGGAGAGCTCGGATTTTGAAATAGATGTTTTTGGTAGTTTTCTTGATATGTGGTTGAAGTTCAGGAGCCGGTCTAGGGTCACACTAAGGTACTTGATCTGGGTTTTAATTTGAATTTCAGTGTCGCCCAGTTTGATACTTTCTGGGGGAGTAAAGCTGGGATCCCTGGAGACATGAAGGAGCTCCGTTTTGCTGAAATTGATTGCAAGATTGTGCTGTTGTAACCATGTGATGATTTCTGTGAAGCAAGTTGTGAGGGTGGAGTAGTCAGGGGAGGTGGTATCGAAAGGGGTGAAGATCATTATATTGTCTGCATAGAGTTGGTAGCCGACGTTGCAGCTCTGGAGTATGAGGCAGAGGGGTCTAATATAGATGAAGAGGAGGGAGGAAAGGGCAGATCCTTGAGGTACTCCTTGGGGGAGAGTGAAATGGTGATGAGGATTGGTTGCCAGTTCTCACTTGCCAAGTTCACTGTGAGAGGTAGGAATGAATCTATTTGAATGGGGTGCCTTGGATGCCAATGGTGTTAAGCTGTTTAATGAGAGTGTGGTGGGATACTGTGTCAGAGGCTGCAGATATGTCGAGGAATAACAGAATGAATCCTCAGTGGAGTTTTTCCGTTCCAGTTATGAGTGTGTTCAGGAGGGATGCGAGCAGTGTTTTGGTCCTATGGAATGGGCGGAAGCCATGTTGATTGTGGTCAAGGGGAGGGTGAATCTATCAAGGTGCTCCTGTAGCTGAATTTGTACTGCTTTTTCGATGACCTTGGAGAGGAAAGGAACACTGGCAATGGGTCTGTAGGATGAGGGTGAGGTGGGTCCAGGCTGGGTTTCTTCAGGAGGGGTCTCACAGAGGTTAGTTTGAGCGATGGGGGAGGAGGTAGGCTTGATTGAGGGAGGCGTGGAGTATTGTAGATATAAATGGGAGCATTGATGTCTCTATTTACTTGATCCATGTTACTGGGCATGGCTGGCTGCGTGGATGGTGTCATCGAGAGCGTTTTGGTTTCCTAGACCATGGGATGCTGTTCCAAGGGTTGCAGAGCAGAGATGGCATCCATCTGTCCAAGAAAGGTCAACGCGTCTTCAGTAGTAGACTGGCTAATCTACTGAAGAGGGATTTAAACTAGATACGTTGGGGATGGGTGAAGAAAGTCCCAAGGTAAGTGAAAGCCCCCAGGTAGGTGATACATTAAATAACTTTATGGAAATGGGTAACAGGGGTAACATATGGAAAGCACCATGTATAAATGCCTGTAGAATGGGAAATAAGATCCCTGATGTTGAAGCTTTGGTGGGAGTGGCTGACTTGGATTTAGTGGCAGTTACAGAAACATGGTTCACAGAAAACCATGATTGGGATGTAACTATACCTGGCTATACTTTATTCAGAAAGGACAGGGTAGGAAGTAGGGGAGGAGGAGTGGCACTATATGTAAAAAACTACTATTAAAGCTTTGGAATTACAGAGCTTAAAAGGGAGAGGGGAGGCATTGTGGGTTAAACTAGAAAGAGGGAAAGAAAAATCTATTTACATTGGTGTGATATACAGACCTCCCTCACAAGAGGAAGAGGTGGACAGAGAGTTAATTGAAGACATGTGCAGTATTGCTAGGAAAGGGGACGTGCTACTGATAGGAGACTTCAATATGCCAGATGTTGATTGGCACATTCCTGCTGCAGTATCATCTAGAAGTAAGGAGATCCTGGATTCTCTACAGGGAGAACTATTCAGGCAATTGGTAACAGACCCCACACGTGAAGGGGCCATCCTGGACTTGGTGCTTACCAATGGTGAAAGTGTTTTCTGATGTTGCAGTGGGAGATCATTTTGCATCCAGTGATCACCAGATGGTGTGGTTCAGTATTAGGACTAAGGCTGTTAGAATCCCTTCAAAGGTGAGGATCTTAGACTTTAGGAAGACTAACTTTGCGAAGATGGGCCAATACCTCAGGGAGTCGTTAGTTGGATGGGAACAGCTGAGGGATGTCGAAAAACAGTGGGAAAAACTGAAAGGGGATATTTTAAGGGCAACCAACCTTTTTGTTAAAATGGTAAATAAAAGGTAAAAGGAAAAGGAGACCGCTATGGTTTTTGAAAGAAGTAGCTGAAAAAGTGAAGAAAAAGAGAGAGGCCTTCATGAAATACAAGAGATCACAGAGAGAGGAAGACAGGCATTCTGTATTTGGAAAAACTTAGAGAAGCTAGCAAAGTAGTCAAGAAGGCAAAGATTCAAAAGGAGGAGGAAATAGCCAATGCAATAAAATGGGGGGGATAAGACATTTTTCAGATATATTAGTGAGAAGAGGAAGGGCAAGAGTGGTATTGTCAGACTCAAGGGTGCAGGGGAGGAATATGTAGAAGATAAGGATAAAGCGGAATTGCTTAACAAATATTTTTGTTCTGTGTTCACAGATGAAGAACCAGGAGCAGGACCTCAGAAAACACCCACAAATCGGAACAGAAGCAAAGGACATCTTGAACAATTTTCAAAAGACTGTGTTCGTGAGAAACCATCTCAACTTAAAGTAGACAAAGCGATGGGACCGGATGGGATAAACCCGAGAATACTGAGGGAACTTGGGGACGTTCTAGCAGCTCCACTGACTGACCTTTTCAATGCCTCGGAGTCGGGAGTGGTGCCAAAGGACTGGAGAGAGGCTCATGTGGTGCCTTTACACAAAAGCGGAAGTAAGGATGTGGTTGAAAACTACAGGCCGGTTAGTTTAACTTTGGTAGTGAGTAAATTATTGGAAATGCTGCTGAAGAGAAAAAATAGTGAGGTTTCTGGAGTCCAGCAGATTACAGGATCCGAGGCAGCATGGATTCACCAGAGGCAGGTCTTGTCAGACAAATCTGATTGATTTCTTTGACTGGGTGACCAGGGAGTTGGACCGAGGGAGAGCCCTAGATGTGGTGTATTTAGATTTCAGTAAAGCCTTTGACACTGTTCCTCACAGGCGACTTATAAACAAACAAACTGAGCACCCTAAAGTTACTGCTTGGGTTAGAAATTGGTTGGGTGGGAGGTGACAAAGAGTACAAGTAAATGGAGCTCATTCTGAGGAGAAGGATGTTATCAGTGGTGTGCCCCAGGGATCTGTCCTTGGTCCGATTCTTTTTATTTTTTAACATCTTTGTTAGTGATATAGCGGAAAGGCTTTCAGGTAAGGTTTGCCTCTTTGCGGATGATACCAAAATCTGCAATAGAGTAGACACCCAGGAAGGGGTAGATAACATGAGGAGGGATCTAGCTAAGCTTGAAGAATGGTCTAGAATTTGGCAGCTGGGATTTAATGTTCAAAAATGTAAGGTCATGCATTTGGGCTGCAGCAATCCAAGGGAGCAATACAGTATAGGTGGTGAAGTACTTTTGTCCACTAAAGAAGAGCGGGACCTAGGCGTGGTTGTGTCTGATGATCTTAAAGTAGCTAAACAGGTATAAAAGGAGACGGCAAAAGCTAGAAGGGTGCTTGGGTGCATACGGAGAGGAATGGCTAGCAGAAAAAAAAGAGGTGATAATGCCTCTGTATAAGGCTTTGGTGCGACCTCATTTGGAGAATAGTGTGCAATTCTGGAGACCGCACCTTCAAAAGGATGTGAACAGGATGGAGTCAGTGCAGAGGGTGGCTACTAAAATGATTAGTGGTCTTCATTATAAAGCATATGAGGTCAGACTGAAGGATCTTAATATGTACACCTTAGAGGAAAGGCGGGATAGAGGTGATATGATTGAGATGTTTAAATACCTCCGTGGCATAAATGTTCAGGGAGAGAGCCTCTTTCAATTGAAAGCAAGTTCTGCTACGAGGGGACATGGGATGAGGGTGAAGGGAGGTAGATTCTTTACAGAAAGAGTAGTGGATCCGTGGAATAGTCTCCCAGTGGAGGTGGTAGAGATGAGGACAGTAACTGAATTCAAAAAAGCATGGGACAAACACAGAGGATCTCTAAAGGTAAAAAGGGGACTGTTGTAGTTGTTATGGAAGGACAGACTAGATAGGCCATGTAGTCTTTCTGTCATCATATTTCTATGTTTCTATGATCTGGGGGGTTGGGGGGTGGCATTGATGAGAGTGATGATGTGCTGCAGTTCGTCAGGAGGGTTGTTCCGGAATGAGGTCCATGGTTGAGTTGTTGTGGTTGAGGTGATAGCAGGAGGTATGGTTAAAGTAGTAGAGCCAGAGTGCTTCTTTTTAGATATGAGGAAGTCTGCCATCGCTTGGAGGGTGGATGACGTTGTCTTGAAGGGGTTGAGATGGGTCATTTGTGAGACTTCTGACAAGATGAAAAAGTTCTCTTGGTTTATTTATGGCACGGAGCAAGATGTTACTGTGGTGTTTGTGCTTGACATTGAGGGTGTTGGTAGCATATGCCATACATTGGTCAAGGCAAGTAGATAGAAGCTGTGGGTCTTTAGTCTTTCTCCACCTTCGTTCCAATCTTCTGAGGCGGCGTTTCTGGTTTCTGAGGAGGGATGAATACCAGGGGGCATGAGGTTGAGGTGTTTTAGGAGAAGTGAGGGTGGAACTTGAGAGGCTTTGGTGATGGTGGTGTTCCAGGTTTGTACTAGTAGATCGATGTCCGAGTGTTGAAAAGCTTGCTTCAGATGTGGGATGGTTCACTGGATGAAGTTATCTTCATTGAAGCTTGTGAATCTTCTTGTTGTAGGAGGTTTGGGTGGTAGGGAGTGTTTGCGTTGAGGGATGGCCACGTTGAAAGCAATTAGGTGATGGTCTGACCATGGGACTGGAGTGGAGGATGGAGAGATGGAGTGAATGGAGGAGAGTAAGTCGTTGGGGAAGAAGAGAAGGTCCAATGTGCTTCCTTTTTGGTGCATTGGGGTGTTGATGATTTGGGTAAATTGGAGGTCATTCATGGCTTAGAGGAAGGAACTGCTGTGAGTAGAGGTTGAGGGGAGGTTAAGGTCTCCAAGTAGTATAAGATGCTGTTTGCATGGGACAAAGGAGCATACTACTTCAAGAAGAGAGTCCAGTTGGTCTGCCTTGTGGTGCAGTGCTCTGTATACAAGACAGATGGTGAAGCATCTATTGCTCATGATGAGGGTATCCAAACCATGAGAAGATGATGTGCTGGTGGTAGTAAAGCCTAGTTGCTTGCTGGATAGGATGCAGATTCCCCCTCCTCTGTTGGTGGTGCGAGGGCAGTTGTGAATGTTATGGGTGTTGGTACTGAGCTGATTGAATACAACATTGTCTGTTTCGGTGAACCAGGTCTCAGTGATGCAGAGGTGGTCGATCGCGTTATCTGTGACATGGACTGCAAGAGTTTGAATTTTATTGCGGGCCGAACGTGCGTTGATTAGACTGCATCTAATTGCTGGGTGAGATGACAGTTATTAGGGAATAGGGTTTCAATAGGGGAGAGGTGGGAATGTGAAGCAGCTGGGATTGTTTCCTATGCTGGTAGTTGTAATGTGGGGGTGGAGTTTTTCTGGGGGATTGCCACCACTAGAGGAGTCTGGGGGGGGGGGGTAGACTTCATAGATGAAGCTTGTACCCTTTCTCATAATATGGACAGTGTCCACTGCTCTCATGTGATAAGGTGCCACCTGTGGGCAAAGTAATAGAGTCTGCCGGGGATGTGGATGGAATCTGGAATCTCCAGAGGCAGAACAGCTATCTTTCTTTCCAGAAAGGAGTCAAAGACCCTGAGGAGTCTGGGTCTGCTGAGGTAGCTATACTTTAGGAGTCTGAGCCTTTTTTTTGCTGCCTTGATGGTTGCTGCCCCTTGAGAGGAGCAGGGGTGTAAGGATAGTAGTACTTATTGAAAAAAAGCTTTCTTTGCTGCTTTTTTCCTAGCTGGGTTGGCAGTAGATCTAGATAGCCTATTAAGGGTGGTGTTCTCAGATTCTGAGAGGCCTTGTCCTGACCAATCCTTTCCAGAAATCCCTTGCACCGGTGAAAACCTTTTACCCAGCTTATCTTAAGCCCATTGTTCACGATCCAATGCTTGGAGCCAAGCAATCCTGCGTGCACTGATGCAAATGGAAGATGTTCTGCTGATACACTCAAAACAGTCAAAAGTTGCCCTGTTAAACTTTGAAGCGTTCTGTGCATGCTTTACAAGGGTGAGATAATATGCTCTCTTGTCATCAGGGAGAAGAGGAGCCATAACTCCAAATCCTAAGCCACCTCTCTAAGGAACATACCCATACTCCTTGTTACAGTCCCAAGTTACTGATCCTGTTACAACGTAAGCAAAAGATCTTTTGTTCTGATGCAAATTTTTGTTATTTGTAAACCGCTGTGATACTAAAAAGCGCGGTATATAAGAATTGTAAATAAATAGAGAGTATGTAGGAACTGATCCATGGCCGATAACATGGAGGCCTGAAAACAATGTCAATCAAAAGCGTTGAGGGTTCTCGATTCCCTACCTGGAGGGTTCAAGGAATGTGTCTTAGCACTCTTTATTTGATGCATTGCAGATTCCACCACCATGGAATGGTGCGGCAATTGCATCATTTGAAAACCGGGACACTCCGGTACCCGGTACATGGTATCAAGTCGTTGGGTATGGGGATAGATGGTAAGGGGTATCTCCCACATACAAAGCATAAGGTCTTGAAGTATGCGATGGACAGGAAGCATAGCAGCCTCTTTCGGGGCTGTAGGGTATTGAAGAATTTCAAGTTCTTCGGCCCCAGACTCTTTCTCTGATGTCACTGTTATGAACAGACCCCGAGCAACATCACGAATAAAGTCTTGAAAAGATATGTCCTCTGGAGGGGACATGCAACATTGTGGAGACGGAGATGGGTCTCCAGGGATAGTTCTCATGTCCCGGGTATCGGCCAATTCATCATCCGACGAATCTGAATCTGAAGACTCAAAGTATCGATGGGCAGGGTATTCCCGCTCTGCATGTACTCGGTACCGATCAAAACCAGTAAGCTGAGGCTTGCAGTGCCGGAACCTCAGTACCGGAAACGGATTTGAGGGCTGGCATGGGCAGTAACATGGTAAGCGGCCAAAAAGTCGATGCAGGTTATGTCGGTACCGGAGCCAGTACCGATGCCTGTGGAATAGACTGTAAAGGTTTTACTGGTACCAAGGCTGCCAGTAAGGCCGCTAAGCTTCACTCAATGGCCAAGATATGTTGATCTATGGAGCTTGCCGATGCTTGGGAATCGGTACCGGAATTGCGTGCCACGATCCCTGTGTATGGCACCAGGCGCTCTCCAGAGGTAGAGACCTCGGGAGCATCCTGGGACCCCACTAACGCTTTGGAGGAAAGGGTCCTCCCGCCGGGGTTGTTTGGCCGGTGTGTACCCCTCCAGGGCAACAGCCAAGGCATCTTCATGCTTAGAAGGAGATCTACCCTTGGAGGGCTGGCCAGTCTTTGAAGACTTAGGTTTTGATACCTGAGATCCTTGGGAGGAAGATGAAGCTTTTGATGACGTCAATGCTAAAGATACTGATTTGGAGGCAAAGAGGGTGCCGAGCTTTGCAGCTCGATTCTGTAGGCCTCTCTCTGTCATCTTCCTACAAAGAGGACATTCTGATGGTTGATGATCTGGTCCTAAGCATTTTAGACACCAGTCATGGATGTCTGTGGCCAAAATGATACTGCCACATTTGGAACACTTCTTAAAACCACTGGATGTTTTTTCCATTTTGTCTGTGACAAAAGGGGAGGCCTAAGCCTAAGATGGCGTTGATGTACCTGAAGGAAAGAAATAATTCTTTCCCTCACAGAAGATTTTTTTTTTAGAAGAAGGAAAAAAGAAAGCACTGACGGGGGATGGTACCAGCATCAACAGGAAGGCAGACACGACCACAAAAAATAAGAAAAACAAATTTTCTGCGGTGACAGGAATTACTTCTTGTCGGCTCTGCGGAAAATGAAGAACTGAGGAGGGAGAGCTGGAAAGGCAGGAAGGCAGCTACGCAGGCGTAGTGGGATACTCCCAAAAGCTTTCCTATTGGACGCTGGGGAGCGTTCCCGTGCGGGTTCCGTCGGTACCGATGTCACCCATATGTGAAGACTACATTTCTGTTTGTTCCTGGCGATTAATATTGCTCCATCCTACCTCTCAAAATTAATTACCCAGTCCACTAATACTAGATCTTGAAGGGAACACTCACAGAACACCCTTGCAATCCCTCCCACCTATCGCAAAAAGCAAAACAAACTACAAGTAACCGAGTCTTCTCTCTTGCTGCACCCATGATATGAAATGACCTCCCGGACTTCCTACGCGCCATCAAAGATATAAAAATGTTTAGGAAAGAATTAAAAGCCTTTCTGTTTACTCAGCATTTTGGAGAAAATAATGGGAGGTAATGGTTCATCCCTTGAATCACCCCAAACTCAACCCATACCATGATACTCACCTCTGTTCCAACTGTTAATAGTCTCAGTTGTTTATGTTTATGTTTGTTTATTTGATATACCGCCCTACTTTATCAATCAGAGCGGTTTACAATTCACAAACAATTAGAAACAGGCACAGGGCCAGAAAGGAAGAAAGTAAGTTACAATTGTTGATAAAATAGTATGAGAGAAAGCATACAGGACTATACATAGGGTACAGGATCAGACAAGAGGGGAGGGAAGGTCATAGGCCAAGGAAAAGAGGTCGGTTTTTAGGTCTTGCTTGAAGGTGGTGTGATGGGGTTCTAACCGGAGGGAGGTGGGGAGTGAATTCCAAAGTGCGGGGCTGATGAAAAAGAAAGCAGAGGAGCGGGTGGATTGAAGGTGAGCAAGGGAGGGGGGAAGGGAGATTAAGGCGGTTGAGGTGGAAGGAGCGGGGAGTGTGTCTGGGGGTGTGGAATGTAATAAGGTCTGCCAGGTATTGTGGAGTACTAGTGTGAAGAGCCCTGTGAACTAGAGTAAGTAACTTAAACTGAGTGCGAAAGGAGACAGGTAACCAATGTAGATGAAAGAGGAGAGGTGTTACGTGATCTCGCTGGGAGGAGAAGGTGAGAAGGCGGGCAGCAGTGTTTTGGATTCTTTGTAATCTACTTAGTTGTGATTTAGAGAGGCCAGTGAAGACAGAGTTAGAGAAGTCAACATGCGACATAACCAGTGACAGTAGCAGAGTAGTAAGAGCGGGCAGAGTAAGAAAGGGGCGAATTGACGGATCTGACGAAGGACGAGGTTTTGGTGATATGTGAAACGTGGGCTTGAAAAGAGAGGTTGGAGTCGAAAAGGACTCCCAGGTAGCGGAAGCTGGAAACTAGGGGTATGGTGGAAGCTGAGAAGGATGGGGCCAATGAGGGGGGTGGGCTGCCATGGGTGAACCAGATTGCAACGGTTTTGGTTAAGTTGAGATGAAGACAGTTAAGGGTTATCCAATCTGTGATTGTGGAGAAACAGGAATTCAGAGCAGAAAGATCGGGGTGAAGAGGGGAGGTGGGGTGAAGAGGGGAGGTGTGGTGTAGAAGAACAATGTCATCTGTGTAATAGAAAGCAGAAATCCCAGATTGCTGTATCAGTAAGGCAAGGGGTACTAGAAAGAGATTGAAAAGGAGAGGTGCCAAGACAGAACCTCGGGGGACCCCACAAGGTAGAGGAAATGGGTCGGAGGAGGGAATAGCGAAGGAAGAAGAGAGAACTGCACAGAATCGAGAGGAGAGAAAGGAATGAAACCACCAATGGACAGTGCTACATAGGCTGGCCTCACGCAGGCGAAGAAGAAGAAGAAGGGAGTGATCAACTAAGTCGAAGGCTGCAGATAAGTCCAAGGATACCGCCACCAAAATGTCACCGCGATCGTGAGCCACATGCAGTGCGTTGGTGAAGGCAAGCAGAACAGTTTTGACGCTGTGACCCTGTCGGAATCCTGACTGACGGGGGTGGAGAAAATTAGTGGAATCCAGATGGTGAGAAAGCTGTGCAAAGACGTTTTTTTTCGATGAGTTTGGAAAGGAAAGGGAGGTTAGAAACGGGGCGATAGTGGGCCGGAACCAGAGGATCAAGTGAGGATTTCTTGAGGATAGGGCGAATGAGGGTGTGTTTCCAGGGGTGGGGGAAAGTCCCTGTGGAAAGGCTCGTATTAATCATAGTGAGAATAGAGGGTAAGAGTGCAAGGGAGGGAATGAGTAGCCAGGAAGAGGGAATGGGGTCAAGAGAACAATATGTCTTATTGGAGGAAGAAATGAGTTGATGGAGTTCAGCTGTGGTGATCAGATGGAAGGAGGCCCATGTATGCGAGAGTTGGGAGGTGGGGGGGTGCGACAGGAGGAGGGGGACAGGAGGGTAGTAATGTTCTTAGGGAAGAAATCTTATCACTGAAAAATGATGCCAGTAATGGGGGGGGGGAGGGGGGAGGAGTTGGCTGAACGGATGTGGTGGGAGTGTTGGGGCGGAGAGATGTGAGAGATTTAAGGGTAAAGATGGTGGGTCTGGTTAGGGGCGGCGGAAATGGCATTGGAAAAGTATGTTTGTTTGGCAAGATGGACTTTGGAGCGGTAGTGTGAATGGTGCGTTTTGAATGACGACAAGAGTGGCTGGAGAAGGAGCCTTCCGCCATAGCCGCTCGGCGAGGCGAAGGTGAGCACGAAGCAAGTGGAGACCGCTGTGGAACCAAGGTTGTGAAGGGCGATGGCTTAGTGGACAGGGATTCAAGGGGGCTAAGTGATCAAGAGCTGCAGAGAGATTGGAGGACCAAAGAGAGGCCTGAGAGTTGGGGAAAGGGAGGGGAAATCAGGAGGGAGACGTTCAGCTGCAGATGGAAAGCACTGGAGAGTGAGTGGGGTGATGCGACGAGAGTGGTGCAAAGGGGGAGGCATTGGAGAGGGAGAGGACGAAAAGGATGTCTTTGAGTGGGAACAGGAGAAGGACAGGCAAAAGTGATCTGTCCAAAGGAGATGGGAGGAGCACAGACTGTGGAGCAGAAGAGTGGAAGAGGACGAGAGTGTGACCTGCGGAATGAGTTGGGAAAGGGACGTGTTGCGAGAGGGACAGATCATGTAGGAGAGAGACAAAAGTGTGGTCCCTGGAGGAAGAGGGGGAATTAAGGTGGAGACTGAAGTCTCCTGCAATGAGTAAATGAGGAAAAGCTAGAGAGAGGTCAGAGATGGTCAGAAGAAGGGAGTCCCAAAGATTAGAACGAAGTGCAGGGGAGAATAAATGAGGAGAATGTGTGTTGAGGGTGAGGTATGCAGTTGGAGCAGAAGGGCTTCTGGGTAGTGCAGTAGAGGTGAGAAAATCTGTGTAAAGGAGAGGGTGGGGTGCAGAATGGCTGCCACACCGCCACCTGAGCAGCCTATGCGGGGGACGGAGATAGCTGAGAAACTGGGGGAAGGCAGCGGGCAAGAAGGGCATCCTCCCCATCCTTCAACCATGTTTCAGTAAGAAGGGTGAGACCAAAAGATGCATGGTTAATGAGATCCTGAATAAGAAGAGTCTTAGATCTAAGGGACAGACAGTTTAAGAGACCTATTTTAATGGGAGTTTGTGGGAGGGTAGAAGAGACTGACGGAGAGGAGTGGGTGCAGGCGGATAGTAGGCAGGGGCGGAGGTTTGTGGGACAGAGAAAACGTGAACTAGTAATTTTGGTGGGCCTGAAGGAGGAGGTAGAAATGACAGGGCGGTTGCCCCACAGCACGGGTATGAAGGCCATAGAATGGTAGGTAGAGGAGAAGGTGAGTGTAAAATTACAAAGGGAAGAATGTACCTGAGACAGTCGAGTGCCGGTGTTGGCAGTGAAGCAAGGTGATGTGAGCAAGCAACCCAGTCCAAGCGACGGTGAGTAGGCAAAGCGTTATAATTGAAGAAAAGAGTGAGTACAGGCTCGAGGCGATGCCCTCGCTGCCGGAGCAGCCCCAAGGAGCGCACCTAAGGAGAACATGCTCCTTAGGTGCGCACCCTTGTCACGCACCGTGGCGACAAGCACCGCCGGTGCTCTAGTTCTATAGGAGGTGAGCAGGATACCTCGTAGAGCACGGCCGCGTCACTTCCTGAGGGGAAGGGACCAGGCAGAGACCAGGCAGGAGCAGATGGCACAATCGGAGAGGGCAGGCTAACCTTTATACATAGTTCTGACTGTTAGAACGCTCCTGAAAGCATACACCATGCCTTGTACATAGTTCCGAATGTTAGAATTTTAGAATGTTGGAATTTTGTTCTATGTAATAATGTTGTTCATTGTACACCGCCCCTGATCTCAGGAAGGAGCGGTATAAAAAAGTAACGATAAAATAAATAACAAACAAACACACACGTGGAGGCCGATTCTGTCCCCTGAACGTCTGCCTGCATTGGCCGCTCAGTGCCTAGACGGGTCTGACATAGACCAAATTCCGCCACCACAAGGGCTAGATGCACCCGTGATAGCGAAATCAGGTAGATGTATGTCCTGGCACTCCCCGGATTCGGTGGGAAACAATGCACAGGAGCCTGCCCTCCTGTTCGAATGCCACTGCATAGTCGAGTGAGCAGTGGTGTCCAAGCACTATAGAAACAGGCAGCCTACCCGGCAGCTCAGAATGCCAGGGGCCACATCAGGTCCTGCTGCCCAGTCACCATGTGCCCTTGGTAATTTATATAGGCAGGACTGTGGTGGTAGATTCCCCAGAGAGCATTGGCAATGTAGGTGGGGGGCTGCAGACCAGATCCCGTGCCGCGCCTGGCACTTATTCCACCACTGCATATCCAGGTTGCTGCCAGAGTACGTACAGAGGCCTGACCTGAATTGCCTCTGTACATCCTGGCACCTGGCCACACTCCGCTCCATTCCCTCCCGCCCTCATCCAGTGCTCCCCATACAAACGCTTCATACGTGCAAGGAGTACTACAGACAGAATCTGGTCCTGGGGCTGACCGCGGGTTGGACGTCCAGCCTGTACGTCTAACCCCGCTATTCGCTTCACATGTTTAAAATTAGACATGGATTTTCAGCAGCACCAATTGGGAACAGATAGCTCCACTGAAAATCCACAACTTTAAATGAATCTCTCATCTATTTAAAGTTATGTAATTTGCAGATCACAAAAACATTTTCTTAAAAGGTTACCTGTTTAAGTGAAACAGTTTTTGAAAATAAAAGGTGACATTTTACTTACCAGTTAAGGTTCTTTCCTTGAGTCCTGCTAGATCAGTCCAGACAAGTGGGTTGTGTTCCCCTACCAGCAGATTAGTGGAGACAAAGAACCAAAGAAAACCCCAAGTTCCAATGACATCACTCCTATGCCTCTATTCGCCTCAGCTACTATAATGTCTCCCTCCGTATTCGTCCCAAAGCATATGAGAGAAACATCCAGAAGACAAAACCGGGGAAAAGATACCGGTAAGAAAGCACTAAACTTTTTTTTTTTTTTTTTTTGGGATAGCCGGCCCAGTAGAGAGATGCATACTGGACGGGATGGACTGCTTAAAACTTCAGTTAAGTGCATACTGATTTTTAATTTCAATACTTTATTAAAAAGGGAAAAGGCCACGGCGGTGTGAGGATTTGTTCCTCTCTACTGGGCTGGCTATCCCAACAAAAAAAGTTTAGTGCTTCCTTACCGGTATCTTTTCCCCGGTTTTGTCTTCTGGGTATTTCATTTTCACCGGGTTAGGGTATTTTATATTTGGATATGAGAGAAACATGGCATACCTCACACAACCTCAATTGTGGGCAACAATGCGTAAACTACAGTAGAGAACTAAATACAGGAAAGCATAAACAGAAGGCTGTCTGTAGAAGATGAACCTGCAAAAGGCCAAGTATAAAAATCATAATAGACCCAGGAGTACTGCAGCAAAAGAACAGAACATATACAGTTTCAGGGGCAGGCCTCGGACTGGTTTAACAGGACTCAAGGAAAGGACATTAACTGGTAAGTAAAATGTCACCTTCCATATCGTTGTGCTAGACCAGTTCAGACAAGTGGGATGTACCAAAGCTACAACTCTACCAGGCAGGAAGACGACATAGCAGCTCACAAAAATCTCAAGCCAAAGCCATGTCCGCTCGCACATGGGCATCCAAGTGGTAATGCTTGAAACAAAAGTGGAAAGTGATGCCCATGCTTCTGCCCAACAAATGTTTGCAGGGGCTATTGAGCTCCACTCTGTCCATGAGGACGCTTCTGCTCAGGTAGATATGCTGAGGCCATGGCTTCCTTAATCCAGTGCCTCAAAAGTGACATAACTGATACATCACCCTTGTGCAGGCCAGTAAAAGCAGCACAAAAAGATGGTTGGACTTATGAAAGGAATTTGTAACCTCCAAGTACCGGAGAAGCACCCTCAGGACATCCACAAGGCGAAGATCCTTATACTTCCAACAGGCAGACCACCTGGTTCACGTGAAAGGGAGAAGGTACCTTAGGAAAGAAGAAAGGCAAGGCTAAATGGAAATAGCTTCCCTTGAAAAGACAGATAAGGATCTTGGCAAGACAGAACCTGCAGCTCGGAAATCCATCTAGCGGAACAAATCGCGACCAAGAAGACAGTCTTGGGTGTCAAATCCTTTAAAGTACCATACTTCAATGGCTCAAAGGGCATTGCCACCAGGACCCTGAGCACCAGACACAATCCCAGAAAGAAATCACAGACCAGAAGGGAGGACACAGATGCTGAACCCCCTGGAGAAAGAGTGAGACGCCCAGGAGCACAGCTAGAGATTTACAGTCACCGGACCTCAGAAACAGGCCAAAACTGCCACCAGAACTTTCAGGGAGCTAAGGGAAAGGCCTTTCTCCAGGCCATCATGTAGACAGGCTACAGAGATGGAACCTTGGCCACCTCAAGAGCCAAATGCCAAGAGCCACACCATCGTTCAAAAAAGGCACCAGATCTGTATGTATGCTAGCTTAGTAGACTGGCCAGGCTGAGACCACTGCTAGAGATTAGCCCTTACACACTAGCCATCTCCTTGAGCCGTAAGCAAGAAGGGAACTGGGTCCTTCAGGACTTTCAGTCCCTACCACAATAGGCCCTGAGATGGATGCACCTGCAGGAGCTACTTCAGGTCTCCAAACCATGCTCACCTTGGCCAATGCAGTACCACCAGAACAATCCTACCCAGGTGGTGGTCCATATGCCGAATCACATGCCCCACCAGGGGCCATGAAGGAAACATGTACAGCAGGTATTGACTTGGCCAAGGCTGGGGGGTCAGGGCGACGACACCCTCAGAACCCACCTCCATATGGCAACTGAAGAAGCGGCAAACTTGCATTGGAACAGGTTACCATCAGATCTATTTCGGGGCAACTCCAGTGGCGCAGAATCAACTGAAACACCTCCTAACTCAACTCCCACTCTCCAAGGTCCAGAGAGTACCAGCTGAGGAAGTCTGCTTCCACACTGTCCACCCCGGCAATGTAATGAGCCAAAACAGGACAGCCATCTCCAGAGCTACCTCAGCACTCCTCGTGCCTCCTTTCCGATTGATATAAACCACCACCGTGGCCTTGCATGAAAGCACTCTAACCACCCCGACCTAGATCAGAGGCTGGATACACAGAAGAGTCAAACTGATGGCCCTCGCCTTAAGGCAGTTGATGGACCACACAGCTTACCTGCAGTTCCAATGGCCCTAGGCTGTATGGTCTTGGCAATGGTCTCCCCAGCCTGAGAGACTGGCATCATCATCAGGAGGATCTAGGAAAAACTGTCCGGAGGCACGCCCTTCCTCAGCTGACAAAACTGCTCCCACCACTGCAGGCTGGATTTCACCATTAACGGGAGCAGGAGCTTGAGCTCCTGAGAACTCGGGAACCATAGGGTCAACAAGGACCATTATAGCGGTCATGTCTCAGCATGTGCCCATGGCACTCTCTCTATGGTTGCAACCATCAATCCCAGGAGCTGAATCCCAGACTCTGGAGGCTTACTGCATACAGAAAAGCATCACATAATCCAACAATCTTGACTTGAATTACAGGGAATGGAAAGGCCACAGCCTGCTCTTTCCCAAACTAAACACCCAGCCGAGGCTTTCTTTTTTTTTTTTTTTTTAATTTAATTTTTATTGAGATTTTACATACAGAAACACAAGAATAACCCCAACACAAACTATACCCACCCTGCACTTTCCTCCCCCCACCAACATGACCCTTAAGTCATATTTATGTATAAATGGAGCCCAAATGGCTTAAAATTGAGTCAGTCTCTCCCTCCCAAGTGCAGTCAGCTTTTCCATCAAATAAATGGACCTCATATGGACCCGCCAAGAATCTAAGCTTGGGGTTTGTGCCATCTTCCAGCCCATGGCAATCTCATAGCACACTGCTATAAAACTGAAACGTAGGAGCTTACTCCCTGGCTCCCCCCCTCCCCCCCGCATAAACAGTTTTCATAGTCCAGTCTATTTTATGACCCACCAGGTCTTCCACTTCATGCAAAAGTTCTCCCTAATATTCCGCAACGAAAGGACAGGACCACCACATATGATATAATAATCCCCCTGGCACCAGGCACCCCCTCCAGCAGTTAGCCTACCTTCCCCTGTGACAAAAAAGAAACAAGACTGTCCCATAAATGTTTTTACAAAATCTACAGAGAAATTGCGCATTGTCCCCTTCAAAGTAATCCCTCCCCACCCCCGAGTTAATGCACTTCTGCATTCGCTTCTGTCACGTACAGAAGCACTCGGTAAAGTCCTCCTCCTTGAGGTCCCTTAGCTCCCTCGTCAGTGGCATTGATCTCTTCTATAGAGGTGAAATGAGTTCTTTTGAGCACAGTCTTCAGCCTGGGGAAGAGCCAGAAGTCGCACGGTGCGAGATCTGGGGAATAAGGAGGGTGGTCGAGAGCTGTGATCCATTTGTTGGCCAAGAACCACCTCACACTGAGCGCGGTGCATGGTGCATTGTTGTGGTAGAGCAGCCACAATTTGCCTCTCCACAGAGCCCGCCTGCTGTGCCGAACCCGGTCATGGAGGCGATTGAGGACCTGCTGGTAGAAGCGCTGGTTTACCGTCTGACCCTCAGGCAAACTCATGATGGACCACTCCCTTCTGGTCAAACATGATCAGCATGACCTTGATCTGGACATGCGCACCTTCTTGGGTTTGGGTGACAGTCGAGACTTCCACTGCAGACTCTGTCTCATGCTTTCAGGGTCGCACTGGAAGACCCAAGTCTCGTCTCCTGTGATAACTCAGCCAACGAACTCTGGATATTCTCTAGCAAGTCTCAACAAACACTGACCCGGTGCTCCTTCTGGTCATCCGATAAAAGCTTGGGCACCATCTTGGCGCGCACCATCTTGGCGCACACCTTCTGCATCCCCAGCTCCTGCACTAAGATGGTCCACACTGACTCCCTGTTCAGGCTGAGCTCCTCAGCTATCATCCGCACAGTCAATCTGCGATCACTCCGCACCAGCTGGTTCACTCTGTCAATGTTCTCAGCCGTCTTTGTCGTGGAAGGTCATCCTTACTTGGGGTCATCCTCCACCTCCTCACGGCCAGTCTTGAAGCGTTTGTGCCACTCGAAGACTCGCGGTCTTGACATTGCATCTTCTCCATAAGCCTTTTGGAGAAGTTGGAGACACTCAGTTGGGCCCTTCTCCAACTTAACCAGAAATTTAAAGTTGATTCTTTGCTCCATATTTCTGTCACCTCCAGTTACATGACAAAGCGATGGAGCAGTGTGCTACAAAACAACCTGAAAAAGAAAAACAGTGAGAGATGAAAAATATTATAGCAGAATAGTGGCGAGATGTTGCACAACACAGTAACATAAGCGGTTAGTCAATTGGCATTGAGTCATGGGCGTGGCTGCCACAGTCTTGTTTCTTTTTTGTCACAACTCATATGATGGAGGTGTGGTGGTAACTCACTCCAACTAAATACTACTTTATAACTGTTCTTCATATGACGTGCTGTGACAAAACCCTTGCCTAATTACTGAAAGACTCTCTTCCAGGTCTGTTCCTCTAATTTCCCATTGGAGTTGGTAGCTGGACTTTCCCACTGTATGGGCCCTCACTAGAAGTCCTTATATTTTCAATAATGGCCTCTTCCATATACCCTCATGCCAGTACAAGGCCTCGAAGTCTGAGAGCCCCTGCTGCATCACTTCACGCCACTGCTCTGAAGACAGCCAGTGGCGAACCTGCAAGTAACCATAATGATATAATAAGAAATTCCATACTGGGTCAGACAAAGGTCCATCAAGCCCAGTATCCTGTTTCCAACAGCAGTCAATACAAGTCACAAGTATCTAGCAGTTTCCCAAAAAGACACACAGGTTCCATAATGCTTGTATTGGGACAAGCAGAGGATTATCTGGGTCCTCTTTAATAATGGTTTATGGACCTTTCCTCCAGGAACTTGTCCAAATCTTTTTTAAACCAGCTACACTAACAGCTTTTACTACATCCTCTGGTAACGAATTCCAGAGGTTGATTACACGTTGCGTGAAAAAATATTCTCTTATTAGTCTTAAATGGGTTAAAATGGAGCTTCATTGCACGTCCCTTACTTTCTACTTTTTTGATGCCGCAAAGAATTGATCTACGATATCTGTTAAATTTCACCACCAAGTCTTCAAAGGAGGACACATGTCCTTCCCTACAAAGCTAGTACAGAACCTCCAGGTCACTTCACTCCCACCATTGAAACAGGGTGATCTTAAAATCCAGGAATAAATCTGGGTTATACCTTACAGGCTGCATTAATAAATGCTCCCGTCGGAGCCGCTGCAACGCTCCAACCCACCTCCATACATGCTCCACCTGCTGGACAAATGGGTTAGATATTTGCACCCCTGGTTTCTGTAGCCAGGGAAGAAATTTTCAGTGGAGTCCCGTGGTGCCTACTGCCTCAATTTCAACCCACTTTCGGGATGGGACATACAGTAGTTCCAGGATTATAATTCGCATTTTTGTTTACATCAGAAACCTATGGTGTGACCTGTACAACTGAGCGACTTATCTAATAAATTTACGAGGTGAACGTCGCCCCTCAAAACGGATATACATTGTAATATAGTAAAATGACGGCAGATAAAGACCAGTATGGTCCATCTAGTCTGCCCAGTAAGATGGCAAGGGTAGGTGCACCTGCCGCTGCGTACAGGTCACCCCTCCCCATGTCTTTGCTTAGGGATGAACCCACCACTCCGTGTAGGACACCCCTGTTTGTTGAGAAATTAGATAGTTCAGTTTATTTTGATTTTATCCTGTTGCTATAAAAAGGGATACACTGTGTCTGTCCCATGCCATTTTGAATTCTGTCACTGTATTTGCCCCCACCACTTCCATCGGGAGGGCATTCCAAGCATCCACCACCTTTTCAGTGAAAAAGTATTTCCTGACATTCCTTTCAATTTACCCCCTTGCAATTTCATGTTATGCCCTCTAGTTTTACAGCTTCCCCGTCTCTGGAAGAGGTTTGTTTGTTCATTAATTCTCTAAGTATTTAAAGGTCAGAATCATATCTCCCCTATCCCTCCTCTCCTCCAGAGTGTACATATTTAGGTCTTCAAGTCTCTTTTCATAAGGCTTCTGACGCAGGCTCCAAATCATTTTGGTCGCCTTCTTCTGAACAGTTTCCAGTCTTTTTACATCCTTTGTGAGATATGGTCTCCAAAACTGAACACAATATTCCAAGTGAGGCCTCACCAGTGACTTATACATTGGCATTAGCACACCTCTACCTTTCTGCTGGTAATTCCTCTTTGTATGCAACCCAACATCCTACTGGCTTTTGCCACTGCCTTCTCGCACTGTTTTGTCACCTAGAGATCCTCAGAAATAACACCAAGGTCTTTCTTCTGGTCTGTGCATACCAACCTCTTGCCCCCTATCGCATACATTTTCCTTGGATTTCTGCTTCCCAAGTGCATGACACTGCACTTCTTTGCATTAAATCTTAACTGCCAAGCATTAGACCATTCTTCCAGATTTTGTAGATCTTTCCTCATGTTCTCCACTCCCTCAGGGGAGTCCACTCTGTTGCAAATTTTTGTGTCATCTGCAAAAAGACAGACGACTTTTCCATTCAGTCCTTCAGCAATATCACTCACAAATACAATGAACAGTGCCGGGCACAGGACCGAACCCTGGGGCACCCCGCTAATCACCCTCCTTTCATCTGAGTGAGCTCATTTACCATCACCTTCTGTCATCTGTCAGTCAACCAATTTCTGATCCAGTTCACCATCTTGGGACCCATCCCCAAACTACTGAGTTTATTGATAAGCCTCCTAATAAGGAACAGTATCAAAGGCTTTTCTGAAATCCAGGTAGATTACATCCATTGCATGCCCCTGATCTAGTTCTCTGGTCACCCAGTCAAAGAACTCAATCAGATTTGTTTGGCAAGATCAACCACATCAGCCCTTCTCCAGTCTTGAGGAACTTCTCCTGTTTCCAAGGATCTGTTGAAAACATCCTTTAACGGCCCTGCAAGAACCTCTGAGCTCTTTCAGTATCCTAGGATGTATCCCATCCGGTCCCATGGCCTTGTTCACTTTCAGTTTTGCAAGTTGTTCTAACACATCATCTTCTGTGAATGGTGTGGTATCTAATTCATTCCCATTTTTATATTTGGGTGTCACAGGTGGTCCTTCTCCAGGATTTTCTTTAGTAAAAACAGAGCAGAAATATTTGCTTAGCAATTTCGCTGTTTCAATATCACTTTCCACGAGTCCCTTTCCAACACTTTTCAGTCCTACAATTCCACCTCTAATTTTCCTCCTCTCCCGAATATACCTGAAGAAAGTTATGGCACCACACAACATCTTTAGCCATTTTTTCCTCTGCCTTTGATTTTGCTTTCCTTATTTCTCTTTTTGCCTCTGAGTTTGATCCTGTATTCCTTTCTTTCGGTGTTCCTCTGTTTGCAAGCTTTTGAATTTTGTGAAAGCTGTGTTTTTTGCCTTTATCTGAGCAGCCACTTCTTTGGAAAACCAAATAGGTTTACTTCTCCTCTTGTTTTTATTTACTTTTCTTACATATTTATCTGTTGTCCCTTTTATTGCCACCTTTAGTTTAACCCATTGCAATTCCACTTCCCTTATTCCCCCCCACCCTGCCAACTCCTCCTTCAGGTACTTGGCCATTTTACTGAAGTCAGTGTTTTTGAAGTCTAGGACTTTGAACTTGCTATGATTGGACTGCACCTTGGCTTTTATCTCAAACCACATCATGTGATGATTGCTGCTGCTCACAGGGGCACCCTCCCGGACATTCGACACGCTATCACCGTTGGTAAGCACTAAATCCAGCATTGAGCTTTCCCTGGTGATAAACTGAAGAGTAGCAAATCACCTGGGCCGGATGGTATACATCCAAGGGTGTTGAAAGAACTGAAATATGAGATTGCAGACCTGCTATTAGTAATATGTGAACTATCATTAAAATCATCTCTAATACCTGAAGATTGGAGGATCGCCAATGTAACACCAATTTTTAAAAAGGGTTCCAGGGGTGATCCTGGAAACTACAGATCAGTGAGCCTCACGTCAGTACCGGGAAAAATGGTAGAAGCCATCATAAAGAATAAAATTACTCAGCATGTAGATAGTCATGGCATAATGGGAGACAGCCAACATGCCTTTAGAAAAGGAAGATCTTGTCTTACTAATCTGTTATGTTTTTTTGAAAGTGTGAATAAACAGGTGGACAAAGGTGAGTCGGTTGATATAGTGTATCTGGACTTTCAGAAAGCCTTTGACAAGGTCCCTCATCAGAGACTTTTGGCAAAACTAAAGAGTCATGGGATAGGAGGCAGTGTACTACTGTGGATCAGGAACTGGTTAAAAGATAGAAAGCAGAGGGTTGGGCTAAATGGCCAATTTTCCCAATGGAGAAAGGTGAATAGTGGTGTACCCCAGGGATCTGTGCTGGGTCCGCTGCTTTTTCACATATTCATAAATGACCTGGAAAGTGGAATAACGAGTGAGGTTATCAAATTTGCAGATGACACAAAACTATTTAAAGTTGTTAAAACCCAAGAGGATTGTGGAAAATTGCAAGAGGATCTTGATAAATTGGAAGACTGGGCATCAAAATGGCAGATGAAATTTAATGTGGACAAGTGCAAAAGTTATGCACCTAGGGAAGAACAACCCAAACTATGGTTACACGATGCAAGGTTCCACATTAGGAACCACCACCCATGTTAAAACCCTCGGCCCAGTGTGCAGTGGTGGCCAAGAGAGCAAATACAATGCTAGGTATCATAAGGAAAGGAATGGAAAATAAAACAAAAGATATTATAATGCCTCTATTCCGTTCAATGGTGAGACCGCACCTTGAATATTGTGTGCAATTCTGGTCGCCATATCTTAAAAAGGATATAGCGTTATTAGAAAAGGTTCAGAGAAGAGCCACCAAAATGCTAAAGGGGATGGAAGGATACTCCTATGAAGAAAGGCTAAAAAGGTTAGGGCTCTTTAACCTGAAAAGAGACGGCTGAGGGGAGATATGATAGAAATCTATAAATTAATGAAAGGAGTGGAACGGGTAAACGTAGATCGACTGTTTACGTTATCAGAATATAGAAAGACTAGGGGACATGCAATGAAGCTACAGGGTAAACTATTTAAGACTAATAAAAGAAAATATTTTTTCACTCAACATGTAATCAAACTCTGGAATTTGTTACCAGAGGATGTAGTAAAGGCTGTTAGTGTAGCTGGGTTTAAAAAAGGTTTGGACAAGTTCCTGGAGGAAAGGTCTATAAACCATTATTAAGAAGGGACCCAGGATATCAATGCTTGACCTAGTACAACCATTGCAGTACCTGTGTCTTTTGGGGAAACTGCTAGGTACGTATGACCTAGATTGACCACTGTTGGAAACAGGATACTGGGCTTGATGGACCTTGGTCTGACCCAGTATAGCATATCTTATATTCTGGTAGGTCCCATCACCATTTGTTTAAGTAACACATCTTGGAAAGCATCCACAATTTTTTGCTTCTTTCCAGATTTGCAGAAGGAGTAATCCAATCCACATCGGGTAGATTAAAGTCACCTAATATGATCACTTCCCCCTTTGTGGCTATCTTGGCAATATCTATAATCAATTCGTTATTTATTTCTTCGATTCGAGTCAGAGGTCTGTGCAATCTCCTCTTTCCAACACAATCCAGAGCGCTTCTTCTTTTCCCCATGCCCCCTGCATTTCAGTAGCTTTAATATTGCTTTTGACATACAAGGCTACGCCTCCTCCTTTTCCACTTTCTCTGTCTCTTCTGAATAGATTATAGCCAGCTATGGCTATATTCCATTCATGTGATTCATTAAACCATGTTTCTGTAATGGCCACAATGTCCAAGTCCATTTCCACCATTAGGGCTTCCAGGTCTGGAACTTTGTTGGATAAGCTTTGAGCATTTGTGCTCATTGCTTTCCAGCATTTAACTGGCTTGCATATATTTTGCATTGATTTTGTTCTGCCCACTTCTTCCCACTTGTTGATGTGTGGTTTAAAAGTGTGTCTGTTTCTGATATTCTGCTTTTGTCGGGAGTGACATCCTTAACTTGTCCTTCCCCATCCGTCACCCCCTTTTTCTAGTTTAAATGCATATCCACATACTGCCTGAATTTTTCACTTAGGATTTTTTTCCTGCGACAGAGAGATGTAGTCCATCAGCACAGTATAGTCTCTTGTTGGTCCATCTGTTTCCCCAGTCGCCTATAAATCTGAATCCTTCTTGCTTGCACCAGGTCTGGAGCCATGTATTAAAGCTGTTTATGCGATGCAGCCTTTCTGCCCCCCTTACCAAGAACAGGTAGAACTTCTGAGAATGCTACAGTGTTAACAATGGGCTTGAGTTTCTCTCCCAGAGTTGGCAGTGGACAGTCTTTCTCCCTGGGCCCTCCACTCTACACCCAAAGCTTGCAAGCAGACCCTCTGATCAGCAGACTGGTACGTACTTGGACTATACTCGCATATAGCATACCGGACAAATTTCAGTTACAACACAAATGTTATTTTCAACCCCACTGAAAATGGTGACACCGAAAATGCAGAACTCATATACTGCGGAATTCAAATTGTAAGTTATTCATTACGCAGAAGAACATGATGATAAAGGCACCGAGCAAACTTTTGGGATAAATGATGAATTAGCTATAGACTGGAAGACGATGCAGGGAAAACTAACCTTGATGAAATGTAGCAAGGCGGCAAATCACAGCCACAAAGCATGTGGCCCGAGTTAGAAGCATCGTCAGAGCGGAGGGCCCAAGGCTGTGGACTGTCCACTGTGCATTAGAAGAATGGTCAGTCAAAAGGGGGTTAGAACAGTAAAGATTAGAACCACTGGACACGAAAAGACAGACTTTACAGTGGTGCTGGCCTGCTGTGCAAGTGGAAAGAAGCTGCCACCTAGGATTATATTCAAAAGGAAGACTGCCACGTGAAACTCTACCAACCAACGTTATTGTTAATGTGAATAAGAAAGGATGGATAAAGAGCATGATGCTGAAATGGCTGCAGTGCCACTTTAGTAAGCGGTAGGATGGATTTTTCAAGAGACAGAAAGCACTACTTGTCATGGATAGCATAAAAGCCCATCTCACTGAAGACATTAAGAAGAAAATAAAATCTCTGAACACTGTCCTGGTTATTATACTTGGTGGTATGACAAAAATGCTTCAACCGCTTGACATTCCCGTCAACAGAAGGTTCAAAGCTATGTTGCGTCCCCATCTGGATGTGCCACAGAAAACAGTTTCACGGCTATCGGGCATATGTGCCATGCCACGTTTGCAGAAGTTACCAGATGGATTGCGACAGCATGGTGGGGGGGAGGGGTGTATGAGTGTTAAAATAATCAAATCAGGTTTTGTGAAGGCTGAGATCCTAAAGAGCCCCGATAACCATGAAGAAGACGGACAATAACGAACATGAAATGGCAGCTGAAATTGCATAACTATTTCACAGCGACACTGAAGATAAGGAATTCAACAGCTTTCCCAAGAGTGATACACAACAAATCTGATGTGGAATGAGTGTTATTTTAAAGTGAAAGTGAAACAGAATAAATCCGGTTTTAAGAAACAGCAATGTTGTCTCACACTTTGTTTTTTATACAGGTGACTTATACACAGGGGTGACTTATACTAGTAGTTTACATATAAAAAAGCCAAATTGGGCCACTGAGAGACTTATACACAGAGGAGATTTATAATCCGGGAAATACAGTAATGCCACCCCACTATATCATGAGCTGAGCCGCCAAATAATACCACCACAAGTTAGGCACTGCGAGCCTCCCTGCTAGTTTGGGCCAATACATCAAATTTCTCGCAACTCTTGGGGGCGGTGATTCCAAATGTAATGAAACACTTTACATTGACCGCACATAATGTCATTCCTAGGAATCACCATTGGCAACGTCTGGTAGAGGTACAGCACCTTGGGCAAAGTAACCATTTTTACACATGCCATCTGACCTAACCAGGACAGAGGAAATCTCTCCCAGCCTTCCAGCTAAAGAAACATCTTTTGCCACAGGAGTACAGTATATAGTTCAACCTATAGAGCTGTTGTCTCGGAAGAAAGGCCTGGCAATCTACTTCCGGTGACACTGTCAAGAAAACCCAGGGGCTTCTGGGTCGCCAGGAGTCAGGACTGACTCGAAGGCACACATTGCATAGAGCTGGGAGGTTTCCGCGCTCAAGTTAACACCGAGACATCTAATAGAACCCTTCGCTCACCTAAAAGGGAAAATTTTCCAGAGCAGCTGGGCTTCAGGCTCCAAGAGGATTAGATTTAGCACCTCAGTTTTGTAGAGATTAACTTTAAACCCCAAAACATTCAGGTCAGCCCCCATTTCCTCTTGTAACGCCTTAAGGGAGGTTTCTGACTTCGTGAGAGGTAGCAAAATATCAGCAAATAAGATCTTATAATGCTCCCCCTGTATTCTAATCCTAACCACGTCTTCTCCTGCCCGTATTCGCGGCACAAAAGGTTCCAAAAAAATTGCAAAAAGCAGGGGCGAGAGAGGGCAACCCTGCCACGTCTCCCAATACAATCGAAAAAAACCCCATTAACTTTGACCACAGCTTCCGGTTGTTCATATAGCGCACAAACCCAGCTGATATAGTGGTCCCCTACACCCAACTAACTCATAGCTCCCCATAAAAAATCCCAGCCCACATGGTCACTTTTCAGCATCAACTGCTAAGGCTACCACTGGTTCCTCCTCCTTTTGGACTGCCCAAATGAGATTTACCACCCTTTTCAGAACTTCCACCGCCTGACGACCCTGAATAAACCCAGTTTGATCGGCACTTATCAGCCCCAGCAAGTACACACTTGACCAGGTAGCCAAAATTTTCGCAAGTACCTTAGCATCAAGGTTGACAAGTGACATAGGTCTATAGGAGGAGCACTTTGCCTTGTCCTTGCCCAGCTTGGGGAGGAAGTTTATACCTGCCTGGCCCATTATAGTTGGCAATTTACCCCCCTCTCACACACCATTAAATAGCTTCACCAACCAAGGAGATAGCTGATCTTTATAGGTTTTATACACCCTTGAGGTTAGCCCATCAAACCTAGAGGCTTTTTCATTCGCTAAAGAGCTGATTGCTATATCTACCTCCACTAAGAAATAGCTTGCTCAAGCTGCTCCCTAGCAGTACTGGACAATCTGGGAATATCTAACTGAGCATGTTAGGACTGCACAGCCGTGTCCACAGTGCCAAGATCATCCCTATACAAATCCTGATAGAAGTCTGGGAACTCTGACTTTATGGCTTCATCCACCCATACCCATACTGGATGTACGAATCTTTCTAAACTGTATAGTGTGCTTACTGACTCATTAAACTGTGAGCCAGCATCTTCCTTGGCCTATTCTCATGCTTATAAAACTGCTGGCGAGCGCATTACAACCAAAAAGGTCAGGGAGTCCAGCTGCATTTCACGCACTCTTGTCCGAGCCACTTCTAATGCCTGGGTGGACACCCTGTCCCCCATCCAGCCATGGGCTACTTCCAATTCTTTTAAAAGGACATAGGCCCTATCCAGAGCCTGCTCTTCCTGCTTCTTCCATTGAGCCCCTCACATAATAAAGCGACCCCTAAGGTATGCCTTAAAGGCATCCCAAACTACTGCGAGCTCGGTCTCCCCATCTGCATTAATATCGAAGAATTCTTGTATATCCCTCTGAATCACCTCAACATGGGAGTGCCCTCACAAGATGCTATCATTCATTCGCCAAAAACATACCCCTGGCTGCTGTCCCCAACAAGCCAACTCTACCCATACTAGACCGTGATCTGTCTACATGATTAGCTCATATTCCACCTGTATTCATGGCCTGCACCAGGAGTGAGCTCAATAATATCAAATTTATATGGGAGTATGATTGATGTGGTACAGAGTAGAAAGAATAGACCCTACTCGTAGGACATTTCTCCCGCCAGCCATCTAACAGTTGCCAGGTGCTCATGAACTCCACCAGACATCTCCTATGGGCCTTTCCTCTTCCTCCCCCTGCCCAGGAATTGTCCAGTCCCGGATTGAGAGTAGTATTAAAATCTCCAGCTACCACCACAGAGCCCACCAAAAATCCCGATAACTCAGAAGATAAGCAATCAAAAAATTGACTTTGACCCCGATTAGGCACATATATGTATACAACTGTTTTAGCAGTTTCCCCTGAACCTACCCCTTTCTCACAATATACCTACCCCCCCATCTTTCAATATCTCCACCTCCTCCCAAGGCAACGAATTCCACATCAAAATGACTATGCCCCCAGCCTCCCCCACAAAGTGAAGCACCATAATGGCGTTGGAATTGTGGATGTAGCAAGAGACCTTGATCTCGACACGCAAATGGGTTTCTTGCACACAAATCATTGCCAACTGCAATCCACTTACCTCTTTAAACAAGAGTTGACGCTTAAGGGGGGTGTTTATCCTCAGGCTCCCCATTTGGGTCTCTCTCCCCCACGCTCCGCCCCCTTATGCCTAGACCCCCCAAAACCCTTCCCCCTCCCACCCACTACCCCACCTCCAACTCACCACCCTTGGCAGTGCCACTATGAGCTACCCAGGATGTCACCCAGCTCACAGTTGCTACCCCACAACCTCACCCACTTTTCCTCCACCACCCTGTAATACCCCCGCAAGTCCCACTGCAATACTAGCACATCCCCAATTAAACAGCTTTATTGCATCCCTGCAATATCCCATTTTCTCTCTCTCTTCTCCCTTAGCTCCCGCAAACTATGCCCAACCATTGCTCCACACTCGCACAACATTCACCCCCACCCATCGCACTTCCACCCAACTATAACCTCCCAATACCTCCCTCCACCATCCCTTCACTTAGCCCTCCCCCCCACCTATAGTGCCCTGCCATTCATACTAGTATTCACCTCTTCTCCCCTTCCAGCACTATTCAAAATAATCTACAGTCGACCATAGCCTCCCTTTAGGCAGCAGAACACAGTCCACATAATCAGCTCAGTCACTGCGTCTGGGGCTGTCCCTGATGGCATTTCAAATGCCTGCCACCTGCTATTCTTTGCCACGCCGACTCCCGACAAGGCTGAGCATGTCTCTCCACACTCAACTCCTCTGCTCCTTCAATGTCCAGCTCTGACATAGCAGCCACGGCCTGCACTCAAATTTTAACCCTCAAGGTGCGGTCCCCCCCCCCCCCCCTTCGTGACTGCCAAGACAAATGGAAAGGTGAAATTAGACTTACCTGCTAATTGTTGTTCCTTGAGGAACTCTACTCTAGTCCCGGACCTCTGGGGTATAAGCACCTCCTCCTGCAGCCTTGGAGACTGAGCACGTCACCCTTTTTGGTGACACCAGGATAAATAAATAGATGAGGAACCGCCTCCTTTCTCCATTAACCTATTAACCAAGCAGACTCACCAGAGCAATAAGTAAGTAGAAAACGCATTCTTAAACTCTATATAACTATTGAACTATAAGAACTGCTTAAATTTGCCCAACACCGATACTTGGCAATTGATAAGAAAAGGTTTATATACATTTCTGCTTAGGCCTGCTTCGCCCTCTCCCTAGGACCTCCTAGCAGGTACTCGTAATACTGCCCTGCAGTTGTTATACCTCTACCTCCCCAAATGAACCGCAGCCCAAAAAGCCGCTACCGCAGCCAAATGACTAAATACTGTTTATCTTACTTCAGGCTATGGTCCAAACTACTACAGCAGGGAGGGATACAGGACTAGACTAGAGTTCCTCAAGGAACAACAATTAGCAGGTAAGTCTAATTTTACCTTCCTTATCGTCCCTCTAGTCTAGTCCTGGACCTCTGGGGATGTAACAGAGCAGTAAACACCTTAACGGGAGGGACACACTAGACCAGCCTGAAGAACCGCTGATCCAAATCTAGCATCCCTTTCCGCCTGCAGATCAATCCTGTAATGTTTGACAAAGGAATGCAAGGATGACCACGTCGTCGCCTTACAAATCTCTGCTGCCGGCACCAAACTGACCTCCGCCCAGGAGGCCGCCTGTGCCCTAGTCGAATGAGCTCTTAAGCCACTCGGTACCGACCTGCCTTTCAATATATATGCCGACGCAATAGCCTCCTTAAGCCACCTTGCAATAGAAGACTTTGATGCCGACTCCCCTTGCTTCGGTCCTCCAAACAAGGCAAACAATCTGTCCGTCTTGCAGAAGCCAGCCGTTCTTTGCCAATACGCCCGCAAAAAACTCGACTCACATCCAACCGATGTAACCGATTCCTGGCTTTGTCCATGCTGCCCTTCTCAAATACCGGCAAAGACACTGTCTGATTCACATGAAACAAACAAACATCGACACCACCTTTGGCAAAAACGAAGGCACTGTTCTCAGCACTACCTTCTTGTCACAGAAGGACAGAAAATGCTCCCTACAAGACATCCGCCTTGCCGAAGAAATGGCCACTAAAAAGACTACCTTGAGCGAGAGATCTTTCAAAATTGATTTAGCCATCGGCTCGAAAGGTTCACCTATCAACGCTTCTAGCACCAAGTTGAGATCCCAAGTCGGTACTGGGTTCTGGCATGGCGGCCTCAGTAGAGATGTCGCCCTCAAGAACCACTTCACGTCCGAGTGAGAACCAAGCACTAACCCTTATACCTTTCTCCGATAACAAGAAAGTGCAGCCAACTGAACTCGTAAGGAAGCATCCGCTAATCCTTTATCAAGCCCGTCCTACAAGAACGCCAAAATCTGCGGAATAGAGGCTTTCAGCGCCACCACACGCCAACCTTCGCACCAAGCCTCAAACAAATCGCCATACGCGGATATATGCTACCAAGGTAGATCTACGTCTAGACTTCAACAAAGTGGAAATCATCGCTGACGAATACCCCCTGGCTGTCACTCGCCCTTTCAACAGCTAGGCCGTAAGCGAGAACCGATCCACGTGAGGCATCTTCAAGGGTCCCTGCACTAATAGATCCTCCCTGACTGGCAGTTTCCATGGCGGCTCCACCAGAAGCCGTACTAGTCAGCATACTATGGCCTTCTCGGCAATTCTGGCGCAACGAAAATCACCTGACCCTTGTGTCTCTCTATTTTCTGTAGTACCCGACATATTAAAACCCATGGGGGAAACACGTATAGGAGTTGGTCCTCCGACCATCTCTGCATCAGGGCGTCCAAACCTTCGGACATTCTTTCTCGCCTTCTGCTGTAAAACCTGTCTACCTTCACTGATGCGAATGTCGCCATGAGATCCATCACCGGCAGTCCCCAGCGACCCACTAACATCTCGAAAACCTCCTGATGGAGAATCCACTCACCTGGGTCCACTGTGACCCGACACAAGAAATCGGCGGTCACACTGTCTACTCCTGCCATGTGTCCTGCCAATAGGGCCTCCAGATGCAACTCAGCCCAACTTAGTAGCTCCTCCGCCTCTGCCTCCAGAGCTATACTGCTGGTGCCCCCTTGCCAATTGATATACGCTACCGCCATGGCGTTGTCCGACAGTACTCAAATCGCATTCCCTTGCAACTGCCGCTGGAAAGCTCATAGCGCCAGTGTGACTGCTCAGCTCTAACCTGTTGATTGACCACTGTCTTTCCTGTTCGGTCCACTGCCCTTGGGCAAACTGACGCTCGAAATGTGCTCCCCAGCCAAATAGGCTAGCATCCGTCGTCAAGGGTTTCCAAATCGGGGACTCCAATGGCATGCCCCGTTCCAGATTCTGGGAATCCAGCCACCACTGCAGAGACTGCCTTGCCTGCACCGGACAGATCAGCTTTTGCGACAATCGATCTGACTAATGGGATCACCTCCTTAGCAGCGCTCTCTGCAACGGCCGCATGTGCGCCCTGGCCCAAGGCACTAACTCGAGCGAGGCCGCCATTGTACTCAACAGCTGCAGGTAATGCCACGCTGAGGGAGCCCGTTTCTCCAAGAACTCCCGAATGAGAAATAAGATCCCTGAAGTTGAAGCTTTGGTGGGAGTGGCTGACTTGGATTTAGTGGCAGTTACAGAAACATGGTTCACAGAAAATCATGACTGGGATGTAACTATACCTGGCTATACTTTATTCAGAAAGGACAGGGTAGGAAGAAGGGGAGGAGGAGTGGCACTATATGTAAAAACTACTATTAAAGCTTTGGAATTACAGAGTTTAAAAGGGAGAGAGGAGGCATTGTGGGTTAAACTAGAAAGAGGGAAAGAGAAATCTATTTGCACTGGTGTGATACACAGACCTCCCTCACAAGAGGAAGAGGTGGACACAGAGTTAATTGAAGACATACGCAGGATTGCTAGGAAAGGGGAAGTGCTACTGATAGGAGATTTCAATATGCCAGATGTTGATTGGCACATTCCTGCTGCAGTATCATCTAGAAGTAAGGAGATCCTGGATTCTCTACAGGGAGAACTATTCAGGCAATTGGTAACAGACCCCACATGTGAAGGGGGCCATACTGGATTTGGTGCTTACCAATGGTGAAAGTGTTTCTGATGTTGTAGTGGGAGATCATTTTGTATCCAGTGATCACCAGATGGTGTGGTTCAGTATTAGGACTAGGGCAGTTAGAATCCATTCCAAGGTGAGGATCTTAGACTTTAGGAAGACTAACTTTGCGAAGATGGGCCAATACCTCAGGGAGTCGTTAGTGGGATGGGAACAGCTGGGGGATGTAGAAAAACAGTGGGCAAAACTGAAAGGGGGTATTTTAAAGGCAACCAACCTTTTTGTTAAAATGGTAAATAAAGGCAAAAGGAACAGGAGACAGCTATGGTTTTCGAAGGAAGTAGCTGAAAAAATGAAGAAAAAGAGGGAGGCCTTCATGAAATACAAGAGATCACAAAAAGAGGAAGACAGGCATCTGTATTTGGAAAAACTTAGAGAAGCTAGCAAAGTAGTCAAGAAGGCAAAGATTCAAAAGGAGGAGGAAATAGCCAATGCAATAAAATGGGGGGATAAGACATTTTTCAGATATATTAGTGAGAAGAGGAAGGGCAAAAGTGGTATTGTCAGACTCAAGGGTGCAGGGGGGGGGGAATATGTAGAAGCTGATAAGGATAAAGCGGAATTGCTTAACAAATATTTTTGTTCTGTGTTCACGGATGAAGAACCAGGAGCAGGACCTCAGAAAACACCCACAAATAAGAACAGAAGCGAGGGACATCTTGAACAATTTTCAGAAGACTGTGTTCGTGAGAAACTAGCTCAACTTAAAGTAGACAAAGCGATGGGACCGGATGGGATACACCCTAGAATACTGAGGGAACTTGGGGACGTTCTAGCAACTCCACTGACTGACCTTTTCAATGCCTCGTTGGAGTCGGGAGTGGTGCCAAAGGACTGGAGAGAGGCTCATGTGGTGCCTTTACACAAAAGCGGAAGTAAGGATGTGGTTGAAAACTACAGGCCGGTTAGTTTAACTTCGGTGGTGAGTAAATTATTGGAAACGCTGCTGAAAGAGAAAATAGTGAGGTTTCTGGAGTCCAGCGGATTACAGGATCCGAGGCAGCATGGATTCACCAGAGGCAGGTCTTGTCAGACAAATCTGATTGATTTCTTTGACTGGGTGACCAGGGAGTGCTCTAGATGTGGTGTATTTAGATTTCAGTAAAGCCTTTGACACTGTTCCTCACAGGCGACTTATAAACAAACTGAGCACCCTAGGGATGGACCCTAAAGTTACTGCTTGGGTTAGAAATTGGTTGGGTGGGAGGCGACAAAGGAGTACAAGTAAATGGAGCTCACTCTGAGGAGAAGGATGTTACCAGTGGTGTGCCCCAGGGATCTGTCCTTGGTCCGATTCTTTTTAACATCTTTGTTAGTGATATAGCGGAAGGGCTGTCGGGTAAGGTTTGTCTCTTTGCAGGTGATACCAAAATCTGCAATAGAGTAGACACCCAGGAAGGTGTAGATAACATGAGGAGGGATCTAGCTAAGCTTGAAGAATGGTCTAGAATTTGGCAGCTGGGATTTAATGTTCAAAAATGTAAGGTCATGCATTTGGGCTGCAGCAATCCAAGGGAGCAATACAGTATAGGAGGTGAAGTACTTTTGTCCACTAAAGAAGGGCGGGACCTAGGCGTGGTTGTGTCTGATGATTTTAAAGTAGCTAAACAGGTAGAAAAGGTGATGGCAAAAGCTAGAAGGATGCTTGGGTGCATACGGAGAGGAATGGCTAGCAGAAAAAAGGGAGGTGATAATGCCTCTGTATAAGTCTTTGGTGCGACCTCATTTGGAGTATGGTGTGCAATTCTGGAGACCGCACCTTCAAAAGGATGTGAACAGGATGGAGTCGGTGCAGAGGGTTGCTACTAAAATGATTAATAGGCTTCATTATAAAGCATATGAGGACAGACTTAAGGATCTTAATATGTACACCTTAGAGGAAAGGCGGGATAGAGGTGATATGATTGAGATGTTTAAATACCTCCGTGGCATAAATGTTCAGGGAGAGAGCCTCTTTCAATTGAAAGCAAGTTCTGCTACAAGGGGACATGGGATGAGGGTGAAGGGAGATAGATTCAGGAGTGATATGCGGAAATATTTCTTTACAGAAAGAGTAGTGGATCCGTGGAATAGTCTCCCAGTGGAGGTGGTAGAGATGAGGACAGTAACTGAATTTAAAAAAGCATGGGACCAACACAGAGGATCTCTAAAGGTAAAAAGTGGACTGTTGTAGTTGTTGTTATGGAAGGACACAGACTAGATAGGCCATGTGGTCTTTTTCTGTCATCATGTTTCTATGTTTCTATGAGCTGCCTCATTCCTTGAGCCCTGGGGCGCAGCAGGAACACCTTTGTGTCGAAGCGGGCTCCCAAGTACTCCAACTCCTGAGACGGCCCCAACCTGTTTTTATGGCCCCAACCTGCTCTTTGCTACATTTACCACCCATCCTACTCTGCAGAAACTGCACCACTCGGTGGGTAGCTGCCTCGCTTTCGCTTCTTGACTTTGCTCAAATCAACCAATCGCCCAGGTACGGGTGGACCAACACTCTCTCTCTGCGCAATGCCGCCGCTACTACGAGCATGACCTTGGTAAATGCCCGTGGCGCCATTGCCAACCCATTGCCTGGAACTGAAAATGCCCCATCGGAACTGCAAACCGAAGGTACTGCTGATGCTCTAAGCAGATGGAAATTTGCAGATACGCTTCCGAGAGGTCCAACGATGTTAGATACTCCCCTTGTCGCACTACCACGATGACGGACCTCAGAGTTTCCATGCAAAAGTGAGACACTGAGACATCTGTTGACGCCTTTGAGGTCCAGGATTGGTCGCCAAGACCCTTCCTTTTTGGGCACCACAAAATGTATCGAGTACCGATCGCATCCGTACTGGTCTGTTGGAACCAGCACCACCGCGTTGAGGTCCTGCAACCTTTGCAAAGTCTTCAGCACCGCCCGTTGCCTTGACCTCGTTCTGCAGGGAGACTGTATGAAGGCGTCGTGCACAGGCCGTTGGAACTCCAGAGCATATCCCTTGCGAATGACATCCAACACCCAACTATCCAACGTTATCTGGACTCAGGCAGGATAACTCTCTCAACCAACCCCCCACGAGTACCAATCCTGCCTGGGCCCCTCTCGCTTCATTGAGGCTTGCTGAGGACGAGGGAGCTCCAAAGCCTCTCCCCGCTCCCCTAAACCCTCGAAAGCCCTGAGATCTATACTGAAAACGTCCTCTCAAACTGCCCAAATCTCGGTGTACGAAATCTCCGAAATTCTCTCTGCTGGCTTCTGGAGGGCACCAGAGGACGGTTATGCTTCTGCTTGTCCTCCGGCAACCTTCCTCCTTTAGACTCCCTGAGGTCTTTAACCAATTTGTCCAAATCTTCTCCAAAAAGGAGCTTACCTCGAAAGGGGAGCTTTCCTAGTCTTGCTTTAGAGGCTCCGTCCGCTGCCCAATTACGCAGCCACAGATACCTACGCACCGCTATTACCGACGCCATGCTTTTTGCTAGCCCCCAAATAAGATCATACTGCACATCTGCTAAATACGCTGCCCCCAACTCCATTCAGGCCGCTTCCTCTACCGATTCTTCCTCATGGTTCAACTTCATCCTCTGGGCCCATCGTAGACAACCTCTTGCTACCCATGCCCCACAGATGGAAGCCTGCATTGACAACGAATTGACATTAAAAACTTGTTTTAGCAGAGTATCTAGTCTCCTATCCTGTGCATCCTTAAGGGCAGCACTTCCCTCCACAGGAATTGTCGTCTTTTTCGTGACCACAGACACCGCCGCATCCACCTTAGGAGACTTGAAAAGCTCTCTGTCCTGATCCTGCAACGGGTAAAGTCTTGCCATTACCCTGGAACCTTTCATCCCAGCTTCTGGCGTCCCACTCCTCCTGGATCATCTCCCTGAAGATTCTATTTATTGGAAAAACTCTCTGGGACTTGCGAGTCGCCTGAGGCAACGGATCCTCCAAGGATGAATCCGGCTCTTGTTCCTCCGCCGGCATGTTAAGAGCTTTCAGCGTCTCTGAAATAAGGGCTGCCAGTTCCTCCCACCGGAAAACTCTGACCACCCTTGCTTGATCTTCCTGCTCCGCTATCTCGCCTTCTTCCAAGTCCAGATCCCTGTCTGAGTCCTTGTCTTCCGAGACATCTTCTGAGAACACGGATCCTACTTTATCTTTCCCCAACCTAGGTCTCTTACACGGGGCGGCACCCACCCCCACGGCCAGAGAAGGCCCAACACGCTTCAGACACAGACCTACCTCCGCCTCCACAGCCCCCTGCTTCCCCCCCAAGGCCTGCTGGAGTAGGCACATAAAGTCCTGGGAAGCGATTGCTGCCAGCCCCCCTGCAAGACAGACTGGGACGTGGAGGGCTCCGAAGCCGTGGATGTTCCTTGCGCTGGTGCCGGAGGTGGCGCAGCCGGAGAGAGGGGTTCCGGAGAGCCCGACACTTCTTCCCTCTGCGCTGCCCCTTCTGCATCCATCTCCTTTGCCGCCGCTTCTTGTGCACAGCCCTTGCAGACCCCCACCTCCGACACTGACCCTCTTCTGGCCCCAAACATTACACATTGAGGCCTAGAGGGCATCTTGGCCAGGCCCCAAAAGCCTGTCTGACACTCCTGAATCAAACTGTCTTTTTTAACACAGATCCTACACTCCGTTAAACCAGGCTGCCCTCCCAAAAGGCGCACCCTGGTTCCAAAGCCTTTAAACTAGCTCCTCTTATCCACTTAGAGCTCCCCCTGGCTTCCCATGCAGAGGCCACGTGACTGAGGCCTTTCCGCCTTGAAAGCCTGCGACACGAAATTTTGCCATGCTTTTCTATCTATCCCCCCGCGCGGGCTAACCTGCCTCACACTGACTGCACTCTGCTCTAAACGCTCACATCCGAGAGCCTACCCTGCGCGCCTCTCACCTCCGGTCTCTGCGGAAGAATGGAGCTCCTGCTGCTCGTACCTCACCGCGGCTGTGAACTTCCTGGCTGCCGCGACTCTGCTCACTCATGCAGTCGCTCCCTCAATGTCTCCTGACCCGATCTGCGTGTTAGGGAGACGGAGGCCCCAGCAGCAGCTCCCACACACAGCCCTGAGATAAGTACCTGCAGGGAGGGTGGAGCTAGGGTCGCAAAGTCGTTTCAAAAAGTACTGCATCTCTGATTTCACCTATGCCTTGCCCTTGCAGCCACTCAGCAGAGCATATCACTGATTGTACTCTCGCCGCCAAATTTAAAGCAGCAGAACACCTTTTTTTTTTTTTCTTTTATAAACTTTGAATCCCTAAGCTGCACTATACTAAACAGTATTCTACAAAAACTCCTCAATCATTCCTCCAGCGAGCCCCCTACTATGAGGCTCACACCTCCTTCAGCTGCCTTGGAGACTGAGCTTACTGGAGAAAGTAGGCGGTTCCTCATCTATTTATCCTGGTGTCACCAAAAAGGGTGACATGCTCAGTCTCCAAGGCTGCGGGAGGAGGTGCTTATGCCCCAGAGGTCCGGGACTAGACTAGAGGGACGATAAGGAAGAGCCATTTATATTTCAACCCCGAACTTCCTAGTTTCTGCATAATATCGCACAATTCGCTCCTTCGCTGAAGCGTGGTCGGAGAAAGATCCTCAAAGACTTTGACCACATGAGAGTCCCAGGAGATTGAGCCCTGCTTGCAGACACAAGCCATTATCTGTTCTTTAATGGAGCAAGCTGTGGAAGCACACAATTATATCGCGTGGCAAATTGCCCCTCTATCACACTGGACAGAGCACATTGGGTGTTAGGTCCGTCCTGAGACAATCAACTTCCTCCCATAAGGTAGATACCAGATCCTGCACCACTTTAGCAGTCCTGGGATGCTGGTTCTTCAGGGACACCTCTAAAGCGTAAATTGTTGCGTCTACTCAGATTTTTGATGTCTTCCAGCTTTTCGGCCATCATTGCCTGCACTTGTTCTATTTCCTTTACTCGGTGATCAAACGTGCTACAGCTCTCCATTTGCACCACAAGTTGATACTCCACATCCTCAATTCATTGTCCAAAGTCAGATATCTCTGATGAAGATCTGCAGCTAGGGTCGCAAAGTCGTTTCAAAAGTACTGCATCTCTGATTTCACCTATGCCAACCACAGACACAACTCCCCAGCTTGCAGCACTTCAGTAGCTGCAGGCTCAGTATTCTGACACGCCTCACTGACCCCCACGATGCCGCAGTGTCTCCACCGGTGGCATCTTTATGGGTTCTTTCTTTGAGCCCGCAGCACTCCCAAAACGCAAAGTACACCAGATCTACCGTCTTTTTCTTACCAGTCATCATCTACCAATGCAGCAGCCACTAGCACTAAGCTTGTTGAGGGACGTTTAATTTATGTTTAATAGTGAAGGGGTCAGTGGAGCTCCGAGTATAAGCCTCCATCTCCATCGATGATTTCACCGGAAGCCCAGCTGAGGCTCTCTAACAAGACCACCACACGGGATTCCACCCGAGACGCTTCTGAAAGGAATGGGCCCAGATGAGCCAGTTTCCAGATATGGATGGACACAGATCTCTTGGCGCTGCAGCTGCCAGCACCATAAACTTGGAAAACATCTTTGGGATGGTGGACAGCCCGAAAGGGAGGGCAGCGAACTCACAGTGAGAGCCAAGCACAGACACATGCTTTACTGATCCGCCCGGATCGGGATAAGAAAATATGCCGCAGCCAAATCCAGAGAAGCCAAGAACTCCCCTCAACACAGCTTGAATTACTCAGCACAAGGTTTCCATCTGGAAGCACAGGACACACAAGTGTTCGTTGACCCCCTTGAAGTAAAGAATGGGCTGGAAGAAGCCATCCTTTTTGGGCACCACAAAAGAGATTGAGTATCTGCCCTTGTCCTGCTTGTCCAGCGGGAAGGGCATCACCACCTTTAAGAGCAGCATCTTGTCCAAGGTAGTCCACACAGTGGCACTTTTGATCTCAGACCACAAAGGGAGATGATGAAGGCATCTGGAATCGGCTTTTAGCATTCCAGGACATAGCCAAACTGCATGGTATCTAGCATCCATTGATCCTTGGTAATGCAGGCCCATTCCTGAATGAAAATGCGAAGCGTGCCTCCAACTGGAGGTGCCAAGGAATGGGCCTCCAAACCTTCATTGTGCAGCCCAAGAAGGTACTACTCTGGAAGGGACTGAGACCCTGGGCCCATACGCTCCCCAAAAGGACCGAGAACGAGAGTCCCGAGATCCCCCAGAATCCAGCAAGCGTGCCTTCAGTGGACCGGCAAAAGCTGACGAGAAGGAGCACCAGCCCACTTCACAGGCTCTTTAGACCTGTCTTCTAGAAGGCAGTAAGATTTTGTCTCACCCAGGTCCTTGACCAGCTTCTCCAAATTGGCTCCAAAGACAAGCTTCCTTTGAAAAAAAAGTTGGACCAACCAGGCTTTGGAAAATATGTCTGCTGCCCAGAGCCAGAGCCAAATCCAATGCCATGACACAGTCCTTAGGGCACCATCCCTGGCTGGTACCAGGTCATAAGTGGCATCAGAAAGGAAGGCCGTAGCCAATTCCAAAAGAAGGGTAGCATCATCTGATGGAAGAACTGAATCCACTGAAACAGGGCTCAAGATATCAGGCTAGTACATACCACTAGCTGCTGCCATAGAAAACTGGCTCCTCAACAATGAATCCATCTTATGGTCCAGAATCCTTTAATGCCGATCCACCTACCACGAGAATGGTGCTCCGTCTGATAACTGGTGTGACCTGCGCATCCACGTTGGGAATGCCAAACCACTTGATTCATTCCTCCTCCAGGAGAGCAAAGATCTTCTCACACACCCTTAACCCTTTAGGCAGGGAGATTCTCACTCTGACCAGATCATAATCCAGGAATGGAAAGAAAGCAGTGGATTTTTGCACCCACTGAAGGAGCAGGTGTACCTTCAGTTCCGGCTCCGTGCTGGAAGCATCTGTCAAGTTCAAGGGGAATGAGGCACTGACAATCAACGCCACCAGCTGCTCCTTCAGGAATAGGCAGAACACACCAACCTCCTCACAATCTTCTGAAGGCGAGAGTACTTCTACATTCATTGCAGAACCCAGTATCAAACCATCTGAATTCAAGTCACAATCAAAATCTTGGACAGCTCCCAGGGAGTGCCCCATGCTGGGAACGTTTAGCCAAAATCAATCGAACAGAGATTCCACTCTCCTCCTGCCCTGAATGAGACTGCACCTGCGGGCACCCAGAGGCTGCAGGGTCAGAACTTCCATGCCAGAAAGACCAGGCCTGCCCCAAAAAAGAAAGATTTCCAGGGAGGACAATCCAGAGTCTGGAAACTCTCCTCTCGGAAATGACCCCCTCCCCCCCAACACTAGGGGGTACAGCTGCCTCCACAGACCCCATAGAGGATGATGAGTAGTTCACAGCACGATCGCTGGAACCTCCAGCCAGCTGGATGTCCTTACCCATAAGCACCATCCGTCACGACTTGCCCTGAGAGAGGCAAGGCCGGACTAATTGCATCCCCCAGCTGAAAAAGAGGGAGGGAGGCACTCCTGGAATGACTCAGAAACTGCCATGTCAGAAGAGCAGAGTCCAGAATCCAGAGATGGGGCACCTCGCTTGCCACAGGTCAAACAGTGTTTCCTGGAAGAAGACAGAGAGTTAAGGCAAGTATCACAAGATTTATGCACTAAGGCTGCTGCAGCCCAAAGGCACGTGTTAACAGCGTTTTCAAGGTGGTACACGTATAACTGTGTTTTTATTGCAATGCTCATTACAGACACTAGGGTAGGAACTCACATTGGAGTTGCTTGGGCACAACACGTGTACAGACTGCATGGCCACCAGGTGCACAATAAGAGAAAACGCTACTAATGCGTGCAAACAGCAGGACACCCTCAATACTGTGCCAATGGTTGTCAGCAGCCCTCCCTGACAGAATCAGGAGCCGAAAATAAGGACAATGCCTTGGTACTCACTCCCTGAAATCCCCAGGCAGAGTATCCATGCTGGGCTCAGCTCTACTCCCATGATATTGTTTCACTGGCATTTAAAGGTGGCTGGCAGGCAGATCCCTTTGAGAACCTTCTGCAATCTTTGAGAGAGAGCAGGGGGAAAAGAGAAGGAAGGAGGCATTGAGATTGTGTGAGGCTGATTTACTCTTCCAGATCCTTCCAATTTGTGGCTGCTCAACGGACTCTTCTTATGATAGGAGCATGGAGCGAACCAATTTTCCTTGCTCCTATGGCTTCTGAAACAACCACAGCCTATTGGAGCCTCCCACATCGCACTCAAGTGAGAATCACCCTCAAGCATTTAATCAATCTTTTCCTCTCAATCCTCAGATTTTCTTCAGAGAGGAGAAAATTCATCTACCATCTGCTGGAGACAAAGAAATAATGAGGAAACTTCTGGTGGCTAAGGCAAATAGAGACACAGGCGTGATGTCATAGAAACCTGGGCTTTTCATTAGCTCTTTGTCTCTACCAATCTGCTAGTACGGGAGCACAACCCACTTGTCTGGACTGGTCTAGCAGGAGGATATGGAAAAGTACTTATGCAGTCACCACTTACTACATAAGCACTTTCTGATATTGACCTGATGGGGAATGCAGGCTGGAGACATAATTTATCAGAGAAATGGAAAGAGAATAAAAGCAAACCAGCTCTGTTGTGTGCAATTCAGGTTAAAGGTAAAGATGTAAAAGTATAAAGAAAGACTCGGGTAAAACCAAAAACTTAAGAGCTTTGGAAAAAAAATTAAATATTGCTTTTGGTCTTCTTTTTTAATTTTTAAAAACGTTTTGCCTTTCTTTGCTCTCTTTTCCCCAACCTCTGTCCCCCCTCCTCACTCATCCAGCTTCTCCTTTTATGTGCAGCAAGGGATAGCTCTGGGCTATGGTAACGCCTCTTTGCCTTGGCTGGCTTGATGCTTAAGATTGTTCCACTCCAGGTTATAACTTCACATAGAGATATGGCGACTATACAGTATAGTGGCAATATGAGAAGTCTTTTCGATTTATTGTTACATCTGTCATTCCACAACCAGAAGAAGAGTGTAAAAACAAATTCTATCTGCAACAATGACAAGATGAATTCTATAAGAGATTCAGCAGTATTCACTAGCAGTCTTTCGTGAATTTATTTTGGCTTCTCATATTTGTAGTAAGTAGACTGAATAATATATACAACACATTGGTTGAGATATACCAGCAGAGTTTTTCACCTTACCTCTGCACGATCTAGGGCCAATTCTAGAACATGCTGCTGCGAAAAGAAAAAAAAAACGACAGACACTTCATTGAGAAAATGGATTTGGAAATAGTATTGTTTTACACAACCTACGTGTTACAGCTCGGAAAGCAAACATCATAGCTCGCTATTTGTTCTATATGCATAGCTCGCCAAATATCTTTAAAAAGTAAAAGATTCTGGAGCAAATTAGGTTTTAGTTTGTCTGCTGGTTGGCAATTCAAGCACTGTATTTTTTTTTTAATAAACCCAATTATTTATGACTATTAATGTAGATCTGCATAAACTAAGTGCAGCTAGTTAAAATTTAAGGCCAATCTAGAAAAATATTGCATTATACTATTCACTTTAGGAGAATACATGGATAGATGAAATTTAAGAGGAGATTTTTGGCAAACATATGAGTACTGTCATTCAACTAATTTTACAGAGCTCAAATTGCAGTAGCTCATTTTTGAATGCAATTATTTTTAATAATATGGCAATAGAAAACCAGCAATCTACGATGTTCAGATGATGACTCCAGTGTACTTAATTCACCTTAGAAAAAGTTACAGCAAAAGTTATTCCTATTCTATGTCTGAAGGAAAGAGAGCTGAGAGGACCTGTATATCTTAGAAAAGCTGAAGAAACTTCCTTCAATTTTGAGTTTTAGGCTGGCATTTACTCTCAGACATAAATACATTATCAAGCTCATTACAACATGCATGGATCTCGTTATGTCTTTTTGGACCTGCAAATGCGTTCTGACTCACCAACATCTGGAATAGGGCAAAAAAGTATTCAGCACATGTGCAGAGTACAATATCATCATAAATTAGAGCTAAAGAGCTAAAAATGCTTTCCAATGCATCAAACCCTCCTTAGCCTCATTTAAATATACTCTGAAACACTTATCTAATTTTGCATCATGCAATGCATTGGGGAATGTTCAATATGACGAAGATTATGAAGTACAGTGTTCCCAAAGTTTTGAACTACATATATCAATTTACTGATATTAGTAGAACTATTAGAAAACAAAATTGAAAAGCAATCAGAGCATGGCTCATGAAGTTCTTTCCAACCCGTGTGTGTGTGTGTGTTTTCTCCATTTGTCTCTCTGACCTTGAGAGGGAAGGGTTTCCACTGTGTAAATAATGCAAGATATAGATATATATATGTGCCTTTGTTTTCGAAAGAAAACAAAATGTAATAATATATCCAACGATTAGATGTCACTGTTTTTTTTTTGGTTTTTTTTTTAGTGCCATCAAGTCAGTGTTGACTCATAGCGACCCAGCTACCTCTGAGTTTTCTTGGCAATGTATCAGCGGAAGTAGATTGCCAGCCTTTTCTTCCGAGGCAATGGAGGGTAAAGTGACTTGCCCAAGGTCACAAGGAGTGCCAGTGGGAATTGAACCCTTCATCTTCTGGGTACTAGGCAGTTGCTCTATCACTAGGCTACTCCTCCATGTCATTGTTAACAGATTTCAAAGGATGGATCTTACAGTCTATTCACAAGGTGCCACTGTTCCAAAGAAACAGGTATTGCTGTATTCCTCCAACACTAGGCCGTACCCATAGCAACCAGAAACAAACTACATGATTCAATTACTAGGTGTCACCATACCTAGCAACCATTAAAAAAGTTATATAGTTCCATCAGAGAGTGAGTGTGCTCGTTCATTCGGGGGGGGGGGGGGGACTACAATACCTTGCACTGTCCCCTTCCCCTCCAACTGCTCTCCTGCTGCCCCCATTCTGAGTTCCCCCCCCCCTTCCAGACTCTTTCCCCTTCTACTTCCCACTAACACTCCCACCCCATGACCTCCATTCCCCTCCATCTTTCGTTTTAGTTAAAATTTGTTTATTGACAAAGAAACACCCCCATCCAACTCACCTATACCCTGCCCCTTACAATTACCAACCAACTAATGCACCCAACCCCGGACACCAGAGAAGTAACCCCTGGCCCCCTCGGACAAGGGACAATGATTCAAAGTGCTGCACCAAGCCTGCTCCTACCAGAGAAGCAAGGAGGTACAGCCACCCCCTAGTCAGGAGCTCAGCAACGCCACCCCCCCCCCCTCCACGTACTTCCTCTATGTTGCTACTGTCCCAGGAGGCCACCTAGATCCTGAAGGAACACCATGGTGTGCAGTGTCATAGCCTCCAATCCTCAGCAGCTCCATTCCTAGAGATTGATTAAAACAAGGCTCTTATTTCTAGGGGCAGCCCCTGTATATAATCCTCCCAGACCACCAAAAACTTCCCCACTCTCCGATTCCCCTCTTAGCCCACAGTCTGTCCAATTGCATATGGTGGTGCATCATATTCTGCCAGTGCCAAAAGACTGGGGGTTCAGGAGACACCTAAAACAGACAAAATAGCGTTCTCCACTGCTAAGGTCCCCACGTAACTATGCAGCTGAAGATACAAAAAAACACATTGCTAGGAGCCAGGTCATACTGAACACAGAGTTGCTCAAAGGACAAAAGACCTCCATCTTCCGTCAATACCTGATCCAGTTGACGGAAGCCTTTCCTCTCCCAAAACAGAAAGCCCCCCAGTGGAGAGTCCCGGCAAAAACTCAGCGTTGTCTTGAATGGGGCAAGTATACAGATTGTACTGCCAAATGTTACATTCTAGAACAAATCCATTTCCACATCTTTGAGGGGCAAGATCACCATGGAGTGGCACAAGTGCGCCGATTATCTACTGAGCTTAGCATGAAGATGTTTAAGGGACAAAAGGGCAACCAACGCCCTCTCACAGTCCAATGGGGTAAAATCAGCAGAGTCAAAGAGCCAATCTCACAGACGCCATAAAGACACACATGACTGACATTTCAAATCCAGAAGATCTATGCCTCCCTCCCCCAGGAACCCATAAGGGATCAAAGGGCCAGGCAAGGCTTCCTCTTGTGCCACAAAAATTTTGTGTGTTGGAACCTGCCATTTTCTATTTTTGGACAAAACTTTTGATAGCAGCCCTTCCACATTCCTTAGGTGCCTTACAACCAACCATAAAGGAAGAATCTGAAGAACATAAAGGGGGTCTTTCTGTGGAACAAATAACAGGAATGTACGTATAGTCTGGAAGTACATCCCCACTATTTGTACAAATGCAGCTGCCAGCAAAAGGCTCCCTGTACGAACATCAGAGCTGTACGGGGAGCCTTAGATGGGGGTGGAGCGAGGGTGGGTTATCACCCAGGAAGTACAGGGCCTATTCCAAGGTCGGCCCTGTACGTCCAGGGTTGGTCGGGTAGATGGGGGACTTATTCCACCTCAGAGGAATAAATTCCCCTGGATGTGGTGGAATAAATTCCCCTGGATGTGGTGTTTCAGTGGCAGACGGCGTGGACAAAGGAGGTGGGCATGCAGAAAGTTCTCTGCAGCCAGACCCTGGCATGGGAGCCCGGATTTGGGGTCTGGCTGCAGGGAAGGAAATGTTTTGGCAGCGACTGGAGATCACGACTCCTTAATGGAGCTGCAGTGTCATGGCAACATGACACCATGGCACCACGGCTCCATTGAGGAGCCTGACTGAGGTAGCTGAGTAAGTGGCTGGATGTCCGGGGTGCTTGAATAGGGGCATGTTCTGGATGTCCAGCCACTGTGCTGTGATTCTGCTCACACGGGAATGTCTAGCCCCCATGGGAGCAGAATCGGTTGCATCTCCCAGCCATCCGGATGTCCTGTACGTCTCCTGGCCATCCGGACGTACAGTCAGAATGTGCCTCAAAGTCAACACAGAAAAAGAACCATTTTAAATAGTGCAATTCAATCTCCCAGAAACAAGGGTAGATCATGCCACCTGTGTAATGACCCCTCCGTCTCCTTAAGCAGAGGAGGGACATTGCAAACAGAGCCTAGATAGGTCCACAGAAAGCACAATCCCTAAGTAGCAAATGGAATCTGTTGTCCATTGCACAGGAAACTCCCCTGGCCAAGAATGCTGCAAGTCCCTATGTATCGATAAGGCCTCTGATTTGCCCAGGTTCAACTTATACTAATAGCCCTCCAAAATGGGAGAACGCCTGAAGCAAAGTATTGAAGGAACTCAAAGAGTCAGTAAGATGTACTAATAGGTCATCTGCAAAGGCTGAAATCTTAAAAGATAATAACCCTATAGGTACTACCTTGATGGCCCCATTAGCTCAAATAAGATTCAAAGGTTCAAGAGCCAGCAGGAACAGCAAAAGAGAAAGAAGACTGCCCTGGTGGGTCCCTCGATGTAGGAAGAAACTTTCCATGGTGTGCCACAGGATCTGTCATTGGTTTGATTCTTGTTAACATCTTTGTTAGTGATATTGCGGAAGGGCTCACTGATAAAAGTTTGCCTCTTTGCAGATGATACCAAAATCTACAATAGAGTAGACACCCAGGAAGGAGTAGATAACATGAGAAGGAATCTAGCGAAGCTCAAAGAATGGTCTAGAAATTAGCAGCTGAGATTTAATGCTAAAAAAATGCAGGGTCATGCATTTGGGCTGTAAACATCAGAGGGAACAGGACAGTGTAGGGGGTGAAAATAATTCTATTCACGAAAGAAGAGCGGGACCTCGGCGTGATTGTTTCTGATGATCTTAAAGTGGCAAAACAGGTAGAAAAGGCAACAGGGAAAGCCAGAAGGATGCTTTATGCATAGGGAGAGGAATGGCAAGCAGAAAAAAAAAAGGAGTCAATAGTGCCTCTGTATAAGTCTCTGGTGCGACCTCATTTGAAGTATTATGTGCAATTCTGGAGACCACACCTTCAAAATGATATCAACAGGATGGAGTCGGTGCAGAGAGTAGCTACTAAAATGGTTAGTGGTCTTCGTTATAAAGCATATGGGGACAGACAAAGATCTCAATATATATATGTTAGAGGAAAGGCGGGATATAGGAAATATGATACAGACATTTAAATACCTCTGTGGCATAAATGCACAAGAGGATAGCATCTTTCGATTGAAAGCAAGCTCTGCTACGAGGGAACATAGGATGATGGTGAAAGGGGATAGACTCAGGAGTAATATGCAGAAATATTTCTCTACGGACAGAATGGTAGATGTGTGGAATAGTTTCCCAGTGGAGGTAGTAGAGATGATTACAGTATCTGACTTCAAGAAAGCATGGGACAAAACACAGAAGATCTCTAAAGGAAAAAGTTGACTATAGTAGTTGATATGGAATGGCAGACTAGATAGGCCATATGGTCTTTTTCTGCTGTCACATTTCTATGAACCCATTGACAAGCAAGTGTGTGCGGAGATCATCATATAAAGTCCGAACAGCCTGGAAGAACCAACCCCAAATACCAAATTGCTCCAACATGAGAAACATGTATTCCCAGCTAACCCTGTCAAAGGCTTTTTCAGCATCAAGGCTGATGGGCAGACAGGGTATCGCATGGGCTGAGTAGTGGAACAGATAAGTCAAGATCTGACATATATTGACCACTCTGTGTCTGCCATGCACAAATCCCACCCAAGAAGGGTGAATCAGATTAGGTAGAACATGTGCTAAGCAGTCAACTAGAATCGTAGAAAAGATCTTCTTGTTCACATTTATCAGATATCAGCCTGTAAGATGCCAACAACATGGAGTCCTTACCTGGCTTAGGAATCACTAATCAGCACCTCATTAGTACGGTATGGGAAGCCCCCCTGATCTGTACACTGCGCATATATGTCTGTCAGTGGGACACTTACCTTGTCCTGCAACAATTTGAAAGATTCAATACTAAACTCATCCGGGCAAGGGGTTCGATGAGTGTGCAATCCCTTAATAACAGTTTGCACCTCTAAGGCGGTTATGGGTGTATTCAGGACAGCAAGATGCTTTGACAACAGCTCCAGAAGAGCTGTATCCCACAAATAGGCACAGGCAGACTCCCTATCAATTATGTCCACTGTATAACTGCTGGTAGAACTCATGGAAAGCCTTCTCCAAAGTAGCTCGAGTTTTACATATGCCCCCACTAGGACCCGACCACAGCAACATATTTGGACCCCTCTCACTCCTAATCAAGGATGACAGGAGCTTCCCCGGCCTATTGTCACTTATAAAGAGAACACCAAAAATACAGCAAAGATTGGTGGATTTCGGCATGAATAAGCATATAGAGTTCACTCTACAGGGACACATATGCAGTGCAGTTCTCACTGGAATCATGCTTAGTAACCTTCCCTTTAGTAATCTCAACTGTTTCCCCAAGGCCAGCACCCGTTTCGAAATCCCTCCTTTCCGCTGACTAACACAATGATCACTCCCCAGAGATATGCATTAGCCGTCTCCCAGAACAAGGCTGGGTTATCCTTATGGATACTATTAGTCTCTTCAAAAATGTTTTCATTGGTCCCTTAAGAACTGCGTAAATCCCTCATCTTCATACAGGTAGGTGGGGAGGCGCCACTTGCGGGGGTGATCTACCCCTTTTTCCAGAGCCAGATTGACTCAAACCATGGCATGGTCAGAAATCTGAATGTCACCTATACAAGCATCTTGAGTCACTAATAGTAAGTCACTACACAGCAGAAAATAGTCAATCCGTGACCAAAAGCACATGGGAGAGATAGGTAAAAATCCTTATCAACTGGATGGAGGAGTCTCCAAACATCTAGAAGATCAAAGCTCTCAGAGAGACTCAAAAGACATCTCCGCTGTCACATATCACCATATGAGCTGCCATAAATTAACACGAACCTGCCCCCAGGATATAACCTTAGTCAGTTGAAAACCCAAGGCCTTAAAGAAAAGTATAACTACTCCTGCCATTTTCCCACCTGATGAAGCACCATGGGGTGAGCCCACTCAACATCGCTGTAACTTAGCATGTTCTATGGAAGTCATATGAGTCTCTTCGACGAAAGCTATGCCAGCGCATCAATCACATAGAGTTTTAAAGATCTTATGATGTTTAATGGGGGAGCCAATCCCATATACATTCCAGGACCCTAGTCACACTCCTTGCTTCTTCATGTCACCCCATCCCTGATGATATTAACCACATCAAAACCCAGCTTTACCAAGCGAGGGATCCTCCCAGTCTGAAATCCCTCCCTTTCTCCCACAGAACTCCGAGGACAGACGCAGCACATATACTCTCCACCTCCCAAAGACCCTGAAGAAAAAAAAAAACACACTACGTGCACAAGACTCAGCCCCAATAGCCAGAAAGGACCCCCTCTAGAAACCCACTCTTCCACCCCTATACCCTTCTATCCTTCCTTTTTAAAGAAACACTGCCCCTTTAAATTTTTGCTGCCTCATTCCCTGCCCTTCCTTCCTGTCAAATATCTTTGTTGTTTTAGGCCAGCTGGAATTGCGATGGTAACTTCCCATTCTGTTCTGCCTGTGGGAGATTGGATCCCCACGGCAGCCTGCTGCAATTGAGGCCATGATTACAGCCTTCCCTTTCTGTTCTGCCCGAAGGAGATTGGATCCCCATGGGCAGGCATAGGATTTTGCCATGATAGCACCTAAAAAGGAATGGGGGGGGGGGGGGAGAGAGAAAAATAAATTCCTAGGCGTTAGGTGCAAATTTATAGTCGCCATGGCGACCTGGCACCTGGGATTTGTCAAGCCCTGTCCTAATATTTCCGTATCACTACATGGTGTGACTGCACTTTGAGCACTGTGTGCAATTCTGATCACCAAATCTCAAAAAAGATATAGAGGAATTAGAAAAGATACATAGAAAGGTGGCCGAAATAATAGAGAGGATGAAATCACTCACCTGCAACAAAAGGCTAAAGAGGTTAGAATTCTTAAGCATGGGGAAGAGACTGCTGAGAGGAGATGTGTAAATGTGAATCAGTTATAAAACTCTACTATACGATTTTATTTACTCATTCAAAAATTACAAAGACTAGGGAGCATGCCATAAAGCCACTAATTAGCACAATTAAAACAAACTGGAGAAAATATTTTTTTTTCATTTAAAGTACAATTAAGCTCTGGAATTCATTGCTCCTTCTGCCTCTGTCTAATTCCTTTCCTTCCTTTGAAGTCCACGCCATCTGCCTATTTACACCACTACCTCTCCGGGCAGCTGCCATTTATTGACCTCCCAACAAGTCTACCTCTACCTTTCTCAGACTTTGACTCCTGGCTCCCCTCCTTTCTGGACGCATTTTCCCCTTCCCTTATTTTGGGGAATTTTAACATCTATGCTGATAATCCCTCTGCCTTAATGCTCTTTTCCCTCACATCCTCATTCAACCTCCAGTTGTGCTCTTCTGCTCCTACTCACAAGCATGGCCACTGCCTTGACCAAGTCTTCTCCAACTGCTCACCCTCAAACTTCTCCACCTCAGTTCTTCCCTTATCTGACCATCATCTACTAACCTTCATCCTTAACCATCCCCCATCCTGGTCTCGGCCAATCTCCACTAACATGTTTAGGCATCTTCAGATTATCGATCCTTCAGCTCTCTGCTGCTTTCTTATCACCTCTTTCCTCCACTATGTCATCAGAGTCTGTTGATGAAGCAGTATCTTCCTATAACACTATACTCTCCTCTGTTCTGGATGCATTGGCTCCTCCCATTCCAAACCCTGTGAGGCATAACGTACCTCAACCCTGGTTGTCCTCAACAATCTGCTACCTGTGTTCCTGTACCTGACCAGCTGAGTGACAAATCACGTACCCTTGCCGACCACCTACATTTCAAATCCACGCTAACCTCTTTCCAGTCAGCCATAGCACTCACCAAAGAAAAAGTACTATGTCCATCTGTCTTGCCTCTGACCCTTGCCATCTCTTTATAACACTCAACTCTCACCTCAAGATCCCTCCTCCCCCAATTTTTTATTTTTTTTTTAGCTGTATTTATATCCCGCTTTTCACCGGGTCAAAGCGGTCAATTGGGAGATACATTTAACACGAGGGGATATGACACACATACGCTAATACTTACAGGGAACATGGGCAATGGAGGGTTAAGTGGCTTGCCCAAGACCACAAGGAGTGCCTATAGGACTAGAAATCCCTGTCCCTCCGGCCTGAGATTGCTGTCCCCAGGTGGGACTTGAACCCCCGGCCCTCCGGCCCGAAGTACCTTGTCCTAACCACTAGGCCACTCCTCCCTCCTTCACTTTCTTCCCAGACCTTGGCTGACTATTTCAATGACAAAGTCCAGAGTCCAAATGATTAGCCTTTAATTCCCCACAGGTTCACGTTCCTCTCCCCCTCTTCAATCCCAAATCCTTCCCTCGCCTTCTGTCACCCTTTATTCCTTTTCTGAAATTGAGGAGGAAACTGCAAATCTTCTCTCCTCCTCCAAATTGACTACCTGTTCCTCTGATCCCATTCCCACCCATCTCTTCTGCCATTATCCTTTTCATATGTCATATCCTTAACCTATCGTTTTCCACTGCAACTGTCCCTGTGGCCTTCAAATATGCTCTGGTCACATCTCTCCTCAAAAAGCCCTCACTAGGTCCTATCTGTCCTTCCAGCTATCAGCCTATTTCTCTCCTCCCCTTTGCTTCAAAATTACTTGAACGAGTGGTTCAATGCCACAGCCTTGACTTACTTTCTTTTCAAGTCCTTTTGGATCCACTGCAGTCTGGCTTTCATCCTCTACATTCTACAGAAACAGCTGTTATCAAAGTCTCCAACTTGTTCCTTGCCAATTCCAAGGGCTTGTACTTGATGCTCCATCCTTCTTGATCTTTCTACTGCCTTTGACACCACTGATCACCACCTTCTCCTTGACACCTGGTCCTCGCTTGAATTTAGGAGCTCTGTTCTGTCTTGGTTTTCTTATCTCTCCCATCTCACTTTTAGTGCATGTTCTGGTGGATCCTCCTCTACTGCCATCCCACTTTCAGTTAGTGTACCTCAGGGTTCTGTCTTGACTGTAGAGAGAGAGAGAGAGAGAGAAAAGGTCCCAAGTCCCTTGGTGCACTTACTTCCTCCCATGGTTTTCAGTACCATCTCTATATAGATTACTCTCAAAATCTACCTCTCTGCACCTGAAATCTTTCCAGGAATCCAGTCCCGGATCTCTGCCTGCTTATCCGACATTGCTGCCTCGATGACTCACCGCCATCTGAAATTGAAGATGGCCAAAACTGAGCTCCTTCTCTTTCCCCCTAAACCTGCCTCCTCCCTTCTCTATTTCTGTGGGTGATACTACAGTCCTCCCTGTTTCTTCAGCTCGCAACCTTGGGGGTCATCTTTGACTCTACTCTCTCTTTCTCCATACATATCCAACAGATAACTAAAACCTGCCACTTTTTTCTCTATAACATAAGCAAAATCCATCCCTTCTTTTCTACACATATTACTAAGACCCTTATCCACTCACTAGTCACTTCTTGCCTCAGCTATTGTAACCTGCTGCTCGCTGGTCTCCCTCTGATTCATCTCCCCTTCAATCCATTCAGACCTCAGCTGCAAGGCTTATCTTCTGTCAGTGTCGCTATGCCCATGTAATATCTCTTCTCAAGTCACTTCACTGGCTCCCTAACAGTTTCCAGTTCAGACTTCTCCAACTGACTTATAAGTGCATTCATTTTGCAGCTCCTCACTAACTTTCCTCTCTCATCTCACTCTACACGCCTCCTCGGGAACTTCATTCCTTTGTGCTCTTCTCTGCCACCGCCAAATTCCAGACAGGACCAGTCCAAGGGTTTCTGCCACCCGAGACAGAAGCCCTGGCTGTGCCCCCCCCCCCATCACGTGCTGAGCCATCCTCCCCATGCTGAGCAGTCCCCTGCTATTGATTCTGGTGGTGGGGTCGGGAGGGATCAGCTCAGTGGTAGGCCATGTGCTTTGGCACACATGACCTACCGCTTCTGACCCCCTTCTGACACAAGAGGAGGCAGGCCACACGTGCCGAAGCACATGGCCTGCCACCAAGCTTAGCTGTCCATCCCCCTCCCATGTCACTAGCAGCAGGGGCAGCAGTGCAGCTCAGCATGGGGAGGGGGGGGGGGCGGCAGGCCATGCATGCCAAAGCACATGGCCTACCACCCACAGATGTCTGCTGGGCTCCTTCTCTAGCCCTATTCAAATCTAGGCTAAAAAAAACACCTTTTTGAAGCCACTTTTGAATCCTGATGCTTCTCAATCTCGTCCATTACTTATGTGTACCTTACCATACTCTAGTTCCTAGTTTCGCTATGTGTTTTGATTAGATTGTTAGCTCTGATGAGCAGGGACTGTGTCTTACATCTATATGTACAACACTGCATAGGCCTTGTAGTCCTATAGAAATGATTAATAGTGGTGGTGGTGGTAGTAGTAGTGTAGCTGGTTTTATAAAAGGGTTGGATAGGTTCCAGAAGAAAAAAAGTCCATAAACCATTTTTAAGGATTACCTAGGGAAAAGGTCACTGCTTATTCCTGGGGATAAGTTGCATAGAACCTAGCTACTTTTTGGGATCCTGCTAGGCACTTGTGACCCAAATTGGCCACTGCTGGAAACAGGATACTGGGCTTGATGGACCCTTGGTCTGACCCAATAAGGCAATTCTTTATATTCAAGCTGTCTTAAGCAGAATGTTTTATGTTGTCCTTTGGCTCAAGGGAAACAAATTTATCTATCACACTTGAGGAGAAAACTAGTGCTCTCTGTTTAATAAACATACCAAAATTAGAGATTCTTGCCATTTAAAAATACTGTATGCTCATGCCTTCCAAAACATCACTGTTCAAAACTGTCATGGGGTGCACAAAACTAACCCATTTGGAGAAATTACTCAGAAAGAAACACCTGTTACTCTTTCTATTCAGTTTCTTGCTAAAAATAAAATAAGCAAGAAAATATCTTGAGGGCATTTTTCAACATAAGCATACCTATTTAAAGCCAATTCTGTATTGAAATCACCGTCCCTACATATCTGAGTAATAAAAAAAACTTAGGGTTAAATTTACTAAAGTGTGTTACCGCATTAGCGCACACTAACGCCATTAGCAGCAAACAGGGCCTACTGCTTAAAATGGGACTTGTGATAAATAAAGCATATTAGGACAGTAATATAGAAGTGCCTTTTTAGTAAATCTATCCTTTACTGTCTTTGAAATGTACCTCCTAGATATCATGGAGGTAGTTTTCAAACTGTTTGCTCTGGGATTAAGTCCACGAGTATGCCCCCAGTTTCAAAGAACTTTTGCATGTGCTTTTGCCTTGAAACTTTCTGTGGTTTCTCTTTCTTTCCTTCTCTCCTTTTTTATTTGTTTTTGTAAACCACCATGATGTCCCATTATGAGATGACTATTTATTTATTTATAAAATTTGATATACACTTAGATGCCTGTACCTGCTTTGCTGTTTGAATAGCAATTTGCTGCAAGAGTACACATGTAAGGTTCAAAATGCAATTTAAATGCATACCTTTATTCCTCCAATGCCCTATAAATGCACCAAAATACACAAGTTCTGGATGAGCATGCATACTTTTAGCTGCATTGGGGGAGGGCAATTTTCAAACACAAATGGCTTTGAAAATTGCCTTCTAAAAGGTGGTCGCCCTATGCTTGGCATAGTACCATATTCCAAATACACAGTCTTGGTATTAGAATATATAGTTACATAATTTTAAGAGCTATTAATATGTGTAAGTGGCGAATCTCAGACCATTAGCTTGCAGACACTGGGTACTTCGTACTTTTTTGATCTTCCATAATATTATAAACTTTCAGGCTGACAGTCTAGTGCCAAGATTAAACAGACCCATGTGCATTTTTCTGATACTTACAATTCCAAAATCATTAACTGATTTGATGACTTACCATCATGGTGGTGTCCAGATTTACAGATGGTAATAGTTGTGGTGTAACAGGCAAGCAGTCATCATACTTGTATTGTGGTGTTAACAGTACTGTTAAGGTTTAAAATAAGAATTTGCTAATTAGTGACTAACCAGAGCACTCTACTTTGTCTTCTTTCTATACAAGATATCACAAAGTTAAAATACAAAATGTGCTTTAATATCCAAAACACTTTTGTGAACTTGTCAGCCAAGATGTACCAGTGGACCACTAACTCACCAGTATATGCGCTCCCTCTTCTTCCAGGAACATTGCATTCTTGTTGTAGTGTCAAAATCCAAACATTTATGAAATATGATCATTTCAATGTAAGTGTTTTCACCATTGTTTCCAGAAAGAAACCAGTAAAATATGTTCTCAAGAAATAGCTAAAAAATCTTGCTATGCACAGACCTAATGCTGACTGTTGATATGATGACTGAATATTTCTCACACCCTTGAGCCAAGCATCATCTAGAGGAGAGCAAGTTACCTGTAGTCAGGTTCAACAGAGTTTGAACTGAAGACCCTAGGGAGCAGAGGCTGTGAACCTGCAGCAGAGCCACCAGAGATATGGGACCAGGAAAAGATCAGGGATTACTTAGCTTCTGGGTGCCAGAGAGATAAACACGCACAGGGAAGGCTCCATTGGTATGAGGTCAGCAAACTTCCTGCACCATGTTGCTCTCGAGCTACATGTAGAGCCGACTGTGGTGCAGCAGCGAACAAGACAGATCAGGTGATAGCGGGGGAGGAGAGCAAGTAGAGAGAAACAGAATGGGTAATGGTGGGGGGGGGGGGGCGCAATGAAATCCCACGCACCAGAGTTCAATTTATAGTCCACATGGCAACCTGGGATTTGTCAAGCCTTGCAGTAACTTATTACTAATTTTCCATCAGATCCACTAAGGTCAATCCTGAAATAAGAGATTGCAGACCCAATATTAGTAATCCGTAAACTAACATTAAAAACCATCAGTGGTACCTGAAGACTGGAGAATAGCCAACGTAACACCAATTTTTTTTTTTAAAAAAAGGGGTGATCCAGGAAAGTACAGACCATAATCAAACTCCGGAATTCATTAACAGAAGATGTAGTAAAAGCTGTTAGTGTAGCTGGGTTTAAAAAAAGATTTGGACAAGTTCCTGGACAAGTCTATAAACCATTAATAATGAAGACCAGGGAACTCCACTGCTTACCCCTGGATAAAAAATGTTGAATCTGTGAACCTTTGGGAACCTAACAGGTACTTGGTGTACTGGATTGGAAACTGGATACTGGGCTTGATGGATCCTTGGTCTGACCTAGTATAGCATAGCTTCTGTTCTTATGTATCCTGCCAAACATCAAAATCTCTCTCATGTCCAAAATATCTCTTCCAAGCTCTCAAGAATTTGGACTTAAGCCAATCAGGAGTATTTATTAATTGATACAATTTTGAGATTATACCCTTGGCATTTCCATACTTTACACAAATAGTTTCAAATGATGATTTCTCTGATTCTCAAATAATGGTTGAGCTCAATATACTTGTACAGATCTGTCTCTTCCAATTGATAGGTATTCTTTAGCTCCTTTAAAGGCTAAAACCCTTCCTTGAGGCATTACCTGCCGTAAGCTGCAAACATTTAGGGTCTCCCATCTACGAAACGCTAAATTAAATTAGTCAATTGTGATGGAAATGCACGATTATATTATACCTGGTATGAATTTGGAGATGGTCTTGCCTCCCAATAATCTAACCCTATAAAAGCTTGAATATGTGCAAGGTGATCAAAATTAATGGATTATGGTTTTTCAGAGTTATATACAGGAGCCATCGTAAATAATACAGCAGAAGAGGGAAACAAAAGGAAGGGTCACTCCGTAATCGAACAATGTGAGATGCAAAAGAAAAACCACCAAGAGACCGACCACAGTTAAGATTCTCAATTGTTCCTTATAGGGTACTTTATTCAGGACCCAACTCAGCTGAGTTTTTTGCAAATTGTGCCTGCATCAAAGATCTGTAAAATTAATAAAACATAAAAAATGACAAACATATAAACATAATAAAAATAAAATATAATGGAGTATAAAAGATCATAAAGCATAATTAAAAATGAAAATCAAATAAAACTAGACAGCAACTACATAAAATACAATTACAAGGGAGTTATATATAACTGTACTGCTGAAGTCCAGACAAGTGGGAAGTACCAAAGCTACTACTCCACTGGACGGGAAGACACGGCTGCCTTTGAAATCTCTGCACCGAAGGCCACATCTGCTCTAGCTTGGACATCCAAACAGTAGTTCTTGATAAAGGTCAAAAAGGGTGACCAAGTTGCTACCCCACAAACATTAACAGAGGTGACAGCTTCACTCCATGCAGGATGGGGCCTGAGCTCACGTACAGTGCACCTGCAAACCCTTTGGGACCACATGGTTTTTGCAAAAGATAGGCTGAAGACACAGCCTCTAATCCAAAATAGGTGAAGATGGTCTTTGAGGCCACCTCACCCTTATGTGGGTCTGTGAAGAGCACAAACAAGCTATCTGATTTTTAGAAAAAATTGGTGACCTTCAGGTATCTAAGAAGCACCTTGTGGATGTCAAGAAGAAGAAGATGATCTTTGCCCTTACTCTTACAATGCTCAATTGAAAAGGATGGAAGACAGACCAACTGATTGACATAAAAGGATAAAACTACCTTAGGCAGGAAAGAGCAAACTGGCTGGATCGACAGTCTCCTCCGAGGACGAGGACAGGTACAGGTCTAGGTCTCTGCATGTTAGAGCCTTGAGCTCTGAAATGCGACATGCTGAACAAAAGGCGACCAAAATAACAATTTTAGGTGAGAGATCCTTAAGAGTGACCCACTTTAAAGGCTCAAAAGGGGCAGTCAATAGGACCCGAAGAACAGGGCCGAAATCCCATGGTAGGACCACCAAATGCAAGGGGGGTCCATAGTTGACACTCCCCAAGGAAGTGCACCACATTCAGGTGTGAGGCGATGGAGCCATCCACTACTGGGCCTTGAAAACAAGATAAGGCCGCAACCTGCACCCTCAGAGAATTGAGGGACAGGCCCTTGTCAAACCAGTCCTGCAGGAAGGCTAATAAAGACGGCAACTAAAAAGTGGAAGGATGAGAAGGAAGGATAGTACATATTTCAAATAGGAAGTCTCACTCGTGTCACTGTTCAAACAATAGATATGCCACGTCTAGCAGTCCTGTAGTATAAAACAGGAACCGTTTCATTGGTAGCGAATAAGTGCAGGAAACTAGTGAATGTGTTACATAAGCCAAAAGGAACACAGCCAAAAAACTTGAAACTAAAGTAAAAGGGAGTGGTTCTCAACCTAGTCTTCTGGGACCCCCAGACCAGTCAGGTTTTCAGGACCCACAATGAATAAGCATTGTATGCCGATCAAAAGGGAGTGGTTCTCAACCTAGTCCTCTGGGACCCCCAGACCAGACAGGTTTTCAGGACCCACAATGAATAAGCATTGTATGCCGATCTATCTCTTGCATAGTCATTGTGGATATAGGACTAGAAACCACAGTTCCTCTGGCCCGAGATTGCTGTCCTCAGGTAGGAATTGAACCCCCAGTCCTTCGGCCTGAGGTACTGTGTCCTAACCACTAGGCCACTCCTCTCACACAAGGACATAAAACTAATCCCCATCATAAGAGGCAAACAAAAGTAATTAAAAGTCAATTGTTTAAATATATGTGATAGTAAAAAATGAATTACTAAAAGAAATCCCCCCCTCACCCCTTGAATTCTAACTTTCCATCAACCAACCTGAACTAAAACCTTGTAAGGGGTAAACTCCCAACAGAATCCTAATTGGAAGAAAATGGAGCAAACCTTGCAGGACACCACAATGCAAGCTATGTCAATACATATCACAGGACTCTACAGCTAAGATCATACTCCACATACACTGGCTTAGAAGTGAGGTTCACTACTGCCATATTATGTGCAAAACTACCCCATTTGGAGAAACTACCCCAAGAAAAACATTCAAAATACAAGGCATGCTTCTCTACAAATGTAATGTATATGACCCAATGCAAAAAATGTAAAAAGGAGTGCTACATCAGAGAAACAAGATAAAAGCTGAGGACACATATCAATCTTCACACTATCATAAACCACCTCCCTCCCAAAACAAACAAACCTAGAATGACAGCTCAGTAGGGGAGCATTTATCAAAAGGAAGATCACTACCCTTAATAATCTTACAATAAAGATATTGAAAGGAAACTTCAGGAATACACAAGAAAGGAAAAATGTTTGAAATTAGAATGACCACTTTCAGACTGACAAAGAACTCAAGAAACATTGGCTTTCTAACCCATTATTATATATAAGACCTTTGAACTTTAAAATATCACTGTCTCATCACATCTTTTTCACCCCTCCATCCTTTCATTGAACTGTAATGACATAGGCAGACATCCTAAGATGCTGATGAGTTTATACTATTTAACCCCAGTATAACTGCACTGCGTCTTCATTTAGCTGATGAAGACTATAACTTTTAAAAAGCTGTCAAAGATATGTCAAAGTTATTTATTTATTTAACATGGTTTTTATACTGCTTTATCATTTAGTCAAAACGGTTTATTTACAATACCAAATTTAAGTTACAATGTACATTAAACAGGGACTTTGATAACTTGGATTATACATTAAATTTCTTCTGAGGCAATAGAGGGTTAAGTGACTTGCCCAAGGCCATAAGGAGTGTCAGTGGGAACTGAACTCTGGTCTCTTGGTTACCAAGCCAATGCTCTAACCATTAGGTTACTCCTCCACTTGCTTGTTGATCCTTATTTTTGCATATCCAAGTAGGCTCACACAGCAACTATATATACAAACAGATTATAAACCCTATAGGAACAAGTAAATACCTAGCATTCCTGAATGTAACTCACCTTGAGCTACTACTGAAAAGGTGTGTAGGGCTGGATTAAGGTGATATTAGGCCCTAGGCAAACATACATCCGTGGGTCCATACAAGAAGTAAATGGGGTGGCCATGGTATCAAAATCCTCTAGAATCATTCGCTCGCTCTCTCTGCCCTGCATCCTCCTCCTCCCCTGGCATCTTTCTTCATAGCCTGTCTCCCATGCTTCACCTCTCCAGAAGTAGTGCAGCAAAACTGCACAGCCTAGTTCTAGGTGTTAATGGCAGTGACAATAGTAAGCTGAGTGAACATGGAACCTCTGCCAGCACATTATTCAAACAGTGTGGCCTAGTAGCAGGGCCAGCCCCAGAACTGGTGAAGGTGTTGGCACCCTAGGCAAACCTTAAACCTTATGCCCCCCCCTGTCTGTCAGAATCTATTGTTTAGCTTTGAATGCCCTGCACGTTGCTGCTACCCCCACTCAAAAGCTGATGCCATAGGAGACTGCTTAGTTTGTCTAATGGTTGGGCCAATCCTACCCTGCCTAGTAATTAGAGCTGAGAACCAGGGAAAGTCATTTTTATCCTCCACTGCCTCTGGTGCAACCCAAAGATGTCAAGGGTGGACTACCCAAAGAGTGAGATTTACAGGCAATAAAAGTCTAAGGTATAAATTTACAATCTTTTTTGTGTCACATAAAGAACAAAGTGGCCCATTCACTACACTGCAGTCTTATTCCGCCAATATCATGCCACCAAACCCAAAAATTCATTTTCTTTTCAACCATTTACATAATCCTTCCTCTCCCCCTGCAGTTTTTTAAATAACCTTTCCTTTAAATTCTCAATTTGTCCTTATTTTGCCCACACAAATTTAGAACAGCTTCTCCCTAACCTAAGGAACTGACTTCACAATACTGAAATTGCAACGGGCTGAACTAAAGAAAGCAATAAAAGGTGCAACAGATACATACGTAAGGAAAGTAAGTAAGAACAAGAGGAAAAGGAAACCTATTTGGTTTTCCAAAGAAGTGGCTGAACAAATAAAGGCAAAAAATACAGCTTTCACAAAATTCAGAAGCTCGCAAACAGAGGAACACAAAAAAGAATACAAGATCAAACTAAAAAGGGACAAAATGAGAAATAAGGATAGCAAAATCAAAGGCAGAAGAAAAGATGGCTAAAGTTGTAAATTGTGATGACAAGACTTTTTTCAGGTATATTCGGGAGAGGAGGAAAATCAGAGGTGGAATTGCAGGACTCAAAAGTGCTGGGAATGGATTCATGGAAAGTGACATTGAAAAAGCAAAAATGCTAAACCAATACTTCTGCTCTGTTTTCACTTTACTAATCTGATATGTTTTTTTGAAGGTGTGCATAAACAGGTAGACAAAGGTGAGTCGATTGATATAGTGTATCTAAGCTTTTGACAAAGTCCCCCATCAGAGACTTTTGGCGAAGCTAAAAAGTCATGGGATAGGAGGCAGTGTACTATTGTGGATCGGGAACTGGTTAAAAGATAGAAAGCAGAGGGTAGGGCTAAATGGCCAATATTCCCAATGGAAAAAGGTGAATAGTGGAGTACCCCAGGGATCTGTACTGGGTCCGCTGCTTTTTGACATATTCATAAATGACCTGGAAAAGGGAATAACTAGTGAGATTATCAAATTTGCAGATGACACAAAACTGTTTAAAGTTGTTTAAAACCCAAGAGGATTGTGGAAAACTGCAGGAGGATCTGGATAAATTGGAAGACTGGGCATCCAAATGGCAGATGAAATTTAATGTGGACAAGTGCAAAGTTATGCACCTAGGCAAGAACAACCCACACTATAGTTACACGATGCAAGGCTCCACATTAGAAACCACCACCCAGGAAAAAGATTTAGGAGTCATTGTGGATAACATGTTAAAACCCTCCGCCCAGTGTGCAGCGGCGGCCAAGAAAGCAAATAGAATGCTAGGTATCATAAGGAAAGGGATGGAGAACAAAACAAAGGATATTATAATGCCTCTGTATCGCTCCATGGTATGACCGCACCTTGAATATTGTGTGCAATTCTGGTCACCGTATCTTAAAAAGGACATAGCGTTATTAGAAAAAGTACAGAGAAGAGCCACCAAATTGGTGAAGGGGATGGAAGGCTACTCCTATGAAGAGAGGCTAAGAAGGTTAGGGCTCTTTAGCCTGGAGAAGAGACGGCTGAGGGGAGATATGATAGAGGTCTATAAATTAATGAATGGAGTGGAACGGATAAACATGGATCAATTGTTTACGCTATCTGAGTATAGAAAGACTAGGGGACATGTAATGAAGCTACAGGGTAAACTATTTAAGACAAATAAGAGAAAATATTTTTTCACTCAACGTGTAATCAAACTCTGGAATCTGTTACCGGAGGATGTAGTAAGGGCTGTTAGTATAGCTGGGTTTAAAAAAGGTTTGGACAAGTTCCTGGAGGAAAGGTCCATAAACCACTATTAAAAAGGGACCCAGGATATCAATGCTTGACCCAGTACAAGCATTGTGGAACCTGTGTCTTTTGGAGATATTGCTAGGTACGTATAACCTAGATTGGCCACTGTTGGAAACAGGATACTGGGCTTGATGGACCTCTGTCTGACCCAGTATGGCATGTCTTATGTTCTTATGTTCTTAAAATCCTGGAGAAGGACCACCTGTGATCGACAAATATACAAATGGGAATGGAGTAGATAACACACCATTCACAAAAGATGATGTGTTAGAACAGCTTGCGAAACTGAAAGTGGACAAGTCTATGGGACCAGATGGGATACACCTCAGGATACTGAAAGAGCTCAGAGAAGTTCTTGCAGGGCCTTTAAAGGATGTTTTTAATAGATCCTTGGAGACAGGAGAAGTTCCACAGGACTGGAACTGTAAATACACTTATTTCAATATGACTTGTAATTAGTTTCCCCGGTTCTCCCAAGTTCAAACCCTGTTCTCTGTAAACTCAATGTGACTTACGCATTATAGTATGTTTCTGTTCATTGTAAACCGCACTGATTTAAATAGCACGGTATATAAAAAATGTAAATAAATAAATAAATACTGGAGAAGGGCTGATTTGGAACCTCTCCACAAAAGTGGCAATAGGGAAGAAGTGACAAACTACAAGCCAGTAAGCCTTACCTCTGTGGTGGGAAAAGTAATAGAGGTGCCCCTGAACGAGCGAATAGTGGACTTCCAAGAAACCAACAGGTTGCATGATCCGAGGCAACATGGTTTTACCCAAAGGACGATCTTGCCAAACAAATCTGATTAAATTCTTTGACTGGGTGACCAGAGAACTAGATCAAGGGAATGCAATGGATGTGATCTATTTAGATTTCAGCAAAGCCTTTGATACTGTTCCTCATAGTAGGATTATCAATAAACTCAACAGCTTGGGGATGGGTCCCAAGATGGTGAACTGGATCAGAAATTGTTTGACTGACAGACAACAGCGGGTGATGGTAAACGGAACCCACTCAGATGAGAGGAAGTTGATTAGCGGTGTGCCCCAGGGTTCGGTCTTGGGCGCGGAACTGTTCAATATTTTCGTAAGTGATATTTCCAAAGGGTTGAATGGAAAAGTCTATCTTTTTGCAGATGACACCAAAATTTGCAACAGAGTGGACTCCCCTCAGGGAGTGGAGAACATGAGGAAAGATCTACAAAAGCTGGAAGAATGGTCAAATGCTTGGCAGTTAAGATTTAATGTTAAGAAGTGCAGTGTCATGCACTTGGGAAGCAGAAATCCAAGGGGACTGTATGTGATAGGGGGCGAGAGAATGATGTGCAGGGGGCGAGAGAATGATGTGCAGGGGGCGAGAGAAAGATCTCAGTGTAATTGTTTCCAATTATCTCAAGGTGGCAAAGCAAGGCAGTGGCAAAAGTTAGAAGGATGCTGGGTTGCATACAGAGAGGAATTACTGGCAGAAAGGAAGAGGTACTAATGCCACTCTACAAGTCGCAGGTGAGACCTCACTTGGAATTGTACATAGTTTCCCCCAGTTACTTCCAAGTTGATCTCCCTGTTTATTGTAAATACAACTCAAAGTTCCTTGTGTTGTATAGTTGATGTTAAATGTAAACCGCTCTGATCTAAAATAGAGCGGTATAGAAGAACTGTTAAATAAATAAATAAATAAATACTGTGTTCAGTTTTGAAGACCAAATCTCGCAAAGGATATAAAAAGACTGGAAGCGGTTCAGAGGAAGGTGACTAAAAAAGACTGGAAGCGGTTCAGAGGAAGGTGACCAAAAATGATTTGGAGCCTGCATCATAAGACTTATGAGAAGAGACTTGAAGACCTAAACATGTACACTCTGGAGGAGAGGAGGGACAGGGGAGATATGATTCAGACCTTTAAATACTTAAGAGTATTAATGGACAAGCAAACTTCTTCCAAAGACAGGAAAGCTGTAAAACTAGAGGGCATAACATGAAGTTGCAAGGGGGTAAACTGAAAGGCAATGTCAGGAAATACTTTTTCACTGAAAGAGTGGTGGATGCTTGGAATACCCTCCCGATGGAAGTGGTGGGGGCAAACACCGTGACAGAATTCAAAATGGCATGGGACAGACATAGTGGATCCCTTTATAGCAACAGGATAAAATCACAATAAGCATAACTATCTCTTATATATGAACAGATAGGGGTGACCTACACGGAATGGTGGGTACACCCCTAAAAAAAAGGCATGGGAAGAGGTGACCTGCACTGAGCGGCAAGTGCAACTACTCTTGCCGCCTTGCTGGGCAGATTAGATGGACCATGCTGGTCTTTATCTGACCTCATATACTATGTTACTATGACAGCCCTGCCGCTCAGCAAGAAAGGATTGGAGAGTACACTTACTGGCATAATTTCGTATTTCCAAAAAAAAAATACGTGTGCATGCATGGAAAAGTAACCACACAAACAGCAGGTGCTAATCTGTGCACATACTTTTCATTAATCAACTTTCGAAGGGCAATGTTCCCCTCTGAAAACTGATACAAAGCTAAAACTTACCATCAGACTTTCCACTTCAGTACATTGTTTGAAAGCTGCCTCCTGTATGAACAATTTGTTCAAAAGAGACCAAAGCTATGTGTTACTTCTCCTCAATAAAGCTAAATCTTCACTCACCTTTTACAACACATTATTTTCTCTCATTTTCTGCTAGGCCGTGTACACGGAGACAGCAAAAGACCGGTAGCAAAAACATAATGCAAGTACAGTGTTCTATACAGGAAGTGACGCTGCACGCCCAGCTAGCCAGAAGGAAGTTGTCACTGATAGTAAATAGTCTGGGACTTGTAGTCCAATGTCGTTCTTTAAGTAACTGCACTCAACGAGCTGTTGCTATCGCTTAGTATGCTAGGATTTGTAGTGCTGTCGGTGGCTGCCAGACATTGTAGTTCTGCACTGATAACTTCCTACTAGAGTGCCAACTGGCCAGTTTTCAAGAGGACAGTCTGGGTTTTTTTAGCTATTTATACAGTGGCTGGTTATAAAACATAACCGACACTGTACTGTGTCCAGTCAAGCCCTGGGTCTCTCTCTCCTCTCCGCACAGAGGGCACCGTTGCCAGTTCTTGCTGCTGCTGCTGAGTCTCCTTTTCCTCCTGCACCATTCATTGATTTTGCTTGTTTTTGTACTGCAAGTAGTTCTGTAGGCGCACAGCACTGGCTAGTTCAGAAAGATTAGTGAACAGTAAGAGAGAAGGAGGTGGGAGGAGGGTGCAGCCAGTCAGCCTAATACAGCTGCAGAGAACTCCGTTTCCTGCCCATTCTGAAACACTAAGGGAGAAGGTGAGGGGAAAAGTTCACTTAGGATGAACACCAGACTTGCAACTTTTGTATTTTGTTTTATTTATTGAAATCAATGGGCTTTGTGAAGACTTCATGTTTTCCTACACTCCTTACTCCTTTACTTGTGTTGGAATTCTTGTCTGGTTAGGGCCTAACTGTTAGGGGAACACAAAGCCAATTTGTGCTTTGAGGCTTATTAAATCTGTTCTATATTCTTGTAAGTATTGGGAAAGGATTCCAAATGGAAAAGGGGGAAAGAGGGTTTCTGATGTGGACAAACACAGAGGATCTTGAAAGGAAATAAGGGGACTATTGCAGTAGTTGATATGGAAGGGCAGACTAGATAGGTCATGTGGTCTTTTTCTGTCGTTATGTTTTTATTTGGAGCTCTTTCTCTAAGTGGGTTAATTTTGTGAATACCATGATAGTTGTGAACCTTCTAAGCCAGGGTATGTGGAGCACAATCCTAGTCTCTCAAATGTACTCCCAATACTCTGGGTAATACTTGCATCATGCCAAAGAGAGCTTCCTTCTGGAGTTCAGAAGATGTAACAGGTAAAATAGTTTGTCAAGGTGTGCTTGAAAATTCTTCATTATTAAGCCTGTCACTCCCAGCACAATGGGAAAGATTTCTGTATCTTTCTGCCACATTTTCTTCGTCTCTGACTGAATTTCTTGGTACTTCTGGATCTTCTGCCTCTCCATGCAATTCACAGAATAATCACTCAGTACTGACACTTCTATCATCAATGCCATTCTGGTATTCTTCTCCTTTACCACTATGTCAGATTTCCTGGCATCCAGTTTCTTATCCATCGGAATGGGAAGGTCTCAAGTGATCATAACCTCTTCATTCTCTGTTATTATCTTAGGATCATGATCCCAGTGCTTTTCAGGGACAGTGATGTAGTGTTTACAGAGTTTCCTGTGGAGGAGGCATGCTACCTTGTTGTGCCTTTCTATATAGAAATTTTCCACCATCAGAACTTCACAGCCTGCTATTGGGAAAGTCACTGTTTCCAGCTCTTTCTTACAGAATCGGCATATGTCTGTTTTGCCAGTTTTTTTCAATGTTCGCCATAAACCATCTCGTCTTTAATGTATGTTTCTATGAGAGGAGAGTAGGTGCCCACCAGTATGGCAAGTCAATCAACTCCCACCTGTCCTTCCTTCCATCACCTTTACATTGACATTCCTTGGTGTTCTGTCCAGCGTTTAGCTTACAGCCATGGTCCTGCTTTAAGGTGCATGCTTTCCACCTTAGGGCACCTTGTCCCTCCTTAGGATGCCTTATCTCCTGTTAGGGCATCTTAGCACATCTTAAGACACCTTGAGGTGCCTTGTCTCCTGTTCAAGCATCTTATCACATCCTAAGCCTTGTCTCCCCTTAGGACGTCTTGTCACCTTACCGCACTTGGTCCTGTTAACTCACGTTAAATGGCCCAAGGCACCCTAACACCGGCATGCTCCCTACCCGCCCACTGCCTTATATGGCTTCAGGCACCTTCACGTTGCCCTTACCGCCAGTGACTTTACCGCGGTTTAGTAAACATACCCCTAAATCTTTTTCCTAGATGGTGGTTCCTAATGTGGAACCTTGCATCGTGTAACCATAGTTTGGGTTGTTCTTTCCTATGTGCATAACTTTGAACTTGTCCACATTAAATTTCATCTGCCATTTGGATGCCCAGTCTTCCAGTTTATCAAGGCCCTCTTGCAATTTTTCACAATCCACATGGGTTTTAACAACTTTGAATAATTTTGTGTCATCTGCAAATTTGATTACCTCACTCATTATTCCCATTTCCAGGTCATTCATGAATGTTAAAAAGCAGCGGACCCAGCACAGATCCCTGGAGTACCCCACTATTCACCTTTCTCCATTGAGAAAATTGGCCATTTAGCCCTAACCTCTGCTTTCTATCTTTTAACCATTTCCTGATCCACAATAGTACACTGCTTCCTATCCCATCATTTTTTAATTTTGCCAAAAGTCTCTCATGAGGGACCTTGTCAAAAGCTTTCTGAAAATTCAGATACATTATATCAACCAACTCACCTTTGTTTACCTGTTTATTCACACCTTCAAAAAAACATAACAGATTAGTAAGACAAGACCTTCATTGGCTAAAGCCATGTTGACTGTCTCCCATTAAGATATGATAGAAACCATTATAAAGAACAAAATTTACTGAACATGTAGATAGTCATATTTCCTGGTATTGACATCAGGCTCACTGGTCTGTAGTTTCCCGGATCACCCCTGGAACCCTTTTTAAAAATTGGCATTACATTAACCATCCTCCAATCTTCTGCTATTACAGATGATTTTAATGATAGTTCACAGATTACTAATAGTAGGTCTGCAATCTCATATTTCAGTTCTTTCAACACGCTTGGATGTATACCATCCAGTCCAGGTGATTTGCCACTGTTCAGTTTATCAAATAGTTGTGATACATTTTCCCGGTGTATCGATATTTCTTTCAATTCTTCTGCGGCATCACCTTTTAAATACCATTTCAGTCATGGGTAACATCCCTACATCTTTCTCAGTAAAGACCGAAGCAAAGAATTCATTCAGTCTCTCCGCTATGACCTTGTCCTCTCTTAGTGCTCCTTTTACTCCATCATCTAATGGTCCAACTGACTCTTTCACAGTTTTTTTTACTACGAATGCACTTGAAAAAGTCTTTATTACGGGCTTTTACTTCCACAGCAAACTTCTTCTCAAATTCTCTCTTTGCCTGCCTTATCAATGCCTTGCATCTAACTTGCCAGTGCTTAGGTTGTTTCCAGTTTTCGCCATTTGGCTCCTTTTTCCATTTCCTGAAAGATGCTTTTTTGGCAACAAAAGCCTTTCTGACCTCACCTTTAAACCATGCTGGCAGTTTTTTGGACTTCCTTCCACTTTTCTTAAAGTGTGGAATACAGCTAGTCTGAGCTTCCAAAATAGAAGCTTTAAGTCTGTCCTCTCATGCTTTACAATGAAGAGCACTAACCATTTTAGTAGCCACCATCTGCACCAACTCCAACCACTTTATATCTTTTTGAAGGGGTGGTTTCCAGAATTGCACACAATACTCCAAATGAGGTTGCACAAAAGACTTATATACATAGGCACTATTGCCTCCTTTTTTCTGCCGGCCATTCCTCTCCCTATGCACCCAAGCAACCTTCTAGCTTTCACTATCACATTCTGAACCTGTTTAGCTACTTTAAGAACGTCAGAAACAATCACACCCAGGTCTCGCTCTTCCTTTGTGGACAGAAGCACTTCACCCCCTACACTGTACCGCTCGCTGCCAAATTCTTGACCATTCTTCAAGCTTAGCTAGATCCTTCCTCATGTTATCTACTCCTTCCCAAGTGTCTACTCTATTGCAGATTTTGGTATCATCTGCAAAGAGGAAAACCCTTACTCGACAGCTCTTCTGCAATATTACTAACAAAAAAGTTTTAAAAAATTGGACCAAGGACAGATCCCTGCGGCACACCACTGGTAACCTCCTTCTCCTCAGAGTGAGCTCCATTTATCTTTACCCTTTGGGTTAGGAATTGGTTGAGTGGGAGGCAACAATCACTTACTTTAGGTCCATCCCTAGGGTGCTCTGTTTGTTTGTAATTCGCCTATGTGGAACCGTGAAATCTAAGTACACCACATCTAGGGCTCTCCCTCGGTCCAATTCCGTGGTCATCCAGTCAAAAAAAATCAGTCAGATATGTCTGACAAGTCTTGCCTCTGGTGAATCCATGCTGCCTCTGATCCTGTAATCCATTAGACTCCAGAAACCTCACTATTTTCTCTTTCAGCAGCATTTCCAATAATTTACTCACCACAGAGGTTAGACTATTCTTACTTCTGCTTTTGTGTAACAGGACTACATGTGCCTCTCTCCAGTCCTCTGGCACCTCTCCATACTCCAAAGTGGCATTGAAAATGTCAGTCAGTGGAGCTGTTAGAATGTCCCTAAGTTACTTCAGTATTCTCTGATGTATCCCATCCAATCCCATTGCTTTGTCTACTTTTAGTTTAGCTAGTTCCTCACAAATACAGTCTTCTAAAAATCGTTAGAGATCCCCATTGCTTCTGTTCCTATTTGTGGGTGTTTTCTGAGGTCCTGCTCCTGACCTTTCATCTGTGAACACAGAATAAAAATATGTGTTAAGTAATTCCACTTTATCCTCATCGGCTTCTACATATTCCTCCCCTTCATCCTTGAGTTTGACAATACCACTTTTGCCCTTCCTCCTCTCACTAACATATCTGAAAAATGTATTATTCCCCCCCCCCCCCCATTTTATTGTATTGGCAATTTCTTCTTCTTTTTGTATCTTTGCTTCTTGACTACTGTGCTAGCTTCTCTAAGGTTGTTTTTCTTTTTTCAAATATAGATGCCTTTCTTCTTTCTCTGTGATCTCTTGTATTTCATGAAGGCCTCCCCCTTTTTCTTCACCTTTTCAGCTACTACTTTTGAGAACCATAGCAGCCTCCTTTTCCTTTTACCTTTATTTACCTTTCTAACAAAAAGGTTGGTTGCCCTTAAATATCCCCTTTCAGTTTTCTCACTGTTTTTTTTACATCCCATCCCACTAACAACTCCTTGAGGTATTGGCCCATCTTGGCAAAGTTAGTTTTCCTAAAGTCAAAGACCCCCGCTTTTGGATGGATTTTATCAGCCCTAGTCCTAATACAGAACCACACCATCTGGGCATTACTGGATGCAAGATTATCTCCCACTATAACATCAGAAATACTTTCATCATTGGTGAGCATCAAGTCCAGTATGGTCCCTTCACATGTGAGTTCTGTTAGCAGTTGCCTGTATAGTTCTCCCTGAAGAGAATCCAGGATCTCCTTACTTCTAGATGACACCGCAGCAGGGATTTGCCATTTGACATCCAGCATATTGAAATCACCTGCCAGTAGCACGTCCCCTTTCCTGGCAATGCTGCATATGTTTTCTTTTAGATCTCCATCCACATCTTCTCCTTGTGAAGGGGGTCTGTATATCATGCCAATGCCAATGGATTTCTCTTTCCTCTTTCTAGTTTAGCCACAGTGCCTCCTCTCTCCATTTTAAGCCCTGTAATTCTATAGCTTTAATATTATTTTTTTACATATAGTGCCACTCCTCCTCCCCTTCTTCCTACCCTATCCTTCCTGAATAAAGAATAGCCTGGTATAATTACATCCCAGTCATGATTGTCTGTGAACCATGTCTCCATAACCGCCACTAAATCCAAATCAGCCTTTTCCATTAAAGCCTCAACATTTGGGATCATTTCCCATGTTACGGGTATTTATACACACTGCTTTCCAGATGTTGCCCCTTTTACCCATTTCTATAGAGGTATGTAATGTTTCACTTACCTGGGGGCTTTTTTCACCCATCCCCAATGAATTTAGTTTAAAATCCTCTTCAGTAGGTTAGGCAGTCTGTTACTGAAAACATGTTGACCCCTATTGGACAGATGGACGCCATCTCTGCTCCGCAGCCCTTGCAACATCATCTCATGGTCCAGGAAACCAAAACGCTCTCAATGATACCATCCATGCAGCCATGCATTTATCTCCAGGATGCATGCATCTCTGCCTCAGCTTTTACCCTCAACAGGGAGGATTGAAGAGAACACCACCTGCGCACCTATCTGTTTCACCCACTGTCTCAGAGCCATGAAGTCCCTTTTGATATGCTCAGAGGGATACCTGGCAGTATCATTTGTGCTGACATGTATAAGAAACATTGGGTAATAGTCAGTAGGCTTGATGAGTCTTGGCAAACTCTCTGTAACATCTCAGATTTTGGCATCTGGCAGACAGCAGACCTCTCTGGACATCAAGGCTGGTTGGCAGATGGATGCCTCAGTACCCCTCAGAAGAGAGTCACCAACCACCACTATCCTTCGCTTCCTTGTAGTCACTGATTCTGCAACTTTGGGATGCTTGAGCTCTGATTCTTCCCTTTCCTGGGATGCTTTCACCTCCTTCACTTCCAGGGCTGCATAATGGTTCTTCAATTCAAGGGCAGGAGGAGTTGGACTAATAAGAGAAAATATTTTTTCACTCAACATGTAATCAAACTCTGGAATTTGTTACCGGAGGATGTAGTATAAGCTGTTAGTGTAGCTGTGTTTTAAAAAGGTTTGGACAACTTCATGAAGGAAAGGTCCATAAACCATTATTAAAAGGGACCCAGGATATCACTGCTTGACCCAATACAAAATTGTGGAACCTGTGTCTTATGACCTAGATTGGCCACTGTTGGAAACAGGATACTGGGCTTGATGGACCTTGGTCTGACCCAGCATGGCATATCTTATGTTCTTGTGGTGATTCTGCAGGCTGTGGCAACTCGTGTCCAACACTCATCATTTTATAGACTCCCATCTTCACCTCTGTTGAAGAGCTTGGATCTTTCAAGAAGCATCTAATCAATGTACTTCTCACTGTCTTAAATGTTCCTCAGCCTCACCACCTCTTCTCTGAGCTCCTCCACTTGTTTTCTGAGAGCTTCAGCATGCAGACATCCTGCACATGTAACTGGTCCAATGTAACTGGCATTGGAATCTCTGTCTGGACAGAGGCAGAAGCTGTAACAGAGCAACAGCTTTGGCAATATGATCTTTCCCAGCCATTGTTCAGTTGGAAGAGCTGCGGTACCTGCTGAAGTAAAAGAGAGAGATCTACCAAAGTCCCTGCCTGTTTCTCAGCTGTCCCTTAAGAGAAAAAACAGTTAACTTTTTTTAAAGTGTGTTCTAACAGGGCTGTTCTAGGTCCCTTGGCTGTTCTTATCCCTAGTTTATCATCTGTCTTGATTGATTGTAAGCTCTAATGAGCATGGACTGTTTCTTACACATATTTGTGTAGTGCTGCATACACCTTGTAGCACTATATAAATGATAAGCAGTAGTAGTAATAGTAGTGGTAATATTTTCTTGCAAAATTCCTCAGCATATAACAAAAGTGGCATTAGCATTGGCTACTTCCCCTTCAGTCTTTGATAACTGAGGGAAGCTAAAGTTATTTAGCTAGATCTTCTGTGGGGAGTGAAAAGGGAAATAAAATAATGGATAACGAGGGTGAGCTTACTGAAAAATTTAAGGAGGAAAAAGCATGAAACAGTAAATTTCACCAGAACATATACTAAAAGTACTATGGGAAAGATAAGAAGAAAACCAGAACAGGACAGAGCCCCTAAATCCAAAAAGGACAGGGTATCGATGAGAAGTTAATGATCAACAGTGTCAAAGGTAGCAGTAAGGTCAAGAAGCATGAGAATCAATTAGAGGCCTTTGGATTTTTTGAGAAACAAATCACTGGAGATTTTGGCAAGAGCCAATTCTCTGGATTATAGAGAATGAAAGCAAGATTGCAGTGGATCCAGAAGGTCTTGAAAGGAAAGAAAGTCAAGACAGCGGTGGTGAACCGCTCATTCAAGTAATTTTGAAGCAAAGGGGAGGGGAGAGAGAGGTCAATAACTGGAAGGACAGGTAGGATCTAGTGAGGGCTTTTTAGGGAGATGTGTAACCACAGCATGAATGAAGGCCATAGGAACAGTTGCTGTGGAAAGCGATAGGTTAAGGAGATGACAGATGGAATGGATGATAGCTGAAGAAATAGAGCTTAGTAGATGGGTGGAGATGAGATCAGAAGAGCAGGTAGTCAGTTTAGAGGAGGAGAGAAGATTTGCAGTTTACTCCTCAGTGATCTCAGAAAAGGAAGAAAGGGTGACCAAAGGTGAGGAAAGGATTTGGGATTGAAGAGGGGGAAGATGAGGTGGAGGTGACCCTGCAGAGGATTCAAAGCTAATCTTCTGGACTTTGTCATGGAAGTAGTCAGGCAAGGTCTCGGCAGACAGTGAAGGAGGAATTGGGAGAGGAGGGACCTTGAGGAGAGACTTGGGTATAGTAAAGAGACAGCAAGGGTCAGAGGCAAGAGAGTTAGACAGATGAACATAGTACTCTTGCTTGGCAAGAGCTATGGCTGACTGGAAAGAGGTTAGCTTGAATTTGAAATGTAGGTAGTGTGATGAAGAAGTTCCATTTCCTACCTTAAAAACACAGGATTCACTGAGTTCTAGTCTTGAAGCTGACAGGCAGGCAGGCCATGTGAGCAGCAGTTGTCAGGGGCGACATAAACAAACCCAGCCACGGGGTTTGCAAATAAGCCCAGCTGAGAAACATTCCCCAATTCCTAATAGCGTGCACCTGGAAAGGGGAAGAGCTTATAGCCACTATAAGAGCTATGCAGGAAATACAGAGTTAGACGGAGTGGAACGAGGAGAAAGAGGTGAACTAGCTGAACCAGCTGACCTAGAGGAAGAAGGAGGAGTTTCAGACTCTGACCCAGGACGTGAGTCAGAGCCAGAACCAGAACCAGGAAGGGTTCACCACAGAAACTACCCAGAGCACTACAGGAGAAAGCAGCCAGTGAGGTCAGAGAACAGTTGCAAGTGTTCTGCTGATTGCAAGCTGTTTGGAGCTCAGAGGCAACGTTCCAACTGGAGTGATTGGAAGTCTAAAAACAAACAGTATGTATTTGAGAGCTGTAGCCTGGAGAATGTCTCTGATAGGAAGTTAAAGTTTACTGATAAAAGGAATACCTACAGGGTTAACGCTGAGAAGCCTCGTGTGATAAATCCTAGGTGGGGGCAGGGCAGTAACACCCAGTCAAGGGATTTGAGCACCGAGCTGAAGAGAGAGAGCAGTTAACAACCCCAGAGAGAGAAAGGTATTTCCCTGAAGATGTGTGCATGTCTGAGGAAGATATATTAGCAGTTCCTAAGCCTCAGAGAAAACCCCGCAGGCTTCAACCTGGTGTTAACAGGAGAGAAGAATATTCTTTTGCAAAGTCTGAAGCCAGAGCTTATAAATGTTCCAAGGGTAGAACCTGCCAGAAGGAATTAAACTCTAAGAACCCTGAATGGTGGCTTCCCTCTCTCCCAAACACCGAGGAATACGGTAGCTGTTATTCCAGCCCTAGAGGGAGTTGTGCAGAGAGACTCTGACGGCACGTTACAGGGGAACTTGCAGAAGTATTGTGGCAAGGAGAACTCAGACAATTCTGAATGTATGCAGGAGCCTATGGTCATTGATACAATCAGTGAATGTTCATTTGATAGTGACCCAATGGACTGCACATTGATTTTCTCTGATAAAGTGACATCTTTTCGCTAGTCAAAAGGCTGTATAGTGTGGAGGGAAAACACTATCAGTGAAGAGTGCTGTTTTGCACATATGAAAGCTATGTGCTGAGTTTTGCCTGTTTAACGTTTACTCTTTACTTTAAGAAGCAAGAAAAAGCTGTTATAATTTCCTTTGTGTTTTGCCAGAAAGTATGGCTTATTTGCTTTGAGTATTGTGTTATATTACCTGAAGAATCCGACCCCGGGAGGGGAAATAAATCCTTTTACCTTAAACCATTCGTGTTCACAACTACTTAATCACCATCAGACACAGATCTGCAACCCTAGGCGGCAGCCTGCCCACCTGGTGGTGACAGTAGTCATCAAGGGTATGTGATTTAAGCCAAAGGTGCTTAGCTGAGCTAGCACAGGAATGTAGATAGCAGGTTGTTGAGGACAGCAAGGTTGAGGTATGGTACGCCTCACAGGGCATGGAATGGGAGGATCAAGTGCATCCAGAGCAAAGGAGAGTATCGTGTTATATGAGGATACTGCCCCATCAATGGACTCAGATGGCATAGCGGAGGAAAGAGGTGATAAGACAGCAGTGGAAAGAGTTGAAGGGTCGACAGTGTGAAGATTCCTAAACGTGTTGGTGAAGATCGGGCAAGACCAAGATGGGGAGTGGTTAAGGGTGAAGGTTAGCAAGTGATGGTCAGATAAGGGCAGAAATGAGGTAGAGAAGTTTGAGGGTGAGCAGTTGGAGGAGAAGACAAGGTCAAGGCAGTGGCCATGTTTTTGAGTAGGAGCGGTAGAACACAATGTTCCCGGTAAGTATTAGTGTATGTGTCTCATATCCCCTCGTGTTAAATGTATCCCCCCCATTGTGTTGTGACCACTTTGATTGAAGGATAAGGTGGTATACAAAACTGTCTAAATTAAATAAATAAAATAAACTGGAGGTTGAATGAGGAGGTTAGGGAAAGGAGCTTTAAGGCATAAGGGTTTAAATCCCCAAGAATAAAGGAAGGGGAAGATACATCCAGAAAGAAAGAGAGCCAGGAGTCAAAGTTGGTGAGAAAGGTAGAGATGGACTTGTTGGGGAATCGATAAATGACAACTACCCGGTGAGGTAGTGGAGAAAATAGGTGGATGGCATGGACTGCAAAGGAATTAGATGGAGGCAGAAGGAGGGACTGGAATTGGCAGGAATGATAGAGTAGGAACCCAACACCGCTACCATGGCCAATGGCCCGAGGGATATGGGAAAATAGGTAGCCTCCATGCAGGGCCGACCCTATAGTTGGTTCAAAGTATTGGTGCCCTAAGCGAACCTCAAGCTTTACACCCCCTCTTGCTGTCAAAATCCGTTTAGCTTTGAATGCTCTGCTTTTGCTGCCCCCTGGAAGTTTGTGCCCTAGGCGACCACCTAGTTTGCCCAATGGTTGGGCCGGCCCTGCCTCTGTGACAGAGGGCAGCGACTGAAGCTGAATCTTCAGGGAGAAGCCAAGTTTCAGTAAGAGCCAGGAGATATAGACTATGAGAGATAAAGAGGTCATGCATGAAGTCAAGTTTATTGGAGACAGAATGTGTATTCCACATTGCGCAAGAAAAAGGAAGAGGATAGGGATATGAACAAGATTGGAAAGGTTACGCATTGACCTACCCTGGGAGTGTGAAAAGCTCTAGGGGGGCCAGAGTTGGGGTTTACATCTCCAGATGAGAGAAGGAGTAGAAGACAACAGGGGAGAGAGGTTGTGGCATAATGGAAGGGAGGGTGAGGTTCCCTCAGTAAGAGTGGAGACAGCTGAATGAGAGGAAGAAAAAGTGAAGCTCAAAGGCAGATAAGGTTGAAGACAAAATGGTAGAGGAGGTGGGGACAGTAAAGAGTGGGTAATGAGAAGTAGAACCATGGTACTGTGGGAATGAGCGGAAAAGATTAGGGAGCGTTAGCATCAGGAACACAAAGTGATCTGGAGTCGTAGAAAGGGATGAGGAGAGAATGCAAATAAAAGGAGATACAGGTGGAGTGGGGGGAGAAAGTTTTGGTGGCTTCAGGTGCACCTGAGTAATTGCGTCAATGAGCAGATGAAGGTTATGAAAGAGTATTAGGCCAGGGGTGGGTGGGTAACAAAGTGATCAGAGGGAAACGCACACTGCAGAGGGCTGGAGCTGGGAGAAGGACAGACAGAAGATAGGACACACACTGACAAAACAGAACAATAAATAACAAGCTAGGGTGTCACATGATGCAGTGAGCCAAGCCATACATGCTGCTTTTGGCTCCAGGGCTCCCCTACCATCCCTGTCTTTAAAATCCTGATTTTTCTAACCCACTTGACTTGAGAGTTACCTTCCCGGATCGAAAATTATTCCAGGCATCCTTGCACATTTGGTCTATTGCCACAAAAGGAGCCCACCAAAAGAGCAGTGCTGCAGATACAAAGATGGCCACCAGCCCTCAGGCACAGGCCCAGCTGGAACGGAACCCCAGCTTGGTAGAATTATCCTTGGCTGTACTGCAGGCCCTTCATGAACGCTTTCTGATGCTGAATGAGCGATTGGCACAAGTGGCCCAGGCAGTCACCGACTTTATGTGCCACATAACATCAGTGGAACAGTGAATTTCTGATGTGGAGGACATGCAGCAATTCCTGGCCACCACAATTAAAAGATTAGAGGACTCAGTTTGCCGGTACAAGGAAAAACTCGACGACCTCGAGAACAGAGGTCAGAGGAAGAATCTCCTTTTTGTTGGTGTGGCGGAAACTGTGGCAGATCCCTTCACTTACAGTTGGGAGAACACAGGAAAAATATCCTAGAGCGAGTTCACCGGCTGGGGCCACGTGGGGGGGTGTAATAACTCCCGACCGCAGGTGGTGATAGCATGCTTCCATGACTTTACTCAGAAGGAGGCTGTGCTGTGGACAGCCTGGGTGCCGTCGGAATGCCAGCTCTGGTGCAACTACACCTACTTTCCTCATATTCCAGGATTATTCATTATTTCTAAGCCGCCGATGTCGGGAGTATTCTCCACTTTGTAATCAGCTACTACAGCAGGGTATTCGCTTCTCATTGTTATATCCTGCTAAGTTGCGAATAGAAAAACAGGGACAGACTCGATTCTTTGCTAATTCAGCTGAGGCACGCAGCTTCTTGGACATGTCTGTAATCCAAGGATAGGTTTGTCTCCTGGTCTGCTTGGTGATGAGAAGCTTGGTGGTAATAGCTGAGACGCCCTATGACTGCTAGACTCTGTAATTTTTGAAGATCCATTATATTGATACTAAACATCTCATTTTCAAATGAGGCGGGCTCAGTGGGTGCAGCGGTCTGATGGCCAATGGCGAAGGGGGATGGAGGATTGTTGTGTTTCTCCTTCAGGCTTGAGCCACCCACCCTGTGCGCTTTGGGTCCCTCTCTCCTCAGTTTGGGAACATATTTGGGGACGGGCGTGTGGAAGACCATTTTCACCACCTTTTTTTGGACTTCGGAACTATAGGGTGGCCTGGTAGTCCCCAGTGAGGACGATTGCAGTTGATTTGAACTTATCTGTATTGTAATGGTTCTTACATGTTAGTTGTGCATTCCAGCATTTAATGTGCATAGGGTTGATGGGGAGTTTGTGGAACTAAGGTTGGGGGGTGAAGGGTGGATGGAAGGAGGAGAGGGAGTTGGGTTGGGTGTAGTAGCCCGTGTTGAGTTGCAATATTTAAAGTTCTTTTGGGTTGTGGACTAGGGGTGTGAGTGGTGAACAATTGAATGAGTGAACATAACATAAGAACATAAGATATGCCATACTGGGTCAGACCAAGGTCCATCAAGCCCAGTATTCTGTTTCCAACAGTGGCCAATCTAGGTCATACGTACCTAGCAGTTTCCCCAAGGGACACAGGTTCCACAATGCTTGTATTGGTTCAAGCATTGATATCCTGGGTCCCTTCTTAATAATGGTTTATGGACCTTTCCTCCAGGAACTTGTCCAAACCTTTTTTAAACCCAGCTACACTAACAGCCTTTACTACATCCTCCGGTAACAAATTCCAGAGTTTGATTACACGTTGAGTGAAAAAATATTTTCTTTTATTAGTCTTAAATAGTTTACCCTGTAGCTTCATTGCATGTCCCCTAGTCTTTCTATATTCTGATAAGGTAAACAATCGATCTACGTTTACCCGTTCCACTCCGTTCATTAATTTATAGACTTCTATCATATCTCCCCTCAGCCGTCTCTTTTCCAGGTTAAAGAGCCCCAACCTTTTTAGCCTTTCTTCATAGGAGTAGCCTTCCATCCCCTTTACCATTTTGGTGGCTCTTCTCTGAACCTTTTCTAAAATCGCTATATCCTTTTTAAGATATGGCGACCAGAATTGCACACAATATTCAAGGTGCGGTCTCACCATGGAACGATATAGAGGCATTATAATATCTTTTGTTTTATTTTCCATTCCTTTCCTTATCATACCTAGCATTCTATTTGCTCTCTTGGCCGCCGCTGCACACTGGGCCGAGGGTTTTAACATGGTATCCACAAGGACGCCTAAATCTTTTTCTTGGGTGGTGGTTCCTAATGTGGAACCTTGCATCGTGTAACCATAGTTTGGGTTGTTCTTCCCTAGGTGCATAACCTTGCACTTCTCCACATTAAATTTCATCTGCCATTTTGATGCCCAGTCTTCCAATTTATCAAGATCCTCTTGCAATTTTCCACAATCCTCCTGGGTTTTAACAACTTTAAATAGTTTTGTGTCATCAGCAAATTTGATAACCTCACTCGTTATTCCACTTTCCAGGTCATTTATGAATATGTCAAAAAGCAGCGGACCCAGCACAGATCCCTGGGGTACACCACTATTCACCTTTCTCCATTGGGAAAATTGGCCATTTAGCCCTACCCTCTGCTTTCTATCTTTTAACCAGTTCCTGATCCACAGTAGTACACTGCCTCCTATCCCATGACTCTTTAGTTTTGCCAAAAGTCTCTCATGAGGGACCTTGTCAAAGGCTTTCTGAAAGTCCAGATACACAATATCAACCGACTCACCTTTGTCCACCTGTTTATTCACTCCTTCAAAAAAACATAACAGATTAGTAAGACAAGATCTTCCTTGTCTAAAGCCATGTTGGCTGTCTCCCATTAGGTCATGACTATCTATATGCTGAGTAATTTTATTCTTTATGATGGTTTCTACCATTTTTCCCGGTACTGACGTCAGGCTCACCGGTCTGTAGTTTCCCGGATCACCCCTCGAACCCTTTTTAAAAATTGGTGTTACATTGGCGATCCTCCAATCCTCAGGTATTAGAGATGATTTTAATGATAGTTCACAGATTACTGATAGCAGGTCTGCAATCTCAAATTTCAGTTCTTTCAACACCCTTGGATGTATACCATCCGGCCCAGGTGATTTGCTACTCTTCAGTTTATCTAATAGTTGTAGGACATCTTCCCGATGTATCGATATTTCCTTCAATTCTTCCACACCTTTAAATACCACTTCAGTCGTGGGTAACATCCCTACATCTTCCTCAGTAAAGACCGAAGCAAAGAATTCATTCAGTCTCTCCGCTATCGCCTTGTCGCCTCTTAGTGCTCCTTTAACCCCTTTATCATCTAATGGACCAACTGACTCTCTCACGGGTTTTTTGCTACGAATGTACTTGAAAAGGTCTTTATTTCGCGTTTTTTGCTTCCGCAGCAAGCTTCTTCTCAAATTCTCTCTTTGCCTGCCTTATCAATGCCTTGCATTTGACTTGCCAGTGCTTGTGCTGTTTCCAGGTTTCATCATTTGGCTCTTTTTTCCATTTCTTGAAAGATGCTTTTTTGGCAACAACAGCCTCTCTGACCTCAGCTTTAAACCATGCTGGCAATTTTTGGACTTCCTTCCACTTTTCTTAAAGCGTGGAATACAGCTGGTCTGGGCTTCCAAGATAGTATTTTTCAACAACACCCAAGCTTGATGTACGTCTTTAACCTTTGCAACTGCTCCTTTTAGTTTTTTCTTAACTGTTTTCCTCATTCTATCATAGTCTCCCTTTCGAAAGTTAAAGGGTAGTACTGTGGATTTCCTTACTATCCCTCCTCCACTAATTAAATCAAAGGCGATCATGCTATGATCACTATTGCCAAGTGGCCCCAACACCCTTATCTCTTGCACTACATCTGGTGTTCCACTAAGGACTAGGTCTAATATTGCTTCCCCTCTGGTCGGTTCATGAACCAGCTGCTCCAAGAAGCAGTCATTTATTTCATCTAGGAACTTTATCTCCCTAGCATGTCCTGTTGTGACACTGACCCAGTCGATGCCGGGGTAATTGAAATCACCCATTATTATTACTGCACTGTAACTTTTGCTAGCTTCCTTGATTTCTTTGAGCATTTCATCATCCATTTGTTCATTCTGGCCAGGCGGACGATAGTACACCCCCACTGCCATCGCCTTCCCCTTTTTACATGGAATTTCAATCCATAGAGATTCTACAGCAAATTTTGTTTCTTGCAAAACTTTAATCCTTTCTGACTCAATGCCCTCTCTAACATAGAGCGCAACCCCTCCACCAATTTGATCAGCTCTATCATTTCGATATAGTTTGTACCCAGGTATCACAGTGTCCCACTGGTTGTCCTCCTTCCACCATGTCTCTGATATTCCAATCATATCTAACCTCTCGTTTAGTGCTATATATTCTAACTCTCCCATCTTGTTTTGTAGACTTCTAGCATTTGCATACAAGCATTTCAGAGACTGTATTTTATTCATATTAATTTGGCTATTGGTAGACATGGGTAATTTGGGATCTTTAAGTTCTGTCTGCTCCATACTCGAGGGCATTTGGGCTACTTTACTCTTTTTTGGAACCTCTCTGCTTTTTGTAGTATCCTTCAAGGATACATTCTTCCGAACCATGCGCTCTTGGGCGACTGTCGGCTTTCCCCTATTATCTAGTTTAAAAGCTGCTCTGTCTCCTTTTTAAAGGTTAATGCCAGCAGCCTGGTTCCATCCCGGTTAAGGTGAAGCCCATCCCTTCGGAAGAGCCCCTCCTTTCCCCAGAATGTTCCCCAGTTCCTAACAAATCCGAACCCCTCATCTCTGCACCATTGTCTCATCCACGCATTGAGACTCCGGAGCTCTGCCTGCCTATTGGGTCCTGCGCGTGGAACGGGAAGCATTTCGGGAGAACGCTACCCTGGAAGTTCTGGATTTCAACTTCCTACCTAAAAGCCTAAATTTAGCTTCCAGAACCTCCCTACCACATTTTCCTATGTCATTGGTACCAACATGTACCAAGACAGCAGACTCCTCCCCAGCACTATCTAAGACCTTATCTAGGTGGCGTGTGAGGTCCGCTACCTTCGCACCAGGCAGGCATGTTACCAGGCGATCCTCACGTCCACCAGCCACCCAGCTATCTACATGCCTAATGATCGAATCACCAACTATAACTGCTGTCCTAACCCTTCCCGCATGGGCACTTGGCCCTGGAGAAACCTCCTCGGTGCGAGAGGGGTTTACATCACCTGGAGGACAGGTCCTAGTTACAGGATCACTTCCTGCCACACCAGGGTGATGCTCTCCTGTCACGTGACCTCTCTCCTCCATGGCAACAGGGATGCTGCCAGACTGGAGGTGGGACTTCAGGACTATATCCCTGTAGGTCTCGTCTATGTACCTCTCTGTCTGTCTTATGTTTTTCCAAGTCTGCTACTCTAGCCTCTAGAGAACGGACTTGTTCCCTGAGAGCAGAGAGCTCCTTGCACCTAGTGCACATGTAAGACCTCTCACCAGCTGGGAGAAAATCATACATGTGACACTCAATGCAAAAGACCGGAAAGCCCACATCCCGCTGCTGGACTGCTGTCTGCATCTTAGTTTTAAGTTTGTGTTTAGATCTTTAAGTTCTATATGTACTAAAGGATGCAATGGATATTTATACCACTAAAACTGTACCTAAGAAGTTTAATATACCTTGTTCACCTGAAGCTTAATTAATCTCAGGTCCTTGGTGTATGACTGATTTGGGTAATGAGCTTCACCTGAGAGCACCTCCTGTCTTTTAAGTTGTGCAAGTACCTATAAAGCTGTGAAATTCCCAGGGGAGGGTGGGTGTGGGGAGGGAGGGAGGGATATAACACTTATTAAAAAAGGGCTGCTACACAGTACCTTGTCCTGTGCTGCTGAGGAAAACTATATTCTGATTTGATTTAAATTATAGCTCTTTGCTGCTACTAGGCTCTAACCTATTATGAAATTTAAACTACAAGCTCTCTGCTGGATTCTAAATTTAACCAGAAAGCTCTCTTCTGTGTTTTAATTTGAAACTAAAAGTACTTTGCTGATGCTAGGCCCTGAGTGACTATGAAATTTAAACTACAGCTGTCTACTGGGTATGAAAGGTAACCAGAAAGTTCTCTTCTGTGTTTTTAAATTGAATCTTAAACTGTTGCTACTAGGCCCTGACTGATTTAACAAAAAAAATAGTGGGTTCACAGATTAATTAGCTTTAAAAGAAAAACAATTCCTTTCAGAAAAATTCCCAGAAGTATATACTCACAATTTCAGATTTCTCTCCAGAAGTAACAGCCCCCCTTTCCAGTCCGTCAAGACAGGGTCACAGAGCTCTGGTTGAGCTATTTATGCTTGTGCTGATGATGTAAGCAGTGACCTACTTCCTGGGTAATTAACAGTCCTTGCTTGGATAGAAGGAGTCTTTCAAAATGGCCTTTTGAACTGCCAGCTGGTGTTAACACCTATTGAAGAAGCTTCACAGGTTGCTTGCCCACTAGGTAGAAGGCCTCTTTGTAAAGGGTCTCCAGAAGACTTTATATGCTGCTCAAGGAGAATTGACCTTGTTTTGCCTCTTGTGCTAAGCTATATTCTGATTTGATTTAAATTATAGCTCTTTGCTGCTACTAGGCTCTAACCTATTATGAAATTTAAACTACAAGCTCTCTGCTGGATTCTAAATTTAACCAGAAAGCTCTCTTCTGTGTTTTAATTTGAAACTAAAAGTACTTTGCTGATGCTAGGCCCTGAGTGACTATGAAATTTAAACTACAGCTGTCTACTGGGTATGAAAGGTAACCAGAAAGTTCTCTTCTGTGTTTTTAAATTGAATCTTAAACTGTTGCTACTAGGCCCTGACTGATTTAACAAAAAAAATAGTGGGTTCACAGATTAATTAGCTTTAAAAGAAAAACAATTCCTTTCAGAAAAAATTCCCAGAAGTATATACTCACAATTTCAGATTTCTCTCCAGAAGTAACAGCCCCCCTTTCCAGTCCGTCAAGGACAGGGTCACAGAGCTCTGGTTGAGCTATTTATGCTTGTGCTGATGATGTAAGCAGTGACCTACTTCCTGGGTAATTAACAGTCCTTTGCTTGGATAGAAGGAGTCTTTCAAAATGGCCTTTTGAACTGCCAGCTGGTGTTAACACCTATTGAAGAAGCTTCACAGGTTGCTTGCCCACTAGGTAGAAGGCCTCTTTGTAAAGGTCTCCAGAAGACTTTATATGCTGCTCAAGGAGAATTGACCTTGTTTTGCCTCTTGTGCTAAGCTATATTCTGATTTGATTTAAATTATAGCTCTTTGCTGCTACTAGGCTCTAACCTATTATGAAATTTAAACTACAAGCTCTCTGCTGGATTCTAAATTTAACCAGAAAGCTCTCTTCTGTGTTTTAATTTGAAAACTAAAAGTACTTTGCTGATGCTAGGCCCTGAGTGACTATGAAAATTTAACTACAGCTGTCTACTGGGTATGAAAGGTAACCAGAAAGTTCTCTTCTGTGTTTTTAAATTGAATCTTAAACTGTTGCTACTAGGCCCTGACTGATTTAACAAAAAAAATAGTGGGTTCACAGATTAATTAGCTTTAAAAGAAAAACAATTCCTTTCAGAAAAATTCCCAGAAGTATATACTCACAATTTCAGATTTCTCTCCAGAAGTAACAGCCCCCCCTTTCCAGTCCGTCAAGACAGGGTCACAGAGCTCTGGTTGAGCTATTTATGCTTGTGCTGATGATGTAAGCAGTGACCTACTTCCTGGGTAATTAACAGTCCTTGCTTGGATAGAAGGAGTCTTTCAAAATGGCCTTTTGAACTGCCAGCTGGTGTTAACACCTATTGAAGAAGCTTCACAGGTTGCTTGCCCACTAGGTAGAAGGCCTCTTTGTAAAGGTCTCCAGAAGACTTTATATGCTGCTCAAGGAGAATTGACCTTGTTTTGCCTCTTGTGCTAAGCTATATTCTGATTTGATTTAAATTATAGCTCTTTGCTGCTACTAGGCTCTAACCTATTATGAAATTTAAACTACAAGCTCTCTGCTGGATTCTAAATTTAACCAGAAAGCTCTCTTCTGTGTTTTAATTTGAAACTAAAAGTACTTTGCTGATGCTAGGCCCTGAGTGACTATGAAATTTAAACTACAGCTGTCTACTGGGTATGAAAGGTAACCAGAAAGTTCTCTTCTGTGTTTTTAAATTGAATCTTAAACTGTTGCTACTAGGCCCTGACTGATTTAACAAAAAAAAATAGTGGGTTCACAGATTAATTAGCTTTAAAAGAAAAACAATTCCTTTCAGAAAAATTCCCAGAAGTATATACTCACAATTTCAGATTTCTCTCCAGAAGTAACAGCCCCCCTTTCCAGTCCGTCAAGACAGGGTCACAGAGCTCTGGTTGAGCTATTTATGCTTGTGCTGATGATGTAAGCAGTGACCTACTTCCTGGGTAATTAACAGTCCTTGCTTGGATAGAAGGAGTCTTTCAAAATGGCCTTTTGAACTGCCAGCTGGTGTTAACACCTATTGAAGAAGCTTCACAGGTTGCTTGGATGAGTGAGTGAATGTATAAAAGGGATATGGTTTGATGCCGTTTAAGTAATAGAGTGGGCAGAATCTGGGAGGGATGAGGGAAGACACACAATGGGGGGGGCCCTATTGCCATGCAGACTTCCAGTCCACTTGATAATGAGCGGCGACAAGAGGTGGATGGAAGAAGGGGAAGTGAGTGAGGGAGGGAGGTGAAGATTGGTTTGAGTTTTTCCATAAGGGATATAGAGGGGAGGAATACGATTATCTGGGAGGGTAATGGGATAGATGTGGGTGCCTCCACAATATCTTGGTCTCCGGGGTTTGGGCTTGGGCTTGGGCTGGGAAACCCCCCTGGATAAATTTCAGACATTTGTTCTTTGGTCTGTAACACAGTCAGGGGTTACATGAGTAAAGGTAGCCTAAGAATCATCTCTTGGAATGTTTGTGGTATCAGAGACCCGATAAAACGGCATAAAGTACTCGGGGCACTGCGTGATTCTCAAACAGATGTTGCTTTATTCAAGAGACCCATATGACTGACCTGGAACATGCTAAGCTCAAGAGGTGGTGGGTGGGGGAGGTGTATGGAGCCGCGGCAGGAGGAGACGAGCTGGAGTGGCCATTTTAGTCAGTAAGGTGCTCAATCTGCAGGTAGGACACATTGAGCGGGATCCAGGGGGACACTATTTGCTGATCTTGGGACACTTACTGGGTTACCCAGTCCTGTTGGAGAACATCTACGGCCAAAATCTGTACAAACATAAGGTTGTTTTTTTTTTTGATGAGTTTGATGGTTATGAGAGACCAAGATGTGTGTGCTCGATCCTATGGTGGATCGCTCCTAGGGAGGGGACTTGATGGGGATGCTGGACAGGATGTTGCATGTTGGGCCTTTGTGACAGTAGGGACCTGATCGATGTTTGGCACATCCTACACACTGTTGGACTGAATCATGGGTTCCCTCCTCCCCCCACCCCATTAATGTATTCCCTTTTTAGAGGTCATTCAGGACATGGCTGCAACTTCACAGGGGTAGTGTTTGAATGTAATCATCCCAAACCACATGAAATTTAAGTATATGCTTCGGCTCAGCTTTGGCCCAGAGTTTATCTATCTGCATGTGTTGGTGTAAAGCAGTCTGCCATTGCCAAAAAATTGGGGAGGTCAGCCCATCAAAATAAAATAGTGCCCATGACAATTTCAGCAGGCGCCGCCTACCTTGTCCCGTAGCACCTATTCCCTCCATCACGTGCAGAAAGATGGATTATGGAGTTAAAGTCCAGTGCCGTTGAAGATCCCTCTCCACGAACTGGTGAATAGCCTTCCAGTAGTCCTGTATCACTGGACAGGACCATAACAAATGGATTAGGGGAGTATCGTCCTCTCCACATTTAGGTCAGTTAGACCAACCCAATATCCCATCGTTCGCAACCAACCCAGTGAGAGATAAGCACGTCTTATTATCCGATTATTGAATATCATGAAGGGAGACCATAGCTGTGAACTGTGAGATCTTGCCAATAAGTTTCCACATGCTTTCTCCAGTTAAAGATGTGCTAAAGTCTGCATTCCAAAGCTCTGCCAGCCTATGGCATGAGATCTGAGAGGCCCGGGTCACGAAAGAGGATTGCACACATGACACCGTTATCTTACCTGACTCTTTGCACAGGAAAAACTCTTCCAAGTCAGTACAAAATCCACTTGACAAGTTAATTCCTACCAGACACTGGATGTAGCTAAGAAACTGGTAGTAATGAAGCAAATCTCCGGCATCCAACCCAAATTGAGCCCGTAGTTCTTCGAAGGACAATAGCACTCCATTCTCCATTAGTACTTGTTCAAGGTGGTGCACCCCCAAACCATGCCACCACTGAAACCTCGAAGCTGTCATACCTGGGATGAAGTCCGTATTACCCTGAATTGGTAAATAAACCAACTGGAAAGTGAAATGTCCCAATTGCCCACAGATCCATTACCAGGTCTGGCACGTAACCCGAATGAGGCCACACTTCCGCAATAGTGGTGGTAATTTACTAAGGGGCACAGGCAACACATAGCAAAGCACAAGGGGTACAACCAAAGCTTGTTCACATTTCAGAAAGGTATTGTCTGCTGTGTCAAAGAGCCAGTCCTTTAAATGATGAAGCACACATGCTAAGTTGTAGGCATGGAGGTCAGGGACCTCCATACCTCCCTGGCACCAAGACCCTTTGAGTGTCTGCATCGCCACATCGGCACGCTGGCCTTACCACAGGAAACGAGACAGCAAACCATCCATCTTAATTAAATCCTTCCGCAAAAGCCATAAGGGCAGTAGTTGTAACATGTAGAGTCACTGAGGGAATAAGGTCTTCCTAAATAAACCAATTCCCCCCCCCCATTGAGAGTGGCAAATCCTGCCATCTTGATGATCGCTGCGCCGATTGAGCTAGTAGGGGTCGCACATTACATTTATACAAGTCATGGGGATCCATTGATAGTGTCACTCTCAAGTATTGGAAAGAGCCCTCTGCCCATCTAAGGGGAAAATCTCCCTTCCATTCCGCCTGCACCGATTCAAGCCCCACCAGCGTCTCAGATTTTTCCAGATTTAACTTAAATTCTGAGAACATTCCAAAGATCTCGAATTCTGATAGTAAGGTTGCTAAAGATTGTTCAGGGTTGGCCAAATGAACAAGTAGGTCATCTGCAAAGGTGGTCAGCTTGAATTCATATATCCCCAGGCAGATTCCCTCTAGTCCTGGATTTACTCGAATGTGAGACAGTAAGGGTTCAAGAGTAAGAAGAAATATTAGTGGGGACAGCGGGCAACCCTGGAGTGTTCCACGTTGTAGTGGTACCTACTCAATGTGCTGTCCCATTCACCAGCACTCTCGCCCAGGGAGTGCCCCCAGCGCCTGTAGAAAGAAACCCCAAAACCAAAGTGCTCCAGTGTGGAAAACATACACCACCACCCCAATGTGTCAAACACCTTTTCAGCATCATAGCTGTAAGTACTGAGAAAGTTGCATTGGCCCCGAAGTGGTACTGGGTTGCCAAAATTTGGCGAGTGTTGGTCACTGCCTCTCTACCCTTAACAAAGCCTACCTGAGAAGGATGTATTAAACTAGGCATGAGCAGAGAGAGTTGTTCAGCCAGTACTTTGGACATGATCTTAAAGTCTGTATTCAACAGAGAGATGGGGTAGTAGGACCCCAGCAGGAAAGGATCACGTCCCGACTTAGGGATGATAGTAATTAAGGCTTCATTAGTCTGGTAAGGAAAGGACTGAAGTGCAGCTAATTGCTGGTACATTTCAGCCAGAGGGATACAGACTTTGTCATCGAGTATCTGGTAGAATTCTGTGCTGAAACCATCAGGCCCAGGCGCTCAAAGCGTCTTCAGGCCTTTAATCACTCTTTGTATTTCTTGTGGCTAATCCTCACATTTAGCTGGTCACGCTGAGTCTGTTCCAGCCAAGGGAACTCACAGCTCTGCAAATATTCTCGCGCTCCTTGGCTGTCCTGTAGGTCCGCACTATATAGGTTGTGATAATATTCCAAAAAAGTGGTCTCCACTGCCATATGCATTGTTCAGATTGTCCCATCTAATGCTCTAATCACACTATCACTTGGGGGACTTCCTTCCTTCCTTACCAATGTAGACAACAGTTGTCCTGAATGGTTACCAAACCGATAAAGTGCGTATCTATAATGCAAAATGGACTGTTTTGCTCGGGCATAGATAAGAGTATTCTGCAGGGTTAAATATGCTGCTCGATTCTCTTCCGTATCAGGTACACTAAACAACAACACAGAGCTCGGAGCTGAGAACTCTACAAGTTTGCAGTTGGCTTCTTTTTTCCTCCAGCTAACATATCCAATTAGAGCCCCCCTTAAGTAAACTTTAGCCATTTCCCAGAAGAGCGATGGATTGTCTTTGTAGAGATCATTAGAATCCATGAAAAGGTCCCACTGTTCCTGAAGAAATCTCACAAAGTCAGCGACTCTCTTTGATGAAAGGGGAAACGCCAGTCTCCTCTCTAACCAGGGGATTGAAGGTCTATCCAGACCATCGCATGGTTTGAAATCTGCACATTACCTATTTGAGCATCCTCAATTCTATTTAAGAGGCACTGAGATAACAAAAAGTAATCTATTTGGGACCACGTACCGTGAGCTCTAGAAAGGTGTGTGTAATTCCTTTCTCTCAGGTGCAGAATGTGCCAAACATCGATCAGGTCCCTACTGTCACAAAGGCCCAACATGCAACATCCTGTCCAGCATCCCCATCAAGTCCCCTCCCTAGGAGCGATCCACCATAGGATCGAGCACACACATCTTGGTCTCTCATAACCATCAAACTCATCAAAAAAAAAAAACCTTACGTTTGTACAGATTTTGGCCGTAGATGTTCTCCAACAGGACTGGGCAACCCAGTAAGTGTCCCAAGATCAGCAAATAGTGTCCCCCTGGATCCCACTCAATGTGTCCTACCTGCAGATTGAGCACCTTACTGACTAAAATGGCCACTCCAGCTCGTCTCCTCCTGCCACGGCTCCATACACCTCCCCCACCCACCACCTCTTGAGCTTAGCATGTTCCAGGTCAGTCATATGGGTCTCTTGAATAAAGCAACATCTGCTTGAGAATCACGCAGTGCCCCGAGTACTTTATGCCGTTTTATCGGGTCTCTGATACCACAAACATTCCAAGAGATGATTCTTAGGCTACCTTTACTCATGTAACCCCTGACTGTGTTACAGACCAAAGAACAAATGTCTGAAATTTATCCAGGGGGGCTTCCCAGCCCAAGCCCAAACCCCGGAGACCAAGATATTGTGGAGGCACCCACATCTATCCCATTACCCTCCCAGATAAACGTATTCCTCCCCTCTATATCCCTTATGGAAAAACTCAAACCAATCTTAACCTCCCTCCCTCACTTCCCCTTCTTCCATCCACCTCTTGTCACCACCCCATTATTATCAAGTGGACTGGAAGTCTGCATGGCAATAGGGCTCCCCCCGTTGTGTGTCTTCCCTCATCCCTCCCGGGTTCTGCCCACTCTATTACTTAAACGGCATCAAACCATATCCCTATTATACATTCACTCACTCATCCACTCATTCAATTGTTCACCACTCACACCCCTAGTCCACAACCCAAAAGAACTTTAAATATTGCAACTCAACACGGGCTACTACACCCAACCCAACCCCCCTCTCCTCCTTCCATCCACCCTTCACCCCCCAACCTTAGTTCCACAAACTCCCCAGTAACCCTATGCACATTAAATGCTGGAATGCACAACAAACATGTAAGAACCATTACAATACAGATAAGTTCAAATCAACTGTAATCGTCCTCACTGGGGACTACCAGGCCACCCTATAGTTCCGAAGTCCAAAAAAAGGTGGTGAAAATGGTCTTCCACACGCCCGTCCCCAAATATGTTCCCAAACTGAAGAGAGAGGGACCCAAAGCGCACAGGGTGGGTGGCTCAAGCCTGAAGGAGAAACACAACAATCCTCCAGCCCCCTTCGCCATTGGCCATCAGACCTCTGCACCCACTGAGCCCGCCTCATTTGAAAATGGGATGTTTAGTATCAATATAATGGATCTTCAAAAATTACAGAGTCTAGCAGTCATAGGGCGTCTCAGCTATTACCACCAAGCTTCTCATCACCAAGCAGACCAGGAGACAATCTTAAACCTCTCCTTGGATTACAGACATGTCCAAGAAGCTGCTCTGGCCACCATTCACCTGAGCTTCCTCGTCCTGTCCTCTAACTTGTGTTCCTTGTTCCTGCTGTTCTTACTGTTCCAGCTCCATTCCTCTTCCAGTATGCATTCCTACTCCTCTCTCCCTCTGGATAATCTGACCTAGACTTAAACCTCTCAGACTCCAGCCCCACCCCTTCTCCTCTCAGGTGTTGGAGATCAAACTGCCTCGTGGCAGCTGAGTAATTGGGGAATTCAGTGACGTAAGGGTTCCTTACCCTGGGCCTGCATTCCCTCTGCTTTTCTCCACTAGAGGCATTCTGCAACCTATTGCAGCTAGGAAATACCTGCTTTCTAGGTGTAAATGGAGTTTTGGGTCCCTGACCTTGTAAAAATAGGTCCTTTGATAAGGGTGAATTCCTTCTCTTTATCCCTGTCTCCTGGGTCCTGATAAGCTTCCTTATCACAGGTTCTTAGAGGAAAGGAGAGCAGGAGCGATCTCTCGCCAAACCAATTATTGCACAGCGTTGAGCCTGGAAGAGCAGTTCCTGGAGGTGTTGAACGGTTGGTGGCTGGGCATTCAACAATGACTGAAGGTTTACAATCTTCCTTGGGAGGTTCTCCTGCTGGCAGATTACCAGAGTGTTTCCTTTCTCGTCCCAACCAGATAACCTTGGAATCTATTGGTCGGCTATTAAGCAGCTGGGGGAAGCTTTGTTTTGTAAAGTTCATCAGTTGGCTAATCAAGTACAAGAGGTTCAAGCAGAGTTTGTGAAGAGCAGTGCTGAGATCTCCAAACAGCAAGTATTGGTTAATGATTTAATTGTTCGAATGGAACAAGTGGAGAATTATATGGCAGCTTTTGTTAAGGATGCTACTTATTTTAAATCTCAGACTGAACATCTGGATAATGTTTCCAGGCAGGGGAATTTACATTTAATTAACTTCCCTAAATCTCAATTTATCTCCGTCAAGGAAATGTTCAAGAATTATCTTGGTGAGGTTTTAGGGGTTTCGCCTGAAACCTACCTTCCGGTAGTGAAGGTATATTATTTGCCTCAGGGAAAGAAAGTTGCTGGAACTGTTCAAGAAACACGGGCTGGTCAGCTTGATCAATTTCATCAACTGAATGTGTCAGAGATCTTGGAGTCCTCAGCGTTGGATATGGTGGTTCCAGCTACATATTTAGTGCAATTTTCACTCACATCCAATCAAGACTGGTTTTTGAGACTGTTCTTTCATAAGCATGATATGTGCTTCAGGGGGTTTCTGGTGTGGGCATTTTCTGACCTGGCTCGGGAGGCCAAATGTCGGACAAAGAAATTTCTCCTTCTTAGTCCTCGGGTCTCCCAGCTTGGGGCTTTGTTTTTATTTAGATACCCTTGCAAATGTTTAAATAAGTACCAATCTATTTCATATACCTTTTTGTATCCTTTTCAGTTATTGTCATTTTTGAATGCTCGCTCAGTGCCTAGCTCCACTCATTTGAAACCTGTTTCACTGGACTGAGGAATGGTCGCTTGTTAATGTGCTTTTTTTTCCTTGTAGTGTATCATATTGTAATTTTCTTTTTGTAATTTCCCCAAATTGTGGGCTAGGAAAGGGGCTGGAAGTTTTAATTTTCTTCTTGCTGTATGGGGTTTTCTTACCCTTAATTTATTTACTAACCAGTTACCCTTGTTTCCAACAAGTTGTGTTTGCATTTGTAATATTTGTAAAATGCAGAAACACAAAATAAAAAAAATAAAATAAAAAAAAATTAGTGAGTGTGCTTTGGATATGTGGCCAGAGTGAGGGATTCTGCTAGCATGTATTTTCCTCTGTAGGAATCTGTGGTAGTCTAGCTAGTTTTATTTCCCAGTCCTAATAGGATGTATACTGGTGTCAAAGCTGGCCCGTCCACTAGTTGAACTAGGCAGGTGTGTAGGTTGACATACCCCTCTCCCCCCAGGACTGGTGCAAGGATATGAAACGCCCCAGGCGAACCTCATCCCTTGCGCCCCCTGCTCCCACCTCTCTCCGAAACCTGCAATGGCTTCAAACAAAGGGCAGCAGAACACCTATTTGTTTGGGGAGGCCCCCCAAGCTCCGCCCCAACCACCTTAACTCTGCCTTACTGCAGGCCAATTCTGCCTTAACTCCACCCCTAGCCTCTGCCCTGTCTCTTTCGGCTCTGGCCACTGGTACCCGCAGCTGTGAAATCGGAGCACAGGTGCTTCCTGTGCTTGCTGCCATAGCTGATAAAGGACAGGCAGAGTAGTAGGGAAATTTTGTTAGGGTCAGGACCTATGTGTCCCACACCATTCCGATGCCTATGCTTCAAACAGCCCTGCAACACTTATCTAAACCTCCATCTCAATGACATGCCAAGGGTGGGGCCCACCTCAGGTGCCGGTAAAGAGGGGAGTACACCCCACTGGCCCCAAGGAGGAAGCGAACAAACTTACAATTATGCTGATTTGCCACGGTGCCTCAAATTCCAGGGGCTGATCACTCTTCTCTCCCGGCCAAAGTCTTGTGATTCACAGACCGATCTTCAGATTTCAGTATTGTTTCTGATGTGGCCAGGATATGAAGAAGGAATCTCTGTAATTTCAAAAACTTCTGTTTGATGGTTTGTTTGGGTTTCTTTGCATAATTTTTATGTTGACCCATTAAAAGGTTTGTCTGTCAGAAATCCAGTGAATGGAAATAATTTCCATTATTAAGGGGTATGTTTATTAAAGAGCATTAAGAGAACAAGTGTGCCATTAATGCCTGTTATCGACACCCTTGCGCCCTTAATGTGCAATACCACTGCACTAACGAGCTTTAAAGGCTCCTGCAGCGTTAAGGGAACAGGAGGGGGATAGTGGGTGTTAACGGGGCAGAAAGTGGGAGTGGACAGCGGATGCTCCCTTAATGCCTGTTGCGCAATCATGAGTTAGAGCCCATTAACGCTGGGAATCATAACGCCAATGAAAACCTCTTGGAAAGGGGGTATTTTGTGTGGAGAGAGACTATTTAAATGTCTGCAATGTGATACACAGATAGAGAAGTCCAAGATAGTGATAGTAGTGCTCCATTAGCAGCAACAGCATAGTGCCCAAGTATGAAAGGGCACTATGTAGATGTTGCAAATGAGCCCAAGGAGGTACCATGTGGGTGATGCACTAGGGGTTGCTGGTGCACAAGGATGACCATGCAGCTGCCTAGGAGGCACAGCTGTGATAGCCGGCATGAGCCCACAGTGACAGTGTCGGCACACATACATGCTGCTGCTGTTGAAAAGGTGATGCACAATCGTGGGGTGGACCAAGGGGCCCTAGCACCCTAAGCAAATACCCCTGCTGGCTCCCACCCCTGCTACTGCTGAAGGCGGCACTGGAGGGACAGTGTCAGCGGCAGTGGCAGTACCCCTAAAGGGGGCTATAAAAAGCAGCTACCCTTGGAAGTACTGGGCTTGTATGTGTTTGGCTCCCCCACTAGAGGTGGGGGCGGTGTGACCGGGCATGTGTGTCGCTGATGCCCCAGTTGGAACTGTCTCCACAGGCGCCTGCCTAACCTGCCCATTGGATAGGCCGGCACTGCATCCCACCCCCACTGACACCATGTTGTCATGCCAGCATGATGAGAGTGCAGTGATGGCAGGTGCTGTGCCCCCTGCCAGCAGCAAACAAAGGCTCTGACCCAGTCCTTTGTGTCGTGTGTGTGATGCCACAGTTGCCTGAGTCACCATGAGGACAAACAGTCCAGCCACAGGAACAGTGGAGCACTTGATGATTCCACACCACTGAGGTCTGACATACCAGGATGCATGCCCAAACCCCGGTAGAGGGGGGCAGCTGTACAGATGCAACAGCAGAGATACCACCTGCAGCATGTGTATGGGCTCAATGGCTGGGTCTTTGTAGTCTGCCACGTGCATGGCCTGAGGTTCCACAGCCTGTCAAGCAGAGAGGGCACTTTCACTGTGACCAAGCTGTGACCATGTCATAGCTAGGTATCCACATAGTGCTCTATAGTGTTAAGCTGCAGTTCTATAGTGTCAAGCTGCAGTGATGCGGGTGCTTCACCTTTCCTGGGAGACCAAATCACTGCACCGACTGTTGGGTGTCCATGGTTGCTCTGTGCACATGCAGTGCGTACTTGCCACCAGATTGGCCACAGTTGGTTTGTACATGGCTGAGGTGGGCCTCAAATGTGGACTTACTGTGTGTGCTGTATTGGATTAGTAGCTCATGTTGGTTAGGAGCATGGCTGCTCCTTGGTTTGCTCACGATGGTCTGGTCTATGCCATCCTGGATAAACAACTGCATACTGCCTCAATGGAAACAGCTGCCACAATCCTGGGCAGTGACATGAGATGGTATAGTAGAGTCCCTGGCCAATAGAAGCAAGACACAGGCCCGGCTTTATGCTACAGTTGTGCAGGAAAACCATATGACTGGTAATACACACTCCAGACAATACCTGTCACACGCTGGCAGTGATATGGATCAGCAGCAGGTCCAGCAAAGCCAATCTCTAGCAGGGCAGGCTCTGGGGACCAAGTGCTGTGCGCCCCTCCTCACCATCAGGGTGACCACTGAAACCAGTCAGTAGCACAGTTTACAGCTGTTATGTGCTTGTAGCAAACACTATCAGTGCATATTACTGAGCTGCTGTGATGAACCACTACATCCCCCATTTGGTGATCAGCTGCATCCTGGGTAATGGCAGGGATAACTTTTTCTGGCACACACAGAGGACACTACAGGGAGGAATCTGCAGTCTCTGTGATTCTAGCCAAAGATGTGTGGAGGTGTAGCCTAATAGTTAGGGCATTGTCTCCGTAAGCAAGGGACGTAGGTTTGATTTCCATTTCATTACCCAGTGCCACTCCTTGTGGGACTGGTGTGATAGTCTAACTGCAGCTTTTTATATATGGCACAGTCTTGATAGGATGTCCACAACTCCTTTTGACCTTGGGCATTGCCTCTGCAGACTGCAGCTTCTCATAGTCCCTGTTGTTCATCATACATTAACAAGGTTTCAGTACACTGTACCCCACTTTGACTGCACTGATTCAGCAGTCTAATAGAGGGCAATTACATACATACAGATATCACCTATTCCTTATCGTTCCTCCAGTTTAGTCCTCCACCTCTGGGTAGTGCACCTCCTCCTGCAGCATGGAGACTGGACCAATCAGAATTCCGCTATCACCGGATGTAGCCTGCAGGCATTCCCCCTTAGCTCCAGTGTGTCCAGTCTCCATGCAGCAGGAGGACCTAGTGAGCCCAGGTGCTGGACTCACTGAAAGGACAGGTTTAGGTGCAGGCTAGATAGTTTGGTCAGTGTTGGGGTTACTTTTGCTTCTTTTATTTTGTTTCAAGTCTTTAGAGTGGTTTATAAAAAAAACAAAACGAATGGAAGTAAAGAAGGATCAAATGGAAGACAGTTTCTAACTGAACTGAGGGAGGCCTGTTTAACAGGTTCTGCCCAATCAAGCCTTGAGGCTTCAAATTTGGCTGTCTGTTCTTTTAGGCTCTCTGCAGAGCTCCTTTCCTGGCACACACACACATACCGTGGGCCGCGGTGCCAGAAGCCGCGGTTTCGGGGATAGCTTCTGCAGCCTGCCAGGGCTTGCTTAAGGAGCGGCTACACGGCAGAGATTGGACAGTTTAATGTTTTGCTTTTATTTCTTTTATTTCTTTAAAGTTCCTTCCCTTTTATTACGTTAGTGCGGCCCCGTTATAAAAAAAAAAAAAAAGAATGTGTGCCGGTGTCGGTACCGTCCTGCCTTTGGTCGGTAGGTGGGCAGCGGTATTCTATTACGCTTCTCTCTCCCTGGACTGGTGCGGGAGAGAGCCCTGCGGCGAGAACGGCATAGCTCTTGCTTGTCCCTCAAGAGCAGGGTTTCGCTCCGGTGCGGGGACATGAACCCGGAGGTTCTCCGGACGCTACTATCCTGCTGAGGGAAGTGCCGCAGAATAGACTCCGTTGAGGTATGCCGCAGAACAGTACGTTTCTGGGCTAGGCGCTCGGGGTTGTTTTGGGGGGCTACGGTTTGTCTTTGGCGCCCGGCAGCGTGGGGCAGTTGCTGGGCAGGCTTCAGGCATTACATTTGGCGCCCTTTTCCTTTTTTTCAGGTGCGCGCCGGTAGCGTCGGCCATTTCGCTGTTCAAGGGAACATCGTTTTCAGAGTCCCAGACGCGTTTTGGAGGCCGATTTTTTTTTTTTTTTAATCACGGCGACTCTGCGTGTTCAGCTACTTTAATTTAATTTACTTTTAATTTACTTTAGTTTTTGGACATCCTGATGGACGTGAGGATAAGAAGTTTCCCTTTTGTTGGTAGGGACCACTTCGTTGGTTCCCTCTTCCCTGAGATTCCTTTGGGTTAGCTTGCCCAGGGTAGTTTCTGTTAGGAAACTGGGACGTTTAGAGGTCCCTTGTATAAAAAAAACAACAAAAAAAAAAGGTAACAACGCCCGAGATGGCGGAAGTTCCAGGGAACGGAAGATAATTTGAGCTGAGCCCTCCTCAGTCACGGGATCTGCTGGGGGGCCACTCGTGGATCTCTGCCGTTCCGGGGGCACCGCTTCGGACGGCAGGGTCTGTTATGACCGGGCATATGTTCCTGTCAGTTAAAAAGCATGCCTGACTGCCGTGAGGGACCGTGGCCATTTTGAGCGCGCGGCCGCCTTTGTGGCGGTCGGCGTCGTGGCGGCAGCCCTGCTCACAGGGGATTGAGGCTTCACTCAGGCTGTGCACCGCGGGCCCTTTGTTCCTTTTGGTGAGATTTGGTCAGTTAGTATTGTCTGTGCTGCTTTGCAGTGCCTTGAAGTTTTTGGAGGATCTGGAGACTTGCGTCCAGTTGGGATCTTTGCCTCGTCAGGGTTTCCAGTGTCTTGCTGGCAACAGTAGGTGGTGAACACGGAGTACGCGTGGCTCTGATTAAAAAAAAACCCCAAAAAAACCCCACAGAGGACAGCAATCTGATTTCATACTTTAAAAAAAAAAATGCCATGTGGGGTTTGTCTGTAAGACTCTGAGGTATGGCGCATGGTGTCAGGGGTAGGTTTAATCCCTTTTTTAGCGTTTAGCTAGGCGCTTGGTTTCCTGGAAGGCCTCAGTCCTCTTGGGGCTTAGACATGCCAAGGTTCTCTCTTCCAGGTCGTACCGGCATGGCTAGTATGGCGGAGGTACGGTCGGGGGACACTATTAGGGGCTGCTTGTTGCCCTGGTGGCCGTTTACGTGGTCTTTGTAAGCCTATCGTAGGGTAGAAGCTGTCTTAAAGGGCTAATGTCCTGTCTGGTGGGGGTGACCTTCCTAGGGAGTGCTACGGTGACGTTGATGTTTTCCGCTACCAGCAATTTAGGAGGCTCATGTTATCAGCTTTGGACTTCCGTCCCTTGATCAGTCCAATTTGATGAAATCAGTGCAGTTGCTTGTGGTCATGGTGGTATTCCCTCTGAAGTCCCTCAAGGGAGGAGTAACTGGATAGGGGAACAGGAGGACATATCAACTGTAATGCTTTGCAAGTCAACTCCTAACTTCTAACTTGTCATTAGATGTTAATGACAGTTAAACTGGCAACCCGGAGGTCCCTAGGCTTTGGTCTATGCCCACCAGAGGGCACCGGGTGCACTCAATTGGGCCTTTTTCTGACCGTTTGTATGCAGCCACCTTCACATGGTTCATTCTCTGCGAGTCCGGGAAGGAATGATCATGGGTTAGTGGCTGAGCAAGCAACGGGTCTGCAAGTCCATTCCGAACTCTTACCTTGGCATTAGTTCTCAGCCGCTATTTTAGGCTGAAAGATGCATAGTTCACCCAGTTACAGCTCTAAGTTCTGGCCCTATTCTGGGTCAGCGCTGGGCAATTCCCTCTGGTCTACGGTAAGAAGCATCAATTGTGCACCGCACTGATACTGAGGAGCGCGGTACATAAAAGCTGTTAAATACCGATAATTGAATTTAGAAAAAGAAAAAAAAAAAAGAAACTAAATAATTGCATAAAGTGAATAAATATGGATAACTAGATAAATAAATTGATCCACAATTTAAAGCCTTTCACTACTATATCATTTGTGGGGCTTCTGGCGCTCTAACGGCCTCCGCTTGGCAGCGCTGCCCATGCTTCTCTTATGGTATGAGGTGTGTTTCATGGCTTCACTTAGCTTGTCCTTCCCGGGAACTTCTCGTCTGTTGCTAGAGTCTGTGCTGTCAGTGCAGGGTTTTTAGCACATAGCATAGACGATGACCCGTCTGTGCCATCTTGTTAAAGGGCCCGTACTGAGAGTGGAGTGAAGGACGTCTAGATAGCACGTTCTGGGGTGTAGCGTTCCAGAGCTCTGGCAGGTTTCATAGAGGACCTCCATTCTTGGTGTACGCGCCATGCGTTCGGCCCATGTTTCAGCGTGCTCCCTGTTCTATGTCTGGAAGACAGGTGCTGGGTCTCCTATATATTTAGATGTGCATGGGCGTTTTATAGGTGCTCACCTTGGCTTACGCACGCTATTGGGGGCTTTTTTCTTTTGGCAGTCTAGGGCTGCATTTCTTTGCTCGGTCTGGATTAGCAGGTTAGAGGTAATTTCGCCACTAATAGGATGCGGTCGATTGTACTAGTGTGTGAGGTCCTTGGGCCGTTTCGCTGCAGTGTCGGTCACCAGTTTCACTTTCTAGTTGGGCTTGGCTCCCAGTTCTTAGCCCCTCTTTTTTTCTGTTTTCCAGGTCGCAAGGTCTCAGACCCTCTGGACAATCTATTCTCAGCCTTTTTTCACTGCTGGCAGAAGGACTGGGAGAGCAGGAAAGGAAGGCTGGGAACCGGCGCCAGATTGGATGTCTCTCCTCGGCCAGGGTTTGCTACGGTGGTTGGCCGCAGGGTCTTAGATCCAGGTGTAGCCTGTTACTTCCAAGGTCGTGGCCTTGTGGAGGTTCCTTGCCTAAGGATGTAGGAAATGCCATACTGGGTCGAATTGGGTTCTTTCGGGTCCAGTATCCTGTGTTCTGGGGTGGCCAGTCCTGGTTTTGACAATCTGACTGGTTTCCAGGGAGACGGATAGGCTACTCAATGCTTGTATCGGAACAAGCACTGGATGCATGTCTGTTAATATTTCCAGAGTTCCGTGGTTTGTACATCTGTTGCGTTGCCTTGTTGGGTTGTGTGTATTGTAGAACTTCTTGAATGGGAGGTGCTTGCATAAAGTGCTTGGCATTCTCGTGGTGTTGTATGAGGTGGCGGATGCGGTCGGCGAATCGGCTGCGGAGTGGACCTACAGGAGGACCTTCAGGGTCCGGATCTGGTTTCCTTTTCTTTTGGAGCTTGTTTCCAGGGGCCTCAAGCACATAGGTATTTTATTTCACTGAGCTTTATTCGTTTTTTAGCGGGGTTTTGAAGACTGCGGTTCCGGGCTTCAGTCCCTCACTGCCTCGGCGTCAGTACCGGTGCTTTTGGATTTTCTTTGCAGACGAGATTTGATAATCGGCTGGCGGTTGGTGCCTCGGAGTGCGGAGAGCAGCCATAGCCTGGCATGGGGCATGCTTCAATGGCCTAGCGCTTGGGAGACGTGGGGCTGTAGAGCAATTTCTTAAGCGGTTGTCCTCTGGCATCAAGCGCGAAGGATTTCTATTCCGCTGTGGATTTTCAACTTGGCTTTAAGGGCGCTAGAGTCCCCTTCGTTTAAGTCCTTATGCTAGGTTTCGGTCTAAGTCTTGTTTCTCAAACTTGGCTTTCTGTGGCGTTTGGTTCGGCGCGGCGTTTTCGGAGCTGCAGCCGCTGGTAGGTAGGAAGTCTTTCTTTGGTCATTTCTTTCGGAGAGGTGTGCTCCGTCCGCGGCCTACCTTTTAGCCAAAAGTGTTTTTGTCTTTCATGTGTACCCAACGGTCTCCCTCCTGGGTCCGGGAGGGAGGGGAGCACGTGGCTGAACGGATCCTACCTTGCTTGGTCGTACGGAGAGTTCTGCATTGTAGTTTTGCAGTCGCAGACTTTCCCTGTAAGTCCAGTCGTTGTTTGTGACTGTTTGGGGGTCCCAGGATGGGGGAGGCTGCGGCGAAGACCCCCGTTTCCAGATGCCTCAAAGAGTCATTCATCTTGGGTTTCAGGTTGCAAGGAGAGTCAGCTCCTGTGGGGATGAGAGCTCGCTCTTCTAGAGCATAAGCAGATGCTTGGACGAGGCGTTCTCTAATTCAGTCGGGGGTCATTTGCAAGGCGGCGTCTTGGTCGTCGCTGCCTGCTTGCTGCACGCTTTCCGATTGGAAGTGCTGGCGGCGGGGGGGATTTCGCTTCGGGTCGGCGGTGTTGCGTGCCGATTAGCGGGGTCCCTCCTGTTAGTACTGCTCTGTTACATCCCAGAGGTGGAGGACTAAACTGGAGGAACGATAAGGAAATGATAATTACACTTACCTGGTAATTGTAGTTCCTTGAGTGACGACAGTTTAGTCCTCATTCCCGCCCTTATTTTGCTAGTTTCGCTCGGCACGCACTCAGATCGGAGGGGCGGTTATACAGGTGAGTGGGTTGTCAGGACATCCAATTCTCTAGTTCTTTCTGGCTTCATCTGCTCTTGCTGATTCTGTTCATTGGCTCGGCAGGAGAGGCAGAGAAAGAATTTGTTGATAGAATCTTTTCCTTTCCGACTTCTGGGAAGGTTTAGGTTTTGTTTGCAGTTTCAATTGTTTAACCGGTTAGCTGTTTATTTCTTGTTCTTTTGAGTCTGCTTTGTCAATAGTTCACTGGAGCTAAGGGGGAATGCCTGCAGGCTACATCCGGTGATAGCGGAATTCTGATTGGTCCAGTCTCCATGCTGCAGGAGGAGGTGCACTACCCAGAGGTGGAGGACTAAACTGTCGTCACTCAAGGAACTACAAGTACCAGGTAAGTGTAATTATCATTTTGTGATACATGATTGAGGTATTACATTATGACTGTATCTGTACAGCTTTGGCTCCCTCACATCCCTGCATTACATATGGACACATTCTATCTTCGAATGGCCACCTGCAGGGCTCAACTGATGTACTTATGTGCCCCATTGGCCCAGTTTGAGCAACTCCTGTCCAAGTATTGTATACACATTTTTTGGGAGAGTAGTATGGTTGTTGGGTGTCTGGGCCAGGTGTGGGACCAACATGTCTGGTAGCAGGCCTTCCACGTGGCACTGCCACACATTTCCCCCAGGCAGTATACATGCATTAGAGATGGCACCTCAGGTACATCGCTGCCGCCAGCCCAGATCACACTTTTATCTACCACTATCCCTTCTTCAGCCCATCAGACTCTTACGGCTAGGTGCAGTCATGTATTCTCCTGTAAGCTGCTACCCCATGGCCCACACAGGTACTCTTTTCTGCATGTCAACCTCTCATGCACACCTCTCCTTTGCCTGATCTGCATGTTACCATTCCTGCTCCATCATCCTTTGGCTGCACACATTGTGCCGCTACTGACTCCGCAGGGGAACATGTCCCAATCCTCTGCCACTTTCTGCCAATGCAGCATTTTCCATGGTCGCACCCCAGTTTATCAGTACAGCTGTCTCCCACATGCTTATGCCACTTACTGACTGCCACGTGGCGTTCCCGTGGATCTATTGAGTCCATCAGTTCCCACCTGTCCTTCTATCCATCACCTTTACATTGGTTTTTGCTGGGGCTCCCTTATCCAACGATAGTGACAGCCTTTTTTGGGTGTTAATGTGCACACTTGAACCTTAATACCATATGTTCTGTTAGCACATGTTAAATGGCTCAATACGGCCTTACTGCTGGAACGCCTCTTACCCGCCCAAAGCCTTTTTTGCAAGGAAAACCCCTTATCACTGACATTAACACTCAATAATACCTGCTACCTTAACGCCCTTTAGTAAACATACCCTTAAGTTATTGTATGTTGTTTGGTAGTCAGGCACTAAGGGCAAAAGTGTTCTTCTAGTGGTCTGAAGCAATGTAATAGCCTATGCAGGGAGGCTAATTTATTAAAAGATTAAATTGTTTTTACTTTATAAATATTTTGATTGCTTTAATTTTGCATCATGTTTTTGGGATTTAAGGCATCTTGTAATAAAAATGCCGATTAGTGCTTTTGTTTTATGGAGGTGGTGAAGGGTTAAGGAATATGAAAACACAAGCAGTGCCTCACCTAGTAAAACAGTTGGTGAGAAACTGGCAGCACATCACTGATAATCTAAGAATCACCCAATATGGTTATATCCCCTTGACTCTTCTACTGTTTTTCCCCTGAAAGGTTGGTATACTTTTTATTTATTTATTAGTATTTGGCTCATGCCTTTTCTGTGCTAGTTCAAGGTGAGTTACATTCGGGTACTGTTGGTATTTCCCTGTCTCAGGAGGGCTTACAATCTAAACTTGTACCTGAGGCAGTAGAGGGTTAAGTGACTTACTCAAGGCCACAAGAAGTACCAGCAGGGCTGGATTTACCTATACGCCACCTACGCCGTGGCGTAGGGCCCACAGCTGACAAGGGCCCACAAAAATAGCCTTTTTAAAATTAAATTTAAAAAAAAAACGCTGGCTGCCACCGCGACAGCATGGACTGTTCCCGCGGGGCCCCCTCTGCTGCCGCGGCAGCATGGATTGTCCCGCGGGGCTCCCTGTGCCCGGCTGAATCCCCTCCCTGCCGGCATTGAGAGGCGCGAAGGGAGAGTGTCTCCCTCGCGTCTCTGTTAAGCCCGCAGGGGCTGATGGGAATTTCCCATCAGCCCCTGCGGGCTTAACAGAGACGCAAGGGAGACACTCTCCCTTCGCGCCTCTCAAAGCCGGCAGGGAGGGAGGCAGAGAGGGGATTCAGCCGGGCACAGGGAGCCCCGCGGGACAATCCATGCTGCCGCGGCAGCAGAGGGGGCCCCGCGGGAACAGTCCATGCTGCCGCGGCGGCAGCCCGCGTTTTTTTTTAAAATTAAATTTTACTTTAGGCCGATGGGGGGGGGGTAGGACTGGTAATGGGCTATTGGGGGGGGCTGAGACTGGAAATGGGCTGGGGGGGTTAAGGCTGGAGGTGGGCTGATGGGGTTAGGACTGGTAATGGGCTGTGGGCTGTTGGGGGGGGTTTAGAACTGGTCATGGGATAGGGGAGGGGGTAAAGACTGGTAATGGGCTGTGGGCTGATGGGGGCTGTCTGGTAATGGGCTATGGGGGGGCTAGGACTGGAAATGGGCTGGGGGGTTAAGACTGGAGGTGGGCTGATGGGGTTAGGACTGGTAATGGGCTGTGGGCTGTTGGGGGGGTTAGAATTGGTAATGGGCTATGGAGGGGTTAGGACTGATAATGGGCTATGGGGGGGCTAGGACAGGAAATGGGCTGATGGGGAGGGGTTAGGACTTGAGGTGGGCTGATGGGGTTAGGACTGGTAATGGGCTGTGGGATGATGGGGGGGGGGGTTAGGACTGGCAATGGGCTATGGGGGGCTGACTGGAAATGGGTTGATGGGGTTAGGACTGGAAGTTGGCTGATGGGGGGGGTTAGGACTGGTAATGGGTTATAGGGGGGGCTTAAACTGAAAATGGGGTGATGGGGGGGTTAGGACTGTAAGTAGGTTGATGGGGGGGCTAGGACTGCTATTGGGTTGGGGGGTTGCTAGGACTGGAAATGGGCTGATGGGTGGCTAGGACTGGAAATGGGCTGATGCAGGAACTAGAAGGGAATGGATGCTGGGTGAGGCTGGAACTAGAAGGGAGCTGATGTTGGGGGAGGATTAGAATGGGATGGGGCTGGAAGAGTAAAATGGAGAAGGGAAAAATATTTTGTGTGTGAGGGATAAAAAATCTACAATTGGCCGGGTATTGGGAGAGTAAGTGGGGATTGAGGATGGAGGGGTAAAATTTGAGTGGATGAAATAGGAATGAGGAAAGAGCAAAAGGAGAAAGATTAGTATGTTAAAGCAGATGTAGAGAGAGAATGGAAAAAAACTAGAAGAGAGAAGAAAGGACAAATGGACAGCAGACAATGGAGAGTTAGCAGAAGACACGAAGAAACCAGAAGAAAGTGGCTGGAGCAATTGCAGCTGAAAAAAATGCACAAAAGGTAGAAAAAAATCTCTTTATTTTGAATTTATTAATTGGAATATGTCAGCTCTGGTAAATGTGCATCATTAATGTCTGCGCTTTGTTTAGTACAAGAGCAAATTAATGTATAGTTTTATTTCTACAGTGTTGTACATTCCAAGTTTGGCTTTTGGGATTCCCAGTTTAATTATTGTCTTCCTGTTTCTAAATTGTGATTCCTTGTTTGGTGACGGTCTATGTTGTGCATGTGTAACTGAGCTGAGGTGTTCTGTTTATATAATTCCTATTTGACAGTGCCACTTGTTCTCTTTCCCCAGTAGGTCATGTATTGTTGTTCTCTGAAATGTATTGGTGTAATATTTGCAGTGTTGCCTTTTGATTGGTAGAGTATGGTGCTTTGTGAGTCCTGGTAGTGCTGTTAGGATACGGCGGGTTTGCTATGGGTTCTAAATGGGCAGTGTTTGTAGTAGTTCCTAATGTGTCTGGCAGTTGGCACTGGATTATAGTAATGTAGAAATCTTTTAGTCTTTCTTTATCCATACACTCATTAAGAGGCACGTTTACTAAAAGTTAGTATATGGTAACATTATGCAAATATTTATGCAAATGAGGCCCCTTATGCAAATGAGGCCCGCACCCCCCTTGGGCCGCCCCTGCTGGGGGCCCACAATTTTTGTTGGCATAGGGCCTCACTCAAGGTAAATCCGGCCCTGAGTACCAGTGGGATTTGAGCTGTGATCTTTCTATTCTCAAGCTGCTGTATTAACTACTTGGCTACTCCTCCACTCCAGCATGATCTCAGGTTATCTGAAGGAAAGGGAGCAGAGCTGTCAAGTTACCCAGTTCCAAAAGGGAGATTTTAGGCCAGTCCTGAATTTCAGGTAATCCTATCCTGTTGCATTATGAGACCTGCAGCACTGGTTTCAGTGGGTTGAATCAGGGACTACATTTGCTACATTGAATTGGAGATGTACAGTAAGTTCAAAACAAGGGCTGGCCAAAAAGTCTCTCTCCTCAAACTGAGTAACCTAACAGTACTGAAGAAGGGATTGTAAAATTGAGCAACTGATGTCAGCAGATTGGTTAGGTGATATGGTCTTTTACTGATATTATTTTTCTAATTGTTTAGTTTAATTATCAACATCTCAGAAGGGGAGTATAATATGGTCTCAAGTTATTTAAAAGCTGAATGGTCCTGTAGAGAGGACAAGAAGAAAAGATGTGGTCATAAGTGATTATTAGTTGATGTCCAGGACGGTTTAATGTTGTTTAATCATTAAAAAAACACGTAATGTTTTGTTTAAGGGGTTGCGGGTCCGTATGTTTTCAGACCTCTTTAGGGGAGACCCAACGGAGACGGAGGGATTTTCTTCTCCTTCGCCATGGGGTACAGCAATTGGGTGGGTTCTTTTTCCTAAAGTTTCCCTGCAAGTGTCTGATTAAGTATCAATCAGATTCTTATATATTTTTTGAGCCATCCCAATTGCTTGCCTTTATTAATGCCCGTCATAACCAGGTGTTGGATATGCCCCCACCTCTCCAGTCCGAGAGCTAGGCTTGGCTGTTTTTCACACCTCTGATTTCTTGCTGATTTTTGTTAGTTTGGATTTCCTTTCTTTGGTATCCCCCTCCTAACTATATTGTGGGCTAGTGTGGGTCAGGTTGTTTGTTTTAATTTGTATTGCCTATACCCTTCTCACTTTCTGTTTCAAGATGTATTCTTGATTGTAATTTGAAATTCATAAATAAAAATTTTAAAAAAAATAAAAATAAAAAAATATGATACATTTATGATAGAAATTTTAAAGTATATGTCCCTTCCTGTCTTTGGCTCAAAGTGGACTGGCCTGCCTCTCTGCTGCCCCCTTCCCTTCCATTGCTGGGTGTCCAGTTATGGTCTGTGAATATGCTGGCAACCCTACTTATACAATAGCTGAAATCTCTGGCTGCAATGGGTAATGCTTTACCAGAGTTGCTACAAGATAGCAATATACTATTTTCCCTCATCTATTTCATAAGTATATTGCATGTAATTTGTAAAATGATTTTAGAATATAAAATAAAATTGTGAAGGGATGATCGATTTTAACACTACATCACGTGTCAAAGTATCCCAGTGTTTGTTCAAAATTTCCTTTTAGTTCCATAGCCTGATTATTCTTTACTAAACTCTTCCCTTCCTTTGTTGTGTGATACATTCTTTACTTAGAAACATAATGGCAGAAAAAGACCACATGTTCTATCTAGTCTGCCCTTCCATATCAATTACAATAGTCCCCTCTTTTCCTTTAGAGACCCTCTGTGTTTGTCCCATGCCTTTTTGAATTCAGATACTGTCCTCATTTCTAGCACCTCCATTGGGAGACTATTCCATGCATCTACCACTTTTTCTCTAAAGAAAAATTTCTGCAAATTATACCTTCACCCTGTGTCCCCTCGTAGCAGAGCTTGCTTTCAATCAAAATAGGCTCTCCTCTTGTGCATTTATGCCACAGGAGGTATTTAAATGTCTCTTAAAAGCTGTTCTCTTTTCTGCTGATGAATTAAGAACTGTATGATGGACACTTTTTTAAAAAAATAATCTTTCCTTTGACATCTCAATTTGTCGGGGGGGGGGGGGGGTGCGGTTTGCCCATACAAATTTTAGAACAATTTAGCCTTAATCGAAGGAACTGACTTCAGAATACCGAAAGTCCTGCCATTCAGCAGGAGTAACTACCTTATAGGCCGATGCAGTTACCTTCTGTTAGAGCTGTGTGCTAAAGCTCAGAGCACACAAGCCTAACCAGACATTTTGCTCCCAGGGCTGGAAATAAAAGTATACAAATTGGGTTGTGCGCAAAAAACGTGCTCTACATAGCAGAGCCATGTGCACACCAATATGCACAGCACACACGGATCTGCGCTAGAAGCTGCTATATCAGCATCCACATGCCTACGATGGGATGTTATTCTGTGCATAGCAATTTTGCAATATTATTATTTACGCACAGGATATCATTCCATCATATTCGTGGATTCCATCACATGCAACTCCAGGGTTCCATACACAGTTCAAAAATTTGCAGCTGCATGCGTGTAATATCTAGATATATGATGCAATGCTATTCTTGTATAAATAATAATATTGAAAAAATAGCTATGTGCAGAATAGTATTCCAGCATATACACAAAGAAAAAACAGGCATAAACTCCACACTGGTACATACTGAGCAAAGAACAACAAGCTACCCTTAGACTTTGCATGAAAACACTAGCCTTGCACTCAACTTTCTGGTCCTCTGCACAGTTCTCTCCTTCAGCGCTGCATAGCTAATAACTTCATTACTATCAAATTAAACAGATTCAAAATTAGGTCTGACAAAGGCTAATTTCCAGGCTGGGGATTGAAATCCTTATTCCAGGCTGGAGTTTATCATAACGATAATAAATGGTTAAAGTGCTTCAAGGTGGTTTTCAAAAGAGTAGAGGGAAGGAGATCTAGAGAAGAGGTTGTAAAATTTAGTTGAGTAAGGATACTTATATCAAGATGGACTACTGTAATAAGACTGAAGGAAGCCGATGAGTGTTCTTGTGTCACATGGATAAGAGATCTGATGATGGCTGATTGGGACTTGCCTGCGAGTTGAGGCTTGAAGACTTGTAAGTTAATAGGAGAGGTGAATACAGCATTTCCCTTGGAAACAAATAATGCTGCATTAGCTTCCACGGAAGGAATAAGAACAAGATGGGAGGAAGAAGACTGATGGTCACCTAGTATCTAAACAGTTCCTTGTATGGCATAGCACTCTTTTCAATCCTAAGGAAATAGTAAGCTTTTTTTTTTTGCTTTGGAGACAGTTTGCGAACACAAGTGGACTATATCTTTGAATTCAGCTAATGTTTAGGTGATTTTGATGTCCTCTATGCTCTTTCAGCATAACGAGCTGCCTTTTTAGAAGGCTGGAGACCTTCATGGTACCAAGGATTTTTTTCTTGCAGAGGAGCAACTTCCTCGATTGCATGGCTTGGTGTGGAGTTCCATAGAGAGACTCGATGATCTAAGGAAAGCAAGAGGAACTCTGGGGGAAAGCATACTTTCCTGGGTGAGATGTTCTGCATACAGTTTTTTTCAAGTTGGCAAAAAACTGATGTCTTATCAAGAAATCACATAGATACAATGAAGTGATGAGATTATAAGATAGCGATCTGTCCAAGGGATAGGGAGGGAGGTGATGCATTGAATTTTATTTATAAGGGATATCGATGTGAATATAGATCCAGTACATGTTCTGCTGCATAGGTAGGTATGGCCAGCTGCATGTTGCTCGAAATCTAGCTCAGACAATGGTTGAAGTAAGTCCTTGATGGATTGGGGATTATCAGCATGAATATTAAAATCGCCCAAAACAATTAGGTTTGGGAAATGTAGAGAAACATTGGAAACTGTTGAAAGGACTAGGTCCCAGTCACAACCAGAGAGGGACAGAGGCAGTACACAACCACTGTAAATATCCAATGTAAATAAGTTAATGGATGTTTGTATTATTAATACACCTTGAAGTTGAAGTTTTGTTTAATGTAAATAGTTAAACGCAACCGTTCATTGTAAATAGTTAAATCTAATTGTTCAATGTAAATGTATACATCTGTGTACAGTTGTTAAAATGTTCCTTGTAAACCGCCCTTGATCGCTGGAAGGGGCGGTATAGAAATATATACATAAATAAATAAATAAAATAAATAAGGAGAAAAAAGAGAAATGGCCAAGAGCCTAGATACACTAAAAGCAATTCCTCATAATGCAAAGAAAAGGCTATCACTGACAATGGAAGGGAATTATTATAAATGAGTGATATTCCTTCACCAGCTCTCTGTGGTCTAGTTTGAAGAGATAGGAGTACCCTTGTGGGGAGCTCTGTGCAAACAAAGACAATCACCTTCCTTTAACTAGGTTTCTGTTAAACAAAGGAAGTTGAGTTTGGAATTCTTAATGAGAGCAGAGCAGGGCCGGCCCAAGGGTTTCTGCCGCTATAGACAGAAGCCCTGGCTGTGCCACCCCCACCCTTCAAGCTGTGCTGCCCCTCCCCCCAGCCATGCCATGTTCCCCATGCTGAGCTGCGCTACCAGTTCCAGTGGTGGGGTCGAGGGGGAGCACACCTTGGCTCGGCGGCGGCCATGTGCTTCGGCACATATGGCCTGCCACTTCATACCCCCTCTGACATAACTTGGGGGGGTTCAGAAGCGGCAGGCCATATATGCCAAAGCACATGGCCTGCCACCGAGCCTAGCTGTCCCCCTTGCCACCAGAATCAGCAGCAGTGGAGGCGGCTTAGCATGGGAGGGAAGGGTGGCACAGTTTGGCCTGGTGCAGCACGGCACACCATGTATGCCAAAGCAATGCCCTGCAGCCCACAGAGATCTGCCACCCTAGGCGGCAACCTAATGGATGCCTGACCCCGAATGAGAGTGTTAAGTGCAGTCTTTTTCTTTAAAGAACGAGCATTTAGAAGACCAAATTTTAAGCAAATGTGATGGGAGGGCATAGAAGGGTGAATGGGGGTCTCAACAGTGGGAATAATTGTGCGACAGTACGATGTAAGCTTTTCCTGGCTTTTGAATGAGGAGAGTTGATGTGGACTGTACTATGTCCATAATGAACAGGAATTGATATAGTAGCCATGATATGGGAGGATAGAGGTAGCACAAAGTCAAGAAAGAAGGTAACTAACTGAGTAAGCATGCACAACATGACAAGAGAACATCAGGTGGGGTTTATTATACTTTAAATGTTTTGATGCCCCTGGAGGTGTCCCAAGGAGCACCTGCGGTGAGTGCTGCTGTGGTGCAGCTGCTGCTGATAGAATTTCTTTTGAACAAGGGAACCAATACGTCACCTCCAGTAGTGGATCGGTCTAGCGCACAGTGGTGGAGGTAGACTTTGGGCAGTACAGGGACAAAAACTGGAACCGCTAAGAGCAGAGATAGATTATAACATTGTTCCAACAAAAGAATCTGAAATTGGATCAAGCAATCAATGAAGAGTACTGCACTGATCCAATAGGCTGGTCCCATGTCTGTTACATCATAATATATGCAATTCTTAAAAATCAACAGCTATGTACATATATTAAAGAGGAGGTATTATCTGATGAAAAGCATAAAATTGAGTATCCATACCCTTTTTATAGACATCTCAACATAAGAAATATCAGGTTAGAATAGCGACTTGAGAGATGGAAGAAAGGCATTTAGATGCGTGAAGGCACATTTTACAAATGACATTCATGTGCAATCTGGGATATCCAAGCCAGAACTTCTGAGAAATTAATAGGCATGTCTATGATCAGGCACAATTTCACAAATAAGGATTTCACAATATGGATGTCTGCAGGGATGTCTACAGTATTCCAGAACATGGACATCTAGGATTAGCCTAATAATTAGAGCTGTGGGCTAGGACCAGGAAGGCCAGGGTTCAAATCCCACTGCTGCTATCATTGTGATTGTACAAAGTACTGGGAATGGTTGAATGGCATTTTCTCTACACCTTTTGGATGTTTTACAGCCCAAATGGGCACTTTCCTGATGTCTGTTTGTGCCTGGAGCAAGTCTAAACTTGGACAAGGTCACAGATGTACCCTACATTTCTGAAATCAAGCGGGGACGTCTAAGTTCATTGTGCCCCACCAGACACGCCTCCACCATGCCCCTGCCTACCTGGATGTCCCCACACTGGAGACATCCTTAAAAAACATTTGTAAAATGACTCCAGGGACATCTCTGTGATTTGGATGTCTGCATACACATTTTTGGATGTCTAAATCGCGACTAAATCTTTTAAAACGACTCCCATAATTAATTATTGATACACAGTATATCAAATAAATGAGAAATGGGGAAACTAAAGCCATATGGAAGGTGAAAAAAACCCAGAAAGATGACTAGGAAGACTGGTTTTCTATTGATTTATTGTTGCTTGTTCCTGGAACCTTTGTTCCTGCTTGCTTCTAGAACCCTTTCACCTGCCAGTTTTATGTTCTGTAATTTTAGCTCCACTTTTCTGGAAGTTGGGCTCCTGGATGTTCTACATTTGGGGTCCAGGTCAGAAGATCTCTTCCCTTGACCCCATGTCTATCACAGCTTGATTCTGATCTAGATATGTGTCCCCACAAGGGGTTTGCAGGTAAATCTTCTGATTCTTACTGCTCTTGACTTTGTTAACAGGATATGCTATATTCCACTACCAGAACTGAAGGGATGAACTCTCCAGATTTAATGAAGGAATACTATTCAGAATCTGCAAGTTCAGATATAGCATTTCCAGCAAAAACGTAATGGTGTTACATCAATAAATAGTGCCACAGAATGGAACCATACATACCACCTACTCGCAAAGTTGGAAGCAATCACCAAGAATATAAGGGGTTTAATTACTCTGTGTCACTTGCTGCTTCAACTATAGTAACATAGATCTGAACATACTCAACAGATGCTATCAGAGTAGACCTAATCAGTGAAGTGTTGCAACAAAAAGTGCTTTACTTTGAAATTTTGGAGCCATGACACAATTTGGGGGTCTCACTGAATGTAGTTAAAGTGAGACCCATCTGATGCAATTGTAGCAAAACACATATGATCTGTTACACAATACAGAGCAAAGTTTCAAGCCCATCCTTCACATACATTTTGCCAGATTTAGTAGACCTGAGGAAAGATGAACTAGCCTGAGTTGATTCCTCCCTTGTGCCTCTCCAGACTTAGATGCCTTCTGTTCCTTATGCATTCTCATTCATCAGTGCCTCTTAAAGCATTAGAAAGAAACAGCTCAAATCATATTGGACAGAGATCAAGGAGGGTGGGCGGATCAGCTTCCAGATGTAAGATTATAGAGTATGGCAACCCTAACTTGATGCATACACGAAGTATACACAGGGAGTCAGGGCTTGTGCAAGAAGATGAAGCACCATAGGTGAACCTCATCCATTGCACTCCCTGCCGCTCCTCTGGGGGTGTCCATTGCTGCTGCTGCTGCCGCCCCTCTCCGGGATCTACACGGCAGCAATGGCCTGAAACAGCCCTGCAGTGCTTACATTTAAACTTCGGCATCGCAGGGCTGTTTGCTTCCACCCCCACCAACCCCCAATGCCAATTTCCCCTATGAAAACAGGAAGCCGGCATTGGGCATTGGTGGGGGCAGAAGCAAACAGCCCGGTGGCAATGAAGTTTAAAGGTAAGCACCATGGGGCTATTTCAGGCCATTACTGCTACTGTAGGTCCTGGTGAGGGGCAGCAGCAGCAGCAGAAGTGGACAACCCCAGAGGGTCAATGCTCTAGGTAACCACCTAGTTCACCTAATGGTAGTGCCGGCCTTGCTGGGAATTGCAGGTATGTCTCAGATAGGCTCCTAAAGTACAGGTGGGCACTTTTGAAGTTATCAATGTCCCTGTTTAATGTGCATTATCAAGTTTAAGTTACAATGTAAACCGCTTTGACTAAAATGATAAAGCGGTATTTTAAAAAACCCTGTTAAATAAATATTAATCTATTATATACCACACAACAGCAGCAGGGTCAACTGGGAGGGAGGAAAATGGTTGCTGACCCCTTTAAAAAAGGCTTGGAGGTGGTGGAGACTCAGGGGGGAAGAAGTGCCAGGTTTTTCCCCTTTCTGCACTTAACAAGAAATCCAGCATTCCCACCAGGGGTAGGTCTAACGAGACTTTAGGAAATGGAAAGAAAAAGGGATGTTAGCAGATGGGACACTTGTTACAGCTGCAGAGAGGGACTTTCCCTGCTTTTGATTATATCAAGCAGAAGTGGGACATACCTAATTCCCATTCTTACAGTATCTGCAAGTTCCTAGAAACATAGAAACATGACAGCAGAAAAAGATGATATGGCTTATCTAATTTGACAATCCATAACAACTACTATAGTCTCTTTTTTTTCCTACTACAAACACTGCCCATTTAGAACCCATAGCAAACCCACCATATCATAACTACTACCAGGACTCATAAAGTACCATACCCTACCTATCAAAAGGCAACATTGCAAATATTAAGCCAATACATCTACTACTACTACTGAGCCTTTGTATAGCGCTACAAGTCGTACGCAGCGCTGCACAGACATGTAAGAGACAGTCCCTGCTCATCCGAACTTACAATCTAGTCAAGACAAACACAGAAGGTGTAGGTAGGGATAAAGCAAGAGGAAAGAAAAAGAAGATCAGGTGAGTCAAGATTCAAAAGCAGCAGCGAAGAGGTGGGTTTTCAGCCTGGATTAGAAGAGGGTTAGAGAAGGTGCCTGGCGTACAGACACAAGTAGTTTGTTCCAGGTGTAAGGTGTAGCAAGGTGAAAGGAGCAAAGTCTGGAGTTAGCAGTAGAAGAGAAGGGCACAGATAGAAGCAGTTTGCTAGAAGAGCGGAGTTCCCGAGGAGAGATAAGAGAAGAAAGGTAGTGAGGAGCCGCAGAGTGAATGCATTTATAGGTCAGCAGGAGAAGTTTGAACTGGATGCGGAAATGGATAGGGAGCCAATGAAGTGACTTGAGAAGAGGAGTAATATGGGCATGATGAGGCTGGCGGAAGATTAGCCGCGCAGCAGAGTGTTGAACAGATTGAAGGGGAGAGAGATGATTCAAAGGGAGACCAGCAAGGAGTAGGTTACAGTAGTCAAGATGGGAGGTGATTAAGGAGTGGATAAGCGTTTTAGTGGTGTGTTCAGAAAGGAAAGGGCGGATTTTACTGATGTTATAGAGAAAGAAACGGCATGTCTTAGCTATCAGATGGATATGTGTGGAGAAAGAGAGAGGAGTCAAAGACAACCCCCAGATTGCAGGCTGAGGAAACAGGAAGGAGTACAAAGTTATCCACAGAGACTGAGAAAGGAGGAAGAGGAGGGGAGGTTTTAGGGGGAAAGATAAGAAGTTAGGTTTTGGCCATGTTCAGTTTCAAGCGGTGGTAAGACATCCAGGCAGCAATGTCAGAAAGGCAGGCAGAGATCCGGGTCTGGATTGCTGGAGAGATTTCAGGCGTAGAGAGGTAGATCTGGGAGTCATCAGCATACAGATGGTACTGAAAGTCATGGGAAGAGATAAGTGCACCAAGGGACTGGATGTAGAGAGAGAAAAGGAGTGGACTCAAGAAAGATCCTTGGGGTACACCAACTGGGAGCGGTGGTAGCAGAGGAGGAGGAGCCACCAGAACACACACTGAAAGAGTGATGGAAGAGATGGGAGGAGAACCAGGATAGTACAGAGCCCATAAAACAAAGTGAGGATAGGGTATCGAGGAGAAGGTTGTAGTCAGTGTCAAAAGCAGCAGAGAGGTCAAGAAGGATGAGGACAGAGTAAAGGTCCTTGGATTTTGCCAGGAACAAGTCACTGGAGACTTTGGCAAGAGCCATTTCAGTAGAGTGTAAAGGACGAAAGCCAGACTGTAAGGGATCCAGGAGGGCATGAGAGGAAAGGAAGTCGAGACAGTGGTGGTGAACTGCACGTTCAAGTAGTTTAGAAGTGAAGGGAAGGAGAGAGATGGGTTGATAATTAGAAGGACAGGTGGGATCAAGTGAAGGTTTCTTGAGGAGAGGTGTGACCACAACATGCTTGAAGTCTGCAGGGACTGTTGCAGTGGAGAGCGATAGGTTGAGAATATGAGAGATGGAAGGGATAACGGTGGAGGAGATGGGGCTTAGGAGACAGGTGGGGATAGGATCAGCGGAGCAGGTGGTGAGTTTGGAGGAAGAAAGAAGGTGTGCAGTTTCCTCTTCAGAAATCACAGGAAAGGAAGAGAGGGTAGCAGAGGTAGGGGGGAGAGTTGGGAGTGAAGAGGGGGAGGAGGGGAAGAAGCTGGCTTTGTGGGGAATTGGAGGGTGATCTTGTGGATTTTGTCATGGAAATAGCCAGGGTTTGTGCAGAAAGGGAGGGAGGGATCAGAGGCGGAGGCACTTTGAGAAGAGAGCTGAGAGTAGTAAAGAGACGGTGAGGATCAGAGGCAAGAGAGTTAGTCAGATGGACATAGTAGTCTTGTTTGGCAAGAGCTAAGGCTGACTGGAAAGAGACAAGCATGAATTTGAAGTGTAGAAAGTCTGCAGGGGAGCGGTATTTGAGCCAAGCATGCTCAGCAATACGGGCACAGGAACGTAGATAGCAGGTAGTGGGTGAAAACCAGGGCTGGGGTGCAGAACGTCTCGCAGGACGTGGCATGGGCAGAACGAGAGTATCCAGAGCCGAGGAGAGTGCAGCATTATAAGACGTTATTGCCTCGTCAGACTTAGATGACATAGTGGAAGAAAGATGTGAAGAAATAGTGGAAGAGAGAGCTAAGGGATCAATAACATGAAGATTTCTAAATAGGTTGGAGGAGACAGGATGAGGCTGAGGCAGCGGGTGATGAAGATTAAAGCTTAAAAGGTGATGGTCAGATAAGGGAAGAACTGAGCTACAGACGTTTGAGGGTAAGCAACTAGAGAAAAATATCAGGTCAAGGCAGTGGCCATGCTGGTGAGTGGGGGCAGTGGAACAAAGTTGGAGGTCAAACGAGGAGTTAAGGGAGAGAAGCTTTAAAGCATAAGGATCAGAGGGGTTATCGACATGAATGTTAAAATCTCCAAGAATAAGAGTGGGGGAAGAGGAATCCAGAAAGAAGGAAAGCCACGAGTCAGTCAGTGAGAAAGGTAGAAGCAGACTTGTGTCACCACGTGGCCAGCCCTCCACCTAGGGCACAGAGGATTGGTCTGCCATGATAATTTCTCTATGCAGAAAGTGAGACTACAGCTAGGGCTCTTGCAAGGCCTCTTGGGGTTTGTAGTCCCTTTTTAGCTCTCTGATAAAGAAGCAGTTGTAGTCCGAGTGTTTAAGGCAAAATGACAAGGATTTATTCCCCTCACAAACAGAACTTCGGTGCAGAACAAATAAGAACAGTATCCAGGAGTTTAGCATGAGGATTATATACAATAATTAAGGTAAGTGCTTCTGCACTCTCTGGTTCCCAAAACAATACAGTGCTCCTAGTAAGTACAAACTGAAAATAAACAGCTTTTTGGAACAAAGAAAAATACCTCCTCTTTCTTTGCTGTTAACTTAGCACTCTTACTTCCAGGGTTAACACAGTGACTCAATGTTTTCAGCCAAACACAGCATGCAATCCATTTGCATATCAGCTACGTCCTCAACATTAGAGTCTATCTGCATATCTTCTATATCAGGGCTTGCAGTGTTTGTTTGCAGACGATTACTAAGGGATTTAAAATAGCTTCCCTTTTTATACCCAGGTGTTTTCCCTTTATACAACTCTACACAGCAAGGGTTTAAAATACCTGTTGCATGGGAGTTTCTTCTGTGGCTCTCCTCTAATTCTTGGCAGTTATAAGGGAAGGTTTCTGTGCTGGGCTCCCACCTGTGTAAACTCTGAAGGCTCCCTTCTGATTGCAGAGCTCCATGCTCTCTCCGTTCCAGCAAGTTCCTGGTCACAGGGCGTGCCTCCCTTCCTTCAAGTCTGCTGGCTTTCCTCACAGACCGGTAAGAGGTTTCTCTATCAGGTCTCCAACTCCCTGGAGTTTCTGAGCCTCTCCAAGCCTGCCTTACAGGAGCTCTCTCTTCTCTCCTGTCTTTCCTCCCTTGAGCTGCTTCTCTGCCACAACTCCAACTCTCTCTGCTGCCACGGCTCCAACTGCCATTCAAACTGCAATTACCCGTCCAGCTTGCCCTCTGGCCTCTTCTCCAGCCTTTGCCTGCTGCTTCTCCACCTGACTTTGCTTTCTTCGTGGCTTCCTTCTCTGCTTCCCTCGTGGCTCTCTTCCTGGGAGCTAATGACGACGTTTCATAATTCTGTTCCCCTGGGCTTGGCTCTGCTCTCACCCTGAACAGATGTGCTTGATTAAGCTCGGGGCTTGTTACTACGTCAGAGTCTGGGCGTGTCAATTCAGCTCCTGTCATTCCCTGTTTACCTTTTCTATGTAAACAGCCATGTGCAATAGCTGCCTGTCAGTTTTAAAGGTGGAATCTTCCTTTCTCTCTATTTCCATGGGTTCGGTAGGGGTCTCTACATCACACTTGTCAGGAGGTTGATAAATAACAGCTACCCGGAGAGGAAGTGGAGTGAAAAGGCAGATGGAGTGGACTTCAAAAGAGAGAAAGGAGTGAGACTGAGACAGCAGGAGGGGTTGGAATTGGCAAGAGGGAGAAAGTAGAAGCCCAACACCACCACCACGGCCAGTGGGACGAGGTGTGTGGGAGAACTGATAGCCCCCATGACAGAGAGCAGCAGTAGATGCAGTATCATCTGGGAGGATCCAGGTCTCGGTTAGAGCAAGAAGATGTAGAGCATTAGAGATAAAGAGATCATGAGTAGAAGCAAGTTTATTACAGACAGTGTGCGTTCCACAAGGCACATGAGAAAGGGAGAGAGTGGAAGGGGAAATACCATCTCAGAGAATACCAATACATCTCCTACTGGGGAAAGAGAACAAGTGGCACTGTAAAATAGAAACTACATAAATAGAATACCTCAGCTCGGTTACACATGCAGAACACAGACCATCACCAAACAAAGAACAAGGGATCACAATTTAGAAATAGGAAGACAATAATTGAAATGGGAACTCCAAAAGCCAAACCTGGAATGTACAACACCACTGCAAAAATAAAACTATAAATTAATTTCTACTTCTACTAGATAAAATACAGATGTTAAAGACGCACATTTCCCAGAGCTGACATATTTCAGTTAATAAATTCAAAATAAAAAAGTATTTTCTACCTTTTGTTGTTTGTGCATTTTATTTTTCAGTTGCAGTTGCTCCAGTCACTCACTTCTGGTTTCTTGTCTTCTGCTATCTCTCCATTGTCTGCTGTCAATTTGTCCTTTCTTCTCTCTTCTAGTTTTTTCCATTCTCTCTCTACATCTGCTTTAACATAGTGATCTTTCTCCTTTTGCTCTTTTCTCCATCTCTTTCTTTATTCCTTTTTCATCCACTCAAATTTTACCCCTCCATCCTCAATCCCCACTTACTCTCCCAATACCCGGCCAGTCGTAAAATTTTCTTCCCTCCCACACAAAATATTTTTCGCCTCTCCATTTCACTCTGCCAGCCCCATCCCATTCTGGTCCTCCCCAACATCAGCTCCCTTCTAGTTCCAGCCCCACCCAGCATCCACTCCCTTCTAGTCCCCGCATCATCCAATTTCAAGTCCTAGCCCCTCATCAGCCCATTTCCAATCCTTTCCTAGCCCCTTCCATCAGCCCATTTCCAGTCCTAGCTCCCTCATCCATTTCCAGTCCTATCCTAGCCCCCCCATCAGCCCATTTCCAATCCAAGTCCCCATCAGCCTATTTCCAGTTCTAGCTCCCCCATCCATTTCCAGTCCTATCCTAGCACCTCCATCAGCTCATTTCCAATCCTAGCCTCACATAATCCCATTTCCAGTCCTTTCCTAGCGCCACCATCAGCCTATTTCCAGTCCCAGCTCCCCTCCACTCAGCCAATTTCAAGTCCAAGTACCCTCTCAGCTGCTTTCCAGTCCACTCAGCCCATTTCCAGTTCAAGCCCACCTATGAGTCTGTTTCCAGTCCTAGCTCCCCCCAACAGTCCATGTCCAGTCCTATCCTAGCCCCTCCATCAGCCCATTTCTAGTCCTTTCCTAGACCCACCATCAGCGTATTTCCAGTCCTAGCTCCCCTCCACTCTGCCAATTTCAAGTCCAAGACCCGCACTCAGCCCATTTCCAGTCCTAGCTCCGCCCCCCACTCAGCCCATTTCCAATCCAACCCCCCTATGAGCCTATTTCCAGTCCTAGCCCCTCCATGAGTCCATTTCAATCTAAGCCCCCCCAACAGCCCATTTCCAATCCTAGCCCCCCCACAGCCCATATCCAGTCTTATCCTAACCCCTCCATCAGCCCATGTCCAGTCCTAGTTTCCCCCCACTCAGCCCATTTCCAGTCCAAGCTCCCCTCCCCATCAGCTATTTCCAGTTCAAGCCCCCCTCCACTCAGCCCATTTCCAGTCCTAGCTTCCCCCCAGCCCATTTCCAGTCCAAGCCCCTCCTCCCCTTCCCTCCCCTCCTGAAGAGCCCTGGGACTATCTAAAATTCTTTAGAGGGAGCCGGAGAGGCTCCGGCTCACCTCTAACAGATGCTGAAGTGAAGCGCGTCTTTTTCCTTCACTTCGGCAGCTGTACTGAAGTTTAGAAAGCTGGCGCGCTGAGCGCCGGGAAACAGGAAGTCCCCTTTGACCTCAGCACGGCAGTGTTCTAAACTTCAGTACAGCTGCCAAAGTGAAGGAAAAAGACGTGCTTCACTTCGGCAGCTGTTAGAGGTGAGCCGGGGCCTCTCCGGCTCTCTCTAAAGCCGCCCTGCCTGCCATTCAATGCGGGATGGTGTTGGCATGGGGCCCACTGAAGCACGAGGCCCTGTGCAAACAATATTCTCTCACAATGGATGGGCAGATGTGACAAAGGGAGGGGATAACCAAGGCTGGCCTATCCATTGTCTGAGAATGTTGTTCGCACAGGTCCCCATGCTTCAGGGGGCCTCGCACGAAATTCATTCCCACATGGTGAATCCTGGCTTTGCAATGCCAGCTTTAGAGGGAGCCGGGGATGTCCGCCTGAAGCTCCGGCTCACTTCTGCACAGCCACCAGCGTGAAGAGCGGTGTGTTTCCCCACGCTGTCAGCTGTGTCTCGTGATGTGCACGAGTGCTGGGAAACAGGAAATGCCCTTTAACCTTTCCCAGCACTCGGTGCGCTTCACGAGAATACAACTGCCAGCATAAGGGATCATGCCACTCTTCACACTGGCGACTGTGTAGAGGTGAGCCGGGGGGCCTCAGGCAGGCCTCCCCAGCTTCCTCTGAAGATGATCAGACAGATGTGGGGGTCTTTGGGGATGTTGGATAGGACTGGAAATGACTGATGGGGGGAGGTGTGGACTGTAAATGAGCTGATGAGGGGCCTAGGACTGGAAATGGGCTTTTGGGGGGCTAGGATAGGATTGGAAATGGGCTGACGGGGGGCTAGGATAGGACTGGAAATGACTGATGGGGGTGGGCTTGGACTAGAAATGGGCTGATGGGGGCACCGGGACTAGAAATGGGCTGATGGGGGCACCGGGACTAGAAATGGGGGGGGGGGGGGGCGGGACTGGAAATGGACTGATAGGGGAGCTAGGACTTGAAATGGGCTGATGAGAGGCTATGATAGGACTGGAAATGTTGATGGGGAGGCTAGGACTGAAAATGGACTGATGGGGGGGCCTAGGACTGGAAATGGACTGATTTGGGGGGGGCTAGGATAGGATTGGAATTGGCTGTTGGGGGGCTGGGATTGGAAATGGGCTGATGGGGGACTAGGATAGGACTGGAAATGACTGATGGGGGGGCTTGGATTAGAAATGGGCTGATGGGGGCACCGGGACTGGAAATGGAAATGGACTGATAGGGGAATTAGGACTTGAAATGGGCTGATGAGGGGGTTGAATAGGACTGGAAATGGACTGATTGGGGGGTCTTGGACTGGAAATGGGCTGATTGGGGGGAGGCATGGACTGGAAATGACTGATAGGGGAACTGGGACTTGAGATAGGCTGATGGGAGCCTAGGACTGGAAATGGACTGATTTTGCGGGGCTTGGACTGGAAATGGGCTGATGGGGAGCTAGGATACGAGTGGAAATGGCTGATGGGAGGCTAAGACTGGAAATGTACCGATGGGGGGGGGGGCTAGGACTGGAAATGGACTGATTGGGAGGGGCTTGGTCTGGAAATGGGCTGAAGGGGGACTAGGACTTAAAATAGGGGACTAGGATAGGACTGGAAATGCTGATTGGGGGCTAGGACTAGAAATGTGCTTATTGGGGGCCTAGGACTGGAAATGGGCTGATTGGGGGGAAGCGTGAACTGGAAATGAGCTGATGGGGAGCTAGGATAGGACTGGAAATGGGCTAATGGGGGGGGCTTGGACTGGAAATTGGCTGATTGGTGGGAGGCATGGACTGGAAATTTTATTTATATATTTATTTAAAAGCATTTATATCCTGCTTTATCCTAGAATCAATCATAATAAATAGAACCAAACCCAACAATAATATCTCCCAAATCTAAGGAATTTCTTTTTGTCGGAGAAGGCTGGAGGCGACTGAAATGTAACCCAGTCACACCAGGCAACCTTATCCCTTTTAATTATAGTGTAGCTAAAAACGCTATACTTAGCTTATCAAAATTATCAGTGAAATGTTCCAACACTCCTTGTGCCAAAAGTATTTCCACACAGCGGATTTGTAGCAGTCCACGACGTACGTTTCGGGCCCCTGGCCCTGTTTCAAGTGTTCACGCTCTTACAAATCACCGCTTTTAAAAGTTTCCCGAGTGAACTCACCATACTGATGTTTTAAAGAGAGAAAAGACTTACTATTGGCTAATAGTTTTCTGCCATTCAAAAGGGAGCTCCAATCAACTAACCGGGAGACCCCACTGTCATCGGGGAATCCCTTAGTGTCATGGATTGCGTCATAATAGGCTAAACCATTCAACTTCCTTATTCAATCCGGTAGGTTGAACAGCCTGTAGCTCAATTTTTTGGAGTAGTTATCCTAGAATCAAAGCAGATTTCACTGCAAACCAATCAAGTAGGGTAGTGTGGGGGTGTCAGCATGCAGTGGTTGTGAGGGTAGTGTTCGTGAGTGTTTGGGTAGGTAAAACTTGATTTGGGGTGCAATATTTACAGGTTGAGCTATCTACATTGGGCTATATACATTTTAATGAGTGTAATAGGATGTTTTTATGTTGTGGATGTCATGTCTTGTGTAACTCGTTTTGTGGGGTGGTTAGGGTGGATTGGTGGTCTTCATTGAATTGTTCAATGAATAGGGTGGTTTTAAGTAGCTTCCGGAATTCTTTTATATCTGTTGTTGATTTTAGATATCTGGGAGGGCATTTCAGATAGCAGAGGCAGCAAGAGAGAAGGCTCGCATGGATGTCAATTTATCTATTCTTGTGAATAGAGTATGTGTCGGTATGTTGTTTTTGGTGCTGTTTCTGTCTGGTCTTTTGTTTGATTTGGTTCCAATAAGTTCCTGTAGTATTCCTGCTGACATATTGTTTTTAATTTTGAAGATGGTGAGCGCTTATTTATATTTTGCCCGTGAAGAGATTGGTAGCCAGTGTAGATCTTGTAGTATTGGAGTTATATGGTCTTGTATTGAAGCGCTGGTAATAATGTGGGCAGCAGTGTTCTGGACTATTTGTAGGGTGGTTTCTTTAGGCAGACCTTGGAATAGTATATTACAGTAGTCCAGTAGGGGTGTAATGATGGCCTGGCATACTGTGTGGAAATGTTCTCTACTGAGGAGGGATTTTAGTCTCCTGAGTGTTGCGAGTTTGAAGAAGGCTGTTCTGGATATCTTGTTGATATGCAGTTGAAGGGTGAGTTGCTTGTCTAGAATCACTCTGAGGTATCTGACTTCATCTTTTATTGTAATCAGCGTATTGGATATGTTGATAGCAGTAGGGGGAGTGAATGTGGAGTCTCTCGTGATAATTGATTCAGAGTTTTTTTTATGTTGATGTTTAAGTTGTTGTTAGTTAGCCAGGTTGTTATTTGTTGAATGCAGGTTGATATTGTGGTATAGTCTGGGGAGTCCAGTTGAATAGCGGTATATGCCATGATGTCATCAGCATATATGGCGTATTGTATCTTGTGCTTTATAAATATTTTGCATATGGGCTGAATATAGATGTTGAAGAGGAGAGCTGATAATGATGAGCCTTGGGGAAATCCTTGAGTAGTCTTGAAGGGTCTGAGATGAGGTTCCCAGATTTTACTCTCTGCTGTCTGTCTTCAAGGTATGATTGGAACCATTTAAGTGTGGTATCTTGTAGTCCAATCTCCGTTAGGCGCTGATGGGGGGCTAGGATAAGACTGGAAATGGCTGATGAGGGAGCTAGGATTGGAAATGGGCTGATGGGAGAATGGGACTAGAAGGGAGCAGATACTGGATGGGCTGGAGCTAGAAGGGAGCTGATTTTGAGGGAGGACCAGAAGGGGATGGGGCTGGGGGAGTGAGAATGGAGAGGGGAAAAGATATTTTGTTTGGGGGGAATTAAAATCTACTATTGCTGGGTATTGGGAGAGTAAGTGGGGGTTGAGGATGGAAGAGTGAAATTTGAGTGGATGAAAAAGGAATAAAGAAAGAAATGGAGGAAAGAGCAAAAGGGAAAAGATCAGTATTTTAAAGCAGTCATAGAGAGAGAATGGAAAAAACTGGAAGAGCGAAGAAAGGACAAATGGACAGCAGACATGGTGGAGAGTTACAGAAGACACAAAGAAACCAGAAGAAAGCAACTGGAGCAATTACAACTGAAAAATAAAATGCCCAGACAACAAAATGTAGAAAAATACTTTATTTTGAATTTATTAACAAAAATTTTAGCTCTGGGAAATGTGCATTGCTAACTTCTTTGTGTTTTGTTTAGTACAAGAGGAAATTAATTTATAGTTTTATTTCTCCAGTGTTGTTGTATATTTCAAGTTTGGCTTTTGGAGTTCCCAGTTTAATTAATGTCTTCCTATTTCTAAATTGGTATTCTTTGTTTGGTGACGGTCTTGTTCTGCATGTGTAACTCAACTGAGGTTTTCTGTTCTTGTAGTTTCTGTTTGACAGTGCCACTTGTTCTCTTTCCCCAGTAGGAGATGTATTGGTATTCTCTGAGATGTATTGGTTTAATATTTGCAGTGTTGCCTTTTGATAGGTAGGGTTTGGTGCTTTGTGTGTCCTCATAGCGCTGTTATGATACAGCGGGTTTGCTATGGGTTCTAAATGGGCAGTGTTTATAGTACTTCCTAATGTGACTGGCAGTTGGCACTGGAGTATAGTAATGTAGAAATCCAGTAGTCTTTCTTTATCCAGACACTCATTAAGAAGTACGCTTACTAAACGTTAGTGCATGTTAATGTTATGCAAATGAGGCCCTGCAATGAGTCTCCGCACATGGCCCCGCACCCCCTTTGGGCCGCCCCTAGGGATAACAAAAGATAGAACTTAGTATACAGGTGGGAATGGGATCAAGTAACAAATTTAGAGGAGGAGAGAAGAACTGCAGTTTTCTCCTCGGTGATTTTATAAAAGGATGAAAACGTAATGGAGGTTGAAGGAAGGATTTCTGAGTGAAGGGGGCGGGGATTGAGGTGGAGGTGGTGCTGTGGAGAACTCCAGATTAATTTTTATCATATAAATAGACAAAGTTTGGGCAGAGAGAGGAGGAGGGGTTGAAGGCAGAGGTACTTTGAGGAGAGAATTGAGTATTGAAGGAGACAATGAGGGTTAGAGGCGAGAGAGTTTGTAAGATTGACATAGTACTCTTGCTTAGCAAGTGCTATGACTGACTGGAATGAGATAAGCATGAATTTGAAATGCAGGAAGTCAGCAAAGTGGGCATAGGAATGTTGACAACTGATTTTAGAGGTCAGTCAAGCCTGAGGTACAGTATGCCTCCTAAGTTGAGAAATCAGATGAGCGAAAGAATTCAGAGCAGAAGAAAATATAACATTATAGGAAGAGGTGGCCTCATCAATGGACCCAGATGACATAGTGGAAGAGAGAGGAAATGAAATGGCAGTGGAGACAGTAAAAGAGTCAATATAACCTTAAGGTTCCTAAGTGTTTTGGTGGCAACAAGATAAAACTGACAGAGGGTGGTTAAGAGTAAGAGTAAAAGTTAGCAAATGATGGTCAGATAGGGGAAGAAATGAAGTAGAGAAGATAGAGGGTGAGCAATTGGAGAAAAAGACAAGATTGAGGCAGTTGCCATACATCAAGAGATATTCCTGCATAATGCCTTCTCTGCCTTGGATAATGAGGGTGCCCAATTCGTGGAAACTGAAGTGCCCTTAAATGAAAGACTCCATGCCAAATCTACTGATAATGCACTAAATAGGAAGAAAAAAAATCGCAAAACAGAAAACTACTACTACTTGGAGATTCCATCATCAGAGGCACCAACTTGGGAACACAGTTCAAAGGAGAGAAGATGGTCAAATGCCTCTCAGGCTCTTCAGCCAGCAGGAATACGAACCAAATTGTTGGTATAGTTAGTGCAGAAAGTGAGCACTCCAAAACTAATGTTGTCATCCACTTGGGTACAAATGACCTGGCTAGAAACAGTGCCTCTGCAGTTCAAAGGGACTTCCAGACTGCGAGAGGAACTCAAGTCCATTGTTAACACTAAAGCATTCTCAGAAGGTCTACCTATTCTTGATAAGGGAGCAGAAAGGCTGCATTGCATAAACAACTTTAATACATGGCTCCAAACCTGGAGCAAACAAGAGGATTTAGATATATAGGCAACTGGGGAAACATATGGATCAATAAGAGACTATACTGTACTGATGGACTACATCTCTCCATAGTAGGGAAAAGGATCCTAAGTGAAAAATTCATGCAGTATGTGGACAGGCATTTAAACTAGGGAAAGGGGGTGACGGATGGAGAACAACAAGTTCAGGATGTCACTCCCAGCAAAAGCAATATGACATTAGAAACAGCTACACTTTTAGACCACACATCTTTGGCAAGTGGGAAGAGGCATGTAGAACAAAATCCATGCAAAACGCAGGCAAGCCAATCAACAAATGCTGGAAAGCAATGAGCACAAATGCTCAAAGTCTAGCCAACAAAGTTCCTGATCTGGAAGCCCTAATGGTGGAAATGGACTTGGAGTCGCATGAATGGTATATAACCATAGCTGGCTATAATCTATTTAGAAGAGAAAGGGAGGGTAGAAAAGGAGGAGGAGTAGCCCTATATGTCAAAAGCAATATTAAGTCTGCTGAAATACAGGGGACGTGGGGAAAAGAAGAAGCGCTGTGGATTGTGTTAGAAAGAGGAGATGGCACTATCATCCATGCTGGTATTGTCTACAGGCCTCCAAATCAAACTGAAGAAAAGGATAGTGAATTGATTGCTGACATTGCAAAGACAGCCATGAAGGGGGTAGTGATCATATTGGGTGACTTTAATCTACCCGATATGGATTTGGAGTATTCCTTCTGCGAATCTGGAAAGAAGTAAAAAAATTGTGGATGCCTTCCAAGATGCATTACTTAGACAAATGGTGATGGAACAGACCAGGGAGAGCTCGGTGCTGAATTTAGTGCTCACCAACGGAGATAGTGTGTCAAATATCCAGGTGAGTGCCCATGTGAACAGCAGCAATCACCATATGGTGTGGTTTGAAATAAAAGCCAAGGTAGAATCCAATAGCAGCAAGCTTAAAGTCCTAGACTTTAAAAACACTGACTTCAGTATAATGGCCAAGTACCTGAAGGAGGAGTTAGCAGGGTGGGAGGGGATAAGGGAAGTGTAATTGCAATGGGCTAAACTAAAGGAGGCAATAAAAGGGGCAACAGATTTGTATATAAGGAAAGTAAATAAAAACAAGAGGAAAAGGAAACCTATTTGATTCTCCAAAGAAGAGGCTGCACAAATAAAGGCAAAAAACAGCTTTCACAAAATTCAAAAGTTTGCAAACAGAGGAACACAGAAAGAATACAGGATCAAACTAAAAGAGACAAAAAGAGAAATAAGGGTAGCAAAATCAAAGGCAGAAGAAAAGATGGCTGAAGATGTAAAGTGTGATGACAAGACTTTTTCAGGTATATTTGGGAGAGGATGAAAATCAGAGGTGGACTTGCAGGACTCAAAAGTGCTGGGAACGGATTTGTGGAAAGTGACACTGAAAAAGCGAAAATGCTAAACAAATACTTCTGCTCTGTTTTTGCTAGAGAAAATTCTGGGAAAGGACCACCTGTGATTGACAAATATACAAATGGGAATGAAGTAGATACCACATCATTTACAGAAGATGATGTGTTAGAACAGCTTGCAAAATTGAAAGTGGCCAAGGCCATGGGACCGGATGGGATACATCCCAGGATACTGAAAGAGCTCAGAGAAGTTCTTGCAGGGCCATTAAATAGATCCTTGGAGACAGGAGAAGTTCTATAGGACTGGAGAAGGACTGATGTGGTACCTCTTCAGAAAAGGGGCAGTAGGGAAAAAGTGACAAACCTAAAGGCCAGTAAACTTTACCTCGGTGGCGGGAAAAGTAATGGTGGCACTCCTGAAAGAGTGAATAGTGGACTTCCTCGAAACCAACAGGTTGCATGATCCGAGGCAAATTGTTTTTACCAAAGGACGATCTTGCCAAACAAATCTGATTGATTTCTTTGACTGGGTGACCAGAGAACTAGATCAAGGGCATGTGATAGATGTGATCTACCTAGATTTCAGCAAAGCCTTTGATACTGTTCCTCATAGGAGGCTTATCAATAAACTCAATAGCTTGGGGATGGGTCCCAAGGTGGTGAACTGGATCAGAAATTGGTTGACTGACAAACGACAGAAGGTGATGGTAAACAGAACTCACTCTGATGAAAGGAAAGTGATTAGCGGTGTGTCCCAGGGTTTGGTCCTGGACCCAGTACTGTTCAATGTATTTGTGAGTGCTATTGCTGAAGGAGTGAATGGGAAAAGTCTGTCTTTTTGTAGATGACATGAAAATTTGCACCAGAGTGGACTCCTCTGTGGGAGTGGATAAAATGAGGAAAGATCTACAAAAGCTGGAAGAATGGTCTAATGCTTGGCAGTTAAGATTAAATGTGAAGAAGTGCAGTGTCATGCACTTGGGAAGCAGAAATTCAAGGGAACTGTATGCGATAGGGGGCAAGAGGTTGGTGTGCATGGACCAGGAGAAGGACCTTGGAGTGATTGTTTGTGAGGATCTCAAGGTGGTGAAACAGTATGACAAGGCGGTGGCAAAAGCCAGAAGGATGCTGGGTTGCATACAGAGAGGAATTACCAGCAGAAAGGAAAAGGTACTAATGCCACTGTACAAGTCGTCGGTGAGGCCTCTCTTGGAATATTGTGTTCAGTTTTGGAGACCATATGTCGCAAAGGACATAAAAATGCTGGAAACAGTTTAGAGGAAGGCAACCAAAATGATTTGGAGCCTGCATCATAAGACTTATGAGAAGAGACTTGAAGACCTAAATATGTACACTCTGGAGGAGAGGAGGGTCAGGGGAGATATGATTTAGAACTTTAATACTTAAAGAGTATTAATGAACAAACAAACCTCTTCCAAAGACGGGGAAGCTGTAAAACTGGAGGGCATAACATGAAGCTGCAAGGGCAATGTCAGGAAATACTTTTTCACTGAAAGGGTGGTGGATGCTTGGAATGCCCTCCCAGTGGAAGTGGTGGGGGCAAATACAGTGACAGAGTTCAAAATGGCACGGGACAGACACAGTGGCTCCCTTTATAGCAACAGCATAAAATCAAAATAAACATAATTATCTCTTATACAGCTGGAAGTTGATTGAACAGATTAAGCCAAGTAGCTTTGGAGTATTAGATTCAGAAGGGTCATCTATATGAATGTTAATATCCTTAAGAATGAGGGAAGGTAAGATGGGTTCAGAAAGAAGGTAAGCCAGGTATAAAAATCAGTGAGAAAGGAAGAGGTGGACTTGTCAGGGGATTGGTAGTGGCATAAATAGGCAGATGGAGCATACCTCAAAGGAAGAAAAGGAGTAAGACTAAGATGGAAGGAGGGATTGGAACCAGTAGGAAGGAGAGACTAGCAGCCCAACACTACCACCATAGGTGTTTGGGGAAAAGATAGTCTCCATATGAGAGAGCACAACTGAAGCGGAGCCAAGTGATCAAGAAGCCAAGTTGCAGTCAGAGCAAGAAGGTATAGATCATTAGAAACAAAGCGGTCTTTATCATTATCTTTATTCAGTGTTTGATATACCGCTCTAGCAGCCAATGCTTCAGAGCGTTTTACAATATAATAAAAACAAAATGCACAAGAAGATGAAAGGAATGCCAGAGTTGTAACAGGACAGCAAAGGATATTAAGAACAAAAGAGAGAGCAGGAAATATAGAGAATGCCTCGGGACTGGGAGGGAAGGGACAGGTTAGAGGTGTCTTGCTGAGAATTGCTATGAGGGAGATCAAAGGCAGTATGGAAGAGATGTGTTTTGAGCAATGTTTTGAATCTGACAAAGGCGGTTTCAGAACAGAGAGCAGGGGGCAGGGAAGGGTGGGGCCTAGATAGAAGATGGCTGATTTCCAGATTTGTTCCAGGTGTGCCTGAATGACTGCGGGGAAGACTAAATGGTTGATGTGTATGGCTCTGAGAAGACAATGAGAGGTATGGAATTGGAGAAAATTAGATAGGTACTGTGGGGCTCCGGTGTAAAGAATTTTGGGTACAATGGTAAGAATTTTATAGTCAATACGGAATTTGAGAGGAAGCCAGTTCAGGTGGATTAGAAGAGAAGTGACGTGATCATACTGGGAGGAGTGAGTGAGGATACATGCAATAGTATTCTGTGCAAGTTGGAGACAATGGAGCTGGTAATGAGGGAGACCTGCAAGTGCAACATTACAGTACTCTAACCTAGTGTCCCCAGGCGCCCCTACTGGCGTAAGAAATAAGGGCGTCCGGTGACATTTAATTTATTTTAAGGAGTGGTTGAGCTGAAGGACCACGAGGATTCTGGTCCTTGTAGTGCAGAACTCCTTATAAAGAACAGTCTACGCCAAAGTGTAGGGTAATAAGGCTTTATTTCCCGGTCAACGCTTAGGTTCAATAAGACACAAAAGAAAATGAAGGTAATTCTTTCTTCTAACAAAAAGGTTCCACCGTTATATAAACAGTTATATAAACAGTTAAGGGTTGTAGGCTTCAAAATTAACTGTTTAACTGGGTTAAGGCTTCTTTTAAATCAATAGAAATTAACATCAGGAAACAAATGGTTCTCATACAACTTCCTTATCACACTGTTGGGAAGTACTTTTAAAAGGTTAGCTTTACTTCTTCTAACTTTCTGAGGCTTATCTATTTCCATAAGGTTTTCATCACTTAAACTTTCCCTTATAATGAAAGGCTTTTCATACCTTGGCTTCTGCAGGCTGCCACACCCAGGACTCAGCTTGCGACGTAGCTTCTCAGGCTGACAAGCTGTTCTGTGCACTGCTCTACAATCAGAGTTACCAGGAAAACCTGACGTGGATTTCCACTCTCTGTGTTTCCTGGCAAAAGTATCACTGTAGAAGGAATCTCCTTTCCTTGTGCCTTTCTGGTTTAGCATAGGAGACTTACTTGGGCTAGGAGAGCTGCTTTCATCAGGCAAGCTGCTTTCTTTGGTTTGCTTGGCTTTGGACTCTGTTCCAATACCTTTGGCCTCTCTGGACTTTATCCCTTTGAGAATACCTCTTTTGGATTCTGTCTCCTTGAGTTGGCTGCACATGGAAGCCTTTCTCTTCCAGGCTTCTCTCACTGGTCCTGCTGCCGGTCCTTCTGACCTCGCTCTTGCCACTTTCCCAGCACTTGCTCTTGCCTCCTCCTGTTTCTGTTCCTGTTCCTCCTCTACTGATCATCTGGTTTCCTTTATAAAGGGATTTCTGGTTTGCACGTTCTAAGTTTGAGGACAGGTGAAACTGCTTGTTATGAATGTGATCAATGCTAGAGCACGTTGCTTCAGGTACTGTGTAATTGTTCATGCACCCTCTGGCTGAGCTGCGCTGGAACTGCGCTCTCTGCCTTTTCTGAGTTCCATGAAAATCAGGAGTTTTTTTCAACACTGTTTCTTTTCTAGCTCCAGCCTCATGACACTAGATATGACTAAAGAGAGGATAAGTGTCATGAGGGAGGGCACCGTGAGAAAAGGGTGGACAGCACAAACCTGACAGAGAAAGAAGAAGGAACATTGAACCAAAAATGACACATGGTCGTGGAAAGTGAGGGAAGAATCAAGCAGAACCCCCAAGTACCGGAGCGTACGAACAAGAGGGAACAGGGGTGGAGGTGACCTGGGGTGCCAGTAAAGGACATGGCTTGTGGAAGCTAAGCCAAATGGCAACAGATTTGGACGGATTAAGGTGGAGGCGGTTCATGGATAGCCATGTGTGAATACTGTCTAAACAGGAGTTCATGGGGGAAAGATCTGGGAACTGGTATGGTGTAGCAGTATGATATCATCCACAAAGAAATAAGAGGAGATGCCTGATTATTGAATAAGCAGTGCTAGTGGTGCCATGAAGATATTGAAGAGCAACTGAGCCAGGACTAAACCCTGGGGTACACCACAAGTGAGAGGAGGTATGGAGGAAGTGGACGACCCGCAGGATACAGAAAAGGAGTGAAGAGAGAGATATGACTTGAACCAGCTCAGAACAGTACCCCGAAGCCCGTAATCATAAAGGCAAGAAAGCAGAAGAGTGTTATCGACCAAATCGAAAGCTGCAGAAAGGTCCACTGAAACGGCGAGAGAAATGTCGCCCTGGTCGTGTATCGTGTGAATTTCATTAAGTAGTGCAAGAATGATGGTTTCCATGCTGTGTCCTGTTCTGAAACTTGATTGTCAGGGATGGAGGGCAAGGGTGGAATCCAAGTGGGATGATAACTGTGCAAAGACAAGCTCTCTAATAATTTCGAAAGGAAGGGCAAATTGGAGGGGTGCCAATTAGCAAGTATGGTATTATCTAAGCTGGGTTTCTTCAATATAGGCCAAATAATGGCATGCCTCCATAAGGAAGGGAAAGTGCCAGATGAAAGGCTACAGTTGAACATGGTTAGTACGGACAGGAGTAAGGCAAGGGATGGTTCCATAAGCCACTGGGAAGGGATAGGGTCAGTAGAACAGGTGGTCTTGTGAGATGGGGCAATGAATTTTTTGAGAGCTCAGGCAAAGTGATGGGCCTAAATGCAGTCCAGGAGTGAGATAAAGAAGCCACAGGTCTGGGAGAGGAGGGGGAGAGAGGATATGGTAGTGAAATGACTGGGAGTAAAGAGCGAAGTGTCGCAATCTTGTCCTGAAAGAAATGGGCCAGACAATCTGGGGTAGGGAGAAGGACAATAGAAGGAGTGTGAGTAGATGAAAGGGAGTGAAATATTGAAAAGAGTTGCCTAGAGGAGTTGGACGCAGAGGCAATGTATGAATATAGGTAAGTTTGTTGGAAGCAGAGTGGACATTCCACAGAGTGCAAGAGAAAAGGAGAGAGGAAGGAGAGGGATGTGAATAAGATTGGAGGGGTTGCAGAGGGAGTGACTGAAATGCCTAAGCAGGTCAGAATTGGGAGAGATACAGTATCCCCAGATGAAAGAAGGAGGAGGAGCAGGAGAGTATCGGGGGGGGGGGGGGAGGGAAGAGAAGAGGTAGCACAATGGTAATGGGATGAGGTGCTCTCAGAGTGGGGAAGGATGAAAGAGAGGAAGAAAATGTAGAAGTTCGAGAGCAGTTGATAAGGTAGAGACAAAATGACAGGAGAAGTGACAGGAGTATAAAAAGGGTAAAAAGGAGTAGAGGATCGACATTGCTGGAAGGAAGGAAAAAGAATAAGGAGAATTAGCATTAAGACGACAAAATAATGTCGACTCATAGGAATAGATGGGGAGGATAGGCTAAGATCAGAGAAGATAAATAGTTAGGCAGGAGAGAAGCCCCAGTGGGTTGGGGTGTACCTGAAAATAGCAGTGTTAATGAGTCTGGAGGTTATATCAGGAAGATTAGCTGAGGGATGAGTGGGAGAGAGAAAATAAAAAAAAATCAGCAGGTAAGAAGGAGAACATCAAGTTGAAATATTAGTAGAGGGACATAGTCACTTCTCTGCTGTGTTTTTCTCATCTTCTATGTTAATAACTACCCAAAGAAAAACAAAGGGGCGGAGGGCACCAGATTCACAGCATAAGTTGAAAGCAAAACCAGCTATAATAGTAAGCCACAGCATAGACAAAGATATCACTAAATCTAACATAGGTGCCTATGCGTCTTTATACAAAGCTAGCATAAGAGGCAGAAATTGCACCTTGAATGCAGGCACATCGAGTATGTTAGGAAGCACATAGGTTTGATATTTTATAATCTGCACACATACTTGTAAACTCCACGCAGGCTGCAACCCTGTACTGCCTACTGGCAAAGTGCATGCCATCATGTCAAGGTGTGTACGTTTACACCTGTTGGAGTCTTATAACAGTCCTTTTACAAATATGTGGCCAGTGTGAAAAAGATGTTATAGAATTATCCCCATAAGGGTCTGAAAATATAGAAACTGATAGCAGAAGCTATCAATTGAGAGAGGAAAGTCTGCAAAGCTGACTGTGCAAAATTCTTCAGCCATTGTTGCCAGCTGTGCACTGTCACCATGAAACATAGAGCACGGTAGGCAACACTGTAAATGCCTCCCTCAAACACTATGATGTCATCAGAATGAAGACAGTGCCCAGATACTCTAAGGGATAGTGGAAGAAATAAAGGGGTAGATATTCATGGCAGCAGTCAGCATTTTTAAAGCACATGGCTATCGCTTCTGAAATTGAAACCAGATATTTAGCGCTAGAGCCTATCCAGCGTCTGGCATTGAATATCCAGTTTTACTGGTGATCAGTTAGCGGCTGAATATCGCTGCCAACCAGATAGTCACCAGGACTGCTTTAGCTCTGCCCACAGTCTGCCCTGAAACTAACGATGTTTTCAGGGTGGTCTATGGGATATTGAGTGGCACTAACCAGGATGTGCCATGGAATATCAGGATCCCTGGGGTTTATGAGGTTTGCAGGTGCTGCCAACCACATAAACCCTTCTGAATATTAACCCCGAAGATTATACAAGGTGCTGGAAACACACACAAAAGTAATCTATTTGATGGTATGTCAAATTCATAAACTAAATGTGAAATATTTTTATGATACTTGCTTTTACAAAGAATAAAAGAATAGAGGGAATTACAAAACTGTGCATGGCACAGTTTAACAGCTGAATTTAAAATCCACCAGTAACCTTTGGGCTTTTACTACAGGCAAGGTTTCTATTTAAATTTCATTTCATGTACTGTAAAACATGGAAATAATTGTGCTAAATCCACACAGAAGCATATTTTCAGTAAGTGTTCTAAATGTACAGTAATCATTTTCCAGAGAAATAGATTTTAAATCTGAGAAAACCACTGCAACATTTTTTCCATAAGAACATGTCTGCAAATATGATGTTAAATATCCTTCTGGGTTATGGAAAGAAAGCTGACACACCATTACAGCAAGTCTGTCTTTGAAAAGAAGATGATTTGATGTACAAAGCCCTCATCTTCTAACAGAATTGTCTGCAATCAAAAACAAATGTTTTCCAATTACCATCCAACTTTGGGAATGATTGTTTTTATGTTCTTAGGAATGAGTTCTTGCCCAGACATGACTCATGAATGTCCAGTGCTGACAAATAGAGTCAGATGTATGAAAGAATGATGGGCCTGATACCCAAAGGCATTTACACGGTTTACAGACCTGTAAATTGTGTAAATGCTGCTGAGTGAGACATTCAGTGGCACTGACCATGTTATCAATCACAGAAACACATACACTGTACCCAAGACAGAACAAATGACTAACACAGGAAAATTCACTAACCCCACTAACCCACACAACACGCTATGAACCACTCAAAAAGTTGACTATTTTCACCACTGTAACTGTAACTAACTAAGATGCGCTCCATGTATATAACTTGTAAATAGTTTGAAAAGCTCTGTTATAGTTAATGTTCAAAATATGTTCAAAATGTTGTTCAAAATATGTTCCCTGTAAGTACACCTGTACATAGTTAAAGCATAATGTTCCTTGTAAATGTATACAGAAGTATACAATTGTTCTGTTTAATGTTCAATGTAAACCGCCCCTGATCTCTGGAAGGGGCGGTATAGAAAAGACTGTTAAATAAAAATAAAATAAATAAAATAAATCATGATAGGTGCCGCTGAATATCCCCGATTATCTCTGCTACATGCCCCGATGCTAACCGCTTGGTATTGGGGCGTGTAGTGGGCATTCCGGGGCTGTCACCAATCATTAACCGGGTAGCGGCAATATTGTACCGCTGCCCGGTTAGCACCTGTGGGTAAAAGATAGGCCAACTTTTGCTGCACCTATCTTTACCTGTGGGGGCTAAATGGGCAGCGCCTCAATATTGCCACTGCCCGGTTAGCTTTTGCAGTGGTGGAGGCCTTGTGGCAACCCCAGATATTCAATGCCAGGGCCGCATATGACCCCGGCATTGAATATCTGGGGTTAAAGGTCAGCCATGATGGCTATGCAGCGTAGCAGCGCATAGCTATCCCAGAGGAATATTGGGTCCAATGAGTCCATGTAGGTGTGAAAATCCACTTTGGATATCTAAACTCCTAAGGGGTCTTTTACTAAAGGGCACTAGCTGTCAGCGTGGGTCTGATGTATGCTAAAGGCACATGTTGTACCTGCAGCGGCAGTGAGTGGGAAGTGAGCTCCTCCCTGCTCCCCCTGCACAGCCAACCCCCAGCCTTCCCTGCAATTCAAAAATAAGTGCCCTCCGGCATGATCAGACCACTGGTGAGGGACTTTCATCCAGTGGCAGCAGCAGTGAGCGGGAGCTGAGCTCCTCCCCACTTCGCTTGCACAGCCAGCCACCAGCCTCCCTGCAATTCAAAAAGAAGTGCCCTCTGGCGCGATCGGACCACCAGCAAGAGAGCTTCATCCAGCAGCAGCGGCAGTGAGCAGGAAGTGAGCTTCTCCCCACTTCCCCTGCACAGCCAAACACCAGCCTCCATGCAATTCAAAACTAAGCGCCATCCGGCATGCCCAGGGCCACATCTCAGGACTGTGCAAAAGGGCCCTTAGATGTGGCCCTTAGAGTAGCCATTAGAAAGCAGGAGTGAGACATTTTCTCACATCACAAACTCCCCACGCTTCCATACTATATGTTCCTCCACGAAGAACAACTACTAAGAGACACTACTCCGAACCAACATGGAAGAGACAGGACAAAGGTATATCTATACCTTGCGCTTCTTGCTGCTACTACTGATAGATCCCTCCTCACAGAGGCAGCTATATTAGATCACAATCATCGGATCCCCATAATCTGTAACTATAGATATCCACTAGAGGGAGCTCTAACACATCAGATCCATTCACAGTATCTAAAAAGACTCTGCTTGTCCTCAATCAGCTAACAGAGACAAAGTCCTCAACACTCAAGGCAAGGAGACACCCTCCCTAAGATGTGCTCTCATTAATGCATGCTCTGCTCGGAATAAGCTCCAGACCTAAACTGACTTTATCTAGGAACATACCCTAGTACAGCGACACTGACTTTGTACTCCTGAACCAGTTATGTTCTCCTTCATACACCATACTTACTTCGAACAGAGCAAACAGCAGAGGTGGGGGTGTCTGTGTGTAATTTCTAAAGAGTACCTGAAGCTCAACACCACAGACTGTAGCACTATCCCAGAAATCGACACCCTAAATGTAACAAATAATATCTTCTCGCTCTGCTTAACTTAGAGTCCCTCATGTCAATGCCACCAAGCTTGCTATGCTCTTAGAAACAGAGACACTAGCCCCTTTATAATACTTGGAGACCTTAATCTGGCCTCTGCCCCCGTGTCTCAATCAAGCGCCTTTCTCAATGTCATGGGAACCCTTGGACACACCCAGATTCTCTCCAAACCAACCCATGTGAAAGGAAACATCCTTGCCCTCATATTTATGCCTTTCGACCTCCTCCCTGATCCCATCACACACCTCACACAATTCTTCCAGTACCCTGGTCAGACCATGCAGCCATTCTGTTCCCTATCCCTCTCTCTCCACAACAAACAACGCAGACCTCCACACCACTTACAGCCTAGAGATTTCTAAAATTTAATAATGAACAATTCCATTAACAGTCATCCCACAGCTAGAATCCATCAAAGCAGCAGAAGTGGATCTCAGCAAAATGACCCAAGGATGTAACGAAACCCTGGCCACCACAGCCAGGACTGGCCCGTCCATTGAGCAAGAATGTTGTTTGCACAGGGCCCTGCGCCAACAACATTCTGCATTGAAGACCAGCAGGTAGGGCGGCTTTAGAGGGAGCCGGAGGGGCTGAGCGTGGGAAACAGGAAGTCCCCTTTGACATCAATGCGGCAGCGTTCTAAATGTCAGTACAGCTGCCGAAGTGAAGGGAAAAGGTGCGCTTCACTTTGGCAGCTGTAGAGGTGAGCTGGGGCCTCTCCGGCTCCTTCTTAGCTAGCCGTGGGGCTCTTCGGGAGGGGAGGGGGGCTTGGACTGGAAATGGGCTGGGGGGGTTACTAGGACTGGAAATGGGCTGGAGGAGGTTGCTAGGACTAAAAATGGGCTGAGGGTTTACTAGGACTGGATATGGGCTAGAGGGGGGTTGCTGGGACTGAAAATGGGCTGGGGGGGGGTTGCTAGGACTGGAAATGGGCTGAATGGAGGGGGGGCTTGAACTGCAAATAGCTGATGGGGAGAGGGGCTTGGAATGGAAATGGGCTGTGGGAGGAGAGCTAGGACTGGAAATGGCCTGAGTGGGGGGGGGGGGGGGAGCTAGGACAGGAAATGGGCTGATGGAGGGGCAAGTAAAGAAATGAACATGGGCTTTTGGGGGGCTAGGATTGGAAATGGGCTGTTGGGGGGGTTTGGATTGAAATGGACTCATGGAGGGGCTACGACTGGAAATAGGTTCATAGAGGGGCTTGGATTAGAAATGGGCTGAGTGGGGGGGAGCTAGGACTGGAAATGGGCTGATGGGGGGCTGGGATTGGAAATGGGCTAATGGAGGGGCTAGGATAGGACTGGAAATGGGCTATTGGGGGGCTAAGATTGGAAATGGGCTGTGGTGGGGGCTTGGATTGAAATGGATTCATGGAGGGGATAGGACTAGAAATAGACTCATTTGGGGCTTGGATTGGAAATGGGCTGAGTGGAGGGGAGCTAGGATTGCAAATGGAATGATGCTGGGGCTAGGAAAGGACTAGAAATGGGCTGATGGTGGGCCTAGGATAGGAAATGGGCTGATGCGGGGACTAGAAGGGAGCGGATTCTGGGTGGGGCTGGAACTAGAAAGGAGCTGATGTTGGGGGAGGATTAGAATGAGGTGGGGCTGGGAGAGTGAAATGGAGAGGGGAAAAATATTTTGTGTGGGAGGGAAGAAAAATCTACAATTGGCTGGGTATTGGGAGAGTAAGTGGGGATTGAGGATGGAGGGGTAAAATTTGAGTGGATGAAAAAAGAATAAAGAAAGAGATGGAGGAAAGAGCAAAAGTATGTTAAAGCAGATGTAGAGAGAGAATGGAAAAAAACTAGAAGAGAGAAGAAAGGACAAATGGACAACAGACGATGGAGAGTTAGCAGAAGACACGGAGGAACCAGAAGAAAGTGGCTGGAGCAATTGCAATTGAAAAAAAATGCACAAAAGGTAGAAAAATATCTCTTTATTTTGAATTTATTAACTGGATTATGTCAGCTCTGGGAAATGTGCATCATTAACGTCTGCACTTTGTTTACTACAAGAAGAAATTAATTTATAGTTTTATTTCTACAGTGTTGTTGTACATTCCAAGTTTGGCTTTTGGGATTCCCAGTTTAATTGTCTTCCTATTTCTAAATTGTGATTCCTTGTTCTTTGTTTGGTGATGGTCTATGTTCTGCATGTGTAACTGAGCTGAGGTATTCTGTTTGTTATGTAGTTTCTATTTGACATTGCCACGTGTTCTCTTTCCCCAGTAGGTCATGTATTGTTGTTCTCTGAAGTGTATTGGTTTAATATTTGCAGTGTTGTCTTTTGATAGGTAGAGTATGGTGCTTTGTGAGTCCTGGTAGTGCTTTTACGGTACAGCAGGTTTGCTATGGGTTCTAAATGGGCAGTGTTTGTAGTAGTTCCTAATGTGTCTGGCGGTTGGCACTAGATTATAGTAATGAAGAAATCTTTTAGTCTTTCTTTATCCATACTCATTAAGAGGCATGTTTACTAAAGGTTAGTGTATGTTAATATTATGCAAATATTTATGCAAATGAGGCCCATTATGCAAATAAGGCCCCACACTGAGTCTCCGCACATTGCCCCTGCACCCCCTTTGGGCCGCCCCTGACCACAGCTCTCACACCTCCAAGGAAGATACTGACAAAACATTCCAGTAGAGTTCCGTGGTTCTCATCCTTCCTCCAGAAACAGAAAAGCGACTTATGCCAACTTGAACGCAAATGGAGAGCCTTAAGAGGCCCCCTCCTCCAAACCTCCCACATGGAACACCTTAAACTATATAATGAAGAAACACTAACACATAAAAAAAGAATACTACAGCAACGTCATCACTAGCGCTATAAACAAACCATAGCTAAAACACTCATAAAGGAACCCAGCAGACGAATTTCACAAGATAAAATATGCACTCAGAAGATTGTCTCCCATTTACTCACCAAACAGATGCGCATTCCCCCCCCCCCCCCCCCATCAGACCAACTCCCAGTGACACCAGGTTCTAAAGTGATACCCCACAAGTTATGGACACAATTCGAACTCCCATCACTTAAAAACATTGAAGATACAATTCAGAATCTCAACACAACAACCTCTACTCTGGACCCCTGCTCTGTGTCATGGATAAAGCTAACTAGATCGCACCTCAGCACATATTTAATGAGCATAGTACATGCATCCTTGTCCCTAGACCTTATGCCTACATTGCTCAAACAGACCTCAATTTGACCTTTCCTGAAAAACACAAAGCTTGATCCAACTTCCCCTAAGTCCTACAGACCAATATCCAGCATCCTGTTTATCGCCAAGATAATATAGAAAATTGTCCTGTCAGAACTCCAAGACCACCCCAATGAGCAGGCACCTCTATACCCTTACCAACACAGGTTCAGACAGTACCACGGGGTCAAAATCCTCATTACTAATGACACACTTATAACCTGCTCGTAAAACACCAATAGAACATTCATATTAATATTCCTAGACATCGCCTTTGCCTTTGACTCCCTTCCACACCATCAAGTACTTCAAAGGCTCTCTGAGATTGGGCTACAAGACATTACCTTTAGCTGGTTCTGTTCCTACCTAGATTCTGGAAAACAACAGGTAAAAATCAGTCAGATGACATCAAATCTGTTCACTCAGCAAATGGGAGTACCGAAAGCCTCAATCCTCTTGGCTTTTCTTTTCAATATCTTCATCCAACCATTATGTCAAATATTCAAATCACACAAGATTCTATACTAGATCTACACTGATGATAAAATGTTCTTCACTTCCATTAACCACCTATCTCCTGACACCACAAGCCTTCAGAAGTGCTTTGCCAAAGTAAGAAAATGACTTAGTGTACATAACCTGTTCATAAACCAGCAGAAGATGGAAGCTCTATACATATCCACTGAATCAACCTTTTCTCCATCTACAACACTGAAATTAGATGATGTAACCATCAAAGTCAAATCAGAAGTAAAATACCTGGGCATAACAATAGACCAACAGTTGACCTCCCAATCACACATAAAGAAAATGACTACCTCCGTCTACCATAAGTTAAGAACTCTGAAACATCTCCGCCCTGACTAACTCCAGAATTATTCGGAACCATCTGCCAAGCTATGATTATACCTACCCTGGACTACTACAACATTATTTATCCAGGCCTACCCAAGCATACCCTTCACCCACTACAATTGACTCAGAATACTGCAGCACAAATTCTGGAGCCCCCCGCCTCTCGCACATCACCTCCTACTAACAGCATTGGCTTCCCATCACTGCTATAATCAGATACAAGGCCCTCACCACAATATTCAAGATCTTACATAAGGAATCTGCCACCTGTCTTCAGACCCTGATCTCCATCCCCCAGATTGAAAGGCTACGAAGAAACAGTACCCTCAACTTACTCGTGATCCCGACCCAAAAGAGTAGGAGCAAGCAGTCAACTTCTAACCAAGCATTTACACTATTTGCCCCCACGTTATGGAACTCCTTACCCTCAACCTTAAGAGGATGCTCGAACTTCACTGAATTCCAGAAGAAATTAAAAACGTATCAATTCCAAGAGGAATACAACACAACCTTGCACACAGAGACTAAACTGCCCTAGTCACATACTATTAGAACCACCCTATATTCACCTTGATAACAGGACCTAGTACTATATAAATGTTGAACTCTTGATTATCTGTACCCTACACTTAACACTGTAAAATAGTTCAGAATATTAATATTATTAACTGTTATACTGTTTGCTTCACTGTTTAGTTCACTGTACAACAGAGTGCTTCCTAAGACCTTGTAACTTCTGTTGGATATCTGTAAATTGCTTTGAATGGTAGAAAGGCAGTATAAAATAAGTTTAAATAAATAAATAAATGAGCATGATGCCATAACAGTTAACACTGCTGGATTATGGCACTAACTGTCCATGGTGTGTTAGGGTTGCAAGTGGGGGCGTTAAGGGTGGAGAATGGGTGGGGTGAGTGCTATGCTACCTGCACAATGGACTAGTAGCGTGGGTGCACTCACTGCCACCTCCATAGGTGGCACTGAGTGCATCCGCGGTCTTCTAGTGCTGTGGTAACTGTCGGGAACATGCTTTCCATGTTCTTGACTCATCCGATCTCCTTTGTGTATCCTTACCGTTCCCCCTAGCTGTATCCTATGTCTACAGCTACTGTGTTGTCTATCTTGACTAGACTGTAAGCTCTGATGAGCAGGCACCATCTTTTACATGTGTCTGTGCAGCGCTGCATACATCTTGTAGCGCTATACCAATGTTCAGTAATAGTAGTAGTAGTAGTTCCCGGCAGTTAATGCTGTGGTGTTACCCTAATGCACCATGGATTCATGCGTTATGGGCATGTTTGGTGCAACACCACAGTGACCATTTGTAAAAGGGCCCCTTATACAGTATTCATATTCACTAAGTAGAGAAGAGGGTAATTTTATAACAGGGCACTTTTTTGATGCGTGTTTTAATGCATCTAAAGTCAGCCTATTTTCTAAAGTATGTGCCTATTTTTCTTTATGTGGAATGGGGGTGAGGGAGTTTTGTTTATGCTGCTTTATGCTGATCCTTTATTTGTATATGGGGGAAGGGAGAGTTGGTGGGACTGTTCTTTAAAAGTATAAAAAGTACAAAAAAGGGGACATTTTATACTACTGGATGCAGGGCTTGAACAACCAGCCTATTCTTGCTGCTTCTGGGCTACCAGTGGATCGTTTGTATCTGTGCCTTGTTATGTTAGCAATGGCCTCTTGTTTTAGATGTATATGGTCTGTGTTTGCTTGTTGTCCTTAATAAAAATGATTTACACTAAAATATTAGAGTAAGTGACCGAAAACACGCATTAATTTAAGACATGATTATTTACATCAGCCATATAAATGTCGATGCCTAGATTTGTAAAGAACACACGTAAATTCTAAGGGCCCAATTTTCAAAGTGATTAACTCGGTTAGCAAACCTCTGGGTATCATAAAGATGTGGGAGATCCTTGGCTTCCCCACAGCGCAACACCAAGGGCATAGACGTGTTGGACATTATGTAGGCTCTGATCTGAACCGTAGGCTGGATGTTTCCTTCCAGAAGTGTTCCTAGTAGTTGGGTCCACTTGGAGAATGAGTTCAGTCTTGTTGTGAGGAAGTGATCATAGGGAACAGTATTATTATTACCTGTCCCTGAAGAAGGTGGTCAGAGAGAGATCTCAGCCTACAGGGATATAGTCCTGAAGTCCCACCTCCAGTCTGGCAGCATCCCTGTTGCCATGGAGGAGAGAGGTCACGTGACAGGAGAGCATCACTCTGGTGTGGCAGGACGTGATCCTGTAACTAGGACCTGTCCTCCAGGTGATGTAAAACCCTCTCACACTGAGGACATTTCTCCAGGGCCATGTGCCCATGAGGGGAGGGTCAGGACAGCTGTTATAGTTGGTGATTCAATCATTAGGCATGTAGATAGCTGGGTGGCTGGTGGATGTGAGGATCGCCTGGTAACATGCCTGCCTGGTGCGAAGGTAGCAGACCTCACGCACCGCCTAGATAGGATCATAGATAGTACTGGGGAGGAGTTTGCTGTCTTGGTGCATGTCGGTACCAATGACATAGGAAAATGTGATAGGGAAGTTCTGGAGGCTAAATTTAAGCTTTTAGGTAGGAAGTTGAAATCCAGAACTTCCAGGATAGCATTCTCCGAAATGCTTCCTGTTCCATGTGCAGGACCCAAAAGGCAGGCAGAGCTCCGGAGTCTCAATGCGTGGATGAGACGATGGTGCAAGGATGAGGGTTTTGGATTTGTTAGGAACTGGGGAACATTCTGGGGAAAGGAGGGGCTCTTCCGGAGGGATGGGCTTCACCTTAATCAGGATGGAACCAGACTGCTGGCATTAACCTTTAAAAAGGAGATAGAGAAGCTTTTAAACTAGAAAATAGGGGAAAGCTGACAGTCGCCCAAGAGTGGATGGTTCGGAAGAAGGTATCCTTAAAGGATACTACCAAAAGCAGTGAGGTTCCAAAAAAAAAAAAAAAAAAAAAGAGTATAGTAGCCCAAATGCCCTTGAGTACGGTGCAGACAGAGCGTAAGGATTCCAAATTACCAATGCCTACCAATAGCCAGATTAATATTAATAAAATACAGTCTCTAAAATGCTTCTATGCAAATGCTAGAAGTCTAAACAATAAGATGGGAGAGTTAGAATATATAGCACTAAATGAGAGGTTAGATATGACTGCAATCTCAGAGACATGGTGGAAGGAGGATAACCAGTGGGACACTGTGATACCTGGATACAAACTATATCGTAATGATAGAACTGATCAAATTGGTGGAGGGGTTGCGCTCTATGTTAGAGAGGGCATTGAGTCAGAAAGGATTAAAGTTTTGCAGGAAACAAAATTTGCTGTAGAATCTCTATGGATTGAAATTCCATGTATGAAGGGGAAGGTGATGGCAGTTGGGGTGTACTATCGACCGCCTGGCCAGAATGAACAAATGGATGATGAAATGCTCAAAGAAATCAAGGAAACTAACAAAATTCACAGCAGAGTAGTAATAATGGGTGATTTCAATTACCCCGGTATCGACTGGGTCAGTGTCACGGCAGGACATGCTAGGGAGATAAAGTTTCTAGATGAAATAAATGACTGCTTCTTGGAGCAGCTGGTTCATGAACCAACCAGAGGGGAAGCCATACTTGACCTAGTCCTTAGTGGAACACCAGATCTGGTGCAAGAAATAAGGGTGTTGGGACCACTTGGCAATAGTGATCATAGCATGATCGTGTTTGATTTAATTAGCGGAGGAGGGATAGTAAAGAAATCCACAGTACTACCTTTTAACTTTCGAAAGGGAGACTATGATAAAATGAGGAATATAGTTAAGAAAAAACTAAAAGGAGCGGTTGCAAAGGTTAAAGACTTACAGCAAGCTTGGGTGTTATTTAAAAATACTATCCTCGAAGCCCAGACCAGCTGTATTCCACGCATTAAGAAAAGTGGAAGAAAGTCCAAAAAACTGCCAGCATGGTTTAAAGGTGAGGTCAGAGAGGCTGTTGTTGCCAAAAAAGCATCTTTCAGGAAATGGAAAAAAGAGCCAAACGACGAAAAATGGAAACAGCACAAGCATTGGCAAGTTAAATGCAAAGCATTGATAAGGCAGGCAAAGTGAGAATTTGAGAAGGAACTTGCTACAGAAGGAAAAACACGAAATAAAGACTTTTTCAAGTACATTCCTAGCAAAAGGCCTGTGAGAGAGTCGATTGGACCGTTAGATGATAGAGGGGTAAAAGAGGCAGTAAGAGGAGACAAGGCTATAGCGGAGAGACTGAATGAATTCTTTGCTTCGGTCTTTACTGAGGAAGATGTAGGGATGTTTTTTTGAAGGTGTGAATAAACAGGTGGACAAAGGTGAGTCTGTTGATATAGTGTATCTGGACTTTCAGAAAGCCTTTGATAAGGTCCCTCATCAGAGACTTTTGGCAAAACAAAAGAGCCATGGTATAGGAGGCAGTGTACTATTGTGGATCGGGAACTGGTTAAAAGATAGAAAGCAGAGAGTAGGGCTAAATGGCCAATATTCCCAATGGAAAAAGGTGAATAGTGGAGTACACCAGGGATCTATACTGGGTCCGCTACTTTTTGATATATTCATAAATGACCTAGAAAAGGGAATAACTAGTGAGGTTATCAAATTTGCAGACGATACAAAACTGTTTAAAGTTGTTAAAACCCAAGAGGACTGTGGAAAACTGCAGGAGGATCTGGATAAATTGGAAGACTGGCCATCCAAATGGCAGATGAAATTTAATGTGGACAAGTGCAAAGTTATGCACCTAGGAAAGAACAACCCACACTATGGTTACACGATGCAAGGTTCCACATTGGGAACCACCACCCAGGAAAAAGATTTAGGAGTCTTCGTGGATAACATGTTAAAACCCTCGGCCCAGTGTGCAGCGGCGGCCAAGAAAGCAAACAGAATGCTAGGTATCATAAGGAAAGGAATGGAGAACAAAACAAAGGATATTATAATGCCTCTGTATCGTTCCATGGTACGACCGCACCTTGAATATTGTGTGCAATTCTGGTCGCCGTATCTTAAAAAGGATATAGCATTATTAGAAAAAGTACAGAGAAGAGCCACCAAAATGGTAAAGGGGAAGGAAGGCTACTCCTATGAAGAGAGGCTACAAAGGTTAGGGCTCTTCAATCTGGAAAAGAGACGGCTGAGGGGAGATATGATAGAGGTCTATAAATTAATGAATGGAGTGGAACGGGTAAACGTAGATCAAATTGTTTACGCTATCAGAATATAGAAAGACTAGGGGACATGTAATGAAGCTACAGGGTAAACTATTTAAGAAAAATAAGAGAAAATATTTTTTCACTCAACGTGTAATCAAACTCTGGAATTTGTTACCGGAGGATGTAGTAAGAGCTGTTAGTGTAGCTGGGTTTAAAAAAGGTTTGGACAAGTTCCTGGAGGAAAGGTCCATAAACCATTATTAAAAAGGGACCCAGGATAATCAATGCTTGACCCAGTACAAGCATTGTGGAACCTGTGTCTTTTGGGGATACTGCTAGGTACGTATGACCTAGACTGGCCACTGTTGGAAACAGGATAGTGGACTTGATGGACCTCGGTCTGACCCAGTATGGCATATCTTATGTTCTTATGTTCTTAGGGATGTGTATTCATTAGCATGCATTGGGTTTGTTTGGGTGACACAATTGAGTTTGTGTATTCTCTTTTTAATGTGCATAAACCTACAAATCTATACATTTACAATTGATCTGAACGTATAAAGCAATTCTAACTTGCATAGATATTTTAAAATTAAAAATAGATGTGAGGATCAAACTGAAAATACCCAAAAATCTGTATAAAAAATTCAGCAATATCCAAAAATGAACCAAATTTTTGTGACTATATGTATCCGAAATGAAGGACCCTGATCCAGGATGTGCTTGGAATGAATCCTGGAACTTGTGGGTTATTGGCCAGAAAGTACGACAGGTCTGGCAGGTTCTGGCTTCAGGATGGGCAGCTCCCTATATGCCGATCCAAGTCCATGATTCTGCTGTCACAGGTAAGTCTGGGCCCTGCGGCAATAGAATCGAGTCCATCTCCCACACGTCCGTTTTTTTGCCGGCCAATGCAGCTGGACGTGCGGAAACCGGAATCTGCCTCTGTGTTTTTTCTTGATTAGATTGTAAGCTCTGATGAGTAGGGACTGCGTCTTACTTCTATATGTACAGTGCAGCATACGCCTTGTAACACTATACAAATTATTATTACTATTACTATATTTAGTAGCAGTAAATGCCCCTCCCCCATACAAAAATACTGTTCTAACAACATCCAAGTAAACATTGCAACCTCTCCATACCTTCCCTATCCCTCTTCCCATAGTGTCCTTCTGTCCAACAAGTATCATACACAAACCCTCAATAGCTCCCCCTCCCCCCTGCCCTCCTGGTCCACTTCCCCTCCTCAATTTTCACCTCTTACTACACCCCCTTAAGTCTCCTAATGTCCATGATTCCTTTTAACAAATGGGTAAAAATCACATCATGTATGTGCATCCTTCCATTTTGTAAACGGTTCCCAGATCTTCCTAAAAATTTCTACTTGTTGACAGCAAAACGCTGTTATTTCACTCATTCTAAATACATGCTCAAGTTGAGAAATCACTTGTGCTCTGCTAGGTACCCCCTTATCTCACCTGTGAAAGGCCAGTTCCATTCTTGAGTCACTATACATATCAGAGCAAAACTAGTATAGCTTACACCTGTCTCCTGTGGAGGGAAGGTTCAGCAGGAAAAACACTAGATCTAGTTGCAGGTCGGCTCCCCCACCCACCTACTCAAATCTTCCTAAAAAGTTTGCACCCTGGGTAAGATTACCAGATGTCCCCAATTTTGAGGTAGTATTTGTGACTCCATGGACTATAATCACCTCCTGTAGATTTCAGTGGGAAGAGAGGCAAAGGACTTTGCTTCACTTGCATACCCTTCTGATGTGCTGTTCTTGAACCTGGTAGGAGAAGATGTAAAATTAATTTCTTTTCTGAAAAAAGAGGGGGAATATTAGAAATATATACCTATGTGTATAAAATAAAGTTTAAGCATACATATATATGTATGCGTATTTATAACTTGAGAAGCGCATCTTGTGTTTTTCTAGACCGCAGTCACACCAATTCAAAACAAAATTGTCACAATGATACTTAAATATGGGATGCATTGCAGAGAAGAGCAGAACGTTTTCTAAGTCCTGGCCTTATACCATGCTTCCGCAGGAGTAATGTGGATGTCTGCTGGAAGCACTGAAAACGTACACGGGCCTTTCCTGAATACGCTTTATGCATCTCCAAGGCTGACCATGCCCCCATTCTGCCCCTTCTGGGCACATTCTGAAATGCCTGTGCTAGCGCCGTGGACATGCACGACTGCAGTCTTTCAGGAGACGGTTGGGGAAATTTGTTTAGCAAACAACTTAAAACTTGTTTGTTTCAATGTTTTTTAAAATTAATTACAGATTAATTATTTGTAATTTTAGAGTTGGATTTCAGATTTTTTTTTCTTGAATTAGTTTGTAGGAGTATGATTGGGTTTTAATTTATTATATTTCATGGACTATTTTAGATGTCTGTTAGCCTCATTTAACTTATTGGGACAAAGCGAGATATAATTAAATTAAATATGACACCGGCAATACATATGTCTTCAGGAAACTAATTGGCTTTATTAAAAAACATGCTTTAAATCTAATTTGGGCAGTCTTCACATTTTTGTACAAAAAATGTAAGCTGTAGGCTAATCTGAACAATTGTTCAGTTACAGCTATTAATTTTATGAGAGCACAGTTCATTCAACACTAGCTCTGTGCTCACTAAGGGGCCAATGCAGAAATGTTGCGCTATGCTCTAACACAGCATTTTGCTAGATTTTCCCACACTAGCTTTCTAACTTAACTCTGACTTTCTCTGTTGCCTGTTTTGTTTTGTCTTTTCATTTCTTTTTGTGTCTTTTCTTCTCTTATTGCATTCTTCCCTTTTACTAACCTGCCTCTCCTTTTCCATAGGTTCCTTATATTTTATCCACTCTCTGCTTGTCTCTCATTCTCCATTTTTCCTTCCTTTCCTCATTCTTGCTACTTTTTGTCTTCCTTCTATTTTATCATGTTCTTTTCTTCTTACATCTTTAACTTCCATTTCTTCTACTAACCCTCATCTATGTGAGTTGCTGTTGCCTTCATCTTCCTTTCACTATTTATCTGCTAGTGCCTATGCGTCTCCACTGTTCCCAATTCCTATCTAGCTCATAGCTTTCTGCTTTCTATTTGCCTTAGCCCAATTACCAGCTGCTTCCTCTCTCTCTCCTCCTAAATTCAGCTGCTGGCTTCCTCCTCGTATATCTCTCCCAGTCAAGCTTCTGTTCTCCTCTGTCTTTTAGTCCCAGTCCAGCTACCAACCTCCACTTCTTTCTTCTCCACAATCGAGCCGCTGGTCTTCTGCATTCTCTTTGACTTCATAGTAACCAACTAATGACTTCTTCCTCTTTCTACCTCATCCAGTCAGCTACCAATTACCTTTCCCTTCTCAGACGTCAGCTGCCTCCTATCTCCACGCCAACAGATACAGGCTTCCATCACTCTTCACTCTCCTTTATCCCATATATACTATCTTCATTTCTCTACAACACCACAACTCCACAAGCACCAACTCTCTAACTTACTCCACCTTATAGACACTGGCTTCAGTCTGTCTCCAACATCCCTTCCTCCTTGCAGATACTGATTTCTATCTCTTTCCAGTAGATTTTCCAGGTTTCCTACCACCTCAACCAATGACCTCTCAAACATACTAGAAAAAGTCCTAGAAAACACCAAAGCAAACAAAGACCTACTCTTACTAGGAGACTTCAACCTCACTTCTGTCCCAATCAAACATGCAACATCCTTCTTAGAAGCTATGATTTCCATGGCTTTCACCCAAATCATAAAAGTAACTACACATGACAAAGGAAATATGCTTGACCTCATCTTTATCAACAAAAAACCCATTCCACATCCAATCTCCACTCTCAACACAACTACTACCAGTCTCATGGTCCGACCAAAACCTAATAAGCTTCCAGCTTCCACTCAACACAATGACAATCCACATGAATCAGCACGAAACAAACAGACAAGTCAAATAATTTGATAAAAAACCATCTCCACGAACAAGCAGGAATGAGTCTTCACATATGGGTACGTCGGTACCGATGGAGCCTGCGCGGGAACGCTCCCCAGCATTCAGAAAGAAAGCCTTTGGGAGCATCTCGCACGCAAGTGCGCTGCCTTCCCGCCCATTCACTTCCCTCTCATCAGTTTTCCGTTTTCCGCGGAGCCGGCAGGATGTATTCCTGTCACCGCAGAAAATTCTTTTTTTATTCTTGTTTTTTGTGGTCACGTCTGCCTTCCCTCGATGCCACCGGTACCGCCGGTGCTTTTCTTTCTTTTTACTAAAAATTTCTTATTTTTTCCAAGGAATTTTTTCCTGTTTAGTGCCTGATGGTTTCTTGGCCACTAGGCCTCTATCCTTTCCATTATGGAAAAGCCAGCCACTCTCCTTAAGAAATGCTCAAAGTGTGGCGGTACAAATATATTTTTAGACACTCATACTTGGTGTCTAAAATGTTTAGGTCCTGACCATTACCCACTGGAGTGTCTCTCCTGCAGGAGCTTAAGTAGAAGAAGTCTTCAGGATCGAGCACAACTCGATACTCGGTTCACATCAGACTCGATGTCACCAACCAGAATATCTTCTTTCTCACAGGATCAGGTAACCAAACAAAAGTCTGTTAAGACTAGTCAGTCCTCAAGTGGTAGATCTCCTTCTAAGCATCGAGATGCCTCCAGCGTTGCCCTCGAGGACATTTTGGCAATAAAGCCCCGGCGGGAGTCTTCGGGCTCCAAAGCATTAGCGGGGCTTCAGGTTTTTCCCGAGGCTCTTACCTCCATGGACATATCTGGGCCATGCTTGGTGGTTGTGGCTGCTTCAGGCGGTACCGACACCCCGGCATCGGCTATGGTGATGGATGCGATATTCCTCACCGATTAACGTAGTCTAGCGAATCTCTCAGCTACTTCAGTACCGCTAGAGTTGCTGCAGACCGTTCCCCGATTATCGGTATTGGCTTCGGTACCGGTATCGACATTGGCACCGGTGTCGGTACCGTCGATGTTTGCTTCGACAGACTCGCTTCCTTCGATGCCGAGCCTGGAATCGCTCTCTAGCATGGAGGATTTGGTACTGACTCGTCTCGGTACCGACCTCGGGCAGTACCGAAGACATCTCTTTAAAGAAAATCCGATGCTTCATCCTTTCAAGTCTTCCGATCCCGATGACCGGGATGAATCCATTGGTACCAAGGCTGAATTTTCAACAATTCCAGCCTTTACCCCTCATTTCAGAGGGTCCTCCTCAGGAGAGATTTCTTTTCAAGCTTTTCTGCTTGATATGGCAAAGTTACTTGCAGTTTCTATACCTGGTAAAGAATCTATACCAGGGGATTCAGAAACTCTGCAATTCCCCTGGATTCCAAAGGAGGTGGTCATGCTTCCTTTGCATCAGATCTTACAGGATCTACTATTAAGAATGTGGGAAACTCCTTTAACGGTATTCCCACATTTTAAAACACTTGACACTATGTGCAAGGTGCCACCTCCTCCAGGTTTTCAAAAGACTCAACTTCCTCATCATTCTATTGTTGTAGAATCAGCAATGAGGCGTATTAAGAGTGCAAAGAAGCACTCCTCTTACCCGCCAGGTCGTGAGTCTAGGACTTTAGATGCATTTGGACGTCGATGCTTCCAGGCATCCATGCTTTCAGCAAGAATTATCTCATATATTTTCTATATGGGATTATCTCTTGAAGAGGTCACAAAGAACTTAAAGCTTTTGAACCCTTTTCTTCAAGAACATAAAAGAGCAGACTATTTCTTATTAGTCAGTCATGCTCAAAATGTCTCTAAGTTCCTTAATCGTGCTTCCCTGGACTGTTTTGAGTCTATTAGCAGAACTTCTGCTATAGCCATAGGGGCACGACGCATGGCCTGGCTCCAAGCTTCAGACTTGGACAAATGGGTACAAGAAAGGCTGGGAAATACTCCTTGTACTGGTGAAAATCTCTTTAACAAGGATGCTTTATTCCAAGCTAATCAGTTAAACACTGATATTGTTGCTTTCAGAGGATTATCAAAACTTTCCTCTATCCCAGCTAGTAAAAAATCTCCTAACAAACTTTATCTCCCTAGGGGAAAAAAGTTTTATCCATCTTCTACCCATCATGCAGATGTTTCCAAAGAAGGGCAACATCAAACCAGGCTATGAAAATCAAAACCTCAACAGGCTCAGCAAACCCAGCAGTCGCAGGGTTTCTCATATTTTATTCATTAAATCTCTTTTTTCCTGTTTGAGGTTTAGAACCAGTAACCTACTTCTTATCAACAGAAGCATCTACAGTTCATCTCATCCTTACTGAGATATCAGTGATACACTGACTCAATCCTCGACTCTAGGCATGAATCTCTTGCCACAAGAGAAATCCATTCTTTTAGCTCCAAGAGCTATTGAGGACAATCATGCCCTACAGGTAATAGGTTTCTCCTCTCCTTTTTGAAGGAAAAAGAGGAGTAACAACAAGGTAGGCTATGCCCTTCACCTTGACAGTTTTCCTGTACGAGGATATCTCATAGTTTTGACTGCAAGGGGGTTTTACCTTTTCAGGGACTTACCAAATTGTAAGTCTTCTCAACTCTGTATTACTTTCTATCCCTCTTAGTCGAAACATTCAGTCTCTAAGAGTGATACTATTCAACTGGAGGGATTACTTTTTAAGCCCATAGGATTTTCTTCCAATACTTACTCCAGTAAGTGGTTTCCATACAGAGTTTTCTTCCCCTTTGCAATCTTCTCAAATATTTCTTTTAAGACAGCTTATCAGACGGTAATTGAGTTTTACCACTCCTAATTATGTCTGTTGGTCCTTTTCCAATCTATAGGACCTAACTTTTTCTGCTGCCTTAATAACAGATAATTCCAAGAGAGGTTCCACAACCCACTTGGACAATTTATCATTGCAGGCAACCGGCCTGTCTACTATTCTTAGCCATCTTCAATTCTTTTTGGCTCCAACAGAATAGATTATGTTGCACACTGGCAATTAAACAGCCAGATCTCACCTAAGCAACCTACAACATGCTCTCTGCAATTATACAAAAAAGCTCTGCAACTATGGGCCTTTGCCAGAGAGCGTCAGAGCCATTCCTAGTAGGCAACTTCCAGATGGTTAAAAAGGCTTTGCCCAGTCATGCTCCTACATGACTGATTGATTTTTTTTTCCTACTCTTACCATCTTCCTTAAAATTTCCTTTTAAGGAAAAGGAACCAGGGCTTAGACCACGTGAAAGCATAAAGAATTGCTCAATTCCCTGGGTTGTTCCACATCTCCAGTGGAACTCTTACAACAGGGATGCATTCCTTTTTCACTGCAGTCGGTCCTTGTCTAGTGCTTTCCTTCTAATTCCCAATACTTCATTGAAGCTTATGCTGAACAATGAACACATGATACTCACCTCATAGAGGGGCAAACATGGTATCCCCTTATATTGCGTCTTCTTCTCCAGCTACTACACTGAAGTTATAGAAGGATCCAGACTTGCTGTCTTAAGACTAAGGATCTCCTCTGCACCCCTTCACGTAGGTCTCCATTCCTGGTTATTCAAAGGCTAGAATTTTTAAAGAAATCTAGACCTCTCCTTATAAGTAAGAACATTCGACTTGTTTCCATGAAACCTTCTCCATGGTTCTTCCACTTGTAATCAGAAAGAGATTCTTTATCCATATTCTCAAGCAGGTCTTACCCTTTCTTGTTATTAAGTGAATCTCTACATATATCTATATCTATATCTATATCTATTGTGGCTCCCTAGCCTGGGCCGAGGGCTTACAGGCTTAGGGCTGCCTTGTAATGTCCTTAAATAAAGCTTTTCTGACTGTCCCCAGTGGAATTCTGGGACTTGTAGTTAGGCTTTTCTTGAGCAAGGACAAAATGTAGTGTGAGACCATTGGTAAGGCATACAAGAATATTTATTTTTCTATGGGGATTTCCAAGGCATTAAAATTCACACACAAGGCGTTAGGATACTTCTCCAACAGAAGATAACTGGTAACCGAGGTAAACGGAAACCAAAAGTCCTGCTAACCTTAGCAGCTGTTTTTCATTAAACAAAACAGTACTCAGCACAGCTTCTTGTATCTCTTTCAAACAAAAGGTAAACTTTCTTCTTGGCACAACTGTTGTTTTCCCTTTTAAACAAACTTCTGATAACACACAGCTTCTTTGCTTTAGAAGAAAATTCTTACTTGGTAAAACACATCCTTAGCTTTGGAAGACTATTAGCAGTTACAGAGTTATGCACAATACAGCTTCTCACTCTCTCAGCTCTGCTTAGTAAGGCTCAGTCTTCTTTTAAACAGAATGAGCAATCCATTGGAGAGATTCCTAGGTCAGACTCTGGCACATAAGAATTGACCTGCATTTCCTCCTGGGCTAAAGAATGCTCATTGCCTTCTACAGTCTTAAAAGCTTCCTCAGCCTCTCTGTCTTGTAGGAACTTTTGAAACTGGCTCCACAGCAAATCTTTCTGATTGGGCACAGTTACTTTGGGAGAATAAGCCTTTCTCTCAGGGAACACTTGTGCTAATGTTTCTAGTGTTTTTAGCTCAGCTGCTCTGCTCACTGTTGGGGTTTGGCTTTTTCTACTCTCAAGCGTCTCCACCCACCTTCTGGCAGTTGTAGGGCTCAGGTCTGGCTCTTGTACACTAGCTGTTGCAAACTGTTCCTATTCATCTGTAAGCTGTTCAGCTATACATCTGTTGGCTTCACTTCTAGGAGCATTTCTCAGACACCCACTGCTTCCTTTTCTACTGACCTCTTTCAGCTTCTGGAAGTCAGACTTCTTGTGCCTTTCTCCACTCCTTCTCTCATGAGATCTCTCCTGAAAGCCTTTCTGGAATCCTTCTTCCTCTCCAGGATCTCCCAGGGCTCTGGGATATCTCTTCCCACTGGAATCCCCTTGCTCCAGGATCTCTCCTTCTCCCGTGGAAGTGACTCTCCCTTCCTTTCTCCCTCTCTGGTCAGAGTGAGGTTTTAAAAAACGTTTCTTCCCTGCCACACCCTTGCCTTCGCACAGGCCTTTCCAATCAGTATCTAAGCCTGCCCCCACTTCAGACTCTGGGCGTGGCTTAGCCTCAGCAGAGACAGGATTTTTTTTCTTTCCTGCTCTGCAAGCTCTGTGCACAGCTTGTCTGTCACTTGTTTTAAAGGCAGAAACAGGGGTTTCTTCTATCTCCATCTCTTCTTGGCTGCTCTCCTCATCACACTATATCTATCTATCTATATCTATATCTATATCTATTGTGGCGGCGCCCACTCGTCTAGGCGGCTGCCTAGTGGGGTGCGCCGGTCATCACTCTTTTTGTGTAGTTGTGGCCTGCTTTGTAAGCAGTACGAGTGGATGAGGACACAGGACAATTTGTAAAAATAAATTGCTTTTTATTTTTTTTTTCGTCGTGGAATCAATTTTTGACAAAATGACCATGATAAGGCAAACCAAAAATATAACCAAAAATAGGATACTTTCTCCAGTAACTTTCTTAGCAAAAACTCTCCGAGTAGTTTTTTCCACTCTTGTTAACTTTGCCTTCTTCCACTTAACAAAACCAGCATAATACTGTTAAGTGCACAGTTCAACAAAACTTCAATAAGACAGTTTTGAATTCACATTCTCAGCTGCTGCAGATTAGGATACCAGCCATGTGCTGCCTCTAGTTTTAAAAACCAATAGCCTTCTTAATGGGGCTTTAGCAGTGGTTAAAACTGTTTGCTTTTAAACACGAGGTTTCTATCTTCTTGTCTGCCCTATCCTAGGCATTCATTGATACCAGCACATATGTTATCTTCTTAACCTGTATCATACAGCCTTCCATTAAAACATTAAACATTGCTTACACACAAGTCACACTCCATTGACTCTGGCTGAAGACACTGGACTGTCTGGATTAAAGCTCCACTTCCATTTCACCTCCGGTGAATTATAACAGCTCAGGGCTTGGGGCAACTTCTGGCACACTCTGCTGCACTTCTTTTAAAAGTTTAAAAAGCTTTCCCCATTTTAGCTTCTGGCTCCCCCTTTTAACTGGGTCAGAACCTCTTGCCCTTCTCTACCTTAACAACTCCACCTCAGGGAATATATGAGTTGTTTGGATGGCAGAAACCCTCCTTTTATCAGGACTTTCTGTGCTGTCTGTTCAAGGGCCCAGGACTTGAGCTGCTACCTTCAGAATCAGACGTATAGTCCTGACTTCTTCCCCAGCTCCTTTCTTGCCCACAACCTTGACACTTGCCTTGGGAGTTGTGGCT